>OX336418.1:20301717-21799217 GCA_946903255.1 Schistosoma spindalis
AATCTTACGAAACATGAAGTGAAAAACCGTACAAACCATTGAGAATTATAATCTGATGACAGGTATAATTATTATTTCGATAAGACAAGACGGTACATTACTTACTTACTTATTCCTGTTACCTCTCATGGAGGAGCATAGGTTACCCACTAACATTCTGCATCCAACTCTGTTCTGGACAATTCTTTTCATTTGTTTCCAGTTGCTATTCATTCTTTTCATGTCTGCTTCCAATTCTCGATACAGTATGTTCTTCGGCCTTCCACTTTTCTGTTTCCATTCACGATTCCAAGTTAGTGCTTGTCTCATGATGCAGTTTGATGACTTCCAAAATGTATATCCTAACCACTTTCAGCATCTTTTCATGATTTCCTCCTCTGCTGGAAGCTGGTTTGTCCTCTCTCACAGTAAGCTGTTAATGATGATATCCGATCAACGGATGTTGGATATCATACGTAGACAGTTGATGATGATTATGGTAATTCTCTTTGTTTCATCCCCGTACAGTAGGACTTTGTGATCGTGGATGCACACTGCTGAAGAGTCTCATACTAAGATGAAACGGCTGTCCAAGTTTTCCATGTTTTCCTTGGTTATCTACCTTAATTGGACTCATAAATTCAACAGTTAAATTACTACAAACTCCATAAACCACCATTTTGATAATATTTATATATCAAAACTAGACATTCGAGAATATTTATAGGAATAAATTCACTTGGTATTGTTTATTTGAATCTTCTCATTAAAGTTTAGGACTACAATTGATCAGTCTCATATTGGCATGTATGCATACTGTGCGTATTGCCTCGATATTGTTTTCATTCACAAGCATTATAAGCAATGATGGAAAGTGACTAGCAATGGAATCCTGGACGCGCGTTTCACCACATTTTGGACTCGTCAGCTGCATGCACCTGCATCTCAAAGATGATGTTCACTCTGTGACTCAGGATTCAGTGGTTAAGTAGATAAAACATTAGCGTTTGAATCGAATGGTATTGAGTTCGAGACCCACATCAACATCGGTGGATTTGTTTTTGCTTTCGAAAATTTAGAGAAAAAAATATTCATCAGTTTTATTTACATTGAAAGTAATTAAATCATGAAATTGATAGCAATATACATCAATTTATTTATATTATCAAGAGTATAAACGAGAAAAAAGAAAGTATGGAAAGATTAGTTTTATTCGTATGTTTTCCTTTTCTTTTTTTTCCTTCTTCTTATTATTTAATAAAATTGATAAACAATTGAAGATATTAAATTGAAATGATTATTTATTTTGATTTTATGTAATTGAATGAACGGACATAATAATAATTAAATTTAACTGATGAAAATTGACGGTGTCAACTGAAGCAATATTTTGTCAATGAGATATGTGATTATATGAAACTCTACATAAATTTTAATCAAAGATGGATAATGGCGAACAGTAGAATACACGACACGCGTTTCACCACATTTCAGACTCGTCAACTGGATGCACCTGCATCTCAGAGTTGGTGTTCACTCTGGGACTCGGACCCAGTACCGTTCACTTCAAACAGCTATCGCGTTATCCACTTAGCTACTGAGTTCTGATAGCCACCTGTTTGTGAAATGGTGTGAAGTTTAAATTCACTCGATGTTGTTTTACTTGTATCTTCCGATTGTTATTTAAGACAGCAATTGGCGTATGCGCATCCTGTGTGGATTGCCTCCATATAGCCTTAAGTCTCAAGTTTTTTAAGCGAAGATGGATAGTGACTAGCAGCGGAATGAGAATGATCAATCTCAGTCCAAATAACAATGGGAGGATACAAGTAAAACAACATCAATTGAATCTTTATAAACTTTGTTAAATATTATTCTATTATTTAGTTACTTTTATTTATATCATATAATAACTAGTTATTCTCATTTCTAATCTTCTTCATATCGGTCATAAAACAAATATTTTTTGTGAGATAATAATATCTGAAGGATAAATGCACTTCATTTTATGCTGTGTAAATTAGCGAATGTGAATTCTTTTACATAATGCAATTTTAATTTTGTGATAAGGAAGAATAGTATCTAATTCTAATGTATCCATTGGACTGTACTATATTCTCTAAGTTAAATGAGTTATTTGGGAAATTGTTGTTATATTTTGTGATCTTTGTATCCTGTTAATATATTGCTAATAAACTGTAGTTGCCGCTTCTTACTGCCATCTGATTTCAAACACCATTCAGATTTATATTGTAACAGTGATCGAGGTGACTGATTAATAAAGCAAAGCCATTACAGTGTCAATATGGATAGTTTGAGTTTAGACACTTATACCGTTGGATGCCGCTTCAGCAGTCTGTTGGTCAAGAGTTCGTGCAAAAAATCAAAGATCCCATGTTCGAACCCCGCATGTGCGATCTTGGATGTGCACTACTGAAGTGTCCCGTACTGAAACGAAACGGCCATCCAGTGCTCTCAGGTTTTCAGTAACGGCCTTACATTGGTTGATAGTTCCAACAATCTACACAAACTGATAACTAATGTTTATTACTGGAAATTCTCAAACTATAACAAAAAATACTTGTAAATAGTTATCAATACTAGTCACTAGTATCAAAAATAAAGTCAGTATATGATAAATCTATTATCAAAATATAATTGGATTTCAAGACGATTAAAGTTTAGTAAAAATATACATTTATTCTATTTGTTTCAAACTATATACTGATTTTATGGGTATAAATATAATAGTTAAACTCATGAGTCAGTTGAAGCTAGACCACTATGGAAAACCTGGAAGTATAGAACGGCCGTTTCGTTCTAGTCGGGACTCCTCGGTAGCGCGCGTTCACGATCCCTCCTCATGAGATTCGAACCCAGGACATATCAGTTTCGCACGCGTGCGCCTAACCACTAGATCACTGAGCTGGTCGGCATCCAACGGGATTAATGTCTAACTTCAACCAATTCATGATGTTGTGCCACTGTCCACCGTTGTTTTAAGCGAGTAACAGTCTTAAAACGACCATGACTGAACTCCACTGGTATTATTGTGGATTATTTGAGGTTAGACATTTATACCACCGGATGCCGTCTCAGTGATCTAGTGGTTAGGCACTCACGCGCGAGGCTGATAGGTCCTGGGTTTGAATCTCATGAGGCGGGATTGCGGATGCGCGCTACCGCGGAGTCTCGACTAGATCGAAACGGCCGTCCTATGCTTCCAGGTTTTCCATGGTGGTCTATATATATATATATATATATATATATATATATATATATATATATATAACCTAAATATTTTTGTGAATTTTATGTTAATTGTGATGTAACATAGATAGATATCTATTACATAACACCGTAACGTAATCCTTCTATATTTGAGTACATACTCAAATACACACATACATAAGTGTAAATATAGATATTTACAAACGTATAATTTACCTTTAACATTAGTACAAAGATTCTTAATTATATATTTATATTATTTTTTCTATTCAAAATGTTTAAGCAATTCACTTTTTTTTCTTTTCACTCAACTTTTCTTTTGTTTTAACTTCCTTTAAATCTATACGATGTTTTCTGAAAATAAAAACGATTTTAATACAATCTAGATGATGAAAATGTAAATGTTAATGTACTTTGTTGTTTTAAAAAAAACCTAAAAAAGAAACCCCTCCCACCCCTTTTTATCTAAATTACATTTACAAATAAATATATCATCACCATTATTATTATTATTATTATCATTATTATTATTATTATTATTATTATTATTATTAGTAGTAGTAGTAGTAGTAGTAGTAGTATTAATATTATTATTATTATTACTGAGAAAGAATCAAATATAATGTATTATTTGTTTTCCACTTTTTAACATGAATAGTAATTTGATAAATATATCATTTATTACTAATCAATAAGCTACTAATAAATGTATTACAGTTTTGCAAGTGTTTAGTAGGAAGCTAAATAGTTTAGTATCAATGTCTTTGATTAAGTTATGGAGTAGTGTAAGTTCGAATTCAGATACATCTTAATAATAAATTTTAATGAACTATGGGAGCTTAAGTTTAAAGCTTTGTACGAGTTTTAATTAATTGCAATGTATAATTAACGTAACAAACTGGGATTTCAGGGGGTCTGCTTAAATATTTGAGGTATCTGTTCCTCCCATCTAGATATTTCAAAAAAGTTATCTATTTTTTTGTTTGTTTTAACACATCATAACCTATTCAGGTGAGTTGTTGAAAAGTGTTTAACGTTTCGTTGTACAACTTACAAAAAAGCCCAATCGGTGACATTGTGTTTTCTGGCAATAGGCACCGAAAAGAATATACATTATTGAGATGTCAATTCCTGAACTATCAACATCTAATTGGCGACTACTCAATATTTATCATCACGATCGATCACGAAATAGGAAAAGGAAACTTGTTGAAATACCTTGTGCTGAGAATTCTATATCGTGCTAAAAATATAATATTGAATAAAGGTAATAATAATACGTAGACTACTCACTAATTTCCAACTAAGCCTTTAGACCTGGACACAAACAAATTGTTGATTGTATTCCAGGTGACAATGCCTATGAACTAGACATAAGTTTAAGAATTATGATGATTGGTGAAAATTGATACATAATAATAATAATAATAATAATAATAATAATGATAATAATAATAATAATAATAATAATCTACCCTTATTTCCTGTAATATACCACAACATTATATTTGGGTACAATATGTTGTGTTTTGAATGTCCTGCTATGTACAATTAATAAAATCATTCTAGGTATATAATTTACAAGAATTTCAGTCGATTATTCTTAATTAAACATACTTCTTCTTGGAATAATCATTGTTATATCTCAGCGAAGATTAAATTATGGGTAACTTCTGAGAACTATTAATGAATTAATATTATCTATATATTTTTATGGTATAACTATTCAATAACTAGATTGTTTATATCTACATTCATCTTATTATAAGCTTCGTTTTGACCTATAGATTATTATTGTACGATTTACTGTTCTTAAGCTATGTTCAGTTTATTGACTACTGCCTCCCATGTTCACAGCTACTTTTTGGCTTTATTGTGTACAAATGTTATTTCCTATTTTATGGTGCGTTGCAGTCTGTTTGTTATATATATAAACGTAGTGTGTCAGAAGCAAATGATTCGATTCGCATAGTGGGATCTGTTATTGGTGTTCTGGACTCAATTGGACGGGATAGGTGAGCAAGGGACCAATAAGGACGCTAGGCTGCTCATATCGGTTTATCGTCATTGGTTTAGCACAGTGTGAAGATTGAATAAATCGTATTTCAATTGGCGAATAAATCACCTAATAACTAGCTGGACTTAAAGTCATAACAATCATAAGATTTTCAAAACTTTATTAGTTTGAATGAAGAATTCAAAAATAATTTTTATTAGCATTTCCACAAATAGTGTCAAAATTTAATATTTACATAATAATATCGATAATAACAATAATGAACATGATTTATACACATTGATATTACTTAAATATATTCCATATAATGGGAAAAGTCTTCAATCCAATGAAATCGACCAAGAAATCATAAAAATAAAGCTTGTGATTAAAGCTATATGGAGGTGATCCACACAGGATGCGCATACGCCAATTGCTGTCTTAAATAACAATCGGAAGATACAAGTAAAACAACATCGAGTGAATTTAAACTTCACACCATTGCACAAACAGGTGGCTATCAGAACTCAGTAGCTAAGTGGATAACGCGATAGCTGTTTGAAGTGAACGGTACTGGGTCCGAGTCCCAGAGTGAACACCAACTCTGAGATGCAGGTGCATCCAGTTGACGAGTCTGAAATGTGGTGAAACGCGTGTCGTGTATTCTACTGTTCGCCATTATCCATCTTTGCTTAAGATGCTTGTGATTTAAGACTATATCGATACAATCCGCATAGGATGCTCATATGCTAACAAGAGATGGATCAATTGCAATCCTAAACATCATTGAGAAGATACAAGTAAACAATACCAAGTGAATTTAATCATGAAAATATTTGAAAATTAATTTTTCTATGCAATAAATTAATATTTTCATTCTCTTGCTAGTGTATTACTAACTTCAGTTTTCAAATATTGTTTGGAAATAAAGTCATGCATTTCAACGAATTCATCAAATTTTAGTAACATTTTTTATATCTTATAAATTTAACTCATTATTATCACAACTCAAGTTATAAATAAAGATGAATGGTGGCCAGCAGTGGAATACAGGATGCGCGTTATGCCACATTTCAGACTCATCGGTTGGATGCATCTGCATCTCATTGTTGATGTTCACTCTGGGACTCAACCCAGTACCGTTCACTTC
Source organism: Schistosoma spindalis (assembly GCA_946903255.1). Taxonomy (NCBI): domain Eukaryota; kingdom Metazoa; phylum Platyhelminthes; class Trematoda; order Strigeidida; family Schistosomatidae; genus Schistosoma; species Schistosoma spindalis. The sequence continues at coordinate 20,308,074 of OX336418.1, forward strand.
AAATAGCCATCGCGTTATCCACTTAGCTACTGAGTCCTGATAGTCACCTGTTTGTGCAATGGTGTGAAGTTTATATTCACTCGGTATTGTTTATTTAAATCTGTCCATTGTGTTTAGGACTACGAATCCTGGATTTCACTTCTAGTCACCATTCATCTTTGATCATAATGCTTGTCACATAATTCAATAAGACACTAATCGGTTGGGGTTTTAAATATTAATGGGAAGATACACACAAACAATACCAATTTAATTTAAATCATAAATATTTAAAGCACAATTAGTATGAATGAAGAATATTCTTTTCAATGAATTTCTCATTAGGTACTCTACAATTATCTCACATCCAAATTAATCATCCATAAAAGTGGTGAGGTTTAATGCAGAGTACATCATTTAAAACTTGTAATATGTGGATTAAGGATTGTTATAGTCATTGAGGAGATTTGTATCTGAGGTGGAAGTTCGTGCTGATGATGTCGTTTGGAAGAACGATGTAAGCTCCACGACCAAACCATCCAGCTCAGAGAACAAAACTCCATCAAAATTGTTTATCATATCAAATCAAATTGTTAATGTTAGGGCTGACTAATATGAATTGTTAACTTGAATCAGTCTATAAGTGAAGTAAAATTGTGAGATAAATGATCAGAATGAATATGGTCAACATGGGGTGAGAGAAAGAATAATGTAACTACAATTCGAAGATTACGTAATATGTAGAATAATACGAATTGGGAAAGAATTAGTAGATAGAGGTGGATGCCGAATAAACTTCTCAAAAAGGCTGGCAAGTGTAATAATAATAATAATAATAATAATAATAATAATGGCAATGCTAAGATGTGTGGATAAGATAAATAAAGGATATAAAAATGAACATTAACGAAATTACGTCATCACATCATAAAAATGATTATTAACTAGTTGGACCCAAAATTGACCAGAGTAAAACGAATGGCTGAATATATTTCTTTTGGATGCAAAGCTCTGACTTTTTGTTCTGAACAGCAATTGCTTCAGCCGTCTACAATATTCTCAGTCTGACGGAATTAGGCAGACTGCTTTTATCACAATATTATTATTGTGAAATATTGCTCCATGTTGACTGTATATCCCGTTTGAATTAAATGAACTAAAATGGAGTTAACAGTTTTAACTACACCTTTGCTTAGCCACACTGGGAGGTGTTGACGAGTCCGAATATACAAATTACTAGAACATCTGCAAATATAAGTTGCTCCACAGGAGCAGTTCAATTGATAGATACAGAAAGACGTAAGTGGCTAGTCTAGGCAATTTATCTGTCAACCTCGCAGTGATCATTGAACGTGTAACTTTAGTCTTAGCGTTACACTAGATGCGTCGCCTCTGAATTGTAAGCGTATACACAGAGAACTTTTGTTCACGGTCTTGATTTTATATGACAAACAACAATCTTTAATTCATATGTTACCATTTTAAATGATGTACTCTGTATTAAACCTGACTAGTTCTATGGATTATCAATTTAGATATGAGGTAATTGTAGAGTCCCTAATCAGAAATTCATTGAAAAGAATATTCTTCATTCATATAATTGTGTGTATTATTAGTTACTATGTTAAACCCATATAACTTATTCTAGCTTCGAGATAGGCCAATTTATCCATTCTACTTGAGTCACATTTTGACCTTGTTAGTTATTCAATTATCAACCTTGACTGTATTTATATGAGCACATTATGTGTATACTTCTTATCCTATTCATTACATGTCTGTAACCTATTTTTATCTAACTCCGCTTTGAACCCCTCTGGGGCCATTGCCGGTCCCAAGCCCGAATAAAGGAGGAGCGTTGGGCATAGGGTTAGCGACTCCATCCCGTAGAAAACTAACTCGTTAAAAAAAACATTAACTAGAAAAAATTATCTGAATCAACCTATTTTTATCTAGCTATAAACAATGACCAACGCTTGAGTAAACTGGAGTTGACTTACATACGTTCCCCACTGCGCGTCATTTTGCTTTAATCTCTTCGATTCGCTTTGTCCCTCTGATTGTCTATTCACATCACTGATTATACAAAATATATGTATTCAAAACATTGATTCTTGTATTTGACTCATTGAATTCCACTATTCACTAACGCGATTTAAGTCAATGAAACTATCCAAGGATAACCGACATGTATATTTCAATGACAATTAGTATACAATCTAACTTGGAGTTAGATATTAGGCTACTAAATATGTTTTCATAATAATAGAATTAATTGAGAGATTATAATTATTTAATGAACGATAATTTATTTACATAAATTAATTTATGACCTAATTTAGAACTTTTATAAAGTTTATATTTCCATTAGCTTTTAATGAAGTGAGTTCTTTTACCTTTAAAATAATTTCCAGATGATTCGAAAATAACTAAAAAAACATGTTATCTGGTTTTTTAATTAAAATCAATTTTATTTATTTATTTATTTGATCATATTGATATTGGTACAAAGGGGCGATGAATACATATGCGTTATATAAGTTAATTGATTTGTATGTGGGTTGTGATACTGTTCGAGTGTCCAAACCGAAGAAAGTGTTTTACTTAAGGGGTTACATCCAAAGTCTTTGACATAAAAGTTTGATCCATAAGGCAGTGGAGCAATGTTAGGAGATTCAGTCCTGTGGTAGCCGGTGACCAATAATTGATTCATATGCCATTCGTTTTCTTCGGATCTTGGAGCACATGTGCACCATTGGTTTACAATCAGGGATTTCCAACTCCTGTAGGCGGATCCTCTATATCCACCAACCCGGTTAAAGCGCAGACATTCGTTTATTATCCTCTCAATATCGTAAACAATAGCAATACTGAGATAAGGCAGTGAGTGGGAATTCCTTGACAGTGGCCGTATACGCGTAGCCATGTGAGAGCATTTGAAGAGGGAGAAAGGGCTCTCCTTACCCTCGGTCCTACAAGGATATTTGGGGGCTATCTGCATTGAACTGATTAACTGAAATAGTAATATAATAGTTGAATGGATGAGTCAGTTAAAGCTAGACCACCATAGAAAACCTGTAAGCACCGCTAAGGAGTCCTATACAAGTATGAAACGGCCATCCAATGGTTCCAGGTTTTCAATGGTGGTCTAGCTTTAACTAACTCATCCATTTAACTATTATATTTCTATTTCAACTAATCAGTTCAGTTCAGATAGCCCTCCTCATAAATTCAACTATTAAATTACTAAAATCATTACAAAACCCCACTTCCTGATAACAAAATAGTAATAATTAACATAATTCATTTGTTATTATTGTATCTATGAGTTCATATAACCTAGTTAATATTGTTGACAGATAAATATTATTTAATAATTTTAACTGTATTTATTGAAAATAGGTCATATCTAATAACCATGCATCGTACAATTATGGATTTCATTAAATTCACAAACTCTTTATTCATTATAGTTTACAAATCAATTGGAACAAAACTGAAATCATGAGTCAACTGAAGCTAGACCACCATAGAAAACCTGGAAGCACTGGACGGCCGTTTCGTCCTATTGTGGGACTCCTAAGCAGTGCGCATCCACGACCTCGCCCTCTGCGAGATTTGAATCCAGGACCTACTGGTTTCGCGTGCGAGCACTTAATCACTAGACCACTGAGCTGGTCGGCATCCAACTGTGTTGATGTCTACCTGAGGAGTCCCATACTAGGACGAAACGGCCGTCCAGTGCTTCCAGGTTTTCCATGGTGGTCTAACTTCAATGTATTCATGATTTCAACCAGTGAAATTTCTAAAATCTCCACACAACCCCTTCTGATAAATTTATATTTAACAAAAAGACTGGGTCACGCTATTGCACAATTTATGTATTATTTATGATACCGTTGCATGAGGGAAAAATATATTTACTTAAAAATATCATTGATGGATTGTCTACAGTTTCGATATTATCAATGATCTAATTTTTGAAATACTAATAAGATGCTTCTCTATCTTGATATAATACAGTCAGCACAAAAAATGTTCCATAAATTTATGGATAATTCTTAAGATGTTGAAGAAGATTTGTAGCTTAAGTAGATGAAAGCTCCTTGATTAAATCATCTAGCTTAAGAGACAAAATTCCATCAAAATGGACAAATCTCTTCGTACCGGTAAGCGTGTATACGTTATAGTTTAAATGTACTAGTGTTATTTGATTGTTTGAGTGATGTTGGAAATCTGGGAAGAAAATTCAACAATATAATCATGAAGTAGATTATATAATATGAGAATAAAACAAGAACAGCCTTTTATTTTTGATCATCTCCTTCAGAGTTAATGAAATTAAATTATATTCAAACAGTTTCCTATAACATTCATATTTGATTGAAAAAACAATGCCTAACAAGTGATAATGTTAAGTCGTTGTCAGTTGAAACAATGTAAAGTTTTACTGATTGAGAACATGAACCGATTGATGTTAGACCACCAATGGAAACCTGGAAGTACTGGACGGCCGTTTCATCCTATTGTGGGACTCAGCGGTGCGCATCCACGATCCCGCTTGCGGGATTCGAACCCATGGCCTTCAGTCTCGCACGCGAACGTTTAACCTACTGGACCACTGTGAATAATGTTGTTTCTTCTAGGTATTTTTACAATTCAGAAAACCAGTTTTTTAACATTACATCTGTCGAAATCTTCTTGAAAAAATCATACTTCGGAAGGAGTATTATATTTCATATATAAGTTCATGAACATTTTCATATATATGTGTTGTGACATGCAGTGTTCGAAATGTGATGCTACGCGCTAACTACCCCAACTAACTACTTGAGAGAGAATACAAGAATGAGCAGGCAAGTCAATCGAACTACCGAATATATATATATAGGAAATTGACTTATTGGCTCCAATGAAATGTACTTGACCTTTAGGTCACTACTGCCATCGATCAACCTTTTGATACATCTAATTGGCTCTCCATATAAACAAGTCACTTTAGGTTTTGACTGAAACAATGTAATAACTAAATGTCTGTCGACATAAGTAGTATGTGCTACCAATCAGAAGTGAATAACTTGTCAAAAGAAGATTGAAACGAGGAGAAAACAGAAAGTGATTAGAATAGAAACAGAATTAGAAAATTCATGAAGGATGTAAAGGACAATTGACAGAAGATATACCAATGATATATTTGATGAATGATTTTCAAATGTCACCTTACTATTGTGTAATTATGCAATAAACAATAAATTAGTTATTCACATCTGTATTCTCGTTCACTACAATACTTCAGTGAGCTTATTCACTTGGTATTATAGGTGAGTAGCCAAAATAATCACTTTATGATAATCCTCATTAATTAAATTTAAAGGTTATTTTAATAAATAGAGAGGCACATAATTTATGCTTTAACACATGTACAACTTCATATCAATTCAAACATGTATTGAGTAAATCAATTTACCCATAGGCTATAATGATTATTGAGTGTAATAATATAAAATATGATGATAACCTGTTCGTACATTGTTATGGTAGTGTTTCGAACATAATCACAATGATTTCAGCTATCATATTTGCAATTAGAATTTCAAGTGTTAATTAAATAAATTTATATTATGTAACAAATAATTTCTCACATTGTGATTACGCAATCTTGAAAGATATTAACATTGAACATTGTCTACAAAATCACTACTCATAGAGGGGTTTTCTGGATATTGTAGTAATTTAATAGTTGTATTCCTGAGTCAATTGAAGCTGAACGACCATAGAAAACCCTGAAGCACTGGATGGCCGTGTCGTTCTATTGTGGGACGCGTCAGCAGTGCCTCTTCTTCAGAGAATAAATAAACATGTTTAAATAATTCTTATTCTTATCATTTTGTATACAGTTATTTGTACTGCTTATTTTATTGTATATATTACAATATCAAAAGATTTTTGTATTTGGAATTTAAAGGTTAATTTGTTGGAAATGATTCAGTCTTTATTTAAAGAATGACATTTATTCATTCATGTAATAATTTTGTTCATTTTTATGAATCAATGGATTATGTTTTAGTCTATATGGAGTAGTAGACATTGTTATATTTCATTGAAATCACAATCATTTCAAATTTTAAAGCACTGAACATCTATTTCATTCTAGTATATGATTACTGAACGGTGCTTGTCCACAACTTTATGCCCAGGAATGGGATTCAAGATCTACGTTCGCTCATACGAACGCTTAGTTTCTAAACCACTGGAATAGTAATAAGCGGTTTATATTTGTAATTCGATAGGACACATATAGAGGAAAGCATCGAACTGCGTCACAAGACAAGCTCTCACTTAGAAACTTCAAGGTCAAAGGAGAAGAGAAAGACCAAAAACACGTAACTCCGAGAAATAGAGACAGACATGAGAAGAATGAACAACGCTTAGATAGAACTAGAAAAGAAGGCCTATGACACAATGAATTGGAGAATGCTGATCGGCAGCCTATGCTCCATTCGGGGTAACAGGAATAAGTAAGTATGTAACTTGTACCTTCAAGATATTCATAATCAATTCTTATATATTTTCAATTGTAAATTTTAAACATACCATTTAATAATAAATACATTCAATTCAACTATATAATTGCATGCAACTTCATTGTTTATAAATAATATCACATATCAGAACTATTCTAAGATTCGGTATATTCCAAATTTTAATATTCCGTTAATGAAAAAACATAAAGGACTTGATATTCATAAATCATCTTTTTTTTTTTACAAAAAAAGACCTAATATGAATATCAATAATGTGAATCTTCATTTTACATTATTCTACTTGTTAAATAATGATTAATGATTACTTTTCATTTTTACCCATGATTTTAAAACGATCTAGTAAGTGTTATACACAGAAACAAAATATAAATTATACTGTTTTTTTGTTTTTTTATTTTTATTTTTGGTATTTTTACTTTTTTATACTTTTGTATAATAGTAATATCATCTATATTTGGTTATATTAATAGATATAAGTAGTAGAAATGAAATTATGTAATAGAAGAGGATTGAATTCAAGTGAATAAGAAAGAAAATAGAAAAGAATTAGAATGAATAAAAGAAGAATTATGAATTATATATAAAAGATAACTGATAGATGATGTGAAACTAATTGTTTTAATGTATGATGTATTATATTATACAATAGTATTATGTAATGATGATTTAAATAATAAATTAGTTTTTCCTAACTAAAACTTGTTCACTATTAGTAAGATTTTATATTGTAAATTAACTTTTTATCATATTATGTAAGTGTTATGCTCCGATAAAACATAATGAATGGTAACTTTTGGGATCCATTTATGAACCAATACTATACGTATATTTTTATCATATAACTGTTAAATAACTAAATTATTCATATTGATGTCCCTCTTATTATGAGCTTTATTTTGACCTATGAACTATTACTATACGATTTACCGTTCTTGAATTATGCCCGGTCTATTAAGTACTACCTCCCACATTCACAGCCACATTTGGCCAAATTTTGTACAAATGTTGTTTTCATATTTTATGCTACATTGTGGTCTGTTTGATTGGTATATAAACCTAGTATGTTTGGACTAAATGATTCATATTGCAAAGACTGAGATTGGTGTTCTGGGCTTAACTGTCTGGGCTAAGCAGGAGGCTGGACCAATCAGGACTCTAGACTGCTAGTATGGGTTTTACGCGTCATTGATATTCGATCGACAATTCACTGTTCTCTAATTGGCAGTATCATTACGTTATAGAACTAGCAGGGCACTTAGGCCACAAGTTATAACAGTAAGATTTTTAGTTTCATATGTTCTCATCAGTTGTAATTTGATTTAAATACTGAGAATTAAGGAAAATAACATAACTTATTGCTTATGTAAATGTTACTATAAAAATGTATTATCAATATTTAATAATATATGAACTTTTCAGTACAGGATTGTGGAGATTATTATGTGTTTGATTGAGATCATGAACTGATTGATGTTGAACTACTATTGAAAACCTGAAAGCACTGAACGATCGTTTCGTCCTATTGTAGGTCTCCTTAGCAGTGCGCATCCACGATCCCAACCTGCGGGATTGGAACCCAGGGCCTTCAGTCTCGCACGCGAACGCTTAACCTCTAGTTCACCAAGCTCGGCGACATCTAGTGGTGTTAATGTCTGACCTCAACCAATCCATGAAATTGGGTGACAATCTTCCATTGTAATGAGGTAGATACTTATCTATATCCAACACGGATTAGCTCCACTGATCACAGTTTCTCACTAGAACTCCGAGAATTCCCTCACGAAGCTAGTCACTAGTAAGCACTAGTGAATGGGCACTGCCGAGGAGTCCCACAATTGGACGAAACGGCCATCCAGTGCTTTCAGGTTTTCAATGGTGGTCTAACATCAAGTGAATTTCTCTCACCGATAAGATCATGGATTAAAAGTCAATATGGTTTTAGTACTTTACACACAATGTTTTATTAATGATGATTTTCTAGCAAATCATAATTTTAATAAGAGATAAATGATAACTATCAGTGGAATTCAGGAAGTAAGATTCACCCTATTTGAAACTTGTCATCTAGATGCACTTGCATTTTAGAGTTGACGTTTACCCTTAGACTAGAATCCAGTATCATTTGCGTCAAACGATAGTGAGTTAAGCATTTAGCTACTGAGTGAAGAAAATCACTGGCTTGTGCATCAATTCTGAGATTCAGGTAAACTCAGTTAACAAGTCCTAAATAGAATGAATCTCACGTCCAGAATTCAACTGCTAACTACCATTTATTTCTGATTATTATACTTTGAATATCAAGTCAATTCGCACATGATTCACATATGCCGATAAGAGATTGATTAATTGCAGTCCTAAATATCAATGGGAAGAGTCAAACAATCAATATAAATGAATAAGTCAACGTTATTATTCGTTTTTTATTACACTTATTGTTTGTTTAATCTGAATGACACTAGTGAACATCAGTTATCATTAAAAAATATGACTGTACGCATAAGTCTGTTCCATAAGATACAGATGATGAAAGCGTAACGGACCAAACATATAGTTTTAAATTTCATGAATTGACATAGTTTTGAATTAGATAGAATTTAATATTTCATAGTAAATTAGGATCTCAGTAGACTTGATGAAAGTGCAAATAGTTGACTTCAAACTTTTAATAGCGACTGAACTTAGTTGCTTAAATGGAAATATTGTCAAGTGTTCTACCGACCGGACTTTTCTGTACTAGATAGGTAAGAGTTAGTGTAGTGAACGAGAACACCAGTGGGGACAATCAAACGTATTTTAATAACATTGCAGAATATATGAGAACCATAATGTAAATACTTCATTTGCAAAATATATATCAGTTGTCTCATACTTGATTATTCCTTCGTTTTCATACCAGTCACTCTATTCTCGTTCTCTTCTCTTCGATTATCTCAACATTCTGCAGCCAATCATTTGACTTCCGATTAGTAATACATACTACTTATATCTGACGACATCAGTTATACGAACTACAGTAGCGATTCACACAACTGTTTGGATCTAGGTTTTGGTTTAGTTGTAACCTATCAATATGTGTAATTTTATAAGAACTAATACTTCAGATAAGTTATTGCATTACAAATTCAGCCCGTTAATAATTGATACTAATTTTCATTCATGTCGATAAGTCACATCTTTTATCTAGATGAACCAAAGATAGGTTTCAGTTGTTCAATATTTCGTATCTGAGAAAAGATCAGCTACTAAAATATTATAGTTCAATTTTTTTGATGATTAATTATGTGAAGAGTTGTTTTGTACTTACTAACTTTCTGTTCTTCGTCAGTATGTACCAGTCTGTTCAGGAATGGGAGTTGGTTAGAAATTATCCGAGTTGAGCGAATTTTATTAACGAATGACGCTCATTACAACTTTGGCGACATCCTTTAGCAAAGGAATGTTAGTTGGCTAGCTTCATTGAGTAGCTATGACAGAACCCAATTTTGATTAAAAATACCTAAAGTTCTGAATGTAGCCAATATACCATGTTTAGTCAATGTATCTTCACATGATCTCAACCCTAGTAGCTTATACACATTTTTCTAAATGATTTTCTTGCCCTCAGAAGATCCGACTAGGTGTACATGCAGTCTGAAGGCTCTGATTTCTTCAGCTCTACAGAAAACTTAGTATTATTCGTCTAAACATTTATATAAAAACTAAAATCTCTTTGTATGTAAAGTTATTCAGAGGTTGTCTGAAGGAACTTATTGTAATCAAACAGTATCTTAGACAAACAATGTATCACATATATTACCATTTTCATTCATATACAATCCACCTATGTATGTATTCATCTCTAACAAATTTTCAATTTTCTTTTCATATAAATATATAATGATGATCGATTTCAACCTATAATGGCGGCCTGCTTAAACATCTGAGCTACTTTTCCTGCCGTCTAGATATTTCAACAAGTTATCTAATTTTATGCCTTTCAGATAAGTGTACAATTTTTCATTGTGTAAGTTACAAGGAGGTCCAATCAGAGATATTGTAATTGTCGCCAATATACAAAGAAAAGAATGTACATTATTTAGATGTCAATTGACTGGCCTGCTAACTTTTAACTGACGATCACTCAATATTTATGGTTAAGATCAACCAAGAATCAAGACAAGAAATACTTTGTACTTCAAAAATATAATATTGAATAAAGTCACTAATAATAATAATAATAATAATAATAAAACCCCACTAAAACCTATAAACTACTTAATACCCCCCTAACTACAGTTTAAAAATCTTATACAATGAATTCTCTACTATTGATCATACAATCTTTAAGATGAAAACTAATCCAAAACTTCTATAACTTTAATCTTTATTTACAATCACTCATTCATTAATTAATAAATAAATCAATAAATAAGTAAACATTTATGAATATTATTTTTTATATTGAAAAACACCGAGACAAACTAATGAAAATAAGACAATAAATTTTTTTGTTCATAAAATTACATGGTTACAACATATTTTGTTTACTTTTATATAAATAGTTTGTCATTACACAAACATAATAATGATATTATTATTATTATGATTGAAAATATGGCTTAACTATAGTTTATAAACGAACCAATCACATAAAAGATAATGGATCTTGAATTTTAGCGCATAATTCATTCATTCATTCATCCATCTATTTGACTAAATAGCATTTTACCATTATAGTTAATATTAATTCATAATGCAAAATATTAAATTTAATTCATAATTTTATTCGTCATTAATTATAAAACATGATTCTAATTCTTCATCTATTTGATCTCACATATTAGATAGATGTTTAAAACATCACTTTAATATCATTCAAAGATCGTTCATTCATGATCATCTCATCAAGAATATGAATTGAATGTATATATGTGCATATATATGTGTGTATAATGAATAGATGATCAATTGAATTTATTCAATATTTAATTGTTCATTTATATTAATTTTTTCTTGATTATTATCATTTGTTTTCGTTAGTATTAATGAATTATATAAATTATTTTCATTCGTTATTATCATTTTATTAATTGTATTAATCATTTCATTTGTATTATTGCTATTATTATTATGTAAGTGACTTAATAATGTATTACATAATATATGATTATATTTACATAAACATTGTTCTTTATGAATTACATCATTTTGATGATCATGATGACGATGTAATGTATTATTATCACTATTATTATTAGTAGTAGTATTAGTAGTAGTATGTTTTATTCTTATGTAACATCGTATAAACATTTCAAATAATTCACCTAATGATATAATAGATAAACCAATCCATATAGAAAATAAACCACCAGTTTGTGATAATAAATTAGTTAATGATATCACTTCTTTTTCTTCAACTTTACGTACATCAAAATTAGGACGATTAATTAATATAGCTAATAATTTACGTTCTAATACATTTAATTTATCTAATATATTAATTGCATCTAATTCATTACCTAAATCTAATAATTTAATTGCTTTATGATATAATATAAATTCTGTATTATTAAATATACCTAATTTTTTATTATATGATGAATTTAACCACGTTAATTGCCAACTTTTAGTTGGCCATGTTGATATTGATTGTTCTGTTTCATAGGAATAAAATGAACATGGTATTTTACAATTAGGTAATTCACCATGTAAATAATTTTCTATAATTGTACGTTTACACATCATTCTTGTTATAAAATTATTTAATTCATTAATACATAAATTAGTGATATTAATATTATTATTATTATTATTACTATTATTATTATGATTATGATTATTGATTTTTAATAAATCATTACGATTACAATTAGATATATTAATAAATTGTAATAAATTAGTACATGGTTTATAATTTGTATATTCATTATATGGATATTCAATTGAATAACAATTACAATAATGTATTATATCATTTTGTATAGTTAATTCACGACATGCATATTCTGAATAATTATATAACATATCATATAAATTTAAATGTATTGGATGATTTATAGAACATCTACCATATGGTGGCATTTTTTGTATATTTTCTATAATAGATAAACGTAATTCAGTTAATGTACCAGGTTTTAAATTAATACTTTTATCATTAATATTTGGTAATGTATCAGCCCCATGTATTGTTATTAATGCACCAGATAATTGTGATTTCACTTCACCATGAAAACAATCAATACAATGAGCACGATTTAACATTTCATCTAAATAAATATACATTTCTATATTTGTTGTATCAGAACGTAAATAACTAAATGGTTCAAATGTAGCACAATTTAAATATTGTGCATGAATAAATTTACGCCATATACCATTACGTTCACATGGTGCTGCTACTGGTTTACTTCCATTTAAATATGTTATCTATAAAGAAATAAATAGATAATAGAAAAATGAAATATAAGTTATGTATATAGTGAAAATTATCATTATGATATTTGGTAAAAAAAGAACGAATTGAGTGAAGAAATTTCTTTTCAAATAGTATTTTTATCATGGCTCTACACTAATATATATATATATATATATATATATATATATATATATATCTTACTTACTTACATCCGTTACTTCCCATGAAACATAGAACACCGATCAGCATTCTCCAACTCACTCTGTCCTGGGTCTTCCTTTCTACTTATATTCAATTGTTGCCCATTCTTCTCATGTCTGTCTCCATTTCTCGGCGTAACGTGTTCTTTGGTCTTTCACTTCTCCTTTGACATTGAAGATTCCAAGTAAGGGCTTACCTTGTGATTCAGTCGGGTGCTTTCTTCAATATGTGTCCTATCCATTTCCAGCGCTTCTTCCTCCTCTAAACTCTAGTTAATTCTCTTCCACAGTAGGTTATCAGTGTCTAATAGTGTCTGGCCAACGGATCCAAAGTATTTTGCTCAGACAACTGTTACTAAACACCTGCATCTTCTGCATGATGGCTTTCAAAGTTCTCCGAGTTTCCACCCCGTACAGTAGAACTGTCTTGACATTTGTATTGAAAATTCTGAGTTTGGTGTAGGCTGACAGACAGTTGTTTTGAGTGGCAGGTGTTCTTCAATTGTAGATATGCTGCTCTTGCTTTGCCGATTCGCTAATTCACATTTGAATCAGATCCACCGTGTTTGTCAATGATGCTGTCCAGATATGTAATGGTTTTTACATCTTCCAAAGTTTCTCCGTCAATTGTGATTCGATTGGTGGATGTTGTGTTGTATCGAAGAATCTTGCTTTTCCCTTTGTGTATGTTGAGATCTACTGCTACTGATACTGCCACTACACTGGTCGTGTTCTCCTGCATTTGTTGTTGCGTTTGCGATAGAAGAGCCAGATCATCTTCAAAGTCTAGATCGTCAAACTTCATCCTAGATGTCCACTGTATCCCATGATTCCCCCAGATTTTGACTTCTTCATGATCCAGTCGATCACCAGGAGATAGAGAAAGGGTGAATATATATGATTTATAATTATGAGTGGACAATGGCTTGACAAATAGTCACTTAATTGAATTTAGACAAGTTGAATAGAGTTTTCCAAATTATTTGTAATATGTAATCCAGTTTACTACTTGGTTTGTTTATGTATTTACATAGTAAAATGTTGTAAAACATTTAACTGGTTGAATAAGAGTTTCTCATATATAATCAACAACCAGAATAATGGAAGACTATTATGCTTTTCAAAAGTAATCATGATTTTTTTGTTTTATGATACACCTGAAACTTCTTTGTTGATGTAGTTATTAAATTTGACACATTTAATGAATTTTGGCATAAACTCCCTACACAGTTAAAAACCAGAACTAATCTTAACTAGACTATCATGAAAACCTTGAAGCATTGGATCGACGTTTCATGCTAGTATGAGGCTCCTGAACAGTGAGGACCCCAAACTTTTCACTCGGGAATCGAATCCAAACCTCCGGTTGCGCATTCGGATGCTTAACGTTTAGACCACTGAGTTGTCACTGAACTGTTTTAATGTTTAGATTCAATGAATTCACGATACTGCACATTCTTCATTCATTATTCACGCTGGATGATTATCTCACACCTGACACGGACTGAGTTTCACCGGTCATGGTTTCCTACTGGAACTGTTTTCCAAAGTCCCTTGATCACTTTTCTGGTAGTTACATTCACATGTCTGTTTTACAATCAAGATTTTAATTAGTCCGATTATTTTGATAATTAATTTAAAAGAAAAATTTTGATCTACTACTTATTTAATCATTACGGTATTCGCAGACTCGTTATAGTGCATGTGGCCCTAGAATATATGGCTCCGATTGGATCGTTTCTGATTGCTGTCGAAACAAACATTCCAGCTATCCTCGTACAGAACTATTGACTTAATTCGCGTTAGTGAATAACGGAGTCAAATAAGTCAAATACGAGAGTGTATTTAAAATACCTATATTATATACAATCAATGATCGGAAAGCGAAGGAAAACAAAACAACGCGCGATGGAGAATGCAAGTCAAGCAACTCGATTTAACCAAGCGTGAATCGATATTTATAGTCAGATAAAAATATGTTACAGACATGTGATGAGTAAAATAAGAAATACACACACACGATCATACAAAAACAGTCAAGGTAGTTAATCTAATAATTAACAAGATCAAAATTTGACTGAAGAAAAATGAATAAATTGGCCTGTCTGGAAGCTTGAAAAAGCTATGTGGGTTCGGCATATTGTCAGCCTCTACAACTTCTTCACTAGTACATCTATCATGTGTACTAGAAATAGTGTTAGTTTTTCTACTGTATTGACTGTAGTGGACAAAATGTTTGAATTAATAAACATGGAGTTTAAATTTCACTACCAAAATCAAGACTAAGATCCAAGTACATCTAGTAGACGGGTTCCAAATAATACAAAACCCGTATTTTGAACAACGCTGTTAAACCCAAAAACATTAAAACATATTATTATATGTCATATTGATGTATATATGGAACAAAGAATGATGAAACTTCAATCCTGAAATTTCAACAATGGGAAACGAATACTTCCATACACTATCGAAAGTCTATAAACATTCCATATACTTAATTACTTCATTTAAGTTTATTTTATTCAGTTCTTACATAAATCAGACATTTTAATAATTTGTATCACATAAACTTACACGAATTCATTTTATCCTACAATGTTTCTTAGCAGTGATTTTTTAAAAGATGTCCCTTTTTCCCCTTCAAATTCTGTATACCATCTTTGTTTATTCGCAAAACCATTGTTGGTATTTGTCTTCTATTATTATTGTTATTATTATTACTATTGTTATTAAAATTTCATTACTGACTATGATTGTGTAATCAGTTAGTGTAACAATAAACCTTTCTACTTCATTTAATAAGTAATTCTTTTGAATATTATAGTTAGTTTAAATACTCTCTTATTTGAAGTACTTCATTAAATATTCATTGTAATTCTTAGTTATTCATTATTAAATAATTGATCATCAGTTGTTCGAATCCTCTATGAGATTCGTATATTGTATGCTGTTTTTTTTACAAAAAGACAGTCATCAGAAGGGGTTTTGTGAAGATTTTAGTAATCTCAATAGTTGAAATCATGAGTCAATTGAAGCTAAATCACTACCATGGAAAACCTGAAAGAATTGGATGCCGTTTCGTCCTGTTGGGGGACTCCTCAGCAGTGCACATCCACGATCACGCCCCACGAGATTCGAACCCAGGACATACCAGTCTCGTCCGTGAATGCTTAACCACTAGACCACTGAGTTGGCCGGCATCCAATGGGGTTAATGTTTAACTTCAACCAATCCCATACTACAATGAAACTGCTGTTCAGTGCTCCCAGGCTTTCCATGGGGGTCTAGCTTCAACTGACTCATGATTTCAACCATTGAAAAAGAAAGTCGTCTAACCCAATAGCTCTCTTCTTCATCTGTATAAATGCTAACAATCTGTACCATATAATTGTATATGGATAACTATAAACAGAGTAAACCTTTAAAATATTCAATAGAGTGAGAGTAATAATAAGCATAGGTTTTTCATAAGCTTGAATTTGAGATGTTTTCACAGTCACTTTATCAGTTATTGAAAAGAATGATGAATTATTAAGAGAGTAGAGGTTTGTTGAAATGTTTCTTTCATGATGTTCAATAAGGAGAACGAAGATTGTTGGTTGAAGACAATTTCCAGTGTGATTGTAACTTATGGACGATCTTTAAGTGACACCATAGTAAACTTAGCAATCATTACCTACTAGATAATGGTTATAAACCAGTGTAAGAAATTAGAATTATGATTTATAGTTGATGTTTAGGAATTACTGACATCAGCCATAATGTCAAACGTATGACTGAACTTTGTGCCAAAATCCAATACTCATTATCTTGGTTCATCCATAAATTGCATTTTCGTTTAATTTTCTTCTAGATATTTTCTAAAGATGCAAGATTGAAGCCGTAATTTATTTATTTACTCAAAGTAGTGTGGTGTGGGTTACTTATATCCACATAAGTAGTATGTGACGGTGGTCAGGCATAGAATGTATTTCAGTAGAAGATCGATAAGGAAGGAACGGAAACTGAACGCAATTTGTATGAAAATGCATGAACAATAAAATCTGAGACAATGGACTGATATTTGCAAAGGAACAGTCAAATTCGAGACGATGGATTAATATTTTGAAAATTAACTATTTACTGTGTCATTATATATAAAAATTATATTTGAAATAATCTCAGCGATTGAAATTTAAATAACTTCAACGTTTCGTCCAGCTAACTTGTCTGGACCTCTTCAGAGTAATAATCAGAATCGAAATTTTGATTCTCTATATTCGGCGTCCAATTCTTGTCAAACTATTTGTTCTAATCTTGACGAATATCCGTATATATTTACTGTATGGTTCTCAGATTTTAGTGAGATGCTCTGTAATTTCCTGTCAAATACATTCGATTGTCCCCACTGGTGTCCTGGTCACTACAGCAGTATCAGTATTAATGTTAGTAGTTAATATGTTCAGGATGATAAAATAACTGTTTCTCTTCTTTCTTACGTTCAGTTTATTAAAATGTTATGTTTTATAATTAGAAAACCATGTGGTGTTGTTTTACTTATATCATCCTATTGTCATTTAGAACTGCAATTGATCAATCTCTTGTTGGTATATGTACAACTTGTGCGGACTGGTTTGATATCGCCTTGAGTCATAAACTTTATAAGACACTAATCAATTGCAGTCCTAAATAACAATGGAAAGATACAAGTAAAACAACACCAAGGGAATTTAACCTTCACTCCATTGCACAAACAGATGGCTATTAGGACTCAGTGGCTAAATAGAGAACATGTTGACGTTTGAAGCGAACGGTACTGAGTTCGAGTCGCGGAGTGAACATCAACTCTGAAATGCAGTTACATCCAGCTGACGAGCCATTATACATCTTTGCTTAAATTAGAATTTAGATTAAAACTAAGGTTAATTTTCATAATCAGTTAACTATTACAAATAGTTACATCATTAAGATTAGATATAAATATAAATATTGAAGTTTAGAAACCTTCTCAAGAGAAAGGAAAGAGAATGTTTCTGAAACATTCAATGATATCTAAGTAGTAGGCCAGTGTAGAATCAATGGTTGTATATTATGTTTCTGTGTACAAAGATTGGGTTTTTTTATGTGTAGAACCTTGATAAAGAACTAATTGAAAAGCGATATTTCTTCGATCAACTTGTCTTTTTAATGTCTCAAATGGAATATTCGATGAATTTAAAAGAAATGATCAAAAATTCACCAATATTTTTCATATAGTGAATATAAGTTGCATAACAGTCTCCAAAGGAAATATAAACGCAAGGCTAATGTGATCTATAGAAGTTTAGGTGATAACTATCTACCTGATGAGCATCAAATGAATGAATAATAAACAAATAAGTGAAAATAATAACTCATAAAATTAGAAGGGATAAATAACAAGTAATATAAGGGGTTAAACATGTTTCCCTTGAGAATAGAGATCAGTCCTGAATCGGTAAATTGTTTAA
Source organism: Schistosoma spindalis (assembly GCA_946903255.1). Taxonomy (NCBI): domain Eukaryota; kingdom Metazoa; phylum Platyhelminthes; class Trematoda; order Strigeidida; family Schistosomatidae; genus Schistosoma; species Schistosoma spindalis. The sequence continues at coordinate 20,326,663 of OX336418.1, forward strand.
TCAAAATATCATAAAATTATTTTGATAAGTTTAAGATCAATTACTTGAAATTAATAAAATTTCTGGATTGGGACTACAAATTTAGGATAATATATCTATTTTAAAATTGAAGTTATCTACCTCATAAAAATGGATGAAGGGTTTCAAAAGATCATGAACTAATTAAAGTTAAACAATAACACCGTCACATGCCGATTCAGTGGTCTATAAGTTCAATGTTCACGCATGAGACTGAGGGTCCTGAGCCGAGTCTTGTGTGTGAGATCGTTGATGAGCACCGGTGAGGAGTCTCATAATAGGATGAAACGGCCGTCCAGTGCTTCCAGGTTTTCCATAGTGGTTTAACTTCAATTGACTCATGATTTCAACTATTGAAATTACTATAATATCCACAAAGACCCCTTCTGATACTAATCATCATATTCTCACTAGTGACTGGCTTCAAGAGGTATATTCTGGAGTTCTAGTGAGAAGCAGTGACCAGTGCAGTTCAGTCGGGTCTCTTATGAGATAACAGTAACTCACTGAAGACAATGATGGATGTGTCGCTCGATTTCGTGGATTAGTTGAAGCTAGACATTAACACCATTGGATATCGGTCAGCCCAGTGGTCTAGTAATTAAGCGTTCGCGCGCAAAACTGATAGGTCCTGGGTTGGAATCTCACAAGGCTAGATAGCAGATGCGCACTGATGAGGAGTCCCAAAATAGGATGAAACGGCCGTCCAATGCTTCTAGATTTTTAATGTTGGTCTAGCTTCAATTGTCTCATGATCTCAACTGTCGAGATTATTACTGTTATATTTTAATTAAAAACTGACAAACCATTGAGCGTAAATGGTTATTTCTATAACACTAGATATTTTCCATTAAATAAGATAATGTAATATTTATAATTAATTCTCTTTGATCATAACTTTATCATAAGAATTTTATATTTCAATCATCTTTTAACTGAACTAATCACGCATTGAAGGCATTTTCTTCATGAATGATACCGATTTATATTAAAGTTAAAATGTTTGCCTGAGGATATTTATTTCTTTAAGTACTTGAGTAGATTTACATGTAAATTTACACATTTTTGTGAAGTCTAGTGAAAATTTCGACTTCATTTATTTGATTAATATACCGTCACTTTTATTTATTTATTATTTATTTTAAAACAGATATTGGTACAAGGAGGCACCAAATGTATATGCGCCACACAGATCTCATTTGATATGTGTGAGGGCTGTGATACTGACCGGGTGCCCAAACCGAAGCAGGTGGTTTTCTTATCGGGCCACGCCCCGAACCTTCGACCTGAACGTCTGATCCACAAGGCAGTGGAGCATTGTAAGGAGATACAGTCTCATGGTAGCCGGTGACCAACGATTGGTTCATACGCCATTTGTTCCGTCAGGACACTGGAGCCCATGTGCACCATTGAATTGGATTGGGATCCGGTTATAGCGCCGGACATTTGCTTTTCGTCCTCTCATTTTCGTAAACAACACCCCGGCCACGAGAAGGTAGTGAGTAGGACTTCCCTAACAGAGGCTATATACGCGTGGCGATGTGAGACAAATTCGAGAGGGAGGGCGGACTCTCCCCACTCTCGGCCGTACCAGGGCATTTGAGGGCTGAAATAGGAACAATAAACTGAAGATAGATTATGAATTTAAAACTGATCTTAATTTTTATCACCACTGGAAACTTATATGTACTAGACGATCATTGTATAGTAGAACAGAACATTAATGCCGTTGGCTGTTAGCTTAGTAGTTCAGAGGTTAAGTATTTGAAAGCGGAATAGCAGGTTTTAGGTTCAATTCTTGTATGTGAGGTAGTAGATGTCCATTGACTAGGAGTTCTATACTGATAGAAAACATCTTTCCATTGTTTCCAAGTTTTCAATTGTGTTTTATTAGTGGCCCGACTTCAGGTAGATTGTTTACTGCTTGTTATCGAATGATTATTGTCGAACTATACATGTCGCCAATCCTCATATATCATTAACAACATAACTTGCTTTGGTGAATAACGGAATTAAATAAGTCAGATTCGAAAATGGATTTCGAATACATATATTTCATTCAATCGTTGATCCAGACAAACGATCGGAGAAACAAAGCGAAGAGAAGAGATCGAAGAGAAATAACGCTCAGTGGAGAAAACATGTGAGACAACTTAATTTAATTAAGCCTTATTCAATATTTATAGTCAGAATAAAAATAAGTTACAGACATGTAATTAGTAGGATAAACAATCAACGCATATAAAAACAGTTAGGATTTTGATTGAGATCATGAATCGATTGATGTTGGACCACCGTTGGAAACCTGGAAGAACTGAATGGCTGTTTCGTCCTATTGTGGACTCCTCAACAGTGCACATCCACGATCCCGCTCGCGGGATTCGAACCCAGAGCCTTCAGTATTGCGCGCGAACGCTTAATCTACTGGACCACCACTATAATGGTGAATAACATGTGCTCACTAATGACTGGCTTCGTGAAGGAATTCTCGGAGTTCTAGTGAGAAGCCGTGACCAGTGAAGATAATCCGTGTCGGGTAGAGACAGGTATCTACCTCAGTACAACGGAAGATGGTCGAGCGATTTCGTGGATTGGTTGAGGTTAGAATTAACACCGCTGGATGTCAGCCAGCTCAGTGGTACAGTAGGTTAAGAGTTCGCGCGCGAGACTGATAGGTCCTGGGTTCGAATCCCGCGAGCGGGACCGTGGATGCGTACTGGTGAGGAATCTCACAATAAGACGAGACGGCCGTCCAGTTCTTCTAGGTTTCCAACGGTGGTCTAACATCAATCGGTTTATGATCTCAATTAAAAAGTTAATAATCTCCACAACCCCTATACCGGTAAAAAAACAGTTAAGTTTGATAATCGAGTAATTACCGGGATCAAAATGTGACTCAAGAAGAATGAATAAATTGGCCTGTCTCCTAGCTAGAATAAGCTATGTGAGCTCAACATAGCAACTGACACCACAATTTAACTACAATTATTTTGAGGTTTCAAATCTATGGTAATCTATACTAAAAATAAATATATTTGAGTAAAAGAAATTCTGCCATTGGACGTCATCATTTATTAAAGTTATATAATCGTATTTATTGTGATTTTACACATGGCAATTAATAATAAAATAAAAATTGTTTCATCATTAACAAAGGTACCAAATGGTAATCATGAATAGTTATCTAATAATCAAATGGTAATAAGAAAGGGAATAACCTATAGAATAGAATTAGGAAAGATGATTGACTACTTGAAGAATATAAAATGGGCAAAGAGATAAACGCTCGTCAGAAACAGTTCACGTAATAATAATAATAATAATAATAATAATAAGGGAGTATTAAGATCATGCCAAAGTAAAGGATAGTATATACGACTAATGAAAATAATGATAAGGCTTGAATAAAAGAATTTCCAAAACTTATATTTGATTAATTCGTTCATAAATTCTAATCTCGCCTGAATTTCAATGTAACAATTGATTGTATTAAACAGTACAAAAATATATGTTTTACTGAATTGGTTCGGTGTAGTTATTGATCAAATATTACCATTATATCATGTAACTAAACGTTTTAGTTCATCAAAGTTGAGATGATAGCTAGTGATGGTATCCAGTATCTTTCGTGTGAACATTCAGCTGACAAATCTTAAACCGAACAAAACGCTTGTCCTAGATTCTACTGCTAATATCTATTAGGTTTTGCGATCGAATTACAATAAAAAGGCAATCCGCTAAAGGTTCATATATTCCAATAAAGATCGAACATTTACAATTCTTAACATCTTTAACAAGAATATTTACACACAAATAATCACCATTTATTTGGAAATCCTTTGAAATGTCATTCTTCTGATAAATCATAATCTTCTAATTCTGCTACAGTTATGTAAGCTTTGGCCTAATTAAATAAGCGAATTATCTTAACCTTTAGATAAATCTCATCTGAAGTGAACAGAAAGTATTAGGGGGGAAATAATTATATTTCATTTAGACGTAGTATTGTTCATAACCGTCTAATAAAGTTTTGCAGAACTAAATTTTAACACAATATTTATGTTTGTTTTAGAAGTAAAAGTCTGCTCAGTGGTCTGGTGGTTAAGCGTTCTCGAGCGAAGCTGATAGGTCCTGGGTTCGAATCCAGTGAGGTGGGACCGTGGATGCGTACTGCTGAAGAATCCCACAGTAGGACGAAACGGCCGTCCAGTTCTTCCAGGTTTTCCATGGTAGTGGTCTAACTTCAATTGATTCATGATTTCAACTATTGAAATTAATGCAATCACCACAAAGCCCCATTCTGATTCAAATAAAAGTCTGTTAAGAACTGAGCAACAAAGTATTTCTTTATGTTGAAATCTTCTATAGATCTGTCAAGGTTTCTATGGTTTTTGATAATTATCTTTGCGTACATATAACATAGCTATTGAATAGAACCAATCATTAACACAGTCTTATCATAGTAGACTGTTTGAACATTTTCGGTACAATTTCATGAAACTAATTAAATATAATCGAACTAGCCACTTACGACTGAAGATAAAGGTTCACTTCAGTGTGTCTTACATTTCACTACAAAGTAATATTATTTTGATTTTGAATTAATAGTTATTTTAAAGCTCTTTAGTTTCTCTGTATCATTTCTAATGACCTGCTTTCAAATGCAAAGTAAGACAGTAACTAACAGAAAATCGACTGATCTTCCTATTGCTAAGTCTAACTTTCATGCATGAGGATTTAAGAGGACAATTTTAAAATGTTCATAAGCTAAAAACAAATTACTTGTCATTTAAATATCATATTACCCATTAAATCATCAACAAATGGAACTCCATCTCTCAATGTATTAAAAACAGCCAAATCAACAGAAAGACCATCATTGCCAGGACTGACATAGGTCACCTAGCCTCCTGTCCTTTCTAAACTGACACTGAGTGCCAAATTTTCACTTATTACTAAATTTTGCAAAATTACATAAATAAATCGTTGCTCTGGTTATCAGAAGAGGCATAAGCCTAGTGACTTCCGAAGGAACTCGGCTTTCATCATGAGACGTCATGACTCTTCTAAACGAGGACGTTCTAGCTCCCAGGGAAGAGTATAAGTGGTTCGAATTATTTTCTCTGGTTAGCGTTTTATTAGCGATTAAGCTCTGTACAGGATGGGGTCTCCAACCCCATAAATTACCCTCTTCCCTTGTCAGCGCTTGGGACCGTCAGTAACCTCAGCGGGGCTCAATGCATCAGGAGATGACTAGTGTAGTGGCAGTATCAGTAGCAGTAGATCTCAACATACACAAAGGGAAAAGCAAGATTCTTCGATACAACACAACATCCACCAATCGAATCACAATTGACGGCGAAACTTTGGAAGATGTAAAAACCATTACATATCTGGACAGCATCATTGACAAACACGGTGGATCTGATTCAAATGTGAATTAGCGAATCGGCAAAGCAAGAGCAGCATATCTACAATTGAAGAACACCTGCTACTCAAAACAACTGTCTGTCAGCCTACACCAAACTCAGAATTTTCAATACAAATGTCAAGACAGTTCTACTGTACGGGGTGGAAACTCGGAGAACTTTGAAAGCCATCATGCAGAAGATGCAGGTGTTTAGTAACAGTTGTCTGAGCAAAATACTTTGGATCCGTTGGCCAGACACTATTAGACACTGATAACCTACTGTGGAAGAGAATTAACTAGAGTTTAGAGGAGGAAGAAGCGCTGAAAATGGATAGGACACATATTGAAGAAAGCACCCGACTGAATCACAAGGTAAGCCCTTAATTGGAATCTTCAATGTCAAAGGAGAAGTGAAAGACCAAAGAACACATTACGCCGAGAAATGGAGACAGACATGAGAAGAATGAGCAACAATTGAATATAAGTAGAAAGGAAGACCCAGGACAGAGTGAGTTGGAGAATGCTGATCGGTGTTCTATGCTTCATTTGGGGTCATAGGCGTAACTAAGTAAGTAAGTACATTTTGCTAACTATTACAAACCAATGATCATTAAATGACAGATATAAGTGATCTATAGACAAAGCGTAAAATTCAATTCCTCATTTCATTATTATCATAATGAAATGGTAAAATTTAATCACAATTAATTTGATTTAAACAAAGAGAAATTTTCTTTGTACATTAGTCTGAGGGAAAAATTTATTTATAATATTAAATCTATTTGTTTTCTTTCAATTAAGAAATTTATCTTATAAAATGAAGTTGTCTAAATGAAATACACATTAACTATCAAAAAATGTAGTAAAATTAAGTACAATTGTATTTTCATCAACATCATCATCATCATCATCATCATCATCAACAACAACAACAACAACAACAACAACAACAAAATCTTCAGTTCATGATGAATAAAGTTGGAAACAAAAAAATTGAAATAATAATTGATTTTTCTTGTTTAATTAACGACTTTATCAATAAGAAGTAATTGAATTGAAGTAATTGTAGCTGAGTTGTTGTTGTTTGTTTTTTTAAATGATGTAATAAACTAAAAATGTTTGTTTAAAATGAAAATAGAACAAATTGGAAGAAAACGTTTCTTTTTATTGAAAAATGATTTCTGAAGGAAAGTTTCTCATTCTTGAAAAAAAACCCAGAAATAAATGAAACAAACATAAATTTTTGATATTTTGAAGAAAAATAATTCAAATGAAACTTAAATTTATCATGGATACTAATCAGGTTTACATGTACTTTCAAATCATTTTATCCATGAATTTAGAAGTTGGGGGGTGGTTGTAGATATTATAGTTATTTAATAGTTGAATTCATGAATCAACTGAAGTTAGACCATAATGGTAAACCTGGGAACACTGACTTGTCGCTTTATTCTATTATGAGATTCTTTTACTGTGTAATAATTTAAAACTAAAGGGAAAATTGATAACTAGTAAGAAACTTCTAGGAAGTTTATATGCATCACTACATTATGAATTGATTTCAAGATATCTAGGCTTCTGATTAAATTAATTAGTGACTAGCTTCATGAGAAAATTTTCGGAGTTCTAGTGAGAAGCCGTGAGCAGTGGAGATAATCCTTGTCGGGTAGAGACAGGTATCTACTTCAATACAATGGAAGATGGTCGCGCAATTTTTGGATTGGTTGATGTTAGACACTAATACCATTGGATGCCGGCTCAGCGGTAAGGTAGGTTAGGCGTTCGCGCGCGAGACTAGATGCCCTGGGTTTGAATCCCGCAGGTTGGGATAGTGGATGCGCACTGCTTAGTAGTCCCACGATAGGACGAAACGGCCATCCAGTTCTTCCAGGTTTCCAACGACGGTCTAACATCAATCGGTCCGTGATCTCAATTGAAGTAATTATCTTGACTTCATTGGACTAGTTCATTAAATCCGAAAAATGTTTAACTATAAAATGTTACTTGTATGGTTTTGCTTGAATATTGTTTCTTAAATTTTAGTTTTCACTTATAGCAAGATTATCACCTATTTTCATTGGTGTTGAATGATTTACTATAAAATTTGTTACACTCTGAATGTCACAGTTACACATTGAATTCTCTAGAACAAAGCCTTGGTGGGTAATTTTTATATGCTATTGCAAGATCTTCTGGAAGTTAGTTTTATCTATAAACAAAACTCATTTCACTATATCAACAACTAATCAAAGTAAAAATCTAGACAAAAACATTCCAACACATTGATCTACAGATTAAACGCTATCTACGAGACCTGAAGAGATGGGATCCTATGTCATGATGAAATGAGTTCCCAGGACTTCATGAGTTTTAGTGGTACAAAAATGAGATCAAACAGTAACAAATAATAACCGCATTAATCTCTATGAGACTTCTTAACAGAACTGTTTTTCACAGTATACCAACAATTATTGTCACATAAAGAAATATGTACGTGATAAAGCATAGCTTCGGAATATCTATTTTCTCACTTAATTAGTATTGACTGATCTACATCCATACTTAACATTCAAAAGTCATCAGCAGATATACGGATCAAATTATTGTGTTTTTTATTTGCACCACCTAATGAATATCCATTTCTAAAAACTATGTAGTCACAATATGGACCTTCTAATAGAAATATCATATTCATACATTTTAATGATTGACAATCGATTTAAATTTCATCGATATTTTAAGCCTTCCTTCTTCAGTTAAATCTATATATTTATATTGTGTCCGACAGGGTTTATCTTCAATAAATTATTAATGTAGGTTCCAGCAGTTACCTTTCGAGTAAATGAGTGTCTAATCTTTCATTAAAGATGAGAATATGCAGGTGTTGAAGTTTTGATTGGAGTTCTCATTTCTTTTTCTTTTAAATACTCATTAATTATCAGTAGTGTCTTAGTTGAAAATTTAATCAGCACTAAATCGTTTTTTAGTATCAACATACATCACTAAATAGTTATTTGTTCAAAAGTTAAACAACTGATTTATGCATGCAAACAATATATATTTGTTACAACCTTGAAAACTACATTTGTAGTCTGTTCTTCATCCACAATGTTAGACAAACTTATTGCGTATGTGAAATGAACATTGATATATTCTTGCTATTCATTTCTTTTCTTTTAATTCACTAGGTATTTTTTGCTGTTAAATTCTTTTATCTTCAACTAGCTTAGCTTAATTACAGAGCTATTCTAAAAAAAACAATATAAGAAGTTCCAGACAAAGTATATCAAAGCACATATTTTTAATTTGTTAGATGAATTTATGAGTCAGTTAAAGCTAGATCATCATGGAAAACCTGGAAGCACAGGACGATCGTTTCGTACTATTGTGGGACTCTTCATCAGTGTGCATCCACAATCCCACTTGCAAAAATCGAACCCAGCGCCTTCAATCTCGCACGCAAACGCTTAACCTCTAGACCACTGAGCTGGCTGACATCGAACGGTGTTAATTCTAACCTCAACCAATCCATGAAATTGTGTGGCCATCTTCCATTGTACTGAGGTAGATATTTATCTCTATCCAACACGGATTAGCTCCACTGGTTACGCTTTCACACTAAAACTCCGAGAATTCCCTCACGAAGCTAGTCACTAGTGAGCACGTATCGGGTAGAGACAGGTATCTACCTCAGTACAATGGAAGATGGTCGCACAATTTCGTGGATTGGTTGAGGTTAGACATTAACACCGTTAGATGACGGCGTGTTTATTAAATCTAATTTCGACTAGTGTTTAATGAAAGTTTTCGAATGTTAAATAACAGCATAATCAAGAATACACATTTCATAATGTTTGGGACACATTACTTGAATGAATTTTTATTATCCTCTTGATATTTATGCTATGACTTTAGTTCTTTCTCTACTATTACAAACATTAAATATTATCCACTAAGTCATGAATTGTGGTTTGTGCTAGTGTAATGTAAGTGGTACGTACCGTCAATCGAAAATTAAATGTCTGGTGGCAGAAGGTTAAGAAGACCGAAGAAAGAGAACATGACCAAAGAATAATTGTTGTGGAAAAGAAAGAACAAAGAAGTCTGAAACGATTGATTAACGTTTGCAAAAGCAACATTCAAGATTGAAACAATTGATTGATATTTTGCAAATTAAGTATGTACTGTGTGGTTATCAGATTTTACTAAGATGTTCTGTAATTTTGTGTTCAATTATATTCCATTGTCCCCGCAAAAAGAAAACAAATAAAAGACAAAGTCAAGATGTATATGTTTTTGAGAGTTTTGTTCTTTGATCTGGATGGTTTGGTCGTAGAGCTTTCACATGTACCTGAAGTTTGTGTTGATGATGCCGTTCAAAATGACGATGAAACTCCAACAACCAAACCATTCAGCTCAAACAACAAAATTCCATTAAAATCACCAAACAAAACTAAAAATCTCCATCGTCTTAAATGAGTATGTACCTAATCGAAACTGATTAATTTTCAATCTTGAATATCAACAATGAAAAATTTACAAACCTTCAATAAAAAAATAATCTTTTTTATATTTACTTGATATTGTTTACTTGAATCTTCACCTTGATGTTTAACACTACAATTGATCAGTCCCTTCTTAGTATATGTGTATACTGTGTGTATTGCCTCGATATTACCCTAATTTACGAGCATTATAAGCAAAGATGTATAGTGGCTAGCAATATAATCCAGGAAACGTGTTTCGTCCTAATTGGGACTCGTCAGCTGGATATACCTGCATCTCAGAATTGATGTTCACTCTGAGAATCAACCCCAATACCATTCACTTCAAACAACCGCGTTATCCTTTTAGCTACTAAGTCCCGATAGACACTTGTGTATGCAATCGGTTAAAGTTCTAATATTCATCAAACATATGTTATTTATCTTTTATAAATTATCTTTATTATCTAAAAATATGATAAGAAAAATTTATTATACAAATTTTTAGTCAAAATCTAGTACAATAATCACCTGGTATAGAGAAAAAAAACAAACATACAAAATATCTGTGGTTGGTTTTAACTTTTGTAAATAATTAAATTGAAAAGTCAATAGAATAAAAGAGATTTATATGCTATGGTGATTGAATTCTCCTCATTTTAGTTTTTAATATTGGTATTGGTTAGTGATTAAAAGTAATTGTCTGTAAGAATTATTATGTTAATAATCTGAATAAAAACAAAATGTTTATATTTAAAAATAACTACTGTATAGAGTAAATAAATATCTATGTGAGATACTCAATGTCTATTGGTCGAATACTATCAGTAACAGTTTATTATAAGATAAATGAGCTTTCAACTGAAGAAAAAATCAGGAAAAGATGCTGAAAGTGGATGTAGTCACTGAAATTATGCGAATTAGTACTGCAGATTTATTATTCAGGAAGTATGAACATTCACAGTTCATATACCGCCATGAATCTGAGCCCATATATATATATATATATATATATATATATATATATATATATATATATATATATATATAATGTAGTTAACTGATTATTTCGACTATCTACAAGTTATTCTTTAAAGTAAGTCATGTGAATGACATTAAGGATAGTTATTTATCTCAGTCACTCGTCAGTATATAATTATAAGACCCACTAAAGAAAATGTTATGAATACAAACCATGTTTCATACAATTGATTCCCAATACGAATTCGAATAAACAGAAAACAATAAGACAGAATAATATGAATACATTTAGTTTAATGGTTGAAATATGATATAATATGAAGTAATCAATATTGATTCCAACTGACGAGGAAATGAGGAAAAGGTGTTGGAAGTGGAGAGAACATACATTACGGAAATCATCAAATTGCATCACGAGGTAACACTTGAAATCCTGAATGGAAACGGAAAAGAGGAAGACCAACGAATATAGTGTGCCGGGAATCGGAAGTAAACATGAAAAGATTGAATATCAACTGGAAACAAGTGTAAAGGTTTGCACAGGACAGAATTAGATGGAGAGTGTTAGTGGAGGACCTATTCTCATCCATGAGGGGTAACAGGCGTAAGTCAGTAATTAAGTAAGTAATTTGGAATTAAATATTTTTAGAAAATTAGTAAATTTGAAAATCAAATCAAAATTATGTCACTTATTGTCAACAATGTTTGTTGATAAATTCAATTTTGACCTTAATTATTGTTTATCGATCTTTTATTATTTATTTATTTAAACGTATAAATATTGTTACGAAGAGGCACCAAATACATGTGCGCCACATATATCATTCGATTTATGTGAGAGCTGGGATACTGCCCGGGTGCTCAAACCAAAGATGGTGGTTTTCTTAGGGGGCCACACCTGGAGCCTTCAACTTAAATGTCTAGTCCACAAGGCAGTGGAGCAACGTCAGGTGATGCAGTCCCGTGGTAGCCGGTGACCAACACTAGGTTCATACTCCATTTTTTTCTTCAGGATACTAGAGCCCATGTACACCATAGGTTTGAAACAAGGGTTTTCCAATTCCCCTAAGTGGATTCTCCTTGGCTAACGATCTAATCAACGTTAAAAATTCACCCTTTGATCAGCATGGGTATATTATCCAAATTCTATAATATGCACAGTAATTTGGACGGATAAGATAAAGAAGGTTGTGAAAATTGTTTGATCTTACAGTTTTACACCACTGATTAACTTTTATAAAAATCTCATGAAAAAAACTAGACATTCGACTTGTTTCTTTCAGCAGTGAGCACCTCAAACTCACAGGTTTTCCAATCCAGAGTTCATGCAAAAAGCCGTCACTGGTGAGCTTAAACAAGTCGGGAAAGAGACAAGTATCATCAGTGAAAATAAATGATTGTTGCACAGTATCGTGGATTGAAAGAATTAGTGAATATAAATTACCGGATGTTATACCAGTAATCTGGCCTCAATCCTCTCAGTTCGATCTCAAATGGAATCGTAAAAGCGCTATACAGAAGATTCACATACTAGAATAAGATAACTCCACAGTTTCCCAGCTTTTAGTGGTTATTTTAACTAAGATAAATCTGAATTGTTAAACCACAAAATGTAAGGCTTTTAACATGTATGCATACAATGCATAAAGTTATATGGAATGGTAACATAAAGCAATCAAGATTATTTTTTATATTCATAAAAGTTACTTTCATGAAGAATTAAAAGATCACACGAAATAAAGTCAATCTCAAGTTTTATTTTATCACTGGACATTTTGATGGGGTCAATACATGATTTATAATATCTTATGTACAGCATCACAAACAAAACATATTTATACAAGCACAGTTATTCAATCATATCTTATTTAGATGATTGTGTAGTGAACGAGAACACAACTGGGGACAGTTGAACAGAACATCTCAGTTAAATCTGAGAACCATACATTGATTAATTAATTTGCAAATTGTCAGTCAGTGGTCTCAAACTTGACTGTTCCTTTTGTTAATATCAGTCAATCGTCTTAGACTTCATTGTTCCTGCATTTCCATACTAATTGCTTTCTATTTCCGTTCCTTCCTTCTCGATCTTCTTAGCTTTCTGCTGCCAGAATTCAATTTCTGAATATCGTTATATACTACTTATATCTATATAAGTAACACACACCACAATTGTAACTAACCACTGAATTATTCATAGGAACATACATATTTTTATTGGTTGAGATTATGGACCGATTGATGTTAGCCACCATTGAAAACCTGGAAGCACTGGACGGCCGTTTCGTCCCGTTGTGGGACCCCTCAGCAGTGCGCATCTACGATCCGGTCGCGGGATTCGAACTCAGAGAGTTCAGTCTCGCTTGAGAACGCCCAACCTACTAGACTACTGAGCTGGCCGGCATCCAACGGTGTTGATGTCTAACCCCAACCAATCCACGAAATTTTGAGACCATCTTCTATTGTACTGAGGTAGATACCTGTTTCTACCCGACACGGATTAGCGCTCTGCTGAAGAAACCCACAGTAGGACGAAACGGCTTTCCAGTGCTTCCAGGTTTTCAATAGTGGTCTAACATCAATCAGTCCGTGATCTTGATCAATAACGTAATAATCTCCACAACCCTATAGAGATATATATTTTTGTTTCAACATAAAATTTATAGAACTGAAGAATATAAGATCAGTCAGCCAGTCAGCTACAGCGTAGGTGGAGGCACATATATGCATCGGTCCAAGTTGCCGTACCGCATTAGCACAGCAAGATGAACATTGGATTTATAGAAGTGATTAATTCAATGATGGTGATATATAAAGGAAAGATTGGATATAAGGATATAGTACAGGAAGAAAGAATTAGTTCGTAGAAAGAAAGATATGAAGCGATTTTAATTTCATAGTTTAAGGAAAGACGGATAAAATATGAAGAATATAAGATAGTTTTCATATGACAATATCTTTTAATCATAATTAATTGCAAATAATCCATTGTATCTTAATAATTCAACGTCATTTTGAGATGTAACTTTTTTCTTTCAGTAAATAAAAACGTATCAAATACAAGTTTTAATTAATTATATTACTTATTATTTAAAGTAGTCTATTATATCTAAGCACTTATTTTCTTCATTTTATTAGCTTGATAAATATGCGTAACAAAATCTTAGATAGAATATCTGATGATTGTTTAATATTAATTGTCTTTACTCATTTACCAAGTAATCTCATATTTATGTGACGAGATATTTATGCGTTCACACGTGAGGCCGAAAGTCTTTTGTTTGGGTCCTGAATATGCAATCGTGGATGCGCACTGCTGAGGAGTCCCATACTGGAACGAAACGGCCGTCCAGTGATTCCACTCATTCAATAGTGGTTTAGCTAAGATCAACTCATAAATTATATAGTTATAATAAAATTATATTAATTTGATGGTTGTGATTTATCAGTAAATTATCTTTTTTACTTTGTGACGTATAAATAAAAAAGTGCTGCTTTGGTGTGGATGGCTTTCATGTAGCTAACAAACTAATTCAACTTAATTTGTATATAAGTTTTTTGGTCTGTGCTACTTATGTCTGCCGACATAAGTAGTATGTAACATCAAATTGAAATAGAATGCCTGAAGAAAACAGAAAGGTAAACATAATGTAATTGAGAACCGGAAGAATCATGAAGTATGTAAAGAACAGTTGATGGAGGATTTACAAATAAAGTATTTAATATCAAGTTTTCACATTTTATTCTGGTTAGCTTATTTTGTAAGGTTTTCTACAGGATGGAGTTGCTTACCCCACGTCCAACCCTACTGTCTTTAATAAAAAAAGTACAAATCAAAATCACACAAATGGTAACTATGAGGTTGAAAAATATAAATAGATTGTTAATATGTATATTCAAGCAGTTTTATTCAATCAATATATTGTAGAGAACCTTTTCTTTCCAGAAATCTACAAATCAATAGTAAATTAACACAAACAAAGATACATAGTGACTAACAGTGAAATCCAAAACGCGCGTTTCGTCACATTTAGGACTCGTCAATTGGATCTACCTGCATCTCAGAATTGATGTTCACTTTGAGACTCGAACTTAATACCGTTCACTTCAAACGCGAGGCAGTCCGCACAAGTTGTATATATACCAGTATGAGACTGATCAATTGCAGACTTGAATAACAATGGGATGATACAAGTAAAACAACACCACATGAATTTCTAATTATAATTACTTATGGTAGTATATTAAATTTTTAATTTAATTAAAAAAATTTATTTTGATTAATGCCTTTTATAATTAAAATTTTGTTTTTCCATGAATTTTGGTTAAGTTTTTTTCTCTTCTTTGTAATAAAACAAGATCATTTTATCGTTGAATATGTCTTGATTAAGTAAAGTATTTGAATGATAACAGGATATCGTGACATAGTGTTGTTATAGTTCATTGAATGAACTGGGTTTTTTTAAAGACTAACAATAAAGATCTATATCATGTCTAGTTTAATAAAAAAACATCTAGTTTAGTTTATTCATATCCCTTTCTCATATAGGATAAACTAATGTTAGTTACTTACGTATTTACTCACTCACTCACTTACTCACCTACTTACTTACTTCCTTACTAACTAACTCACTTACTCACTTACTTACTTACTTACTTACTCGCCTACTTACCTACATACTTACTTATTTACGCCTATGACCCCCAATGGAACATAGGCCGCCGACCAGCACTTTCCACCCAATCCTCTCCTGGCAAATAAACTAATAATAGTAATATGTAATTATGTAGCTGAAATACTAAAAAAGAATTTGTAGCTGAGGTTAATAATTTTATTTGTGATGTACTAAGTAGATTTAATTACAAAGCTTTGGTCATCATTCGTAATAATGTATTAAAAGTTAATTCATACAGAACTGAGCTATTTAAATGATTCAACAACCATTTGGATATTTCATTGGCTTGATTTGTTTATGTATTCTTATTTATTGTCTTGTTTGGTTGATGTTTGATCTTAAAAAGTCATTAGAATAAGATAGTCCACGTAAAGTAATTGTTGATAGTGTTATATAGAATGAAAATGAAATTGTTCCAATTAAACTACTCAGTTTAAAGGAACACAATATAATGACATTTTGACTTTTTTTTTAACTATGTTACTCCATTAAGTGGAAAATACCAATGTAATTTACAGATTTAGCATGACTTCGTTATTTATAATAGTGGGGTTTGGTCGACTAAAAGTATCAACAACATAGATCTTATGAAGGGTGATTTAAGTTCAAGGTTTTTTTCAAATTCTTAAAATCATTGACTCTCGGTCTTGTGTCAGGTTTTACAGTTCCATGGTTAAATTTCCTTGAATTTTCTTGGATCGACTGTTATTTTAGGGAAAATAAATACCATTCTCAGCAGTTTGCATCAACGACCCGCATGCGGAATTCGAACCCAGGGCGTCCAGTCTTGCGCGAGAACGCTTAAACTCTAGACCACTGAGCTGGCCGGCATCCAAGGGTATTAATGTCTAACCTCAACCAATCCACGAAATTGCGTGACCATCTTCCATTGTAGATACCTGTCTCTACGCAACACGGATTAGCTTTACTCGTCAGGGCTTTTCACTCGAACTCCGTGAATTCCCTCAAGAAGTTACTCACTAGTGTGCCCGTGGTAATTATCAGCATACGGTTGAAGAGATTATTAAGTTTTTAATTGAGATCATGAACTGATTGATGTTAGACCACCAATGAAAACCTGCATGCCCTGAACGATCGTTTCTTCCTACTGTGGGACTCCTCAGCGGTGCGCATCCACGATTTTGCTTGTGGGATTAGAATCACGCATCAATCAGTTCATGATCTCCAAAACCCTATACTGATAAATGCCATTCTACGAAATTTTTTTACAATTTCAGTTTAATTTCAACTACATTTTTATAATAGAATGTTTTAAACATTGGATTTCATCTAATCATATTTATTCATTGCCTTAATGAAAATAGAATGAATAATTTTAATTAAATTATAGAAATTAATTTTCATTTCATTAGTAACTTCTTTCAATCATGAAGTCTAAACTAAAACGGTTTGCATAATTAAGTAGATGTATACGTGTTAAGTACTTATATATAATCACTTAGTTTATGCTTCATATCTTTACGTTACTACGGTGATTAATATTCCAGACTTTAACTTTATATATATATATACTGGTGTAAGCTACTTAGTCAGGAATAAAATGTACTTCATTAGAAGATCGAGAACAAAAGAAGAGCAACGGAAAGCAATTTGTATGAAAATACAGTAACAATGAAAACTGAGATGACTAACTGATATTTGTAAAAGAAACAGTCAAGTTTGAGACAATTGATTGATATTTTACAAATTAACTATATACTATATGAATAGTTTGACAGAAATCAGGCACCGAGTACAGAGAAGTCATTATATGTGAAAATTATATTTGAAATAATCTCAGCGATTGAAATCTAAATAATAATGTTAAAAGCTATATATTTCTTTGATGATTTTGATTTCGATTATTACCTTGAAGAAGTCCAGACAATTTAGCTGGACGAAACGTTGGAATTATTTAAATTTCATTCGCTGAGATTATTTCAAATATAATTTTCACATATATACTGTATGGTTTTCAGATTTTGTTAACATGTTCTGTAATTTTGAGTTGTAATACTGTCGATTATTCCCACTCGTGTTCTTGTTCTTTACAATTTTGTTGATTGTAACGTCTTACCCAATCTTTTATAAGTGTGTTTATGTTGAAATGGCGTTTTTTATGCTTTTTTTGTTCCGTTGTACTATTTAAACTTGGATTAATTTTAATTTGGTTATTTATTCTCTGAAGAAGTGATTTACACTAAGCCACGAAACGTCAGAAAATCTAATTTTCTACTCATTGGGATATTACAAATATATTAGTTATTTTTTATGCTTTGTTAATTTGTGCCCACAGGAGCCATTAACTTTCTACAAACCGAAATATATCATATATTGACTACTTAATTAACCCAGATTTATATTTAAGGTTGTTTATAGAATCTGTCTAGATCTATCAAAGCATCTATTCGTTAGCTTTACAAAATGAGGAATAATACATTTGATTTGTCTATGAGATTAAATCTGAACCAAATATGTTCTATCTCTGCACTTAACTTTTGTGCAGACTATTATTATTATTATTAACGTATTTGACATGTTTAAGTTAACAAAAAAGAAATTTCTCCTATCAAACCGCTTTCTATACTAGTTTGATTTACAATTCATACTTAACTCCTGTATCAATATATGTAACACGTGTAATATTTTTACATTATTTTATTAATGAAATAAAAACATATTTCATTTATTTTTATTACATTCCAATAAATAACAGTTCAGTGGTCAAGAGGTTAAGCGTTCATGCGCAAGACTGACGGTCTTAGGTTCGATTCCCGCTTGTGGGATCCTAGATGTACTCTGCTGAGGGATCTTATAGTGGGACGAAATTGCCGTTCAGTACTGTTAGGCTTTCACTGTTGGTCTAACTTGACCTGAATGGAAACGGAAAAGAGGAAGACCAACGAATATATTGTGCCGGGAATCTGAAGTAAACATGAAAAGATTGAATATCAACTGGAAACAAGTGTAAAGGTTTGCTCGGGACAGAATTGGATGGAGAGTGTTAGTGGAGGACCTATTCTCATCCATGAGGGGTAACAGGCGTAAGTCAGTAATTAAGTAAGTAATTTGGAATTAAATATTTTTAGAAAATTAGTAAATTTGAAAATCGTGTTCAACACGGAATTATCTTAAATAGCTGGTCATTGAGAGTGTGGAACACTGGATAACAGTTTCTTTCTATAAGGCTATAAGACTACTCAATAATAATGATCGTTCAAACTCCCCTCCTATAGAGAAAACCGGTTACAAGTTTGTTAACTTTATACCACTAAGTTGAGATATATCGCTTCACATTTAAAACTTCCTTATATTTTTCGATATTGTTTGATTAGTATAGATTTTCATGGGTTATAATTCCGATTACTCCAAACATAGTTTAACACCATCAACTACTACTTGTTCACAGAACATTTGAAATTGCTATAGAGTTGGTTATCAATCAAGTACTTAATTATGATTAGAATACGCAGTTCGTGGGGTAACAGGAGTTAGTTAGTTTTAAGTAAGTAAGTAACCAATAATGGTGATATCTAGTATAATAATAATTCATTTCGTTGATTTCAAATGTTAGATAATTACCACTTCATCTCTTTATGACTTCAAAATTTATTTTCAATTAATCTGAAACTTCCATAAACTTCTCAAATCTCCTATAATTATTACACAATCCATTTTATCGATTTCCGGACTAAACATAATTATTACTTCACCATTCTATGTTTGTTTGTTTTTGTTTTACTTCCATCGTCAAATGACCTCAAACTTGCTTATTCATATATATATATATATATATATATATATATATATATATATATATATATATTCAAACAGTTGTAAACAACTGATGAAAAACCATGAAATAAAATGACAAAATCGCATTTTTCTGCCTTAATTTCTATTTTGACCTTATAGAAAACATTATTAAATTAATTTATACGATTAGCCTAAGCATAAATTTTACTTACTTGACATTTAATTATTAGCATCAGAAGGGGTTTTGTGGAGACTAGTAATTTCAATAGATGAGATTATGAATCGATTGATGCTAGACCACTACCATGGAAAACCTGGAAGCAATGGATGGACTTTTCGTCTCATCGTTGGACTTCTTAGCAGTGTACACCCACGATCCCACCTCGCGAAATTTCAACCCAGGACCTATCAGTCTCGCGTGCAATCACTTTATCACTAGACCACTAAGCTGGCTGGCATCCAACAGTAATAATGTCTAACTTTAACTAATCCACGAAAAAAATGATGAAAAATCATGAAATACAAAAACGAAATCACATTATTCTATCTTCATTTCTATTTTGACCTTATACAAAACAACATTATAAAATTAATTTATACAATTCACTTAAACATAAATTTTATACTTACTTGACATTTAATTATTAATTTATCATGTTGATAACCAAGTTTTCTTCTTTCTTCATTATTTGGTAAACTTTCTAAAAATCCAGCTAATGAAAATGCTGCACTTGCTGCATTATATTCATCAATTTTTTGTTTATTATAAAAAATATATTGAGCATATGTAGCTAAATCTAATACAAAATGTCTTGGTGTTTTCCAACCTTTCATTTGTAAATATTTTAATCCATCTGGTGAAATTGGACGAAAATTACATACAGTAACTGATGGAAATGGACTAACTGTATGACGTAATACACGTGGTGGATGTATAACATTATATTCTAAATATTGTCTAGCTAAAAAAAACATACAAATAAAACAACCTAATATTAAAATAAATACTAAAATTAACCATAATAAACGTAAATAACGATTATGTGCACGAACTATACGTGGTAGACCACGTATTGTTGTATTTTCACAAAAACGTTTTAATTCATCTAATATTATCACTGAAATATGATCATGTTTTAATGATGATGACGATGTTGGTGATGTTGGTGATGATGGCGATGGCAATGGTGACGGTGATGGTGATGGCGATCTTTCTGAATTCTGTTTATTAACTTTAATTAAATCAGTTACATTATTAATCGTTTTATTTTTATTTAAATTAACATGACAATGATTAAGATTATCCAATGGTAATGATTCATTTATCTGTTCATAGCATTTCCTAATCTCTTGTATAAAAATATAACATAATGGACATATAGAATGTAAATTATTTTTATTAAAATTTTCTATATTTCTATTTTCATTATTATCAGTAGTATCGGACATATTTTTCTTTCCTTTTAATTATTGTAAAAATGTGATAAAATCAACATTTAGATAAATCGACGATTTATTCATTTTATATCGAGAAATACTTTATTTTGATTGGATTACAGAGATGAATTTTGATTGGCTATACATTGGAGTTATTTGTTGTTATTGTTGTTGTTGTTCTTCTATAATTTGACTAATTATTACTCATGGATATAATTCTACATTTTGAAAGTATTCAAGAAAAAGATTTGGATTTGGATTTCAGGTTAGTAACTTGTAGCAATAGTGTATATTTTATTGTTAATAATAGCAAAATTAAATGATTGTTCTGGTTTGTCAAAACAACATAATATCAAGTAAATTGCATTGAGATGTTAACTCACTTAGATTAATAATTACCATGAATCGATTGATGTTAGACCAGCACTGAAAACCTGGAAGAACTGGACGACCGTTCCGTCCTATTGTGGGACTCCTCAGCAGGGCGCACCCACGATCTCTCTCGCGGGATTCGGACCCGGGTCCTTAACCTACTGGACCACTGAGCCGGCATCCAATTGTGTTAATGTCTAACCTCAACCAATCCATGGTGGTCTAACATCAATTGGTTCATGATCAAAAACTTAACAATCTTCACATTCCCTAAACTGATAGTTACAAAGTTGTTGAATCCCATTTAAGATTATCAACACCTGGTATACTAATAGCTTATAGGAAATTTGTCTTTTATCAATAATGAAAAACAAAATACGACATACAAATCTATAGCTGGGACTAATAACAGCTTTGTAGTGTCGATTATTACATTAAGGACATATACCTTATTCTACCTTTCGGACAGGTCAATCTATTCATTCTACATGAGTCACATTTTGACCATGTTCATTGTTCGCTTATCTCAATCTTGACTGTTTTTACACGAGCGCATATGTGTGTGTACATTTCTTATCCTATTCATCACATGTCTGTAGCATATTCTTGTGTGACCATAAATATTGAATGACGCTTGGTTAAAGGGAGTTGGCTTACATGCTTTCTCCACTGCGCGTCGTTTCGTTATTTCTTCGTCGCTTCCCTCACTGCGTCTTCCAGATTATTTGTTCTGGTCAACGATTGTAGAGAATGTATGTATTTGGAAATCCATTGTCGTATTTGATTTATTTAATTCCGTTATTCACTAACGCGATCTAAGTCGATAATTATATACGAGCATTGATGTTATGTATATCTTAATAGCAATCAGATACGATCTCAGTAGAGTCAGATCCCGAGACACTAAAGTTTGATTATACGGAGTTCGGATTATCCCTAAAGATCGGTTGTACAAATATCTTAAAACCATAATTTATAAAGATTGTAAATAATTTAATTAACTTATAAAAGGAGCGAGATTTGAAAACTAAGAAGTATTAAAAAGCTAATTTGTGATAAGTGCCATACTTATAAAGCACTAAGTTAATATCAAATTGTTTAAATCAACAAAATCACTTACTATGAGATACCTTCCTAATTCTATATTGAAAAGTAGTCTATCACTAAGTTTAAATATTTATTTTTGTAATTTCAATAGTTGAAATCATGAGTCAATTGAAACTAGACGACAACAATGGAAAACCTGGAAGCACTGGATAACCGTTTCGTCCTAGTATGGGACTTATAAATCTTTAGGGGTCTGATATTTACCTTATAAGAAAAGAACAAAATAGTTACATCATATGAAGTTTATTTCATTGCATTTAAATAACCACTAAGTAATGACAAAACGAAATTGATAATAAACATATATTTTTGTTATATCACAATGAGTAGGAAAAAGAACTATATTGCTGACGTTTCGTGACTTAATATAAGCTAATTCTTCAGAGAAATTTATTGACCGAAATTCAATTAATACAAGTTTAAATAATAAAAAAGAAAACACTATCCAGTTCAGAGAATTAAACTCTTTCAAAATCATCTACCTGAGCTACAAATCTTCTCCACCATCTCCAAAAACAAATGCAGAATATTTTTTTTAGTACGATCAAGATATTCTACATTGTTTCCTTTGTACTATTTAAACTTGTGTTAATTGAATTTTAGTTATTAATTTTCCTTGAAGTATTGGCTTACAATAAGTCACGAAAAGTCAGAAATATAATTTTATTACTACTTATTGAAATATAAGAAAAATATATGTTTATTATTATCAGAAGAGGTTTTGTGGAGATTTTAGTAATATTATCGTTTAACCAAGTTTGTTATGAGATAGTGACTCACTGAAGACAGTGGTGGATGGTGGCTCAATTTCGTAGATTGGTTGGAGTTGGACATTAACACCGTTGGATGCCAGCCAACTCAGTGGTTTAAAGGTTAAGCGTTCGTGTGCGAGACTGATAGATCCTGGGCTTGGAATCTTGCGAGGTGGGATCGTGGATTTTCACTGGTGAAGAGTCCCACAATAGGACGAAACGACCGTCCAGTACTTCCAGGTTTTCCATGGTAGTGGTCTAGCTTCAATTAACTCATGGATCCAACTATAAAAAGTATATGTATTATTAACTCTCTACACAATGTTCAATTTATTTAAAACAAACAAGTCCAACATACTCACATACCTCTGTTAAATGCTTTCATATAGTCAAGGATGCTAATGTATGGTGACGAGTTTCATTCAATTGATTGTTCAACGATATTCTGTGGTGTCGCGATTTAGTCTGTACAAGACCGATAATCACGGAATATGGCCCATTGATCTCGAAGTTAGGTGTCTACACAATTTGTTATTTCGTTCAACAATACTCTGTTAAAAAAGGTTTCCTGATGCCAATAGTAGTGTGATATCTCTCATGATTGCACACTTTCTCAGATCTGCTTTCTTTGGTATTTTGATGAGGTATCCTTCTTTCTAGTCTGTCGGTATTTGTTCCTCCATCCAAATCTTCCTGAATAGAATGTCGGGCATGTTTGCTGTTACTTCTGTATCGGACTTTAATGTTTCGGCTGATATATGGTCAGGTCCTATTGCTTTCCCTCTTTTGGTTTGTCTGATAGCCATTCTGATTTCTTTCGTAGTTGGAGTGAAATATATAGAAAGGTCTGTAGGTGCTGCTTCAATATCCAGTACATTCGATGGATCCGGTCTATTTAAGAGTTCCTCAAAGTATCCCATCCTTCCGCTCATCCGTTCTTGAATTTCACTGATTGGTTTGTCTTTTGTCCTTGATTGGTCTCTCTGTTTTACTATATTTCCCTGTTAGTTTCTTCGTCGTTTCATATAGTTGTCTGATTGTTTGTTCTCTTGCAGCTTTGTTTACTGTCGATGCTAGGTCTTCCACGTATTTCTGCTTGTCAGATTTCATACTCTTATTCAATTGTTTGTTGCTTCAGAGTATTTAGCTTGTGTTTTAAATTTCTCTGCTCTTTTTCAGCTGTTATTAATTTCTGTCTTCTTCTTCTTCCTTCCTTGGATCTTGTGCAGGGATTCGATAAAAATCCAGCCCCAGCCCATGCTGGATTCCGTTAGTATCGGTCGTGCACAGACCAAATCGCAACACTATGGGTCATCATTAAACAACCAATCGAATGGAACTCGTCACTATGCATCAAATTTCTTGATTATAAGAAAACATTTAACAGTGTGGATAGGAGAACATTATGGAAACTTGTTACACACTATGGAGTACCTGAGGAGATCGTCAACGTCATCTGAAATTCATACAACGGACTACAGTGCAAAGTGGTGCGTGGGGAACTGCTGACAAACGCATTCCATGTAAGGACCAGAGTCAGATAAGACTGCCTAATCTTCCCGTTCCTCATTCTTCTATCGGTTGATTGGATTATGAAATCCTTGACGTGTGAGGGGAAGCACGTAATATGATGAAGAAGTTGGATGCAAGTAGACGAGTTGGACGTTGCAGATGATCTGGCCCTTCTATACCATTCACACCAACAAATTCAGGTCAAGACAAACAGTGTAGAAGCAGTCTCTGCAACAGTATACCTCAACATACACAAAGGAAAGTGCAAAAGACCTCAAATACAACATGGGAAACATCAACCCAATCACACTTGGTGGAAAAACTTTGGAAGAGGCAGAAATCTTCACGTAGCTGGTCAACAGGATCGTCGATGGACGATACAGATGTAAAGCCAAGGAATGGCAAAGTAAGGAAATTATTCCTACAGTTAAAGAATATACACAACTCAAAACAAATGTCTACAAGCCAACATCAAAGCCAGAATATTTAGTACGAACGTCAAAACAATTCTGTTGTACGGAGCTGAAACGTGGAGAACTACCACAGCCATCATCAAAAATGTACATGTATTTCTAAACAACTATGTACGCGAGATAGACATTATCCGTTGACCGATACCATCATAAACAGCTTACTGTGAGAGAGAGCAAACCAGCTTCCAGTCGAGGAGGAAATCAGAAAAAGACGGTGAAAGTGGATAGGACATACATTTAGTAAATACTTCATAACAAGGCAAGCGCTAACTTTGATTCCTGAATGGAAACGAAAAAGAGAGAGACCAAAGAACACACTATGAAGGAAATCGGAAGTAGACATGAAAAGAATGAATAACAACCGGAAACATGTGGAAAGGGTTGCCCAGCACAGGGTTGGATGGAGAATGTTGGTGAGCAGCTTATGCTCCTCCACATTGCTTAAGTATGTATATAAGCAAGTAGTAATATAGTAACCAGTGATTTCATATTATTTATTTCAACCCAGATCCAGTATGAGATGTTTGATTGCCATAGCTTTGACAAATCTAATAAAACTAATGTTTGATTGTTGATTAACTAACTTAAATTATTTCGATTCATCAGAATGATATCCTGTCTCAAAAAGATTTCTTGAACTCGTATTTGTGAAATCTTTCAATTCATTTATTCTATGATCAATCAGTCATAAGTTTTCTAGAATTGAGCATAGATCTTTCAATTTTTTCGATCAACGTAACTGTATTTAAAGATGTTTATACATTTATATACACAATTGCTAAGAACATAAAAGACAATCGAAGCAATTTTAAATAAAGTATAGAGTTAAAAGAATACAAAACGATTGTTAAAATACTTCCATTATACTACAAATTTGCTTTCATCATCTTATGGCAAACTATATTTTAAAGCAATTAGTCCCTTTGATAAATTTCGATGATATAATAATAAGAAGATTATCAGTACTATGTGATGGTACATTCCGAACAATCTGATCACTCATAATATACTTGTTGAGAACATTTATATATATAAAAATAAAAGATCATCTAGACGAGAAATGAAGGGTAAGATAAGGATAATAAAGTAAGTAATAATGTGGAAACAATTTTGAAACTTAATCACTCTGGATAATAAGCCAATATTACCAGAGTAGGTTTAAGATGAGAACAAACTGTTTTTTGAATACATAAAGGAGGGTTAAATTTTCTTATGATTAAGTCTTCAATAAACCTTAGTATACTCCTTTTTACATTTTTGTACAACACGACAAAAGCCGAGTTAAGATCAATTTTATGACCTGTTTCAATTATGTGTTTAACAATGGAGGATGATGGATGTTTATCCACTACTTTTATTGGGTCGATTGATTCGATTTCTTGCTGCAACTATTTAGGTACATAAATAAATAATATATTTGTAATATCCCAATAAGTAGAAAAATTAGATTTTCCGACATTTCGTGACAAAGAAAGGAGAGTAGCTGAAGTGTTCCATATAATGCTTAATCCTACTGCTCTCAATAGAAAAGAAGGCTTTGCCATAAATCCTACTTGGACTATCTATCCTAGCCACCTAGTCTGATCTTATTTACAATTCACATTATCTTACAAATTAAACTCTATCCTTTCTCACCATAAAGGTCATATATTTTTCATCCTTACCAGTGCACACTTACATATACACAATTTACATACATGTCGCTTATGAATCACCTTGACCAAAGTGACATGACATTGATTTATTTAGACCTGTTTTTTGATTGATCACACATAATATTCTTGTTGTTCCGTTGTAGTATTTAAACTTGGATTAATTTTGATTTGGTCATTTATTTACTCTAAAGAAGTGGCTTACACTAAGTCACGAAACGTCAGAAAATCTAATTTTTCTACTCAATGCTCAGTTTATTCGAAACTAGGAAGTCAAACCTTGGTACATGTTCGCACGCTTTAATTTTGAGATCACGATTACTGCTCCCTATTGTATGTGTGACAATACACGCATTTAAATTGGATATGACGCAATTGTTTTCTTGTTTTTTAGGTTTTCTATGATGCATGAACCTTGTTCTCTCCTTGATAATGATCTTCGCTGCTCATTCCTTGTCTTCTCTTATCCACCATTTCTGGTCTGGTTAACCTTTTATTTTTATATATAAATATTCTTAACAAGTATATTATGAGTGATCAGATTGTTCGAAATGTATTGCGTTAATATATCATCACATAGTTCTGATAATCAATATTCATCTTCATATTACACTATTGAAACTATATTTTAAAATATCTAAGATCTTATGGGGTTTATTCAGTTTATATCATTGAATATATTCACATTTTTCTTTTAGGTAGACGACAAGTCGTCTCACTTTTTTAAATATTCTTTTTTTGGCCAAGTTTATTATTTTTCAGTTGTTATATCCCTCATCAACCGTGTTAATCGGGCCTATACATGGGTTGCATTATATACTTTCAAATTCAAAAGTCATTTGAATCGCCTTTAACACTTTTCAATAAACCCATCATAGTTGTCATTGCTGTACGTATTTGGGTTTGTGAATTGATCTATCATATTTGTTGCCTGAAATGATGAACATAGTTTAGATAATAAAGTCACCTAGTATTAGGTACTATTGTATTGAACAAAAACACGAGTCGGGACAACCTAATGTAAGAAATTACAGGACATTTTACTAAAATCTGACAATCATATAGTAGATAGTTAATTTGTAAAATATCAATTAATTATCTCAAATTTGACTGTTCCTTTTGAAAATCTCAGTCTATCGTCACAGATCTTATTGCTCCTGCATTTTCATACCAATTGATTTCCGTTCCCATTCTTTCCTTGTCGGTCTTCTACTGAAATGCATTCCATGCCTGACTATCGTTATATACTACATACGTAGATATAAGTAGCTTACACCAGTATATATATATATATATATATATATATATATATATATATATATATATATATATATATATATATATATATATATATAAAGTTAAAGTCTGGAATATTAATCACCGTAGTAACGTAAAGATATGAAGCATAAACTAAGTGATTATATATAAGTACTTAACACGTATACATCTACTTAATTATGCAAACCGTTTTAGTTTAGACTTCATGATTGAAAGAAGTTACTAATGAAATGAAAATTAATTTCTATAATTTAATTAAAATTATTCATTCTATTTTCATTAAGGCAATGAATAAATATGATTAGATGAAATCCAATGTTTAAAACATTCTATTATAAAAATGTAGTTGAAATTAAACTGAAATTGTAAAAAAGTTTCGTAGAATGGCATTTATCAGTATAGGGTTGTGGAGATTATTAAGTCTTCAATTGAGATCATGAACTGATTGGCGTGATCAATAAACTACAGAACCTCTTACTGAAATCTGAGAACCATATAGTAAATAGTTATTTTGCAAAATATCAATCCATCGTCTCAAATATGACTGTTACTTTTGCAAATCTCAGTCCATCATCCCAGATCTCATTGTTCCGGCATTTTCATACCGATTGCTCTTCGTTCCCGTTCATTCCCTTTCAATCTTCCACTGAAATATACTCCATGTCAGACTACCGTTATATACTACTTAGACGAATATAAGTAGCTCACACCACACAGTTATACTTCACTAGTATAATAACTAAACGATCAGATAATTGTTGATCAAACAAACGTAACGGACGAACATTTATAGCGAAATTATATTTTAAACAACCTTATGATATCAAACCATTTGAATTGGTGATTATCTTTTTTTGTTTTTGGTATAGTTGTCAAGTCACTAATAGTTTTATTATAAATTACTGTTAAATTATGTTTAGTTTCCCAGTTGTTGTTTTTTTTTTAATTTTACAAATTACTTTCTCATTCATAAATAGTATTACCATTTATAATCATCAATATTTTGACAGTATCATGTGGGTAGTGAATATCTATGTATATCTATATGTATATATATGTACTATAAAATATAATAAAACTTTATCATTATTGTACTCATTTCCCTAACATATTAGACTAATGGTTGATTATATTAACCCCAAAATGTTATTTCTTCCTTTATATATGATATCATGATAATATATGTCAACTGTGGGGGTTTTTTTCTTTCGCTTTACACATTGGTAATTCTGTTGTTTGTTTATTGTTTTTGTTGCTACGGAAAATCTGTATAATTTTCAAATTGGGAGTCTTTTTGAGTATGAGTTGTTTTTGGTGGTGTTTTCGTTGTTGTTTTTGTTTTCGCAATAGTTTTTTTTTACTTTTTAAAGCAGTAATAAAAGGGAAAACTAAACAAAGTATAATATAAATGTTTTATGTATATTTTTGTTAATAAATTCAATAGAAACCACCACAAAATTTTAGAAATCAAACAGATTATTATTATTACAGGGACTTGATAAAACGTTATCATAAAAGTATTGGTTTTGAACAAAAACCATTTCGGTAATATAAAGTGAATCGCAGATGAAATGAAAAAAACAAAACACGATAATTTGGAAAATTAAAAAAAGAAAATAATTGATTTATATTTTTGATTGAAATCATGAACTGATTGATGTTAGATTACTATTAAAAACCTGGAAGTATTGGACAGTCATCTCGTTCTGTTGTGGGATTCCTCAGTAGTACGCGGGATTCGAACCCAGGGCCTTTGGTCTTATGCGCGAACGCCTAACCTCTAAACCACTGAGCTGGCCGGCATTCAATTTTTAGTCCCAACTAATCCACGAACTTGAGCGACTATCATCCATTTCACTGGCGAAGGTACCTGTATTTAAGTGACACGGATTAGTCTACTTTTCTTTTACTATAAGTAGTATTTGCGGGTTATTGAATTTCATAATTTACATCATACACAGATGTTTGTTAGACAATCATTGAAAACACAAAAATACAGGACAGGCGTTTTGTCAACGTTTTAGACTAACCAGAAATTCGAAACCATAGATCTTCTAGGGATTGAACCGAAATTTTTTAGGTCACCTGGGGTGCTCTTAATCTTCAGAGCATTAGTTTACTAACCAATATTTTATGTGCTCAACTTCAATCAATTCATGTTATTACTCAGGAGTCTTTAATGTCATCGATAGGTAAGTAGGTAGCTGCCTTTTGAACTATCATGGTTATAACTTGTGGCCTGTGTGCGCTGCTAATATATAACGTAACGACACCGCCAACCAGAGAGCAGTGAATTATCGATTGGAACAATTACGCGTAAAACCCGTACGAGCAGTCTAGAGTCCTGGTTGGTGCTGTTTTCCGCCTAGCCCCAACCATTTAAGTCCAGAACACCAATCTCAGCCTCTGCGATATGAATCGTTTATTTCAAACATACTGGGTTTATATACAAATCAAAAAGACCACATCGTACCATAAAATAGGATAGCAACATTTGTACAAGTATTAGCCAAATATGGCTGTGAATGTGGAAGGTATTAATCGATAGACAGGGAATAACTCCAGAATGGTAAATCCTATAATGATAGTTTCTGAAAAAAATATACTTACTTACTTTACTTACGCCTGTTACTCCTCGTGAAGGAGCATAGGCCGCTCACCAGCATTCTCCATCCACTTCTATCAGGATCAAACAACAGAATGACAGAATCTTAAGAAAGACTCCTATAAATTGAAAGTTTGGATTAATCTCATAACAGATATGAGTCTAGATGTATCAAGACGTGAAATGGCAAACAAATAGTATTTTTTTGGTCGGTTAGTTTGTAATTAAAAGATGATTTGAATAAACCATACTTGTAGATCCATAGTTGTTTTGAATGTATTTGTTAACTGTGCTAAAAACATATACATAATTAGGAAACTTCTATTGTTTTCTTAGACGATATCTTTAGATCAACTCTAAAGTATAACTCATTTTGTCGTCGATAAATATAAATGAATGATTTTCAACCATAATAACCCAATTCAAAGAACACAACAATATATTGTATTACATCTATGATTTAGTTTTCTATTATACCATGTACAACTTGAGAACTCGAACGCTAGAACCCATTCAAGTCTCAAATGAGAAGACAGAAGAAAAGTGAAAGGAATGCTTTACCCAAACAGTATTAGTTATGGTACAAAACTGTTAGATATTTATAGTTTTTAATAAAAACGAAATCATCATTATAGTCTTCTTATCCGCATACATTACGTTATTAAGGTGAGACTATAGTTTATGGACGATCTTTGAGCGACACCAAAGTGACCTTGAGAGTGTCTACCTACTTACTAGGACTAAATAAGGGTTATAAAGCAGTTTGAAGATTATGGATTATGACTTACAGTCGATTGTTAGGGTTGGGAATTATATATAAGGTTTTCATCACGAACTGATATCAACTATAATGCCAAGGCTCTATTTAGCTTGATGAGTGAATCTGATTGGTTCATCCATAAATTATAGTCTCGCCGTTATTAGGGATATCACACATAGTAGTGTGCACATCGAGATTCTGGAACGTTCTTCTGAACGATGATTGGATAGAATATCTTCGGCTTTTTCTGAGTTTCATAGAGTTTCCTTGAGTTCACCTGTGAGCCATATTCATATCACTTTCATTTTGAAATATAATGATAGAATTGCTCTATATTTGAATAATACTTCAGTTTTATTCTCTAATGAGATATTTTTTTCTATTTAAAGAAAAATAAATATAACATTGGAAATATGAAAATTGTCTTATGTAATGATCCGACGGCATGTTTAACTACTATAATGAAACATTGAAATTTATTATTTTAATTCAAGTAAGAAAATAATTGCGTGTGAACTATTAATTCAGCAATTTTCTCACCTTTTTATTCATAACTGCAATGGACTACATAATAATATTCTAAGTTGTTTTTTTAAGGTTTGGGAATATAGACAAGACTGATAAGTCCTGGATTAGAATCTCGTGGTGCGGGATCGTGGATACGTACTGATGAGGAGTCCCACAATAGGAGGAAACGGCCGGTCGGTATTTTCAGGTTTTCAATGGTGATGATGATCTCAATCAAAAACTTAATAATCTCCACAATCCTATACTGGTAAAAACCTAAGCTTGTTTGCTGAAACAATGGAACGAATTGTGCACTGATTTAATTAGTACCAAATCAAATCGCTTATTTACATATGTACATATTAGGTTTTTTTAAAGATATCTTTATCATTGATAAAGTGTATGTAAAATGTATCATTTCTAAGAAATAAACAATACCTGTCAACACTTCACTCTGCGGTAATTTATTCCTTTATGTATATTAAAAGGCACATAAATTCGCATTTATGTAGTTTGATCTAGTAAATAAGCCGAAACGGCCGTCCAGTGCTTCCAGGTTTTTCATGATGGTGGCCTATTTTCAATTGACTTACGAATTCAACGATGTAAAATTACTAAGATCTCCACAAGACCCCTTTTGATAATAATATACATTTGTCAACATGTGATATAATATGGTTAGCGAATAATATTGATAAGGTGATGTTTTAATTTTAGCATGATTGACTCCATAGTTCATTTGTAGTGGTTTTACTTCGTTAATCGATTACCTCGTAACCGTTTTTATATAAACCTCAACAGTGTTTGAAATTAGAAGGCAAAGAGAAGTGACAACTACAGTTTATTATCAGACAGTGCAGATCACAAAGCTATAAGCATATTGAGCGGATTTGAAATGAAGAGGCGAATATGCATATGCGAGCAATTACATAGGCAAATTTATATTCAAATCGAATAAGAGCACAACAAGGCAAGGCAAGGACTAATAATAGGATTTTAGTACATATGTACATGAGGAGAAGGACGAATGATCGAGTGATATTTAAGCAATCAACATTTTAGCTAAAGTCTGTTATGTGATCTAGTGATCATAATGGTACAAAGAAATATGCTAATTGTTACTGTTCAATTAACAATGTCTGTTAAGTAAGTTAATAATATGGCTTGATCGAAATTAACCGTAATCGAAATTGGTTGTAGAATAGTTGCTATACGTCACCACGTACCAGCATGATGAGCAAGTATTTCAAATCTGATTAAGATGGTTTAATGATTTAATCCTATGTTGTTTCGTATGTACATACTATCAAGGTATTCCAAGCTATGTAGAAGATATACAGTACTCCACAGTTCTGAATAGATTTCCAGATGATAGTCTGTAATGTAAACTACTATTTCTAAATAAATTAATTTACTCAAACTATGTAACTAATATTCTCCTTTCATTGAACATAAAGTGTCCTAGGAAAAAATTCTAAATCTTCATAAGATAAGTTTCAATACCAAAACTTACCTAACATTAACTATAAAATCCAAAAGATTAGCAGAGTAAAATGAATAAGGTTCAGATAAGATCTAAAAATGAAAAAAATTGGGATAGAAAATTGAGGGGATGAGAAAAGGTGTTAAGCAGCCAAGTGTTTTGATAATGGAAGTAAGCAGGGAACTGTAGAACTGACAATAATCAATTTTTGAATACACAAATTTGGTTTAAGAATTTAAATGACTTTAGTTACAGCGAAATGCAAATTCATTTGAAGTCACTTGTTTAAAGATTGTTCTGAAAGACTTTGAAATGTATACATGGTGTCCATTATCAGGCGAATGATGTGCAAACATATTATTGAAAGTAAGTCGAAGACTTGGTATAAGCTCGGAGATGGGAACATTAACTCTTCATACTATTTTCTAATTTATGTACATAATCATGTACATACTGTAGTGTCAGTCATTATGTTAAGCCCATATAACTTATACTGGCTTTCGGACAGGCCAATCTGCTCATTCTACTTGAGTCGTATTTTGACGTTGTTAATTATTCGCTTATCTCAATCTTGACTGTTTTTATATGAGCATATATATGTGTGTACATTTCTTATCCCATACATCACATGTCTGTAACTTATTTTTGTGTAACTATAATTATTGATTACCGCTTGACTGAAGGGGAGTTGGCTTACCCGCCATTTTCACTGAGCGTCGTTTCACTTCTCCCTATTCCATTCGCTTCATATACAAAATATATGTATTCAAATGTTCATTGTCATGATTTGACTTATTTAATTCCGTTACTGACTAACGCGATTTAAGTCGATGATTATATACGAGGATAAGCGACATATATATATCAATAACAATCATTCATGCGATCTACTTGGAGTCAGATCTCGGGCCACTAAAGTGGACAGCCCGTGAACAAACATCGTCCGATCTAAATGACAACAAAATAAAGGGCCCCACAATACAAACTGGTAAACCCGTTCGGAGGTTATATATGGCAGATATATTTCCACTAATGACTGTCTCATTAAGTAATTTATTGAGATACGTTACATCGGTCAAATAGATAGAAGAATTTATCTTAATTTTTCTAATGTTCTAGCAAGTCTTCGTTCAGGAGGATCAAGGTCGTTTAGTGGCATAGATTTTGGACATCTACCAGACACAATACAACATGAAACAAACCATCTCTAGTCTTGCAAAATCTATTGCCATAAAACCCTGGATGCTTGTTTTAATTGTTTAAAAAGTGAACAATTATGAATTTCGCTTCAATCTGGTAACATAATTCCTATTTAATTACATCATTTTTTCAACTCTTTGGTTCATTTGATTTTTTTAAATCATTTCATTTTTTTATCCACTATTCGTTAAAACTAATTTATGTTTAGTTACCTGTTTCATTCATCTTATTCCTACTTGTCATTAGGGTTTGCACATTGCATGACCACAAACTTTTATTCTTTTAGTTTTTAACTACTATTCAGAATTTCCTTTAGGATATTCTCTGGATCTTTGTCACACCATGCTAATATGTCTTTATATTATCATGGAACTGAATTACTGTCTCATATGAAGAGTTGTGGAGACTGTCAAATTTTGTTGAAATCACAAGTCAGTTTGAATTAAAGCACCACTGAATTCCTGGAAGCACTAGACAATTATTTCGTTCTAGAATGGGACTTATCAGTATTGGAAATCTACGACTCCGGTACCGGTAACTTTCTAGACCACTGAGTCAAGACCTAGTAGTGTACATTCTAGAATTTAAGAGTTCACTGATGAGCTCAAAGGTTCATATTTTAGTCCATAGAGTTGTGATCGTGAATGCACACTGTTCAGGAGTTGCATCATTGGACGAAATCGCTTTACAGCAATTCCAAGTTCTCAATAATTCCCTAACTTGTATTGCGTAAATAACATAATCAATTCAAACATTATTCTCATATGCAATGATTATGAATAATAATTGCTGTTGATAAAAGTATTTCACAAGATATGCTCACAAAGTGAAATAATTAAATCTTCCCATTGCTTTAGTAGCATTCTAATAAATCTGCTGACTGACCGTATGAATTGGTTTCCTAAGATTTTCTAATAATCCCAGGCTAAATCTACACGATAACTTGAACACGAGAGAAAAGGCGAGAAATTTGGAAAGAACGCTTTACTCCAATGTTAGTTTATATACAGATGGCCTTGGGCTTCTGCAAGGTTCTGGAACCATATTAAACATAACACCGGGATAGATAATCATTCAGTCAGAAATATGACACGTGATATTTCACTCTCTAGGTGTTTCTGAGAAACTCCTCTCGAATGCTGATTGGATAAGATGTCTTCCAGCGTTTTCAGGGCCCCTTTGGGCTTTTTTCAAAAAAATATTCTGGATCTCTTCAACACATTTCTTTTTACATTGGATCAAATTTGAGTTACTTTGTTAAATATTGTCTCACTTAATTAAGACAAAGGAATAAACATGACACCCGCTTGTGTGCTGAATAAACTTTAAATGCGATTATTATGAAGATATTTTCTGAACTAGTATTTTGGATGCTACTGACATTTCTATCAAACAAACTAACTAGTTTTTGACAATTTGATAAGTTGAGACAAATTCATATTTCACAAAGTTATCAACAATGATCTTTTACATTCATTGAATTAGTAGAAACTGATAGCAATCGAAGAGATAATCAGATGTAATATCATTCAAAAAAACATCAATTCCAACATATACTCATGATTTATCAGAAAGTGTTACTGTACTCCACGAGGAGCAACATGCGTAAGTTAATGAATAAATTATTAATTAAACTAAAGTACAAAATATCATTCTTTTACTTATTAATGTGCATTACTAAACAGATTCGATTCTTGCTAAGATTAAAAATTGTATAGAACTTCCCGAAAATTATATCATTAATGATCCAAACCGATTCACCTGGTAGATTTGCTTAAAAAGCTGGTCTCACAATCACTTGATCACCAGTTTCATATCTGAAGAGAATGACGCGAGAACATTGTGATAATAATAATTTTAATTCATACGACAGATATGATGACTATTTACAAAGGCGTATTATGAAAAGTATTTTATTTGCAGAGGCTATTAGTCACTAGTTAACATCAATTGAAGTATAACTGAACACTGAGAAGCACTGGATAGCTGTTTCTTCATTGTAAACGATTTAGTAGTGCCCATTCAAGGTAACAACGGTTGTCATATCCATATCCGTCAGTTCTCATTTGAATATCAGATAACTGACCTGGCATCTAAATGTCTAATCACTTCGTAATATCTTACGACCATAACCCACTGGGACTGATAATACTTATCTAACCATCAACATATTTTAATTACACATTTCATAACTTTTCTCTAGAGCATTGGGAACTTATCTCAAACGTTTTTTTACCAGAAAAATATATCATCGAGATCACGAACCTACGTAAGTAGGGAAACCAATGGAAACAAGTACGTATTGATTACCGGCTTCGTCTTATTACGGGGTTCCTCAGCAGTGCAAATCCACGGTCCCAATAGGACTAAACACAGAAACGTTGTCTCTCAGCAAGTGCTTAATATTTGGACCACCAATCTAGTCTTCAGTAATTCATATACCTAACTTTTTTTAATTCATACTGTTATGCAACCATCCCAAATCATCTGAGGCTGGTAAGTGCATAACATCATACTCCACTGTTTAGAACATCCTGAAAGACTTGTGAGTGTGCACTGCAGAAAAGTTTCGTTCTCAGGCAAAACTGTTGTCCAGTACTTCTCGATTTTCAATGATTATCTAACATAATTTGATTTATGATTTCAATAATATTTAAAGGTTTTCACAACTCACCATAGTGAAAACAATTATTTTCAAAGCTCAAAGGGTTATTTTATTATTACTCCAATGAATATTGTTATTTCTAAACATTCACTATCATTTCACCACTCAGTACTGAAAGATGGTGCAGGAATCATGTATTATTATTTAGAAGTTACAAAACTTATTGATCATGTATCTTGAAATTTAGAGATATACATCCAAATGTAATGAATATAGTGAACACATGCCAGAAAACATTTAAATTTCATAGATAACTGAATAACGAACATGTTCAAGTGTGGGTTTAATAAGTAGTATGAATCCTCATATCCTTCCAGAATTAAATGAATGAATAAAATTATTATGGTAACCAAGTCAACTTCAGTTATATGAATAGTCTTTATTTGTCAATGTTGAACGTCCGATAATTCTTGATAACTCATAAATTATATCGCATATTATTAGCTACCCATTTTTGTTAATTAAACAATAGACCACTAGATGAAATATAGAAACTGATTAGGTAAACAGTTCATTACAAATATACCTTAAATCTTAGACATAATAACTGAACTAGATCACTGGCTCACTGATTTGCGAAATATCTAAAGATTTACTTCGAAAATTCTCTATTAAATTACAACCGTAAAATTAAAGTTGTCATTTAGGAATTTCAATAGTTGAGATCATGAGTCAATTGAAGCTAGACCACCATGGAAAACCTGGAAGCACTGGACGACCGTTTCGTCCTATTGTGAGATTCCTCATCCATACCCATCCACTATCCCGCCTCGCGAGATTCCAGCCCAGGACCTATCAACCTCGAGGCGCAAACATTTAAATCACCCCCTTCACTCATCCATTTCTACTCATACAATCCTCCTAAATCATGTTGAACCCATCAAATCTTGTTTAAGTATTAAGCAACTCGTCTTACCAGTTTCTCAATTTCAGGAATCTTGTGCAAACCCTTCATTACCTCTATAATTATCACACAATTGATCTTATCTGTCTCTGAAGTTCACTCACTTATTACATAACCAACCCCTCGAAGTTTTTTGATTCCAACACCAAATGAACTCCGACTTATTCTTGCACATATATTATTGATAAACTTTGTCATTCTAATTCTTTGAGTTCGCTTATGTCAATTGTTTCACGCTATATCTTATCTCAATGTAAAATTTCAATACATATTTGGTTGTAAACAGCTTATGAGAAACCACGATATTTAATGAATTCATATTATTATTAATTCATGTTCTTTCTATCTTTATTTAATTTCTCTCAATGACTGATTTCACAAATTATAGAATTCTAATAAAGCATCAAGAAATATATCTCAAATCTAATCACTAGTTATTTATCAACATCTATAAAAGACACAAGGCTTTGCTCGTTAACCATGATATAAGAAAAAGTGTATCAAAGATCAACTGATCATTTGCTTTACATTTCTTTGTCAATACAATCACATTTACATTCGATTTTAATAATCACTGACACATTTTAAAAATAGACATTGTGTCGAGAAGT
The DNA here is from genome assembly GCA_946903255.1 of Schistosoma spindalis. Classification (NCBI taxonomy): domain Eukaryota; kingdom Metazoa; phylum Platyhelminthes; class Trematoda; order Strigeidida; family Schistosomatidae; genus Schistosoma; species Schistosoma spindalis. Next base: position 20,365,306 of record OX336418.1, read on the forward strand.
CTGGCACGGGAAAAACATCAGACCCTTTCAAAGATGCCCGCCGTTCCGTTTCGACGACCTTGAACGGCCTCACAAGAGGCAGTCACTCTGTATTTTAAATGCTGTGGGTTTGTTGGGTATCCGTTGAGTTGCACGAATATCAGGTGTTCTCATATTTAAGTGATCTTTTGCTTCAGCGAAACCATAAAAACATTGCGAAGAACATTGATTAAGCTCTCTCTGTCTTGTAGTGCACACGTAAGACCGATTGTTGCTTCGTACCTTCCCAATTTCCTCATTTCGGGGAAAATTTAGTCCGCTTTGGGTAAATTTTGGGGATAACTTTGGTCGAGGGCGTCCTGTTTTGTTTGCCTGGAAGCAAAAACTATTGCGAGCAGATGTAACCTGGATCGTGTATAAATTGGGACACACTGGTTCCCTTGTCGTCATATGCTTCTGGTATACATAAGATGAACTCTTGCAGGCAAGCTCGATCAATTACGAAACATAAACTACATAGTTCATCATATTCTTAGACATTGCAGTCAATGGAAGATAAATAACACTCACATCTTCCATAATAAGAACAATTTCACCACCTAGACGAAGCAAACCGTATGTACAGATTCAAGGAAGGCAATTTTCGCTTACGAATCATCAATAAGTATGTAAGACTGTGGTCTTGTGCTACTTATGTAGACATAAGTAGTATATGACGTGAGTCGTGAACAGAATGTCTGGCAGCAATCATTGACAGAATAAATACAAATAACATCAAAAACTATTTACAAAATAAGCTTGTCATGCATATCTCCTTAAATGTAGTCCAGTTAGGTTGATGTGATATTGAACTTATATGATCATTGTAATTATCATTTTCCAAATTAATTATATTATTACAGTTCAAATTGATGTCCAATTAACTGAACTACTTATATGTATATATAATACTTAATTATCCCTTCTCAACTTAAATCAGAAGTATAAACTGATATTTATTCATTCGTGCATGAAATATTCCGTTGATAAAACATATTTAGTGACTATTTATCTAATAATTCCACGAATAACAAAGTATTGTTGTATTTTCAGGGGTTGTCTGAAAACAAATACTATTATATCTTTACTAGGACGAACTCACAGATTGATTTCATCACATTATCACTGCTTGTCATTGTAGTACATGTCATTATAATTAAAGCACGGTTATGAGGTCTAATCCTAATGTTAAGCAAATACTATCATTACTGCAATATAATCTAGTATCCATCCGTTCTCATTACAATTCAATCTTGTATATTATTGCTGTACACATCAGTTGGCTTAATTATCTAAATATACACTCGGTAATATTGTTAAATACTAATCTATATCTCATCGAATCGTAATCAAGTTTAATTTAGTGATAATTATTGTTTGAGATCGCCCAAGGAATATTTTTGGGTCACTTTAAATCTAGATAACAATGTTTTAGGATGCAAAAACTAGGGGAAATTACGTTTAAGCTCCTGTTGCAGTGAACGAGAACACCAATGGGGACAATCGAATGTATCTGACAATAAATTACAGAACTGGTTAGTAAAATCTAACAACCATATAGTAAATCGTTAATTTGCGAAATATCAATCCATCATATCAAACTGGGCTGTTCCTGTGGCAAACACCAGCCGACTGTCTGACATTTCATTGTTCATGCGTTTTCATACAAATTCCATTGTGTTCCCGCTCTTCCTTTCTTGATCTTTCCCCATATTCTGCAGCCAGACATTAAGTCTTTAACTCGCGTCATATGCTACTTATATCAATATAAGTAGCGCGCACCACACTGTCAATTTTCTAAACGAAATTTAGTGGTTGTGAACAATGAATCGAAAATTCTAGCAACTTGATCACTGAGAAATGAACAGCATTATGAAAGCGAACAAATTAGTGCTAGTTAAGTTACAAGAAATAAGCAAGGTTGGTTCCATGATAGAATCCAAGAACAACATTTTGCGACCGATATTCTTTACGCTAGTCAATGTACACTTTGTATGACTTGACTGAGCTCTGTAGTTATAAGGTTAAACAAACTACTTTGACTTGTCTGTACTATACCCTTTTCTCACGTACAACATCTTGAATATCTACACTGCTTCCGCCTGTTTTAAATTTGATCTGCTGATTGGTTGTATCTGAAATTAAATCCTCACGGAGCTCTTGGAAACCCATATATACAGACTAAGCAGAAAGAAAACCGTTCACAAATTTTTTACAATAAGTATGCTTTCCAGTTTGTTGTGCTTATGTATGTATATGTATCCTCAATTACAAGATGTGTGTTGTGGTTACTAACAGTATATCCATGCTAGTAACTAGTACGAGCACAATTATTGGGGGAACTATCCATAACTCTTTCTACTTGTCAAGTGATGAATACCAGGCAAACATAAATGGACGAGTGGTGGGTTGGACACTATGGTGTTATGCTGCCTTTCGCTGCTTTAGGTTTATTACGGTTCCAACAACTAAAGTGTACATATTTAGTGTCCGATCTAGGCTGTTGCTGGATGGGTGACCGAGTACCACGTGAGCGTTCCTTTCATAATTCTCCTCAAACACTGACTGACACCTGTGCCAGATCCATTCTTTATAATTAAGTGACACGCTAGGAAATTATTGCTGGATACATTACCTCCACAACTGGTTTTGGGCGTTTTATTAGTGTCTATAAACAGATGGTTATCACCATGTCCCCGAAGTGTTCACCTTATTTTCACTCATCTTCGCAAGAACCCGTAGCAGACAATACACTACAACTACTTTGACTAAGCTTAAAAGCACCAAAAGTGACATTGTGAATCAACCTTTTAAAAAACGCCGGAGCAAAAAGGGGATGTAACCAAACAAGTTTAGACAAATTGGAGAATAAAATGGTACAGTTAAAGCAAGATACAGTGGTGAGACCATAATTTATGGACGAACCAATAAGATAAATAAATAATATATTTGTAATATCCCAATGAGTAGAAAATTAGATTTTCTGACGTTTCGTGACTTAGTGTAAGCCACTTCTTCAGAGAATAAATAAACAAATTAAAATTAATCCAAGTTTAAATAGTACAACGGAACGATACAAGAATAATATTTGATCAATCAAAAAACAGATATGATTGATCAAATATTATTCTTGTATCGTTCCGTTGTACTATTTAAACTTGGATTAATTTTAATTTGTTTATTTATTCTCTGAAGAAGTGGCTTACACTAAGTCACGAAACGTCAGAAAATCTAATTTTCTACTCATTGGGATATTACAAATATATTATTTATTTATAACAATCAACCCAATGCTCAATTTATTCGAAATTATCAAATCAAACCTTGGTAATGATACCTACGAACCAATAAGATCTTGGATTTTGGCGCGAAATTCGTTCATCCGTTTGCCTAAATAGCAATTTAGCATTATAGTTTATATCAGCTTATGATGAAAATCCCCAAATGTAAATCTTAATGTTAATTCATAACCCTAGTAAGTAGAGAGATATTCTCAGGGTCACTCAGGTGTCGTTCTAAGGTTGTTCATAAATCATAGTCTTACCAATAATTATTTCTAAAAGACGTTGAATCAATGTTAATTTGACATAATCTACTTGAACACCTGATTGTCGAGCAAACATTTAACGACAACTATTTATAAATATTAAATCTGACAGAACGTAACAGTAAATTATTTTCTGTTGTTTTAAGATATTTACAAAAGTAATCGGCAATATAACCGAGTAAATTACAAGTATTTTATGTAAACATTCAAAAGAAATAAATTCCAAATTAGGATTCTTTATTAACAAAATGAAAAATAACATATGAAATAAACATACAAGTATTGTTAAAACCAAATATGATTTACAAAATACTTAAGCAGTATCATGGATCGATAACTATTAAGTTTTCGTCTACTGTTGATTACCACCTCCAATATTTCCTCCAGCTGCATTAGGATCTTGCATACTGGAGAATAGAATAAATAAGAAAACCGCTGGAATAATGTAGGTCCACTGGAATCAATGAAAAAAAATAGGAAGTATTGTAAATTAATTATTAGTCAATCATTTAACTGGATGAAAAAAATGAACCTTCACTTATCATGATTCCATTATTAAATTTACAATTGTTTTAAACTAATCGTTCGATGACAATTGAATGGAATGGTTATCAATGAGTAACTACTAACGTTTGAATAACATACAGATTACCGAGCTAATAGAGAATGTCGATCAGTCTGCAATTTTTTTTACCTTGATCTTACTCGAAATGATCTGTTAGTTATCTTGATCCATATTTTTGATAGTCTATAGTGAACGGAACACTGAAAAATTATTAATTGATCAGCCATAAGCAACGTAAATTCTGGAAAACATGTTAACCGGTTCAAATTATGACACAATATCACAATGATTTGAAATTATCAAGATTAATAACAACGTAGTAGTGAAAAACATTAAGTATTTAATATATATAAGCCTTGTCACTAAATCTCTTAAATCAGTTCGGTTAAAGTTTGATGTTTCCGAAAAAGAAACTTAATAATAACACTTGCTACAAGAATACGAAGAATCTGTAGCCCCGAAGTCTTAGATGAAGAACTGGGCTTTTTAAAAGAGATACTTATCAAAAACGAGTATCCTTCGATATTGATTGATAAGAACATGAGGTCGAGAACGCCAAAAACGCAAATAATTACAGTAGAAAAGAAAACCCTATACATGAACATTGACTTCAAAGGAGATAGAGCCACATATGTCTTAAAAAGAAGAATTTCGGATTCTTTAAAAGGAACATTCCCCGCAGCAAAATTGAGAATATTATTCTCCAGCCGATCATTGTTTACCAATAATCTGAAAGATAAATTATCGCATCTGACCAACTCAATGTGTATTTACCAATTTACCTGCTCATGTAGAGCTAGGTATATAGGTCGTTTGATGCGTACTTTATCCAAAAGAATTCAAGAACATTGTCCAGCGTGGCTAAAAAGAGGAGGCAACGGCTTAGTAAGAAGTTCTATAATGGAACACCTTGTGAACACAGGTCACTCAATCCAGACAGACTCTGCGTTCAAAGTCATCTACAAGGTAAGTAGAAGTCTTCCTAAGGCAATTAGACTGCATCTTCTTTGCATCGCCGAAGCAATAACCATACATCTGGAAAAACCAGAATTATGTGTGCAGAAGAGACTGGTACAGCCTTTTCTTCTACCTTGGTCTTAATGTATTAAAATTTTTCTCTTGTTCCTTTACAGCCATCTGCTTCACCTTCCACCTTTCCCTTAAATCTACCCCCAACTGGTTTATTTCTGTTTCTACGATCCTCCTGATTACATTTAATCTCAATTTCAACATTTTATCTTATCATGCTGAGCCATCCTTTCCCAATTATAATTTCCCTATCTATGTTTTGATAAATATTTAAGCCATTAACAATTAAACGATTATCAAACTTTCCTTGTTTTAAAATTTTTTTAAATACTTTTGTTTATTTAACCTCACTGTCACCATGTATAACAAGTTTATTATCAGTACTATTATCATCCTGTAAAAATAAGTACATATATTTGCGATTGCACAGCTTTGAAAATGAATTCGCCAAAAAGAGAACTCTTCGCTGAACTAATCTTTCTTATTTAATGTTTCAATGGGTGTATTCCATTTATTTAAGATAATAAACTCAACAAACTTATTTTATAGTAAAGCAGATAGCGACAAACAATCAAAGAATAATAAGATGAAGTTCAATCATAATGCAGTGAACTATAGTGTTAGAATGATAAAAAGTTAATTGTACAAAACATATTTGTACATTAACTAAAGTCTAATAGCCCGGATTTAAAGAAACATCGACAGGAATGGCTGACTAAACGAGACATCACATACGATAACAGAAAGATAAAACTTGAAAGGGTTTTAGGATAATCAAACTTTGAAAACTAATTATGCTGAAACCTGTGTAAACACGTCACTTGGATACAAAGCTTGTATACGGCTTTTGAACATGTTTGTAGTCTTAGATTTAATTCTGTGAACCAGAGTGGTCATTGGACGTGTTATGTTCAGCCGATGTAGTCATGACTGAGACGTGTATTATACGTGATCTTCGAGAAATTACGGATTTGTCGGGATAAAGCCATATGCTGCGTGACAGAAGCAGATCAGCTAAGGGAGTTTATTATTGGTATCTGTCCTTATATGGTTAATTTAATTGTAAACACTATAAACCCTTAATTTGTGACGCTTTTGGTTGTGAGCACGAGCTTAATGGTTGAGCATCTGTAGTTCGTGTTATTTTTTGTAGCTTGACTAGCAACTTCATTACCCAATATACACTAAGGTCTAGAGTGAAAGCAACTAGTGCCTATTTGTAGAAGCAATGCATTAATGGTAAGCCAAGTAAATATGCTCTTAATGGGATTTGATGTGCTGCATCTAATTGTAATAGGACGATGCTGTTACCAGTTTTGATTTTAAAAAATGAGATAGATATCTGGCAAATAAATACCAACTGATTAGTTTTAACAGTATATTTGTCAAAGTACTTGAAAAGACTACCCATCCTGCTGACTTGCATCACGAGAACCAAAAAGGCCTTATATCATGGGAACAGTAAGTTTTAAAGCAGGTGGCCCCCACTCGGTAGGTTTTAATCGAACAGGCTATAGCTATCAATAAAAACAAAACAGTGAACATTGTATTTGTAGATCGGAGTAGATTCTATTGTATGACTTACACTCGGGACTTAAGAATAAACCAGGAAGCATTGAAATCGGATTTAATTTTTTTGCGTTATATGAGACAGTTGAAGGTATATAGTATTCTAGTTTTATTTAAAGTAAAAATATGAGTACATATAGAGTCAAACTCGAAAACAACCAAGCACTCATTGCAAGTTGAGATCTTGAAACTTTGTTGCAGGGCACTATAAACAACACCCACTATACAGGTGCAAGGCAGAGAAAGTTCAAGAGAGAAAGTTACTTAAGACGTGTGAAAACGAAGTTTAAATAAGTGAAAGACTAGAAACGAAGAAGTCATGTATGACAGTGAATTGATTCCGCCAAGAATAACCTAGATGATGAAACTTTTTTGAAACAATAAACAGTAAAGGTACTTGCTACATCAAAACACATTTTCGACTACGACCAAAATCTTTTGGTGTTTAAAAAATGTGAATATTGGGTTGTTTTCTGAACTGCTTTAATTTGTGGACGCAAGCATCACTAATCACGAAACAAACTTATCTATCCATTTTTTTTATTTCACAGTTCAAAATGAGCATCTGAGGATATTTTCAGAAACTTTAGGAATCGAAACCAAATCGTCTAGGTCTGAAGATCTGATTCTCCTAATTAGCAGTAATCCACAAGGGTTTCTTACTAACAAACATAGCATTGGTACTTTATATTGATGACTACATGGAGCTAGATCAGTAGCACTAAAAATTTTTAAAATTAACATACCTAATATGGACTACCGACTGCCCCGACGTGCTATGTTTCCTGGTGTAGTAGGTTGGAAGAAAGCTAGGGGCGGCCAGACCAAAACATGGCACAAATCCATGAAGTCACTGACAAGTGGATTGAGCCATGTTGGTAGATGTAGACTACTTGGTTGGGGACCGCGAGATCATAGCAACCGATGGTTAGAGACTTTGAATGACATGGCTCAAAATCGTTTGCAATGGCGCAGGTGCATCCACTCTCTGTGTTCTCTCAAACTCTAATCTTCTGTATTCTTCATGTCCTTTTTTTTTTCCAAATCTATTCCACTGGACGATAATCCTTAAATAACATCATCAAACCCTAATGTTCCCTATCACTACCTCTTCCACTACGGGATTTGAATCGATAACTGAAACTCTGTGCTAATGTGGTATGGCAACTGGAATTGATGTACGTCAAGTTTAAACGTTTTTCATTATGAGACTTTAATTGGGTTCCGGCCTAAACAACAGAATGCACAACTGAGATCCAGTACAACCACTTACTATTGAAGTAGAAATGTTTCGGTCACTACAGTCACGCTTATCGTTTACTCTGACCATGAATTCGATAAGCAGCAGTTAACTTTGTTGAAGCTTACTTTTTCATTCATAGCATAGCGAAACTCTGACAAATTTATATACATGAACAAATGGTTGGACAGGTTGTCTAGTCCAAGCATAGTGGAGAGTAGATAAAAAAAGCTCAGAATGACTCTAGTTACAGTGCACCTACATATAAGATTCTGTACTTGATAGGATGACAAGACGATATGCAGAATTTATGCGTGACATTCTTCAAAAATTTAAAAAGCCTTAGTTCCTTTCCTCTGAAACAAATAACAACGAACACCGTTAGAGGATCTAGTAACAGAGGATGTGCTAAACACACTTCGTTCCTATAAGAAATATACCCACACCAATACTTACATATTTAGCAAAGAAAGAACGATTGTCACTTTGCTCAGCACGAGCCATCTCCTCGCGTTGCTTCTCGAGTTTCTCTAGATACTTTGCAGTTTCAGGACTAAACAGTATAAATTGACATGATTAATACCTTGGTCCTAATTTTGGTTTTTGTAACGCCAAACTAATGGATAAATCTGGGAGGTCCATAAAACTCTCAGGAATGTCATATGAGCAATCATACTTCGGAGTGCTCATATGTATTGCAATTGGATCCCCAGCGTCATTAACGCTAACAGTGAGCTTCAATCTCATCCTAGAGGCAATAATTTGGCACTTGAAAATGCTAGATGAGAAATTCTGTTACCGAACGAATCGAAGCTTCAATATATTCTTCGTTTTTAACAGGTATACGAATGCTATACATGTATCCCGCATTTGCAGACTCCTTGAAAGGTTAGAAATTGAGGGTACATACCTGCAACTGTTGTTTTTCATCAGTTGAAAAGACGTGACCCCCGGAAACTAAATTTAGAACTCCAGATGATGATTTGATCGAAGTTCCATCCATTTGACTGAAAACCCCATCTACTAAATATAAAGTAAGATACAGAACCTACTCTCCCCGAACCTATGTTCAAGCGTGTAACCAGAGATATCTAAAGCCTTTTGAATTTAAAACCAAGTTATTATATCGTACTGAAACTGGCGACAATAAAAACGAAAGTATGAGGGTCAACATTGGGCACGACCTTGTGAAGATAAATCTCCCACGCAAATGCTCTTCTTCAGCAAATGGTTCAAATGGTTCTGGACGGAATGGAAGAAGCGTTCGTTTAATGGGCTTCCGTATCTAGCAGTAATGCACCACTGATGCCTCCGTGTAGGAGCCTAGATATATTAAAAATGAAAGAGGAAAGAAGAAATTTTGACAAATCTGTCTTCACTAATAAAGATGTGAAGTCTATCGACCTATATTAATCATTGCAGTTTTTAATACTGTGGAGGTCCAATCTCGTTTCGAATATATAAACAGAAGGTGATGGCATTACGTGTTTTGGTAGAGAATTCCATTAATTCAATACTCGGTGCGAGAAACGAAACTCCAGACGTAAACGATTTGATCTCGGTTTTTGAACGTTTTTCTAATGTCCTCTCAAATGATCAGTCCTAGACGGAAGTAAAAGATAAGACATGTTAATATCAAGGTCATCGTTCAGTATACGATAAGCCAATATTAGATCACCCCGTATTCTACGATAACTGAAATAAATTAAGGTATCTCAGTCTGTCTTCATAAGATAGACAAGATAGACGTTGTAACATCTTAGTGCCTCATCGTTGGACTCTTTCATGCATATCTGCTTCATACTTGAAAAAGGACTCGCCGTTTGAACCCTATATTCTAAATATGGTCGCACGTAAATCGGGTATAATAATCTAAACATTTCATCATCTAAACACCTACGAATAGACCATAATACCCTATAGACTTTCGCGGCAGCGGTCATACAGTGACTAGTGGTTTTGAGATCACTGCTTAATATGACTTCCAAATCTTTGACGTTTCTTACTTTGGGTAGCACGAATCCGCATATTGTATAGTGGTACGATTCATCATTGTTATTTAATTGCATCACCACACTCTTATTAGGATTTACATCAAGTGACCACCTGTCCAACCGTGTCACCAATGAGCTAAGGTCATCCTGTAATGCTCTTTTATCCGACATACTGTGCATGTGTCTCCAAATTTTTAAATTTTAGCGGTAAGTAAATCTCCAAAATAAATAGCTCTGTAAGTGTTCGACATTGGATGCTGAACACAGTTTTAGTGAACTCATGTAGCTCAAGGCGCTCGGTCAAGCATCCGCACCAAATCACGTGTGGGAACGCCCTGCTCAACATCTATCACAATCGCTAGCCAGATTAGCTCAAACGATCCTCGATATATTGAGAGCTTATCAAATATATCTTCGATCTCCTCGCTTCTGTATTTTGATTTCACTTGGTGGGTGTGCTTCATATTAGAAGGTTTTACTGGTTAAAGCGTTGTCAAACTCCGAATACCTGTGGCATCTTTAATGTCATCAGTAAAGAGTAGAACGTGTGATTTTGTTACAGTTGGTAATTCATTTACATAAAGTAAAAAGAGAAGAGGATCAAAGATTCTACCTTGGGGAACTCCACTTTTTACAGGTACTCACGTTTAGAGAGCTCCATTAACCCTTACCCTTTGACTCCTGTCATAGAGACGGTTACTTATCCAATCTACGACTGTATAATGGATTCAGAAACATTCCAGTTTGAATTTAAGACCAGAATGGAAGACCTTATCGAAGGCCTTACTTAGGCCTATGAAGATCATATCTACAGGAATATTCTGATGTCTTGCAGCAGCCCAATCTTCTCTTGCAATGAGTAGATGCGTGAAACATCATAGGCCTCTCCGAAGACAATGTTGTTCCCTGGAGAAAAGATTACGCCCTTCAACATAGATTATAACAGATATCCGAATGATTTTTTCCATCAGTTTTACAATCGCACTAGTCAAGCTAACCGTCTATAGTTACTAATTAAATTCCTACTCCCAGCCTTATGAACCGGACTTATTATAGCGTCTTTCCTGTATATGGGCAGTTTGGACTATCTCAGAGATAGTGGTTCAGCGATCACGTCTGATATGGCTTTCATCATCCTAGGATGAATATTATCAGGACCACTGGACTTATCAGGTTTGATATGCTGAAGTAGCCTTAAAACAGTACCTTTCTCAGTGACCACAGGATCCATCAGCGAGCCGTTACGATCATAATGAATCGTTGGTCGTTCCTCATTAGTGATAGAAAACACTTTACTAAAATATTCAGATAAAGCTTCAGCTTTTTCGGTATCATTTTCTGCCAAGATTAAGGGATTTTCTTGTATCAAAAGTGATGGAATTCCATTGCTTCTCTGAGTTCGCCTTTTTATATACGAGAATAGCCGTTTCGGACTATATCTAGAATCCCTAACCAATTGCTTTTCGTATGATCATCTAGTCATACTTATTGACGCTTTACAGGCATTCCTAGTCTTACAATAACTGGATCTGTATTGTTCTAAGCCAGTAGAGATGAACATATTCCAGTGCTTCTTCCTTCTACCAAGAAGTTTTCTGACTGGTTTAGTTATCTATGGTGGACTGTTATTCGGTTCTCGTTGTCCTAGTACTGAACCCTGAGACATTCCATTAGGACATTCCAAAGTCGGAGAAAAAGTGAAGTTAAGCTTGACCTTGAAATATCAAATTTGTAGATATGAAGTGAACCAAACTAGCAGTTGAGAATCACCGGTTTTGGCTTGTCGAACAGAGGCTGCATCACAGAATAAGCTTTTCGGATCGGAGAAGAATTGATCCATTAGCTTTGTTTGATATTGAAGTATGTCCCCTTTTACTGCCTTTGAGCATTGGCTCCTTGCTTGTTTGAATTGCTAATATGTACTTTTTTCACAAGTTTGTTTATATTCCACCCAGCAGGGCCTTTTATTTCTTGACAATCAAAGAATAACATTCTTGATGGCTGTAGGTCACGTGTAATGTGTGGGGGATCGTTTGTGGGACAGACTACTTTGTAGCACGTGCAGCAAGAAAACCCATTGACAGTCCACATCACATTTCGGGTGGGCTTCCAGTCTACTCGTTGTAGATTGATCTGTGAAGCTAACACATCCAACCGTTTGAAACTTCAACGCCTCTTGTTGGTAAGATGTTTTAACTCAGTTTTGCTGATAAAATTGAAGGCTCTGACGACATGACCACCTTTACTCAAGAGAGCCAAGATTGAGAGGTTGTCGATTAGGAATTTCTCGTTTGTAAACGTGCATTTCAAGTGTGAATGCGTGTGACTAATTCTCTAGCGAGTTGCTAACTTCACATTAGTGGGGTTGAAGAACGGAGATTTAATGGAATTGTCACCTTCAATATACGTGCGTGAGGATTGAAGTCTCCTGGAATAAGGATATGTGTGTATTCGAGACGAGTGGGGCTGGATAATTCTTCCAGCATGCGATTGTCAAATTCGGTGCCGATACAAAGACATCCCGGGTATTACTAGCTCCTGGTCTGTAATTTGAGTTGTCCATGTTTAAGATATACCTATCGAAAGAGTATTATTAACATTACTGAGTTCACGCAAATCATCCATTTTATTCGTTAAACTCGCGGAGTTCGTATATAGGCAGTGTATTCCTTCGACTTGAAACGCGTGAGCTCTCTTCTTCTTCTGTATGAGCCTTATATTATTGGACAAGCCACCTACCTCCACAGGGTTTTCCGAGTTGTTAACCCCTGTCCTTTCAACATTTTTTCCCATGTTCTCAACAGTTCATAACCGAAATAGTTAGCTTTAATTCGCTTTCGTACTTAATCCTAGCACTATGAAGCCAATGTTCATGAATACCGATTCCAGTTGTCGACTTGCGTTTGCCGGTATGAAATGCCTAGAGAATCGCATCCACCATATAGTAGGACGGAAAGGTTATCTTCATCAGCCGGGGTGCAGAGTTCCTGTCCTTCTTAGCTGGTCTCACCAATATGTTTTTGAGCTCCAACGACTGCTGGGTGAGGTTCCACTCCCCAATATCAAAGTTTGTATGATCAAGACCCGTGTTTCCTGGCATACCTTGCACAATGATATTTATTTCGCTATCTGCCTATATTAAAAAACAAGGAAACCTTAAATTCTGAATGTACATTTGTTTGCTTCGCTCAATTAGCTTAAAATGATGAAGGTGGAAAATTGTTATATTTTCAAGGTCAACTCAAGGTCGTATGTCAGCTGAAAGTATGTTTCTCATCTGCTGTTATTTGCTTAGACAACGCAGTATCCGGTTTCGTTTGCCCTGAGTGTCTGGAGTCTTTCTCGAATTCAGACTCACTTATGGTGCATTTCGAATCATCACATGAAAGTCTATCTGTAAGTTCTGTAATCACCACGATGTGGTGAATATTCAGAAGTGAAATTATAATTTATGAAATAACTCGCCGATTCAGAAATTTTTAATTTTTTCTTGAATGAGTCAATTAAAGGGGCAGACAACACTTCGCTTAACAGGTCCTAAGAATTGATGACTCAGGTGAAAGCTTGTACCCAATCAACCAATAAAGGGGAAATAAAGGCGAAAAATGGGGTAATAAAGGGGGAAAATGCTTTGGTAAAGAAAAGGGAAATAAAGGGGAAAACGCGCCGAAATGTCTCCTTTTTCGCCTGTCCGGGGGAAATGATGCGGATTTCCCCCTTTTTGTCGCCTTGTCGCTAAATTGTCTACTTTTCGCATAAATATCCGCCAAATTGTCTACTTTTCGCCTAAGTATCCGCCAAATTGTCTACTTTTCGCCTAAATATACTTTAAATTGCCTGATTTTTGCCTTTGGAATTACCCGAAAAGTCTCCAAAATTCGCTTTCATTTATACAACCAACCACAGCTGTGGTCGGTTTCACTAGTGAAACTGCAATGTATGGTAAAAGCGCCAAATATGTTTAAATATTTTTATTTCAAAGGAAAAGCGTATTATTTGACAACATAATAGCGGAAGCTTGAGCATCAGTCGTTTAGCATTTCAATTGTAATTGCCAATTCGTCGTGCTTTGAAAAGATATGCAACAGAAGTAACAGGTGATGTATTATTTAAAACACATGTGCATTTAATCGCAAGTTCACTGAGAATGAGTAAGAAATTAAGATCTCTAACGAAAAAATGTTTATTAAATATTAAGTACAACGTCAAACAAAATTGCACCGACTACATTCTTCAGCAACGTATGTTCGGTTATTGTCAGTGAAAGCAGTCGTCCTGTGAATTCTGAATAGTAAAGAAAATAAAAAGTCAAAACGACATCTGAAAAACATGCTGAAGCATGTTCCAAGACACAGACCAATGCTTTAAGCTAAACTTACGGTTATGTTCGTTAAGACTGTTGTCTGCAACTATAAAGCAGTAGGGAAATTATCACTTTAAATTAGTACATACCTGCTCTTGTTTACGTCGATTACGCTTCATCAACTTGTCTCTGACGTCATGGAAATAACCTTGTGTCGCGATGTCGTATAGCTTCGCAAGGTCTTTTTCATTAACGGAGGATGACAATAAGCGATTCGTCAATGCACCTAAAGTTTAATTTATAAGTATAGGTTACTTCGTATGCAGCCATAAAACCGGTATTTCTGAAGTGCGCGCTTGGAAGAAGTGCCGAGCAATGTGAAATTACTGGCCACTTCAGGTGTCATGATGTACGACAAAACGTAACGCATTGACGTTTTAGGGTCATCACCCATTAACCTAGTCAGCATCGCCATCTGTTATACGAAGATTTTAGTAAATTAATGTTGTTGACTTACAAATCTGTCCCTCGTTTCCTTCTGCTGCAACCCAGTGTCCAGCATCTGCAGTTCCTCTTCCGATGACAAAGGGAACTGCTGACTTGATACTCCGCAATCGAATTGATGAGGATGATCGCGTTCACTAAACTTCGCTAGTAGTAGCTTCACATTTGTACTCAAGTCAGTAATAACTGACGATATGTTCTGCATCATTGTATACAACCTATCAAATCTGAAGAACTTCACTTGATCGTACAGGTGACTTACTGGCCCGCTGAAGCCGAGTCTACATGCTTAGATTCTAATGTTGATGGTGATGTTTCTAATTGTGTCGAACTACTTCATTGTCATTTACATAGTAATGAAACGTACTTGGTAATTGGCGAGACGACTTTGTCAAACAACCGAAATTTCGGATAATGCACATGGCTTTTTCCAGCCTGCATCTCGGCCACATCCATATCGACTGAATTGTAAAGAAATCCTTCTTTACGCTTTAATGGACCTCTAAGAAATGTTAGTAATAATATTGTACAGACCTCTTCGGTTTTTCCGTGTTTAACGGCAATGTGTTCTCCTCCGTGGACGTGTTTTTGCGATGCAGCTCCAGTATTTGTAGGGACACTAACATGTCCTTGGCAGACTGCAGAGAATCTACAGTAAATTATAGTTTAAATGTATTTTACTCACCAATTTCATGAATTACTTTGCATTTCAGAAGTGACCAACTGTCATCTGGTTTATCGCAGTTTTGGAGGTGGATGTCCACCAGCTCCGTTGGAAAAAGGCAAAGGTCTTTGCCAAAAATCCACTGCTTGGCTGCAATCATAAGCTGTTGTTTGCTAGGAACGTCAACAATGACGTACAGTTTGTTAGCGGGCTAAATATAACATAATAGTTAATGAAATTTTTTATGGTGATTAATGAAGCACAAATACAACGAAATACATTCACAGTATAGTATGTAACAATGGAACTATCACAAAATTATTGATGCAATTAATGGCTATACATTTACAGTCAATGTCCTTAACCGATATCAATGTGTGTTCATGGCTAACTACGGAGCACATAAATATTCCTATATCACTGGATGGGAAAGGATCTTCGAAGTAATTGCGTGGGTCAGTGAAAAACCTAAATTTCAGTAGTCCGTCCTCCCGTATATCAGTAATTAAACCAGGTTGTCCCTGAACTACTACCACGTTATCAGGCTTGAATGAAGTTATTTTAGTATTATTAAAAGTAATTTCTTGTCTCTTGGAGACCTTATTAGCGGTTATAGGAGTACTGTTACTTGAATAAGTAACTTGAAGCCTATCGCAGAATGACATTTTCTCAGCATATATGGCACGCGAATTTTGCTCGCCCTTGAATTTTTTACTCGCTTGCTATGTCTAAGTCATCATGATCTTTGATCTTATATAATAGGAAGCAAAAAAGGATATATTAGGTCCAAAATCACTTTATAGTGTTCTGTGCATTAAAATCTAATCACCCCTCAGTCTGTGGTAGGACAGGATAAAGAGCCCTAGCTTCTCAATCTTCTCTGTATATGGTAAACCTCGGTGCTGTGGAATCGCGCGGGTGGCTGCTCTCTGCACGTTTTCCAAGGTTCTAGTCAAATTTTAACCAGGGGCCTGCATTTCGAACACAGTTCTTAAGTCTGGATCTAATTCAGGTTGTGTGTACTGTGTTGGAAATATTAGCATCCAACTTGTTATATGTCCGTCTTAAGGCTCATAGGTTCCTGAACTTCTTGTCTGCGACCTCACGGCAGTGGGCCGTGGTCTTAAGATCATGACTCATTCTTACCCCATGATCACTGTTAGACCGCACTACGGCCATCGACTCTTCTCGTATTTTGTACCTACTTATCTTTTTGTCCTCAATGTGCATGCACTTAGCCGCATTGATAGGCATCAGGCATTTTTAGACAAGATAATGAGCAT
This sequence comes from Schistosoma spindalis, assembly GCA_946903255.1. Taxonomy (NCBI): domain Eukaryota; kingdom Metazoa; phylum Platyhelminthes; class Trematoda; order Strigeidida; family Schistosomatidae; genus Schistosoma; species Schistosoma spindalis. The sequence goes on from OX336418.1 coordinate 20,382,022, forward strand.
GTATAAGTTCGCCTGAAGTTCACATGCATCTGCGTCTTCTGTTATTTCCCTCCAGATTTTTACATCAGCGTATAGTCGAATCAGGGGCTCTGTTATACTTTTGAATTCATTCACATGCAGTATAAAAAAGGACCTAGAATACAGTCTTACGATATTCCACTAAGCTCTGGTTTATTTATTTATTTTAACACATAAGTATAGGTACAGGGAGGCACCAAATACATATGCGCCACACGAATCTCAATTGATTTGTGTGAGGGCTGTGATACTGCCCGGGTGCCCAAACCGAAGCAGGTGGTTTTCTTAAGGGGCCACACCCCGAGCCTTCGACCTGAACGTCTGACCCACAAGGCAGTGGAGCATCGTGAGGAGATGCAGTCCCATGGAAGCCGGTGACCAAGAAATTGGTTCATACGCCATTTGTTCGCGCAGGATACTGGAGCCCATGTGCACCATTGGTTTGAGATCCGGTTAAAGCGCCGGACATTCGCTTTTCGTCCTCTCATTTTCGTAAACAACACCCCCGCCACGTGAAGGCGGTGAGTAGGACTTCCCTGGCAGAGGCTATATACGCATGGCCATGTGAGAGCATTTCGAGAGGGAGAGCGGACTCTCCCCACTCTCGGCCGTACCAGGGCATTTGTGGGCTAGCAGGGCATTTGGGGGCAAAGCTCTGGTTTCCAGATGGAGCATTCAGAATTTATTCTTTCTGTCTACAAACTTCCGAAAAATCCTTTACCTACTTTAATAGAGGTCCGGCAACTCTTAGATTTTTTAGCTTCACGAGGCGTTTATTATTCGGCACCTTATCAAATGCTTTGCCGAGGTCCATGTAGAAAACAACCACTGATCTCCAATTATTTAGAGATACTCCCTTTCTCTCTAGGTATAAAGAGGTTTTTTGTGCAAAGCAATCCTCCCCTGAAATCAGGTTGTTCTCTGTTTAACAAGTTGTTGGTTTCCAAGACTGTTACTGTGGTGAGACTGACAGGTATGCAGTTTGATGGAATTTGTCTTGATCCTGTTTTATGAATCGTAGTGACAATTTCGTTCTCGCAGTACATAGGTAACTCACCTTGCCCAAGTGACATACTGAATATTGTCATCAGCAGGGCATCAATTTGTTGTAAAATTTGTCTCTAGATTACATGATGCAGTTCATCCGGTTCTGTCGATTTTTCTGTACCTAAAGTCCTAATTACCCTCAGTACGTTGTCCTAATCAAAGTACGCAACAAGCGGCCGACCTTCTGACGTTTTCGTTGAGTCTAGTTCTTCGTTTAAATGCGGCCTCTGAATGGAAACTGTCTCGAAGTAGTCCACCATGTCTTCTGCTTTGTCTTGATCTTTATTATTTGAGATGCACTTCCTTTGGTAATTACGTTGGGGATCCGATGGTACGTACATGTTTTGCAATTCATGTACGATAACAGTCCCTCCGGCCGCTTAATTACAGATCGTGCCAACTGCTTGTTATATTTCCACTGAGCTGCCTGGATTATGGTAATACATTTATTCTGGATAAACCTGTGGCGTTCCATCGTATTTGTTTTGTCAAGACTGATTGCGACGTTCTAACATTTTTTCTTCTGTCTTAGTGAATGTGAAATCTCTCTGTTTATACAGGAATGATCATTCTTTTTCTTCTTTGCGACTGTTTAGGGCATAAATGGCTGAATTACTTGATTGTACAACTGACATAAATAATAGGTGGGAGGGACGTTATTTGACTAACATCATCATCATGTGTAAAAACCAAGTTCAAGAGATACGAGAAGTTTCGTATCTTATGGAATCGCTAATGTGCTGGAATAAAGCTAGGGCGATTGTAGTTCCTAACAATTTGTAATTAAACGACGTCTTGATGTCCCTACTTCTAAGCTACCCCAATTTATAGAGAGTGCATTAAAGTCACCTACCATAAGGCTTTTACACCTGTTTGACTAGGATTTAAGTTTATTCAAGGAAAAATAATCCATTAAGCATCCTGGACTGCTCTATACTGCAACTAATTCAATGTCTTGCCCTTTACATTCCAGCCGGTGGTGCTCCATTTCACATGCCACTGAGTCGTGTGCCATTGTCTAGGGAGCTCGTATGGTTAGGGCACTTTCCATGCGATAGATCTTACTTCAATCAAACAATAGGTGGTTTAAAGCCTAGCACATGAACCTGTTTTGTATATTTTTCGACCACCGTATAATCAAATTCAATCCTTACCGTTTATGCAGAATCACCACCTACTTCTTTATTGCCAAAATATATTAACGTCTAAAAGAGCAACTGGAAATGAAATAACTTCCACAATTCGTTGACACTTAGGGGAATTGAGCCTTCTAGGAAAGTATAAAAGTACTAACTAGGATTTTAAAGAATCCTGACGTTGGTGAATCAAGACTTCTAGTTACGTGGACCAACATTTTTATGGTAGATTATATGTAGTAGTCCTTGATATTCATCAAGACTTTGAATTTTCTGTTGACTTATGTTGTTTTTTTACATGTTCATTTCGGTGTTTCCCTGCGTTCATTGATTATATCTATCCATTCAGTTACCTAGCATAGCATTTGTAATTAATTAGCTGTTACGCTAAAAATTCATGTCATTAGACACTTAGCCTAGATTTATATCTTTTGATTCAGAAAAAATTTGTAGTAACCTTTTATTGGATGTCCGCACTATGCTTTGCAGTAAAAACAGTTGATTTCCGTTTGTTTCTTCCTCAGAATAATATTGAAAAATCTCCTTCGAAAGATAATCGTGATGATGGTACGTTCTGTAGGTTTCATATATTTTTTTCGACAAAGACTCTGATAAATTCAACTCCTACGAAAACTTGGTAGCAGAACTATCTACGCATAACCTAAATCTATTAAACCGAATTGCAGACCTTGTAAGTTTTGATTTTTATATCATTCATTTCCTAATGGGTATGTTTCCCGTGATTTTATACGGTTTAGGTCGTGAAAAATGTGTAATACAACGAAAGTTTTATGTTCAACCCATTTAATAGTTGACATGACGCGGGTTTCATGTATTAAATAATGAGAAATTAATTGAGAGTGAGAATTGACCTAATGATTGACTTAGTTTATTTAACTCAGTTAGGCTGATCTTCATGTAGATAGGTGAGAATTAACATAAAATAAAATCCATTATATGCTTTCTACATACGTATCGGTCCTACAGTTTGACCGAATCAGTATCTGGTCAGTGGGTTTCAACAATGTGAACAATTTTCATATTTTGCTAGAATTGGTATTCATCGCTGAATATTTATGGCATTTTGTAAGATATGGCTTTTTTAATCCTGTACGGTAGAATACACATTTATACTATACTGGTCCATTTTGAAATGCTAATTGTGTTTATTCAGCACCATCATCTCTAAGCTGTCTGTACGCAAAAGTATCCAAAAGCTAGGGGCTCTCTTTGTTTTAGTAACTCAAACAGATTCAAAATATTTCCTGCCTACAAAAACTAAACTCATGTTTCGTAGTATTGTATATCTGATTACAAGATGAACTTGGGCATTTGAGTAGGTTTAATTTGTTTCTCATTCAAACATATGCCATTTAACAACACAGAGATGTCACAACTGAGCTAGGGATGCTCACCTATGTTGATTCCACTACGAAGAAGGAATAATTTAAAGTCATCTGTTTTCAGCTACCTGAAATCTACCAATATGTGATACTTTGTCTCATATTAGATGAACAAATGTCCTAATATTAGTTTGTTGTATATTGTAGACGGACGTTTTCTCCCTCGTAAGTTTGAATTGTGATGTATTCCAGAAAAATGTATTTTCTTTAGCAGGAGCATAAAAATTTATCGATATTTAAGATAAAATTCAGATTATTTCTATAGTGTTAAGTTCGCTGTTTGATTAACGCAGAATACGGTTTGCGACTACGACACTCGAACGTTGAAACTTCACCGCGCATATCAGAAGACAGAAAAAAAGCTGGAAAAGTGTTTATTTGGTAAGAATCGAGATGTGCAGCAAATCACGGGTATTTATAGATATTAGCATTTGTTAAATCAATATTATAATTAGCCCAATCCGCAACGTGACATATTATGCTACTATCCAATAGTAGCATGTCACATTGATATTATAGAAAGCTCCATCATATTCTGACTGGATAAAAACTCTTCGGCTTCTTTAGGGCCTCTGGAAGCTCCGTTGTAGTTCTCGGAAGCCGACTCAACATTATAGTCTTACTCATTATGTATTTAATATTGGTAAAAGAAACGTGACGATTCAACTTATACCATTTTAAATACAAATATTTTTTTTCAGGAAGCTGTTATTCATCTCTTTCTGAATGAACCTCCTTTGGTAAATCCTTTAACAATAAAGTATGTCTATCATGGAATTTATTTGTCTACTGATTTGTTTAATTCTGAGTTTTTGTTATATATTTATTCTAATAATGCTTTTGATGTAGTTTTTCGGATACTTTGGTTGACCACCATTAGATTGAAGATGTAACACTTATTCATAATGTTCTTAAACTTGTCCCAAAAATTATAACTACCATTAGCTTTATAATGTCTAAGTACAACAGTTGTGGCTAGTCGTCTTCTGATAGTAACCGGAAGTACCTTTGTGTTTATCAGTCTTGACTAATGAAAAGTAATTATGCAACTTTTCCCTTCACAAATATAATCAAAACAGAAATCACAATGTTTGGATGAAGTAATTCGGTAATTCGATGAAGATTACTGAGGGAACTCATTTTAGTAGATCAATGGAATCTAGAACATTGATAAGAATAACCACCAATTCTTTAAATTCTGTCAATTTATTAAACTAGTTCATTCTGAGATCTTTATCGAATGACCAGGTCTTATTCTTCGAATGTTATTATTCTTATTTCTTGATAGCCAATCAATATGAATTAAACTGAATAAGAATTTATGGTTTTCAAGTTCATATTGTAGTGAACAAGAACACCGGTGGGGGCAATCGAATGTATTTGAGTACAAAATTACAGAGCGTCTCAATAAAATCTGAGAACAATATAGTAAATCGTTAATTTGCAAAATATCAATCCATCATCTTAAGCTTGATTGTTCCTGTTGCAAATATCAATCCATTATCTGAGATTTCATTGTTCATGCGTTTTCATACTATTTGAGTTCCTTTTTCGTTCTTTCCTCATCGACCTTCTACCGAAATATATTGTATGCCTAACCACCGTTATATACTACTTGTGTGGGTATAAGTAACCCACTCCACAATATAACACATTCGTGGTAGTGTTTTCATTGTTCAATAAAATGTGACACTCATGAATCACTAATAAGACAGGAATTTAATTTTACAAACCGAAGAGTTATCAATGTAAAGCTGTAATATATTAATTATATGAAAGAGAAACAAAAAGATCTTTTTATTGTCTTTAGTTTCAAAAATAGTGTTGTTAATCTGTAATTTTTTGCTGGAAATTCCTTAAAATCTCTGTGTACTACTGTACACAAGGTAGTAAGTAGTTTAATCTATTTTAGTGATGCCTTATTCAATCATTTTAATTGAATACTAAGTAGCTTAATTCACAAGGTGTTCATAATACAACTATCATTGATTTAATTTTTTCGGACATTAGTTTTTTTAGTTAATGAGGGTATAGTGCAATAAAATGACAACTGTTTTCAATCATTATTTAAAATTCTAAACTTTTGCTTATTCATTTCGTATTCCTTTCCATTACGTCCGGAATTGACAATGATTTTAATTTTGACTGTAATGATTAGAGTTCTCCAGTTGGTATATATCCATTCTATGCGAATTGCCTCGATATAGCCATTATGCCATAGACTTTTTACAAGGCGAAACGCGCGTCCTAGATTCCACTGCTGGTCATGTGGTGGATGTTACTTATGTCGACATAAGTAGTATATAACACCAGTCAGAAGAGGAATACCCGGCGACAGAAGGTTGGGAAGATCGGATCGAAGAGAACGAGTGGAGAGAGTAATTTTTGTGGAAATGAAGGAACGATAAAGTTGGAGACAGTTGATGGAATATTTGCAAATAGAGTATTTTATGTATGGTTCTTATGTTTTACCAAGATACTGTAAAATAGAGTCGGTTATTCACCACTTGTGTTCTCGTTCACTACAGTCATATTCTAACGATTCGATAAAGGACTTTTGACTACGATTTTGTTCTTTAGTCATTTTACAATCTTTATTACCAGTGAATGGGCTTGTATTTGTTGCATTTTAGTTTTTTTTAGCTTCAATAAATAGTCTGTTTATACTACTGGATTTCTAGATGCAAATATGTACAAACACTTGGTCTATCTCATTAATTCTTCATCTCTTAGAAGTTGACGAAAACGTTTGAATGACCTCTATTTATGATTTACAACCAGCCTAACAAGTTGATATGTGATAAATGAATTTTTTTCTCTCGATGGACCTATGAAATAGAAATCTTCACACTTTTCCAGTCATTAATTCACGGATAGTTTGGGTTCATAAATTAAAATAAGCAAATTTGTTTGCTTCAAATGATAGCATTATAACCATTAACCTGTTCTTTAAGCAAAGATGGTTGGTGGCTAGTAGTGTAATCCAGGACGCGTGTTCCGTCCTATAATAAGAGACCGATCAATTCCAGTCCTAAATATCATTTGGAAGAATCGAACAATCAATACAAAAATGAATTAAACTTCATCCCATCGCAAAAGCTAGTGGCTATATGGACTCTAGCTAGGTGGATAGTGCGATTTTGTGTGAAGAAAACAGTACTGGGTTCGAGTCCTGGAGTGAACAACTCTGGAATGCAGGTACATCAAGCTTACGGGTCCCAAATAAGGCAGAACGCGCGTCCTAAATTCCATTGATGGCCATTATCCATCTCTACATAAAAATGTTTGTTACTTGTTGGCAATATCGAGGCAATCCTCTCAGGATGTGTATTTATCACTAAGAGACTAATCGATTGCAGTCCTAGACGTCAGTGGGGAGATTGAAACAACCAATACAAAAACGCATTACTCTATTTGCTATGGAATTTGAAAGCTTTTTAGCACTACTGAATGGGTAACTTTTCTGAATTCCCTAAATTCACCTACTTAAACTTGCTCATAATCATTTCATAGATTTTTCTTAATAGATCTTCAATGTATTGTTCTATTAATCACCTTAATGCACTTTTTAAGTATTTTTAAATAGCTACTCATCTAGAACTTCCTAAACAAGGAATTATTTGAAACACTATCAGTGTCAACATAAACATTTATTTACTACTTTTACGGTTATTAAACTTCAGACGTATTCAATATCAAATTACAGATATCATTAGAATTTTCATATGGATTTTGATATAATTAGTGTCTTATCAATGATTTTAGACAGCATAATTAATTTCTATCCATTTTAATAGTGATCCTGAATGTCAAAGAAAATAGTTTCTTTTAGTATTTAGCAAAATTTGCACTTTTTGGAAAAGAATTTTACTAGTGTGTACTCGTAGGGGTAACAGGCGTAAGTAAGTGAGTAACTCATAGGAAGAATAATCCCTGTAGATTTGTTGGTATACTATGGATGCCAAATAAACACCGAGCACTTTTACCCGTTAAGTTTGGTCAACTAATCCCAAAATCAATGGTCTAATATCATACTAGTTTTCATAGATTGAAAATGACCAATAGAAATAATACTTGGCTACAATGCTGATTGCTCTGAATAACGTAGTTGTTAGTATTAATAATAACAATGGTAACGATAACGTATCTGATAACTTCTCTGGCTGATAGAACTTCAAATTTTTAATAAAATATTAATCGCTCTGACTTTTAAAACTTGTCTTACTAATAGGTACAATATTGTAATATACTTTGAGATGCGTCTAGTTGACTGCGTTGAACCATTAAATACAATGCACTGTAATTTGTAGAAAACTAGCTTATTGGTCGCACTGTCAACTTGACCAATGGACTCTAAAGTGTATGGAAAACAAAACTTGATATTCTTCACGATTATATGGTAACTTAATTACATATTGTACGTTCATATTAAACAACTAATACCTTATTCCACTACGGTGAATATTCAATCAGCATCCAACATTTATTTAATCCACTAACGAAAACATAGTTTTGCTGATATATATTTGCATTTTTATTCTATATCTAGGGACGATGAACTGCGACAAAAAGTGATAAGTTTTCTGGACTATCAAACACAGTTAGTACAAAGTTATTCATCCACTAAGGTTAGTCTTGTTAATCTATAGCTGTTTTTGAAAGGGTGGGTGTGTATCAAGGTTAATATTATCTTTGAAATCATGAACTGAAAGTCTGGAAGCACTGGACAGCTGTTTTGCCCTAGTATGGGACTCCTTAGAAGTGCGCGTCCACGATCTCGTACGTGGTAATCGAACTCAGGGCCCTCGGTCTACGACGCAGTGGCATGGAGGCTAAGCGTTCACGTGTGGGACTTAAGGTCCTGGGTTTGATTTTCACATGCAAGTTCGTGGATGCGCACTTCTGAGGAGTCCCATACTAGGATGAAACAGCCGTCAGTGCTTCTAGATTTCCAATAGTGGTCTAACTTAGATCTGTTGGTGATATCAATGAAACTCAACGATCTCCACAACCTGTTACCGAAAATTGGAATATCTTATTAAAACATAATTCATGGTTCTCTATTTTTTCTAAGTGAAACAGCTATGTTTTGACTTACAAAAGATGTTTTGTAACTCAATTACTAATGCTTGTTAGTGTCTTACTGTTTTATGCCCTTTAAATTCTCCAATTATCTGAAGTGCTTCAAGCATTTTTCATTGAAACTATCATAGTCTTTTTCTCTGAATATGTTTGTTTTTACGAATTCGGCTATGAAAATTAATTTATACAAGTGGTTCAAAATAAGGACTGTCCAGTCTGACATTGGACTTAGCATGAATATCTCAGTGTCATTTAATATCCAATTTCTTAATATCTTTGTTATGAGCTTGTGAAAACCGATAGGTTATTGTTCCAGGTATTTGGTAATGTCCAGTGGGTGGTAGCCTAGTCACTCCGTTGCACTAATTCTAATCAGTTTGACGGTTATTTTTGGATTTGTATATTTTGTAATTTGAGTAAGTACATTTGTTCCATTTTAGTAGCATTTCTGGATACCAGGTGTAATCACATTACGAGGTATGAAGCTAGTTGGTTTCAATGTAAAAATAATAATGTGATTATTCGAGTGCTAATGGAAGACGATTGCTTGAAGAATAAAATGTTAATTGATTGGTAGTGCAGACAATGTGAGAAGACGGAAGTGAAAGAATAAGAGGGTAGGCGGAGATGATACAAAGAGAGATAGGAAGTAGTTACTCTTATGCGGTAATGACGACGTAGCTATTTATGAGACATGCATGAGACAGCTTGTCCAAGAAGGAGGTTGTAATACATGAGTGAGTACGTGTTTGTCAAGTCTCCTCTTAAAGCTATCCACTGAGGAGGCTGTGGTCGCTTCGGCTGAGAGAACATTCTAAATGGGGCAGGTCTGAATGAGAAAAGGAGAGAGCTTACTTGGGTGTTCACTCTTTGTACGCAATATGTCTGGCTTTACAGCGGGTAAATAATCTTCTCTATCTGGTTACTACATTGTACCATCAATTGTGGTTTCTATTTTATGCTGCACAGCTCTAACACTTATTTCCACAGCACAGTTATAGTATGATTATTTGTATCAATTACAAGACTATAACGCACCGTAGTTAAAAATTCCAGGTAAATTATTAGTCAAATGTTATCCATGAACAATGAGAGATGTATTAACGGTTAGTGAGTTAAATGAAAGCTTACAGTTAAGACAATATTAAGATAACACAAACCAATTATTTAGTGAATATATATAACCAAAGTATGTGATCTGTGTCGATGATTGTTGGCCTACTCGTGTGGGATGGGAATGGTGTGACCTCCTAACTTACTTAGAAGTCACACCTAGCTGTTAATGCTTAACGTGCATTAGGCTATCGTGATAACCAGGTGGATTGGCTTCCTAATTGTCTGGCTAGGATGAATACTCTCATTAGACAACAGAATTTATTTGTATTAAAAGTTACAGAAGTACAATGAGTAACCACTACGGAAGGACAGTTTTCAAAGTTCTGTCTCTTACAATTTTTCCCCTTTTCTCAACACGAATCATTCCACAAAACTTAGTGTATGTGACTCGTTTAAGTAAGACCTTGTTAAGAAAAAGGTTGACATTAAAACGGTTATTGTTTATTCTTCTTTACTCGTGGCGATACATTTTGAGAGTATGATAATAAATATTTAAAAAATCGTGATTGGTTATCGATATGTGTGCTCAATATATCTGGGTGCACTCTTTGCACCGAATAAATTATCGTTAGTTGTGATCACGTTCAAAATCAGATCTAAACTGGCGATAGTGTGATACCTAGCGTTAATTGTTATTAAAAACTGAATCATCGCACAAGTTACTGGCCTTGATATTTGTTATATGTAGAACTTAGATTTTTGACAAACCGCATACAACTTTAGCGTTCGAACGCTAGAACCCTCCAAGTCGCAAGTTAGGAGACAGAAGACGAGTGGGAAGGAACCTTATTCCAAAAATTGTCAAATATGGTACAAAACACTCAGGTATTTATAGATTTTGATAATAACTAATTCAGTGGTTTTTCGCATTTGTCCAATTGGCAAGCTACGCATCGAGATTTTGGAATGTTCTTCCAAACGATGATTGGATGGAATGTCCTCGGCTCTTTCAAAGCTTCTTAGAGATTCCTTGAGTTTACTGCGAGACGTCTCCACAATATTCATTTTACAACAACAGTACACGATTATGCCATTTTCAAAACAATTGATGTTTGCCGAGATATTTGGGCAGTGCAAGCTGGGAATTGTTGATTCCTGTAGGACGCGGGTGTGGATAATAACTTCAAACTATAGCTGTTTTAATGTTATCCGTAATAAGAAAAAATAAAGCGAACAAAATATTACTGGCTTCATTAATACCATTATTGCTGCTATTAATAATAATAATTTTTCAGTCTTGAAACAACAGGCTTACAAATGAGAAAAGCTTTATTTGTTTTCTTCAGCATAAGTACAGGATGCATTCAAGTTTCATCATTTGTTTTCCATATTTCAGCCTGCTGAAGAAGATCTAAAAGAGAAGGATGAAACAATTGATTTGTTAAAAAAACAACTAGATGAATTCCAAAACAAGGTGAATTATATCAACTTTTAATGAATGAACATTATGTATTCATTTTTATTCTGTTCAATTATAGGAAGAGATCATGAAGACAAATGTAAGCACTTACACTTATATTGACACTAGAAGTGTTCAATCACAATATGTTTCAGAGGTGAGAATAGTGTTTCTTCAGATTCTTTTTTTCAATAAGTGTTTTATTATTTATTTGAGCATAAACTTTGGTACAAGGAGACGCCAAATACATATACGCCACATAAATCATTCGATTTGTGTGATGGTCGGAAGACTGCCCGGGTGCTCAAACTGAAGCAGGTGGTTTCTTTAGGAGGCCACTCCCAGAGCTTTTGATTTAACGGTTTAGTCCACAAGGCAGTGGAGCAACGTCAGGAGATACAGTCCCATGGTAACCGGTGACAAACAATAGGTTCATATTCCATTTGTCCCTTCAAGATCCTGGATCCCACGTGCATCATTGGTTTGAAATAAGTGTTTTCCAACTCCCCTAGATGGACCCTCCATGTCCATCAAACCGGTTAAAGCGCCGAACACTTGGTTTTCGTCCTTTCAATTTCATAAGCAACAATCCGTCCGCGATAAAGCAGTGAGTAGGACTTTCCTAACAGTGGCTGTATACTCGTGGCCAACGTTAGAGCATTTGGAGAGAGAGCTGACTTTCCCCACCCTCGACCATACCATGGCATTCGTGGTTAATGTTTTATTATCAAATATACATGCTTAATACCTAAAATAAGTTGATTAGGAAATAGCGAAATAGAGTGAATGCTGACTAAATTTTTTATGTTTGTAAGTATCGATGCCAAGGATGAACATGATGCTTTCTAATAGACTGAGCATTGGGTAGACGGTTAATACTAAGTATATTTTTTGTGATATCTAACGAGTAGAAAATCGTATTTATGACGTGTCGGGTCCTAATGTAAGTCACTTTAGAGTAAATAAAAAAGTGACTTCATTGAGGCACAATACATCAGAAATACAATTTTCTGCTCATTGGGATATCAAAATACTACTCATGTCGACAAACATAAGTAGTCTATACCACATATGAATCGAAAATAGCATTGTTGATGATTATGGCCTCCTAGGCTATCTCAGTATTCAACATTTTTTATTTTACTGAAGTAGTTTGTTAGATTATTTTGATTTGAAAATGACTGTCAATCAAAGGGTTGTGGAGATAGTTAAATTTCATTGAAATCATGAACCGATCTAAGTAAGATTGTAGTGGCTGGTCCTATGTCAAGCCCACATAACTTATTCTGGATCCTGGACAAACCGACTTATCCATTCTTTTCAAACCCCATTTTTACGTTGTCACTTATTCTCTTATTAATCCTGACTGTTTTTTATATAAGCGTATGTGGGTGTATGTCTTGTTCTGCTCATCACACGTCTGTAGCTTACTTTTATTTGGCTAAAAATATTGATTAACTCTTGATTGCATCGAGTTGACTCTCATTCCTTCTCCACTACTCGTCATTTCGCTTCTTTCTCTTCTCTTCACTTCTTCCGTCTGGTTGTCTGCCCAGATCAATGGGTATATAAAATATATGTATTCAAAACTTCATTCTCGTACTTAACTTATTTAGTTCCTTTATTCACTAACGCGATTTAAGTCGATAATTTCATATGAGGAATGGCAACATATATACTTCGACAGCGATCATTCAATAACGATCATTTGTCCTATTTAACTGGAGTCAGATCCCGAGCCACTAAAAGATCACTATTGAAAACCTGAAAGCAATCGATGGTTCATGATTTTGATGGAAATACTGACATTTATCATATGCCCACTGGTGACTAGCTTCGAGAGGAAATTTCCAGAGTTCCAGTAAGAAACCTCGACCAATAGAGCTAATCCTTGTAAGGTGTGAGGCAGTTATTCACTGAAGACAATGGGAGTTTGTCGCTCAATACGGTGAATAGATTGGATGCCAACTCATTGGTTTAGAGATGAAGTGTTTTCTTGGTATCGAAGGTCCTGGTATCAATCCCCACTTGTGGGATCATGGATACGCACTGCTAAGGAGTTCCATAAAGCGGCCGTTCAGTGCTTCCAGGTTTTCAATATTGGTCTTACTTAGATCGGTTCATGATTTCAAGTGGAAATAATTCTAATCGTAGACCAACATCAGCTATAATCTATTAAAATAAAAAAATTGTTTGTTTCTTCCTTTCAGTGATTTTTCAGTTATTATAAGTGTTGAGGAAATAAAAAAAAGTCGAAAAAAGCAAAAATGGCTCTGAAAACACCGAGAAGCATCTTATCCAATCAGCATTCACTAGAAGTTATGCCAGAAACAGATGGAAAGTGAAAAGTCACTTATCGAGTTTCTGATTGGATGATTATCAATACTGCTACTATGTCTAGTAGCGTTCCAGAATTTTCCGAGAACCCAGGGCCATCTAAAATACTATAAAAACCCTAGATTTCCTGTACATAAACGAACCTTTGGAGTAAAGCGTTTCCTTCCAAACTTCGTGTCTTTTCTATCGTGTTCAAGTCGCCGTGTATATTTAGGCTAGGGGTTACTATAAGTGCTTAGGAACCAAATCTAACGTTCATTTAGAGGACTTATCAATAAGACTACCTTCATACGTTAGCTATAGAAATTATCTCTATACTTTTTCACATTAGAAGTTGTGATAAATTGAATTCATCTATACTATACTGTATTATTATTAATGCTATTATTGTTATTATTATTATTATTCAATTTTCCTTAGGGATTAACAGAGAACAATCTACCTGGAAATACAACAAACCTGTTAAATGAGGATAGTTTATTATTAGAAGAAAAATTAAAATCTCTCTCATCTGAAAATAATTCTTTAAAAGTAAGATTATCATTATTGTTCTTAAAAAGAAATTAATAAATAATTTTAATAGTTGACATCATGAGTCAATTGAAGATAAACCACTATGAAAAACCTGGAAGCACTGGACGGCCATTTCGTCCTACTGTGGGGCTCCTCATCGGTGCGCATCCACGACCCCGCCCCGCGAGATTCGAACCCAGGACCATGAAATAAGAAAATGAAACTTGTTGAATTACTGTGTGCTGAGAATTCTATATTGTACCAAAAATATAATGTCGAATCGAGTCATTAATAATAATGATATTAATAAAAGTAATCTGGATAATTCCTAAGCAAAGAAATTGATTATGTAAATACTCAGGATAATAATCATGAATGTCTACTTAAAAATCGTAAGATATAATTCATTCGTCTATTTTAAACAGCGGCTAACAGTGGAATCTAGGATTTTCGTTTCGTTAGTTGGGTGGATGTACATTAATCACCGCACCCTTCCCACACTTAAGTTTGTTTACGGTTAATTTTGTCAAGCACTTCAATTAACGTATTTAACAGACAGTGTTATTTAAACAGTTATAATTTGTATATCTTGGTATTATTATCATATCTGTATGAATATGTATGTTTAATCACAAGTGACAGCTTATGCACATACGCCTCTCTCTAGCTTAAGTGTTAGCTACTCAAAGTCACTTGATGAATCATTTGCTTTTCCATATATAAGAGCTTTAATCTTTAATTTATTTGACTCGGAGTTCATCGCTTTATTCGCTTGCTCGAACGTATCAGCTTTTCTGCTCAAATTCGCTTGGTGTGCTTGTAACTTTGTAATATGTTGTATCCAATAAGCTGTAATCAATTCGCCCCCAAATGCCCTGGTACGGCCGAGAGTGGGGAGAGTCCGCTCTCCCTCTCGAAATGCTCTCACATGGCCATGCGTATATAGCCTCTGCCAGGGAAGTCCTACTCACCGCCTTCACGTGGCGGGGGTGTTGTTTACGAAAATGAGAGGACGAAAAGCGAATGTCCGGCGCTTTAACCGGATCTCAAACCAATGGTGCACATGGGCTCCAGTATCCTGCGCGAACAAATGGCGTATGAACCAATTTCTTGGTCACCGGCTTCCATGGGACTGCATCTCCTCACGATGCTCCACTGCCTTGTGGATCAGATCTCTAGGTCGAAGGCTCGGGGTGTGGCCCCTTAAGAAAACCACCTGCTTTGGTTTGGACACCCGGGCAGTATCACAGCCCTCACACAAATCAAATGAGATCTGTGTAGCGCATATGTATTTGGTGCCTCCTTGTACCAATATCTATGTGTTAAAATAAATAAACTAATTAATAAATAAATGTAGTCAATTCCGAGTGTTGCGTTCTGAATTCATGAGGCGTTGTAATTTTAAAAAATAACAGTTATTAGAATGATTGATATACGAAGCCTAAGGAATTATCTCGAAGCTAAGCCACCATAAATATTCCTATTGAATATCAGACTATACAGTCATGATAACTATCACACTTAGTATGATGTATTATTCTCGTTGTAAATGTGTGAAAATTTCTACTATTTATCAAACTTCATAGGCATAAAGACGCTTCAAATAGAATTGTCTAATCTATTGTCGGAAATTAATTCAAACTAGGTAAATCTATTCTGAAAGTATCTAGAAGTAAGATTCCCATTTCATGGTGCTTTTTTCCATCAATCTACATTGAACTATGTTAGTACAGTTTTAATTTAAAAATAAGGAAATCATATACCCAATTTATGCTCTTATGAACAACACTAAATTTGACATAAAAATACTTTATCTCATTGTTTTTCTAGTTGGATTCATGAGTCAATTAAGGCTAGACCACTATGGGAAACCTGGAATCACTGGTCAGCCATCATCATATGCTCACTATTGACGGTCTTCAAGGGGTATTTCCTGGAGTCCTAGTAAGAAGCCGTGACCAGTGGCGTTCAATCGGGTCTGTTATGAAATAGTAACCCACTGATGACAATGGTGGACGGTACGCAACTTCGTGGATTGGTTGAAGTGAGACATTAACATTGTTGGATGCCGGCCAGCTCAGTGGTCTAGAGGTTAAGCGTTCGCGCGCGAGAGCAGTAGGTTCAGGGTTGGAATCTCACAAGGCGGGATCGTAGATGCGCACTGCTGTTAAGTTCCATACTAGGTTGAAACGGCCATCTAGTTCTTCCATGGTGGTGGTCTAGCTTCAATTGACTCATGATCTTAATCATTGATATTACTATAATATCCACAATAACCCTTCTGATAATAAATATATTTTTGGTTATATACCAATAAATATAAAAATTGTATTTCTGACGTTTCGTAATCTAGTGTAAGTCACTTCTTCATAGTAAATAAGTAATCGAATTAAATTAACGCAATACTCAATTTATTTAAAACTATCAAGTCCAACCTTGACATTGATGATACCTATCCTATATATTCATTAATTTGCATTTCGAGATGATGTAAAAAATTTATAAGTCAAGTAGATAATTTTAATAGAGTACTTCTCCCTGAAGTTTATGCTAATGATATCGTCTAGAACAATCATGAAAGCTCCACAACTAAACCATTTAGCTTAAAGAATAAAACTTGATTAAAATTTACACATCCTTTATATGATAATATCTGTCATTATTTTATTTCTTTATTTATCTCTATTTCCTTTTATAGACAGAATTATTATCAGTGAAACATGAATTGAATAATATCACTATTAAATTAAATGAATTCAATAATTCTAAAAAGGATGAAATAAATAAATATGAAACTGAGTTAACAAATCGTTCTACTCATTTATCAATTCTTGAAAGACAATTAAAAGAGTTAAAATTAACAAATAAAAAACTTACTGAAGATTCATCTATACTTATACATTCAAAAAAGAATATACAATCTGAATTGGAAACAATTAAAAATGAATTAGATACCAAACAAAAACAATATGAAAATAATATTGTAAGTAAATTATTATCAAGTATTTTATGTAGAAATAGTTGCCATAACATTTCAGTTAACTAGTTCAAAATTAAAATAAAGATAAAAAGAAAGTAAGATACTTGTCTCTACCCGATACGGATTGGCTTGATTGGTCACGACTTCTCATCAGAACGTCGAGAATCCCCTCAAGAAGCTAGTTACTAGTTGATAAGTCCTCCTAATTGAACGCTATATTCGGTTCCTGAGCTATTCTCGTAACCCCCAAGCTAGAACTATACAGAGACCTGAACATGAGAAAAAAGGCGCAAAATATGCGAGAAGCACTTTACTTCAAAGGTTCGTTTTAGTACAGAAAATATAGGGTTTTTCTAGTATTTTAGATGTCCTTGGGTTTCCCGAAAATTCTGGAACGCTACTAAACATAGTAGCAGTATAGTAATCAGCCAATCAGAAACTCTACATATGACTTTTCACTTTCTTGATGTTTCTGGCTAAATTTCAAGTGAACACTGATTGGATAAGATGCTTCTTAGTGCTTCCTGATCCTTTCTTGTCTTTTGCGAAAAGTTTTCTGGATCACCCCAACACTAATGAGCACATGATAATTATCAGTATAGGGCTTTTTTTGATTGAGATTATGAACCAATTGACTAATATCTACATCAGTACAATCGAAGATTAGTTGAGGTTAAACATTAACACTGTTGAATACCAACTCAGTGGTCTAGAGGTGAAGCGTTCGCGCGCGAGACTGAAGGCCATAGGTTCGAATCCCGCCAGCGGGATCGTCTATGCGCACTGATAAGGAGTCCCACGATAAGACGAAACGGCTATCCCGTGCTTCCAGGTTTTCAATGGTGGTCTACCATTAATCAGTTCATGATCTCAATTAAAAACTTAATAATCTACACAGCCCTACATAGATCTATTAATCTATTCTACTGGTTACTCTCTGCCTGCACACTGGAAAATATAACGACGTATAAACTCGTCTTATGAATCTAGATTGTCCATATTCTCAAACCTTTAAAGGAACCAAAACAGATTTCTAAGAGTCTGTACATCATTTCTAGTTAAGGTTTAGTATTTATGGTTAGGATAAGGGTTTAAGACTAGGATTTCATCAGTAACTGACGTCATCTATAATTCAAGAGTTAAGGTTATCTACCATATCCCATCAAATTTATCACATGGTTTACGAGTGCGCCTTTTGCACATTGCGGAAGCCATCGCAATCCATGTTCACAAACCTGACCTTGACATTCAAAAGAAATTTGTACAACCACTTTCTCTGCCTTCGCCATCGGTATAAGATTTCCTTCAACAGAACTATTTTCCATACTTCTCACATTTTTTTAAATTTTTAATTTTGATTTTGTTTTCTTTCTTTTTGAACCTTATAATTTCTCGACATTCATCTCTTGATTCTTACGTAACTACTATTCTATTGACCACCCATTACAAATTCTGTTCCTTCTCTTTTCATATATTATGCAACATAGCAACTTCTTGACTTAATAATTACTTTGAATATTAATAATTATCTTTCATCCAAACTACTAGATGTTAATTTAAATGTCATTATGTAATTATTACGTAACGTATCCACTCGATGAGCATTTTATATATATTAGTGTAGAGCCATAATGAAAAACTAATTGAAAAGTAATTTCTTCGCTCGATTCGCTCCTTCGAAAGAGATGGAATTAGATATTTGATTATTATTATTTTTATTTTTGTTCTCTGGCTTCAAAACATTTTTCTCTACCATTTCAAGCGTTTTAAGCAGTATAAAAAGGTTTTTCTATTGATCATTCTGCATAATATCTGAATTTCGCACAAGAATTTAAAAGTCATGTTCTCGATAATGATTAACTCGTCCCTAATACATAATTCTACTGGAACCTCATGTGTTTTCAGTCCATCCGCTAATACTGACCTGTTAAAAATGAACGGATCAGTGTATTTCGATGTTGGCTTGGTTTTGTTTTCCAATTGTTAGTAATCTACCCATGGTTACATTTTAGATGTATTCAACCTGTAGCTTATGGATTTGTGAGCTTAATCCATTTAGTTACAATGTATAATTTGAACTGCATAGCTTTGATATACACTGGTGATGCTAACTACTTAAGGAAAATGATCTGATTAGGACGGAGCTTGAAACAGTAACGTAACTGTTAAAATTGAATTCCTTTGACTACTAAATTACCAGCTTACTTTACTTAGTGGTTGACGGCAATCGATGGAGTAATTCGTTTGACCAGGTTTTATGTGTGGTTGACGCCTATGAGCACTGCTTTTCTCCCTCAGAAATTCTAACTTGCATCACTTAGTGCTGTAATCAATGACCATAAATCCATTTGATTCATTGACAGTATTTGATAAAATCCCCAATTCGATAAGACGATATTTAATAAAAGTGTAATCTTTCATCAAGTCAGGTGACTAGATTATGTGTTGAAGTTATCCAGATACCACCTATCGTAGCATGCAACGCTAGATGTTATGAGAATACAATGAAATTAAGATAGGGATGGGCCAATGAAGACATGGCATCAATTCATAAAGTGACTGATTGTTATATCCGAGCGAAGATTAAATCTCGAGTAACTTCTGAGACATTAATTGACTAATATTATCTATATATTCTTATGGTATAATTATTCAGTAACTAGATTATATATATCTATATTCCCCTTATTATAAGCTTCATTTTGACATATATATTATCATTGTACGATATACTGTTCCCATGTTATACTCAGTTTATTAATTACTGTCTCACACGTCCACAGCCACTTTTTAGCTTATTTGTGTACACATGTTATTTTCTATTTTATGGTACGTTGTGGTCTGTCTGATTGATATATAAATAGAATATGTCTAAAATAAACGACTCGGTCCGATTTGATTCGATTCGATTCATATTACAGGAGCTGATATTGTGTTCTGGACTCAAGCGGACGGGCTAGAAGGACACAGGACCCAATAAGGACACTAGACTGCTCAAACCAGTTGAACATGATTGGTTTTGTCATAGTGCGAAGATTTGTATAAGTCGTATTCTGATTGGTGGATAAGTCATGATCGAAAGTCGGACATAAAATCATAACACTGATTATTGATTTGAGCTACGTTGTTAGGTCCTGAATTCTTAGCTATAAGGGTCGGTATGATAATTGTAATTTATGGTTAGAGATTTTAAATGATATTACCCCAAAATCAGTTGTTTTTACCCAAACATCTTTATTCTTTATTTCCCTTTAGATTATGAGTCCTTACAGTATTTCATACACTTTACAGTTCCTGATTTTATTTATCGCTTTTAGATTTTATCTCATACTGCCAGTAATATAATGGTTTGGACTACTTTACTTTCATGTTGTTAATCTCCTCTTTCTCTCTCCCTCACACATACACACACACGCTCTACTGATGTAAACTGTGTTGATGAATGTTTTGACAACTGTGTCGTTTATTACTGATAAAGTGATTTGTAATGATATTAAGCATTAGTATATCGTATAAAAATAGGAATTAAATAGTGTTTTATAACATTTCAATATGGTTTTTTTCGTTTGTACATTTACAAGCCGAAAATTCGTCAAACATAGTCGTCAAATTCATAGACTTCTTACTGCAAATCGTTTATATTTACACTATTTCTGAATATTATATGGAACGTTGTAAATCGAAATTCTAGAGATGATATAATAAATCTGAGGTCATATGTGCCTAAACATTCTTATTAAATGGCTCCATGGAGCATGGATCACATATATGTAGTGCTTATTTATCTATTTAAACACATAAACATTGGTACAAGGAGGCACTATATATGCGTCACATAAGTCATTCGATTTGCTTGAGGGCTAGGAACTTCCTGGGTGCCCAAATCGAAGTAGGTAAATTTTTTAGGGGACTACTCCTCCAACATTTTACCTAGAGGTCTTATCCACAAGGCAGTGCAGCAGCAACGTTAGGAGATGCAGTCCAATGGTAGCCGGTGACCAACAATAGGTTCATGCACCATTTGTTCCCTCAGGAACCTGAAGTCCACGTTCAATATGTTTACGATTGTGACGATTAGAATTCAATTAATACTACATGTTTAAAGAGTTTATTCAAGGTGTTGTCAGCTTCCATATCTATTAGTTTTATAA
This sequence comes from Schistosoma spindalis, assembly GCA_946903255.1. Classification (NCBI taxonomy): domain Eukaryota; kingdom Metazoa; phylum Platyhelminthes; class Trematoda; order Strigeidida; family Schistosomatidae; genus Schistosoma; species Schistosoma spindalis. The sequence goes on from OX336418.1 coordinate 20,403,204, forward strand.
TGAAGACCAAAATGATCTTGTTCAATATAGTATTCAACAATCTAAAGTGTGTTGCAAACTTCTTGGTTAGTTTACGGTGAGGCTATTAGTTTGTTTATCAGTAAAAAAAGAGCTTAGTCAAGTTTCTAGGGTTGATTATTCAGAAGATTGAGTATGATTTCAAATGACGTTTTACAAGAACTTAGTATTACAAAACTGTATTTCTCTAAGATAATTTTAATTCATCCCACTTTTCGCTGTCTTAACTCATATAAATGATCATGTCAGCTACAAAAATTCCAGTGACCGGTTATGGTTTTTACACATTTGCTCCTCTCTGTGGATATTTTTTTCTACTACAAGTGGTAGAAAACTCAGAAACTAATTTCAATATCATTATTATTTATACTTTCAAGGATTTAACTAGACCAAGTATTTTAACTGAGAATTATAAACAGGATTTATTTTTGAGATTATATGGAATATTTTAAAATTCAGGATGAAGATTTTGAAGGTTTTATGTCCTCTAGTTTGATTGTTTTAGTCTTGAATCCTTCATTCGTTCCACTGGGCAACATTATTTCTTTGAAGTATGTGCTCATAATGTCTGGAGGAACGATAAAAGCTTCACAATTAAAACATCCATACCAATGGGCAAGGCACCACAATCTTTGACAAATACTGAACATTATGAGTGATACTTACTCCTGTAACCCCTCATAGAACATAGGCTACCGACTAGGATCCTCCAGACTACTCTATCCTCTGCTCTCCTTTACGGTTGTTGCCGAGTGCCTTTCACGTTTTTGATCTCTATCGTCAGTTCTCGGCGGCATATCTACTTTAGTCTGCCTCTTTTCCTTTTCCCTTGAGAATTTTAATTTAGGACAGGCTTTGTGATGCAGTTTGTTAATTTACATAGTGTGTGCCCTATCTACCCGTATCGTCTTTCCCCAATTTCCACTTCAGCTGGAAGCTGGCTTGTTCTCTGACACAGTAGATCGTTGCCGATGGTATCCGACCAATGGACATTGAATATATTACGTAAACAACTGTTTATAAATACATGTACTTTTGTGATGATGGTTGTAGTAATTCTCCAAGTTTCAGCTCCGTATAGTAGAACTGTCTTGACGTTTATATTGAAAATTCCTTAAACTTTGATTTAAAAACTATTAGGTTATAAAATATATGTTTTTTCCATTACAGAATCGACTAACTAATGAATTGACCGAATCAAAAAATTTAAATTCTACCCTTCAGGCAAAATGTCATCAACTTCAAACTGAAGCTGATGATGCTGTAAAATCAAATCAAATCTGTCAAGAGAAATTAATTAGTTTAGAGAAGAATCTTGAAAGTATTCGTTCAGAGTCACAAAGTAATCAAAAATGAGTTTTTATCATTTTTGAGTATGAAAGTGAATGTAAAGTTGTTTTTTTCGATTTTCTGTTTGTAACCAAAATGTACATTATTTATTTCTGTCAAATACTACTTTCAACAGTTAAGATCATGAGTCAATTGAAGCTAGACCACTATGGAAAACTTGGAAGCACTGGACGGCCGTTTCGTCCCACAATAGGTTTTCAATAGTGGTCTAGCTTCAATTGACTCATGATCTCAACTGTTGAAATTATTACAATCTCCACTAAACCCCTTCTGATAAAATTCTAATTTGTCAAAAAATGTGCGAACTGACGTCATAAGTTTATTTCACAATATTTTAAGTAAATCACTCTTAACCTTTCCATATTTATCACCATTTCAGTTTTTCTTATTCAAAATATGTTTGAAAATTTTTGCAAATTACGCTCTTCGTTAAGGTCTTTACATCGTTCTGATTCCGCCTTTTTGGTACGATTTAAGCTTTAGATGGAATATAAACACCATGAAGTGCCAAGTTTTGTTAGTTAAAGTGTGATTAAGCATATTTATCAAATCCTAATTCAGAATCCCATTGATAATCACAACTATTTTAATAGTTTACTTTGTGTGTTTATTGCGCGTGCAAGGAAATTACATCTTTCATCGATCAGTAGCTGAATAGAATACTTATTATGATAGAGACTGATGATTTATTTCGCGATTTATACGAGCCTAATACAAATTGACGATATATAAGGAAGTTATGCGCAATAAGAGGTAGAAAACTGGTCTTTTACAGGAGTAGTTTACTTAGTAATTACTAGTTTTATGTACTGAGCTTTGAGCTACACTGTTTATGTGAAGGCTAGTAACCCATTCTCACTATCTAAATTGATGTAAATGGAAAAAGATTCGGACCAATGACCTATTGTTTAAAATCTGATTGTTTTAACTATCAAGTTATCATCCTATTTCTGTAATAATTTACACTGCCTCCAAAACACAAGCATGGTTAAACAACATATGTATTTATATAATTGATGAATGACTGTGAACTATAGTGGCTGGTACTATGTCATTTATTCTCTCGTTAACCCTGTTTGGTTTAATATCATCGTATATGCGTTAATTACTTACCTTATTCATCATGTGTCTGTAATTTATTTTTGTCTGAATATAAAAATTGAGTTCCGCTTTATCAAATTAAGTCGGCTCACATGCCACCTCCGGTTCGTTGCGCCTTGTTTCTCTGATCATCTGTTTGGATCAACGATTGTATGAAATATACGTATTTAAACTTCACTCTCACATTTGATTATATACGAGGGTAACCGGGATATATACTTCTATGACAATCAGCGAACGATCCAACTGGAGTCAAATACAAGACCACTTAAGAAACAGCACTATGCCAAAAACCAACCTTTAAAGACTAATCAAATAGTTTTTATATCCTTTGTTAATGTTCAAAGCTAAAACATAATAAATTGAAACACCAATACTTTCCGTAAAGCATATAATTTAATGATCATTATTCTTACATACTTCATATTATTCCTGATTCTTTATGATGAAAAGTCGATCACACTATAATATTACATAACTGGTTTTCTAATGAGTAGAATTTCAGAATACTAGACTTTTAAAAAGGGAGCTCTGTGAAAAATCTAGTTTTATTTTCATCTAGTCTACTATAATGAAAGGGGGGGGGCTACTATACTACAACTTACATTTTGTGCTATGCATTTACATATTCACTGTATATTGGATTAATTTATTCAAGAACTATTTCTCATATTCATAAATAATCATTTCAGTTTACAATATTATACATCAATAATGTTTTTATATTGAATATCTTGAAGGTACATTTTTCTTTATAAAATTTGATGTTGGTTAACAACAACAACAAAATAATTGAAGATTATTGATTACTAAATAAGATGTCTTATTCCGTATCACTTGGTGATAAATCTCTCGAGGCTGGGAAAAGAATTTCACCAATCATCCATAGACAACCTAGGACTTCAAATAAATTTGTATAGGTCGAAATTATCATATCTCACATCAGTACAAGTCGGAGACGAAAGGAAAAAAGAAAGCGAATGAGGAAATTAATGAGACAGCGAAGCAGAAATAATGAACTTGATCATAGTGGAAAGCTAAGTATAATACAGATAATCTAGGAGAAAGGATTCAGTCTTTCTCGGTATCATTGTTACTACTATAATTTCAACTCGTTTGCTATTCATGATATCGTTCTGATATGGGTTAACAAAACAATTTAAGTTAACGCGTATATTTTTCACAGACTAATATTGATTATGACTTACTTGTTTCCTTACCTTTATTATTTTTAATTTATAGCCGAATCGAAATTATCTAAGAAAGAAATTGATTCTCTCATGGAAAAGTAGGTTTTAATCAATGTTATTTTTCTTGGCATAAAATATGGTTATTGTTTATAGTGTAGTGGATGAGAACACCAATGTAGACAACCAAATGTATTTGAGTACAACATTACAGAATATCTTGGTAAAATTTGAGAACCATACAGTAAATACTTCATTTGCAAAACATCCATCAATTTTCTCAGACTTTATCGTTTCTTCGTTTCTATGCCAATCACTCTCTGTTTTTGTTCTCCTCAATTTCCTCAACCTTCTACCGTCAGGCATGCCCCTTTAGGTTGGTGATACATACTACTTATATCTGTCGACATCAGTAGTACATATCACATACATTTAAATTGACTAGGAAGTTTACACTTGTCTTACATTAGTCTAATAATTCTTAACTAGTATACATCCACTTGTTCACAAGGTTCTAATTGAAAGTTGATTACTTTATGCGTTTATTTGATATTTTATGTTAACACCTGTTGGCTATGTTTAATATAGACGTACGCTACCAAGCAGAATAACTTATAGAGGTGTAAATAGTAACAAAAGATATGTGACGGTTATTTCGACTTTATTGACTGTTAAACACTCCCGATCTCATCAATTAATCTTTCATATTTACCTGGTATTCAGCGTGTACTACTATCATTACTCATTTGGTAGTTTTGTCTATTTTGAGCATTACTTACTACAGTCTATTCCTCTGTTAATATTTTTGCTGAAAACTTTCAGTGAATATATAGAAGTGGTTTACGTGAAAATAATTTTGCTTTAATCACATTTTTTCTCACTAAATTTACAACATTACTAGTCTACTTATATAACTCGGTATGTTTTAATAATTTCACATATTTCAAGCTTACAAAACATGACAGTTTGTTTGTGAGTTGTTGTTGTTTTTCTTTATTTACAGATTAATTAAAGCTGAAGATGCAGGTTCGAATCTTCAAAATGAATTAAATTCTAAATTGAAAGAACTTAAAGAATTACAAATAGCTGTTGTTGAATTAGGTAGAGAAAATCAAGTGCTTCAGGTAATATCAATAATTTTAGTAGTTGAGACCATGAATCCATTGAAGCTAGACCATGGAAGCACTGGATGGGCGCTTTAATCTAGTATAGGACTCCTCAGCAGTGCACATTCACGATCCCCTCTCCAGACTCGAACCCAGGACCTATCAGTCTCGCGCGCGAACGCTTAACCTTTAGACCACTGAGCTGGCCGACATCCAACAGTGTTAATGTCTAACTTCAACCAATCCACGAAGTTGCGTACCGTCCACCATTGTCATCAGTGAGTTACTATCTCACAACAGACCCGATTGAACTCCACTGGTCACGGCTTCTTACTAGGACTCCAGGAAATACCTCTTGAAGACCGTCACTAGTGAGCATATTTTGATTAATATCAGAAGGTGTTCAATTGACTCATGATCTCAACTATTAAAATTACTATAATATTCACAAAAAGTCCTATTAATAGTAATAATAATAATACAAACTATTACTTTTAAATTTCACTAGGTTTTACGCGATCGTTTAACTAATCGTCAATGGACTAAAGATGACGAAGCTTTAGCATGTTTCGGTTGTGATCGTGAATTCTCTATCAGTACACGGAGGGTATGATTAATTTTGTTTTCTGTTTGTTCTAGCTGATATAAACAATATGGTTTTTCATTGTTGTAATCATTAATTGTAATACGTATTCTCCGCTTACTCTTTAATTGAACTGATTTACATGTGCATACTGAGTTTTACTACTGGATAAAGTTTACTGATTTACTAAGTGACGATAAATGAATGGATGCATACTAGTTGATACTTGTCAGCAAGGCATATCTGTAATCTCGAAGAAACTGATGTTTCGTGCAAAAATTAGACCAATGTGGTGCTACATTCAAAAATGTTACTACTGAAGTATTTGGGTTGGACAGCTTTCCTACTGTTGAAGAACATATAAAGCTCAAAATAATTGTCTGTCAGACAATGTCAAAGTCAGAATCTTTAATACGAACATCAAGATAGTTCTATTATACGGAGCTGAAACTTTGAGAACTACTACAACCATCGTCAAAAAGTACAAGTATTTATAAACAGTTGTCTACTCGAGATATTTAATGTCCATTGGTCGGATACCATCAGCAACAATTTACTGTGGCGGAAAACAAACCAGCTTCCAACTGAAGAGAAAATTAGGAAAAGACGCTGAAAGTGAACAGGACACATATTGCAGAAATCACCAAACTGCATCACGAAGCAAGCCCTAACTTGAAATCCTAGTCAGAAACTAGAAAGAGGAAGGCCAATGAACACACTGTGTTGGGAACTGGAAGCAGAGATGAAAAGGATGAATAACAACTAGAAATAGCTGGAAAGGTTTGCCCAGGACAGAGTTGGATGGAGAATGCTAGTGGGAAGCCTATGATCTTCCATGAGGGGTAACAGGCGTAAGTAAGTGACGTTTTTCAGGACAACAACCAGTTCAAGTAACTTGATATCGTGTATACTGTGTTTTGAGTTTGATAGACTACCGTTGTAAAAGCATATTTTTCCGTGTTTTCTGAATCTTTACAAATTAAGTATTTATTGGTCAGGAATTTGTCCTGTTGTTCTGTATTTTATGCTGAAATCTTCCAATGTAAACTGACATATCGTATTGAATGAAGTGTGTACATTCACTGAAGCAGTGACTTAGAGGCTAAATTGGCCGACTTTCAGTCAATAATTCTGAATTTTTAGTCTTGCTCCACCCCATTCGATTTGATTAGCTATATAGTACACGAGCTCTTACAGATACAATATAGCTTAAGGCACAGTCCATGAATCTATACCTGGTAAACGAGTCACGAATTATTATTCAATGAAATATTGTTTTTCTTCAGATTGTAAATGCTGTCGTTCTTTCATTTGGATCAACTTGTTGACGTGAGAATTGATAAACCAACCCATAAACTCCTTAATCTTATTCTACACTTTATTAATCTACGAAAATTCTTTCTAAAATCTATTATCATTTATGTTTAAATTATTAGAAAACTCACATTGTTCCGGTAAATACTTAGAAGATTTAATTTTAGGATTAACTGGTAAATGGACATGTTGTTAGTTCTTCTTACACTTTTATCAGTACAACAAACCAACTAACTTGTCTATTATTAAACTACATCTTATAATTCTTAACCACAATCATTCATTTTGGAAATAATCTTTCATTTCTATAAACTATCGAATTCTTTCTTTGGTGTGATTTGATGTCTGTCACATACTGAATTTGATTTTCACATTTCGTTACTCATTATGACTGATCTTTATTGTTTAGTTAAAATGAAATTTCGATACAATTTATCGGCCATAAGACATATTTTTTAAATGTCTAGTTCATGGTTTATAATAGTTTAAACATGTGAGTGCTAATGAATAATTCAGGAGTCTATCAGTTACTCTATATGGTTATAATTCCTGTATGTTAAGCTTAATCTCGGTGTATCTAAAGCTTCTTTTACCCGAGTTAACTTGGTAAATCAGTTGATGAGGTTGTGTATTTTCATCGACTGAGTTGGTTAGGCCACGTGTTGCGTATGCTTGAACTTCGATCATCACGACGCGCAATCTTGACTAGTGCTGGGGATCGCTGGAAGAAAGTTAGGGGCGACCAAACCAAAACCTGGCATCAGTGCTTGAAGTCACTAACTTATGGTCTGAGCCATGTTGGTAGATGCAGACTACTTGGTTGGGGTCCGCGTGACTATCGTAATCAATGGTTGGAGACTTTGGGTGACATAGCTCAGAATCGATTACAATGGCGTAGATGCATACAATATCTGCCTTCCCTTAAACTGAGAGATTAAAATCACTTCATATCTTTCTACGAATTAATTCTTTCTTCTTGTACTACATCCTTATATGTGATTTTTCTTTTATATATTACCACCATTGAATTAACCACTTCTATGAACCCGGTGTTCATCTTGTTGTGCTAATGCGGTATGGCAACTTGGACCGATGCATGTATGTGCCTGGTCCTTCGTCGTGGCTGACTGACTGACTTAACTTTCTGACTAGTAATTAATATGTCATAAACTTCTTTGTCTTCAGTCGTTGGACTGGTTTTATAACTAGTAACACAGATATTTTTAAAATTCAGTTTCCCTACAAACATATCCATGTCATATTTAATAATTTGATTCTTGGTTTTAAACGAAATACTGTAAATATGATACTACAGTGTAAAGACCGAAAAATCTAATATTACTTGATTTCATTTCAAAATTCAATAAATGTTAGAGATATACTTTTAATCTTTGTATATTGAAGTCCAAGTTTGTGATGATCGACCTATTCATTTCAGTCAAAATCACACTCTTCCTAGCTATTGACCCAATCAGTTGGGTTACAGCACAAAGATAAAGAATATTTAGAAAACTTTACTCCGATGGCCGAGTGAATATATTGATGGATCATCCACATAAATTCATACTGTTAGCATGAACCAGATGAAGTTAGCTAAAATAATTCACTTAGCTACAAAGGCTTGTCTATACCATGTGGCCTTGAAACAGCACTCAAATGATCTGTCAGTAATTCTGGTTTGTGGCTCAATTACGCGGACGACGTGCACAATGGGTTTTGACAATGCTTGTACTAAACACACAATACGTAGATTTCACCTTGCTTATTGCGTATATTTGTATTTTATATCCTTACACGTTTTGTTCTCGACAAGAATCAGACGTAGGTTACAGTTCAATTCTCATGGACATTTCCATCCTATTTGGATGTTTGGCAATATAATTTACACCGTTTTAAGTTCATCTGATAAAAATTAAATTAATGTGCTTTCCCAAAATTGCTTATTTTTGTTCGAACTTTGTTTTATTTTTGTGAAATTTCAAGTTATCAAAAGCTTGCTTTTTATACGAATTTCTATGTCGTTTCACCATAAGTCCCGCCCCCCTTCAAAAGAAACAACCCATTGGGTTGGTTGGTTGTCTTCCATAATTTTTTACTACTACTACTACATGTTCTGTAGTTGTCATACGAATGATTACCCAATCTAGGTACTTCGCTCTTGTTAACTACTAATGTGATTAGTACCATTAATTTTTGCGGTTGGTGGGTCCTTCGTACCCGCCAGCGGGCTGGAATACCCGGATTTCAACTCAATGATGTACATTGGGTTCAGGTTCCTGAAGGAACAAACGGTATATGAACCTGTGATTGGTCACCAGGTACCGTGAGACCGCTCCATCACCTTGCAGATTAAACTTCTTGGTCAAAAGCTCGGGGACTTGCCCTCTAAGAAAACTAGCTACTTCAGTTTGAGCACCCGGGAAGTATCCTAACCCACATATGAATTCTGTGATTTGTGTTGCGCATACATATTTTGGTGACCTTTACATCATTGTTTATGTGTTTAAATAAATAAGGTGATTGATTTTTACATTCATGACTTTAACATTTAACGAAGTGTATAAATTTCTGAACAGCTTAACTTCGAGTTTTGGTAATTCTTATTCAACTTTGATCGTTATTACATGTTTGGAAGGTTATAATTTATTTGATGCTTATACTTTGGTTTCTGTCAATAATGGTTGCCCAAAGTCGTGGATTGATTCAGTCAAACATCAACATCGTTGGATGTTGACTCAGTCAGTGGTTTAGAGATTGCGAGACCGAAGGTTTGATTCCCGCGTGCGAGATAGTAAATGTACTCTGTTGAAGAGTACTATACGTTTGTTTCGTTGGTTCTAGGTTTTCAGTCCTGGTCTCACTTAGATCAGTTCATAATGTCAATGAAATTCAACAATCTCTACAATCTTATTACTGAAAATAACCTGTCTTGAAGCTTCGTATTAAATAAAATTCTCTATTATGTTTCATGTATCTAAAGTGATGTTGACACACTGTACTCCAGTGTACTTTTAATACTTACTTGATAAGTAATTACGAATGATGACATCCTTTTTCCTTTTTCATACATAGCATCATTGTAGAAATTGTGGCGGTATATTTTGCCAAAATTGTTCTTCTAATCGGGCTTCTACAACGTTTAGTAAAGATCCAGTTCGTGTGTGCCAAATTTGTTATGAAGAATTAACTAGTAATGCTATCAATTAATCAGTCATGGATATTAACTCTCTAAAAAGCTAAATGAGTAAATTATTTGTGTATATATAAGTGATTTTTTCATAATAAGCTTACTATTTCTACTATATACGCATGACTGTGTGTATTTTGCCGTTACGTTCTGTGTTATTAAAACTCACTTTTGATTTTCGTGTCATTTACTTTTTTTCTTGTTACGAATACTGTTACTCATTTCTGTTTATTTTACGAATCTCGTGGCTGACTTTACGTATACTTTCATACTTAATCAACCAAATATTTCTCTCATTGTGGTCTGTGTTTTCGATATATTAAAAATGGTTCGTGATTTCTAGTAATTCGTTTGTCATTATTTGTAGTCATCGTATTCGCTGGTCTCCATTTTTTCTGTTGGGGTAAGATTAAGTGTGGGTCTGAGTCGGGCTATAAATGTGTCAAGATAATGACTGGGAGGCCCCCAAATGCCCTGGTACGGCCGAGAGTGGGGAGAGTCCGCTCTCCCTCTCGAAATGCTCTGACATGGTCACGCGTATATAGCCTCTGCCAGGGAAGTCCTACTCACTGCCTTCTCGTGGCGGGGGTGTTGTTTACGAAAATAAGAGGACGAAAAGCGAATGTCCGGCGCTATAACCGGATCCCAAATCGATGGTGTACATGGGCTCCAGTATCCTGCCTGAGGGAACAAATGGCGTATGAACCAACTTTTGGTCACCGGCTACCATGGGACTGCATCTCCTTACGATGCTCCACTGCCTTGTGGATCAGATCTTCAGGTCGAAGGCTCGAGGTGTGGTCCCCTAAGAAAACCACCTGTTTCTGTATGGGCACCCGGGCAGTATCACAGCCCTCACACATATCAAATGAGATCTGTGTAGCGCATATGTATTTGGTACCTCTTTGTACCGATATCTATGTGTTAAAATAAATAAATAAAGACTGGGAGGAGTTAGATGTATTAGCTAACTACCAAGAGAATGAAGACCGTGTGATAGTTTTGAGCTTTTTTGGGTCTTCTCTTGATGAGTAAATGAAATGCCTTAGTAGAGTAATACTTAGTCACATGTAACTTGGAACCTGGCATATATGTGCATCGGCCTATGTTGACAAATCACAACGCGAGTATATGTATAATTCAATTCTTTACTCAACTTTCGATTTACATGTGTATTCGCTCGCTTATATTAGCGTTTCTGTCCGATTTCGCTTGATGTGATTGTGGCTTAGTGATCTGTGCTATTCAACAATAAACTGTACTTGGTGCTTCGTGTTGCCTTCTGAATCCATACACTGTTTTGATTTATGTAATAATGATTATCAGGTCCAATGATATGTAAAGCCTGAATCTACTTCGATCGTAGTTCTTAGTGAAATAGAATTGTGTTGTGTAATTAAATAGAACTTGAAGTTGCATTTTGTCATGAATTGTTCCTGAAAACCATATATCGAAAGAGAATTGTGTAGTAATCGGCTAGTGAAAGGTATTAAAGCGAAGTGCATTGTCGTTCGACATTTATACCACTGATTTTTGTATTATTTCTAATACGAAGAAATTTTTTATCATATCTTAAAACGCCTTTAATCACTTTCCGTCCTATGAATTGGAGGAAGCTATTGGTAAGTGGAGTTGTCGACACGTTCGACTACTTCACCCCTATCCTTAGTTCAGGGGTTCACGCAGGCCAGTCTTGATGCAACGACTTGCATTTAGAAGGGGTGAAACGCATCCCAAATATCCTGACATTGTTGCTCAGTGTTAACAAAAGACTATTTTATCAGCGTTTTCACCAAACAGGACTGTGTCATCTGAGAATTCTAAGTCGATAAGTGGACCTCCTGGTAGGGGATTAATACCTGAAAATTCAGTTGGCCAGAACGTTGTTTCCAGCAGTAGGTCTATAATAAAATTGAATAGAAATAAAGATAGTGGACAGTCTTGACGGACACCACTTGAGGTTGCAACATCAGATGACAGTTCGCCATAAGCTCTAACTCAACTAGGAGTGTTCTAATAATGAGCTTTCGAAAGATTTATGTACTTCTAAGGTGCGCCTTTCAATGACAGACACTGCGAAGAACCTGTTGATCTACAGAGTCAAATGCTGCTTTAAAGTCAAGAAAGACCATCATTTTCGGACGCCGATAAGCATGCATGTGTTCTAGAATATGTGGTCTATGCATCCACAACCAGGTCTGAAGCCAGCCTGGTTTCCTCGTGTTTGCACTTCACGAGTCTTAGTTAGGCGCCCAATAATTATTGAGGCTAGTATTTTAGATGCTATATTAGTCAGACTAATCCATCTATGGTTACCACAGGATGATTTTGACCCTTTATATATTGAGACAACCAGTGACTGCGACCAGCCTGATGGGATTACACTCAGTTCCTGGATTTTAGCTGAAATATTGATCAACCTAATCTCTAAAATTGGACCACCATCCTTAAAAACATCTGGACCAGCTGCCCTTCCTTGTCTCAGACTAGCTATGGCTTTTTGAGCTTCAATTAGAGTTGGGGGACCTATTTCAATGTTACATTCAGGTTGTTTGATAATGGTCGGTAGTTGTAGAGTAGATGAAGGCTAGCTGAATTGCTCCCTAAGGTGTTCCGCCCATGGTTCTAAAGGTCTGGTTTGAGTAGATAAGTGTCGTCTTTTTCCGAAGCCGTCTCACTTGGTTTCTTTTACTAGTCTGAGGAACTGTCTTGTGTTACTTACAGCCACTGTTTTCTCCATCTCTTTTGCTTTCGTTGCTGGCCACTGTTTACGGTCGTTCATTGACTTTTGGTTAACCTAGATCTGATTTGTTTACTCTCTTCATTGTGTTTAGAGCCCGATGGGATAACTTTACGACAATTTATCAATGTAATAGACTTATCAGAAATCCACTGGATTTTTTTGACCATTTGGTTGAAATCACTGATGGATGTCACTTATGTTTCTTCCACGAAAAACACCTCAGTGACGTCTAAGCATTCACTAATAACAGATACATTTAGTGAAGACTAGTTTCGTGGCTATGTAACAACTTACGTCGACTGGTAAATGAACTAAATCTGAGTCCTCTCAAGGTTACTGCTGGTCCTCAGCCTATATGAAGAAGGGTAGGATATAGGACTAGCAATGCCACCACGTAGAAAATAATAATAATTATTATTCACAAACATCTTATGGGTACATAAGCGTTGTGAAGAAACCATTTCGTATTTCGTCAGAAATGCAATAAAACACAAGTTTCAGTAATTTTAGCATTATATTTACCATATTTGAAAAAGAGAAAAGATAATAGTGATAATAGAACAATAATAAAGCAGGTTCTGTATAACTGAGAAGAATATTGGGTTGACTTTAAAGAAAAGAAAGGAGAAAATAAGGGAATCGATATAAAGGAGACGTAAAATACGCAAATAGTTTAATAGGCGTGTTTATTAACAGAGAACAGGAATAAGCGACTATGTATGTATCGTCAAATTAGCAACGAGAATAAAATAGAAAATAATGAAGAAAAACAACTTGTTATTGCAGTAAGATATCACATTAGATTAAGTGTTTGTGCAGTCATAGTTTGGAGTGATGCTACGAAATTCTCAATTAAGTGCAAGGGATAACCAAATATGAATGTGTATGAGTCATATATGGATAGTGAAGCTAAAACGAAACTGAGAAGCTAATTTAAGTGTGACACAAGTTATTTTCTTAATTACAAACCTCGGAACCTTAATAATGTTCATTTAGAAAGAAAAAAGAGAGAATAGAAATGAACACCTAGTGGAAGTGTTCAACTATGTTAACAATGATTGTATAGTGAATATCGACCTCTGAAGTTAACCAACAATTTAAAAGATAATGATCTTTTCGTGCACTCGGATAAATACATGTAAATTTATGTAATAGTACACAGAGTGATACCGGATATTAGGGTAGACATTTGTGCAATAATAATTTAGATTAATGCTATGAAAGTCACGATTAATCTTTCTAGAAGAACGCTAACCAGAAAAAATTATTTAAAGCATTTAGAATCTGCTCTGGGAGTTCAGAGATCTTCATTTGGAGGCGTTGTGACGATTTATAGTGAAGCTCGAGATTCATCGAAAATAACTAGACCGATAACTCTTCTGACAACATGAACAACAATTAACATATGTGTATGGAATGTGCAGACAATGTGGGAGACTTGTAGGATTATTCAAGTTTTTGAGGAAATGTGGAGATAAAACATACGGGTTTTCGGTATTAGAACATTTTCGACCCAATCATGACAGATGAAGTTAGCTTTTAGAGAGGTGCCGGTGTTGTAGCTCAGTGGTAGAGCACTCGCCCGGGAAGCCCCCAAATGCCTTGGTATAGCCGAGTGTGGGGAGAGTCAGCTCTCACATTGTCGAGCGTATACAGCCACAGCCAGGGAAGTCCACCCAATGCCTTATCGCAGTGGGGTTGTTATTTACAAACTTGAGAGAAGGCCTGGCACTTAAACCGGGTTAGCAGGTCTGGAGGATCTGTAGAATTATGTTCTACTACGGTATTATTACTGCTCTAATAATAGAACTAATCCTAAAATTGTAGATTTTTTATGATGTAACTCCCTAATCTATAAGATCTTACGTGGAAGTCACATCATCATCTACACCAACTCACTGCATTGTAACAATTACCAATACATGATAGAGAACAATCTTAGGCTCGTGATGGAACAATATATTTAATAGGAATAAAAGATATAAGGTAACATTTAGCGAGGACCACGCCTGCATGGCTGAGCCATGCCATACGATTTATTCAATTCATTGTTCCCGCCTTATCCATCGTTAGGTATTTCCCAGAGTTAAATAGTGAATGTCTAGTTTCCATATTGTCTCGTGTTAGGGCCCAATACCACTGCAGATCTACCTAGGAGTTGAAAATCCCTCATTCTAAACCAATGGTGCACATAGTTTCCATAATCCTGGGGGAAAATGGCGCATGAGCATATTGTTGGACACCGGCTACCATGGGACTACATTACCTAAGGCTGCGGATTAGACCCTCAGGTCATAGGCTCGGAGAGTGGCCCCCTAAGAAAACGAAAACTATACGGTTCGGGCACGAGAGCAGTATCACAGCCCACACACAAATCAAGTGACATTCGCGGCGCGCATGTATTTGGTCCCCCTTTGCCTCAATATTTATGTGATCAAATAAATAAATACTAGAGAGGTAATTTTGTGTCTTGATCATGAAGAAGACCCCACACACATGAGTGGTTGCCTCGATGTTCTCTGTAGAAGCATGAATAGCAACTGTAAGGTGAGAATCTTACGGGTCCAGGGCCGTCAAAGCATTTTTTCAAAACAAAGATCCATGGGCTTAAATTGTCATCTAGTGCTATACACTTGCCAATGGTCAGTGTTTTGAAGGCATAAAGTTAATCGTAGAGAAGTGTTCACATACAGACATTACAATCCAGATTGAATACTTGAAGGTCAGGGACTGTATTGAGTGCAAAGGAAGCTAAAGTGCCGACATTACTGGTGCTGTTTGATCATGATAGCATTTAGCTTCCTGACCTCACCAGTGAACCAGTCTTCTGTAATTGTTTAATAGACAGTGTAACGAAAAGAGAACGATGAAAATTCCTCCACAGCCTTGTAACGGAAAAAGAACGATGAAAATCCCTACACAGTTTTTTGTTGGACAGTGTTTTTCATTCATTTGTTTCTTCTCACTGTTATATATTTCAACCTTTGTTCATATCTAGTTTCAGCTTTTATTATGTAATTTTGATTGAAAACTTATCCCTTTGTTACATAATTTTATTGCATGTTGCCGGACTATTGACAGTAAGGTCCTGTTTGACTAAGCTCAAGGTCGCGGCGTGATTAAGTGTGACTGCTAACCCTTTGACTGTCTGCTTGGGAGGATTTCTGGTATCCCTGCAGATAGATATTTTGATCCCGTTTGTTGGGAATATATTTGTTGATTCTCAGGTATCAAATTCTTTGGTGTTGACTGTTTCTTTTATTTTTTAGCGCACTATTTTGTGGTAGAGAAACTTTTGACTGTATAGCACAGGCTGTACCGTTTGAGGTATTTTGTATTTTTGATATAATTTGTTCCATTTCTTAAATTAGAACCGTATAAATTGAGCACAGAATTTGTGTTTTGATATAATTTAATACGAGTGTCTCAAAAACGCTTGGCGTGCTATACGAAAAATCGTAGTCTGACCTATTCGAATACAATTTGGTTCGTCAGCCCTACGTTCAGCCCGAATACTGGTAGTTCGGTCGTAACAGTTCTCAAACGAACAGTAATTACTGGTAACAAACACTTCAATGCCTGGCAAGCGCAACAAGCTCAGCGGAAACATGGTGTTGGGTCATGAAGAAATGCAGACAGAGGCGCCTCCTGATATACGGCAAGTCCCTTTTGATACATTTTCATGTCATGGCTCTAATACTAGTTTAGTTAGTAGGCATAGCAAGATTAGCTCTAGCATCCCCCTCGCAGATTTAAAAGAAAAGCAGTTGAGGGAAAGACAACTAGTAGAGATTAGAGATTTGAAAGATAGGCAGAGAAAGCAGCTGTTATGTCTTCAGAGAGAGTTAGGGTCGTTAAGACTAAAAGAGAACGTGTGTAGTGAAGCATCTTCCGCCTCCAACTGTGATGACAGAGGACAGGAGTATGTCCACAGTTTCTCAAGCCGTCCTCATGACATTAGAATCAAGTCCCCAGAGAGGTCAAAACTGTTAGACCATCCTGGAGCGAAGAAGAGGGAAGTGAGATTGACATCTCTAAGTGTCGGTCTTGAGCTCCCAAAGGTTGAACTAAGTACTTTTGATGGTCAACCAGCCAAATATTGGAAATTTGTCAGACAATTTGATTTATATGTGGTATCAAAGGTCGAAGACGATGGTCAACGGCTTTTATACTTGTTACATTATTGCAAAGGAAAAGCTCGAGAGGCCATAGAAGAATGCCTAATGCTTCCGCCATCATCGGGCTATCGCAGAGCATGCAATATACTGAAACGGTTGTTTGGAAGAACACATGAAGTAAGCCGAGCTTTGCTAAATGACTTGACTGGAGGTCCCAATATAGAACACAACGACGGAGAAAGTCTATCTAGGTTAGCGATAAAGATGGAAAATTGCTCTATAGCCTTAGAACAAATGGATTATTCAGCGGATCTCAACTCGGTAGTAACTATAGAAAGTATAGTAAAGAAATTGCCCACGGCTTTACAGATGAAATGGGCTGAAACCGTCGGAAAGATGACAGCAAATGGTAGAGAGCCTACTTTTGCAGAGTTAACAGAATTTGTATCATCTAGAGCAGAAGTTTTACTCAGCAGATTCGGGCAGATTGCAACAGCTAGTAAACGGGTGGTAAGCAGGGTGGCCTGCTCCACACAAGGATTGTCGTTCGGTAAAACTGTTGGCAAGTCACCTTGTGTCATATGCGGAGAAAATCATAGGATTGGTAAATGTTCCCAGTTCTCCATATTATCAGTCAACGATAAGTGGGCGAAAGCAAGAGAAAAGGGTTTGTGTTTTTGTTGTCTTAGAAGGGGCCACAGATCAGTAGATTGTAATGATCGTGTCGCGTGTACTATCGAGGGTTGCCAGGATCGGCATCACCCATTGTTGCATAAACCCTTTCAAGTTCAGCGTGGCTTGAGTGAGCCGTTAAAAGAAAGTCATTGTGGGTACACAGAGTCACTAAAAGAGGATGTGTTTCTTGGTCTAATCCCTGTACGTATTAGAGCTAAAGATAAGGAAGTTTGTGGTTATGCCTTTCTAGACAACGGTTCAGATACATCCCTAATAAAGTCAAGCGCGGTACGACTCTTAGGTTTATCGTTAGAGAGTGCATCGATTACCATCAAAACAGTAAACGGAAATAAATTGGTTAGATCAAAAACCAAAGCATTTGAAGCCTACTCATTAAGCGGAAACGAATGTATATGTATAGAACAGGCTGTTATAGTAGATGACTTGCCTGTGCATAGACCAAGAGTACCTGTGAAGGACAGTGCTAAGAAATGGTCCCATCTTATGGACATACCTTGGACAGAATCAGTGGGTGGAGAAGTTATTTTGCTTATTGGATGTGATGTGCCTGAAGCGCATTGGGTCTTGGATCAAAGGTTGGGTGGAAGAAAAAGCCCTTATGCTATTAAGACACTGCTAGGATGGGTTCTGTTTGGACCGGCAGGTTATAACAAAAACAGTAAAAGGATAGTAAACTATATTTCTCAAACCGACGACTCTGTAGAACAGCTGAAGAAAATATATAACTATGAATTTGCTGACGTCCATTCCTCCGATAAAGCATTATCTTTGAACGACTTGAAGGCAGTTAGCATAGTAGAGGGCGACACTTATTTTGACAAAGGTCATTGGGTTGTCCCCTTACCTTGGAAGGTGGAAAGAAATGTAGTATCCGGTAGTTATGCTCTAGCTAGACGAAGATTAGAAAGTCTAAGACGCAGACTCACATTCAATAAGGATCTTAGGGAGAGCTACACCCATGCCATGCAGCAGACGATTGACAAAGGGTATGCGGTTGTGGTTCCAGGTATGCAGCTCGATTCGGGTTATCATCCAAAATGGTACTTGCCTCATCATGCTGTGATTAACCCCAAGAAACCAAGCAAAGTGAGAGTGGTATTGGATTGTGCTGCTAAGGTGGCTGGTAAATCTTTGAATGACCTTCTCTACCAAGGTCCAGATACTACAGCATGTTTAGTAGGTATTCTGTTACGTTTCCGCAGGGAACCGGTAGCCGTTTCTGCGGATGTGGAAGAAATGTTCATGCAAGTAAAGGTCCCGAAGCCCGATTGTGGAGCGCTGCGTTTCCTTTGGTAGCCGGAGGGTGATATCGAGAAGGAACCGATAGAGTATCTGATAAAATCACACCCCTTTGGGGCTATATCCTCACCCTTCTGTGCAAACTTCGCATTGATGAAGACGGCTCAAAAATTCTCTGGTGACTATGATAGTAGCGTAGGAGAATCGGTACTGAATAACTTTTATGTGGATGATTGCCTAGTATCCTTCCCCAATAGTGAAGATGCGAAAAGGTTTGTGGTACAACTGAATGAATTGATGGCTCGAGGAGGTTTCAAGTTGAAAAAATGGGTAACTAACTCCGAAATGGTAAGGAAAGTTTTCCCTCAACCCGATAGTATGGAAGCGATAGTTGATATGCCTCTGAATCAAGAGCCGACACATCGAGCCCTAGGGATTGAGTGGGACACCACACTCGATGTTTTTAAGTTTCGTTTTGATCCAGAGGAAAAACCTCCGACTAGGAGAGGAATACTATCCGCCGTTTCATCTCTCTTCGATCCACTGGGCCTAATAGCTCCAATATACCTTCCTGCTAAGCAACTTCTGCAGAATCTTTGTAAGTCGCATGTTGGTTGGGACCAGCCTCCGAGTGATAATGTTGTGTCCTCGTGGAACGATTGGGTCACGTTTGTGCGGGGGCTCGGAACGATCAACGTCCCTCGAAGCATCATAAATGAAAACAGGGAGAACTTTACGGCGGTTGAGCTGCATTTGTTTTGTGACGCGTCCGAATCTGGTTACGGCGCGGTAGCCTACTCGTGGAACATCCCTAGGCACGGTGCACCATACAGCGTTTTACTCTATAGTAAATCTAGAGTGGCACCTATAAAGCAGGTAACTGTGCCTAGACTGGAACTAGCAGCAGCAGTATTGAGTGCTAGAATGGGTGAAGTTTTAAATAGAAACCTTCCTCATATGTTTGACAAGACTCACTTCTGGACGGATTCTATGATAGTTCTGTACTATGTAAAAAATACTGAGAGCAGGTACTCCACCTTTGTGGCTAATCGTCTGGCCGTTATTCATCATTTAACATCTGTGGGCCAGTGGGGTCACATCGATTCCAATGAAAATCCTGCTGACTGGACATCACGAGGTATACGGAAAGAAGTAGATTTAAAAAACTGGATTGAGGGTCCTTCCATCCTAAGGCAGAGGGCGTTTGTAGGAACACCGACGATCATCTGCGAAAATCCCCCGGAAAATGTTGAATTCAAAAAATGTCACACGATCAACGCAGGTGTTCTAAAACATAACTTAAGTCCAATTCTGTTATATCATTCAAATTGGATAAAGCTGATTAAAGCAGTAGCATGGCTCAGAAGATATGTGACCTATTTAACCATCATGTACTCTCGTCACGAAGACAAGTCCCTTAGTGTAGGCTATCTGACAGTTGATGAATTGGACGCAGCTAAACACAACGTATTAGTTTTAGTGCAAAAGGAAGTGTATGGGGAAGCAGTAGAAGTGTCTCGGTACAATCGTGTGAGCGCAGCTGATATAAAAGAGCTAAGAAATCTTTCCCCTACGTTAATCGATGGATTGCTTTGTGTCGGCGGACGATTAAATTACTCGGATTATCCACTCTCAGTCAAACATCCCGTAATTTTACCCAGTCGTCACTTTGTAACGGAACTTATTATTAGACACTACCACCACCTAGAAGGTCACACTGGGACATCACAAGTGTTGGCTACCATATGACGAAATTATTGGATTGTTAAAGGAACCAGTGCAGTTAAACGAGTGATAGGTAGATGTGTGAGGTGTATACATGCAAAAGCTACATTGGGTCAACAAATGATGGCACCTCTCCCTGAGTGTCGAGTTCAACCAGGTTGGTTTTGTTTCTCCTCCGTCGGAATAGACTATTTTGGGCCATTGATAGTCCGTCGGGGGAGAAGTAAGGAAAAAAGATATGGATGCCTATTTACGTGTCTCCAAACACGTGCCGTTCACTTGGAAGTAGCTTTCAATTTGAGTACTGATGCTTTTGTAATGGCTTTAATACGTTTCATAGGAAGGAGAGGAACTCCTAAGGAAATCTACAGCGACAATGGAACGAACTTTGTCGGGGCTACTTCCGAATTGCGAGCTAATATGAGTGTATGGGACAAGCATAGAATAAATGACTTAACAACGTCAAAGGGTATACACTGGCATTTCAACCCCCCACTAGCTAGCCATCGAGGCGGAGTTTGGGAGAGATTAATACGCTCTGTTCGGAGGATCTTGCTATCTATTTCTAACGAGCAAATCTTACATGATGACAGCTTAGCAACCTATTTTGTGGAAATAGAAAGAGTTTTAAACAACCGTCCAATCGTTCCTGTGACATCAGACGAAAGGGATGATTTGGCACTCACGCCCAACACTTTGTTACTACTAAGAGACTGTGATGGTTTGGGGATGGAGGGTAGTATTGCGGATAGATATTCAAGGCGATGGAAACAGGTTAATTATTTAGCCAATACCTTCTGGCGTCGATGGACAAAAGAGTACATTCCTTTACTGCAAGTGAGGCAGAAGTGGTTTTGCAAACACAGAAACTTAAAAGAAGGTGATGTAGTGCTGGTGGCTAACGATACAACTACTCGTGGCTCTTGGCCAATGGGACGGGTTGATAAGTGTGAGACGGATAGGGATGGGTTGGTAAGGACAGTGATGGTACGTATGAAAGAAGGGGTAGTAAGAAGAGACGTGCGAAAGCTCTGCCTTCTAGAAGGAGCCGAGTAATTGTATGTTGTGTTTGTGGACGTACAGGCGTACTGTTGTAAGTCCTGTGCTTCCAATTGATATAGAGGGGTTAGTAAGGAGAGCCATGACAGGGATGTATTCTAAGGTGTCTTTGCGTAGTTGAAGGGATTTGGGGGGCCGGTGTAACGGAAAAAGAACGATGAAAATCCCTACACAGTTTTTTGTTGGACAGTGTTTTTCATTCATTTGTTTCTTCTCACTGTTATATATTTCAACCTTTGTTCATATCTAGTTTCAGCTTTTATTATGTAATTTTGATTGAAAACTTATCCCTTTGTTACATAATTTTATTGCATGTTGCCGGACTATTGACAGTAAGGTCCTGTTTGACTAAGCTCAAGGTCGCGGCGTGATTAAGTGTGACTGCTAACCTTTTGACTGTCTGCTTGGGAGGATTTCTGGAATCCCTGCAGATAGATATTTGACCCCGTTTGTTGGGAATATATTTGTTGATTCTCAGGTATCAAATTCTTTGGTGTTGACTGTTTCTTTTATTTTTTAGCGAACTATTTTGTGGTAGAGAAACTTTTGACTGTATAGCACAGGCTGTACCGTTTGAGGTATTTTGTATTTTTGATATAATTTGTTCCATTTCTTAAATTAGAACCGTATAAATTGAGCACAGAATTTGTGTTTTGATATAATTTAATACGAGTGTCTCAAAAACGCTTGGCGAGCTATACAGAAGAGCATAGTTTGGCCTATTCGAATACGTTTTGGTTCGTCAGTCCCGCGTTTAAACCGAATACTGGTAGTTCGGTCGCTACAGACAGATTTCTCCTTTACTGTTCGTTCACTAGCTCTGGTTTAGAAGTTTGGATTGGCCTATTACGTCGTACCTCATTCTCGATTTCAAACTCCAAGCACGACACAAATTATAAGCTTATCATAGGATGACATGAACTGGCAAAAAGAAATGAAAATGTTGACGGATTAGCAATTAAAATGATTATAGGTCGCTTTATAATCCACCAAAAATGTCAATACAATGCTCGGTAAGGTTCACTGAACCATATTACAGACATCGCTCACATTTACATTATTATTAAATTCGGAAGGTCCACTAATGGCGTTAAGACAAAGAAAGGGGCTGACACGGCTTTAGATTATCACCTGATAGTGTATAAGCTGAACAAATAACATAACATTATTTATTAACGTTTTCTTTTGAGATATTGACGTATGAATTCTAGACAACACTTGGCGACAGAATGAAGCCTTAAGAGATCTGCTAAAATAAGAGGAAACTGGTCAAACAACTCGAAAGAGACTAAGGAAACAATTATTTTACTATATCGGAGGGAACGCTAGGCTGCAAGAAGTATCGTTGAAAGAGTGCATCTTCGTTAATAGCATGCGCGAGATAGAAGTAGTGGACAAGAAGAGAGCAGTCTACATGAGCTGGCAGCAGCCATGGCATAGGTTGAACACAAAGAATAGAAAAGGCTATTTAAAAGGTGCCGTGGGGCTGATAAGTGGAAATGTGCTAGTATAAGCGTACTGGTATAAGAGTTTTAAATAATCTATAGACTCGCTAACAACGTTTTCTCCATAAAATCCTCTAGACTTGTGGGAGGTCCATGTACAAGTATTCCGAGATCCCGGTTATTGAATCCGTAGTGGCATTGCCTCTTAACCACAATCCTCAAAGCTGAACACGAAAGAGCCAGGAAAATAGAATTTCAACATGTTGTATTATGAGAAGGTCAATAATGGTGGATGAGGTAACATTCATTCGAAATTGAATTCTTCGGATGGCACAGCTCAGCCTTGCAGGTGTGATCATTCCTATGCAACTTATCTCTTCTATCCATATTACATATATCAGTCCATCTCCAGCCTAAATGTGTTCTCCATCATATTTTGGTGTCTGCTACGACGTGGTGAGGCAGTGTTATGTGTGACTACGTAAGATCTTGTAGATTAGGCATAAGGAATCTACAATTTTGGGATTAAATCTACCATTAATACTGTACTAATAACGAAGTAGGCCATGTTCTAGGACCATATTTTTTCCCCTTACCTAACAGTGTTACCCTCCTTACTAAACCATGGCGGGGAGTTTCTCAGATTCCTTGGTGTTGTTCAAGGAACATGCAGCATGTAAATTCTCAACTACCTCCATGACGTTTCGTCGGAAGATTCCAAATCTATTGTCAAACTTTTTGTATGTTTGCTTTCCAAATGTTTGGTCTAGTTTGAACTGACACATCATTAATGACATCCGTATGGAGAGCAAAGACTAGAACTACATGGTCACACTTACCCGAGTGTGGCATATAATGGAGGTTAGTGACATTATCCTCATGATGGGTCAATATGAGATCTATTAAGGATGATTCGGATTCTGGGTCTTATCTAGTTGCTTCCTTCAGGTGTCGCACAAGAGCATATCGGATAATGGCGCCAACTAGATTTTTCGAAAAGAACTTCTGACAAATCGGTCCTTATAATTTTTTCCAATCTACCGTAAGTGGATTATAGTCTCCGAAGTTTAAACATCAACCAATTGACGCCCAAGTGTTTGAAACGCCTAACAGGACCCTATTCACCCTATAGTTTGGACTACGGTAAATCAAGCTTATCATCAGCTCTTTCTATTTTCATTTCAAGCAAAACCCAACTAATTTGCACATTCCACTCTAATGGCATATGTTATCGATGACCGCTAATGGGATAGTATTTCCAATGAATAGGGCTACTCTTCCTTTAAGTTGGGTTCTGTTAGCTCTCAGTGATGTCAAACTGTCAAAGTCAAGTCCCCTTAGGTCTACAGACTGCGTCAGCAAAGTTCCTGTGAAGGCGATTACACTCGTATATCTGCACACCTAGCTCTGGCAACTTGTTGATCAGTCTACAAGCATTCATGCAACAAATACGAAGACCATTTAAACGGCTCCGTGTTGCACCCAAACTGACTTCGGCAGATTTACAATTCCAAAGTACACCCTAGTTTCGGTTGATTTTCAGCTTGAGATCTTTTTGTACTGCCCACGAGCGACAAATATTTATTGACATTATGTAATATTAGGTCCCTTTCATTGATAAATTTAAGTGCTGCATTTAGTAGCCTGCTTTGATTCCGATTAAAGTCCTTCTGGTTACCTAGTCTTTAAACCTTAAGCGCAGTGGCCCCATAGATTTCTTGAGGCTTCGTGCTCCCGCTCTCCTCGCCTCTATGAAGGACAAACGACCTGTAACAATGATCAATCTCCGATTTGTCAGCTATTGTTTGGCGGGATGGTCTTACATTAGTAACATTAGGTCGTTTCTTATGCGTGATCTGCATACATTCGTCAACTTTCATTGGAATAACACTCAAAACCGCATTACAAACACTGCGAGATCCTCGATGATTGTCGGGGACTTTGATGTTCATGTCGTTGTTCGTCCTGTTAGAAACAGACCAAGCTTACGAATAAATTTATCAGGCGTTTCCTTCTATTTATCATTCAGAGGGAGGAGCAGGAAGATGTTCCACTTGTAAGCTTTTGTTTTCAACAAACCTCATTGAAGCTGGTCCTTCCTACTTTGGTTCATGTCAGTCAATCGACTCTACGCTTATTTGAAACAACTTCACATGGATTTGTGTACCGGCAGAACGAGTACCAATCGATGTGTCACAGTTGTAGAATTATGGTCCACTTCGTTATTAGTTCTGTTTTAATAATAGATCTAAACCTAAAATTGTACATTTGTCGTGATGTAACTGCCTAATCTATAAGATCCTACGTGGAAGTCGCATCATTGTCTACACTGGCTCATCGTACCGTAACAATTACCGATATATGATGTGGAACGCATTCAGGCTGGAGACAGAACAATATATTTAATATGAGTAAAAGCAAGTTGTACAGATCGACCACGCCTGCAAGGTCGAGCCATGTTATCTGACCAAATATTAGATCAACGATCAGAATAAACATGTGTTGGGTAAGACAATAATGCAACGTAATATGTATAATATTATGGAATCGGTACACTCAACATCTGCTGTACAATGATCAATAGAGCCAGGGTCTTCCATTGAAATGACTTGAGATATATTCGAAGATTTGTACTTAAGTCACTATACTGCACACCTCTTGGACTACATCAAGAGGGCTGAGAAACACCTCACCTTGGTTGACTAATGAGGTTCTCACTCTTCTCCGTAAAGGGAAAAGAATGTAGGAGAGATTTAGGTTACTGGGTGCTGACGAGACAAAACCTCAGTGCGGGGGGGTGAGATATCTGTGCCTCAACCCTATACAAGTCTAGAAGGTTGTGCGAAGAAACATTTGTTAAAGAACCGATAAAATACCCCGGATGCTTATAATGGTACATAAACCAAAGGACTAAGAGAAGACGAGATATTCCAAAATTATGGGGAAACAGTAGTAGTGCTTCGTTGGTAGAGGTATATTATGGTGAAGCTCAGGTATTCTCAAAGTGCTTTAACAATGTGTATTTCGTAGAGATGCTTTTCCATTCAGTTCATGTAACCCCCGCACACACACTGGACTGTGTGACCTTCGAAGGACTCGATGTCTTTGGACTGTTAAATGAGCCTAATATAGGCGAACCCATGGAGTCTGATGAAATGCATCCCAGGCTACCAATGATTTGATAAACTTCGTCGTGAACTCCTTATACATATGTTTTAATTTATCTGTAACCCAGGACTGATTACCAATAAACTGTCAGGAAGCCATAGTAGTTCCAGTCTTTAAAACAGGAACGAAACTCGAACCTGAGAACTATCGACCCGTAAACCTAACCAAAGTTGCTGTTAAAATTTTAGAAAAGATTATTCTGAAGGGATTGTCTAAGTATCTCGATGAAAACCGGATTCTTTCCGAAAAGAAGCATGGTTGTAGAACAGGATATTCATGTATCACCAACTTATTAGTGGCTCATGAGAGCTGGTGAACTCTTAAGGATCAAAAGTTACTTATAGACGTAGCTTACATTGACTACAGCAAAGCTTTTGACAGAGTTCCTCACAACCGTTATATAAGTCAAAAAATGTCGGGGTTGGAGATGATCTATTAATGTGGATAGAAGACTTCCTAGTTGGGCGCTAATGAAGATTATGAGTGAACTCAAAGTTTTCTAGCTGGAAAACTATGCTTAGCGGAGTGCTCGGGGTACAGTTTGGGGGCCAGTGTTATTTCTCTTGTAAGCAAACGAACTTCATAGTCTCCTGTCATAATCGGTTTTGTTATATGTTGACGATGTCAAGATCTTGACAGCGATGAAGAGAAAGGGTGATAGTTTAAAGCTTCAAAATGACCTGGAGAAATTATCTGAATGGTCTAAATTCAGGCAGTTGCAGATAAATGCTTCCAAGTGCATTGTGATTCACACTGGTCATCAAAATACAGATACGTATGTGATGAATAATACCGAGTCACCTGTTGTCCAGACACTCAATGATTTGGAAGTCATCGCTAGCCTAGACTTGAAAAATACCACATACTGCTGTGCAATAGTCGCCAATGGTTTTAGAACCTCATGGTTAATACGTAGGGCTTATAGCCTTGTCGATACTAAAACCATTTTGACTTTGTATACAGTATTCCTGCATCCTAAACTCGAGTACTGCATACCAATGGCTAAACCCTGTCTAAAAAGACAGTCAGCTATTGGAAAAGGTTCAAAGAACTGGAAATAAGCTGATTCCCGGAATGTAAAAGCTCTCGTATGATGCTTGACTGTCTAAACCTATTTCGATTGTTACATAGGAGCATCAGATGTGACTTTATCACAGTCTTTAAATTACTTAGCGGTAGATCCGCATCTGATGAGCCCTCGCTTTTCTTGTCCTTTAAAATAAAGAATTTACGAGGACAGTCTAAAAGCGTTTACAAGGTCAGAACAAATTACTTGTCAGCTCACTGTAAACTTTTCCATCGAATCATTAACGACTAGAATTCATTTTCCAAAACATGAGTGATGCTTTCAAAAAAGGCTGGACCAAACGAGGGACCATCATTGCCAGGACTAACACAAGCCACCTAGCCTCCTATCCTTTCCAAAGTGAAACTGAATTGGTGAAGTACAGGTGATGAATTACTTGAAAAAAGACAATACTTTTCGTGCTAATTCAGCTGGAATAAATTCAATTAGAGTGGAAACAGTAGTATTGATGTATAATAAACAACCAAAATCACAAACTTAACTCAGCGAGGAAAAGTATTGCAGTTCCTTTTAAACAGCGCGCGTCTCAAACTCATCTCAACTTGTAGATCGTCGCGAAAGCATAATATCGGTAATTTGTCCGATATTATGCGTCATTATGACGGGATCACTTTCATTACTTGAGAGATGGAAGCAGAACTCAAATCAAATTTGACTGCTTCTGGAAAAATTTACAAACTGTCGAGGTGACGCACCCATCGTTTTACGACAGTTTGACCTTCAAGCGCACAACAACCTCCGTCAAGGAACGATGCCGCTGGATCGTCGTCCGACGAGGTTGCGAGTTAAAGTAGGATTTTATTTTGTTTTAAATATAGGACTAGAAACATAGTAAAAAGCAGAAAAGTGATGAAGAAATAGAATCTGATAGTGAAGCGAGTTCGTAAGCGTTCTGTTTTCACAGCTCACTAACTGATTTCAGCGTTGGATCTGAGACAGAGTCTGATATCTCAGTACATGAAAGTGCTCACGAGAAAAAAGTACGACTCACAAAGAAGGCTATTCAAAAAGCGCTTGAAACAGGTAATTTTGCACGTTTTTTATTTCCCCAGTTGGTTCGGATGACGAAAAGTACGAAGCACTTTCCTTACGTCTCAAAGAGGAGGCACTACAGGCTAAAGGAAAGTTTTTAGCGAAGTTCGCACATCAGGTTAGTGTAAACTTAAATAAGTCCTATCATTCAGATCAAATTCTTGAATAAGGAGGAAATTATAGTTCTTAGAGGTCATAGAAAATCTGTCTCTTGTGTATGTATTTCTGAAGACGGTAAATTTGCCTACACTGGAGGGAAGGATTCTTCAGTAATTAAATGTAAGTTGTTTGTTGACATCCCAAGAACCTCCAGGGGATCTAAGCACTATGGTAAAACTGTGTTCTATACCTGGAGGGAAACGTGGAACAAAATATCCCTATCATACTGGCCCGATTCTGTCTATTTCCATATCCAGTGACAGTAGATATTTAGTAAGTTGAAGTTGTTTATATTTGAATATAGAAATCGCTTTAGTCTGTTAATTTTCGCCCCAATAGAGCTCTATAGCAAAAGAACCTGCATCCCTGATGACTTTTATTTCAAATAATGTATTTGTTCTTCAGGATTAAATTGCACTTCTTATGGATACTGTATGCTCATGTAGCCAGTTAGCTTGCCGTTCGAAACGATAGTAACCCAGTCACATGGCATCACTCTCTTAAAACATGCTATGAACCGCATACAACTTGGTAAATTATTTTTAGATTATAACGGTGATTAACAATAGACATGTAGTATTAAACAATCCGTCTGCTGGTCTACCACGTTTTCTGTTCTGAAAATACCAAAAATGCTTAACGTACAATCGGGAATTTCCAATTCGTTTTTAAGTAATCTTGACTGCGTCAATATCTAATGAGGTATGGTGGATGGAAGATCCAATAAGCCACTCATCCTTTTATTCAGTGGACACTTAAGGATGATAATTAAGGACAAACGAGAATGTAGCATACTATGTTTCACAGGTGTTTATCACCTTAAATCTTTTCATCTAAGCCCACAAAAATAAGTGGGATAAAAATAGTTACAACAAGTCAGAAAATAATGGGGAAAACCATGAATCTTAACCATAAAACTTTAAATACGAAACAGAATCTACCGTATCCTAGATTGATGTTTGCTTTGATTTAATTGGACTTCGCTATTTCTTTTGTGCAACTCCACCTGGAGCCCCCCGGATAAAGAAAGAGGGTTGGACATAGGGTTATCGACCCCTTCCTGTAGAAAACTAACTCGCTAAAATAACGCTAACCAGAAGAAATTATTAATTTGTTTTGTACGGAAGGCACAGATAAATGGTGATAGCCGAAAATATATGACATTCTCAATCCAACGAATTTATAATGAAGCTCAATATGAACAGTTGGCTTATCTCTACTTAACTGCTCAAATATTCAATGTGGTTAGATGGCCTCAATAGTGTTGTAGTGCACAACTTGTTTGATCTTTAGCGGTCTAAGGACCATGAAGGCTTGGTTAAGCAGCAAGCACTTAGATGTAATAGAGGAGAATTTAAACTATGTTACTGATATATGGTGTTTTTAGCAAAACCGTACCAATTTTAATCTATTCTTTCGTAAATCTGTATTTAAGATTCCTCACAAAACGGTTTCTTGGTATATCTACACATCTAACAAATCCACTGTCATTTTACGTTAATTGCTTTAGAATAAATTATAATATTATGCAACTTTATATATCAAATTATGCCCATATATCATATCCTTTAGGCTTCCTCCGGTATGGACCATTCCGTTATAATATGGAACCCAAATGATATGAAAGTTTTCATGAAACTACTGCACCATAAGGTACCAGTTACAGTGAGTATCATCATTTTCTTCATTATAATTTCATCATTCAGGCTGTTAGTTTTAGATACCATTCACACATGTTGTTTACAGCAGATTGTTCTGGTCGTGTTTGTGTTTGGAATATGCCTTTGAAAGAGGTATTACAAGACCAAGGGTAGGTGTTAATTGTTTTTCAAATATATAATCTTGTTCCCTACTTCGTCACAGTCTTTGTTTCATTTTACACGTGCACCGTGTTGGCGAGCGTCAGCTTGCACGAAACCTATGTCCAGGGTTCAACGTCGATCATATTCAACCGTCTAACAGCCCCGCAATGTATATTAATATTTATTGATCTAAAAGTTAGTGGTATTAGGTAGCCGGTAACATTTGTACGAGCTGTATTTACATTGGTAGAACTCGGTTGCTCTGGTGCTTCTGAAGGTGAGGAGAGCCCGCTTTCCCTCTTGAAATGCTCTCATGATACACGTATATAACCACTATTCATTGCCTTATCGTGGCGGGGATGAGAGGACGAAAAGCAAATGTTCAGTGCTGTCACCTAGTTGATGGATTTGGAGGATCCACCTAGGGGAATTGAAGGCCCCTGATTCCAAACTAATGATGCACATGGATCTCAAGATCCTGAGAGAACAAAAGGCGTATAAACCAATTGTTGGTCATCGGCCACCATGGGACTGCATCTTTTAGAGTTGCTCCACTGTCTTATAAATTAGACCTTCAGGTCAAAAGCTAGGGAGCGGTCCCTCAAGAAGACGAACTATCTGTTTGGGCACCTGGACAGTATCACTGTTCTCACACAAATCAATGATAACTTCTACTGACTTCATTGCTATTGTGTGGCGCATATGTATTCGGTTCCCCCTTGTACTAATGTTTGTGCTTAAATAAATGAATAAACAAACCAATGACTCGCTTGATGACCAAGGTCCTGAGGAAACAAATCGTGTTCAAACCTATTGTTGATCACCCACTACCATGAGACCGCATCTCATAATGCTGCTCCACTGTCTTATGGATTAGACCTCCGAATTAATAATCAGAAAGTGTCTCTATGGGAACCATCGCTTTGGTATCGGCACCGGGAGAGTATCCCAGTCCACGCACAAGTTCAGTGACATATATCTTAGTGCCCCTTCGCATCAATGTTTGTTTTGAGGTAAATAAATAATGGGGTTACCAAGCTGGGTTTTTTTGTTTCGACGTTTAACCCGGTTTATCCTCAACATGAGCTTTTAATTTGTAATTTCTATTTAAATTTTCTCGGTAATAATCGGTTTCTAGTCAAAACGTATCTATTATTGATGTCATCATATTTATCTTAGTGTTTTTTGTCGCCACAACCCGTGTCCATTAAATTTTTATTATAGTGTGAACAGACCATTGTTTCCTTTCAGTTTGTGTTAATTAATTTTTACTTCAAATACAGGGCAAGAACAAATATCGAAGTGTTAGGATTATGTGGTCTGGTATCTGAACGATGTGTTTCATGTTCTGGGTTTGGTGGTCCCGGCGTTTGCGTCTGGAAAGTTCCAGAAGAAATATGTGTTCAGTATAGTACAAAGAACACATTAGAGTAAGTTTCAGTATACTTTTTAGTAATTTGTTGCCGTTGAAATTTACTGTATATCTCATTATGAATGCTCTTGTTTTACTAAATTACAGGAGTTCAGTAGAATGCATTTATGCAGTCAATGACGAAATTTTCATAGGGGGTTCTTCTACAAAGTAAGTTTTATCAATTCTGTCGAGTGTTTCATTACAGTTTGTCTATTCATATGCAATTTACAATTCACTCCTCTCTATTCATTTTAGTACTATTTATATCTGGCATTCAAGTAGAGGTAGCCCTGTATTTACTGTTTCTCCTGCTCACCCTGTGGCAAAATTATGTCCACCGTCGATATCAGAACCTTTTATCCGACCAGTTGCGAATTGGGTTTCTGCCATTACTGGTCTATATGGAACTGATCTAATTGCTTCAGGTTCCTCCACAGGGCACATACAATTTTGGCGACTTGTTCAGCCACAATGGGATCGTTCAAATGAAGTTAAAGTACAACAGCAACAACAACGAACACAAATCAGTATTGAACGCATACCTAGTTTGAGTATTTCACTGGTAAGCTTCACATCGTATTCGATAACTCTTTAGCGCTTTTTTATAGTTTTAATTTAGTGGGGCTTACCTGAGATTCTAAACTGTCATTGATTGGGGTGGTTGGAACACAAATTACGTATGCCTAACCACCGCGAATTCGGGTGCAGAAATAAGATAGAAACTAGGGACGACTAAAACATGACGTGGCATCAGTCCATAAAGTTACTAACTTTTGAACTAAGCCGTGTGCGTAGGACCTCGTGACTAGCATAACCGATCGTTAGTAGTAGCGTTGTGTGAGTTGGCTCGAAATCAGTTGCATTGACACAGATATACTCATTCTATATTTTCTTTTATATTTTGAGTTTAAAGAGTATGTAACACTTTTGTTCTTCATATTCATTCTTTTCAAACCATATTCTATGCCTAATGTTTCCGACTAATACTGTGATTACTTCTACTACTCTTATATTTATCTCGATAATTTAATCTCCGTCTTCTGATCATATATTGTGCCAAATCGAACTAACACAACCATATTCCTGATAGTTCATCATGATTTCATCGTTGTCTCCGAAGGATTGCTGGCATCCAGTGGTAACACCATGTCAGTAATGCAGAGGTCCGGCATCGTGTGTTCGGTCACAGAGACAATAATGAAATTGGTGTCACCATCTTGAAACACCGACTTCGGTGGCTTAGACATGTTCTACGAATGTCGTCCCAGAGAATTCCTCGTCGTGCATTATTTGCCGACTTTGGGACTGGTTGGAAAAAGCGGAGGTGGTTAGTATGACATGGTGTCGTGGTATGAAAGAAAACTGCAAAGGGCTAGCTTCTGTTGGTCCTTCACGACTCCCTGGCTGGGGTCCGAGGGACGGTGTAACGCAGTGGCTAGAGACGTTATCAGATATGGCTCAGAATAGAAGCCAGTGGCGATCGTGCTGTAACCTTCTTTTACTTTCTTCATAAAAAGTGGTTGTATCTTCCTTAACTGAAAGATTTCTTCTGATTGTACCTTTCCGTTTCCCCCATCATTGTTCTCTCCCTCTTTTTTTTATAATTCCCCACGTTCATTACTTATATATATATATATTCTCTTCAAATTATCATTGTTTTGTGTGGCGCATATATATTTGATGCCCCCCTGTACCAATATTTATGTGTTCAAATAAATAAATAAATATAAATAATATTCCTGATAACCGATTGGAACTTAACTATTGGTAGCTCATTCGTATGGATCTTATTTCGCTGGTCTTGTTAGGCTTTTCGCGTTTTGCTGTTTTCGACATTTGTATTGTAGTCGGTTACTTTTTAAACCCAACTATTAACATTGCACAGTATAAACAAAAATGCTTCGACATCCGTTTTGTTCTACCACACATACGTAAATCTAAGTGTTATCCATGTCTTTACTGTGTATTGGATATGTTTAGTTCCCAGAATTGATTTAATTTATTCTTGGCTGGTTTTTTTCCTTTTAATCACCAGGGTGGTTTTATCAATGGGCTGGCTTTCTCTTCTGATCGTCGATATTTAGCTGTTTGTCTAGGTCAGGAACATCGGTTCGGTCATTGGGAGCCTAGGCGTCATGTCACCAATGGTTTATTTCTAATCCCACTGAATGTATCCTAGTAAGTTTATAGTGGTATTTTAAAGCTAATAATAAATCATGTATGCTCATTGTGTTAAATGCAAGAGTGTCGTCAAAGATGTTCATTAATTTTATATCTTTTCTTTTCGTTTTAGGTTTATGATTACCTCATGGTGATTAACTTAACAGAAATTGTAAATCAAAAACTTTTTTAAAATAAACTTGTTTTGATACAGATTTTCTCTTTATTTTACTTTAAAAGGACTAGTCATTGACCAACCGTTTTATGCTTTTGAAGTGTGGTTTTAAAATTAATTTTCAGTTTATCTCTTCGGTATAATAATCAAAGCTTTTTTAGTATATTTGTTACTGAACACATAATCCTAATACTACATGTATCTAAAAAGTCTATATGTTGTGGATTTATCGAATTGCCTTCTCGTACGTACGTTGACACTCAGCTATACTGTACGTAGATATTTCGAAAAATAAACAATTAAAAAGTTCAAATTTTTGGCAAATTAAATTTGGGACACAGATCTCTTTAGTAAAATGTAACAGTTATAAAATTTGGATATTAATACGAATCCGCATAAGATTTTATGTGTAATGCCTTTAACCAGCACATGAACTTTAAATAAATTTACTCTTCACATACGACTCAGTCTTCGTAGTAGTATATAACAACTAAGCGACTTCATCGAAAGTTTCTAGGTACTCAATTTTAGTGAAAAGTAATAAGTCGAGTACTTCCAAATTTACATCGTAACAGATTCTAGTATCCAGTAAACAGTTAAATAATCATTTGCCCTAGATATTCTATTGTATTAAGAAAAATTCTGAAGCGCGACTGATGGCCGCGCAATTTTGTGGATTGGGACGAAACGGCCGTCCAGTGCTTCCAGGTTTTCCATGGTGGTCTAGCTTCAACTGACTCATGATCTTAATCATTGAAATTACTACAATCTCCACAAAACCCCTTCTGATAAAAAAGTTATTGTTTTGACTTATGTTAGCATGAAAGTGATAGCTGATTAATTTAAAAAACAGCCGAATGTAACACAAGTAGTTAAATTAATTTTTCAAAATAGAAGCGTGTATATGTGCATGTATCTATTCTTTGATGAAACACATGGTTATGTGGAAGAAGTAGACCGAAAATAGTAATAAAGGTTTGAGTTACGACTGGTATTTAATTTCAGTTCGGACTTATTTTCTACCGTAATGATAAATAATAAAATTTTGCATTTTTTCAAACGTGGAATTATGACATCACTGTAGATTCATTCATGTATAACAAATGCTTATCTTGTACATTGAAGATACATATTTGTTTACATATTGATAATGCTATAGTTTCTGTATTCTATGCATTACTAACGCATTTCCATTATGTTTCATGTAAAATTACATATTCTGTTGATTAGATGTGAATTAACACACCACTTACTAATTCCTATTTAAATACCTGTGTTTAGGTGATTATAAGTAAAAAGCACGAGGTATGGTGGTTATCGCTTATCAACAAATTGCACCTGATATATTGGGAGAATAACCGGATAGTAACATCTTTGGATGAGACAATGAGGGCCCTTGGTTCTCATATAACTTTAACACTAGCCTTACTGGCTAGTGCTAACCAGTACCAAACTATAAGTTATTCTAAATCACGTAACATTAAAACTATCACGTCCTGAGTCTTGTATCCTGGTGACTATATTGAGACCTCGTGAGTGGAGTGTGTTCAGCACAAGGACTAAACAAATAATGATATTGATCAGTATTCGATTAGCAATTAGTATATGGTGCTGGTTATTTATTTATGGCAATGGACAGTAGGTTTAAGTTCGGTTTAGTTAACTCAAAGACAAGATTCCAAAATTATGATTTTATTAACCTTGGGGATTATTCAACATTACATTAGTTCTAGAATCACCAACCAATAGGATTTAGACTATAAAGTCGATGGGTCAATCTAATCCATCGGATAATTGTAAAAAGATAGCACTTAAATTATCGACTTATAATTTGTTCTATCATAAATTCCAACTCATTGTGTATTCCGGTTGATGGTTCACAATATTGAATTAAATAGCACACCACATCAGAATTGCCTACTATATCTTATATTTAAATAGTTCAATCTGTCGAATTACTATAAGTTCATCATTATGACCTTCGCAATCTATTTACATTATATAAATGGCTCAATAATTGCTAGGATAGAGTTTTTCTGTCTATTTAAAGTGCAATTATCACTGCTTATCTATTTGATATGTCACAAATTACTTGTTGGTATTTCTATGTTTTTTCTAGGTGGTCGTTTTCATTTTCAATTACAGTACCGAATGTAATATTGCGTAGGGTTCCAACCAGGTATTTGTAGGTAAACACTAAATTCTGCGGAGCTAATATTGCACAAAATATCAAGGTTTCATGGTTAGAAAGAGAAAGCACTAACAATAAATACAATTTTTGTTACATCCTAATGAGTAGGAAAAAAACTTTCTGACGTTTCGTGACTTAATGTAAGCTACTTCTTCAGAGTAAGTAGAGGCACTAAGTGATATTTTTCTTAAAGTTTGAATATTTGTAATCTTGAGAAACCATATGATAATCTCAAATGATCAAAAACAATTTTACATTCAATATTTGTATGTAACTTCAGTCAATGGCTAATTGTATATAAATCTTTACTATCGTGGATACGCACTGTTGAGGAGTTCCACAATAGGACGAAACGACCGCCAAGTGCTTCCAGGTTTTCCATGGTGGTCTAGCTTCAACTGACTCATAATCTCAACCATTGAAACTATTTTTTGTTGACTTGTTTACATATTACTGAAAAGTCTGAATATGGTTTTGAAACCTCAGAAAATTCTTTAAAGTAAATACTTATTTTACCACTACATTTTGGCTTGACGATATTGACATGGTTATGGAACATAATAAATGTTATTTGGGTCTGGTATAGAGCCTTGTATAAATACTTTTTAGGTATTCTAACATTAGGAAATAACATCTTTTGCTCCATAGTGTTCATTATCTATGTTCATGCATCAATATTGTCTACATACAAATGATAAAAAATATTCCGATGAATAATTAATACAACCAAAATTTTACTAAGATTTATAGATGACTTAAAATCATGATTGATGTAAACATAAAATGAAAAATGTTGTTTCATTATGTGTTAAAATAGGACTAAATGTAGTTTTATATAAATGATATTGCAACCCATCTACCATGACTTTCAATTATGGTTAATTTTTTATTAAGCCCTTTTATTAACTTATCACTATCTTGTCTGTATAAACGTGTACGCTTGATCACATGTGACAGCTTACACACATCTCTCTCTAGCTTGAATGTTGTTAGTTGAATTATCACTCGAAATAAGCATTCTCTTCCTCATGTATGTATGTACTCGAATTTTATTATTAGCCTTCGCTTTGTATAACTGCGCTTTATGCGATTTGACTACAAATTTACCTCTGCATTTGCTCGCATATACCCACATTTGCCTCTCTGCTTCAAATTCGTTTGATATGCTTATAGCTTTGTTATCAGTACTGTCCGCTAATGAACTGTAGTTACCCCTTCTTATTACCTTCTGCATTTGTTATATCTAGAGCTTAGATTCTTAATATACCTCATGTAACTTGAGTACTCGAACGCTAGAACCCTCCAAGTCGCAAATAAGAAGACAGGAGACAAGTGAAAGGAATACTCTTTCAAACAGTGTCAATTATGGTGCAAAACTGTCAGGTATTTCTAGTTTTTTCTAATAGGAACAAAATCATCATTATAATCATCCAATTCAATTAAAGGGGGTTTTAGCATTTGTCCAATAGGTAAGCTACACGTATAGATTCACGAATATTCCTAAAGATTATTGGATAGAATATCTTCACTTCTTTCTGAGCTTCTTAGAACTATCACGAGTTCACCCGTGAGCCATCCTCACAGATTTCAAACACCATTCGGAATTTTTACGATAACCATTATCAATATGATTAATTAACAAAGCTAAACCACTACTGTGACATACTTCTTTACATATTATTTCTTAAAAAGAATATTATGTGTTCAATTTCACCTTTTTAACAAAACTATAAGGTCCAAAGTTGGAATCTCGCTGGATGGGAACGTGTATGCACACTGCTGAGGAGTTCCATACTAGGATGAAACGGCCGTCCAGTGCTTTCAAGTTCTCCATGGTGCTCTAGTTTCAATTGACTTATGAATTCAATTATTAAAAGGTTCTCATAATTAGATACTTTGAAAGCAGTCATTTATCAATAACATATATATAATCAAATTCATGTGATAAATTATTTACGAGATACATTCTCCACAATATATAAAACACATTCAAACATATATGTTACATATATCTGGGATAATACAATGACTAAGTGACGTTTTGGTGAGACTATAATTTTTGAACTACATTTGAGCGACGCTAAAGTTGTGGTTAGCGCAACTTATATTGATTTAATAAGTAGTATATGACGCGAGTTGAAAATGTAATGTCTAGCAGCAGAAGATGGGGGAAGATCAAGAAAGGAAGAGTGGAAACACAATGGAATTTGTATGGAAACTCATGACCAATGAAATGTCAGTCAATGGATTGATATTTGGAACAGGAACAGTCCAGTTTGATTTGAAGGATTAATAGTTTGCAAATTAACAATTTAATATATGGTTTTTCTATTTTACCAATTAACTCTGTAATTTGAGCTAAATACAATTCGGTTGTCCTCACTTGTGTTCTGCTTCACTACAAAGTGACCTTGGGAATCTCCACTTACTTACCAAGGCTAAATGATGGTTACAAGAAAATATGAAGAGTAAGGGTTATGAATTACAGTTGACGGTTAGGGTTAAGAATTAGATTTATGGTTTTTATCATGAACTGACATCAGCTAAAATGCCAGAACGCTATTTAGCCGAAATGGATGAATGGATTTCTCACAAAAATCCGAGACGCGTCATCCTAAATCAGATTGGTTCGTCCATAAATTATAGTCTCGCCAATAATAAAAAAACATTACATAATCTAGTTATTGTAACCAACTAGATTCTATCACGTATATGTTTACTGTTAAGGATAATAAAATGTTGATTGTTTTGATGATTGCTAAGAGGGAAGTGTAAACGTATAGCTCAAAACTTTAATGAATAATTTTTTTGTTAGAAATTTAGATACATTTTATTAATAAATGTCAACAGCTTTGAAAT
The DNA here is from genome assembly GCA_946903255.1 of Schistosoma spindalis. Classification (NCBI taxonomy): domain Eukaryota; kingdom Metazoa; phylum Platyhelminthes; class Trematoda; order Strigeidida; family Schistosomatidae; genus Schistosoma; species Schistosoma spindalis. Next base: position 20,442,122 of record OX336418.1, read on the forward strand.
CTAAGTTAACAATCTATAGACAGAATAAACTGAACTATCGTAATGGGAATCAATATAATGTCTGTTATATTTGTTTAAGAATTTTACAGACTTTACAGTACTGTACTGTTTTTGATTAGATCTTCATCAGGTTTTACCCTAATATACCAATCAAGGTAGTTTATGATTCAATGATAACAGTGGAATAGATTCCGTAAATAAGTGAAAAGTACAAATTGATAGTATGATGACATGTGTACTAGTTGTGATCAGAGTTATAAAGGCTTGAATCAATCTTACATAATGGGAAATAGACCAATGATTAAAAAAATATATAGACAATCGAATAACATTCATAAAAAATATTATATGATTACGTAGTAAGAAGGGAGTGTTTAAATAATTGAACCGTGAAGCGTATATTTGAGGAAAGTAAAGGATTGGAGGAGGTGAAGAAAAATAAACGAAGAAAGAGTATGGGAAATAATAATAAACAAAATCATTTATTAAAGCCAAGGGGAGATAAGTATGTTACAAATATCTTATGAACACAAAGACTTGGATTTGTAGGTATCATTACCAAGGTTTAACTTGATGATTTAGAATAAATTGAACATTGGGTAGATTGTTGTAAATAAATTAATATATTTGTAGATATACTAATGAATTGAAAAATTAGATTTTCTGAGGTTTCGTAACTTAATATGAGCACCTTCTTCAGAGTAAATAAATAACCAGATCAAAATTAATTCAAGTTTAAACAGTACAAAGGAACAACAGGAATACCATGTGATCAATCAAAAACAAGTCCGAACAAATCCTTTTGATTGATCACATAGTATTCTTGTTTTTCCTTTGTACTATTTAAACTTGAATTAATTTTGATTTGGTTATTTGTTTACTCTGAAGAAGTAGCTTACACTAAGTCACGAAAAGTCATAAAATCTATTTTTTCTATTCATTATGATATCTACAAATAAATTACTTTTATTTAAAGACTTGGATTATCAGCTCGAATTCCTATAGCTTCTGCTATGTGTAAGAGACGAGATTGAATCCCATACGGAGAATTAGTGTGGTGTGTGCTACTGGTGTCGACAGATATAAGTAGTATGTATCATCAATCGAAAGCAGAATACCTGGTGGCAAATGATTAAGAAGATCGAAAAAAAGAGAACGAGAACAATAAATGTTTGCTGTAAAAATGAAAGAAAAATAAAGTCTGAGACGATTGATTGAAATTTTGCAAATGAAGTATTTATTGCATGGTTCTCCGATTTTACTAACATATTCTGTAATGTTGTATCAAAATGCACTCGATTGTCCTCACTTGTGTTCTCATTCACTGCACTAGTAGGAATACAATAACTAACTTTAGATGATCTATTTCTCTCTACTACATGACCGCTCTCGATCAAGCGTGATACAACTGAGTTGCATATTTTCTTGACAATCCCTTTTGTTTGATTTAAAAAGTATAGCTTAAGTCACACTTGATAAAATCCAAGTTTAGACTTTAACAAAAAGTCTCGCTTCAAAATTTAATAAACTAGTGTTTGAACGTATCTTTCTACATCCAAACATGCATGAATATACCTGTGTATGGGTTACATGAATAGGAGGTAGCTAACTGTTCATATAATCAATTAATATGTTATTCTTATTTCAACATTCATTAATGATCATAATTTTATTCTGTTCTTGATCTTTCGATATATCTTTTGTAAATATTCCTTTTTATAGTCGATCTCAACGTGACTATAATCTATGGATGAACCAGTCAGTTTTAAGATAACAGGTCTGGGATTTTGGCGCGAAATTCACTCATCCATTTGACAAAATACAGTTTCGACATTATAGCTGATGTTAGTTCGTGATGAAAACCTTAAATATAATTCTTAAACGTTACTGTCAAATGTAAATCACAATTCGAAGTCCTCACATTGGTTTATAACCCTCATTTACTCCTATTTATTAGGTGGACACTATCAAGGTTAGTGCAGCGTCGCTCAAAGGTCATTCATAAATTATAGTCTCACCTAGATTTCTACTAAGTTGTTTAAGAGTAACTTAGTCCAAGATAAATGGTATCAACTTACTACTAAGCATTTCAAACAATTTTAAAAATTTAACTATTTTCACAAATGTTATAATCAACCTATAATATACAGTAATCGAGTAGTTCACTTTGGTTAGTTTAATAGCATAACAGATTGTGGGGCTCTTCGTTTTGACGTCAATTAGACCACACGATGTTGTCGACAGTCTCACCAATTTTGTAGCCTTTTATCTGACTCCAGTTGGATCGTTTCTGATTGATATTAAGATATACACATCGCTAATTCTCTCATGTAATTATCGACTTAATCTATGTTCGTGAATAACGGAATTAAAATAAGTCAAATCCAAATAACGATTTCGAATACGTATAATTTGTATACTCATTGATCCAGGCAGATGGTCAAAGAAGCGAAGCGAAATGAAATGATACGAGGTGGACATAGCATGTGAGTTAACTTCATTTAATCAAGCGATAATTAATATTTATAGTCACACAAAAATAAACTACAGACATGTGATGAATAAGATAAGAAGTGTACACACATACGCTCATATAAAAACAGGGTAGATGAGCGATTAACTAACAAGGTCAAAATGTGACTCAAGAAGAATGAATAAATTGGCCTGTCCGGAAGCTAGAATAATCTGTGTGTGTTTGACATGGTAACTAAAACTAAAAGATTATTTAGTAAAATAATGAAAGTCATCCGAATATCATCAGCAACAGCCTACTATGGGAGAGAACAAAGCAGCTTCCAACTGAAGAGGAAATTAGGAATAGACGATGGAAATGGATAGGACATATATAACGGAAATCACCAAACTTTCATTATGAGGCAAGCCCTAACTTGGAATCCTGAAGGAAAGCGCAAAAGCGGAAGGTCAAAGAACATATTACGTCGGGAAATAGAAGCAGATATGAAAAGGATGAATAGCAACTGGGAAGACTTGGAAAGTAGTGTCCCGGACAGGGTTGGATTGAGAGTGCTGCTGGGTGGCCTATGCTCCTCTACGAGGAGTAACAGGCGTAAGTAAGGAAAGTCATATTAACAGTATTAGAATTTAAATATTCTATATTGAATGATTTTTTTATCATAGACATTTGATTTATTTATAGATTAATTTCGTTATACATTTGAATACTTTTTAGGAAAACAATTGTTCTATGCACTTCAAGTTATATGAAATGTAAACTATTATCTATTCAGTGTTTGCAGATAGTTGATATGAAACCTTGGACTTTGGTTTTGCGTTATTTGTCACCAGTTAACAAGACCCATATTAAAGAAGTTAGTGCACTTTGTTGAACCTGATCCTACGTCATTAGTCTTCACAATTTCATATGTTACTACTAATCTATTTAATTTATGACTAATCTATTATATAGGACATGACATTAGTCACTACTCAATAATCAACTTGTTGTAAACTTGTATGTCTTGAAAAATAAGTGAATGTTTATCACAAAGGTAAAATTGGTATCTCTAGTTGTCAACTAAACTTTTTAGTACAGTAGTGTGTTAACTGTTATCACTTCCTTTATTCATTTTTGATATTGCTGTTTGTTTTAGTTCTTGATACTAATGATCAGTGTTATTACTTTATTTTAAAATAGATTCTGACTTCTAACTAATGATAATCTGTCGTTTTATATGATTCAAAAGTTTGTGTTCATTCACATTACTGTATCATAATAAATATAACTGAAAAAATCGGGTTATCAGCATATGGGTTGTGGAGACTACTAACTTTTTGATTAAGATCATGAACCGATTGATGTTAGACCACCGTTGGTGAAAAGCCGTGACCAGTGGAGCAAATCCGTGTCGGGTAGAGACAGGTATCTACCTCAGTACAATGGATTGATTGGTGTTAGACACTAACACCATTGGATGTCAGCTAAGTGGTCCAGTAGGTTAAGCGTTCGCATGCGAGACTGAAGGCCCTGAGTTCGAATCTCGCGAGCGGGATCGTGAGTGAGCATTGTTGAGGAGTCCCACAATAGAACGAAGCGGCCGTTCAGCTCTTCCAGGTTTTCAATGGTGGTCTAACATTAATCGGTTCATGATCTCAATAAAAAAGTCGGGTTATTGGATTAGTTTAGGTCGATTGAAAATTCAATACTCCAAGACCTACAAGATTTAACTGTTAGATGTTAATTCATGTTCATTTTTTATACTAAAATTAATAGAGCATAAGCTCGTTGTACTGAAATCTTCCAGACTCATCAGTCGATAATCAAATTCTATTTTTCTTAAATTTGCCGAATCCATTGTCATCAAATGTCTCAAATCCAATGTGTGTATTAAAAAAGGTGACAGTGAGAAATTCTTCTTTACCATAGTGACATCATCATCCCCTTATTACATTGCTCCTACAACTCATTCTCTTACGATTGCAATCATGATTCCATGAATGTTGGACTACCATTGAAAACCCGAAAGTGCTGGATGGCCGTTTTGTCGTAGTATGGGACTACTCACCAGTATGCACTCACGGTCTCGCATGTGGGATTCGAACCCATGACATTTGGTTTCATCCACGAACACTTAATCTCTAAACCATCACGTTGGAATCCAACGTTATTGATATCTAACTTCAACTAATTCACAATATTACGTGACCATCTTTCATTGTCTTCAATAGGTAAACGACTTGACAACTAACGCGAAACGGTCATCCAATGATTCTAGATTTTTAATGATTACATAACATTGATATGTTCATGATCTCGATACAAAATTTAACAATCTTCACAACCCCTATACTAATAAAATATACATATTTATACTTAGTTATAATTCACAAAGAATTTAACTAAACAAAAGAATAATTTATCTACACTTAAATGTCATAAATGAAAATCGAAATAGTACAAACATATGTGACAATATTTTACATAAAAATATATCTAACTAAAACAATAGCCTTAGTTACAATAATAATAATAAATTAGATTTGCCTTGGAAACTATTTTCATGTGTCATTTGAAAAGTACAAAATAGTCAAATTATTAAATCACTTTATCATATTTACTAATTACATTTATGTAACATGAAGAGAGAATAAGAAAAACAAAAAAGAAAAGGAAAAAAATTCACAACGTTCATAAATCTTTATTTGTTAATTAAAAGTATCATACAGTGAAAAAAAGAAAGAAAAAAAACAGACAATTAAACATTATCAGTAATTTCAACGGTTGGGATCATGAGTTATTTGAACCTAGACCACCATGAAAAACCCGGAAGTGCTGGATGCCTGTTTCGTCCTATTGTGGGACTTCTCAGCAGTGAGCATCCACGATCCCACCTCACGAGATTTGAACCAGGATTGTAGATGTGCACTGCTGAGGAGACCCATACTAGGACGAAAAAGCTGTTCAATGCTTCCAGGTTTTCCATGGTGGTCAAGGTTCAATTAAATAGTTTTGAGGACTTTTTATACAAAAAAAATTTTAAACTAGACATTGAATACAGTTGAAATGAATTTGTTTTATTTCATTTATTTGAAAGAAATTAAATTGATTTAGGTATAATACTTTCACAACAACATAAATAGATATAAGCGAACAATATTGTTTTCGATTAGACCTTCATCAGGCATTACTCTAATATACGGTAATATTTATATGTATATATGGAATGAATTAAACCAATCAAGGTAGTTTATGATTCAATGATAACAGTGGAATAGATTCCGTAAATAAGTGAAAAGTACAAATTGATAGCATGATGACATGTGTACTAGTTGTGATCAGAGTTATAAAGGCTTGAATCAATCTTACATAATGGGAAATAGACCAATGATTAAAAAAATATATAGACAATCGAATAACATTCATAAAAAATATTATATGATTACGTAGTAAGAAGGGAGTGTTTAGATAATTGAACCGTGAAGCGTATATTTGAGGAAAGTAAAGGATTGGAGGAGGTGAAGAAAAATAAACGAAGAAAGAGTATGGGAAATAATAATAAACAAAATCATTTATTAAAGCCAAGGGGAGATAAGTATGTTACAAATATCTTATGAACACAAAGACTTGGATTGTTAGCTCGAATTCCTATAGCTTCTGCTATATATAAGAGACAAGATCGAACCCTATTAGGAAAATTAGTAGGAATACGATAAGTAACTTTAAATGACTTATCTCTGTCTACTACATGACCTCTATCGATCAAGTGTTATGCGTATTGTCTTAACAATACTTTTTTTAACCACGTAGGGAGGTGTCCAGAAAGAACTTAATTTACACATGGTATTTCCTTTATTTATCATAAATACATGAATATATCACGTTTATTTGTACAGATAAAGCTTTTATATTTATCATTAGAATGATTTAATAACATGATAACTTGATTAGTAACAATTCATTAATTTAAGGTATGACTTAGTTTTGAGGTGGTGAAGAAGATTTGTAGCGCGCGAACGCCTAATCTCTACACCACTGAGCTGGTCGGTATCCGTCGGTGTTATTGTCAAATTCAACTAATCCACCAAATTGAGCGACTCATCCATCATTTTCATCAGTGAGTTACTATTATCCCACAACAGACCCGGATGAACTTCACTGGTCACTGCTTCTCACTAGAACTCCAGAATATACCTCCTGGAGTCAGTCACTATTGACCATATTTTGCTTAGTATCACAAGGAGCTTTTGTGGATATTGCAGTAATTTTATTAGTTAAAGGGCCTAAAAGAAAATTCTTATGAAGTAGATTCACTAAATTCATTAGAAATTATAACTTATATAAATGGCTATTTTTTATAAGTTGTATAAAAGTTGACATATTACTATGTCAACAAACCAATAAAAGGAAAACCATACATAATAAACAATTTTTAAATAAATAATTAGCATCACTGTAAGTGTTTGTGAAGATTGTTCAATGTTATTGAGATCATGAACCAAACAAATTTAGGTGATCATCAAAAACTTGGGATAATTGTACAACTGCTTTGTTCTGGTATAGGACTCATCAACACTACGCATTCACTATCCCATTACATTCTATCGAACCCAGGATCTTTGGACTCACGCTTGAAGACTTAAACATAAGACTATTGAATCACCTTTCATTGGGTTTCAAGTTTTAATTTAATTAATTCGTGATATTCTGTTGTTATTTTTGACTGTCTTCGGTAGGGACTATGTTTTATCAATACTCAATAAATTATAATTTTATAGAATCTATCCATTGTGCGTTTTGTAGATTTGACGTATTAACGAGTAAATTCTTTCGAAAAATTGTTTCCTTATTCGCTTAAAAGCAAAAAGACACACCAATCTCTCATCTCAGCATGTTTATTTGGTTTATGGTGAAGTACCGATATCGGAAGTATCTAGTCTTTTTCTACAACGATACTGAAAACTGAAGGCTATCCATAAATGCTTCGACAGGTGGTTGAAAAACAAGACAACATTTCTTCCACTAACCAATCGAAATGACACAATAAACTGTTAGGTTACCGAATAATTTTAGTGTATACTCAATAGTGATTTTCTTAAAAGGAAACTGTTTGTAAAACCAACATGGTATTAAGAAGTACAAGCAGATTTTGGCAGATATATGTTTCATACATCGCTTAACCATTCCAAATACTAAAAACTGGTATTAAGGGTAACAATTCGCTATTATTCTTTAACTCGTATTTAAGTAGTGAATGTCTTCATTGATTCCATGATAGTATAGATAGCAAATAAAAATGGAGCTCAAGGTGGCCTTTTTGTTGCTTATGTAATTTGTTGGTTGAATAGCCCCGCACTCTTTTTTATTGTGACTGTAAAGCAACCTCCATGGCTTTAACTAAATGACATCTTTCACGTTTTGTTAGTTACTACACATTCATTTAGGACTAATAGTCTCTATTAATTAAACTTTCATTGAAAAATTTCTATGCAAACATATTGAACAAGCGCTTTGAAATTTTCTTGAACAGTATATTGGATAAAACAATCAGGTTCACTTTTGTATTTGAATCTTCCTATTGACGTTTAGGACTAAAATCATTTCGTCTCTTCTTGGCGTATGTGTATCCTATATGGATTGACTCGATATTGCCTCAAGTCACAAGTATTATAAATAGAGATGGATGATGATACAAGTTCGAATCCCATAAGAAGCATTAGTTCCTACAATAGTGTAAATACTCATTGCTGACATGTGTTAACTAGCATGAAACTAATATAAAATAAAGCTTCTTATTGATTACTTCCGATCATCTAACACAAATACTAAATATGCAATATACATGTGAATATCATTGTCATTATCAGATAAAACCTTAATGAATTAATCATCTGTCTTGTGTTTATGTAATACAAGAAAAAACTACACTAGGATCCGTTACAATTATTTTTTTTCTTACATCATTCATATCAGTAAAAGATAATAATGATATCGATAATGTGTGTGTGCGTGTGTGTGTGAGAGAGAGAGAACTAATGCAATTCATGATAGTCAGGTTAAATTGTTTGATATATAAATAAATATTCTATTTCACATGTTATATACTTCTTCCCTTATACTATTATTCTTCAGGTGGGTTGCGTACCTCTCCACAAATCTATATATATATATATATATATATATATATATATATATATATATATATCGGCTGTCATTCAATGTCAAATTTAGGTTCCTTTTTTAAATAAATAAATAAAAACGAATGTTTTTATATTGTAAAAGTGAAATGAATACCAGTGAATATACAAATCTTTAATAGCATTACAATAACGTAACGCTTCTGATTACCGTTACCTTATAGTTACATAATAAAATACATTAGTTGCTTACATCTTTATATATATATATATATATATATATATATATATATATATGCACACACACACCTAGATTATTTTAGTAAATAACAAGATATACAATTTGATAATGATGAATTGATTTATATTTTTACTATAAACACGTGAATAGTCTGTACAGTCTGTAAGTCTGCCTTATATAAACAGATGTAAGGAGATGAAATACAAATACAATTGCATAACATATAGAACTAACAATAACAACAATAATAATAACAGTAGTAAACAACAATAATAATGTTATGGATAAAGGAATTACGTAATCTCCCTATTTTTTTCTTTTAAATTTAAAAATAAACTGTATTACATCCGTAAAAATGGTTAAATAACGTTTATTATTATTAATATTATTATTATTGTTATTATTATTATTATGGTTATTATTTCAAATGGGCATATTTGTTTATGTAATAAAGGATGTTTAGTAGGAATAATGTAAATCTATTATTATCATTGTTATTATTATTATTATTAGAGTATAAATGAAACATTTTAAACAATTGTTTATTCTATCAACTAAGGAATAAACTGAACGTGTCAGATCAACAAGAAAACTATCAGTACACTATGTACGTGGGTAATATTCTTTGAAGTTAAAATAATATTTTTATGAAAAGAAATATGATTTTGATGATAAAGAAGAAGAAACAAAAAGAAGAGAAAGTCTGCTGTGGAATTCAAAATGCGTGGTTCGTCCTATTTTTGGTCATGTACCTGCATCTCAGAGTTGATGTTTACCCTGGGATTCGAACCCAGTACTGTTCGCTTCAAACGTAATCTCGTTATCTACTGAGCTACTGACTCCTGATAACTACTTGCTTGTGCAATGGGTGACGTTTTAATTCACTTGGTGTTGTTTACTAGTATTTTATCATTGTTATTTAAGACCGTAATTATTCAGTCTCATATCAGCATATGTGCATCCTATGCGGACTGCTTCAATATTGTCATAGGTCACTTTTCGCTTTAAATGCCGTCGCATTATCCACTTAACTACTGAGTCCTGATGGCCACTTGCTTTTGCAATAGGGTAAAGTTTAAATTCACTTGATATTGTTTCCTGGATTCCACTGCTAACCACCGTCCATCTTTGCTCATACAGCTTGTGACTTAAGACAATATCGAGGTAATACGCATAGGATGCATATATGCCAATAAGAGACTGATCAATTGTAGTCCTAAACATCAATTGGAAGATACAAGTAAAACAACATCAAGTAGATTTAACTTGTTTTTACATTTTTAAATTTTTAGAAAGATCTTACGTTTGATTCTAAAATTTGTGAAACAACATAGTTGACTCTTTTAATCGCATTATTTTTGTATTGTGCAGAATAACAGAAAAAAAATCCAAATATCTTTTAATCTATTCCGAATCTCATAATTTCATATGACTTATAGAAGAGACTTGGTATGATTCTCTGAATCTATATTTAATGCCACTAGGTGGTTATCAAAAAGTGTGTCAGTGGTTGTTGCTCATTGTGAAGTTTAGATATGCTTCATTCTATTTTCAGTCAGAGAATTCGCCAGTCAGTTGTACGATGAACAGATACTTAATTACAACACATCGCTACATTAAACAATCTTTACATGAAATGTCAAAAAAACCAAACTTTAGTCTTTTATACAAAATCACAAAATGAAAGTATAAAACTAGATAGATAAACAAATACAAGTACGCCTTATTTGTCCATGAATAAACACGCGTTTACTTCTATTGACAATCAAACAGTCATTGATTTCGTAAACAAAAGCGTAACCAATCTTTTCCATCAAAATTATGACATATTATGAAATAATCTTCGACTTCATATAACAACATAGCGATCTGTTTAAACGCATCGGCTATCTGCTCCTTTCATTTAAATATTTCAACAATTTATCAATTTTCTTGTTTGTTCTAATACATCATTATGACTATTAATCGCATAACTTATTCCAGTGAGTTTCTGAAATGTGTACAACCTTTAGTTGTACAAGTTACAAAAAGGCACAATCAGAGTTATCCTGGTTGATGACAACATGCATCGAAAAGAATTTACATTATTTAGATTTCGATCGATTGGACGACCAACTTTTAACTGGCAATCAATCAATATTTATCGTCAGGATTGACGAAGAAGTAAGAAACAGAAACTTGTTGAACTACTTTATACTGAGAATTCTATAATATACCATAAATATAATATTGAATAAAGCCATTAACAATAATAGTAATAATAATATTACTAATATGCTCTGAATTATTTTATTTATACATAAAGATCTGATCAAAATCAAATAAACTCACTTCGGTGTATTAAGCTTTTTTCAATAATTATTCATCATTTAAAATGAGCCTGACGTTATCAGAAGATCCATGAAGTCATTTAAACTATCAACGAACAAATTGTTTATTTCAATTAATCATTCAAATCTATAAACTGTTAAACTAGACGGTTAGCATAATTGGAGATATTAGCTTATGAAGTTTAATTGTTCAACTATCAATTGTAACATAAATTATTATTAAAGAATGTTCAAATTTTTATATTGCTTTGTTATACTACACCCTTTTACTTACATTATAGCCAAGTACTTAAGGTTACTTAACTGTTTCATTAGTCAAACATTCACTTGGAAATGTTCAAGTTTTATTATGGAGTCTGTCAATCAAAATCACAGCAAAGAGCTGTGGAAATGTCTATTAATCCAAATTATCGTACCACAATAATATGACGAGATGAAATTAACAAGATAAGTGGCAAAGGAATCAAAATAATTAGGATACTATTGATGTTTAGAAGGGCTAAATATTGATAATACGGATATAGAAGACGAATTGAAAAGGAATGATAGGAATGAAGATAAAGAAGAAAATAACTAATCAATGTAATTACTTCATTGTACCCGGTTCCTGACAATGTTACCAAAATGTCTTCGACCGTCGATCTCAGATATTCTATGCTTAACAACATAATATATATGATAAGGGTTAACAATTACTATAATTGCACATAATTTTAACTGTTGAAATCCTCTTTAAAATGACAATATAAGTTGAATTTCATGAATATTGACTTATTTCATCACTTACCTACTGTAGTAATTGAATAAAAATTAATGAATCAATTTTAACGTAATACGAGAATTAGCTAACACAGAGTATAATGTTACGTTTATTTTTTCACATGAAATTACTAACTGAATTATTTAGACTATACGTTTAAATGAAATTATTTCATGTAAAATAGAATAGTAATAACAACATAGACGCATAAGATATTCAAGGCGAAATTTAATTTCAATAGTTGAGATTATGAGTCGATTGAATCTAGACAACTATTGAAAACCTGGAAGCATTGGACGGCCGTTTCAGTCTATTGTTAGACTCATAAGCAATGCACATCCACGATCTTGCCACGCGAGATTTGAACCAGGTATTCCATGGTGGTCTAACTTCAATTAACTAATGATCTCAACTATTAAAACTACTATAATATCCACATAAACATATTCTAATATTCATCAACATATGCTCAATATTGACTGGCTTCAAGAGGTATATCCTGGAGTTCTAGTGAGAAGCAATGACCAGTGGAGTTCAACCGGGTCTGTTGTGAGATAATAGTAACCCAGTGATGACAATGGTGGATGAGTTACTCAATTTGGTGGATAATTTGAAATTAGACATTAACACCGTTGGATGCCGGCTCAGTGGTCTAGAGGTTAAGCGCTTGAGTACTAGACTGATAGGTCCGTGGTTCAAATCCCGCGAGTCGGGGTCATAGATGTGCACTGGTGAGGAGTTCCATACTATGACGAAACAGCCGTCCAATGCTTCCATGGTAGTGTGGCTTCAATGGACTTGTGATCTCAACCATTGAAATTACTATAGTATTCATAAAAACCTCTTCTAAAACGTAAATGATAACATTGTATCTTTAATGATTAAAGAATTGAGTGAAGTTGTACTTCAGCAAATTTTCAAAGCGTTTATTTCTTGTTTCTGCTACTAATCGATCATCCATGTAGTCGTTAAATAACCGTTTATGCTTATATGTAATTTGAATACTCTTCTCATCAAAGTGCTTCCGTACTTTTTAAAAGGTGAAATAAGATTTGTATGTTTATTTATGGATTCAACTTTCGTAATATATACCTGAGTTTAAAATGATGAAGACATTTTGTAACTCGGAAGGAAAATGTTACTTATTTTCTTTGTGCCAGATGACTTAACTGTGACACTTTCATTCTTTTTATAGAATCAGACATAATCTATCAGCTAACGAAAAAATGATAAATAACTTCAAGGTCAGTGATCAGATCAAGATAGAATACTATTAACATTACTATCTACTTTTTAATTGACAACGACCGATGATAATCATCATCATCATCATCATCATCATCGTGATTCTCTACTACAAATTATAAACAAGGACCTTAAATTTTCAAAAGCTACTTTAGTGAAATGTCGGCTTTGATACAGATTTTAAATTGAAAAAAAGTGAAACTAATACATACATGAGAAGTATTTTTGTATGCGCATTTCCTTGTTTAAAATCTAGTCAGTGAACATCAAACATTTCATTTAATAACAACTTAAACCTCTCAATCAATACAATTAGTTTCTACTGAGTTTACAAAACTGTATTTCACACTGTTGATAAATGACATTAAGATTAATTTAAGAGATCAACTACAGAACATTCAGTATACTAGTTTATACTACAATACTTAACTAACGATTTCAGTATGAAGTGGATTACATGCTCTCTCTATATTAGATGTTTTACTAATGAAGTCTTTTATCTTTATTATTATTACTTTTATTCAATGTTATATTTATGGTACAATATAGAATTCTCAGTATAAAGTATTTCAACAAGTTTTCGTTTCTTACTTCTTGGTCGATCCTGACGATAAATATTGATTGATCGCCAGTTAGAAGTTAGCAGTTCACGAATCATCACCTGAATAGTGTTAAATCTTTTCAATGTATATTACCAGCAACCACAATATCTCTGAACGAGCCTGAAGGGTTGTACCATGGCGTCGAGTAGCGGATTGACTATGATCAACACTACACTGAGACTACGCGCCAGTTACTGTGTTAGATCCTTTCGTAGGCCAAAAACCAGAAGGCAGTTGACGGTTGTAATAAGATATATTTGTTAGCAATCTCGTGGTATCTAAAGAATAACGGGATCGTGCCAAAGAGTACAAGTTGAACTACCGAGTGTAACCGAGAGCGTGCGAGTTCACAATCAACGGAAGACTGTATGTTTAATAGTACAGTTAAACAAACAAGGACAGTAAAATAATCACAGGTAAAATTGAATATAATAATAATTGTTTCCATTATACCAATCACGTTCTCTTTATAGAAGGTCATCACAAGCCTTTTTGTATCTTGTACAACTAACGGTTGTACACATTTCAGAAACTCACTGGAATAAGTTATGCGATTAATAGTCATAATGATGTATTAGAATAAACAAGAAAGCAGATAACTTGTTGAAAAATCTAGAAGGCAGGAACAGGTAGCCCAAATATACAAGCAGGCCGCTTTTACAAATATTCTTTATTATATTCCAAATAATCCACTTATTCAGATAAATACGTTCATTACTTTCAGGTTTTATGTCTATCTATCATTATACCATAATAAACTGCTTCACGTATCAATATTTCTTCAGCACATTCAATCATCATCTATTATTTCATTCATCCAATTCTATACGACTTCTTATAAGGTTCTTACGATCTATTATTACCATAATAATTATACTTGTCACTACTTCAATTACCTTACTATTGAATTACTGTGTTTATCATTAAATTAACTGTAATTTGTGAATGTTTCTCATAATTATAAACACTGTATAGTTGTGAAATATTCTAATGGATATTTTCTACCAACGAACTGACTTAGTGTATATAACTTTTTCATTAAAATAAAATTCTAAAACAGATTAGTGTTTCATAGAATAAATGAGTTGTAGCTAGCAGTAAGATCCAGGACGTACGTTCCATTCTACTTAGAATAGACCAACTGAAAGTATTTGTATTCCGACGATCATGTTCACGTATTAGTTGATATATAGCAATTTTTAGCACAAACCCTGAAGCATTATTCATTAACCTTCTGAGTTCAGATAATTACCAATTTGTTCATTGAGTATGATATTAGTGTCATTATGAGTAAGGATACGAAATACAATTATAACTATTGTCTTTCGTATCCCATTATTTTAATAACACATTGACATTTGGAACATATGCATCTCTGTGCAAATAAAAACATTGTCATTTTGATATTTGTATCTGACATGTTTCGAATAAGTAGAAATACTTAGCATAAATTCCAATGCTATTATCTTAAGATATAACAAACTTGCAACTACAACCAATATATTAAGGTACTCACTTAGAAAGTTTATAAGTCATCAGAATTTGATTAAATTTAAGTCTCAACATCATCAACAACTTTATGTTTGTACATCAAGATTTCATACATATTTGTTGTAGTTGAATGTTCAATTCGAGTTAAGATGGTGGTTAATGTTAGTCAACAGGAAACCCTGGACTCGGTTTCGTGCTATTTAGCACTCGTCATCAAGGTGTACCTATAATCTTGAAGGAATTGATACTCTCTTAGTCGAAAGCATTTGATCTACACTAAGAAGGACCTGACACAAATGACATTGATCACCGAACTGTGACCAGTCAATTGTGCTCAATTTGAGTAAATAAATAATTTCATTGATACATTTCATACGAAAAATATGTTGTTTTATCAAATAAGAACTCTCATCCGAAGACATATAAATCGATCCGTGTTAAAAACCTATCTAACTGAACTGATCTCCACAAAAAACAACTAATATATATATATATATATATATATATATATATATATATATATATATATACGGTCACTGACAACTTGTTTCAGTCTTGTAGCTTAACAAATATCGAGAAAAGTGTAACTCTTGGAACAGGTTACTATTATTGATATTTTTATTGTATGGTTATCAACTACTCGTATTATTACATTTCCATATTCTACTTACTGTAAGATCTCAGTGGATTTACTAACTGTTTTCATGCCTTCGACGGTTTTTTCATTATTGTCAATTAATTATGTACCGTTTGTTTTGTTATCTGGTACTTGTGACATGATCGTATGAAAAATGTGATCTTTTATACCGGTCCGTTAATTCATATGTATAATCCACAGAGTGTTTGAGACGGATGCTGTGTATTCAAAATATAATGACAGAATATTGTCTTTTTTCTTTTGAACTCAAGGTTGAAGGTATAAAGAAGGCGTGGGTATCGACGAACCAATAGATATGAAGCTCTTTTTAGCTAAAGTTTAAGTGTGTCAGTTTGAACGTATGATTGGTCAAGGCTAGAGGGCTTAGGCTAAAGGTGGAGTATTATATGCTGGGTATAAAAATTATAATTGAAATACTGATCAAGCAAGGGATACTGGTTGTTGTCTTAAAGATTACAATATCTGTTCTTGAAGTTCTAGTGACATACACATCTGGTAGAATACTAATATCATTGGATAAATGTCAAGAAGTATCACGAATGGAATAATGCTGAAAGATAAACCTTAATTTTGGATCAATGGTTCGATTGTAACGAGATTGTTCTGAGCACTGAGAGTTTATTCATATCTTGTCTGATGATCTAATCTGACTTGTTATTTGTTTCATATTGTGATAAAATTTACTACAATATGTTTATAAATTTCATTAAAAAATAGGATCAATCAGAAAACTACTGAAAATTACACAGTAATGAATTATAATAGAAAGTATTGCATTTTTGTGACGTAGGTATCTTTATCAGCAAACACTAAGCACACCTTAGTTACACGTTTATATAAACAATATTTGGTAGGATAAATATATCTTGTGAGTGAATAAATTTGGATTATTCATAACTAAGAAGCAAAGTTCTACTTCCAGAAAGCATTCTTCCTGTACTTCATGTTTAAGTACAAATAAGAAGAGCAGTTAACTGTTAAAAAATGAACGAGCATTGATACTACTTCTCATGGTTAAGTAATCAGCTAATAAACCTAATTAGTTGAATGGAAACGATCGTAACAGAATCGTTATAATAGTTTTTTTTAACAATTTTTCAACCATAACATGTTGTGAATTCATCGTATTTCTATTTAGTCCCAGAAATTAACCAAATGTATTGACTGATAACAGGAAAGTAACTAATTTCAAAGTTATACAGTTCTGATAAATCAGAGATTTCTATCTAATATTTGAGCATATCGATTTTGATTTATATAAGATGAATAAGAAAACCTGTTTTTTGCAGTCAACATCATGTCCTCATATGTGATTAACTTCTAGATGAACGTCTAGAAGATCTAAGAAAAAGCTGTCATCTAAAAGTCCAATAAAGTTGGGATCTGTACATTGACAACATGGAACAAGAAGAGTTTTGTAGTCTGTAGTGACTGAATTCGCAAACTTATATCACAGGATAGATAGACATGATCCTCCATTGAAAGACATTTGATTGAGACTGGTTATAAGGTTGACATTAAGTTAGCGTTTGTAGTGTTATACAAAAGCCTTCAAGAACGTATACTAAGGTTTATTAAAGCCTTGGCTACACGGAAACTGAAACTCCCTTTATGCATTCAAAAACAATTTGTTCTTACCATTAACCTACCCTGGTAATACTGACTTATTATACAGAGTGGTTATCACATTGTTTTGTGTACTTTATTATTATTTTCTTTGTTACAGCTTATCTTTAGTTTGTCTAGATGACCTTTTAATTTTCATATAATAATGTCTTAACAAGTATAGATGTGTGATCAGATTATTTGGAACGTATTGCCCAAATATATCATCACATAATTCTGATAATCTACGTCTTCTCATTGCATTATCGAAATTTATCAAAGGGACTAATTGTTTTAAATCAGCTATTGTTTTAGACACAAATCAATAATGTATCAATCGTGTTTTACTTTGATCATGATGTTCCGTAATGGATAGTTATCGTCAAGCTCGTATACAAAGTATGAAAAAGATTGTAGCCTTCATCTAATTCAGTAACTGACTACTCATAATTCAGGTATATTTGATGTATATATGTTTATTTATTACAAACTACATCGTAAGATTCAATTTCACCATTAGCATATACATTTTAGGTCTTAGTTACTTTCCTAATATATAAGAGGATCATATGATTACCAAAGCTTAATATTGAAAATGAAATTTGTAATTAGTTGGTTGGTGAATCACCTTCATCCTGTTGATTCAGTAACCATTCATGTTTCAATTAAACTTCAGTCACTTCATTGAATAGTGTGTATGGTTTAATTGATGTTAAAGATGGTTTTTGTTAGAGATAGATATCATTTCAGTAACCAACAAACACTAGACAGCTGTTTCTTCTCTTATATTTGGCTGCTTATCAATAATTATTCATTACACCTCTAGGGATTTAACTTAGGGCTTTCAGACAACTAGGTTTTAATCTAATGATCCACATTTCAAACTTCAATCAACTTACAATAAAGTATGATATCGTGTTTACTACCAGGTCAAAGATTTTATCTAATTTTACTACAGAAATCAACTCGCCTTTCTGGCTAGTTGTTTTATAAATTTGACACTTATTTATTAGCAGCTTTGCTTCAAATACCGAACTTTGTTAAGTATCATCATTCGACAACACCACTTATGATAATTCAAGCTATCGGTCTCTAAATCCTCAGCTGATCGTTAGACAAGAAATATGATGTCTTGTGTAACTGTGTGTTAAGAGTGGAAAAAAAAACTTGCAACAAGGAAATTAATTACACTCAACATAAAGATAAACTAAGGAATACTCTCTGATATTTGTTGATGGTGCTCTCATTCTGTCTGCTATATTTTGAACTGTCTTAAATACGTCGTTGATAAAGTGAACAGTTTATAACCAGATTACTCAACCTAGAAACGTAGCACTACTTAGATGATCCACAAACTTACATTGTAGTATTAATTTGCAAATAACGAATAGATGTGTTATTGTACTGATTGTATGTTATAGCTAGTTAATCTCGCTTAAGTTATGGTATGATGTATACTACTAATCCAAAGTGAATATATATTACAATATAATTAGAATTTTAAATAAGAGACAACGGTGAGACTATAGTTTATGGACGACCTTCGAGTAATGTTAGATTGACCTTGAGTGTCTACTTGATAACCAGAACCATGTGAGGGTTATGAACCTGTGTGAGGAATTATAATTATAATTCACAATTGACGATTAAGCTTGGGAAATAAATTTTGGCTTTTCATCACGAATTGACATCAACTGTAATGCCAAAACTCTATTTAACCAAATGAATGAGTGGATTTCGCGACAAAATCCGAGATCTGTTATCTTATACCTGATTGGTTCGTCCATAAATTATAGTCTCGCCGAGATAACTTATTAAATGTATTAGAACCATCTTTCTTGTTCAACGTAAACTGAATAAACAATCTGACATTTAAATTATTTACATGTTATTAAAAAAACCACATATTCAATACGAAATAAGAGTACTGTATCCTTTAAATCTATGAATTCTAGTAAAAGTTTATAATTTTATTTAAATGTGATTTGTATGGATTAGTTTAATTTGTAGGCTCTATTCCTCATAGGTTGATCTGGTTTGAGATGCCATTGATAACTAGGAAGCACTGAATAGTTATTTAGTTCTACTACTGTGCTAGCAAATTTCAAATATGTTGAGAGTAAAACAATTGTCATCAAGACCATTGTATTATCGTTGTGTTAAAGCGTGGTTTGATTAAAACTGGAATGGTACTACAGAATATTAACCCACTGTTTCTAATAGTTCAGCATTCTCCATGAGACTTAAAAGTCATAGGTTGTATCTTTAATATAGTCATGGTAGTGGATAGTTCATAGATTCTATGAAAGGATAAAACGGATGTCCAGTTTTACTAGATTTTCGATGGCCCACCAATTGTAATAAGTTTGAGATGAATACAACCTACAAGCGAAACAGATTATTACTATACAAATAGACATAAATATTTTTAAATTGTTATCATCATATTATATCATGTTGTACCTATGAAGTATCTGGAACTCAAAAGAATTGTCAGCTAACATCAAAGTCATAATTTTCAATACAAACGTCAAGATAGCTCTGTTGTACAAAGTTTAAACCTGGAGAATTTCCATAACCATCAAAATAAGTATAGATATTCATTATTAGCTGTACATTTCATATACTACGGACCCACTGGCAGACTTAATCAGCAATAACTTACTGTATCAGAGAGCAAACCAGCTTCCAGTTGCAGAAGAAATTAGGGAAAAGTGCCGTGGATAATATAAGTCACATCTTACGGAAATCAAACTGTATTATGAGACAAGTCGTAACTTGGAATGCCCATGAAAAGAGGCAAACTAAAAGACACATTGCATAAGGAATCGGAAGCAGAAATCAAAAGAATGAATAGCACTTGTGAGCAGCTGTAAAAGAGAGCGGACATAAAACTGGATGAAGATTTCTGGTCGTTAGTCTACGCTCCAAGTATGGTTTATATTAAGTAAATACCTACTATAGATTAGATTCAATCTATTCCATCAACTAAATTTCTTGTTAAACTTATCCTTTTAACTGTATCATACTCCATATTATTCGAAAATAATGAATTTTTCCAAAACATAAAGAGGATAAACTGCTTGCAGTCAATTTAATCTGAAAACTAAAACTAATTATCGGGGAAGTGGCTCAAGATCATTACACTTGATCATTCATAACATTAGTTCAACCAATTTTGTTTCTTATTTTTATACCTAATTGTGTAATACTACCATCATCAATACTTGATTTAAGTTGGATTTATTCAAATCATTTTGAGATTGATTATAATTACAACTTAATTAAAGATTAATTAATATACTACTGTAAATATTTTACAATAAAATGCATTTAGTTGATTAGATATTACTAGTTACGTAGAAGTAGATATGAAAAGGATGAATGACAACTGAAAAGAGCTGGAAAGGATTGCTCAGGACAGGGTTGGATGGAAAGTGCTAGTGGGCGGGGTATGCTCCTTCACGAAGAGTAACAGGCGTAAATAAGTAAGTTACGTAAGTTTGTTATTAAACAATCTTACAGATGAT
Organism: Schistosoma spindalis; assembly: GCA_946903255.1. Classification (NCBI taxonomy): domain Eukaryota; kingdom Metazoa; phylum Platyhelminthes; class Trematoda; order Strigeidida; family Schistosomatidae; genus Schistosoma; species Schistosoma spindalis. The sequence continues at coordinate 20,463,176 of OX336418.1, forward strand.
AATAAATTTCGCTAACTTATTACGTTATCAATATATATTGGGTGATATAGCTCAGAATCTATCACAATGGTGTAGGTACATACATTCTTCTTTCTATGAACTAATTCTTTCTTCCTGTATTATATCCTTATACACAATCTTTCCTTTATATATTACTATCATTGAAGTAACTACTTCTGTGAATTTGATGTTAATCTTGTTATGCTAATGAGGTATAGTAACTTGGATTGATGCATATGTATGCCTGATCTTAAGTTATAGCTGACTGACTGATATTATCAATATGATATATATGTGATACTTAAATAAGGTTGTACACAAATTGTTTAAATGTTGATTAATCAAATAAATTGTTTTATAAGCTTTGTCAGTAATCTGAAGTACTAAATAGAAGTATTTGAAACGTCAAACTTATCTTTTAATGTTAATTTTATACTAATAGAATAATGAAATCAATACAGATATCATGTAGTTAATTTCATTGAAAAATGTTTATGAAGTACATCCTAACCTTGGATAATGAAATTAGTTTGAGTATATGACATCTTCTCTCTCAAATTAATGGGTATTCAATAAATTTTAAAGTATAGAAAATCAAATAAACTCAATAACATTTTAATAGCTAAGATCATGAGTCGATTGAACCCAGACCACAATAGAAAACCTGGAAGAACTGGATGGCCGCTTCGTCCTAATATGGAACTTCTCAGCAGTGCGCATTCACAATACCACCTCACGAGATTCAAACACAGAACCCATCAGTCTTGCACGCGAACGCTTAACCTCTAGACCACTGAGCTTGTCGGTATCCAACGGTGTTATTGTCTGACTTTAACTAATCCACCAAATTGAACGACTCATCCATCATTGTCTTCAGTGAGTCACTATTATCTCACAAAATAATCGGTTGAACTCAGTTACATTTATCTACCAATTGTAAATTGATGTTGAATAATTTAGGAACATGGACTCAGAAGAGGATTTTTAAAATCTCAGATCCCAGCAGAAAAAAAATCAAGAAGAAGCGCTGGAAGTGGATAGGACGCACATTGAAGAAAGCACCGAACTGCGTCGCAAGACAAGCCCTTACATGGAATCCTCAAGGCCTAAGGAAAAGAGGAAGACCAAAGAACACATTACGCCCGGAAATGGAGATAGACATGAGAAAAATGAACAGGAATTGAATGGAACTAAAAAAGAAGGCCCAGAACAGAGTAGGTTGGAGGATGCTGATCGGTGGCCTATGCTCCATTAGGAGCAACAGGCGTAAGTAAGTAAGTAACAGTCAGTGACGAAGACCACCTAAGATTTCGATAGCTTTAATAAATAATATCAGAGAACATTATTTGAAGTGATCTAGGCCATATTATTACCGCATTCAAATCAACGTACTTGTTGTATATCATTTTATGTTTGTCTGTACCCATTCCTACCAATCAAAAGTAATGAATATGATGCTTATTGGAAAACATAGTTTTAGACCAATAAAAGAGGTGATATTCACACCTACTCAAATGAGTACAAATGCACAAATCATGTTTCATATATCATCAGCATTGAACGTATTAAAAGTTCTATCTGATTTGTTCCTTAAATTTGAATTAACTTGAATAAGTTATCTGCCCTGTAAGTGACTTATATAGGGTCGGTAAACGTCTAGAAATTTAATTTCCTACTCGAGTTTATATAATTCAAAACACTTAAAACTATCTACATTAACTTGTGATAGAATTAAAACATTTTGTAAATTGATAATCGAAATATCACTAGTCAGTCAGTCATCTACAACATAGGATCAGGCACATATATTCATCAGTCAGAATTGTCACAACTCATTAGCACATCAAGATGAACACCATGTTCATAGAAGTAGCTACTTCAATGGTAGTAGTGCATAAAAGAATGATTGCATGCAAGGATATAGTACAGGAAGAAAGAATTAGTTGGCAGAAAGAAAGGTATGAGGCAATTGTAATCTCATAGTTTAAGGGAAGACAAAGAGTGTATACACCTACACCATTGTGATCGATTCTGAATAATGTCACTCAGGGTCTCCAACCATTGATAGACACGATAGACAGGTGGACCTCAACCAAGTAGTCTACATCTACCAACATGGCTAAGACTAGAAGTTGGTTATTTCATAATAATATATAGTAAATCTGAATACTAACCTGGGTCACTTTATTGTTCTATTGATCAAGCTAACAAACAATCCGCTTTTTATGCCTACCTTAACAACACTTAAAACTTCAACCTTTTAGTGAATACCTTTCCATTCAGTAAAAAGCAAAATTTAGTGAGATACCACAAATATTGTTTTAAGCAGTTAATAACAAATGAAAAACTATGTTTAATGCTTAATGAATTATCATAGATGACAATCACTAATGTTTGTATTATAATACAAGCTGACGAAATATACAAAATATAAACCACTTACTGCTAACAAAAGTTTTATTTACATTCTATTTGAAAGCGTCTAGGCAGACTACTGAAAATCACTTGGTATTGTTTACTTGAATCTTCTCATTGTTATTTAAGGCTGCAATTGATCAGTCTCTTATTGGCATATGTGCATACTGTGAGGACTGTCTCGATATTACCTTAAGTTACAAGCACTATAAGCAAAGATGCAGACACATCCAACTCACGAGTCACAAATAAGACAAAATGCGCGTCCTAAATTCCACTTTTAGCCACTATCCATCTTTGCTTTTAAGACTACTGAAAAGTTTAAAATGAGATTGCAATGGCTAATTAGTACTTCCTGACTTTCGATGATTTTCTAGTTAAAATAAACTATTATGAAGTAGTACAACCGCCGTGATAAGACGATGTAAGTGATTTAGAAGTATTGCTCTTCTAAACTATATCTGTTTCTTTTTTTGAATAACACACTATTAAATTATTTCGGATGATAAAGGAGGGACAGTTTAACCATCTTCTTTCAAAACACAAAGTTCAAATAAGAGACATGATTCTAAACGCTTCACTTCTATCTGAAGTTTGTACTGATGATGTTGTTCAGAAGAACGTTGAAAGCTCCACGACCAAACCATCCAGCTCAGAGAACAGAACTTCATCAAAAAGGTGAATATGCATAAAGTGGATATTTATAAAGTATTTGATAGGATTTTTATTGCAGGTATAAATGATAATTACCAACTAAATATTGGTTGTGAGTTCCATCCACTTTAAAGCCTTTTATCTTGCTATATCTGTACAGTCTGGGTGGATATTCTCACTGATAGTCAAATGCCAATACGTTATGCAATAAAATAACTAGTAATCGTAGTTATATGTGTTATTATTTTATATTAAAAATAATCTTTAATACATAATTCTATTACTGTGATCTGATAGGATTATAGACTAGTATAGTCTAAAGAGACTTTATAGACTAGTCAGCTGACTACTATGAGAAAAATGCATTATGTCAGGAAAAGTACTATTAAAAATCATCTCAGATTTTCTTAATTATTCAAGACATTATTGACTGTATCATTTAAGAATAAACACTCCACTTAACTACTTATTTAAGGTCGAAAACCACAGACAATCATTAGCATAGATAACTTAACATGGTCGTATGAAAAAATTATGCATGATCAAGTAATCTTTGTATGTATATTTGCCTGTTACTTCTCGTGGAGGAGCATAGGCCGCCCAATAGCATTCTCCATCCAACCCTGTCCTGGCCAATCCTTCCCAGCACTTTCCAGTTGTTAGTCATTCTTTTCATATCTGATTCTATTTCTCCACCTATGTGTTCTTTGGCCTTCATCTTTTCCGCTTCCCTTCAGGATTCCAAGTTAGGGCTTGCCTCATAATGCAGTTTGGTGATTTCCGTAATATATGTCCTATTCATTTCCATCGTCTATTCCTAATTTCCTCTTCAGTTGGAAGTTGGTTTGTTTTCTCCCTCTGAAGTTTGTTGTTGATGGTATCTGACCAATGGATGCTGAGTATCTTGTGTAGACAACTATTTATAAATACTTTTACCTTCTTGATGATGGTTATAGTAGTATATTTGCATCCGGTTGAAAATAAAACCTAATCAAATACTGAATCAAAATACTTAGATTCATGATCAGATTAGTGATAAATTAAACCATCACCAGAATGTCTTCGATATATTTCATAGACAGTATACGAAAGGCCAATAAATTCTTTTATATGTATAAAAGATTTCAATAGGTTATTTTAAGTATGTTTGAATATTTGATCATGCGTAAACCAAGATGAATACTATTAGGAAGTATAAGTTGAAGATTTTCAAATAATGTCTTAATCCATAAGTTAACATCAGATAGGTTTTTATAGATTCTTGAAATAGTTTAAAGAATCTAGAATGATGTCATTCATTTATTATTACAAAATGCTTTTTCTTTACTTCTACTTATCATAATAATGTATTCAGAAAATTTTTATGCTTGAAGATCATCGTTTATGACAAAAGTCAGGGCGGCCTGCTTGAATATCTGGGCTATCTGCTCCTTTTATTTAAATATTTCAACAATTTATCAATTTTCTTGTTTGTTCTAATACATCATTATGACTATTAATCGCATAACTTATTCCAGTGAGTTTCTGAAATGTGTACAACCGTTAGTTGTACAAGTTACAAAAAGGCACAATCAGAGTTATCCTGGTTGATGACAACATGCATCGAAAAGAATTTACATTATTTAGATTTCGATCGATTGGACGACAAACTTTTAACTGGCGATCAATCAATATTTATCGTCAGGATTGACGAAGAAGTAAGAAACAGAAACTTGTTGAACTACTTTATACTGAGAATTCTATAATATACCATAAATATAATATTGAATAAAGCTAATAATAGTACGGTAATGGTCATGTGTTTGCAACATTCCATTCATTGAATTTCTGATTTACAATCTTAAATTGACAGAAATGTTAATTTGTCGAATTTGTCGTGTATGCGCACTGCTGAGGAGTCCCTCAGTAGGATGAAATGGTCGTCCAGTGCTTCCATGTTTTACATGGTGGTCTAGCTTCAGTTGACTCATGATCTCAACTATTAAAATTATGTAACTGATTAGGGAATTATTTTACATACATAATTTATTCTATTTAATGTTAATAAATATTCGTTGTATTGAAACTGTCAAAAGAGATAAAATTTCTGTCTTACATCTAGTTAACTTGTAAATAATTAAAGTAGACATCTGAAAACGTTTTCTTTCTTTTTTCTTTAAACATAGCACATACATTGAAAGTACCGAATGAAGAATACATGTTCACATTTCCGAGCATGTTCCAAAGAAATAAATACTGTGAGGGGCAAGCGCTCTTAACAGTGCAATAGTTCATCATTTATTTGACACCGGGAATACTATTGATATTCCTCATGGTTTTAAAATTATTAGCAGACAAAGAAATACTGCTTCTCTTTGGTTTGCCGAAGCGATTGCTACAAAAAAACTCAGACCTAATCTATGTATCCAAAAAGAGACATAAGTTATATATTCTAAAAGAGACAGTAATAAACCTATTACTACCTTGGTAATTCAATTTATTGGTCATTAGTTTTATTTTGTTCGTGTTTGGTTTGTTATAGTTATCTTTCATTATCGAATTCTTATTTTATGTACATTTAAACCACCCTTCCCCTTCACTCATACATTTCCACTCACTCAATTCTGCTGAATTATGTGAACTCTTCAAATCTTTTTTAATTATTATGCAACCTATCTTACCAGTTTTTTTCTTTTTTTAACATCATGAATTTTCTACAAAACCCTCATTACCTCTAAGTTATTACACGATTCATCGTATCTGTCTCTGAACTTCATTTAATTATTACAGCACCCACCCCTAATGTTTTTTTCTTTCGATATATATATATATATATATATATATATATATAGTTATTATTGATGACCTTAGTCACTCCAGTTCTTTACATCCACTTATTTCAATTGTTTTACACTATATCTTACCTCAAAGTAAAATTTCAATACACATTTTTTGTTGTAAACAGCTGATAAGATACCACAAAAGATAATTAATTCATATTATTTTGCCTCCATGTTCATTCTGGCTTTATTTAAATTCTAAAAGGGAATTAGTTTCATGAATTTTTTAAACACTTTTATTTACAAATGTTTAAGACCAGTTCAAATCCTACAACAATCATTTTATGGAAATAGTATATAGAGGTATTTCCTATAGTTCTAATGAGAAGCAATGACAAGTGGAGTTCAACCGGATCTGTTGTGAGATAATAGTAACTCACTGAAAACAATGGTGGGTGAGTCGCTCAATTAGGTAGATTAGTTGAAGCTAGACATTAACATCGTTGGCTGCAGGCCAGCTCAGTTGTATAGAGGTTAGGCGTTCGCGCTCAGAGCCGATAGGTTCTGAGTTTGAATCTCGTGAGGCGGTATCGTGAATGCGTACTACCAAGGAGTCCTACAATAGGACGAAACGGCCATCCAGTGCTTCCAGGTTTACCATAGTGGTCTAGCTTCAATTGTCTCATAATCTCAACCGTTATATGTTTTTTCTCATTAGAATCATTTTATATTGAGTTGTTTATAGTACTTGAACAATTCATTTGATTAAAACAGATCCCTATTAAATGTATAATTGAATGATATTAATAGGTAATTGCAAAATAAATATATAAATCATCTTTAATAAAGAAAACACATTATATTCACTAATAACTTACTTGATTTTCTTCTATAGTTTCCATATCTGACATAGTGAAATGATTAATTTTTTCATAATTATTCAATATTGATTGTGATGATAATGACGACGATGATGATGATAATAATCCATTAACAGAATTTATACAATTAACCATCCATTGATTCCATAATAAATGTTGATTATGTATTGATAACGCTGATGATGATGACGATGATGGTATTACATTGTTGAAATTATAAAAATGATTATGTAATCGACTTATATTAGATTCATGAAATGAATTTTTTGGAAAATTTACATGATTATTCTCATTCTCATTCACTGATGAATCAATAAATGAATTAGATAAATGATTGATATCAAATTCTATATGATGATTATCTTTTATTTTTTGTATTGATTGTTTTTCTAAATTATATTGTTGTTGTTGGTGGTGGTGTTGCTGTTGTTCATCCAATCTTGTTGTTGCTGTTGTTGTTAACATAGGCGCCAATAAATTGTTCTTTGAAATATTTAAACTACTCAAATAATCTTCATTATTTTTCCAGTTCATTAACCATTTTGTATCAATCTCTTTTAATGTATTGATCATATGACCATTATTATCAGTGATTGATTCATTGAACTGTTGTGATTTCAATGAATTCAATGAAGTTAATAAATAATCTGATGATGAGGGAGAGGAGGATGAGAATGAGGATGAAGAGGATGGTAACAATAATGAAGATGATGAGGATGATGGTAATGGTAATGGTAATGCTGGAATATTCATTTTATTATATTGTATAATATTTTCTAATTTATTTAAACGATATTTTGTTTCATTATATTCATTTAATAATAATTCATATTTTTCATTAAATTTATTTAATTCATCATTTAATCTTTTATCAAATATACTTAAACATGTTGAATAAATTAAATGAATAAATGATTCTTGTAATAATAGATTTGATGAAAATGGATATAATAATGAATTAGTTAAATTATTCATTGATATTATCCCATTAGATGTTGATGTAGATGATGGTGACGACGATGATGATGTTACTTCATGATTTTCTTGTGGATAATTCGAATGACAATGATGTTGTTGTTGTTGTGGATGATGATGATGTTGATGAGAAGGAGGAGGTTGAGGGGGTTGAGGTGGAGGAGGTGGTGGTGGTGGATGATATAGATTAGAGTTTAATTTCAATTCATTACCATTTAATTTAGTATTTGTTTGAATGATTGATGGTAGATTTGAATTTATAGTATAATTATTAGTTGTTAACATTGTATTAGTATTTAATAATTCTGGCGAACTTGATGAAGATAAAGATTCTATTGAATGAGTAACATTTATACTTGATAAATTCATTATGTCTTAAGTTAAAAGGTTAATTATTTGGTTTGCTTAAAGTCCATTAACAATTTAGTTTGCCGCATTAAGTTTATTATTATTATTGTGTTAACAATATATTTAACTGCTGCTGCTGCTGATGATGATGATGGTAACAATGATGATGAAAGATATTTCAAGTAATCTCTAATAATAACAATATTTCAGTTAACGTTTTTTTAAAAAAAATAATAACAGGGGTAATTTGTTAAATTTTAAGCACATATGTATATTCATTTATAGATTACGTAAACACACAAATATCTATATCTATATATATTCGACTGATCCGAAATCTAGTTTACCAATCATAGGATATGGTTACTACATTTATTATTGTTTTTATTATTATTATTACTATTGTTTTCAATAGTAACATGTGGATGTATATATATATTAATTTGATCCAACATTTGTAGGTCTTGAATTGTGCCTATTGTATCTATGCACTTATATATACACATTACCTATAATTGATATACAATAACATACAGAAAAATCTGTACACACTCGAAATTATACATATTAACAAACTAGATCTACATATTGCACAGATACAAAAATAGTAAAATATCAGTAATAGAACACAGAATTATGTTTTTTTGCTTTAAATGTAACTACACATTTCTATTAAAATCAAACCAATCATATATTGTCCGAATAGTTACTCCCTTTCAATGTATTTATTCATATACAAATAAAAACATATATATATATCCATTACTAACCAATGTATAATAAAAACCAAAAAGCAAACTTTAAATTCTCAATTAATGTCACCTACTACACTGTTGTTGTTTTGTTAAATAGTGTGCATCATGTAAATATAACCATGTATATATATATATATATATATATATATATATATATATATATATACGTTCAGTATATTTAGTCACTGAAGTTTACAAACTACCATTAACCTAGTATATTAACTCAGATCAAAAGTCCAATCTTACAAATGCATTATTATTATTATGTTAAAATTTACACCTGCTAAGTAAAATGATTTGTCAGATGTGAAAATAGTTAAGGATAAAACAAGAATGTTTCCTAAAAAAAGAAAACATATATGTACAGGGAATGATTTGACTTACAACAGTGCTATATTCATTATTATTATTATTATTGTTATTATTATAATCATGGCGATGATGATGATGATTTCATACAATTATAAAACTCAACTTTACATTTTCTAAACAATTTTCAAATGGTTTATTAATTTATAAATAGTGTATTAAATAACTAGGCAATATGTTAACAAAACAATAAATAATTTTATGGTTGAATTTATCAATTCCATTTATGCTAGACCATAATAGAAGACCTTGAATCGTTAGAAAGCTGTTTTATTATAGTATAGGACTTCTCATAAGTGTTTATTCACGATCCCATGTCTCGGGGTTCGAACCCAGGACCTTCGATCTTGTGCACGAACGCTTAACTTGTACATCACTGAATTGACATTCAACTTCAACCAATCCACAGTGTTGCGCCACCGTCTACCATTGTCTTCGGTGAGTAACTACTAGTCACTGCTTTTCACTAGAACTCTAGGAAATACATCCTGAAACCAGTCACCAGTGAGCGTATATTGATTCTTATAAGGATGGGGAGGTTGTACTAAATTAATGGTTGAATTCATGAGTCGATTTACTCTAGACTAATCTGGAAAATCTGGAATCACGGAACGGCCGTATCGTCCTAGTATGGAACTCCTCAAGTGTGTATCCATGAATTCAACAAACCCCTATTCTGAAAGTAATTTTATATTTCTTAATCCTAAATACATTTCAAAAGTCCAGCTATTTTATATTCATGATCTCACCACGAATCGAACGCAAAACCTTCACATCTCACATCAGGCATCTGACTTATATACCACCTAATTACCAACCAATTATTTATATTTTTAATTCCAGTTCTTGTTATATATTTTGTTAATTGAAATGTTCTACTAATTTTCAAAATTACTTAGAATCAGTACTAGTAATATTAAATTGTTTTTCCTTCATTGTAGTGCGACACATTTGAAAAACTTCACTTTATTCTTGACTTTCCTCTTTCCATACTTATTTTAGTTAATCTAGCGTCAAGTCTTAACACAATAGACTACCTAGTTCTAACCTTCAGTCTAATAATGCAATAGTCAAAGTAGTGATTAAATGGCCTTGAGGCCAAAGAGACATAAACTATCCTAACATCTGATTGGTTGACAAGTGAGAGGCAGAACGTGAACCAACTGAAACACCGTCCGATTTATTCCTGACTCGGACTACATTATTTGAGTTGATGACTAACACAACAACGATACACATAGTATTAGAAAAATACAATTATATCCAAACCAATCATTAGGGTGGAAAAATGGAACACAAAAGATTACAAGTACAGATGGATGGTGACTAATAGTGGAATCCTCGACGTGCGTTTCATCTTATTCGGGACTCGTTAGCTGATACTTGTGAATAGTTAGTTACCGTTCATTTTTTTCCTATTATTATTATTATTATTATTACTAAAACTGAGTATTATCTCATATTACGATTAAGACATCAAATGACGTTCACTCTTGTTCTCTTTTCTCATTTAGTTTAAATTTTCACAAATCCTATCAACAGCTGTTAATTATCATATGTAGAATGTATAATTGTTTGTTTGCTTGTTTTTTTTTACCACAAAATGATTCGTTTCCATACAACAAGAAAGACAAAATATGGACTGTACTAATAGACTAAGCATTCTATTTAATCAGTTAAATATACGTTTAAAGATTTTATGAAAATTTTGTTTTGAAGATGAAAATATTTACAAGATGGATAGCGGCTAACAGTGGGATTGAGGACTAACGTTTCATTCTATTTGGGACTCGTCAGCTGGATGTATTTGCATCTCAGAGATGATGTTCACTCTGGAACTTTGGGATGAGTCTCAAATAAGACGAAACGCACGTACTGGATGCCACTGCTAGCCACTATCGATCTTGGTATATAATGCTTGTGAACTAAAGCTACATCGAGGCGATTGGCACAGGATGCGCATATGCCAATAAGAGACTGATCATTTGCAGTTATGAATAACAATGGGAAGATACAAGTAAACAACATTAAGTGAATTTAAAAACATTTCATTTTTTTTTAAATTATGTCACCCGCTTCTTTTGTCAAACAAGAAACTGTTTTTAGTTTTTTTACAAATGTCACATATAGCACACTTTGAATTGTATATTATATATATGCATAAATGTATATATAATTTGCAAATCATTAATCAATAAATAAAAATCCCCAGTATTAGTAATTATGACTGTTTATAAACTAATATCACGTATTAATCAACATGGAAACTAAAGATTTAGATGTAAGTATTAAAATGATCTATTATCGAATAGTAATGGCTGAAATAAAATTAGAAATTTCAATGTTAGTTAAGTTCTATGAGTCATGCTTTCAGTGTTCCTGTTAAATTTGTGCTTTGCAAAACTTATTATTAGAATAGAGGTATGTGGAGATTGTACAGATTTTAATAGTTGAATTCATGAGCCGATCTAAGCTAGATCACTATACTAGGACAAAATGGCCATCCAGTGCTTCCACGTTTTTAATGATGAATCCAGTCAGTCAGTCAGTCAGTCATCTACAACATAGGATCAGGCACATATATTCATCAGTCAGAATTGTCACAACTCATTAGCACATCAAGATGAACACCATGTTCATAGAAGTAGCTACTTCAATGGTAGTAGTGCATAAAAGAATGATTGCATGCAAGGATATAGTACAGGAAGAAAGAATTAGTTGGCAGAAAGAAAGGTATGAGGCAATTGTAATCTCATAGTTTAAGGGAAGACAAAGAGTGTATACACCTACACCATTGTGATCGATTCTGAATAATGTCACTCAGAGTCTCCAACCATTGATAGACACGATAGACAGGTGGACCTCAACCAAGTAGTCTACATCTACCAACATGGCTAAGACTATAAATAAGTGACTTCATGATGATGAACTTTTTTACATGAACTCATAAATTCAACTTTACGAAGATATAATCTAATACATAACATGAAAGAGGTTATTATAAAATTTAGTTATTTCAAAGTAATTGAAATTTTCAAAAATTTCGTTTAGGTTTGATATTTAAATAAAGAGATGTATATTAACAATGGTCATAGGTACAATTTAAGAATGAAAGATCAGTTCATTTGTTATTCTGATTTTAAAATGATTGATAAACGTTTACTTAGCACTATATGAAAGGTTTAATGAACACCTCTAAGCAACAAAATATTATCTTTGCCCCTAGTAAAGCATATATATATATAAGTTTTGATCTAGGATACTGACTTGTACATATCTCAATCTCACGAGTAACGTCAACTTATTCAAGATTATAAATAAGCCTCATTAACCACTATATTACTATCGAAGCTAGGAAATACCACTATGCTCCTTCACGAGGAGTAACGGGCGGAAGTAAGTAAGTAAGTAAGTAGGAAATACCAATTTTCAAAGTTTATATATACTCACTACTGATCTTATTGCCAGAATAAATACAGTTCAGTAAGGTGTACAGTATCATGTTCAAGGCTTTAGCTTTCAACTAATGAATATCAGTATTATTTAGCTTTTGGGACTTCAATAAGTGGAACATCTCTTAAATCATTGATTAAAAGATTAAAATTTTATTTTTAGTAATTGAATTCATGAACGAATCTAAGCTAGACCACCATTGAAAACCTGAAAGCACTTTACGGCCGATTCATCTTAGTATGAGACTATTCAATAGTGATCATCCACGTGGGACAAAACAACTGTCCATTGATTTCAGGTTTTTAATTGCAATTTAGCTTAAATCGTCTCATGAATACATTTATAAAAACCAGTACAATTTCCACAAATCTTCATTTTAATAAAGTAATGAGTTACACATTCATACACTTTGAATTGTTTTACCAACTAATATAAGTATTGCCTAATATTTAAATTCACTTGATGTTATTTACTTGTATCTTCTCATTGTTATTTATGACTGCAATTGATCAGTTTCTTATCGGCATATATACATCTTATGCGGTTTGCCTCGGTATTACCTTAATTCACAAGCTTCCTAAGTTAAGATGAATAGTGATTAGCAGTGGAATCCAAGACATGTGTTTCGTTCTATATTGGACTCATCGGCTAGATATATCTGCATCTCAGAGTTAATGTTCACTCTGGGACTCGAACCCATTACCGTTCACTCCAAACGCCATCACGTTATCCACTTAACTACTGAATCCTGATATCCATCTGCTTGTACAATTACTTAATATTGTTTATTTATTTAATTTCTACAACTTACTTTTATATAACAAATAGACTAATAAATAAAAAGATAATAATAATAATAATAGTAAATAAAATGATTGGCTTTTTCAATTGAATTTCTTCAAAGACTTCTCATTTTTAATATCGGCTGTCTTTAAAATTTTCATTGAAATAGATTGTTATTTTTCTTCTTTTTCTTCTTTTCTAAAAAGAAAAATAGAAACGAAAAACAATTTTTGAAAGATCAAGGGTTTAGTTTTGATAGACATTTTGGCAGTTTAGACCACCTGCTCAGAGCGAAGAACAATAGTGGATCATTATTAATATAATTTAGTTATATATATATATATATATATATATATATATATATATATATATATATATATATATATATATATATATATATATAATTGTACCGAATGTAACTTCATGTAGGTTTATTATTACCATTCATAGTAATAACAAATAAGTCAACTTAAATCTATTTTTTTTATGAAAAAAAAAGAAAAACACATCGGCTTTCAATGTTCCGTTGTTTTTGTTGTTGTAGTTGTTGTTTTAATTGTCTGAAAAACAAAAATAAACAGGTTGAGGATAAATATGATACATTTATATATATGTATATATAGTAGACAGAGCATCAACTATTAGTTAAAAATAAGAAGGCAAGAGGGGGGTTAATTCCAAGAAATAGATTTACAAAACAAATTTAATAACAATAAATAATAGATGTAATTTCCATAGATATGATAAAGTGTATGTAAATTGTACAGTTATTTAGTGACCGTATACTTACAAAATAAATAATGTCCACAGATATGTTACTCTATTGAATATGCCGATATTTCTTCTCATTAATTTATTTGAAGTGTTACAATGAATTTTAAGTAAGAAAACAAAGGTGACAGGCTTTCATTTGCTTGTTTTTCTTCGTTTTTCTCGCTATGACTTTGACAGTCAGTTAGTCAGTCAGTAACAACGTATAACTTTGTACGTATGTACACCGGTCCGAGTTGCCATACCACATTAGCAGAGAGATGCAGTTGTCGATTCAAATCTCACAATGGTAGAGGTAGTAAGAGTATAAGCAGTAGTCAGAAAGATTAGGGTTTGAAGATGTTATTCAAGGAGTATCATCCAGTGAAATAAATTTGGAAAGAGAAAAACAGAGACATGGAGAGTTCAGGAGATTAGAATTTGGGATAACACCAGAGGTGTTTTGTGGAGATTGTAGTAATTTAATAATTGAATTCGTGCGTCTATTGAAGCTAGACCACTATGGAAAACCTGGAAGCAGTGGACGGTCGTTTTATTCTAGTATGTGACTCCTCAGCAGTGTGCATCTACGATCCCGCCTCACGAGATTTGAACGGTGGAGCAATTTCGTGGATTAGTTGAAGTTATACATTAACACCGTTGAATGCCGGTCACCTCTAAGGATCAAACGCAATTAGTTATTCTTCTGATACTAACTCATTCTTCACTGAATTACTGACTTCAGAACGCTACTAGCAATGGCAAGACATATGTTTAATACTGCTTGACCACAACGCATAAAGTATTAGAAAAATACAATTATATCCAAACCAATCATTAGGGTAGAAAAATGGGACACAAAAGACTACAAGCAAAGATGGGTGGTAACTAGCAATGAAATCCTGGACTCGCGTTTCATTATATTCAGGACTAGTCAGCTCGATTTGCCTGAACCCCAGAGTTGATGTTCACTCCAAGACACGAAACCAGTATCGTTCTCTTCAAACGCCATCACATAGTTTACTAAACTACTTTGTACAATAGGACGAAGTTTTAATTCGTTTCTGTATTGTTTGTTTGAGCCTTCTCATTGATGTTTAAGACTGCATTTGATCAGTCACTTATCCAGTCATTTGAAACTAGACCACCATGGAAAACCTGAAAGCGCTGGACGACCGTTTCGTCTTGTCGTGGGACTCCTCGGCAGTGTACATCCGCGATCCCACCTTGAGAGATTCGAACCCAAGGCCTATCGGTCTCACGCGCGAAACAACCGCCCAGTGCTTTGAGGTCTTCCATGGTCGTTTAGCTTCAAATGACTCATGATTTCAACTAGTAAAATCACTATAATATCCACAGAACCCTTTCTGATATGAATGATAATCAAAAATTATATGAGTGTGGATAAAAAAGAATGATAAATCAATGACTAATTACTGAGTGGCAATGAAAGTTCAAACTCCGCCTGTAGCTCTTATAGAGTTACTGCCAGTCCCAAGCCCGGGTAAAGAAGAAAGGTTAGGCATGGGGTTAGCGACCTCATCCCGTAGAATACGCCAACCAAAATGAAAGTTTATTTTTCCTCTACTCTATCCCACTGATCACATTTCAATGTAATCACTAGTGTAAATCACTCGATATTCCGTGAATTATGTTCTGATATCAAATGGTTAAAGTCAATTGATAGAAACCTTTGAAATTACAATTTAGTCTAGTTAGTACTCATCTGATGAGCGAAATCACATTTTCAGGAAATAAGTGATTTTTTTTATCTAAATCAATAATAGAATTTGTCTTTTCACTTTATATTCTTAACTGACAGATTTCTTGTTGCTGATGCTATTATATATCAAATAGGTTTATGAACTTAACTGAGTTTACTTTCTAAACTTAACAATCAATTAGTTCTACTCTTTATTAAAGTATGTATTAGCCATATAAAACTGAATTACCAAATATAAACAACTGAATGTAAGTTCGGTGATTCAAAGGAAAGTTACTCGATGAGTAATTAAAAATTCCCGAGTTCATTTTTTGATAGGGTTATCACTGTAGACATCTTAGATTTTTTAGTCTATCATATAAACTCCTTTTAAACTGAGTAGTCTTCGTAAATATCTCATGCTCATTAAATCAGATTAGTTTACAAACTTGAATAATTTTTTCTGGTTAGCGTTTTTTTAGCGCGTTAGTTTTCTACAGGATGAGGTCACTAACCAAGTCACTAACCAGGTCATTAACCATGCCCAATCCTCCTCCTTCATCTGAGCTTGAGACCGGCAGTAGTCCCAGAGGGGCTCCACAAGGACTCGATTACTGAATTAAATTTAATTATAACAGTTTTTCATAGAAAACACATTCCAAGTTTGTTAAAATTTTATTTGTTCACCTACAGCACATACAAATTGGTTTTAATAAGGTTCAGAGTAGACTATTTCAACCTGAATTGCTTTACCATCTGTCTACATTTAAGTGTACCTCCAAACTTATTTATCCTATCATTTGTTTAGTACAAAACTTTGTTTTTTTGAGAGTATCGAAGTAACTACAAACGTGCTTCAGCTTCTATTCAAAAAGATTTGGGAGGAGGAACAAGTGCCAATGGACTGGAAAGAAGGACATCATCAAAATTCCAAAGAAAGGAGACCTGAGCAAGTGTGAAAAATGCAGAGGCATTACACTACCGTCAATACCAGGAAAAGTCTTTAACAGAGTGTTACTGAACAAGATGAAAGACTCAGTGGACGCTCGACTTCGAGATCAACAAGCTGGATTCCATAAGGACCGTCGTGCACAGACCGGATTGCGACAATACGGATCATCGTCGAACAATCAATTGAGTGGAACTCGTCACTGTACACCAACTTCACTGATTATGAAAAGGCATTTGACAGTGTAGATAGAAGAACGTTATGGAAACTTCTTCGACACTACGGAGTTCCTGTGATTGTCAATATTATCTGGAACTCATACGACGGACTACAGTGCAAAGTAATGCATGGAGGAAAGCTGACTGACGCATTCCAAGTAAGGACCAGAGTCAGACAAGGCCGTCTACTCTCTCCCTTCCTCTTTCTTCTGGTGGTCAACTGGATTATGGAGACCTCGACATCTGAGGGAAAACACGGCATACAATGGACAACTCAAAACCAATTAGACGATTTGGACTTCACAGATGACCTAGCCCTTCTATCTCATACACAAGAACAAATGCAGATAAAGACGGTCAGCATAGCAGCAGTCTCTGCATCAGTAGGCCTCAACATACACAAGGGGAAAACCAAGGTCCTTAAACACAACACGGAGAACAGCAATCCAATCACTCTTGATGGCGAAACTCTGGAAGATGTACAATCCTTCACATACCCGTGAAGCATCATCGATAAACAAGGAGGTTCAGATAAAGACGTAAAGTCGAGGATTGGCAAAGCAAGGGCCGCATTCCTCAGTTGCAGAACATGTGGAACTCAAAACAACTTTCAACCAATATCAAAGTCGGAATCTTCAATACGAACGTCAAGGCAGTTCTACTGTACGGAGCTGAAACCTGGAGAACTACAACAACCACCATCAAGAAGGTACAAGTATTTATAAATAGTTGTCTACACAAGATACTCAACATCCATTGGTCGGATACCATCAGTAACAGCCTTCTGTGGGAGAAAACAAACCAACTTCCAACTGAAGAGGAAATTAGAAAAAGACAATGGAAATGGATAGGACATGCATTACGCAAATCATCAAACTGCATCATGAGGCAAGCCCTAACTCGGAATCCTGAACGGGAGTGAAAATGAGGAAGGCCAAAGAACACATTACGTCGTGAAATAGAATCAGATATGAAAAGAATGAAAAACAACTGGAAAGAATTGCCCAGAACAGGGTTGGATGGAGAATGCTGTTGGACGGCCTATGCTCCTTCACGAGGAGTAACAAGCGTAAGTAAATTTTAAGTAATGCTCTGAAATCCCAGATAACGTGAGAGTGAATCCTAAGTAAGCTGTTTTGTAGTGTAACACATAGTTTTTTATGATGTAGTACTAAATCAATTCTCAATGTAAATTAACCGTCTAATGCTTTTGAGTACGGCATATGGTGACGATGGTTTGAACCAGTAAACTTACGTCAACTTTTTCAAGATTATAGACAATTTATCAATTAGCAAATGATCTAAATGTACAGTTCGTCACTAACTGCTTCCAGCCAACAAGCATTACAATGCACCAGGCTGTTGAATTCTTTTAGGCAAATAGCCATGTAACAAACTTGGTCGATAAGATTTAAACATCACAAAGGATTTGACTAAATAACAATCACAAACTGATCAGTGTGAATATTTAGTTTATAACGCAGAAGTGGTGTATATATAGCTACGACATTAAACGAAGTTGTGGACCAGTTTCTATAGCATCAGTAGACACTTCAGTGAACGCATAAAATCTTCAGAACCCAATCCTGATCGCCTCAATTACTTACTTACTTACTTACTTACTTACTTACTTACTTACACCTGTTACTCCTCGTGAAGGAGCATAGGCCGTCCACCAGCATTCTCCATCCAACCCTGTTCTGGGCAATTCTTTCCAGTTGTTTTTCATTCTTTTCATATCTGATTCTATTTCACGACGTAATGTGTTCTTTGGCCTTCCTCATTTTCACTCCCGTTCAGGATTCCGAGTTAGGGCTTGCCTCATGATGCAGTTTGATGATTTGCGTAATGCATGTCCTATCCATTTCCATTGTCTTTTTCTAATTTCCTCTTCAGTTGGAAGTTGGTTTGTTTTCTCCCACAGAAGGCTGTTACTGATGGTATCCGACCAATGGATTTTGAGTATCTTGTGCCTCACACCTGTTCTGAAATAGAATTTAACTTATGAATACGATTTGCAATTATTAAAATAAATGAATAGTATGTTGATCAATAAGTGAAATGTTATGTATAATATGGTCAAGTGATAGTTGTCCAAAAGACTGAATTAATGAGATATGCCACCCCGTTCCACCCCACCCCAATTGAATTGATATCATAAGACTAGACAGCTACCCAATAAAATAAATTCTTCATCTTATATACAAAACATACATTAAACGATTGGATGAAATCAATTTTGAAGCTCCCACACTACTCAATGAATTGAAACTTTTTGTACCAGATCTAGAAACATATGAAATTCAAACAAAAATAAAATAATTTCAATGGTTGAAATCATGAATCAATTAAAGTTAGACCACCATGGAAAACCTGGAAGCACTGTACGGCCGTTTCATCCTAGTATGGGACTCCTCAGCAGTGCGCATCCACTCATTAAAAACCCATAATAATTGAAATCAACTTGATTATCAAGATCCATTAATATTTGCTTATTACCATTAGATGATATAATTTCAGAAAGAATAATTATAAGTTCATCATGATGATCAACTGATTTTGACTTAATTCAATAATATTCATATCATTAACCATTTTCATCGTTACAACGTTACATATATATGGTGTATGCGTGTGTGTGAGGGAGCATATATATATAAGTGTATTTTCTACCATATAAAATAGAATGCTGACATCATTAATGATAAGTAACATACATCTTTTTAGTTTTATTATTACAATTTGATTATTAATATGCATTTTACTTGACATTAAAATAAACATATTTATCATATTCCTATAGAAATTTACATTTTAATGTATACATACTTATATATATGCTGTATATATCCATGTTTGCTCTAATTATAGTCCAGTAACATAGGAAACAACAACAAAATAGTCAAAAATAAAGAAAACGTAGAAAACAACATTAAAAATAAAAGTGAAAGAAGCAAGAAATATGAAGAAGAAAAAGAAAAAAAAGAAAAACGTAAACGAATAAATTTTTGATGTTGACAAATTACTATTGTCAAATTATGACACTTGGTTGACGTTTAACCTTTGGTTAATGGTTCCAAATATAAAATATGTTTATAATATGCGTATACCATTTTATGCAATATATATATATATATATATATATATATATATATATATGCATAGGTTGTACTGAAATTACTTCACTTAAAAACAACTACATAAAATGAAGAAGAAAAAACAAATAAAGGAAAGACATTCGAGAATTAATTCATGTATATTTCTTCTAAAGTAGACAGATAAATTCAGTTGGATAAAGAAGAATCGAATCGTTTTAAGGAAAAATATAAATGGATATATATATATATATATATATATATATATATATATATATATATATATATGAATAATCAGTGGGATAGAAACCATTATTACAAGAGACATACATAAACGAGATATGAACAAATAAATCATTCTGATAATAATAATAATAAGAAGAAGAATAACAGTAGTACATCAACAATCACTAAAGTATTCATTTCATTAGAATCACAGAAAAGAAGTAGTCAAAATGAAGATTATGATTAATGATGTTATTATTGCATACTGTTCTAAAAGATGTAACCATTTGGCATTACTACTTATATATATTATCATTTTACAGGACAATTGTATGCTTTTATGTAGATATATGTGTTTCTATTCAAACTGAATAACTCGTTTTGACTTTTATACCACATAACGTATATATATATATATATATATATATATATATATATATATATATATATATATATATATATATATATATATATATAATGTCAGAATACAATCCGATCCAACTGTAATATCTCATAGTCAAATAAACATTTCAAATGGAAATACAAAAATGTACATGAATTCATTTCTTTTCTTTTTCTTTTTTTTTCTTTTTTCGTTTTATATATCAACTAAATGATAAGAGAATGTTAATTAGTAAAATAGCAAACTAAATCATTTAATAAATCGTAGAATGAATGATAAGTAACATTATGATAAATGGTTTATGTGATAGTGAGAAAATTATATAATTTTAAATGTATGATTTTGTTAGCGTTAATAAGTACGAAGTGCGCACCCTGGATTCTACTGTTAGCCATTATCGATCTTTGTATATAATACTTGTGAATTAAAGTTATATCGAGGCAATTGGCACAGGATGCACATATGACATTAATAAACTGATCAATTGCAGTCTTAGATAACAATGAAAACATACAAGTAAACAGCACAAAGTGAATTTAAATATCACCCATTGCACAATCAGGTAGCTGTCAGGATTCAGTAGCTAAGAGGATAACGTGATGGCGTTTGAAGCGAATTGTACTGAGTTCGAGTCCCAGAGTGAACATCAACTCTGGGATGCAAGCACATTCAGCTAATGAGTTCCAAATAGGACGAAACGCGCGTCAAAATGGATTCCACTGATAGCCACTATCCATCTTTCCATGTATGGTTTATTGTTGCATTTCTTATGATGAAACACTAATAAGTTAAAATTTATTTAGATTGTTCATGTTAGTTTTACAATATACTTTATATTATGTAGATAGTTTTATCACAATTTGATATCTTTGGCGTTTCCAGGTTGTTTGTGATTCAGAAACAACCGACAATGGGCATTCATAACACTGACAGGAATAGAATGATGAACTATAGAGTTTCATAGTTTTGTATGAAACTATTTAACCATTGTTACTGAATTCAAAGGTTTCTATTTAAATGTTCAGTCCAATATGAAATATACAAAAAGACAATCATACTACTCTTTGGAAAATCGACGTAAACTTTCAGGATTTTGACTTCATACAGAATGTTTAATATTTCATTGTGAGTATTTTATTTCTACGTCTTATCTCTGGTGAATTACATGAATAAATCTGTTTTTCTGGTGACAATTCTTGAATAGTATCAGAAGGGGTTTTGTGGAGATTGTAGTGATTTTAATTATTGAGATCATGAGTCAATCGAATCTAAACCACCATGGGAAACCAGGAAGAACTGGATGGCCGTTTCGTCTTATTGTGAGAATCCCCAGCAATGTGCATCCACCATCCCGTCTCGCTGGATTCGAACCCAGGACCTACTGGTCTCGCGCGCGAGCAGTTAATCACTAGACCACTGAGCCGGCATCCAACGGTGTTAACGTCTAACTTCAACTAATCCACGAAATCGAGCGACACATCCACCATTATCATCAGTGAGTTACTATTATATCACAACAGACCCGGTTGAACTCCACTGGTTACTGTTTCTCACTAGAACTCCAGGATATACATCTTGAAGCTAATAACTATTTAGTATATGTTGATTAGTATCAGAAGGGGTTTTGAATAAATTGTTATTCTATCTTGCCTAGTTATAACGCATAACCTCATTCAAAACATTAGAATATGATAATCAAATGTTAAATAGACATAAATAGCTTTTATATCTTAGCCTTAGATCATACGTTACAAAGACATTGCAAATCAATTGAATAATTCAGTTTAAACGTATTCTCAATACTGACAAACATTTCGCGCTGCTTTTTTTTCTAAGTGCGCCAATAAGATTCAATTTTAAATGATAACTATTTCAGTAATGCATAATGTTTTTTTTTTAAAATGAGGTGTTTGCGAACAAATGTCAGTTTATTATTTATCAGTTGAGCCAATTGAGACATATTATTAATTTTCATTTTGTCACCATTCCCATCTAATTTCATTTTCAACTTGACTAACTGTTCATAAATCGTATTGTTTCTTAGTGAATCTTCATAAAGTTTATCTTAAAGATAGTCACATTATAATAAGTCAGTGTTTTATGACTTTTAAATATCGATTTATGATAATAAACTATTATCATATTTTCACTTCATCAGAAGGGGGTCTTGTGAAAATTGTAGTAATTGAATAGTTGAATTCATGAGCTAATTAAAGCTAGATCACCATGGAAAATCTGGAATCACTGGACAGTTGTTAAGAAGTTAAGCGTTCATGCGCGAAACCGAAGGGTCTTGTGTTTAAATCTAGCTGGCGGGATTGTGAATGGAAACTGTTGAGGCGTCCCTTACTAAGACGAAACGTCCGTCCAGTGCTTTCAGGTTTTCCATGGTAGTCTAGATTTAATTGACTCATGAGTTAAAGTAATAAGTTTTCATTTGTTTGCTTTTAATGTTTTTAAATAAATTCGACACGTTGACATGATATTTATTTCTACTTATCTACAATCTAATCACAACTTTATATTGTACATTTTTGTGATGTATTCATGAAACATGTATATGTACACTTATCCCTGTTCTTTCAATGTATGCTTAGTGATAAATATCTAACGCTTTGTTATATGATGAGAAATACTCCTGAGAAAACCAATTCACTTTCCTTCAAATACTTTGTCCAATATTTTATCTTGTATTTTGTATTAAATTCAGTGTTTAAAATAGATAAGGAGGAACAATCGTGATCTCAAAATTAGGGTGTGTGAACATGTACATAAATGCACTTGGTTTTGTTTTATTTGTATCTTCCCATTGTTATTTAAGACTGCAAATGATCAGTCCCATGTTGGCATGTGTGCATCCGGTGAGGACTGCCTCGATATTGCCTTAAGTCACAAGCTTTTTAAGCAAAGATGGATACTGGCTAGCAGTGTAGTCTAGGGCACAAGTTTTGTCCTATTTGGGACACGTCAGCTGGATGTACCTCCATCCCAGAGTTAATGATCACTCTAGGACTCGAACCCAGCACCGTTCACTTTAAACGCCATCGCGTTATCTACTTACCTACTGAGTCCTAATAGCCACCTTCTTATGCAATGGAGTGAAGTTATTGTTGTACTTGTACTCAAGTGGTTGTAGAAACAAATAGAATCAAATGACCCAATAAGAGTAAAGGAAAAGCACCCAACATCCTCTATTGCTAAACGTATAATCGAAACAGGCCATAAGACTGATCTTAACTTGGCTTTTATGGTGTTGTATAAAAGTGTAAAAGAAAGTATACTAAGGTTTATTGAAGCTTTAACGATACGGAAATTCAAACCCCTTTGTGCATTCGAAAACAGTTTATTCTCACTTTAAACCCACCCTAGTAATATTGACTTTTTATTCAGAGTGCTTAGGTTTCAAATTGTATAAAATAGATAAGTTCACTGTCATTGAATTCATATTTTAAAGAAAATCTATATTGTTTTCATTTAGTAAGTAAATCTTATGAATAGCCACTCTCTTATAGATAATTTTCAATAATAATGAATTCTTCCATAGATTTCTCACCAAGTTAATAGTTACAATCATTTACAGTTATCTTTATGTGCTCACATTTAAACCTTATTATTGTAAGTTCATTTCTATATGGGGATATGGATACGTACTTTTGAGTAGTCATATACTTTAACAAAATAATCACTATCTAATGGAATATTATATTTAATGATAATAAAGTAACGAAAATTATTTCCTTAATCAGCTTAGAGAATCATTTTTTAAGGAAAAAAACAAACAGTATTGAATTCATTTATTTCTAACTTCAATAATTTATAATTAATTATTTGAGAAATACAGGATCTACATACTTTTATCACACCAACAATTTAGTATTGATCCCTGTAGTGAATAACATAGACTTCTATTTACCAATAGCAATAAACGTAAGAGATATTGTGGCCCTGAATCTGACCCCAATTAGATAGTATGAACGGTTGTTGAAATATGCATATCGCCAATCCTCGTATATAATCATTGACCTAAATCACGTTAGTGAATAATGGAATTAAATATGTCAAATACGAGAATGGATTTTTTGAATACGTATATTTTGTATAATCATTGATCTGGACAGGCAATCAGAGGGACGAAGCGAAGAGAAGACAGTGAAGGGAAATAACGCGCAGTTGAGATGGCATATGAGCCAAATCCCTTTAATCAAGCGTTAATCAATATTTATAGGCACACGAAAATAAGTTACAGATATGTGATGAATGGAATAAGTAGTGCACACACACGCTCATATGAAAACAGTCAAGGTTAATAAGCGAGTAATTAACAAGGTCAAATTGTAGCTTGAGAAGAATGGATAAATTAGCCTGTTCAGAAGCTAGAACAAATTCTGTAGGCTCAACATAGTAACCAACACTACAGAGAATTTATGAAAGTCATTTACAGGACTAATTATGTGTAAATAAATGAATATTCTCAAAATAAACAGTGAAAAAAAGTGTTGCATAAGCCTAACTACAAATAAAATGAATGAAGACTCAATAAAAATTAGTCAACAGATCATTTTTAAATGGATCTTTAGAAATTTCAATAATACAATAAGAAGATGAAAGTTATCAGAACTATATGATGATATATTAACGCAATACATTTCGAACAATCTGATCACCCACATATATTTGTTAAGAATACTTATATATGAAAACTAAAAGGTCGGCTGCTATCAAACGCAACTCGATTTCGTAAACGTGGCAGTCTGCTTAGCAACCAATCAGAATGAAGCGGGAATTATTATTTCCGCTATCCTTGTAAGCAATGGCGGTCGGCTTTCCACGTTCTTTGTCTTTTCAGCTATTTTTTTGTGTAGCTACATAGTTTAATGTTTCAGTATGCTAAAATGCCGCAGTTAGTGTAATGTTCTAAATGTTGGCGTAAAATTTATTTCGATTCAGCATTGTTTTCTGGGTTTTTGCTGCTGCTACTCAAGTCAATGTATTTCTTTAGGCAAACTGGTTAGTCTTATGTTATTAAATGCTAATCCGTTTTGTTTTGAGTACTTTTTTCAGATATCGAGAGCCAAAGTTAGTTTTCTCAGCTAAAATAAGTGTTGCTGCTGCATGGAACTCTTACTGTCCGCATATTCGTTCCTAAGTGTCATTTATTATGTTATCGGGCGGAATGAAAGAAAACAGTCTCCGATTTGTTATTTTCTGCGGTATTATGGATCACGCTACTCCACCAACGAGTCAAACTGATACTGAGTGTCCAGTAGCTGTCGATACCAGTGATGTTTTCAAAAGGCACCTGACAAGCTAGGACCAAGTCAGAGAAGCTATAGATCTGTTGCAGAAGGTTTGTTACCAATAATACGCCATACACAAGTAATAGATGAGTTGGACTCATTACGTAGTACGTGAAAGCAAGCGGAACAAAGAAAAGCCGGAAATACATTACGAATATGTAGTGTATGTATGTTCTTTTGGCCATAAAAAGAAGCCGGAGGGCCATGGTCAGAGAGTAAAAGGGTAAATGACTATTATTATTCTTAATTTTCATAGATCAAAATTTACTGGTTGTAAGGCCATGTTTCGTCTGCGCTATGATGTCAACCGGTTCGTCATAGCGTCATAGAAAGTGATACATAACCATCCGTATGATGAAAAATGCTTAAACAATGATTCTTGGTTCAGGAGATTAAATCAAGATCAGTTGAACGTTGTTATACCAATGTTTGAGACTAGGAGTAATTCAGATTCAATAGTTAAGTATGCAGAAGACAATTTTGAAAAGACAATAACGGTGCAATATGTTAATAATTTAAAATATAAAGTTATCGAACGTAAGGTTATCCCATATATTTACGGCTTTTTTAGGTTGTGGAAGTTTAAGCGACGTACTTTCAAAGTTACGCAACAGTGAATAAGTATTCGTTTGTTATGGTGGTGTGGCTAACCAGGTCACAAAAATAGCATTTAGTACGTACGATCAAATTGAAACGTACAAGCGATTCCCTGAAGTTGTTTGCTTGGATTCGACATACGACACGAATAGGGGAAAGTAATTAAAAATGTTCTGCTTATCAATTGTCTTTAGTTATAAACTCTTTCAGTTGGTTTGTATAGATAACTGCGGGCATGGAGTCCCAGTAATGTTTGCTTGGACAAAGAAAGAGAAGAAGGTAGAGGTGGTATGGATACTGAACCATTTCAAAAAGATCATGAATGGCACCTGTCAGACGGAAACCTTTGTGATGGATTGTGCAAGATCCACCATATCTGCTGTAAAATTAACCCACCGTACTGCCCATATAGCTTTATGCTCTTTCCACGTGTGTAGAGCTATGTGTAAGAAGACTTGCAATCCAATAATGAAGCAGTACTTATGTCAACTTGTGCGTCAACAATCAGTTGTTAAGTTTCATCAGATCCGTCGAATAATCATTGTTCGCAGCAGACGCATCTCGAAGTATTTGAACAAATACTGGATGAGTAGAAAACGAAGTTGGGTTGCATCTTTCAACGGTGGTGTTGTTACCTTGGGTAACAATACAAATAACTGCGTTGAAAGCTCACATCGACAATTGAAGAGAAAGTTGAATAACGGAGATGCTTTTAGTAAATGTACGTGAAAGACCTATATGTGGCAAAGGCAGTCAAGCAAACGCAGGTCACTGCAATCGAGCTTGCACTGTAGTCACAAACGTGAATTTGTTGCTCCAGATGGCTTAATGCCTCTTTTAAGCAAGCTAACTGCGTATGCCGGGTTTATAGTCCTTAAAGACTATAAAAAGAAAGGACTCATGTACATCGAAAACAGTCAGTCACCATTAGTGTTCTTCGTGGACGGACCGCGGAGGACACAATAAGCTGTGCCATAGATATGGTTGATGAAGTTATACGCAATAGACGTCTGCCTAGAGCTTCCGAACATGGTAAGTCGACTGGTCCTTTGGAAATCAAAATCTAAGTCTTTCTAAATGCATCTATTAAGCTAATACTCGTACTCTCTATTTCAGATAATCAATGAACACAAGTCGCGTAATGTGCATCTGCTGTGTTGCCAGTTTTTGTTAATAGCTTTTTAAATAAAAGTTTTATGTTTAGTAAACACATACTTTTTTGCTATTTTTCATATAAGGGGGTGAAAACGATTAGAATGTGTAACGCGTATACATGCATCAACTGCCGTGACTTAAATTTACTACATATTATCTAAGTGCTCAGAGGTTCGTGTTTCACAAGTTTCTTACAACGGTTAACTAGATAAAACAAAATAGCATCAGATTTACAAATTTATTCAGGGACTTTAATTAACAATGGAATATCAAACAAAGATTTACATCAGGTTCACTTTTAGAAGTCGCATTGGTAATGTTAAGCCTCAGTATTTGTTGTTTTTTCCAGACGAAAGGGTAAAAGAAGTAACTCAAAAATACTGGAAGTGGTTGTGAGACTAAAGTGGGCGTCCAGCATGCTTTTAATAATCTGCTGTTAGTCAGGTCTCCCGTAAACAGTTTCATACGGCCATAGTTCTAACGGCGAAACAGTTTGTAAGATCTGTGAAGGCTCACTCCCGTTACATTCTAAATAAAAAGTAGTAATGGCTTTAGTCAAAAATGTTGGAAAGGTAAATAAACAAATTACATGTTTCTAAGAAAAGAATTTATGCAGCTGTGATTTATCTCGAGTTCATGATAATTGGATCAAGCCAGCTACTACAACTTGTGCAAAGCATAGCATGGGCTTAGTGTCGTATCGCAAAGCCTTTGTTATTTTGCTCCCACTTAAGTATTCCCATGCATCTGCATCTGGTTTCACAGGAAGATATACAAGTAGATTTAGTGTCTGATAAACTAAAACTCCTAGTTGTCAAAAATATTTTTAACATTTGTCCACAGCTAGCAGCACTTAATTAAGACAGAACACTTCTTCTAGGACTGTATACTGCTGTTTTGCAGGCAACTAAAAGCTCAGACATTTAGCTATCCTGCTACCGATGTTATTGCTGGGGAAATTGTTTAATGACAGTGATCTTGAAATACGGTCAGTGTTAGATGTACAGTCTACGAATAAACACCAAGCATACTTATCACTATCTTATAATGTATGACAGCAACAGCATCAAATTCACATTTCTCCTATTTTTAATCAGACTGATTTGAATCAGTATACTCATTAAAAGCAGACAGCTCTACTTACTAACTTGACCTGTTTCGTTACAGGTTTCTTTCGACTAAACCGAATTACACAACAACCAAGAATACTAAACTAAGCAAGTGTCATAATTATTGTTTCATTTGCACAGACATGTTGATCAAAGTAGTTAAATGGACATAATTCAACCGATAAAACCAAAACACGAAATATAGGCTAGTCAAACTTACCTAACGGAAGACAAAGGATATATATATATATATATATATATATTGCTTTGAGACTGAAGACAACAGTCAGTTGTTCAGAAAAACATAATGTACAACACAACAAACCTTTCTTCAGTAACATTATGCACTGACGGTTTATGTGGAAGAAATCAACTATGAGATTAAACTCACTACAACTTGGGATACCCTCTCAGCGTGCAATGAACGTACAGTGTAACGCAGTCAGACGTAGCGAATAAAAATTACAACCACAGCAAAATTCACAGCATAATCTAGTTATTTAATAAAAAATACATTATGATTTGACAAATTCTATGATTACATGAACGCAGAGATTACCGTTATTACACTTGGCGATACATTAGGCTTACATGGAAACGTTGCGGATAAATCCACCCAAAAGGTCAACTGGACAAATCTTTAAAAAACCACTAATTGCATTAAATCAAAAATAATGTGGTATGTGCTACTGATGTCAATGGATATAAGTAGTATGTATCATCAATGGAAAGTGAAATACCTGGCAGTGGAAAGTTAAGAAGATCTAAGAAAAGAGAACGAGAACAATGAAGTCTGAGACTATTGATTGACATTTTGCAAATGAAGTATTTACTTTATGGTTCTCAGATTTTGCTAAGACATTCTGTAATTTGTGTTCTCGTTCGCTACAATAACATGACTAAGTATTAAAAATTAAAAAAAAGTAATCCATAACTGATAACATTATCTTTTCGGTTGAATGCATTAATTTTAAATCACTTTATGAATAAGATTGAGTTTTACTCTTTCCTACCCCCAAATGCCTTGGTACGGCCGAGAGTGGAAAGAGTCAGCTCTCCCTCTCCAAATGCTCTCACATGGCCACGTCCATACAACCACCGCCAGGGAAGTTATACTCAATGCCTTCTCGTGACATTGCTGTTGTTTACGAAGTTGAAAGGACGAAAAGAGAATGTCTGGCGCCTTAACCAGGTTGGTGCATATAGAGGACTCACCTAGGGTCCAAAAACTCTGATTCCAAACCTATGGTACACATAGGTTCCATTATCCCGAAGGAACAAATGGCGTATGAACCAATGGTTGGCCACCAGCTGCCCTGAGGCTCCATTTTTTGAGGGTGCTCCACTGCTTTGTGTATCAAATCTTCAGGTTGAAGGCTCCGGGTATGGCCCTCTAAGAAAACCACCTGTTTCGATCTGGGCACTCGAGCAATATCCCAGTCCTCACACAAATGTAATGATTTATGTGGCGTACATCCCCTTGTACCAATGTTTATACGTTAAAATAAATAAATAGATAAATCGCTCTTTACTGAATAGCAATTACGCTGTCAAATATATTAGTATCATTCAATATCAATTATTATAAACAGGACTGAGAAATATGTTTAAATCATTCTTCTACCAATCATAATCCTTATTATGTTGAAATTTTCATTACAGACTGAATTTATTAGCATAAATGTTGAAAATCAAGAATAGATATATAACGGTTTCATACTGATATAATGATTTTATAGGAATATTCACCCATAATCTTATTATAAATTAAAACCAATACTTTGAAATCTTGTAGGTAGTAAGGTATCATTATTAAAGTCTAATGGCTCTGGATTCGAATCCCGCGAGTGGAATCGCGGATGCGCACTGCTGAGGAGTTTAACAATAAGACAAAACGACCATCCAATGCTTCCAGATTTGCAACGGTGGTCTAACATCAATCGGTTCATGATCTCAATCAAAAACTTAGTAATCTTCATAACACCTATATTGATATTTTTAATTCAGTTATAAGTTAGTAAGACCACTGATAAAATCTCCTTCACTTCCAATATTATTGATTTCTACCAATAACCGTTTCTCACTTTCTATACGAATTCATGTTTCTATATGAATATGATAAAATTTCCAAATTAATGAAATTGAGGGAGACTATAGACGAACCAATCAGATTTACGATAATAAGTCTTGAATTTTAACACGAAATTAATTCATTCACCTGGCTATCTAAAGTTTTAGTATTATAACTGATATCAGTTCATGATTGAAAACCCTAAATCTAATTCTTAACCCTAATCATCAATTATAAATCATAATTCTAATTCTCCACACTGATTTATAACCCTCATTTAGTACTAGTTAGTAGATGAACCTTCTCAAGGACATTTTAGCGTTGTTCAAAGATCGTCCATCAATTACAATCTCATCATAATATTAATTAAAAGTATCATTAGTTTTTCTTATTGTTTGTACTGATTTCATTGTTATTATTTGTTGTCTATATTCCATTTGACATTGATTCACTTCAATTCCCAGTTGTTACATAATAATGATCGTAAAATATTATTCATATATACATATACTCAATCAATTGTGTTCACTATATGTTTAAAACACTTCAAACATGATAAGTTTTAACTCTTGATAGTTGAAAAACATTAAAGATAACGTATAAATATAAAATGGAATTTCATTTATTTAGTTATAATATTTAGGAATAAACAAGTATGTTTGAGTGTGTGTGTGTGTACGAGTGGGGGGTATGTGTTGTGGTAGCGTTTGCTTAAGATTTACTAACCGATCCATTTTTTGTGCATCTTTTAATCAGAACAACTACGAGTGAATGAGCGCACACACGCACGCATCATATCGCATCAGATCACGGTGGTCTATTGTATTCGACAAAAAAAAATTACAGGAAAATCTTTTGTCTTGTCCTCTTCTTCTTCTTCCATTTCTACTATTGTTTTAATTAGTTTCTCTTTTTTTCGAAAAATTTTTTCGACCGTCATTTAATATTTATTAGTTAGCTGAAGTGTTTCTTTTTTTTAATCATTTGTTTGTCTGAATTTATCTTGTATAGTAATTTACTACTAATAATAAGATATATAACTAGTTATATATGCTTTGATCGAGCATTATATATATATATATATATATATATCTGTAACATACATATAGATGAACTCCTATTCTGTTTCTATGATGAAAAACTTCACACAAACCAGATGTTTTATTATATACGACACAATGAAGTTCGATAAAGGTGGATAGATAGATAGATAGATGGATAGATAGTCAGATTATGGACATTAAGAGAAAATAACAAATCGAAGCAATACACTATATGCAAATATCTATATATGTTGCATACCATTTTGTTTTACATATGTATATATGTATAACATAAAATGTAAAGAAATGTTTCAAATCGGCGACCACCAACCAACTTTTCTATTTGATAAATACCGCCATTAAGGAATATTGTTTAATTTTCCCTTTTTCTTTGTTTATATATATATATATATATATATATATGATCAAATAATTTGCTTCAACATTTTTCATTTCAAATTCCATGACAAGTGGATACAATTGAGAAAGATGAATGATTTGTATAAATAAATGAAATTATCAATAATATTAAAGTTATCAGTAGTAATATTCATTTTTTATTTTTAAAAAAATGTGTATATTTTTGAAGTAACATTGCGATGTGTGCTACTTATACCGAAATAAGTAGTATATAACACTAATCAGGAATATAATATCTAGCAGTAGAAGATTGAGAAGATCAAGAAATAAAGTACGGAAGAAGAAAGCAATGGGTATAGAAATGTAAGAGTAGTGAAGTCTGAGACAATTGACCGGTATTTACATAAGCAATAGTTAAGTTTGAGATAATTGATTGATATTTTGTATTTACTATATGATTCTTAGATTTTACTAAGATACTGTGTAATTTTGTTTTCAAGTACATTCGATTGCCCCACACACACACACACACATACACTTGTGTTCTCGTTCACCATAAAATTTTCTTCCTTCTTTTTCGTTTTTTATTTCTATTTTAAATGTTTTATTGTGACATTATTATAATTTTAAAGAGAAGAAATCTCGCGAGGCGGGATCATGGATGCGCATTTCTGAGGAGTCCCACAATAGGACGAAACGGCCGTCCAATGTTTCCAGGTTTACCATAGTGGTCTAACTTCAACTAACTAGTGATCTCAACCATTAAAATTACTATAATATCCACAAAAATATATTCTGATAATTATCAACATATGCTCAATAGTGACTGGCTTCATGAGGTATATCCTGGAGTTCTAGTGAGAAACAGTGACCAGTGGAGTTCAACCGGGTCTGTTGTGAAATAATAGTAACTCACTGATGATAATGGTGGATGTGTCGCTCGATTTTGTGGATTAGTTGAAGTTAGACGTTAACACCGTTGGTCTAGTGGCTAAGTGCTCGCGCGCGAGACCAGTAGGTCCTGGGTTTGAATCCGGCGAGACAGGATGGTGGATGCGCACTGTTGTGGATTCTCACAATAAGACGAAACGGCCATCCAGTTCTTCCTGGTTTTCCATAGTGGTTTAGATCCAATTAAAATTACTACAATCTCCACAAACCCCCTTCTGAGAAATGACTTTGTAAGGTGAAACAATTTACAACTATGAAACTAATATATAACTGGTAAGAGTATAGTATTAAGATGAAATTGAAACAGTATATGTAATTAAATAATTTCTGTAAAGGAAATCGATAATATTACAAAATGTAAACAGATTTGATATATGTAATATGTTAAAATCTGGTACTGATCACTTTATGATGTATTCTTCTTAATTTGGCAGATATAAGTAGTATGTAGCAGAAATCAGATGTGGAATACCTGAGTGCAGAAAACTGAGAAGATTTAATTGATGAGGACAGGAAGGGAAATAGAGAGCAATTGTAATAACAACAGAATTGAGAAAATTATGAATCATGTAAAGGGAAATTGATGGAATATATGCATATAATGAATTTAATGTAAGATTTTCATATTACACACAATCATTCTATAATTTTCTTATTAATTAATAAATTGTTCTATCCCACCTAAGTTCTCGTTCATTAAAACTCTGTGTGTAAATTAGTAAATTAATGACATATCAATTTGTCACTTTGAATAACAGTAATCCATCTCCTCGAACCTTTATAAAAGTTCAAATAGATTTTTACAAGGATCTGTATTATTTCTAGTTACAGTTAGGTATTTACAGTAAGGATTAAACGTTTACAGTTAGGATTTAGAAATAATATCGATTTGCCTGTTGTACATAATTTACAAAGACAGGATTGTGTATTTGTTGCATTTAATTCTAACGACTTTATTCAATTTTACCAAGAGAAAAAAAAATAATTTTTCACTATTATTTTAAAAGTTATTGGTAGAATGCAAAGATTTTTTCTGTTGTTCATTATATGGGATATTTGAATATCGCTCAAAAGCCTAAAAGTCATGTTCTCAGTCCTGTTTAGCTTGTCGCTGTGATTAGATGGCAGTTGGAGGTAGTCAACAGAAAACTCTGGACCCGAGTTTCGTGCTACTTAGCGCTTGTCAGTCAGGTGTACCTATAATCTTGAAGTAACACGAAACCTGGGTCCAGGGTTTCCTGTCGACTACCTCCAACCACCATCTAATCTCAACATGCAATGTCGAGTCACCTAGACTGGTGGCCACATTGCAACATGGTCGTTAGCATTCGATTAGCACTAATAAGGACTTGACACACATGAAATTGATCACCACTTAATGATCAATCAATTGTGAGCTTGTCGCTGTATTATACTTTTACCTAGTAATTAATCAATTTTTTTACATTATTTCAGAATTTTCGCTAAACGAGGTGACAATTCAGTCTCGAAAACATATTAAGACAAGTAAAAACAATAAACTTTACAGGTACTTGTAGTTTGATAGATCACTGTTATCAAATGTTAATCATAAGATATATCTGTCTGGAGAAAGAAAAGCCATGTAGATCTCTTTTTTTAAACCTATAATAACTTCATGTGCTAATTTTAACTAAGAAGTTAACTGACGGTTTTTACTGATCCATAAACTTTCGCCCAGTGAAGTCTGGCTCACACCTCCTCGAGATGACCCGAGAATAGTAGGAATTTGTTTCATGAACTAGAGTGGGTGAATAGGTGGAGATTAGTCTCACCCTTATTCTGCTTACGTTGATGGAGATCGGACTAGTCCCTCAGTTCATCGTAAATATGGACTACCTTAAAGGCGAGTATAGATAAGTTAAATGTGAAATGAAAAACATCAGGAAGAATTTATTTGTTACGATTCCTAACTGGATTATCTCTATGACGGCTCATTAGTTCTAGTGAAAACCAGAGCGATGGCAATGAATTGCACGTAACCAGTGAGCAGAGGTCGACACTTAACTAGTTTACGGTACGAATGTGAAGGAGCTGATTTTCAATAGACGACTTATAACCCAAATAGTTTGAAGGCAAATGGATCCTTCATTTATCAGTGTTACTGGAGCCTAGTCTGGAGGCAATCAAATCAAATCGCATCTATGCATATGTGTATGCTATGGACTGTGTAGGCCTCAGTGTATTTATTAATGTAACGCATACTTGCAATGTTATCCACGTTCCATACTTGTGTATTCATTATTGCCCTTAACGCTTTTTGATTGTTTAAAAGTCTCCGGATAAGAAAGACCCTAATGAATTGTACAGAAGTAGGCTGGTAGCTTGTTCGTCTGTTTCACAAATTATAGTTTAATTGAAGTCCTCAATAATGCACAAACTGTATCAAAGTGAACTACTAATGTCTCTGCTTGCTTCGCTTTCTCTAGTGCTCCAGTTTCTCATATCATTACCAAATGTAATCGAATTTCCTAATTAGTTGGGTGGTAACTAACTAACCAGTAAACTAATTTTAGTTTAATTATATCTAATGTAACAGGAGAATAAAAGGTCTTACTGTTTTCAACAATATACTACTAATATACCATGATGTGACTGGGATCGATGTTTATACCATCACTATGTTAGATACTCAATCGATACACTATACACAGATTGGAACCATGTTTTACCAGATATATGATTCATTGCCGAAAACTATAGTATAAACTAGATAATTTCGACATTAAATACAATTACAAGCAGTCTACTCAGCGAGTCTGTATTAGAAACAAATAATAGAAGGAAAATTACATATTATGTAGTCAGTAAGACGTTTCTTTTTGTTCAAGTCCAGTGGCCAATCACGCTTACTTTTACTAGCAATACATCAGTATCATTAAATTGTATAATCATTTATTGAATCATTATTATTGTTGTTATTCCTATTTGTGTCATTATCTTCCCTACTTTATCTAATCTGATATAGAATAAATATGCGTCACTGTCAAATAAAATGCTTCATAGCACATTCCGACTTCCGTTTCTTGTGTTCTGTCTAAATGAACAGTTTCATTTCAATTTTACTAACCTTTATCTCCAGTCATATTGTTCTTTGTGACATTAGGTGTCTTATAGCTGCTGATAAACAATTTCAGAATAGAATGAATCATCCTAATGTATCAAAAATGAACTATGTTATTGATTCTCATTACTGAAGAATCTCAAATGAAATGAAAACTGAGTTCAGTACTATCTTATTTTCAATTGTTACTATTACGAAAACTGTTATATTTTATGAAGAGTTGTCTAGTGGCTACCAATGATGTTTTAGCATAATCAACGTAATCCACACAGGATATACATACAGTAAAAGATATTGATGAGTTCTTGTCAAAATAACCAGTAATAGTGAATTATTGTATTTTATATTTGAACCTTTTTAGTTAAATTAATCTTAAAATAACACAGTTGATTTAAGCTACTTACATGAATCAAGAAATTTTCTGTTCAATTACGAAACAAATGCAGTTTTTAGAAGTAAGCACTAATTCAGTGAGTAACGTTAAGATTCTTGAAAAATAAGTGCCCCTTAATTTTCACACAGACGAGGGGTTTGAATAGTACAGAATGAACACTAAAACAGAATGGAAAATTACACAGTGGTATAGTAAAATGTGAAAATCATACATCAAATACATCATTTGCATATCGTCTTCGAATTGTCTCTTACAATTTTCATTATTCCTTCATTTATGTTGTTATCTTGATGATTTTCAGTTTTCTTCTCTCTTCTCTTTATTTCAATCTTCTCAACGTTCCACTGGCAGACATTCCGCTTCCGATTGGTGTAACTTACTACTTATATCTACAAACATAAGTAGCACACATCATAATATGGTTAGTAATAAATGCACAACCAATTACCCAGATACAAAGTATATTATTTAATTAAACTTTTGGTATTATCACTAACTTCTGGTCTGAGCCATGTTGGTAGATGCGGACCACTTGGTTGAGGTCCACCTGTCTATCGTGTCTATCAATGGTTGGAGACCCTGAGTGACATGATTCAGAATCGATCACAATGATGTAGGTGTATACACTCTTTGTCTTCCCTTAAACTATGAGATTACAATTGCCTCATACCTTTCTTTCTGCCAACTAATTCTTTCTTCCTGTACTATATCCTTGCATGCAATCATTCTTTTATGCACTACTACCATTGAAGTAGCTACTTCTATGAACATGGTGTTCATCTTGATGTGCTAATGAGTTGTGACAATTCTGACCGATGAATATATGTGCCTGATCCTATGTTGTAGATGACTGACTGACTGACTGACTGGATTCATCATTAAAATCGTGGACGCACTGGATGGCCATTTTGTCCTAGTATAGTGATCTAGCTTAGATCGGCTCATGAATTCAACTATTAAAATCTGTACAATCTCCACATACCTCTATTCTAATAATAAGTTTTGCAAAGCACAAATTTAACAGGAACACTGAAAGCATGACACATAGAACTTAAATAACATTGAAATTTTTAATTTTATGTCCCATCACAAAGACAAAAATACTATTAAATTCTCCCGACATTTTTATCATACTTCAGGAGCGAAAACTACCTCCAACCTAAAACTGATACATTCAGAAATTAGGTCCATTTGTAACGTCATATGTAAACGAAATTGTGACCTATATGGTGTAAACTAATTAAATTTAGATGATTGACAGAAAAACCGTAAAGATTATATATAAATCGTAGATCATACATAAACAATTGAGAGTGCTTTCGTTGTCAATCATAAATAAGTAGGAGTGGATGATGTTCTCTCAAGCAACAATAAAAACTCCGCGGTTAAACAGTCTAGTTCAAAGAACATGACACCACTACAATGATCAAATGAATTTAAAAATAATTTTAAATTAAATAGCCTGAGTCGACAATTCTATTCTGCAAGCTGTGTACTCGCAAATCATACACGTTTTGTACTAATAACATTCTTAGACATTAATTCTCGAATGAGCTTGTAAATACTGATTCGGTTGAACTATGCACTATATCACAAACTTATTTCAACAGTTCAAGGACTATACAACTGTTCCAGCCTAATTAGAATTTCTTCAGAAGTGTATTACTAATTTCAGCCCATGTTTAAAAATCTATTATTATCTACAAACCACTAGTACACATGATAGTCGCGTGTTCATTGGTTAATAACTTCTGCAATAATCTCCATAGTTATAGCAAGAAATCATGATTGATAGTGTTAGATCATTTTTTGAGGAGAATGGATACGGAACATCAGTAAAGAACAAATGTCACGCTATTTAAAAACGTAGCTAAATTTGACAGTCATCATTATTTTCACTTGGCGATTTGAATACGTTGGAAAGTACATTATTTCCAAAATATCCAACTAGAATCTTCTTAAAATAGGTTTTATTAATAACCGCCATCATAAACTTTTTTTACGCCACAGGGTGTACCATTGAATCAGGGGCTTAAATTTTCTTAAAATATTGAGTTAACTGTTGCCTTCAATACTATATTTTGATTTGTCTAGCCGCAGTCGGATCATAAGAAAATGTATCATACTTTCCTTTAAAATCTAATAAGTTTGATTCTGTACGAGGCCATAAGTTCACAAAAATCAAAAGTATCAAACTAGAATAAAACACTAATCCACTGCCCATTGATTTTCAAAAAAAGTCCGTCACTTCAAATCAATTCAATCAATGATAATCTCTTTAACTAGTTCACCCTTCCATCGATGAATTGTTATATCCTAGTGAAGAATAAATTACGGGTAACTTCTGAATACTATTAATCGACTAATATTATACATATATATATATATATATATATATATATATATATATATATATATATATATATATATATATATATATATATATATACCGGTCGAATGTCATTTGGTTTGGTACAATGTTATGATTGAATAAATCGTATTTTGATTGGCGAATAATTCACATGACAACTAGACGGGCTTTAAATCACAACATAAATATCATCAACAAACTTGAAAGTTATATTTCATAGCTACTTATCAACAACAACAACAACAACAACAAGTACCTATCATAGAAACAAGTGATTCTATTTCTTTCAGATTATTAATTTTTTTTAATTCTACAATATACATACAAATGATATAAATAAATGCTTCAATGATTATTTCTTCCCTTAATAAATCACAAAAAACTTCTCCATCATTAATACAAATAAACATACCCGTAAATAATTCCTTTTAATTTATAAACCATATGTCGATTATCTTTTAAATTAATTAATTTTTAATACAATAAATAAGTAAATGAATAAAAAGAAAGAAACAATAAAGTTTTTTTTAATTTTTTAATTTTTTGTTGTTGTTGGGGAATTAGGGAAAAGTTAAGAAATTATAAAATATTGAACTAAGAATTTTTTTTAAAAAAATAAGTATATGTATATACTACTTAATTAAGATGAACATTGTCATTATTATATTATCTATGTATAATTAAAACAGTTAAAAGTAGTTTAATTCTAGTATATTATGTCAATAAATATTACTAATATTATTATTATCTTGTAAAAATTAATAGTTAATATTAGAAGGGATTTTGTTGAGATTTTAAGTAATTTCAATAGTTGAAATCACGAGTAAATTGAAGCTAGACCACCATGGAGAGCTTGGAAGCACTGGATGGCCGTTTCGTCCTACTGCAGGACTCCTCCGCAGTAGGCATTCATCCCGTCTCTCGCACGAGACTAATAGGTCCGGGGTTCCAGTCTCGCGGGTGGGGGCGGCATCGTGCATGCGCACCGATGAGAAGTGCTATACTAGAACGAAATGGCCGTCCAATACTTCCACGTTTTCCATGGTATTCTAGCTTCAAATGACTCATCATTTCAACTACTGTAACAATTATTAATGTTAATACATACTTGCTTACTTACTTATGCCTGTTACCCTTCGTAGAGGAGTATGAGCCGCTCATCAGCACTACTCTCCATTCAATCCTGTTTTGGGCAATCATTTCCAGTTGTTATTTATCCCAATAATGATAGTAGTATTCTTCTTGATATTTAAAATTGATATATATATATATATATATATATATATATATATATTATGTACAACGAATTCTATTTTTGGTATCAGAAGGGGGTTTTGTGGATATTATAGTAGTTTTAATACTTGAGATCATGAGTCAGTTGACGTTAGAACAACATGAAAAACCTGGAAGCACTGGATGGCCTTTTCATCCTACTGTGGGACTTCTCAATGGTGTGTATTGACGACCCTGACTCGCGGGATTTGAACCACGGACGTATCAGTCTCGTGCGCGATCGCTGAACCACTATACTACTGAGCCGACCGGTATTCGATGATTTTAATGTCTTACTTCAACTAATCCACCAAATCGAGCGACACACCCACCATTGTCATCAGTGAGCTATTGTCTCACAACAGACGCGGTTGATCTCCACTGGTCAGTGCTTTTAATTTTATGCCAAATTATGTACAAATGCAAAGTTGATTAATTGTGAAGAGAATGATATTTTATAATTTAAGAAAGAAATGGTTTATTGTTAGTTCCTTTTTGGATTTAAAAAAAGATTCAAATTAAAGCATAGAGACGGTTGATGTTATTCAGAACCATGTAGAAAATTACAAGACTTCTTACCTTATGTCATGATGAATGAAGGTTTGAATTATCTGTTTGTTGATATTTTTGATTAAATTGTAATTAGTTTATGTTGATGTTATAACTTGTGGCCTGTGTGTCCTGCTAATGTATAACGTAATGATACCGCCAATTAGGGAGCAGTGAATTATCGATTGGACCAATGACGCGTAAAACCCGTACGAACAGTCTAGAAGTCCCTATTGCTCCTACTTCCTGTCTAACCCAGCCAGTTAAGTCCAGAACACCAAACTCAGCCTCTGCAACGTGAAATTGTTTATTTCAAACATACGGAGCTTATATGCCAATCAAACAGACCATACCGTACTATAAAATGTGAAACAACATTTGTACATGAATTAGTCAAATGTGGCTGTGAATGTGGGTGGTGTTACTTAATAGACAGGGCATAAATTCAAGAATGGTAAGTCGTATAGTAATAGTTCATAAATCAAAATAAAGCTCATAATAAGAGGGACATGAATATGAATAGTTAAGTTATTTGACAATTGTATGATAAAAATGTACGTATAGTATTGGTTCATAAATGGATCCCAAAAGTTACCATTCATTATGCTTGCCGGGATATAACAGTTGAAATACATACATTCTGTGTGAATTGCTTCTGTATTAACCATTTTGTTAAAAAATGTTCTAAAACAGATGGATTATGGCTACCAATGCAATCCAGGAGGCATATTTTGTCTTCGTGAAAAAGTCAGTAATAAACTGGACCTAGTAATTCACATTAGGTCTTTGAAGTAAAAGGCACTGGGTTTAAGTCTCAATGTGATCGCTAACATTGTGGTATTGTATTGGCTTAGCTTCATTAATCAACCATTATCCTAAAAATCTCCAACGGTGTTTGAAATCAGAAGACAATAGGACGCGGTGACTTCTGTTTATTAGCGGATAGCACAGATAAAAAAGTTCCGAGCACATCGAGCAAATTCGGAGCAGAGAGGCTAATGTGTGCAAGCAAGCGAATACATAGGCAAATTTATAGTTAAGTCGGATCAAGGCGCAGCGAGGCAGTGCAGAGACTATTTAATAGGATTCGAGCTCGTATATACATGGGAAAAAGAATAATTTATCGAGCGATATTTAAGCGATTAACATTTAAGCTAGAGATATGTGCGTAGTCTGTCACATGTGATTAGGCGTACACGTTTATACCGACATAATGATGATCATAATAGTAAAAAGAAATAGACAAATTGTTACTGTCCGAACAACAATATCTGCTAAATAAGCTAATAAAAGGGTTTGTCAAAAATTAACCGTAATCAAAATTAATCGTAGGAGTATTGCTATAATACCAACCGACGATTATCGATTAGGACAGTGATATCGATTTATTCTATAAAACTTTGTAGGTTGGCTTTCTTGTGATAACCATAATCTATGGCTAAATCTTACATTTTAAAACCTGTACCTCAAAAGTAGTCAAAATAATACAGATTCAGGTGCTCTTTAACTTCTAAGTTTTTCTTGATTTAATTTTTTGTTTTGAACTATATTGTTAATGTTCGTTTCTTCCCTTTGACTTTTTTTCAGTATTAGTGCGTAAAACTTGGCACCTTGAATTAATGTTTATTTGTATACAGCTCGAAGTTGTTCATTACTTACTTACTTACTTACACCCGTTACTTCTCATGGAGTAACATAGGTTGCCCACCAGCATTCTCCATCAAACTCTGTATGGGCTCTTTTCTACAATTGTTTCCGAGTGCTATTCATTCTTTTGACGTATGCCTCTAATTGCCAACGCGATGTGTTTCTTAGTTTTCCACTTCTCGATTTCCCTTCAAGATTCCACATTTGGGCTTGCCTCACGATGCAGTTTGACGATTTCTTCAATGTATATCCTATCCACTTCGAATGTCTTTTCCTAATTTCCTTTTCAACTAAAAGCTGATTTGTTCTCTCCCACAGTAGGTTGTTGCTGATGGCATCTTGTCCATTACTAACAAAGTAAAAATATAATATAAATGAGAATTAATTTTCCGATAACAATTTCACGATATTCTTGTTATCAATATAATATTCTTTATAATAGGTTTAGTTGAAATAATTTACTTACATTAATGTAGTTACAAACCAGAATGAGATTCTTTTCTGTTCAATTAATGATAAGGTTTTTCTTTCGATTTCCCATTTGCTAAACACTTGATTGAAATTAACAGATTCATAACTCATATAAACTATTATAAATTATAAACCATTCAAAATACTGCTTAAGAATATTATTTAGGAAAGTAGAAATTTATTGTGTTTAAAGAGAACGAATACTAAAGTATCACATTTGTTTACATTCATTCTACTTAAAGGATGGCTCTATTTATCAAGAACAGAAGTAGAAAAGTACCTCATCAATGAACAAGGAGGATCATATTCAGACGT
The DNA here is from genome assembly GCA_946903255.1 of Schistosoma spindalis. Classification (NCBI taxonomy): domain Eukaryota; kingdom Metazoa; phylum Platyhelminthes; class Trematoda; order Strigeidida; family Schistosomatidae; genus Schistosoma; species Schistosoma spindalis. The sequence goes on from OX336418.1 coordinate 20,506,594, forward strand.
AAAGTCGAGGATTGACAACATTGACCACATTCCTACAATTGAAGAATATATGGAACTCAAAACAACTGTCAATTACTATCAAAGTCAGAATCATCAATACGAATGTTAAGACACTTCTACTGTACAGAGTTGAAACTTGGAGAACTACTACAACCACCATCAAGAAGGTACAAGTATTTATAAATAGTTGTCTACACAAGATACTCAACATCCATTGGTCGGATACCATCAGCAACAACCTTTTGTGGGAGAGAACAAACCAGCTTCCAGCTGAGGAGGAAATTAGGAATAGACGATGGAAATGGATAGGACATGTATTACGAAAATCGCCAAACTGCATGACCAAGCAGGTGCTAACTTGAAATCCTGAAGGGAAGTGGAATAGAGGAAGGCCAAAGAACACATTACGTCGTGAAATAGAGGCAGATATTAAAAGACTAAATAACAACTGAAAGGGATTGCCCAGGACAGGGTTGGATGGAGAGTGCTGGTAGGCGACCTATGCTCCACGGGGAGTAACAGATGTAAGTAAGTAAGAACCTCAATTCCACTACATCGTAAAAGACAGTTATATTCATAGGATTTGTAAAAAACCTGAATATTTGAAAATAATTGAAGTCAAATGAATAAATCATAAGAAAAATAATAAGCAATCAGTCAAGAATCGGTAATTAAATTAAGCTGTTCACGAAGTGTTTCATCAGTATTGATTACTTAATACTCTAGAAAGAGTTCGAACAGTCAACAAATACTATTTAAGATCATAATAATTAGGAAGATGTATTCAACAATCAAATACTGTTTTAATGACTGTTAGATTTAATGGGAAATGAGATCTGTCATCATTTTGTAAGCCTTATCTAAGTAAAGTTACATCGACAAGAGATGTTCCTTTTGTTCAGGTTTAAGGGTTCATTCTAGCAATTCTCAATAAATTTAGAACTGTATAACCGAACTATCATTAGATAATTAATAATATTACCTGAAACAGAAGATTACTTCTAGCTCCATCAAGACCTCAGATATTTCATGCTAACGAAAATTGATTACCTCAAACCTAGGTCCAAAATCTTCTGCAGATTACTTGAAGTTATGTTTTATATGATATGTATTTGTACAAGACTTGCATTCTTTTTTGAAAAAAAAACCTACACATAGTCTAGATAAGTTCATAAACCATATTGTCTTGTATGAAGTGTAATATTCTATCCAGACCTTCCAAACAAGTGAAAACACAATGACCTATATTTTCATTTATTGTTCATAGTTAAGGAAAGTTTGCTTTGAACATTTGGATTGATTGTGATAATTGGATTTACACTTAAAAGTGTATTAGTATAGATGCACTTTTATAACAGTTCAATTTCTAAGCTTTCAATGTCGCTACGGTCAACATCATCAGCGCTTACGGCATGTAAAGTTTACATTATATGTCATCAATTCTATTGTTTTAAATATCCATTTTATAAAAACTAACCGTAAGAATCCTGATTAAACAAAACTATGACAATCATTTTCTCCGTCATGTTTGCAAAAAAAACATATTTGCTTGATATCTGTTTCCGTATGATCAGGTTGTAATTAGAGAAAACCAATTGAACAATCTCTCACTCTAGTCCCATGATCTGTTAGTTCACCCATTTTTCCAGAAGTATGGATGACCTTCTAAGTGCTATGTGACGCACCAACCAATGGTAAGCAAGCAAGACCTTAACGCTTATTGGTTCTCAAGATCTTTTTAACATAAGGGCCTATCAAAAGACAAAGAGAGTAAGCCGATCAGTACTTTACTTTGCTCAATTCAAAACTTATCTAATAGTTTACCTGACATATCTAACCACACAACACAATTGGAAAGCCACAATATGTATGTAATCCAGTCTAGTGACATAAAACCAGAATAATATGGTAACAATTAGTTGAGGATAAATCTGAAATAATAAAACATATTACAACGATTCATGGATTAAACGAAAGCTTAAAAATAAAAATATTTACTAATTGTAGAATCATTACATACCTGGGTAGCATCATTGATGAACACGGTGGATCTGATGCAGATGCGAAGGAGAAGATCAGCAAAGCAACATCCGCATATTTACAACTGAAGAAAATCTGCAACTTATAACAGCTGTCTGTCAGCCAACACCAAAGTCAGAATTTTCAATACAAATGTCAGAACAGTTCTACTGTATGTGGCGGAAATCTGGACAACTACGAAAGAAATCATCCAGAAGATACAAGTGTTTATTAACAACTGTCTACACAAAATACTTCGGATCCGTTGGCCAGACACTATCAGCAACAACCTACTGTGCGAGAGAATAAACCAGATCCCAGCGGAGGACGAAATCAGGAAGAAGTGCTGGAAGTGGATAAAGCAAACAGTGAGGAAAGCACCGAACTGCGTTACAAGTCAAGCCCTTACTTGGAATCCTCAAGGTCAAAGGGTAAGAGAAAGTCAAAAGAACATATTACGCCGAGAAATGGAAACAGACACGAGAAGAATGAACAATAATTGGATCGAACTAGAAAGGAAGGCCCAGGAAAGAGTGGGTTGGAGAATGCTGGTCGGCGGCCTATGCTCTATCGGGGGTAACAGGCATAAGTAAGTAACTAACTAATTGTACAATGAAACTATAAATGATAATTTTCAAAGCTATATTCCTTCATTATTCAACCCATTGTCACTCTGTTAAAAAATGTAAACAGAACAAGGTCTTTTATTCTCAGTCTAATCAACAGCTCTTGGTTTATGTATTTTATTCAAAGAAAACATAGCTAACCAATTTCTATTGAATAACATATATTACATATATAAATATATTAAACAAAGGGAATATAAAGGTTGAATGTTTCACATCATTTACATTAGTCAAATGTAGTCAACAACAGAATAGTATTCTCTTGATAACTGTTATTATTACTATTATTATTATTATTGTTATTATGTTTATTAGTCAGTTCTCACTTTTCTATCTGACACATCCAATTTCCCAATGGAACACATTTCCATTTCATTTCGAATTTATATATATATATATATATATATATATATATATATATATATATATATATATATATATATATATATAGTAATTCACAAGTTGGATAATTTGTTATCTATCCCTTTAGTTTATGTTGTCACTTTTACTATTTATTGCCTTTTTCCCCTCATTATTCATCTAGTCTGTACAATTGAAGATTGTGCAAGAACTGAAAACATTTTAAGAAGAAGAGAATGAAGTACACACATTTCAATTTGTTGAAATAAATAAATAAAACGATATTTTGTATAATAAAACGATCAATCATTCGTTCACTGACTGATATTACTCTCATCCTAATACATTTCTTTTCGTAACAGTGATCATCATCATTATCATCATAATATTAATGGTAATAATAATTATTATTATTACCAAAGTATCATTAGCGATAAGAGTAGTGACAGTAACAAAATAAATGGATGATCTTACCCTCAGCATGTCAACTATCTTTCTATAATGAAATATAAGAATTACATATGTTATAAGTTGTGTGCGTGCGTGTGTGTGTGTGAATATGTATATGCGGTAGTAGGAAAGAGCGTGAGTGGTAAATGCAAAGAAAATACTACAAAATATAATAAAAAGGTATTGATTCGGTATAAATATTGGTTTTCATTTTGAAAGATAATAAACCATTAATCATTTCATCCTGTTGTATATTTATGTATGTATGATACACATCAATTATAAGGTTTTCCATGAGACATTGAAAAATTATTGATAGAATATCTATTTAATATGTACATTATATGATATTCATTTATTAACTATTATATCATATTAGGAGGTGTGTAAAACCCGGATCACACGTCCTCATTGTGCCTCCTGAATAGTGGAACTTTTCCCACGAACTAACGTGAGCGGTAAACTGAGTGGTAGAGATCGGACTACTCAATCATTCGACCGATACCCATAAACGATTACAAGTACTACAAACAAAAATAGCACAGCTTTTTTAATATCATAGTGCCTAGATAGGGATAATGGAAAAAACAGAGAAATAAACATGGTTCGAACTCTCAGATTTATTAATAATGTGTTGATGAAGAAGTGTTTTTTGAGTTGTCAGAATAAACACTTGCTTAAAGTGATTATTATAGACACTATTATATATAATATTAACAATATTGCCGGCTCAGTGGTCTAGAGGCTAGGTGCTCACGCGTGAGACCGGGAGGTGCTGGGTTCGTGGATGCGCACTGCTGATGGGTCCCACAGTAAGACAAAACGGCCGTCCAATGCTTCCATATTTGCCATGGTTGCCCAGCTTCGATTGCCTCATGAATTTAACTATAAAATTACTAAAATCTCTACTAAACACCCTTCTGATAATAATAATAATAATTCAATTAATTATTCACCAAGTTCAATGTTTGTGTGTCCAACCTTAGTGTGACAATGTAAGATATCGTTTAGCTGCTTAAATAAAACATGATATGAACCTGTAGTCACATATCAGAAAGTTCACTGGTTTAATTACTGTATAGTAGTAATTGAATTAGTAATCACGTTTATAATGAAAAATAAACACGGTTATCAATATGAACTTAACTAAAGAATAACAGTTTTAATGTTGTAATAAATGAATCGATTTATAATGATGAGAACAAATTAAAGAATTCTATTGTCAATAACTTACTACTTACTTACTCCTGTTACTCCTCGTGGAGGAGCATAGACCACCCACCAGCAACTGTCAATAACATCTGCCTTTAAAAGAATATTCAAGGTAGATTATATTTTGACAGATCATTCCATATAAATATTAACATTTAAAACTGCGAGACTATAAGTTTATGGACGAACTAATAAGATATAGGATAACATGTCTTGGGTATGGCGTGAAATTCATTCATCCATTTGTTTAAAGAGCGTTTCAGGATCTTAGCTAATGTTAGCTTATGATGAGAATTTTAAATCATGAACCTTATTAATCACACAGGTTTATAACTCCCATTTAACCCTACCAAGTAGGTGGACACCCTCAAGGCCACTTTAACGTCACTCAAAGGTCGTCCATAAATTAAAGTCTCATCTTTAAAACTACTATTTCAGATACACGTTTGTGCTCTTATGTAGTCTTACTTGTCTTATTGGACAATTTAATATTATTATTGGGCCAATTAGAATAAACTATTCAATAATTTTCATATTATCAATAGTGTTGTGGAGATTATTAAGTTTTTGATTGAGATCATGAACCGACTGATGGCATACCACCATTGAAAACCTGGAAGCATAGAACGGCCATTTCATCCCATTGTGGGACTCCTCAGCAATGCATATCCACGATCCCACACTGTTGGATTCAAACCCAGGATCTTCAATCTCGAGCATGAACGCTTAACCTCTAAACCACTGAACTATCCAGCGTTCAACGGTGTTCATGTCTCAACCTCAACCAACCCACGAAATTACATGACCATCTTCTATTGTACTGAGGTAGATATCTGTCTCTACCTAACACGGATTTTCATATTATTATTTTAGGTTGTTTAAAATTGTATAAATGTAGAGTTGTATCAATGAAATAAAATAATTTTTCGTAATTACAAATGAATTTTTGTCTTAAGATGTTGTTGTTTTGTTTGTTTATTTTTTGTATGCCTGAGCGAGACATTAATTACTATGTTGATTCTATTCATTATGCATTTATTTATTATATGAAATCTACATGATTATGTCATACTTCTATAATTTTCACTTTATCTTCATTTCCATCCATTTCACATAAACATATATTTGCTCATTAATATATACTTACCGTATTTGTATATCCCCAAAGTAGTTATTGTCTAATAAGTAAAAAAACAAAAACAAAAAACATTCTCACCAAAAAAGCGGTAGGTAACTACTCTTTATTAGAAATCTGTTGAGAAACTAATTTTTGGCAAGATTATCAAAGTAAAAATTACAGTGATGAATAAAGTGGTTACAATACTTATCTGGGAATAAATAAATTCAGTGTCAGATAGAATAGAAACAGTTATAAAGAAGAAAAATAAATAAAAATATTAATAACAAACATATATGAAAAAAAAACAAAGTTTTGATTAGAGAAAATACATGGTGTTTGACGATGATTAATCACTAATATAAAAAGTACATATTCATTATTAGAAGGAGTTTTGTGGAGATTTTAGTAATGTCAATAGTTGAAATCATGAGTTAATTGAAGCTAGACCACCATAGAAAACCTGGAAGTACTGGATGGTCGTTTTTTCCTAGTACAGAACTCCTCAACAATGTTTCCAGATTTTCCATGGTGGTCTAGCTTTAATTGACTCATCACTTCAATTAGTGAAATTCCCGAAATCTCCACAAAACCCCTTCTGGTAATGATCATCTGATCATTGGTGACTGAGTTCAAGAGGCATTTCCTGGAGTTCTAATGAGAAGCCGTGACCAGTGGAGTTCTTCCGGGTCTGTTGTGAGATATCAACTCACTGAACACAATAATGTAAGGTGGCGCAATTTCGTGGATTGGTTGAATTTAGACATGAACATCGTTGAATGCCGGCTCAGTGGTCTAATGGTTAAGCGCTCGCGCGCGATCCTGATAGGTGCTAGGTTGGAAGCTCGCAAGTCTGGATCATGGATGTGAACTGCTGAGGAGTTCTACAATAGGACGTAACGGCCATCCAGTGCTTCCAAGTTTTTCATGGCGGTCTAGCTTCAATTGGCTCATGATTTCAACTAGTGACATATTCTTTAGATTATTATTTATAATATGAACAATCCAATAAATACGTGAACTGACCTATAAAGATGTTTGGTTAGACCTTTCAGGAATATTAGGAAAATCTATGGATTGCTTTGAACTTATAGTTTATCTAAAAATAAGTTTTTTCTTAAGCTAATCAAAGGTTTTAGTGATGACTGTAAGCATGATGCAAGGTGGTAGTGAACGCTGGTCTCTTGAATTAATGAAAACATTCAACATGTGTTGCCATTTGCGTTTTGTGGTCGTTATTTGAAAGTTCAAATTGTGATGGTAAACATGATTCTGACAAAGCATGTAGGGTTCAGGAAAGTGCGAAATGACGAAACATATAAAGAGTCTGACTCATAATAACATCCATGAATGTTCTAAACAATGAAAGTGAGGATGGTTAGGGTATGTCATACCAAAAAGGGGGGTTTCTGAATAAATTAAGGTTAATATCTCTCCATTATGGCATATTTGTTACTTTTACTGTACCAACATACTTATTTATATTCATTCGTTTAGAAATAATGTAAGATCTGAAAGAAATGTACATTGATGGAAGTTATCAAAATTCATCAGCACAGAGATAGGAACCTACCAAGAACATATAAAAGATGCTAGAATAGTAAATGTTGGTAACAGTAAGTTATATGAGTTAAAGAGGAACGAAATAAATGAATAAAAGTAATGAAATAAAATTGAAACTCAAGATTTAGAAGCAAATAACAAATTCGTGCAAATTAGGCTGAATTTTCGCCATGTCAAACAAGACCAACCAATCATAGCTTGTAGCAATCGTACTGATCCCAAAATGGGAGTCTGGAAATCCGTACACCACTCAAGCCAGCAGTCAGTAGCTTACTGAACTGATGTAAAATCTAATTTTGAACGTTCACAACTTTCTTTCAGTCTACATCTATACCAACCAACGACCCGTGTCAAAGTAGAGGGAAATCTATTACACAAACCTAGCTACAGTCGATGAAAACTTATAAGCTCATGTGGTACTGTGGTGTGTACTTGTACGTACTAATGATTTTTTGTACTTGATCACCCGCTTGATTTCGAATCCTAAATACAATAAGTTCGCTTGAACTCACCTAGTTCTATCTGGCTTAAAATGTATTGTTTCGGGAATTCCTAGTCAGTACAATAATTCGAATACTTCTATCATATTGGCTTCGCGATGGAGCCTATGATGAAATAGTTGGATGTGCATCCGAATTCCAAAGCTTTCGAAGATCGCATCGAAAGATATGAAATCTGGAGTATGACCAGAAAAAATATTAAGGATGATAACATTGTGGCTCATTTCCTCACAGACTATTAAAAACTTTGACATTCCCAGATAAGCCTATCTCACTTCCTTACGCAACTCTCAAAAACTACTATAAATCATGCAACATGTACCAGTTTCGAATGGTGAAGATTTGTAGCTCAGAGAACAAAACTTCATCAAAACCAGTTTCGAATGTTGCGAAAGAGAAAAATCTCATGAAATGATTCGTCAGAATAACCAAAATGTTGGAGAATTTATCCTTGAATACCAAAAACGAGCTGTCAAATGCAATTTTGGTGATCAACTTCATGTACAGCTGTGCGATTGATTGATTGCAGGGATTAACACACCCAATCTGGGAAGAGAGCTGATGCACATGCTGAAGTGTTCTTTCCAAGATGTTAGAACTACGTGTATTAATCACGAGAAAAGGAATGAAATTGACTTCCAGGACATGAAGAATTTCACTACATTATTATTATTTGAACACATAAATATTGGTACAGGGGGGCACCTAATATATATGCGCCACACAAAAGCATGAACCGTCTATACTAGGTCTCTCAAGTTAAAGAATGCTTCAGGGTTACCTCTCTTTATTGACCACTGGAAATGGTTCTAATGATGTGCATGATAACTTACTAACTACGGAATCGAAGTGCAGAAAATTACGCTTGACTCAAAAGTCCCTTCATTTTCATGTGCAAACAAGACATTTCAAAATCTTGAAAGCAAATGTCAATTCTACTACCACTGCAAAGTTAAAAGACCGGGAGAGAAGAGCAGTTAGTCACTCAATTAAGAATTACTAGACCGTGTGCAAAACGATGATGAAACTACTTAAACAAAAAATCATTGCAGAAGAACCGCCTTTCCACAATCCATGGAAGGTCTGCTAAAACAGGTCAATAAATCTGTGTTTCGTATGCGAGTCAGTCACAACAACCGAATGCGTTAAAAGGAACCAGGTGAGTCTGTTCCAATTTTGGTTGTTAATTCTAATACTAATGAGTACATTCTAGACCATACAGAGTCTGCATCCAATACACCGTATGACAGACACACAATGAACCTAAGAAGACGCACAACTAATTACAGAAATTTAGATTCCAATTTAAGCTATGGTGGTTGCGCTTGTACGAACTAATGATTTTTTGTGCTTGATCACCCGCTAGATTTCGAATCCTAAATACAATACGTTCGTTTGTGCCCACCTAGTTCTATCCAGCTTAAACTTAACTATTTCGGGAATTCATAGTTGGTACAATAATTCGAACACTTGTAATTATCATAGCTCATCAACCGATTTTTCATGTATACCTATTTTATGCCAAACCTCAGTCTTACAAAATTATCCATCAAATAAGAATGGCCACGTTTCACAGCTTTAAACAGAAAGGAGGCGAAACGCTAAAATACTCACCTCTTGACTGCCAAACGGTTATGTTACCTACGCTATAGGTCATGAAACGTGCCAAGGACCGAACGAGCTTTTTGTACTCGTGTAACACTGTGTCAACCATGGCTGCTCAGATTTCCAGTAATTGGGATTATAAATTTATTATAGCTATTATTTGTGTGATTCGGTAGTGAGTGTCCACACATCTAATGGTTGAAGGCTCATGCAAATCGCCAGGTTATTATGAAAATGAAAATCATAGACCATGGCTTGCTCAATTTACATTTTCCTTACGCAGTCACATCTATAAATCAGTATGATATAACTATTAGTTCATGAAGATGTTAGGTATTTGAAATCAGCTAGTAAGAAGCTCTGAACCCATGTTTGTGCCAATTAGTAATTATCAGTTAGGTATATCTGCAATATTGAATCCTCAAAACCTAGATCCAAGGCTTCAATATCAGTTACAAAATACTAAAAATTAAACATAATCCTCCGCGAGGTTAAGTTATCTAGTCTACTGGCCACATTGTAAACTAATCAATAAAATAAAATCACTACTGAGAGCTAGACAACATGACATAAGTCACTAATTGATAGATCAATGGTTTATTTCGTACATATATTTGTTAATTTGTATCTATAAAAAAAGAATTCAATATCACTATCAATGCTTATAATGCTTATGACTTGAGGCAATACCGAGGCGATTCGCGCAGGATGCACATAAGCCAATAAGAGACTGATCAATCTCAAATATAAATAACCAATACAAAATGAATTAGACTTCACCACATTACACAAGCTAGTTGCTATCTGAACTCATTAGCTTAATGGATAACGTGATGGAATTTTAAGCGGACAGTACTGTGTTTGAGGCCCGTAGTGAACTTCAACCTCAGGAATGCAGGCACATCTAGCTAACGAGTCCTAAATAGGATGAAACGTCCTTGTTCTCACTGCTACCCACCATTCATCTCTGCTCATTATTTGTTTTGCTTGCTTTTACAAACATTTGGATGTAAACTGCTAAGACTTATCTGTTGATTTCTTTTGTTTGATGTAGAAAAGCTACCTTGTAAAAAAAAGCGAAAATGAAGTCACTTGCAAATAAATCTTCTCTACTATTATTTCATATTATTTCCTTACATGTTATCACGTCTACTTGACTGTTATACATGTATAACAAAACTATTTCATTAGGTTTTTGATTGAGATCATGAATCGATTGATGTTAGACCACCATTGAAAACGTGGAAGCACTGGACGGCCGTTTCGTCCTATTGTGGGACTCCTCAGCAGTGCGCGTCCACGATCATGCTCGCGGGATTCCAATCCAAAACCTTCAGTCTCGCGCGCGAACGCTTACCTACTGGACCACTGAGCCGGCAACCAAGGCCCTGGGTTCAAACCCCGCGAGCGGGATCGTGGATGCGCATTGTTGAGGAGTCCCACAATAAGACGAAACGGCCGTCCAGTGCTTCCAGGTTTTCAATAGTGGTCTAACATCAATCGGTTCACGATTTCAATCAACGTTTTGAATAAGTTAAGAAATAAAGAAATATAATAAAGTAAAACAAATTAAGAATATAATATTATATTGTAAAGTTTACAAATACATAATGATTCATTTATTTATTTATGTAAAATGTTTTTGTTTTCTTTTTACAAATCGAAATCGACAAGATAACTTAAAAGTAAATTATATTTATGACATTAATTACCAAAGTAAAAATTATTTTAAAAAATATCTTACAAATATATATACTTGGTAACAACTAATCATTTAAAATATGATTTTTCATAGAATTATTATTATATAAAAGTTGAACGTGATCTAATTAAAACAAACATTTTGTTTATTTTTTTAAAAAAAATTCTTATAAATTATTTAACGTTAAAATAAATGACATTTAACATAAATTAGAAAATGACATTCTTTTGTCAGAAGGAGACAAAAGAAGTTTTTTTCAATATATAAATGTTATAACTTATGGTCTGTGTGCCCTGCTAATGTATAACGTAATGATACCGCCAATTAGGGAGCAGTGGATTATCGATTGGACCAATGACGCGTAAAACCCGTACGAACAGTCTAGAAGTCCCTATTGCTCCTACTTCCTGTCTAACCCAGCCAGTTAAGTCCAGAACACCAAACTCAGCCTCTGCAACGTGAAATTGTTTATTTCAAACATACGGAGCTTATATGCCAATCAAACAGACCATACCGTACTATAAAATGTGAAACAACATTTGTACAAGAATTAGTCAAATGTGGCTGTGAATGTGGGAGGTGTTACTTAATAGACAGGGCATAAATTCAAGAATGGTAAGTCGTATAGTAATAGTTCATAAATCAAAATAAAGCTCATAATAAGAGGGACATGAATATGAATAGTTAAGTTATTTGACAATTGTATGATAAAAATGTACGTATAGTATTGGTTCATAAATGGATCCCAAAAGTTACCATTCATTATGCTTACCGGGATATAACAATTTATTTATTCTTTTTTATTGGTTCATGTTAATGGATTGACCTACATTTGGTGATTTCTAAAAGAAGTCTATATATGAATTGATAATGTAGGCAATTAACTTCCAACTTAGTGATCTAAAGTAATGACGTTTTCATATAGCCTGAATGTTTTAGTTTCTGTTGCAAGAAAAGATCATGAATCAATAAGTAGAGACTTCCATACGAATATGAAACAATTGTCCACGGATCCTTTGTTTTTAACAATTGTGTAACTAGTCAGTCATTGATGTAAACTCTTTTACTTGGTATTAGTAAAACACTTGTTAGAAAGCGATAAATACAAAGCTAGTTTGTCATGCCAATGACGGTTTCAAGAACTCTTATTACTTACTTTACTTACTTACGCCTGTTACTCCTCGTGAAGGAGCATAGGCCGCTCACCAGCATTCTCCATCCAACCCTGTCCTGGGCAATCCTTTCAAGCTCTTTCCAGTTCTTATTCATCTTTTTCATATCTGCTTCTATTTCCCAACGTAATGTGTTCTTTGGCCTTCCTCTTTTCCGCTTCCCTTCAGGATTCCAAGTTAGCGCTTATCTCGTAATGCAGTTTGATGATTTCCTCAATGTATGTCCTATCCATTTCCATCGTCTTTTCCTAATTTCCTCTTCAGCTGGAAGCTGGTTGGTTCTCTCCCACAAAAGGTTGTTGCTGATGGTATCCGACCAATGGATGTTGAGTATCATGCGTAGACAGCTATTAATAAATACCTGTACCTTCTTGATGGTGGTTGTTGTAGTTCTCCAAGTTTCAGCTCCGTACAGTAGAACTGCCTTGACGTTCGTATTGAAGATTCTGACTTTGATATTGGTTGAAAGTTGTTTTGAGTTCCATATGTTCTTCAGTTGAAGGAATGCCGCTCTAGCTTTGCCAATCCTCACCTTGACGTCTGCATCTGAACCTCCTTGTTTATCGACGATGCTTCCCAGGTATGTGAAGGATTCCACGTCTTCCAGAGTTTCGCCATCAAGAGTGATTGGATTGCTGTTCTCCGTGTTGTGTTTGAGGACCTTGGTTTTCCCTTTGTGTATGTTGAGGCCTACTGATGCAGAGACTGCTGCTATGCTGGCTGTCTTTATCTGCATTTGTTCGTGTGTTTGCGGTAGGAGGGCTAGGTCATCTGCGAAGTCCAAGTCGTCTAATTTGTTCTGAGCTGTCCATCGTATGCCGTAGTTTCCCTCAGATGTCGAGGTCTTCATAATCCAGTCGACCACCAGAAGAAAGAGGAAGGGAGAGAGTAGACGGCCTTGTCCTACTCCGGTCCTTACTTGGAATGCGTCTGTCAGCTGTCCTCCATGCACTACTTTGCACTGTAGTCCATCGTATGAGTTCCGGATAATGTTGACAATCTTCTCAGGAACTCCGTAGTGTCGAAGAAGTTTCCATAACGTCCTCCTATCTACACTGTCAAATGCCTTCTCATAATCAAGAACTCTTATGTTAGCAAGTAAATATCTCAATCTTCAGATTATCAAGCTGGATCTTTATCGTCTACATTCCGAACCTTAAAAGTAATCCACACAGACTGACTTAGTACTATCATTAGCTATCGAATAACGTTGTAAAAAATACCGTCTGTAAAACTCTTAGAAATGTTTAAAGTTGATAGTAGAGAATATATATAATATGAAGCAGAAACACTCAGAACTTGTTCGACATATATATCCAGCTGTTTACTGCATTATTGTGCAGTACAGATGTTTAAAAGCATTGAAGTTTAGAAAATACTTTCCATAAACCAGTTTGTCAAACCAAAGTTGTAAGTATACATAAAAAGAGATTTATCGTAGTCATCCTTCATTTCGTACTGTTTTATTCTTTTAGGATAGAACAAAACAGCGGAGTCACACCTCAACTTGGTGTGATTTTGATCCAATATTACTTCCGTTTTTTATTCAGCCTCATAACTCTTCAGTATAACGTTTGTTTTATTTTCAGTGATATTTTGTTCAGTATAAGATTGGTTTTTATTTCAGTGTGACAATTACTCAGGACACTAGTTTTTGAATTGAATTAATGTGGACTTAGTTCAGCATGATACACTGCATGAACTCTTCGTAGTAATTCTATGTAGTACCCGTTTTTGTAATTTCCTTTAATGAGATACTTTTTAACCAATCGTCAATTGTAAAATTTATATATAAATGAATATTTTTGGCTAAAGTAATTGATATATTTCAGATTGAAATAAATCTGCCTCTATAACCAGTTTTTGTCTTTTTATTTGCATAATGAATGTCACAGTGGTTCTCTGATCAATCAATTGTGTAGAAATAATGCTGGTTTTCCTGCTACAAATATTCAGCCAGCATTAACGTAGAGCCTGGCATAGACGAGCATTGAGCCAATTTACCATACTGTGTTAGTAAGACGAGATGAAAATAACAAGAGAGATTGAAATAATGTAGTAGGGATTATAATGAGGAAGACTAAGCATTGAGGATACAGTTCTGAAACACAGAGTAGAAAGAAGTATGGATGAATGAATACTGAAGTTCACTATCGATAGGAAGATAGAGAGTGAATATATCTGCATCATAGTGAACGATTGAACAATGTCACCCAGTCTCCAATCATTGATCGCTATTATTGAACAATTATTCAGTCCTCGCGGTTACAACTTTGTAACTAGATCTGAATTATCTAACACTACACCACTTATTCTACCTCTGTAATTTGACATTTCGGTCTTCTAAATCAAAAAATGTTAGACCAAAAAACCAGGCTTATCCTCTAGTTTCATTAAACAATGTCAGTTTTTACAGCTAAAAAGGATAAATATTACAGACCTGAATATAATGCAGCACCTTAACTGGACCTTAGCACAACTGGTTCAGTAATAGCGGTTGTCTTCTGAAAATTAAATGAGTTTCACAATCATTCGACATACTAGAGCCCTAAACATTAGTAAAGACTGTTTACTTGCCATGGTAAAGATATGGCATCTATCACTCCAAAATGTACATAAAGTTGTGGTGATGACACTTTCTCGAAGTATCTATGACTTTCATGTACTACTCATTAATGACAGCAATATAAATCTTATGATTCAGGAGGCCTATGGGGACTTGTTGGTTGCAGGTCAGATAACGAGGACCGTCTACTGCAACTGTGCACAGACCATAACCTGTTTCTGGCTAGCACTAACTACCGGCACAGTCATCGCCGATGTACCACCTGTCGCCCTCCCTCTGCATCTCAAGCCTGGACTCAGATTGATCACATCGCGATCAGCTACCGCTAGCGTCGTTGTGTACAAGACTGCCGCTCCTTTTGGAGTACCTATATGAACTCTGGCCATGCCCTTGTTTGAGCTCATTTAACCTTACTTTTCAGTGGCTAACAAATTCATAGTCCTAAACGGATCGATGTCAGTAAATTGGTTGCAGCTCCTGTTGCAACCAAATATCAGACAGAGCTTTGTTAAAGGTTAGTTAACATCCCACCGAAAAGTATAGATGAGGATTGGTTGCAACTGCATGAAGCCACGAGAATGGTGAGTAAAGTCGCTCGCCGCTTCGCGAAACGTCCTGCCTATAAGCACTGAGTTTCTTCTAGCTCCTTGCAACTCATTGAGGCCCGTTGGTCTACTCAGACTGACCACGAGCTTGACCGAAAACGACAATCGTTACGCAATGAAATTGGGCAAGGCTTGAGTAGGGACCTTGAAGCCTGGTAGTCGGGGCGTGCCAATGAGTTAGGAGCAGCAGCTGCATCTGGTGACTGCCGGAAGCTCTTTCAACTCATCTGAGCCATAGGCATACCTCCAAATGCCCTGGTATGGCCGAGAGTGCAGAGGGCCCGACCCCTTTTCCGAAATGCTTTCACATGACAACGTGCATACAACCACTGCCAAGGAAGTCCTACCCACGGCCTTATCGCAGCATTGATGTTGCTTACGAAACTGAGAGAACGAAAAGCGGAACTCCAGCGTTTTAACCGGGTTGGTGGACACAGAGAGTTCATCTAGGGGAGTTGGGCAACCCTGATTCCAAATCAATGGTGCACATAGGCTCCAGCATCCCGAGGGACCAAGTGGCGTATGAACCAACCGTTGGTCACCGGCTACCACGGGACTGCATCTCTTTACGATGCTAACTGCCTTGTGGGTCAGACCTTTCGGTCGAAGGTTTGGGGTGTGGCCCCCTAAAAAAACTACCTGAGATGACAATTATTTCACGAAATACTATGCTCACTTCAATTGGAATTTAGACATTTCACATTCACTTGATAACACTCATTTTTATTATTATTACTATTCTTCATATTCTACGGTGTGGCTCATATGTATCTGGTGTCCCCTTGTACCAATATTTATGTGTTCAAAATAAATAAATAAAGAGCCATTGGAAGCAAGAAATCTGACATAAGCAAAATAAACCATGAAGATGAAGGGATGCCAATCACTAACATCTATCGACGTCTTGGATGATGGGCAGTTCAACTGGTCTGCTGCCCCGGCAAAAGTGATCAGACTGTACTGCCCTCCATGGCCTGTGAACACTGGCCCACCAAACAAAGCGGAATTCCGCATGGAACTCCAACTCTTGAAACGCCACAAATCACTGGGCCTGTATGACTTACATCCGGCTCTTTTTAAAGATGGTGGCGACCTTCTGTATAAGGAACTGACTGTGTTGTTTACAAAGGCTTGGAAGTTAGAGAGTATTTCAACATCATGGAATGAGTCGATACTTGACCCTATCTTTAAAAAGGGTTCACATCGTTTCTATAATAACTGTCAGGGGATAGGTTTACTTCTGATTGCATCCAAACTGTTGGCTTCCGTTATACTTTGCAGGTTGTCTAAAACCTGAGAAAGATTGACACGCGAGGAGCAGGCTGGGTTTCGTTCTGGTCGAGGATGTATTGATCATATCTTCACCCTCCGCCAAATGTTAGAACACCGTCATACTTATCAAAGGTCAACAATCATAGTGTTTTTTGACATAACGGCTGCCTTCGATTTGTTGGACAGTACCGTTGTCTGGGATTGTCTATTGAAGGGTGTGCCTGAGAAGTTCATTAACATCTTAAAAGCCCTATATACAAACACCTCAGGCAGAGTGAGGGCATACAACCACCTTTCTCCATTGTTTCATGCAAGCAATAGGGTTAGGCAGGGTTGCCCAATCTCACCATTCCTCTTCAACTTTACTATCGATAACGTTCTGGAAACAGCTCTGATGGATGTAAGCAATGGCGATGTGAATCTATTGCTTTGAGAAAGACTTCTCGACCTTGAGTATGCAGATGATAGTCTTACTGTGCGATGACACTCAAGCCACGCAATCCGCACTTAATCGGTTAGCAATCAATGTCCGTAGGTATGGTATTTGCTTTGCACCTTCGAAGTGCAAAGTACTTCTACAAGACTAGCAGGACCTTGATCCTGCACTCATCCTGGATAGTGAGCAGATAGAAGTAATCTAAAAGTTCGTGTATCTAGGTAGCTGCGTAAGTGCTGGTGGTGGCGTGAGTGATGAGATCAATTCACGCATAATTAAAGCCAGAGAGGCTTGTGCCAATCTGGGCCAACTTTGGAGCCTTTGTGATGTTAGTCAGACTGTAAAAGGTCGGATGTACAACGCGTCGGTGAGAGTAATTTCGCTATGTGCATGTAAAACCTGGCCTCTTAGACGATTCTGTGTTTGATCGCCGTTGTCTCCAACAGGTACAGGTACAGGGGTCGCCAAATATATATGCGCCACACAAAACAATGATAATTTGATGAGAAGGAGGAAAAAGTAATGAACGTGGGGAATTATAAATAAAAAAAAAAGAGAGAGAACAATGATGGGGAAAACGGAAAGGTACAATCAGAAGAAATCTTTCAGTTAAGGAAGATACAACCACTTTTTATGAAGAAAGTAAAAGAAGGTTACAGCAGGATCGCCACTGGCTTCTATTCTGAGCCATATCTGATAACGTCTCTAGCCACTGCGTTACACCGTCTCTCGGACCCCAGCCAGGGAGTCGTGAAGGACCAACAAAAGCCAGCCCTTTGCAGCTTTCTTTCATACCACGACACCATGTCATACACTGACCACCTCTCCGCTTTTTCCAACCGGTCCCAGAGTAGGCAAATAATGTACGACGAGGAATTCTCTGGGACAACATTCGTAGAACATGTCCAAGCCACCGAAGTCGGTGTTTCAAGATGGTGACACCAATTAGATTATTGTCTCTGTGCCCGAATACACGATGCCGAACCTCCGCATTACTAACATGGTGTTGCCACTGGATGTCAGCAATCCTTCGGAGACAACGATGATCGAACACAGAGAGTCGTCTAACATCCTCAACTCGGACAGGCCAGGTTTCACAAGCATAGAGCAGAACTGCTCTCACTGACGCTTTGTAGATCCGACCTTTTACAGCCAGACTAACATTATGAAGGCGCCAAAGATGGCCCAGATTGGCATAAGCCGCTCTGGCTTTCAATATACATGGAGTGGTTTAATCACTCATGATACAATCAGCACTTATGCAGCTACCTAGATACACGAACTTCTCAACGACTCCTATCTGCTCACCATCCAGAGTGAGTACAGGATTAGTATCCTGTCAGAATTGTAGAAGTACTTTGCACTTCGAAGGTGCAAAGCACATACCATACCTACGGACACTGATTGCCAACTGATTAAGTGCGGATTGCATGGCTTGGGCATTATCGCACAGTAAGACAATATCATCCGCATACTCAGTGTCGAGAAGTCTTTCTCCAGGCAACAGATCCACACCACCATTACTTACACTCATCAGAGCTGTTTTCAGAATGTCATCGATGGTAAAGTTGAAGAGGAATGGTGAGATTGGGCAACTCTGCCTAACTCCACTGCTTGAATGGAATAGTGGAGAAAAGTGGTTGTATGCTCTCACTCTGCCTGAGGTGTTTGTGAATAGGGCTTTTAGGATGTTAATAAACTTCTCAGGCACACCCTTCTTCAATAGACAATCCCAGAGAACAGTTCTGTCCAACGAATCGAAGGCAGCCCTGATATCAAGAAACACTACGATTGTTGGCGGTGTTCTAACACTTGGCGGAGGGTGAAGATATGATCAATACATCCTCGACCAGAACGAAACCCAGCCTGCTCCTCGCGAGTCAATCCTTCTCGGGTTCTGAACAACCTACGAAGTATGACGGAAGCCAATAGCTTGGACGCAATCGGAAGTAGACTTATCCCCCGATAGTTGTTACAGGAACAACGTGAACCCTTTTTAAAGATAGGGACAACTATCGACTCATTCCATGACGTTGGTACACACTCTAGTTGCCAGACCTTTGTAAACAACGTCGTCAGTCCCCTAGTCAGAAAGTCACCACCATCTTTAAAAAGAGCCGGAGGTAAGTCGTCTGGGCCCGGTGATTTGTAACGTTTCAGGAGTTGGAGTTCCTTGCGGACTTCCGCCTCATTTGGTGGATCAGTCGTCACCGGCCATGGAGGGCAGGACAGTCTGACCGATGTTTCCGGAGCAGCAGGCCAGTTGAACTGCCCTTCAAAAAATTCTGCCCATCGTCCAAGACGTCGATGGATGTTAGTGATTGGCGTTCCGTCATCCTCGCAGATTGTTTCGCTCACACCAGACTTCTTGCTGCCAGTGGCTCGGATGAGTTGGAAGAGCTTCCGGTAATTACCAGATGCAGCTGCTGCTTCCAGCTCATTAGCACGCTCCGACCACCAGGCTTCACGGTCCTTACGCAAGCTTTGCCCGATTTCATTACGTAACATCCTTCGTCTGTGGTCAAACTCACGGTCACCCGGAGTAGACCGACGGGCTTCAATCAGTTGTAAGGAACCAGAAGAAACCCAGTGCTTGCGTGCTTGGATTTTAATGTAATTTCGTCTCGTTCTACCAGAAGATATACGAGAAACATATGAGTGAAGGGGATGGTTTGTATCTGATAAAATAACACCTGCCAGGAGTTTGCATGACTTTAGATGTCTATCCATAACCTTGTTAATTATGGTCTCGAAAGATTCACCACATACCTTGCTAACTGCCTTCAGCACTCTCCGCAGTACAGCAAAGTCTTTTCTCAAAAGCCCGGGAAAGAATAATGGAGAACAGTAAAGAATAATAGGTAATATGCAAGAATTGACAAATTGTAGGAGTAAATGACGAGTGATCCCAAAAGCATACAATCTCTTATTATTTCAATATCATACACTAATTTCTGTTCGTTATTGTTCCCCTCTTTCTTAATACACACCTTTCATTCTCTATCTCTTCATACTCTCATTATTATTGTGTGATGCAAATGTATCTGGTGCCCCTTTGTACCAATATTTATGTGTTCAAATAAATAAACCAACCATTATAAATAAAAAAGCTGAGTCCAGGAGACTAATTTGTGCTTCTGACTAAGTGAATCTCTGCTGATAATAACAGAATAAAAAATAGATCTAATAATTTAGAACGGTGAAATGGTCCCGGTGAAGTTGACCAATTGAGCAAAACGATATTGCATTAGCAGTCTGTCCCCACTAAATCAATTTTAAATTCTACTACACCTAATGTTCTGAATTACTGTTTGATGAACATGTCAAATATGTAGTTAAGTAGTTCACGATTTTGAAATCGTTCGCTATAAAACGCAGTCATTTACAGATGGCATTTCGAAGCTGTTTTAAATCAATGAGGTATTTAGGACATGTATGAAATATTAAAAGAAATGTAGATGTTAAAGTAACAAGTATCTTTCACTTCACATACACAGAATTTCTGTATGCCATCAGGTGATACTAGCTAAAGTGAGGAAATAAAATCCTCAGAAGAATCACCCGAAAATGTTTACAGCAAACCAGTCCTATATAACCCGACATCACTATGCGTTCAACTTCCTTAACTTTACATTTCAACAAGGTAAAAAGGAATGGATTAATCAAAAAACAAAATTTTGCAGGACAAGCATTTTCATTTTATCGTTATGAATATATAAAAAAAATAATATGTACAAATGTAATGTTTCATTTTGTCGCCATCTAAACAAAATAAGATTGATGGAAAAATGGTCGCTTACTCTGAACTGCTCTTCTATATTCGAGATCTCACTTATAAGATCTTTCAGAGCAGAAACGAAAACATCTACAGGTGTCGCTGGATGAGCTGTATGTACTCGAATGACAATTTTGTGCTCTAATGGATGAGGAGCTTTGTATCCTGCAAATAATACTCTTGGATCTTTTAGTAACTGGCTAAATTAGGAAAACAAAAAAGGACAAGTAAGTTTGAAAGAATACTTAATTCGAGAAAAAAATAATTCCGGAATATCCACCGTAACTAGTGGGAGACAATAGAAACTAAGGAGTAGAAAAGAGACGTTTTGTTATGGGCAGTGACACTAGCATCTCAATAGAAAAAACAGAGCGATAGGTAGGATGATGGCAGTTACATTATTTTTAGCAGCAAAGTAAAAGTCAAGCGTTAAATGGTAAAATGAATAAGATGAAAACCAAAAGTGGTTAAAGAAAAGACAGTGGGTAGGGAAGTGCCTGAAATTTATGAAAGAATAAGACTAATGTGCGCACATACAAGTAATTAATTTTGTGCATGATCGACTAAAGCCTTTTACCTTCCTTATATCAAACCTATCCCTTTCAGCTTGGATAATTCAGTCTAATTTTAGTTCTAATCTAGTCACTCAACAGTTGTATGGCATTATGTTTACTCGTGATCTTTGTATGAATTCTGGATGGTTTTACACTTTAAATAACTTGTGCCATAATAGAATAAGAAAATCAATCAGATGCCTCATACAAATCCTATAAAACCCGCTAACTTTATTCTGAACTGCACTGGCATTTGTCAGTTTATCTTGGCTCTTCAGTCGTAGTCCTAAAGACCGTGGCACTTGAGACGTAGTCAGATATGGTTTTACACAGAAGTTGGCGGAGATTCTACTATAATTTCCATCACCGTCCTTATAACAGCTCAAAGTTAACAGTTATTTTGAAGGTGTAGTCGGACTGTACTAGCTTGATGATAACTCTATAGGAACTTCCAACTTGTTTGCTTACACATAAAGTGAAATGGATCTTCAGCCTATCAACTATCATCAGTAATTACTTCCCCGAAATATGTTCTTTTACTCGATTGAACAAGAATCTAATAACTAGTGGTTCATAAAACCGAGTAAAAAATGTCATACTGTCTGGATTTAAGGATAGTACGAAATGGTGAATTATATATAGTACTATATACAGAGAAAGATATGTCAAAAAACACCGCATAACGTAAATTAGTTTAAGTTGTCAAGCTTCTTAACGCAAAGAGTAGACAGGAAGATATTAAAATGAACAAACAGGGAAGAACTACATTGACGGTTTACACTCTACGACACACTTAACACCAATGGTTAGTGACCTTATTTAGTGGTAGCATGTTTTGGCGTGGTGACCGTAGACATATTTGATACAAGTCAGAAACCAAATCAATGAAATAACCTATCTCTTCTGCGATTGTATAACGTAGATGATAATCTTCATAAAACATACCTTCACACAAAAGTAATCTTGTTGAAACTCAGTAATCAAATGCGAAATCACATGCTCTAATCTACACTACACTCGGTACGATGAATAATAAGTATATCTGGATGCCAGAACGGGGCTAAGCAGAACGAAGTGTGATCATACAATTCAGTAGCCGGGAGTTGGTCGACCTAATAACTGACCCACTAAAATTAGCTGTATGTCTAGCGAAAGTAATTATTTTTACGAACCACTTGCCCCCAAATGCCCTGGTATGGCCGAGATTGGGGTGGACCCACCCTCCCTCTCGAAATGCTCGCACACGGCCACGCGTATACAACCTCTGCCAGGGAAGTCCTACTCACTGCCTTCTCGTGGCGAATGTCCGGCGCTTTAACCGGATCCCAAATCAATGGTGCGTATGAGCTCCAGTATCCTAAAGGAACAAATGGCGTATAAACCAATCGTTGGTCACCGGCTACCATGGGACTGCATCTCCTCACGATGCTCCACTGCCTTGTGCGTTAGACCTTTAGGTCGAAGGCTCGGGGTGTGGCCGCCTAAGAATAAATAAACATATCTTAAAAACGTCATGAGTGTAGAAACGAAATAACCACGAAATTATTTGGATCGGATAATTGGTACTTCACAGTCCATACCACCAAAGTTTACTTTAATATGTATTTACTACCGATGCTTGGAATTTTATGAATACTAACATGACTAGGTAGCTATCTCTACATACCACACTTGACCGTATTCCTGAAAATAAAGTTCAGCTAACTGCATCGAGAACGCTAACTAGATCGAATAATCAGTGAACTTCCTGCAACACATAGCAGTCATTTTAAAGAGCATATATGTACTCAATATAATATTAAAAACACACCATGTTATCATATTTCCAACAGTGTGATCCTCTCGATTTAGGGTAAAAATGGCAGCATTTGGAACCTGAGTATCCTTTTCGAAGGAGATCCTACAAGTGTAATAATCAGTGTCAAAGACCCACTTCTTCTCACCATCGGCAAGCAGGAATGGTTCGA
Source organism: Schistosoma spindalis (assembly GCA_946903255.1). NCBI lineage: Eukaryota > Metazoa > Platyhelminthes > Trematoda > Strigeidida > Schistosomatidae > Schistosoma > Schistosoma spindalis. The sequence continues at coordinate 20,530,095 of OX336418.1, forward strand.
ACGAAGCAGGAGCATTCATAGGGCAACGCTTCAGGGGTTCGTCCACCGATGGAAGTTGCGAGCACTTGAAGGTCAAACTGTAGCAAGATGATTGGTGCGTCACATAGACAATTCGTGAAGTTTCTCAGAGGCGGTCAAATCAATACATCTTTAGATTTGAGTTCACCACACCATGTCTGATCACGTCCATCCTTCAAGTAACGAAGATGATGCCGTCGTGATGATGCATGATATAGGACGAATCTTCAATGATATTATGTCATCTCGGAGATTTACAAGTTGGGACAATTTTGAGACCTGTTTGAAAGAAGTACATTAGGTAATATGACTTCTGTGATTAATGATTATTTTCGTAGTATACGCATACTAAGTACGTTATGTCAATATAAAAAAAGAACAATGAGTACCCAACTCTGAAGTATTTTTTTTCTTTCACCGCGCTCGTTTCAAAAAGGGGAGTGATTTTTGTACTGGTTGTGATTAGCATTGCCTTATGTACTAGTTGCAACATAAAGCATTCTTGGTCTACTTTAACTAAAAGTACTTCGGTTAAGGTTTGAAAGTTTCTCTAAACTTTGTCATGTGGTACCTTTCTTGCTTACTCATTGACTGACACTCGTGTTCATATTGTGATCATAGTGTGTTTTAGACGTTTTAAATCAAATTACAATGGTTAGTAGGACTTATAAATGTGGACAACCAAACTGCTTGTTTCCCGTTGAGGAAGGAATGCAGTGGGAAGAATGTAAAAAGTGGTACCATAAAATATGTACACGTCTAAGTCCTACGGCATACAAAAGATGCTCGAAGCCTAACTCGCATTGGCTTTGTATGTTTTGCTGTACAAACAAAAAGTTACTAGTCCAGAAGGCTATGAGTCTATTGGCTTTGGCCTGTAAGTGAAACGATGGCGGTTGTCCTGACACCACGAGCACTGACAGTGAAGAATGTGTCGGTGTAGTAATTGCTACTACCGGACCCGTTAAACACCCGATTGTGATTGATGGGAAGGAAAAATCACCCTTAACATTAACGAGGAGTTAAGTGCCACTTGATATAGACATTGGAAATCATACGCCTGTGGTAGAAATTGAAGACTCGGATAAAACTGTCATCGTTCCAAATAGTCCCAGTGTGGCTGTCCTGAGTGAGGATAAATGGACTTCAGCACGGAGAAAAAGATATGAGAAGAAAAAAGCTGTAGGCAAACCGCAGATGGTTAGAAAGTCATTGGAAGAGACGGTATCAGAAACAAAAATTCCACTGCGTGTCAAGACAGATCTCTGTGAGAGGTCAGTCATTTTCCATATGTTAAGAGGACCTTCTGATAAGGAACCAAAGGCTATGTTTGAACACGACTTCAGTCACATTAAGTCCTTGATAAACAAACTACTCCAAGATACAGTTTCAGGAGTTAGCATTTGTAAGCTTTATAGAATAGGACGAAAGGTGGATTCCAAAAGCCCTCAGAAAAACCGCCTCTTGAAAGTTACATTTGCCACGGTTGAAGAAAGGAACCTGATTCTAGGTAACCCACGTAAACTGATTGGATCCGGGATGTATGTCCGTGAGGATCTCAGCCTAGATGATCATATTAAGAGACGAGCTTCAGAAGTGGAAATAAATGAGCGTCGCCGAAACGGCGAAAGAAACCTCGTTCTTAAGGGTTTTCAAATTGTAAAAGTTCGGAGCAAAACGAACCCAAAGCACTCTGGATGGTAAGGGAAAGTTCTCCACAGACTTAAAGGTATGCTACACAAATGCTCGCAGCCTACTAAATAAAATGGTGGAGCTTAATGCAATGGTGGATAAAGAAAAACCGGATGTTAGTGCTGTCTCAGAAACTTGGTTAACGTCGGAAGTATTAGATAATGAAATTCACTTGACTAGTTTTTTATCCAATAGGGCTGGTAGATTAAATCGTAGGGGAAGCGAGGTTATCGCTCTCGCTCTCTTTAATGTAATTAGGGGAATTATGAGTATGAAACGTCTAAATCGGTTTTTTACATAAATTCCAATATTTCCTCACTTGATATTAGTTTGTCATGAAGATCGACTTCACGAAAATAATAATGATGGCAAAATATCGTGAATTGAATAAAGTTAGGCATTAGTGTCATCAAATCTCGGCTCAGTTGTCTAGAGTTTAAACTTCAGTGTCCGAAACCAAAAGTCCTGTATACTATTCTCAGACATGGAGTTATAAATGTGAACTATTGAAGTGTTTCATACTATTATGGTCTAACGTCTATTAAAATAATAAAAACCATTTCACCTTGCCCAGTATGCATTAGGTTTTATTTATACCCATTATAATCTCATATTATAGAGTAAATAATTTTAGAAAATGACAAACTCTACCAGTCTGACAAGCAAAAAACCAACCAGTATTTACGTTGCCTAAATATCGTTATGTACCATCTTTAGCTACGATTTATGATGATGGATCATAAATACATGTTGAATTTTAATGGAGTCTGTAGTGACCCACTTTTGTCAACAGAACGCGATTGGTTCGATGAAAACAATTATTATAACTAATTGTACCAGTGATTGTTTTACTGTGTTCGTTTGTTTAACTGTGCTAATGACAGCCATTATACCCTCTCTCCCGTTGACTTTGAACTTGTACGAATTCGGTTACGCTTAGTAACCACGCTTGTACTCCTTTGGCACGATCTCGGTATTCTTTCGATACCACGAGATCGCCAGCAAATACATCTCGACTACAGCCATCATCAGCCTTCTGATATTAGCCTACGGGGATCTTATTGGTTAACTGGCACGTAGTCTTCTTGTAGTGATGTTCATAGTCAAGCGCGAATCGACTCTACGCTACAAGTCTATGGATCATGTTCTGTTTACAGATGCCACATAAGGTTCAGAGAATTTGGCAAAAATTCACATGAATTAGTGTAGTTTACGTAGATATGGATATAGTAATTGGAAAGATAGGGGTTAGTAGTAGTGTATCAGATCAAGAACGTCAAGCTGCAGTGAAAGTATAAGTAAAGAGTGGTTTCGTAATTGCGATTTCATAAATAGATAAGTAAAGAACAATAAAAAGTTATTCTCAAATAACAGTTTGTAACATTTGACCCTCAGGATGCACGTTTCTTTCTATTTGGGACCCGTCAGCTAGATGTGCCTGCATTCCTGAATTGATGTTCACTTGGGGCTCGGACCAAGTTCGAACCCTATCGCTTCGAACGCCATAGCGTTATCCGCTTAGCTACTGAGTGCAGACAGCCACCAGCTTGTGTAATTGACTCAAGATTTGTTTAACTTTTGTACCTTTCGTCTGAAAATTTTCATTGGTGTTTACGACTGTGATCGATCAGCTTCAGAGTTCTAGGGTGGACATAAACCCTGTGACGCAGGTATATCCACCTGATGAGTCAAAAATAAGGCGAAACGCGCGTCGTGGGTTTCACTGTTAGCCACCACAATCACTCCTCACAATGCTTGTTACTTAAGGCAATATTGAGGCAGTCCACACAGGGTGCACATATGTAAATAAGAGACTGATTAATTTTAGCCCCAAGTTTCGATGAGAAGATTCAAACGACCGGTACGAAAATGTATCAAATCGTCTGATATTCTAACTCATAGCGTTCTGTTTTTGATCAACCTGAATTATTATCATTTAGGACATGTTATATCTGCTTGTCTACTGAAAAATGTATTCTCTACAATACGTTCACACAAATTAAACCAATAATACCTTGGTCACCTAATATCAATGTCACTATAGTGTGATTGAAGAGATCTATATATTGCTTGGTTGGTACCTCCACAGTTAGCAAGATTATTACACCTAGCATCATACCTATTTGACACATGCGACTTATGTACAGAAATTACAAAAAATTACCATAGGAAATCGGAGGACTGAGAAATGAAAAAAATTATTTTGTTCAGAAAAATCAAATCAATTACTCTCAAGTTATTACGGACAGTTGATATATCCTATTACAGCACAGATGTACTACTCTTTATCGTACCCAACATATATACTTTGCAAATGTCAAGCTCTAGTTGTTATAGGGGAATATGTGTATAATATACAGATATATAATAACACTTCTGGAGAATACACTTGGGCTGGATAGAGAGCAATGTACTCAATGCAAAAAACAATAAGCTACGTAGAGTTACCACGCCTACATGGCCGAACTGCGCCATTTCGAATGATTATTTCCGTGTTCACCATTCATGACCTCCCCCAATTGTTACATGTTAAATGTCAACCTTCCCAGTAGCTATATGTTCATCCTAGAGAATCATGCGGTTAGGAACTAATACCATTACAATGTACTTAAGTTTTTCAGTCTTTCCCACCACACTCAATCTTGACTTTTTATGGTCAATGTTCGACTTTTGGTCCAAAATTATTCCACGATTTTTTTATCCCTGAATAGAGGTTACATTTTGCCTGTGAACGGTAGATAATGGAGGACGCTTGTTAGTTGACACACAACTTTTGTTGACTTTCCTCAATGGAGGCATGAACTCCCGATAATGACAAGTAGCTTTCACCTGATATAACTTACTCGAAATTAAACGGCTAATCGATAGTTACTATCTCGCTTGATAACCACACACCTTATCTCAAATTTCTCTTCTACAAACACTGTCACCGATCCGACTACACATCCAGTATACCCTTAACAAGATCTGCACACCATAGTCTAACATTTAGTCAGACGAGCAGTTTGCGCAATCAGTTTGCAATAGTGTTATGTAATTTTCTCCGAAACGAATATCACCAATGTTTCCTAAGCCAACCAGTAGGTCAAAATCCATGCTTCGTGTGTCTGACAAAAAATACAGGATAGCGCAAATGTTGGAAGTCATAACAACTTTTCACGCAAATGAGCTATTTCTCGACCATTTCTTATGCAACACGCAAAATACAGGTGCCATCTTACTATCTTCTCTATTGGTTATATCTTACCCATGGGAGTCAAATTTTGAGGGACATTCATAATTTTATACATCTTTCGTAGACTTTTCATACTGAATGATAAGAGTATGACATCCTGAAAGGGAAAGGAATACAATGGGATTTCACTCACAAAACGGTTAAAAAGGATTCGCCCTTTTGATGTCATATACCTGAACTCGAACCCATTTGCAAAAGAAGATTAGAGTCTAATTTGATTCTCTTCCACGGTCGCCCAAGAAATCTTTCTTAGTCCACTTGTAATGTATTCCTTACCTCAGTCTCACATATATATGACCTTAAAGGCAAACTATAGGTGGTTAACTTTAAAAATACAGAACGACAATTCGATAAGACTTCTTCCTTATCAAATATGAACAAATATAGAGCAGTCTTCCCTCCGAAATACACATGGCAGATTGATGGTATACATTTTTAAGACTTCTTGATGAAGTCCTCGCTTGCACAGGTCTACTAGCACATACGAATACATGTGCGACCTAACAAGATATAACAGACCCTCTATATGTCTTAACCATATCAAACTCTGAGTTTAGTTTACCTTTCTTTTCTTCGTTAGAGTTGTATTAGATACGTCTCCGTAGCTGTATGGTCCTCCTTAATCTTCACATAAAGTGTACACATAATTAACTTGAACTATCGATACTGATCAGCTATATTCGACCACAATGGATCCTACCTATTATAACAAACAGTTTGCAAACGAACCTGAAAAATTCATAGCTTCTACCAGTGGTCCTGAACCCACAGTTCAGACTACACAACACACCATAAACACCAAATCAATGTGAGTTCCTCCTTGCTAACTTTTTATCGGTTTACTGCTTTCGCGTACACTTTGTTGAATTACCACTAATTTCATCCCACAACCAAATGCTTTATCTTTAATGATCGTATTCCCACGTTTTTTCATCTACTTCAGTAAAAACTTTTCATGCGTTATACTATTCCTAATGTTTACACTTTGTTTGAGAGCCCGAAATGTTGTAGTGACCTACTTTTGTCAACAGAACGCGATTGGTTCGATGAAAACAATTATTATTATAACCAATTGTACCAGTGACTGTATTACTGTGCTCGTTTGTTTAACTGTGCTAATGACAGCCATTATACCCTCTCTCCCGTTGACTTTGAACTTGTACGAATTCGGTTACGCTCAGTAACCACGCTTGTACTCCTTTGGCACGATCTCGGTATTCTTTCGATACCACGAGATCGCCAACAAATACATCTCGACTACAGTCATCAACCGTCTTCTGATTTTTGGCCTACCGGAATCTTATTGGTTTATTGGCACGTAGTCTGGTAGCGGTGTTCATAGTCAAGCTCAACTCGACACCACGCTACATTTGGTGAGCCAAATATTGGAACACGCCTCAACTTCGGTCAAATCTTCTGCAACTGGTGAACCTACATCTACGACCACTAGGCAATCGCAACCAAACCTTCCAAAGAAGTCAATTTTGGTGAGTCTATCGCTTATCTATCCACGTCTGTCATATATTTTCATATTAATTTTTAATATATAATATATTTGACATGACGGATAACGATAAGAATAGTATTAATATAATAGACTCCGATGTACGCGTACCGAATCCTCGGCACTTTTTATTCGCGTGACGATAAATTCCACGCCTTATTCGAGAAGTTCCCCAGATTAACTAAACCACTCGAGGAGATTTCATCGGTGACCAATCGTGTGGTACACCACATAGTCACCCGCGGACCACCAGTCACGGCAAGACCACGCCGACTGGCACCGGACAAATTAGCTTTCGCTAAACGTGAGTTTGACAATTTACTATCTACTGGTATTATTCGTCCTTCTCACAGTCCTTGGGCCTCTCCTTTACACATGGTGCGTAAAAAGGATGGGGTTAGTTGGAGACCATGCGGCGACTGCCGAGCATTAAACGTAGTTACGCGCTTTGATAGCTACCCCATCCCCCACATACACGACATCACGGCATCGCTCAAGGGCACGACTATCTTTTCTAAAATCGATCTGGTACGAGCATATCACCAGATCCCAGTCGCTCTTGAAGACATCGAGAAAACTGCTATCACGACTCCTTTCGGTCTGTTTGAGTTCCTACGAATGCCATTTGGATTACGAAATGCTGCTCAAACTTTTCAAAGGTTTATCGATAGCATAGTACGAGACTTGGATTTTGTTCACGTCTATATTGATGACCTGCTGATCGCATCATCAAACGTAGATGAACATTATCAACACCTTACGCTATTATTCCAACGTCTTTCGGATAATGGAATAGTAGTCAACCCAGAGAAATGTGAGTTGGGTAAATCAGAAATAATATTTCTGGGTCACATCATCAGACAAGAGGGTATTCTGCCTTGCGAGGACAAAATTCGAGCAATCAAGGAGTACAACGTGCCGTCCTCAATCAAGGAACTGAAGGCTTTTCTCGGTTTGGTTAACTTCTACCGACGTTTCATCCCTCTCATCACCTAAACCCATAACTAGTGGAGTCATCCAGGGAAGCGTATTAGGCCCACTCTTGTTTCTCATGTATATAAACGATATATGTAACACTATAACATTTGGGAAACCATACTTATATGCTGATGATCTCAAGATAGTATACAGTTATAAGCCTGAGACCCTAAACGAAAGTGTACCCCTGATCCAAAATGACCTCAATAACTTAACTATCTGGAGTGAAAAATGGCAATTACCATTTAACCTCAACAAGTGCGGGATCATGCAGTTTGGAAAGCATCCCTATGAACTGCAACTTGATTTAAATAAAAGTAGAGTCCAGACACTCAAATCAGTACACGATCTAGGTATTAATTACACCAGAAGTCTGAACTTTGAAGAACATGCATCATCTATTATTTCTAAATGTAGACGGCAAATCGGTTTCATAATGAGAAATTTCTTCACAACAGAGGCTAAGCTTACTCTCTATAAAATATGTGTACGACCTTCCCTGGAGTACTGCTCTTTTATCTTCTCTAATATGAATACCACCGACAAGATAAGAGTAGAAGACGTTCAAAGACGCTTCACACGCCAACTGCTAGGAAGTAACTCGAATTTCGATTACACAGAAAGATGTAAGCACCTCTCTTTAGAACCTTTATGGCACCGTAGGCTAAAGAATAATTTAATATTTCTCTACAAAGCGATATATGGACTCTCATTTCTAACCTCCTGCCCAACTATGATTCACGACCCAGCCTATAGACTAAGAAACAACGCATATACACTACACATCGTAAAACACCAAAAACAAGTGCGTTGTGAGTTTTTTACAGTGCGGTATAGTTTATTGTGGAACAGGTTGCCATTGCCTATCCGTAACTGTGACACATTTACCAGATTCAGAAGGCTAATAACCCTGTTTCTAGGCTCTAAAGAGCTTCAATCTTTCCTTGAACTCCCGCCCACCAATGAAGCACTTTATTATGGACCGCCTAATTTCTAGACTGAACAAGAATATAACGAGCCCAACTATTATTAATATGAATACAACTAAATTACAGGACATACGGTTTGCCGTTTCCTATTATTCATTGTGCATTAAACCAGGCCTAATGCTCCTAACCCTCACTTTCAGTTCCCAAATCCCTCTACTGGTTAAATAAACATTTTTCCTCCTAAGTGTCATGTCTTTTTTTTTCTCTATTGCAAGTAGACAGATAACTCAGTAATCTTATGGATGCTGATCTGCTAAGGCCGATCATACGAAGCTCAAAATTGATCAGAAAATCTTGTGAGTTGCTATGTGTTTTATTTTTCTTACCCTGAAAATTCTACAATTTTATACTCTTTCATATCATTTGATTTGCTATTAGTCCTACTATCTTTAAACCACATATAATCTAACCTGTTTTTTTCTTTATCTTTCACCATTAGTTATCTTCATAGCAGTGTGATATACTAAATGGACATCTAACCCATAATACGAACGCTTTAACTACATGATTTGCTTGTAACATGGAACTAGTAGAGACAGTGTATTCCAACCATGTGCTTTGATTAAAGCAGTATGCATACTTACCGCAAACGTAAGAGAGCCTAACATCACAAAAGGAGGGAGGGTGGCGTTACTGACCAGCAAACATGATGGCGGGGAGATAACCTCAATCCACCCATGTCTGTAGGGCAGAACATTTTGTTAAATTACGGCTCCTTATGGTCTATTGGAATGTCACGAACTAGTGGTATTGATGATGACTTATCATGCAAAATACCTCTTTAAATCGTGTTTAGAATGTTAAATTGGTTTAACTTCCTACCCAGTAATCCTATTACAAGCAGACTAGACAATTCGATTAAAAAAAAAAAACGAAGCCTACTCAAGACCCTATAAAATCTAAAAAAGGCTCCAATAGCGTCGACAAAAAAAAAGGGAGACAGCCATTTGTGTATCGTAACACTGCTTTTAGCACTATATTTTATAACTACATATTCTGAACCACCTCCATTTGTCAGTTGATTATTCACTCATACCTTGTCTACAGTTATTTCCTTTAACCTATTAGGATGTTCCTGCGTACTAAAATACTTTAATGAAAGAGAATCAGACTGAGTAGTCATACCTCAACCACTTCTTCATGAACATTGTCTTCTCTGCTTCTCGTCCTTTTTTTTTTTTGTTTTCTTGAACCGTTTTTCAGCCCCCTTGAGATACGGAACGAGTGACCCCGTCCTGCACCATCTTTAAAGACTCAAATATTCCAAAGGGATATAAGATTGCGCTTTCTAGAAGCCCTCAACTGCACATGAGTCTAGTATCGACCGTCAGTTGCACGTCGCAACGCAACTCTCATGAAGCGCGCCAACTGTGATACTGACTAAAACCATTCTACATTCATATCTTATAAATTATAGACCCAGCTGATTAATTTACTTCAGTTGGAAATTGTATCATTTGTAACAATTTGATCTTGCCTGTAAACTGGCATGCCTCATGTAACAAAATGTTATTTGAGAATAAATTATTATTATTATTATTATTATTATTATTATTAACTGGTGAACCTACATCTACGACCACTAGGCAATCGCAACCAAACCTTCCAAAGAAGTCAATTTTGGTGAGTCTATCGCTTATCTATCCACGTCTGTCATATATTTTCATATTAATTTTTAATATATAATATATTTGACATGACGGATAACGATAAGAATAGTATTAATATAATAGACTCCGATGTACGCGTACCGAATCCTCGGCACTTTTTATTCGCGTGACGATAAATTCCACGCCTTATTCGAGAAGTTCCCCAGATTAACTAAACCACTCGAGGAGATTTCATCGGTGAATAATCGTGTGGTACACCACATAGTCACCCGCGGACCACCAGTCACGGCAAGACCACGCCGACTGGCACCGGACAAATTAGCTTTCGCTAAACGTGAGTTTGACAATTTACTATCTACTGGTATTATTCGTCCTTCTCACAGTCCTTGGGCCTCTCCTTTACACATGGTGCGTAAAAAGGATGGGGTTAGTTGGAGACCATGCGGCGACTGCCGAGCATTAAACGTAGTTACGCGCTTTGATAGCTACCCCATCCCCCACATACACGACATCACGGCATCGCTCAAGGGCACGACTATCTTTTCTAAAATCGATCTGGTACGAGCATATCACCAGATCCCAGTCGCTCTTGAAGACATCGAGAAAACTGCTATCACGACTCCTTTCGGTCTGTTTGAGTTCCTACGAATGCCATTTGGATTACGAAATGCTGCTCAAACTTTTCAAAGGTTTATCGATAGCATAGTACGAGACTTGGATTTTGTTCACGTCTATATTGATGACCTGCTGATCGCATCATCAAACGTAGATGAACATTATCAACACCTTACGCTATTATTCCAACGTCTTTCGGATAATGGAATAGTAGTCAACCCAGAGAAATGTGAGTTGGGTAAATCAGAAATAATATTTCTGGGTCACATCATCAGACAAGAGGGTATTCTGCCTTGCGAGGACAAAATTCGAGCAATCAAGGAGTACAACGTGCCGTCCTCAATCAAGGAACTGAAGGCTTTTCTCGGTTTGGTTAACTTCTACCGACGTTTCATCCCTCACGCGGCAGAACGGTTGCGACCACTAACCGATTTACTACGCGGTAATCCACGCAAATTAGAATTGAACGATACCGCACGTACTGCATTCTCAGAGATCAAAACGGCTCTCGCTGAAGTTACACTCCTCGCTCATCCTGACCCATCAGCCACGCTTAGTATAGCGGTTGATGCATCAGATTTCGCTATAGGAGCCGTTATGCAACAGAATATCTCCGGTAGTTGGCAACCGCTTGAATTTTTCTCACGACGCCTTACTCCCACGGAGACGAGATATAGCGCTTTTGGTCGCGAGCTGCTTGCAGCCTACTGCGCCATCAAACATTTCCGGCACGCAGTAGAAGGACGTCAATTCATTTTATTCACCGACCATAAGCCCTTAACGTATGCCCTGCATACCAAGTCTGACCGCTACTCACCACGAGAGTGCAGACATTTGGACTATATCTCACAGTTCACGACAGACCTTCGTCACATTAAAGGCGAGTCGAACTATGTTGCTGATGCTCTTTCACGTATCCAGACGAATGCAGTTACTTTACCGGTGCTCGATCTTCCTGCTATGGCGGCCGCGCAAGCAAACGATCCTGTCTGTACAGAAGCACCACAATCTTCGTCCCTTCAGTGCCAGAAAGTACCCCTAGCTACTAGCTCAGGTACTATCCTATGTGATATTTCTACCGGTCTTCCTCGACCCATCGTACCCTCTACATATCGCCGTCTCGTCTTCGATGCCCTTCATGGATTGTCTCATCCAGGTATCGCAGCCACATTACGCCTCATCGCTGCACGATACGTCTGGCCGTCCATGAATAAAGATGTTCGTATGTGGGTAAAGCAATGCTTACAGTGTCAACGATCAAAAGTGCACAGGCACGTAGCTGCCCCCATTGGCACGTTCGCTACGCCTGATGCTGGCTTTGATCACGTTCATATAGACATTGTAGGACCATTGCCACCATCGCATGGGTATGATCACATACTCACGTGCATTGACCGTTTTACAAGATGGCCCGAAGCTATTCCCATCACGTCTATCACGGCGGAGACAGTTGCTCACCGCTTCGTAGAACGATGGATAGCATTGTCCGGTTGTCCCTCGACTGTCACGACTGACCGAGGACAACAATTTGAGTCCGCATTATTCTCCTCACTGACCCGGCTGCTTGATACGGAACGCATACGCACTACCGCCTACCACCCAGCATCGAATGGTTTAGTCGAACGGTTTCATCGCCAACTTAAAAGTGCTCTCCGAGCACACGAAAACGACAATTGGTACGAAACCTTACCGCTCGTTCTCTTAGGCATCAGAACGAGTTTGAAGGCAGATATCCAATGTTCCGCCGCTGAACTTGTATACGGCACGACATTGCGTCTGCCTGGGGAATTCTTTACACCACGGAGCAGTAATGATTTCGGTAAATCAGACTACGTCCATCGACTGTCTGCATTTATGCGAACGCTGTCTCCGGTGTCAACTCGAATACAACATCGACAGGTCGCTCTCCCTCGAGAGTTATCTACCTGTTCACATGTTTTCATACGAGTAGATTCGGTACGCAAACCTTTGCAACAGCCTTACGAAGGCCCTTTTCACGTGATCTCTCGTCACGAAAAGACCTTCAGGGTTGATCGACACGGCCGCGTCGAGATCGTCAGCATTGATCGTCTCAAACCAGCACACGTCGATGACAGTGCCCTACCCAATAACTTGAGACTCAATGCTAGACCTATCAAACCTTCTAGCGGGATCTCTACGTCTACCTCGGATCCCACGCTAGATACATCAGAGACCTCGTTCTCACGTCCCGGTCAACAGCACGCGTCATCTGCACCATCTACGGACGAGACTTCCGTCTCACGTCCAGATCGGCAGACCACGCCGCCCTTGACCTCGGATGACATCGCAAGCTCACGAAGCACGAACAAGACTACCGTCTCACGTTCCGGTCGCCGAGTACGATTACCCGTACGCTTTCGCGACTAAACGCACAGTCAATAACAGATACGGTGTAGGATTATTCCTATACTACACGCATGCTACACTTTTCTTTTTTTGATTTTTTTTGTATCCTGAGCCCACGCCTCCGACCATCGTCCATTTGATAACGTCGACTTCAGTCAACTTTGGCAAAAGCTGGTTTGGCCACCCACGCTCTAGTCAACGCACTCAGTCGATTATCTGGTCTCGAATTCGCCTGGCATATGCTTAGTAGTTATGGTCGCGTCCGGTTTCTTGGCTCAACGTGGTTTCGTCCTACGTCTGCAGCGTTTTCTGGTCCGCATCCATACGAACGCAATCATCAGATCCTGGATACAAACCACTCTGGTGTGGTATGCTAACTCGACCAACAAATACAGCACACTTCTCCTGGTACCGTTCTGCGCAAAAGACTTTCGTTGGCAACTCGAGGATCAATGATCACTTCCTGTTCCGCCAATTTCCTCCGTCCTACAACCGCAATTCTGCCGATCAGTCCCACGAATCAAACCTCTAACTATCGAAAGTGTAAACCCTTTCTAGCGGGGGGCTCCTGTAGTGACTTACTTTTGTCAACAGAACGCGATTGGTTCGATGAAAACAATTATTATTATAACCAATTGTACCAGTGACTGTATTACTGTGCTCGTTTGTTTAACTGTGCTAATGACAGCCATTATACCCTCTCTCCCGTTGACTTTGAACTTGTACGAATTCGGTTACGCTCAGTAACCACGCTTGTACTCCTTTGGCACGATCTCGGTATTCTTTCGATACCACGAGATCGCCAACAAATACATCTCGACTACAGTCATCAACCGTCTTCTGATTTTTGGCCTACCGGAATCTTATTGGTTTATTGGCACGTAGTCTGGTAGCGGTGTTCATAGTCAAGCTCAACTCGACACCACGCTACAATGTATATTATATGTATATTAAAGCATTGCATCGATGCCCTACTCACAGTCCATAATTTATGACCGCATGATGAGCTCCTAAAATGGCACTTACAGAAGTAGTGTTTCCCACCAGGTAACAGAGAGCGTCGTGTGGAATATAATATTTTATCTAAAAGTAAACTTTAAAAAGCGTGACATCATGAAAGGACAGTGGTGGAGTTAGCGATCAGAATGCATTGATGGTGAAAGCGATGACTTCAACCAACCTACGTTTGTGAGGAAGAACAGTTTGTTCGACATAAGCCTTCGTGATTGAGAACGAAGCAACCAGTAAGTGATACTGAGGTTATTCTACACTGGTTACTCAGAATCATGTCTCCATTTGTACTTTAGATACGCAATTCTTTCAAGATATCCAATTACATGCTAACTCAGAATTTTAAATTATGGCCCAATAGGCTGACAGATGGAAAAATGAGAATAATAATAAAATAAAAGGCAAGAAAATATATGGATATTAGCTTTTCTGAACAATTTACTCTCTATTGATGTATTTTCGATTTCAATAAACAGCATCCCTTACTCTAACTTCAATCTTCTTCTCACCATTTGAAACCATCCCACCTTGTTACACATCATAATTCATTGTTCTTAATTATTGAATTATCTTGCCTGAAGACTCTAACTACATCTTATCCCCATAACGGCAACCACTATGAGTTTGATTTACCGACTTACCATGGTGAATTATCACAAAATCAAAATCGGATTCGTGTATTGAGGTCAGAATGCGTACAGTCTATGTTAGCTCTTTTATAGTAAGCTTCTGAGTACCTAATCTTCTCTTCAACCCGAGGATTAAAGGAGCGAACACTACTTCTTAGGGTGACAGGATCCAAGAATTGATGACTCGGTGTAAAAACCTGTATGCCACGAGTACCTTGTTCATTCTTGACTTTTGTACCTGCCAGGTATGTACCCTGAGTTGTTCTGATCTGAGAATAGGAAAAAGAGAAGATGTATCAAGTCCGAAGTCATTTTTTAGCATTTTATACATTAAAATCAGATCACCCCTTAATATGCGATAGGACAGAGCAAAGAGGTCTAGCTTCTGAAATCGCTTTTTATATGATATACCCCGGAGTTCTGGAATTACACTTGTAGTTGCCCTCAGTACGTCCTCCAAGATATCCGAGTCACCGTTTAAATAAAGACTTGCATCCTGAACACATATTTTAAGTTTGGATCTCACTAAGGTTGTGTGTACTGTAATGGGTATAGTAGCATATAACTTGATAAACATCCGTCTTAAAACCCATAGGGTTTTGAAACCCTTAGCTGAGACTTCGCGGCAATGTGCCGTGGTTTTAAGATCATGTCTCACTGTCTGGAAAGAAAATAACAAGAGGAACAGATGCATGTGGACTTCAGATGGACTTAACTTTTCTAGTTAGCTAGTCTAAAACATGCTTGATGCCTATCAATACGCCGAATGTGTCTAATGCATTATGAGGATGCAAGGGTAAATAAGCACGGCATAGGGGAAGTGCCTGTATCCGTGGTTCGGTCTCACAATGATCTTGAGGTGACAGTAAACGGATTCATGATGTTCAGAAACTGTAGATATAAACAAACTCAAATGTTTTACTGTATGTCTAAGAAATTTCATGACCTATTTAGTTATCCATGGTGGACAGTTATTAAGTCTACGTGATACTAAATGTAGTATAGGCGGGCACTTAGCTGAGCTAAACGTACCTTTAAATGTGGTCTATGACTTCAGTTGATGAGCTAGTATTTACTGTAGATCACCAGCGTCGATAATCTATGTCGAATTGATTGGAGGCTTACTCGAGTTAGACGTGAATGGTGTGACAAACTAGCTAACGTCGAAGTCACACTTCGCGGTCTGCACCTTACATAGATTACCCCATTGACGTATCAAGGTACTATAGATGCTTTGAAGACTGTACAACACAGATGACGTTATTACAGAAATATATTAGTTAAAGTAGATACAAGCGAAGGTAAGACCACTGCCGCATGGGCCAGTCCATGGCGTACGATTAACTGATGCGCGTTGGTTGTCCTTGACCTCGACGAGGATTGATGATTTGTTCGATATTCAATGACCAAACTGCCGGATGATTTGGCTAGGGCTCAGTGGAATTTCGCTGGCCCTACATTACTAACTAGTCTATTGCACCACACTCCTGTGTGGTTACAATGTTCGCCTCCTATACATTTGTTCGAGGTTTAGGTATGTATTTAATTATCACAAAACTTTTTTCAAAGTAAGTATACATGACTCAGTTTGGCAAAAGTAACGTATATGGATGTACCAACCAGATTATCGTTCAAAGTTCATTCTTGCATTAAATTTGATGAGCTAAAAGCGTTAATAAGTCATACAGTAAGATTCATTATCAGCAATAAAATTTTACCAACTATTGTTATGTTGCTTTGTTATCATAAATCGTTTTTTTGCTATGAACTTTTTCCATTGGCTAGAAAGTAGCCTAAGGTCGTACATGCACTTTACTTCCCCTTTCAATTCAAACTTGACTGAGCAAGGATAGTAAACTATGAGTTATATGGAATCTCTGTTTTAAAAGATGTCGCTTGATCTCAAAGAAGTTTAGCTCATTTTTGTTCCTTGATCAAGGAACTCGTCGATGAGTTTTGACTAATAAAACATTGGTTAATAATGAAAGTGGTATAGGAAAACACCTAGTATCCATTAGTACCATTAATGGTACTGAAGTGAATGTTGTGTCTTCTTTTGGGCTAGCCAAATGAAGGTACCGTCAATTTATCTTCTAGAAGAGGATTCCATATCTTTTGCACTTGTAAATGAATACTGGGACCTCGGCTTTATAATCTCAAACCTGGATAACTGTAAGCATTAAGTTGCTATACAGTATCTGTTCACTAAACAATACATTTAATAAATAAACTAGCGTAGTGTTGGTCTTTACTATGATACACAAGCGTATGTTCCATTTTAAAGCAAAATTCTATGAAGTTTCTGCGGTGTTTTGTTTCTGCTCTTACTGCTTTTTATGTGAATTGACCCTTCGTAAACTTTGCCTAAATACACATATATACTGTAATCGTTGTGCTTTACTGCAACAGATTCTTTGAAATGCGTTGGATGTTCCACTGCACTTTAATAATAGTGGCATGTTTGCGGTTTACGAGTGCTGATACTCCTGCTAATTGTACTTATGAAGATGCACATGGTCAATGGATGTTTCATATCGGTGATTATCAGTCTAAATGTCCTGAGAACTGTAAGTCACGTTTTCACAGCTTTTACAATTTTTCTTAGTAAATTCGAAACAGACGTCTGTTGTTATCAGTCTCTTATACCCGGATATTGCTATTGATGCATTAGGAAACAGAGGACATTGGACTCTAATCTATAATCAAGTATGCTCGTGAATAAATTTTGTGAATTTTGTTTAGGGGTTTGAAGTAACAATAAATCATCGCAAATGGCTAGTTATATTTGCTTACAAATCGACTGGAGAATTTAATTGCTACAAATCTATGCCAATGTGGACACATGACACTTTAATTCGACAATGGAAGTGTTTTGTAGCCGAAAAGATTGGAGTGAATGATAAGTAGGCTGTTCCCAAATAATTTTTCTTATTTAACAGTTAAACTTTACTTTTCGTACTGATGGTTTTCGTATTGACCATGGTCTGTTTACAATAAAGATCGTTTGCTAAATTTTAAGTAGAGAATTAATCTTCATATTTCTTGATAATTTTATAAATTTGGCTTTAATCCTTCAACCTATTAAAGTACAAATGCCAGTGAACAACTTACTGTCGCTACTGGGAGAGCTTGAGAATATTGACAATAAACGCAAATAAATAAAGATAATCGAGATTTAACAAAAAATTAATCAATAACCATACGATAGCTTAATTATAATGGTTAGACGTATTTTTGATAAAATCAAGAAATAAACGACCAACATGACATAGTTATAATCAATGTAGCCCCCAAATGCCCTGGGACGGCCGAGGGTGGGAACAGTCCTCCATCTCGAAACGCTCTCACATGGCCACACCTGTATAGCCACTGTTAGGGAATTCCTACTCACTGATTTTTCGTGGTGACGTTTACGGAACTGAGAGGACGAAAAGCGAGTGTCTGGCGCCTTAACCGGGTTGATTGGTAAGGAGGATCCATCTAAGGGGATTGGAAAACCCTGGTTCCAAATCTGTGGTGCACATGGGCTTCAGGGTTCTTAGGAAACCAATGGCGTATGAACCAATTGTTGGTCACCGACTACCATGGGGCTTGATTTCCTTACGTTGCTCCATTGTCTTTTAGATAAGTCCTCTGAGTCAAAGGCTCCAGGTGTGGCCCCCTAAGGGGACCGCCTGCTTCGGTTTGAGCACTCGGGAAGTATCCTGGCCCTCACATAAATCGAATGATTTATGTGGCGCATATCTATTTGGTGCCTCCTCGTACCAATGTTTGTGTTTAAATAAAATAAATAAATACATTTACTATACACGATTGTTTTGACTTAAAGCATATATAACAACAGTTTAGCTAATACCTGTATATTGTTCTTTGATCTACTTACGATCACGGTCTAATTGAGGCATACTGAAATATTTTTTTCCTTCAATTTCTACTTTCTCAAGTAAGCTGTGTAGTTTTGACCATCCTGTTTAAGTCGTACTGTCAACTCTACTGGGTCGTGTCAATCACTATTTTCCCCATGAGTAACCGTCATCTCCAGCAGTTAAATTCTTAAAGATGGAATGGGAAGTTAAGAACAGGTCTAAAACCGCATCCCCCTACTCTTCGCTCCATGAAACGATGAGGCTAAAATGTAAGATGTATCGAGCCAAAACTCCGAAACAAAAGTCACAGAAGCGTTGTGTGTGATGGGTCGTTGTTTGTTCATAGTTCTGACTTATACTCTGAACATTTGCAGCTTCAACAAGAAATGGGTTCTACTGGAAAAATGGAAACTTTGGTTGAATTATTAATAGTTAGTGATTCAATTACTCAGTCTCATTGTAAATCAAGGAGAAAAATACATAGGTAACCTTGGGGTACTCCAGTTCAGCGAACACAGTGACTATATGCCCAAACTATACCCTTGCGTGTATTTCTAGTTAGACAGCATCAAATGTAGAATATTGTTTAGCCTGGCAACCTCAGTCGTTGATAGTAACAATCCGCAAAAGAAAAGCTGTTTCGGGGGATTTCTAAAAACTGATGATAAAAATTCAGAACATATCCTTACGATTTCTAAGTGGTGAGTGCCGAACAGTGATATTCAAGAATAGGATAATATGGCTTTGTTTCTTAAATACATTGGTCATGCTAATACTGTTAATAGGCAATAAAATCGGCTCTTACACACTAGTGTATTGGCTGAATTCCCTGGTACATATTCACTTATACTCTGAAATTCAATGAACCATTAACTAGAGATAAGAATTATGAAACAGTTTGTAATAAGACCACTTTTTCTTTACAAATGTCTTGTGAGAAAATAAGGACTTATATGTGATGGTAGAGTTGCTGCATTAAAGAGCTTTTTAGTATCTAGGGAGCTAAAAAGACAGCATTTTGTCGTTTTTATACCTTTTTCCACGTACATAACAACAAACCGTGAAAACGTTTTTCATGGTAATTAGTATATAAACTTGGAAGAAGATTTATAAAAATATGGACTTGACTAACTGACTCTTGGTTTCAAATACTTTTATTTATCTATTGTTTTAATTATGTATACCCATGCTATTTCAGGTTTCAGACTAATAAATTATTTGGTTTGAAAAGTTTTGGTCGAACTCTCTACCAAGTTAACCCCTCTTTTGTCAACAAAATAAATGAACATCAAAAATCTTGGCGAGCAGAAATTTATCCAGAATTATCAAAGTATACAATAAATGAGCTTAGAAGTCGAGCAGGTGGTGTAAATTCTATGGTTACTAGGTAAAACCTTATTTATTTTTTATACAGTAGACTTTGTATTCTGTTGTGAAAAACATGTAAACATTTTATACCATAAACTGATACGTTCGTTTACTAAGATGATATTTTGTAACTCAATCTTTAATAGTGTAAACGAGACTATTATATTTTTTTACTTCACTAACTAGAGTATGAAGTTCAGTTTTGTAACAAGCTTTGTTGATAATGACTCCAGTAGGCCTAAAAGTACATTTAAGCTAATCAGTTACAACGACCAATATTTATAAATTGATTATCACCAAACATTAATCATTTTCAGATGCATTGAAAGTTCGGAAACCTATCCACATAGTTTAGAAACTCAATCAAAATCCAGTGATAATGAATTTTCTTTCACCAACTAATCGGAACTTTTTGTTTTATTGAAAGTTGTTGAGAATTTTAATATTTACTAGTTATTTTCCATTAAACTACTGATCGAAACCCCTGGGTGGATTTATCAGAGGATAATACAGTTTTTCAATAGAAAGAGATTTTTGTATATATATATATATATATATATATATATATATATATATCAGTCAGTCAGTCAGTCAGCTGCAACGTAGGACCAGGCACATATATGCATCGGTCCAAGTTGCTATACCGCATTAACACAACAAGATGAACACCGGATTCATAGAAGTAGTCACATCAAAGGTAGTAGTATATAAAATTTAAAAAAAAGATTGTGTATAAGGATATAATACAGGAAGAAAGAATTAGTTGGTAGAAAGAAAGACATGAAGCGATTTTAATCTCTTAGTTTAAGAGAACACAGAGAGTGTATGCACCGACGCCATTGTGATCGATTCTGAGCCATGTCACCAAGAGTCTCCAACCATTGGTTAGGATAGTCACGCGGACCCCAACCAGGTAGTCTGCATCTACCAACATGGCCCAAACCAGAAGTTAGTGTCTTCAAGCACTGATACCACGTTTTGGTTTGGCCGCCCCTAACTTTCTTCCAATTATCCCTAACACCAGTGAGCATTGCGCGTCGTGGTGATCGGTGATTATATATATATATATATATATATATATATATATATATATATATATATATATATATATATATATATATATATATATATATATATAGGCAAACAGACATCATCAACATGGGGCCCAGCGCAAGTTTCTCTATATTATGTCAATAAGACCGAATGAAAATAGCAAAAAAGATCATAATTATGAAATAGCAATGATAGAGAGATTAAACTTTGGGAATATTGTATTAAAAGACTGTGGAAAGATATATATAAAGGAATACCGAAATTCAAAATCGAAAAGGTGTAAGTGTATCTGCTCCATTATGAACGATCTTCAGTTGTTTCACCCAGTATCGAATCACTGGTCGTAGTTATCACACTGACCGCAACCAATTAGTCAGAGCTTACCAACGTACCTAAGACCAACAGCCAATGACTTCATGAACTGATACCACGATTTGGTTTTGTTCTTCACTTCGTGGTCGTTTATTGTAATCCTTCAAAACCTAAGGTTTTTCTGTTATTAATTCCACAGAACAGTGTAAGATTTAGCTGTTCAAAAGGCGAGTGCGATTTCACGTTACTTAACAGAGGAAGATCTAGAAAAATTCTATTTTTCAGTATTTTGGCAAGAATCAAAAAATCAGTTCACTCGTTTGACTACTACATGCTCTACAGGAAAGTGGACTAGGGCTTTGTGTTTGTCAGAACTTGTCAACAACGTATCATCTGCATATATATGTATTCACTAACTCTTTAACTTGTGTGAAATCTAAGGAGCTCCATTCTCGCTAAAAAACGTAAACTGGTTTATTCTGCATGTCATTCGATATCTTAAAAATCTCAATATTTTTAATTGGGCGGTACCCTTGTCCCACCATCTCATAAACTTTCTCCCTTTTTCAGACCTTCAATGCTAAGTAGGAAAACTTCATCAAAAGAACTAATTTCATTAACTAAAAATCTCCCTTTGGGATTTGATTGGACCAGTCCACCAGACGGTTCTAGAAGTCCTGTTACACCGGTTCGTGACCAAGGTGTATGTGGAAGTTGTTATGCGTTCGCCTCTGCTGCTGCACTCGAAGCTCGTATTCGTTTGGTTAGTAATTTTTCCGAGCAACCTATCTTGTCTCCTCAAGCTGTGGTTGATTGTAGTCCCTACTCTGAAGGTAATTTAATTACCTGTTATTTGATGTACTTGTTCGTAATATGTTGAATTTTCTGGTTGTTTACTGTTGATACATATACTTATTAGTCTTTCTGAATGATGTGAAGAGTAGTGATTTTTTGTATACATACTTTTAAATCCACCTATTAGCCGAAAGTATTGGTCGCTCACGCAACACTTCTAGGATGCCATGAAAACTATTCTGCTTTTTCTATTCACTCTATGACAATATACAGTTTAAATCTAATCCAAAAAACCGGGTATTAGTACTTGATGGTTATCACAAGAAAAGTTCGTTTTCCTTTTCGCTTGATTACTGAAATGAAGTTGTGTTTTTAATTATCTTTTTTCAGAATAGAATATTTTGTTCACTATAACAGTATCTTACAATAGTTTTTCACATCATAAACCTGTAGACGATAGTGTTGTAGATTACAGTGCCGATTGATCAATGATACATTTTGATACGATGTGGTGAAGTGAAAACTCTCCACAAGAACAAATTATTAACATAGGCTGTGAAATTGGATGAGATCAGCGGGAAAACTACTATCCAGCAGAATAGACATTTTTGTCCGGTGAAAGGATATGCCTAAATACAAAATATTGGATATAAAACTAAATATGATTAAGCATTAAAAGCGATTGGTGGCCACTCACTCGCCAGTAAACTAAGATTTGACTGTTAGGCTTATCTCATGCCCATCGTATTAATTAAACAGAAATACATAACATAAAATCTCACTCAAAGTTGATTGGCACTGTTTGTCACATTCCACGAGGACGCATAAAACAAAAATCAAGTGAAATCTAAGGATATTAGGGATAATCTGAGTAGGAAATCAGATCAAATGCAGAACAGTCAAATATTCAGGATCTGAAGAAATGTAAATTATATGTGTGAGTTCTCGCTATTGTAATAACTGTGTGGTGTTACCCATAGTTTTTACTCACTGGTTTTATTTACCTCATAGACCACACTAGACAATATCGCCCGTCTAGGTAGACAGTGTTTGGGGATACCTAATACATACCTCGATCACCTCATTTGATGAAATCACTACCTCATTAATCGAATTACCATATTTACCCAGTATCCTACACTAAATCTCTGAATTGCTTACTCAATGATCTCGGGCGATGCTTCAAATATACCTATGATCAAATACAAGTGACCTTCGAGTATCCTTTGTAATTAATGGCCATGTTTCACACATATAAAGTAGAACAAAGGGAAGTGTTTAGCAGTAAACTCATACTTTGGCTGGAAGACAAACATCTCACGTATATCACAAGTAATACAGCTTTCCAAATCGATCCTAATATTTCATTAGACATGTAGCATAATTTTACTATAACTGGGGTTTCATATCAGAACAATATTCGTCCAATTCACGTTTATCACTCATTGTGAAGTAGATATGCATCTAACTAGTCTAAAATCGAACTCAAAACAACTGTCAATTACTATCAAAGTCAGTTCTACTGTACGAAGCTGAAACCTGTAGAACGACTACAACCATCATCGAAAAGGTATTTGTAAATAGTTGTCTATGCAAGATACTCAACATCTATTGGTCGGATACCATCAGCAACAGCCTTCTGTGGGAGAGAACAAACCAGCTTCCTGCTGAAGAGGAAATTAGAAAAGACTATGGAAGTGAATAGGACATGCATTACGCAAATCACCAAACTGAATCATGAGGCAAGCCCTAACTTGGAATCCAGAAGGGAAACGGAAAAGAGGAAGGCCAAAGAACAGATATGAAAAGGATGAATAATAACAGGAAAGTGCTGGGAGATTTCCCAGGACACGGTTGGATGAAGAATGCTGGTGAGCAGCCTATGCTCCTTCACAAGGAGTAACAGGCGTAAGTCTAAAATCGGACTGATCTTCAACTCATATTGTTATGACTGCGTCGCCAATTGTTATATCTGGTCGTCGCTAATAGTCATGTCGGAATCGCTTATCACTTATATTTGTAAAACGAGGGACCATTGTAATTCCCACGACGCGAAAGTAAGAACACAAAGATTGGTTCAAGTGAGAGATTTATTAAACCCAAAACATGATGACAACGCTAGTCGAAAATTCATATTCATCTACATTTTGATTAATAATTAGGATGAAGTCACATAAATGTAAAATTTTTAGAGTTATAACGAATCACTTGCTGCATTTCATGCTGAGCATAGTCCATATTAATTTAGTACAAAAATCACAATGAGTTAAAGAATGTAATTTTGCCTTTTAATCCCAACATTCATATGTTCACTGGTTGAAATCATGAATCCATTGAAGCTAGACCACCATGGAAAACCTGGAAGCACTGGACGGCCGTTTCGTCCTAGTATGGGACTCCTCAGCAGTGCGCATCCACGATCCCGCTCCTCGCGAGATTCGAACCCAGGACCTATCAGTCTCGCGCCAGGCGCTTAACCAACTAGACCACTGAGCCGGCATCCAACGGGATCGTGGATGCGCACTGCTGAGGAGTCCCATACTAGGACGAAACGGCCGTCCAGTGCTTCCAGGTTTTCCATGGTGGTCTAGCTTCAATGGATTCATGATTTCAACCAGTGAAATTTCTAAAATCTCCACACAATCCCTTCTGATAATAATAATAATCATCTGCTCACTAGTGACTGACTTCAAAATAGATACTCCTGAAGTTCTAGTGAGAAGCCGTTACCAGTGGAGTTCAACCAGGTCTGTTGTGAGATATCAGCTCACTGAAGACAATGGTGTACGGTGGCGCAACTTCGTGGATTGGTTGAAGTTAGACATTAACACCGTTGGATGCCGGCTCAGTGGTCTAGTTGGTTAAGCGCCTGGCGCGAGACTGATAGGTCCTGGGTTCGAATCTCGCGAGGAGCGGGATCGTGGATGCGCACTGCTGAGGAGTCCCATACTAGGACGAAACGGCCGTCCAGTGCTTCCAGGTTTTCCATGGTGGTCTAGCTTCAATGGATTCATGATTTCAACCAGTGAAATTTCTAAAATCTCCACACAATCCCTTCTGATAATAATTCATATGTTCAATCGATCTTTCAAACGCATTATTTTAGTGATAAATGCTTGTTTATATTTATGATTTCATCCATCAATTTTTATTAAAATTTAGGATGTAATGGAGGTTTTCCTTTCTTAATTGCTGGAAAGTATGGAGAAGATTTTGGTTTTGTCTCAGAAGGTTGTGATCCATATACTGGTAAAGATACTAAACAGTGTACTGTATCAACAAACTGCACACGTTACTATACGACAGATTATAGTTATATCGGTGGTTATTATGGCGCTACTAATGAGAAATTGATGCAGTTAGAACTTGTTTCTAATGGTCCATTCCCTATCGGTTTTGAAGTATATGAAGATTTTCAATTTTACAAAGAAGGCATCTACCACCATACAACAGTTCAAGTTAGTGTTATTTTATTTTGTACTTTTGTTAGGAACTTTTCTAAATAATCTCTCACTTTATTATTAATTTAATGTAAATAAAAACATTTGTATTGTTTCATTTATTTTTACGACTGTTTGGGATTATTTTACATGTATTACTGATCAACTATTTAGCTTTTTAAAGATTTAAGTTATCCGATTGTTGATGTTTAGGACTAAATTTTGGTTCGTCCTAGTTGCCATACATTCATTCTGATGTAATTGCTATGATGTAGCTATTTGATTATAAGTTTTTTCAAGTTGGTGGATTCTCGCTAGCAGTGCGGTCCAAGGTGCTCGTTTCGTCTTTTTGAACAGGATATTGACTACCTGAGTTCAGCTGCTCAGTGAATGATAACCTCTTGGTTTTTGGAGTGAAAGATACTAGGTTCAAGTCTCAATGTAGTCACAAACAAATAAACCTAAACATATTTAATTAGGCCGTCCCAAATAAAACTTAACCCACGTACTGAATTTCACTGTTAGCTGAAACCTGTCTATCCCAAGAATCTTCATATCATATTATCAGTCATCTTTAGCTAATCTTAAGTACAATTTCATGTTATTTTTCAAGTCGAAAGTCAATGAAGTAGTTTATTTTCACATCTTTTAGTTCTTTTATGCCTAATTTTGTAAATCATTTCTACAGTTCATCTAACATTTGAAGTTCACATTATACAGTTGATAACGCATTTGGAATAATAATATAATTTTCTCACTTACACCTTTTACTCCTTGTGGAGGAGCATAAACCACTCACCAAGATTCTACAACCAATTCTGTCATAGACTTTCCTTTCCAGTTGTTTCCAAATGCTATTCGTTATTTTAATGTCTGTCTCCAATTAGTAAAGATTAAATTATTGATAAAATCTCTTCTAGATATCAACATTATTTTTATTTATTGACCGTAGTAAGTTGGGATGTAGTTCTAGTGTCTGAAATAATTTTTTACAACTACATTCAAGACTATTAGTTAGGTCACAAATCGAAGTTTCCTGTAGTTCTCGTCGTTGCTCAACACCGTTAATTGTGTAGTTTACAGATTAAATCACTAATTTAGAATACTAGTTATTGCTTTAAATTTATTGATATTATTTCTCTAAATATTCAAGTATATAATTTGTGGTGACGATGACTCGATGAACTCCAATTCACTTCAATTTTAATATTTAACTGGTATTACTAGATCTCATACAGATGAGGAGATTCTGTTCAAAACCAAGCACACAAACTTGTTCATTTGACTGTTAAATTTAGAAGAAAATAATTCCTCTTATTTTATGATCGTAGTTACTATCTTGACGTCTTGATCGGGCCTGGCTATCGTAATGATCCGATCAAGCTGTATTGTCTGAAACAATTATTCCTTTAAATCTACTATACCAGACAGGTCGCTCGGAGAAAGCAACAAACTCATAGTCCGAGGGCCAATTCGTACTCCTGACTGTACTAGGGTGCAACGACAGCAAAGTGTATCCCTCAGGCAATTGGGATCAGAAGCAATACTACCTTCTTATAACGGAAGGGGCTAGAAAAGGTCAACTCTAGAAATTTCACATCCCACTTTACCCCATAGATTTTGGTCTTCGACGATAGGGTTGCTTTAAGACTCGGAGCTAAAAAAATTTAAAAAACTGGCTTACAGAAAGGCCATGTATAACCAGCCTCAAGCAGCTGTCACTCAGGCTCTGAGGTCACACCCTCAGGTTACTGCGACTGCTACTAATCTAGTTTCCTTATTAACTTCCTCAAGAAGAAGTATCCTACGATAAGGGCAGATGAGAGATGATAACCCCTCGTTCACCATCAAATTCTTGACTGATGGCACGTCTTATTTTTTTATTTCTAGAACGACCAGTACAATTTCAATCCATTCGAATTGACTAATCATGCTGTTTTATTGGTTGGTTATGGTGTGGATAAGTTATCCGGTGAACCATATTGGAAAGTAAAAAATAGTTGGGGTGCTGGATGGGGTGAACAAGGTTACTTTCGAATACGTCGTGGTACAGATGAATGTGGTGTAGAAAGTTTAGGCGTGCGTTTTGATCCGGTGTTATAAAATCCTTTCTACAGTGAAATGAATATTTGTTTCAACATAGTTTTATTTAATTTTTATATTATTAAAGCGTTCAAAAATGGAGCAGTTGATATCTATCTCTTATCATATGAACTATTTTGATTACGTATTTT
Source organism: Schistosoma spindalis (assembly GCA_946903255.1). Lineage (NCBI taxonomy): Eukaryota > Metazoa > Platyhelminthes > Trematoda > Strigeidida > Schistosomatidae > Schistosoma > Schistosoma spindalis. The sequence continues at coordinate 20,557,811 of OX336418.1, forward strand.
TCTTTATGATCATTTGTTCATAATTACTAGACTTCTATTCATCCATTAGAAATGCATATTTAAATGACAGATCATTAAATAAACTTTATTACTGCTGAAATTCTTGATATTGTAATACACAAATTTATTATTTGCTACCATATCTTTCTTTTGATATGTGCCTGATCTTACGTTTTAGCTGACTGATATAAGTTCTAAATGCAAAAATAGCATGACTACCCATTGTTGGATGATTTTTTCGGCGTGGAAATCAGCTTTGACGAACGTTTCATAAAAGAAAGTTCTCAAAACTAGTACATAAATATAATACACGTCATACAGATATCAATTACTTTTGATTAAAACCCATGAGTTCATGATAGAAAGATGTAATTTCATCAGCTAACGTCAAATATTTACTAAAATAACTACTTATGTCTGTTACCCCTCGTGGAGGAGCATAGGCTTCTGCACACTAACATTCTCCATCGAACTCTCTCCTGGGCTATACTTTCCAGTTGCTATGCCTCCTTTTCACATCTGCTTCAATTCTCGAGAAAGTGTATTCTCCGGCCTTCCTCTTTTCCGTTTTCGACAGGCAGAAATACGTGGGAGAGCTAGCAACGACACTGGGAAAAAAATTCAAGAGAAGGGAATATAAGACAACTGTATGACACAACGAAGAAGCTAGCAGGAAAGTATAGCAAACCAGAGCGATCATTCCAGGACAAAAAAGGCAAGACAATCACTGAGGTTCAGGAACTGACCCGACCGTAGCTGCTACCTTGACGTGGTGGTCGGGCTTGCCTATCGTGATGACCCAACCGAGCTATATTGGCTGGAACACATGTTCCTGCAGGTTCTACCATGCCAGGCAGGTCGATTGGAGAACGGTAAGACTAAAAGCAGCAACTGAAGGTTTGAGGGCGAAGTACTGCTGACTGTACAGAGGTGTGACAGCAGTAAGGTGTTTCCCTCGGACAACCAGCATCTGCAGCGATGCTGCCTTCTCACAAGGAAGGAAGGGGTTAGAAAAGGTTGACCCTAAAAATGTCACACCTCACCTTACCCCACGGATTTCCGTCTCCGGCGGTAAGGCCCTTTGAAGAACGGAGCTAACACATTGAAAACCTCCCACAAAATGGCCGGCCTCAAGCAGTTGTCCCTTGGGCTCTGCGGTCACGCACTCAGGTCGCTAAGACCAACGCTAATCCGATTTCCTTTTCAGGTTCCTCAAGAAATACCCTTCCACGGTGTGGGCGACCGGGAAGTGATATCAGCCCTCATACCCGTAACAGCACACGAGACCAAGTTGGTCACATTCATATCCTTCCTACACCTCCTAATAACTCTCTTATCTCCACGACTAACCCTTCTTACGTCCCTTTATCACCTCGCCCCGCTAGTGCGAACGATTCGAGTACGCGGAATGTTATTCCTGGTCTCCTGAAACCACGCTCCAAACTACACGTAGGAGCTTTCAACGTCCGAACACTGTGCCAAATAGGACAACAGGCTTCCTTAGCTAAGACTTTAGAATCTCGCTCCATCGATGTGTGCTGCGTCTCCGAAACGCGCGCACAGGATCCTAGTAGTGTCATTCATTTGACCACACCATGTCAAAGTAACGAACCGACTCGATTTACGCTTCGTGTATCTGGAAGCCCTGATGCTGCTTCCCGTGGCCTCGCTGGCGTAGGTATAGCATTGAGTCCTAGGGCAGAACTAGCTCTCTTAGACTGGATCCCAGTAGACAGTCGTTTGTGTGCTGTCCGACTAAACGGAACAGTAAGGACTCGAAAGGATAGGGACACTCGTCGTTGCCTCTTCGTCGTCTCTGCCTACTCTCCCACTGACTGCAGCTCAGATGATGTAAAAGATGAGTTTTACAGAAAGCTTTCCGACCTCCGAAAAGCTAGGCGTTCAGATGTAGTAATAGTGGCTGGTGACTTTAATGCTCAAGTAGGTAAACTAAGCGAAAAGGAAAGACACCTGGGTGGATCTTATGGTGTCGCGGCTCAAAGAACAGATAACGGCGACCGTCTGTTGCAGCTATGCTCAGATAACCGCCTTTTTCTTGCAAACACTAACTTTAACCATAAGGAAAAACATCTTTTGACATGGAGACCCCCTAATTCGTCTCAACGCTGGACCCAAATAGATCACATCGCTATCAGCCACCGATGGAGGGGCTCGATAGAAGACTGTCGCTCATTCTGAAGCACATGCCTAGACTCAGATCATGCTCTAGTGCGAGCGCGTATTTGTCTACGTCTTGCTGGACGTAGGAAACATGCTGCAAGGAAACCCCTTAGGGTCCTAATTAATGATAGTCAAGCTAAGAGTATATTTCAGGAACATCTAGAAAAACAGTTAGACAGCCATGTAAGTGATGCCTACCCCGAGGCAGCGTGGAATGACATCCGCAAAGCTGTAGAAACAGCAGTGATGTCTGCAAGTACGGTAAACCATAAGGTTAGGGAGAAACACTGGATCTCAGCAGCATCTACCGCACTGATAGATGCTCGAAAACTCATTCCATCTGGCTCTGAACATAACGAAGAGCAGAGTCAGCTTAAGCGTAAGCTGACTAGAAGCCAACGCATTGATCGTGAAAAGTGGTGGGTAGCGAAAGCAAGAGAGATGGAAAAAGCAGCGGCAATAGGTAACAGTAGGCAACTGTTCAGACTTGTTAAGGAAACCGGTATTAGGAACCCAACTATTAGCGAAACAATCTCAGAGAAAGATGGACATATTACTCATTCTCAATCCAGGAGATTGGATCGATGGGCAGAATACTTTAGGGATCAGTTCAACTGGCCTTCAGCCACACTTCGGTTTCCCACGATCTCCAGTCGACCTGAATGGCAAGTTGATGTAAGTCCTCCGACTCTTTACGAAGTTGAAAAATCTATAGGAAATCTGAAGCGTGGGAGAGCAGCAGGCCCTGACAGGTTTACCCCTGAGATTTTTAGGGATGGTGGTCCAGTATTAGCAGCGAGATTGACTGAGGTCTTAGGTAGAATCTGGGGACTGGACGTTATCCCATCTGACTGGTCTCAATCACTGATTGTGCCAGTCTATAAGAAAGGACAAAAGTCCTCCTGTGACAATCACAGAGGAATTAGTTTGACTAATATAGTGTCTAAAATATTAGCTTCAATAATACTTCGACGTCTAACCAAAGCTCGTGAAGAGCAGACTAGAGAAAACCAGGCTGGTTTTCGACCTGGACGTGGTTGTATTGATCAAATATTCACATTACGTCAGGTCCTAGAACATAGACACACATTCAGACGCCCCACAATGGTAGTATTTCTCGACCTTAAGGCCGCATTCGACTCTGTTGATCGTGAGGTTCTATGGCAGTGTTTGTCACTGAAGGGAGTACCAAAAAAGTACATCAACCTTATAAAGGCTCTCTACTCGAACACAACTGGTCGAGTGAGAGCTTATGGCTAACTGTCATCAGAACTGACTACCTCAAGTGGTGTTCGTCAGGACTGTCCACTCTCCATTATTTTTTAACTTTGTTGTTGACGTCCTTTTAGAGATGATACTTTCCTCATCTAAATTTCCAGGTGTTGAACTTCTACCGGGAGATCCACTCGTTGACTTAGAATATGCCGATGACATAGTTCTATTTGGTGAAGACGCTGACAAAATGCAGTCTGCTGACCACTCTAAACAACAATGCAGGCATGTTCGGCATGCGATTTTCTCCCTCGAAATGCAAAATGATGCTTCAGGATTGGGTCGCGTCGACACCAGAACTAGTGATAGGGAGTGAAGTAGTTGAGTGTGTCGACCGCTTCACTTATCTTGGAAGTCTCATCAGCCCTTATGGTTTGGTGTGTGACGAAATCTCTGCACGGATACAGAAGGCTCGACTAGCTTTTGCCAACTCGCGTGATTTGTGGCGTAGGCGAGATATCCGTCTATCAACCAAAGGACGTGCTTACTGCGCAGCAGTTCGTTCCGTCCTACTTTATGGCAGTAAAACATGGCCAGTAAGAGTAGAGGATATTCATAGGTTACTAGTATTTGATCATAGGTGTCTTCGAAACATCGCTCGTATATCCTGGGACTACCGAGTAAGTAATGCAGTTGTTATGAAACGGGTACTAGGTAAGGATGGCAAATGAATTGATGAAGTAGTGAAACTTAATCAGTTGAGATGGCTGTGACATGTGTTGCGCATGCCCGACCACCGACTGCCCCGATGTGCTATGTTTTCTGGTGTAGGAGTAGGTTGGAAGAAAGCTAGGGAGGACCAGACCAAAAACATGGCACAAATCGATGAAGTCACTGACAAGTGGACTGAGCCATGTTGGTAGGTGTAGACTACTTGGTTGGGGACCGCGAGATAATAGCAACCGATGGTTAGAGACCTTGAATGACAAGGCTGAAAATCGTTTGCAATGGCGCAGGTGCATCCACTCTCTGTGTTCTCTCAAACTCTAATCTTCTGAATTCTTCATGTCCTTTATTTCCTTTCCCAATTTATTCCACTTGACTATACTCCTTTAATAACATCATCAAACGTTAATGTCCCCTATCTCTACTTATACTTTCAGTACCTCTACCACTATGGGATTTGAATCGATAACTGAATCTCTGTGCTAATGTGGTATGGCAACTCGAACTGATGTACGTACGTATGAAGTTCCACGTTGTTACTGAGGAACTGACCAGCTCTACTGAATCCATAAGACATCGAAGTAGCACTTACAAACCTTCCTATGGATGTCACTGCACCAACGATCGACGAAATCAGGATGGCCGGCCATCAGACAAATCAAGAGTGGGTAAGCAGTAGGACCTGCAAATATACCAGCCGAAGCAATAAAGTCAGAGATACAAGTAACTGCAAATATGCTCCACGTTCTATTCAAGAAGATTTGGGAGGAGGAACATATGATAACAGAGTGGAAAGACGGATATCTCATCAAGATACCAAAGAAATGAGATTTGAGCAAGTATGAGAACTATAGAGGCATCACACTACAGTCGATGCCGGGAAAAGTTTCTAGCAGTGTTGCTGGGCAAGTCGAAAAATTCACCGGACGTTCAGCTTTGGGATCAACAGACCGGATTCTGTAAGGATCGGTTGTGCACAGATAAAATCGCGATATTACGGATAATCGTTGAACAATCGATTGAATGGAACTCATCACTATACAAGGAGGATCCGATGCAGACATAACGACAAGGATTGGCAAACAAGGACCCCGTCCCTACAGTTGAAGAATATATGGAACTCAAAACGACTACCTACAAGCCAACATCAAAGTCAGAGTCGTCAAGACAGTTCTACTGTACGGAGCTGATATTCCAAGAATTACTACAACCATCATCGAAAAGGTACAAGTATTTATGAACAGTTGTCTACGCAAGATATTCAATGTCCGTTGGCCGGATACCGTCAGCAACAGCCTACTATGTGAGAGGACAAACAGCTTCCATGTGAAGAGGAAATTAGAAGACGTTGGAAGTGGATAGGGTGCACATTGTGGAAATCATCAAACCGCGTCCCGAAGCAGGCGCTAACTTGAAATCCTCAAGGCCAACGGAGAAGAGGAAGACCAAAGAACAAATAACGCCGAGAAATGGAGACGGACATGAGAAGAATGAAGAGCTCTTGACGACATTTGGAAAGGAGAGCGGAGGGAAAAGCAGAACGGAGATCCCTGGTCGTTGGCCTATACACTAAGAGGGGTAATCGGGACAATAAACAAGTGCGATCATGGTTTCGCGCTGCTGAGAATTCTCATAATGGGATGAAACAGCTGTCCATAGCTTCCAGGTTGCCAACATTTTGCTAACTTGCATTAATTCATGGCCTCGAAAAAACTTGACAGTCTCCCCAACCCCCTGTCGGTATTATAGTATTGTCCAATCAATCACAGTGTTTTCATTCGTCTAAATGATTGGAGCTTAGGGTACAGATTCATATTAGATGTTTAGTATATCGGATGGTTGTTTACGTTATGGGCTTATTCCTAAAATTGTTGGAAATAACATTTAGGATATTTGATTAGTTTTGCGGAGGCTTACTAAGCTTTTCTTTTTTTTTGATAATTATAAACACTGACCATCTCATAATCTATGAGGGATACAATTCTGCTGAAAAGCCAAGACAACATAAATGACAAAGTATGTTTCTATAAAATTGGTTCGCTAAATTTTACATGTTTTATCTGTCGAATTTTTTTATAAAATCGACCGGAAGCCTTAAACCTATGCATTGTGCCAGTTATGGCTTGTTAATAAGACATTATCTGCAATCTTAGATACGATCATCACCATGTACTAGATAACATGAAATTAGTTACTACTCAATAGTTAATCAGTGTAAATATCTGTCTTGTAGGAAATCTATACCTTTGACATTGACACTGGGTTCGAACCATCATGGTTCCGATACCTCAAGCTTCTTTTCCGACCCACTCGTAATCCAACTAGCATTGTGCATCGTGATATGTTGTGATTAGGTAACTCATACCTCAGTGATGAAAAGATAGCTCCTCATCAACAAAATTTCAAACTTGACCTACAATACACTATATCATTACAGCATTACTTACTAAAATATTTTACCTTACATAGGTAATTCTTCGAAACTCTATAATCAATTAATAATGACCAACCTGCTACCCTGTATACGCGTCCTCTGGTAGAAAAAGAGGCTGTTAGTTTCTCTTATTCTATAGTTACTAATAGTGTGATTCCAAGAAAGACATTTTACTTAGATCATGAGTGAGTAGTTAATTGTAACAGAAGACAATAACGTTCTGAAGATTATTTTCCTTTCAGAAAATCGTTCTATTCCTTGCCATAATAACCTCTGTTTACTCAAAATTAATAATCTAAGAAATAAGGTGAATTACAATTATTATCAAGTAAGTTGACCTTTAAACTATCTTCCGGAATTAAAGTATACTGAATTAACTAATTTAGTTGGTTTATTTATTTACGAAGTTCTACGTTGTTACTGACTGACTGAGTTGGTTTATTGCATTATTTATTATTTATTTGAACACATAAATATTGGTACAAAGGGACACCAGATACATATACACCACACAATAATGAGAATGTGAAGAGATAGAGAATCTATGGTGTGTATAAGAAAAAAGGGAACAATAACGAACAGAAATTAGTGTATGATAGTGAAATCACAATAATGAGAGGGCTAGTTCAAACAGCAAGGTCCTCAAATACAACACGAAGAACAGCAATCCAATCACTCTTGATGGCGAAACTATGGAAGATGTAGAATCCTTCACAAACCCGATAAGCAACATCGATGAACAAGGAGGATCAGATGCAGACATAAAGACGAGGATTGGCAAAACAAGGGCCGTATTTCTACAATCGAAGAACATAAGGAACTCAAAACTGTCGATTACTATCAAAGTCAGTTCTACTGTACGAAGCTGAAACCTGTAGAACGACTACAACCATCATCGAAAAGGTATTTGTAAATAGTTGTCTATGCAAGATACTCAACATCTATTGGTCGGATACCATCAGCAACAGCCTTCTGTGGGAGAGAACAAACCAGCTTCCTGCTGAAGAGGAAATTAGAAAAGACTATGGAAGTGAATAGGACATGCATTACGCAAATCACCAAACTGAATCATGAGGCAAGCCCTAACTTGGAATCCAGAAGGGAAACGGAAAAGAGGAAGGCCAAAGAACAGATATGAAAAGGATGAATAATAACAGGAAAGTGCTGGGAGATTTCCCAGGACACGGTTGGATGAAGAATGCTGGTGAGCAGCCTATGCTCCTTCACAAGGAGTAACAGGCGTAAGTTCAAATACCAAAAGTACAGCCACAGAGAATTCTTCTACTTAAAGAGGTTACGTCTTTTTTTATGAAGAAAGTAAAATCAAGTTACAACAGGATCGCCATTAGCTTCTATTCTGAGCCATATCTGATAACGTCTCTAACCACTGTGTTGCACCATCTCTAGGACCGACAGATTAACTACATAAACAAAGAACACTATAATTCTATTATATATATATATAAAGTTTACCTAGTATTTCTCCAAATCTTTTTATTTCAATGATCAAAGTCTGTCAGTTGAATCTTGATATTTGATCACCCATAAACCTTGTTACCATTTATTAGATTTAATCACTTTTATAGCTTTTATCCAAAGACCCACTAAAAACACAACCTGTCAAAAAGTTTACATTAAATACTGTTAGTAGTTCGAAACACTTTGATATGAGAGTTGATTAGTGCATTAGAAAATGTCAGTTAATTATAATGTAAATACTTATAGAATGCGAATTTATCGGTGGTCACTAAAGTAATATAAATGATATCAGAAGGGGTTTTCGTGAGTATTATAGTAAATTCAGTAGTTGAGATCATAAGTCAATTGAAGCTAGACCAGTATAGAAAACCTGGATGGTCATTTTATCCTCTTTTGCGACCCCTCAGCAGTGCGCATCCACGACCTTGCCTCGCGAGATTCCAACCCAGGACCTATCAGTCTCGAGCGCAAGCGCTTAACCACTAAGGCTCAATTGACTCATAATCTGAATTATTAAATTTAATATAATTAAGAATATTTTCTATATTGTAGATTATTATTATGAAATCGTGCAACTGGTGATTAATTTAGATTTTGTCGCATTAAATAATATGACAAACTGGTTTGTTCTAAAATCAGATTTTATGAAATATTTTTGTGGTATAACTGTAACACACTGAGTAAAGAACTAAGAAAATTTCTTAAGACATTATATCTTTTCAATCAAATAGATTTGATTGACAATTTAACGTTATCCTGTTTGACTATGAGGTATTATCATGGGGAGGCCAGGACTTTTGGAAGTATTCTTCCAATTATAACTATTCTTATTTCTATTGTATAATTAAATAACCTCGTCCTAGTATTTCTGTATTCTCTTCATTGTGAGCTTTTAGTGGACATACTAACCGTCGTTATAGATTTGACGATCCCCAATCACTGCTAGTTGTTTATATACTGTTTACTTTGCTGTCGTTTATGGGGCGGTTGTGTTTAAGATATGATTTCTTTTTTGGTGTGCTGTGCATTCTGATAAGTCGTGTATGTAAGCTGGTGTTTTTTTATTTAGTTGTCTATTTTAACTGGGTGGCTGAAATGTAGTAAAGACAAGCTTGGCTGTAAACTTCTCTTCGGACTCAAGGGTGTGAATAAAGAAAGACTTGAGGATTGGAGGATCAATAGGAGCGTGGATTATGATACCCCAAGGTGAATCGTACCAGTAAGGACGTAGAATTGTTCGAGTTAAGGACATTAGACTACAAACGTAATAGTAAACTTGGTGTAGGAATATCCTAATTAGAATACTGATTGGCGGGTTTGACATGTGATATCAATTAGCATCTCCAGACAAAAGTATCTAGAAGGTCAATCTGTTTTAATGATTATATTCATCTGTCTCCAACAGTTTTATCTTGTAAATAAAAGACGTTTCGCTCTGAAGCAGCAATCTACGGTATGGAGATTTCCTTTCATGTTGATACAAAACGATAGACTATCATGGAATACTTATTAGTACTGAGGGTTTGGCATTTAGATTCAGGTGATCCTATCTGTTGTCATTTGTTTGGATTTTGAATAAGACTATAAATCAGTGTTCTGAGTAAGTGTAAAAATTAAAAAGCCGTTAATAATAGGCAGAAACTGTCACTAAGGAAATAAGTGCCGTAAAACAATGAGGTTTCAGAAAATTAGATTGAAAAGGGTCTTCTAGAAACTGGTTTTAGTGTGTAACGCAAAGTATTCAATGAACCAATCGCAAGTGGATTGTATTGTATTGAATCTACAGTCCGCAAAGTTAACCTACTTTTGTAACGAAGTTGAGAATTATGTAAAATAGTAAATAATTACAATGTTTAAAATCAACACTTGCTATAAAAGATATCCCATTCTTTAAAATGATTGAATACATTCCAAAAAATAAGACTCATGAATTTAACTATTAAAATTACTACAATCTGCACAAGTCCATATTCTGATATTAATCATGTGCTCATTAGTGACTAGCTTCAAGATGGATTTCTAGTGAGAAACCGTGACCAGTGGAGTCCATCCAATCCGTGTCGGATGGAGATAGTTATCTATTTAAAACAATTAGTCCCTTTGATAAATTTTGATAATGCAATGAGAAGACGAAGTTTATCAGAATTATGTGATATATTTGCGCAATACATTTCGAACAATCCAATCAGATATATACATGTTAAGAACATTTATATATCAGAATTAAAAGGTCAACTAGACAGGTTAAGGGTAAGCCATAACGAAGGAAAAATTATTAAAGTACACAAGAACAAATGTGATTACCACTCTGGATAATAAATCAGTATTACCAGGGTAGGTTAAGTGTAAGAACAAATTGTTTTTGAACACATAAAGGGGGTTTCAATTTTCGTATAGCCAAGGCTTCAATAAACCTTGAAGGCTTTTGTATAACACTACAAAAGCTGATTTAATGTCAACCTTATGACCAGTTTCAATCAAATGTTTCTCAATGGAGGATGATGTCTGTCTATCCTGTGACCTTTTAATTTTTATATATAAATGTTCTTAACAAGTATATATGTGATTAGATTTTTCGAAATGTATTGCGCAAATATATCACATAATTCTGATAAACTTCGTCTTCTCATTGCATTATCGAAACAGTTATCTATCTCAGACAATGGGAGAATAGCTGTGAAAGATCATGGATCGACTGAAGTTAGACATAAATGCCGGTTTAGTGGTCTAAAGGTTAAGCGTTCTTGCACGAGACCGAGGACTCCTTGCTCGAATCCCGCGTGTAAGGTCATTGATGTAGACTATTGGGTAGTCCTATGCTAGGATGAAATAACCGTCCATTGCTTCCAGATTCACTTATGAATTCAACCATTGAAATTACTACAATCTCTACAAATCCTTATTCTGATAATGGAAATAAAACAATCAATAAAATAGATTTATTTTCCCGTTTCTAAAAAATCAAAACAAAAAAGAAGACGAACAATTCATCATATTCATGAAGTCTATGTATAATAGATGCACGTAAAATAAGAAATGCATAATCTTTTTAAACAAAAAGAAAATCGAATCACAAAACAAACAAACTAACAACAACAGTAAAAGAAGATTGTTGATATTCAAGACAAAACAAAAATCTGTACAATTCAATAAATTTTCATTTATTGTTGTGTTGTAGGTTTTAAAAATAAATTAATTTTGTTGCAACAAATTTTATTCAATGTAATTTGATGTGTACTTTTATCTTTCAATTGAAGAATGAGCTATTTCAAAAAAAAAATATTTTTTTAAAAAATGAAAAGAAGATTTAATATAAATAAATAAAATTTTACGAAAAAAATTAATTGACTTATCAATTGAAATTATTGTGTGTTATATAACGCTCGGATTTTACTTCGTCTAATGTTATTATGGTGTGTGCTACTTATATTAACATAAGTAGTATATGACGTTAATCAGGAACAGAATGTCTGGCAGCAGGGAGCCAAGAGGTTCGGACAGTAAAGAATGGAAACAAAATGCAGTTTGTATGAAAATAAAAGAACAATGAAGTCTGCGCCATTATGAGACAACTGATGGTCATTTTGCAAATTGAGCATTTACTGTATGGTTGTTAGGTTTTATTAACATGTTCTGTAATTTGTTGTCAAATACATTCGATGGTCCCCACTGCTGTTCTTGTTCACTATATTATGACGATTGGCTATCCACGTTTACACGTATGGGACATTAATTTACCTTAAACGGTTAATCTACACTAGGTTCCCTCCTAGTGTCTATTCTATAGGAGTTCAACACAACTCAGATCAAGAACGTGATTAGCCTGACCACAACGTAAATATAATTCCACACCAAAACCCGACACAATCCAACAACGATAAACATTCAATAATAAGTGAGTAATAATAATAAGGATAAGGAAATATATAACTCATCTGACACACCTGTCAGACTATCTACATGTCTGACTAAGCAGACAACTAATCATTATCATTCTCGCCCATACAACATTGTGTTTATCAGCGGTAAGTTGAAAGCTTCGAATCCATTCTAACTAATTAGATTTATGTTATATCCGAGTGAAGAATAAATGAATGGTAACTACTTGGATATATATATATATATATATATATATTATTCACATAAAGGAGGCTGACATTTGTTATCTGGATTGAACGGGCTGTGTTGGATGAGAAAAACCTCAGAATGGACTCAAAGCTGTTCGTGTTGGTTAACGCATCATTGGTTTAGCACAAGGACAATGTCGATATTCTGATTAGCGATTTTGTCATGTGATATTTAACGTGTCATAAGTCACAGTAGGATTGTATTCAATAGAATTATACTGATAGAAACTTGTTTATCAAGTATAATTCTAATTGTAAACGCTAATGAAATCTAGATTGGACAAAATGAAAACTAACTATTTCTATAATAAAAAACTTCTTAAAAGCAAGTGAATGAATTCATACATCCTGATTTTCTAACTATATTCATAAACATGAAGTACAGTAAAACAATAAAATGATAAGTTTGTAATTCAATGATTCAATGCAATAAATCTATTATATATGAACGAGAATAAATGAAATGGTAACCTGCTAGTAATTATTTATGGACTAATATTATACATATATTCTTATTGTAGAACTGTTATGAAACTATATATATATATATATATATATATATATATATATATATATTCCTTTCATTTGACCTATAGGTTACTGTTATATGATTTGCTATTCTCAATCTATTAGTCGTAATTCCTCACAATCACAACCACTTTTGGCTTGATCTTATACAAATGTTATTTTTTATTTTATGGTACGATGTAATCTGACTTGGTTGTATATATAATCAGTATGTCTGAAATATATAATTGATACAATGAAAGCTGAGATTGTATTCTGGACTCAACAGACAGGTCTGCTCCTACAGATTTATGCATCATTGATCCAGTCGATAAGTTACTATTCTTTAACTGACGATTGTATCGTGATATAATTAACAGATCACAAGATATAACAAAATCCAACATTTACAACAAGTACTATACTATAACCATGCACTTGATTTTATTATTTAAACTTTTACAAATTCTGTCTTATGAAGTTTAATTTTGTAATGCTGTGTGGTAATGATAGACATATGTGATCACTGAAATGAATATGATCAATGGTTATGTTCCAGTGTTATTTATAATTGACCAACTGATCAATTGATTAATTTCTCTATTAAATTTTTAAAATGATAAGTCAAGATATTTTAGAATAAATCAATAAGATTACATAGGAATTTGACGAGAATTTCATGCATTATTTAGTATACAATTTGCTTTATCATATATCAAAGTTAAAAAATGATACAAATATCTGTTAGGTCAAGTCGATAAGCCATGTTATGGCGACTAGATGTAAATTAACAAGATGTATAACAGAAGTGGTCGGAATAATAACTTAGATGGTCAATATCAAAGGAAGATACAAAGGGGATGCTTCTGTACTAGTGTGAAAAATTCTTAAGTCATACTGTGGTGTATGCTACTTATGTTGACGGATACAAGTAGTATGTAGCACCAAACAGAAGTGGAATGCCCGTCAGCAGAAGATTGAGTTCAAATTGAAGAGAACAGGAATGTAAACAAAAAGCGAGATAACTAATAGATGTGACAGTAAAGTATTTAATGTATGATTTTCATATTCTACGAAAGCACTGAGTAATTTTACATTAAACATTAAACTGGTGTTTTCCATCTGAGTTCTCGTTTACTACAATATAATATAAAGTAGTCCTTTATTTTTCTATGTAACTTCAATTATTTTTCTGATATTTTCAAACAGACAAATATTAATGATGATTTCACTTCAATATACATTTAGTACCAAAGCGAATTCTCATTCTATTCATACCATCTATGATGAAGAAATGACTAAATATTTATATTATATTTAATAGAACTATTATTATCACAAGTCAACGAAAGTTAAAGAGATGAAACATGAAGTGCTGATGGGTAACACAAGACAACTATTGCAACTCATCAAGGGAACAGATAATAAAATGTTAGCTATCGAAGAGACTATTTCAGAAAAAAGTGACGTCGTGGCAAAATAATACAGTCGATAACTGGACTGAGATTTCACTACCACTAAACTGAATACTCAATTGATATGTTATATACAATACACTGGATAACGCTATACCAAATAGATGATTTACGACCAAAAATAGATGGTCGGAGTACAGGCTAGACAATACTTTATTCAACACAACTACAAGCAATCTATACTCAAAAACCAATCATTGACAGGAGATCGTATATTAAATCGTCAGTAAGCTGAGTATGTTTGTTCATATTCAGTGTTCAATTACATCTTACTTCCACTGTATGAACATCAATTGGTCAAACTGATTTATCTATGATTATCACAATAGGATTCTAGTCTTTTCCCATGAATTTGAACGATTGCCGACTTAGACAAGTTGCATGGGATTATGTCAAGTTACAAACTCTAGCTAATATTTCAGTCGAATTAATCCATTCTTTTCTATTTCCGTTAGTCAATATCTATCCAAACTATCACTGATATTACTACGATTTCAATTCAACTAATATTCAACTTGTTAATATCATTGCTACAATCTACAATCCGACATTCATTTGTAGTTAGTAGAAAAAATCAGTAACATAAACAGAAAAACATGAGTAACCAACCTCATCAGTTAATAGGACAGGAATATCATTTTCTGTGACAAGACATATAATTTTGATGCATTCTTGACGACAAGATAATATAAAAGCCATTCGACTACGTAATTCATGAACCTTCATTTCATAGAGCATAATAGCATGATAGACTAAAATTATGTAAACCAAACACAAACAAATAAAATAGGGATGGGTCAATAAGTCAGTTGTCATATAAGCAACGTAGAACCTGGTATATATGTACATCGGTTCAAGTTGCTACACTCCATCATCAAAATGAGATGGAAATATCACGGGAAATTCTAGAGTAATCGAGGTAGTTCACAGTATCAGTGGTAATAAAAAGATTATGCATCAAATATACTATTCGAAAAGAAAATATGGGTTAGTGCAATAGTAAAAATATTTAGAAGGAATCCAGAAACTTAGGATTTAAGAAAAGACAAAGAGTGAATGCGCCTCTGCCATTGCGAACGACTTTAAGCTATGGTCGCCCAAAGTCTTTAACGATTGGTTGCGATAATAATATGGGTCAGTTCAATTGTCAGTGATTTCATGGACTGATATCATGTCTTGGTTTGGCCGCCCCTAACTTTTTTCCAGCCTGATTTTACGCTAGCAATCATTGTGCATCACGGTAGTCAGAGGATAAGCATACGTAATACATGTCTTATGGTCGGGAACGTAAGAATGAATATGATAAAATAATTATTTTGATAAAACCACTCCAGTGTATAAGGTAGTCAAAATTAAATAATCTTTACAAAATTTCAATCCTAGCAAAAGAGTTAGTTGTGCTTAAAAGTAGTCCCTGACTTTACGGATCCCTAAAACCATGGTTTCCGGAGTATGACCACAAGTAGAGTAAGACAATTACGCAATATGAGTAAATTGTTTGCAGTTAGAATTGAGGAGTTCAAGAAAAACTCAACAAGGCAGATTACATCGAGATGTTCCTCAAATCACCAAACTCAATGACTAGACACTGGAAAAATGTCCCCAGAGTGTAGCGAGATGTGATAAGTCTTAAATACGAAAATCAAGTAAGAGTCTTAACAACGATTATTCAAATGTCATTTCTAATACTAAACCCAATATTCCATCTCAGCGAAAGTCATATTTCAATTACATAACTATTAATGTACATTAATAGGTCAGTAATAGTAGTAAAAATAGTAGAAGCAGTGAGTACATGGAATAGCAACATTATAAGTGGAAAAAAACTACATCGCACACTTTTATGACAGATTGATTTCAGTTACTTGGAAATTTCTAATTAGACTAGCTTATTACGCTATTCAATTAAAAAAATATTAATATCTAAAAGAAGGATAGGTAAAAAATAACTCTTCATTACAACGTACTTGTTTCTCCTTTCAAGCATACGTATAGTGTACATCTTGGCACTGCGGGTCTTTTGAAAAAAGAAAACAGAATAAATAATACCCGAAAAACGTGTGACTAATAATTGTTGAGAAACATCACAATAAAACATCTATATTCAGCATACTACTTAAACAGTTTCCGATCCAAAATAAATACAATAAAATGAAAATATTAAAACGTCATTACTGTAACTTGTAGTTATTAGGCGGTTACAAGTGAACAAGGTCGATAGGAATCACGTTAAACGGACCATCATATCGAGTTACATAAGTAAAAGTTGATATCATAAACGTGGTAACCACGTCATGAGCTCAACGTTGCATATATCATAATAAGATCTAAATAAATTGCTAGAATGCTGACCTATCATTTTTGCAATTTGAACAAAGCAGCCAACACTGGAACGAACAGTTATATAAAAGACAAAAAAATTCGTGAACTAGTTGGAAGCAAGATCATCAGAACAGATTGGACGAGGCATTTGTACAACAATTGAAATGCGTGCTAATGATGTTGTCCAACACGATAAAAAGCTTCGCAACTAAACTATTCAGCTCAGAGAACTTAACTTTACCTAGTCAACATCCACATAACGAACTACAAATCTTCATCAACTCACTATGGATGGTTACGCTTTCTTCATTTAACAATTAGCTTAATTGAGATAGATTGGTCAACTGAAAAGTTTTTTATAATTGACTGATCATTGAATGTTGATTAATATCATGTTTATCTAGTATTTTAGTGCCGTTAATCGAATTTTATCGGTTAATTTTCACTGTGGTTATTAGTCTAAGTGTTTCGACATCATCTGGACTATGTTGAGAAGTTAGGTGATTGGACGTGGTCGCCAAGAAACCCTGTTTAACCTAGGTTTCGTGCTAGTTGGCACCTGCTGACAAGGACTAGATGAAATCTCTAGGGAACTAATATTCCCAAGTGAGTTTGAACCCACGTCACCTAAATCTGCATTCTGAAATGTTTCTACCAATCCGGTCAATTTTTTATGTACGGAACAACGATTGAAAATTGAAAGGGAATCTAGGCCACAGAAGAACTTCAAAACATAGAGGGTGCTGATTAGAATTCGATCACATATTTGTTTTTTGCTGTTCTCTTCTAACCAGAATATGGCCATAATATAATGAAGAAACATAACATGAAGTAGCCTATGCAAAATGTCGGATGAGGACTATTGACGAGTTACAGAACTAGGACGAAACACATATCAAATACACCCTGCGCTTCTTAGCTGATCTTAATTTAAGATGAAAACAATTTACAAACTAAACTAATACCCACGAAATCACCCTGAAGCAATAATCGATGTGCAGATGGTCTTCACCATAGATTGACCTCAATCAAGATATAATTGTGTACAAGCATGGTACTACTACGAAGTATGAATTGATGACACTTTTAGGGATCGAATCTATAATCTTGCATAGAGCAATTAGTTATTAAACTACTGAGTTAGGAGGTTATGAGTTATATTTCCAACTTCTTCAATCAATAATCGATTAAAACTGTTTTATCATGTAAAAGAATTACTTGTTATAAAGTGAGTTATATAATCGTAAACCTTCTAATGATCCACAAATAGACAATAAATCTTCTTTAGCTAGACGAAGTATATCACAACCTAATAAGATAATTGAAAAGAGAAATCTAAATAAGTTAATATGTAACAACAACGGAACTGGAAGTAAACTCATAGGGGAAGAAAACACAAAATTGAAAAAAAAATCGGATGTCTCAAATTAAAGAGAGAAAAAACGGAAAGGAAACATTTACGAAAAGTTTGGATATCATATACTGATTACATAGTTGAAATTGCATGACTTCTATACAAGTTTATCTTGAAGCATTCAAGTAATTACTGAAATTACTAGAAATATTTATAAATAATTGATCATATTTGTCCAATCCTTTAGTGCTGACTGAGAATTCTATCGATGAAGTCGCAAAATGCCCAGAGAATTAAATCTAGGTTTAAGGTTTCCAACCGTCTATCAAGTGGAAATATACTCCAGATTTATCTCAGAACGATTAATCCGTATTAATTTCAATTGATATTTTATTATCAGAATGGGGTTTGTGGAGATTGTAGTAATTTTAATAGTTGAATTCATGAGTCGATCTAGGTTATATCACCGTTGAAAACCTGGAAGCACTGGACGTCCGTTCCGTTCTAGTATGAGACTCCTCAGCAGTTCCGCCTCAGTGGTCTAGAGGTTAGGTGTTTGAGCGCGAGATGGAAAGTTCTGGGTTCGAATCATGCATGCGGGATCCTGGATGGTGTTTCATTATTTACAGAGATAAAATAAAATTCGATATTATATCGATATAATGGCTTCATTACGTACAATACATTCTTATTAAGTCATATTAATACAAATGGATTCATTATTATTTGTAGATTATCATTTTTCGATTACAAGCCTTCGATGTAATTGATTTGCTCACATTGTGATGTCTACTACTTATATTGACAGATATAAGAAACAACTGATAGATGTGCAAATAAAGTATTTAATATATGATCTTCATATTTTACGAAGACACTGTAATTTCTCATTTAATAAATTACTTTTCTCCAACTGAGTTCTCGTCCACTACAACATTAGTGACGTAATATTGGGAATATCATATCCCTAAACCAATTTAAGGGGGATGTTTGCCAAGTCAAATTCAACCCGTTGTCGCGATTTATTTTCGTTAACTTTTGATGTAACTCGATTGTATTCAGTTACTTGTATTGAGTGACAATAACTCAGTTAATAAAACTCTAAAACTAATAATCATTTAGCTGATAACTGAATTAGCGTAGATTTAAATCTAGTCTTCTTTGACCTCATCTAATAAATCGTCTTAATATGATTTTTATTTTGAAGCAGATGGGGAGTAGAAGCGCGTAGGGCTATTGTACGTGGTATATCAGCTGTCGTTCAAGTTATCACTTTATATTCTTCATCTGAGAAACGTGGCCATTAAAAGTAGAAGATACTCGTAAGTTACTAGTATTTGACAACAGATGTCCTAAAAATATCGCTCGCATCTGCTGGGATCATCGGGTAAGTAATAGTGAGGTTAGACGTAGGGTATTAGAAGATGATGGTAAATCAGTTGATGAAGTTATGAATTTTCATCGACTGAAATGGTTGGGCCACGTGTTGCGTATGCATGAACACCGATTACCACGATGCGCAATGCTCACTGGTGTTAGGGATAATTGGAAGAAAGTTAGGGGCGGCCAAACCAAAACGTGGCATCAGTGATTGAAGACACTAACTTCTGGTTTGGGCCATGTTGGTAGATGCAGACTACCTGGTTGGGGTTCACGCGACTTTCGTAACCAATGGTTGGAGACTCTTGGTGACATGTCCCAGAATCGATCACAATGGCGTCGGTGCATACACTCTCTGTGTTCTCTTAAACTAAGAGATTAAAATCGCTTCATGTCTTTCTTTCTACCAACTAATTCTTTCTTCCTGTATTATATCCTTATACACAATCTTTTTTTAAATTTTATATACTACTACCTTTGATGTGACTACTTCTATGAATCCGGTGTTCATCTTGTTGTGCTAATGCGGTATGGCAACTTGGACCGATGTATATATGTGCCTGGTCCTACGTTGCAGCTGACTGACTTCATCTGTAACACGTAGTCAGTTTACTAATCATAAATAAACGTATTATCGTTTAGGAAGGAAATATGTCTGCAGGCCTATGATTTAATCATTAAAATAAACTTGCTGAAAGGGATTCTTTGAAATACATGATTAGTGATATTGAAGGTTGGAAATATCATTTTCAAGTAACACATTAACACTAAAACTGTGTATTTCTTTCGTTCATTTAGATCTGGTTCCAGAATATCGTAGAAGATAAATTAAAAGAATTCCCTTAATGAATAGCATTGTCTAATCCCATTGTTGACTCGCAATAATAAAGACGTAACTGTATTCTACAAAGTTTTTACAAGAACACGACGCCAAAATTTTTTCAACAGACAATCTCAGAGAACTATCCCCAACTGTCGGTCTGAAAAACTTGTAAACCTATTTAGTTATTTGACAAAAGGGTGAACACGGGACTAACGGATTCATTGTTGTATAAAAACTGAGCGAATCGAGGAGAATTAATCTGTTTATGAATATCGGAAGATTTGAATGGTATGATGGTAGCCAATATTTTAGACACAACTGGTAGCAGACTTATTCTAAGATGATGACTGCCATGCATGCTACCTAAGCTCTTTATAATAAAGATTCATAACAAAACTGTTTCAATTTAAAGTGATAACACTTAGCTAGTCAGTCAGTCATCAACGTGCGGCCCGGAACCAATGTGTGTTGGCCTAAGTTTTCATACCACACGAGTTGGAATTAACAAGAAGAAAATCAAAAAAGATCGAAATAATGTAGTAAAAATGATTTTGAGGACTGAACAGTGAGAATATTTTCTAAAACGATGGAGTAGGACGGTAAGTGTAAGTAGAAAAACGAGGGTTCAATATCGATAGGAAAATAAAAGACGAATGTATTTGCATAGATGTGAATAATTTTGAGGCATACCACCCAAACTTTCCAAAAATTAACCCCGGTTATCGCGCAGGTCCCAACCATGTAGTATACATCTACTAACATACATCAATCAGATACTCTTAAATCTAATCAAGTTGAAATTTAGTTCTAGTGGTGTAGTTGCAACACAACAACTACAACGTAAATACATTCGTTGTTGAAACATTAAAAAAAACACTTAACATTAACGACAACAATACAAGCATTTAAAGATTTAAAAAATAATGTTAAGTAATATTACCTGTGAAATTCTTAAACGTTTCAAGAAGATTTTTAAAATTTGATTGACAAAGCCAATCTGCAACTTGTGATGCCGTCATTTCACAATGTACTACAGATGATATATTTGAGGTAGTAATAGTAGTGGGTTTAACAGTAGCAACGGAAGTATTTATAGACGATGGACAGACAGATGTTGATGATGATGTTGACGACAATGATGATGATGATAAAGAAGGAATTTCAATTTCCGGTTTATTTGACAAAGAAACTATTGAATCACATGATGTAGCTTGGTGAACTACAGAGTTTAATTTATCCATACATAAATCTTCAAATTTCAACAACTCTGCATAATCGTCATCATTATTATGATGAACATTATTATTATTAATATTGTTCTCTGTACAATATTCAATTTGTTCTATGACTCTGTCTTCGACAGTAGGTCTGGAAGGTGACGATACTAACAGATCACTACAATAACCCATATCACGACTTGCTGGAGTTGCACTGGACATGCTTAATAAAGGATCTTCATCCGATTGTGCTATTACTACTGAATTAAGAGGATAATCAGGTAGGAGGATAGATGATGGTTTGGATTTCTGATCATCATATTTATCTAATATAGTATATTTATTTAATTTATCATTATTTCCTAGACTAGAAGATTCACCTGATGTACTCAACTCATATACTCCTGAATGATGGTTATTATTTATGGAATTTGACTGGTGCGAAGGAATATTCATTTGAATCGATTTGGACTAAAAAATACATAGACACACACATACAAAGAAATGACAATTAAAATTCAACTAAACGGCATCTGGAAGGAAACTTTTAAATAGATTACAATGAAACTGAACAAGTTAAAAGACAGCTGACAAAGTGAAATTTAATACTCGATATGAAACTGTTGTGTTTGTTACTTGACTACGACTAATATGGTATGCAACTTCGGTACTTGAACATGTACATCCCTCCTCCAAGTCAAGAATCAAAATGCAAAATAAAACAGGAAAAGCGTTTGCTGCAGTAAGTGTCAAAAATGTAGAGAAAAACAGTTGTATTTATAGCGGTTGGTATAGGCTGTAATATCGTTATAATCCAACCAATTCGTTAGCAGGAAGTTGTCTAATTACAGCATCTTACGTCGATATTCAAGAAGATTCTATCGGATGGTAATTGAATGGAGTCTCTATGACCCCTTTAAAGCCTCTGAAGGCTTCATCTCACTTTCCGGGAGCCGTCCCAATAGAAGTTAAAAGTTTTGTAACGATGATATAAGACTGAGGAACTTTAG
Organism: Schistosoma spindalis; assembly: GCA_946903255.1. Lineage (NCBI taxonomy): Eukaryota > Metazoa > Platyhelminthes > Trematoda > Strigeidida > Schistosomatidae > Schistosoma > Schistosoma spindalis. The sequence continues at coordinate 20,580,058 of OX336418.1, forward strand.
GAAAGTTGATACAATCAGGAGAACAAACCTAAGAGTAATAAAAATCTGTATTGCTAACAAATCACGTGAGATCACTCAATACGCTGTTGTTAAAATGTACAAAACAGCATATATCACTGGTAAGAAACACAAAACATTAACCCAATCGACATTTTTATGGGTCAATTTATAGTAGTATATAATCTGCTTTCACTAAATTACTGTTTATTCTTACGCTAAAAGGAATAATTACCTTTGGGAATTCAGTCAAGTGGGAACCGTTTTCATAACTATGTGCAGCTCGCCTTCTCTCTGAAATCAGTGAGGCTTGTTTGGCACGATTTGTTGAATTGTCCCAGTTTGTGTACACCATCCTATTTTTATTACTTCGTATCCATCGGGAAGCACTTCGACAACTGCGTCCACACGATGAACAAGTCCCAGCACAACAGTCTCCTGCTCGAAGACGTCTACGTCGTTGAAGACATGGCTGTATAGTATAATTAAAACGCCTATTAGAAGATGGAGAAGGTGATATACCCGGGGATACATTTCTTAACGCTGAATATGCTGAACGATGAATTGGGTAAGTAGGTATAACAAATTCCGAAAATGACCGATTGGAAGCACTAGGTGATTCGATTGGGTTAGGTATTGCAAAACTGTTACTTGTATCATTTAAATCCTCCAATGTAAAATTATCCTTTATCACCGCTTTCTCCACTCGTGCTAAACTATGGATACAACCAATAAAAAAATAATTGGAATACGACATGCAAATCTTAAGTAATTTGATGGACTGCCAGTCTCCATACACACCGGAAAAAACCTCTCAGTCGTTCATTCCACGAAACGCGAGCAATACTTCAAAGACACCTACGGTGAACAACCTGAAGCCTGAAAATCTCTTCTAATTTAATAGACTATACTTCACAGTAATAGAGTAATATGGAATGCTGCACAGTACATTCATCATTTCGTTGGTGGAGATTCGGCTAAAGCCACATGCGAAGCAAGTTATCAAAATGTAACTGAGATTTCTGAATTTTGAACTTGATAAATTAGTTATTTCGATTTAATCTAAAATTCATGCAGCATGAAACACCATTAACAATGGTCAACAGGGAGATTGTACTAGATGACGAAATATTCCATTTGTATCCTTAGAACTTAGTTATTTCACTAATCCTCACATAGGAATTGTGACCGAAAGTCAAGCGCGTAGCTATAGTTAATCTCAATAACTCATTAAACTTTAATATGTATTAAAAGTAGGAAAAACTAGTAAGAGTTTCTTCTTACCCTATTTATTATCATTAATTCATTTACCAGGTTCAACTTTGTATACTTGGATTTGAGCTACACTCTAGATGTGAGGGCTAGTAATATTAACTGACTGTCCAAACCGAAATAGGTGAATAGGGGTCCGAATCGAGAACTTACTGGCTGAAAGTCAAACCTCTCAACCACTGACCCACACCCCAATCTACGATCACCCTCATATAATCATTGTGGATAATAGACAAATAGTTGGATGGAATAAGTCAATATTACATTTAAGACAACTACTTCTTAGAATGAAACCACATGGAAATCAATGAGACCAGAGTGAAGTGTACAAACCCGGTACACCTAATGAAGCGGTAAATTTCTAAATTTCAAGCCAATTTTTTTTTATCATCGAGGAGGACATCACTGACAGTAAATAAAATGCTTCAATGACCCGAAAATAAAAAAATAAGGATTTGCATGAAACCATTTAGTACCAAACAGTCAAATTGTAACTTACTTCTGTAAATCCAAACTACTCATGTCTACTTTAAATTGTTGGCATGAATTATTGCAAACAGACGTGGCTATTGTAGCGGAAGTGGTAAGAATTTGTGTATTTGTCACTTTTATCGATTGCTCTGTAAAAGTATCGTCGATCGCCGACTGTTTGTCCGTTATCGATTGATAATAACCATGGTTATGGTGGTGATTATGAAATAATTTAACTTGCTTGCTAGGTAAATATGATAATTTAGTCACGGGGACTGATGGTTTATAAATAGCCTGGAGATAACATAAAATAATGTTGATTACGATAATAAAATGAGATGATTCACAATTAGTCGCAACGGAGTAGTTATACTCACTATTAGATCATGAGTTTCAAAATAATTTTATGCCTATTATTCCGTGAACTAAATCATTCCACTTAAATAATATTCTCTATGTAGACTTTTTCATTAATAATGATAAAACTGATTATTAAAATAGGGGAATTTGTGGATACTGTAGAATTTTCAGTTTTAAATCACGAACTGAACTTAGCTAGACCGCCAGTGAAAAACAGAAAACACTAGACGACCATTTCGTCCCAGCAGTGAATATTCACAACCTTACATCAAGGATCCGAAGCCATGCAAATGCTTAAACTCTAGACCACTGACCCAGAATCTAATGGTGTTAATGTCTAACTTTAATCATTTCACAATATTGTGCAATCTTCATCCATTGCCTGAGGTGGACAACTGTTTCACGTCCAAAGTGGTTGAACTCCATTGGTCACGGCTTCTCACTGGGACTTAGAAAGTTGCATCATGAGGTTGGTCACTGGTGAACATATTATTACCGAAATAGGGTTACTAGTACCACTGCTACTGCTTTTTTATTTATCCTTAAAAGTTCATTTTGCTGTATTGATGTACGGTAATTTGACTCGGTGTACATTTATTCTAGCTTAAACGTCGAATATAATTGATTGGCATTTAAACAATGAACTTTGTTGCATATAATACGGATTTATTTTGACATAAAAGAAAAGAGCAAACAGTTAGTAGTATAAACGCTTTGGAACTTTCAGGTCATGTGATAGAAGTGTTGTCGCTGATAATAATACGACAAAATCGAATGACTGTTAACTCAAAGCTTCAAGAAGCAAGAGCATTTATTAGTTGCTTTACGTGGTGTCTGCGCTACGTCGGGTATTGCGTGATTAAAACATAATATACAATTCATCAGATAACAATCGACTGGGTTGATAGTAACATGAACATTACGAAGTGTGTAGGTCGTATAGGTCAACAAATTACATTAATGAGTTCCAAACAAAAGGTTTTACAGAAGCTTGCCATCTCTACAGTGATTCTATATTAATGCTAACCGTTAGGTTAATAAACGTTTGGTAAAAAGGAGAGGGTTAAAATCGAGAAATCACAAATCATATTCAAAATGCATTTACCTGACCATCACCAGATTTACGCTCTATTCTTTCTCGATCTGTTTTATGCTTACGATCAGCTCCCTTCATTTTAAATACTTTAATTTGACAAGCAAATGATCCCAAATGTTGATTAGTATCATATTCAAAATGTTCTACCTGAAGTATTTTTAAAAAATAATCCACGAATAAAACTATTAAAATAAACGGTTAGATAGTCAGTCATTCAGCTACGACGTAGGACCAAGCACATATGTGCATCGGTCCAAGTTGTCACACCTCATCAGCATAACAAGATGAACACCAAATTCATAGATGCAGTTACTTTAATCGTAGTAATATTAATAAATAAATATTAAATATAGAGATGTAATACAGGGAGAAAGAATTAGCTCAAAGAAAAGTATGAAGTAATTTTAATCTCACGGTTTAAGGGAAGACAAAGAGTGTATACACTGTTATATCCCGATGAGAATAATGAATGGTAACTGTTGGAGTCTATTTCTGGGCTAACACTATACGTGTATTTTTATCGTATAATTGTCAAATAACTAAACTATTCATATTCATGTCCTTCTTATCATGAGCTTTATTTTGACCTATGAACTATTATTATACGATTTACCATTCTTGAGTTATGCCCTGTCTATCAATTACTGTCTACCTTATTCACAGCCACATTTGGCTAATTCTTGTACAAATGTTGTTTCATATTTTATGGTACGATGTGGTCTGTCTGGCTGGTATATAAACCCAGTATGTTTGAAATAAATGATTCATATTGCGGACGCTGAGATTGGTGTTCTGGACTTAACTGGGTGGGCTAGGAGGGAAGCAGGACCAATGAGGACTCTAGGCTGCAATAATTAAGGATAACATGAGCTGAGATTCTCCAGATTAAAAACAAAATTATGAATTGAGAAAGAATTGAAAATGAAATTAATGCCACTATGATAATGGGACATTTACCGCTGTTTCTTTTTGAACAAGTACATCGAGTTTGAGACTTTTGATTATTATGGCTCTCGCAAAATTTCAGATTAGAGTTTCACTGTCGACCTGATGCCCTGTGTTAATGATATGTTTTTGGAATAACGTAAGTGCTTCATTATATTCTCTGAATATAACTGCTTCTGATGCTAAACGTAAATTTATCTTCTACGTGTAATTCTGATGTTTAAATATTATCTAGTTATTAGCAGTTAATGAGAAACCAATGAAATACTGTGAATTCATACTATTCTATTCAGGTTTTTATTATTACTCTCTTTGCAAGATTTATCTATTCTAGGAAAACATCTTTAGTTATATTTAGACGTAATTATCAGAGATATTTTATAGCGCTTTATATAGTGAAAAGTTGAACTCAAAAAGGAAGTATAATGATTAATTTATAACCTATTCTGATGTATATATGTAATCCGAACCTACTGTACTGATCGTTAATTAAAGATAGAAGACACTGAACTGTAACCTTATCACCATAGTTTACAAGAATATTGTAATGAACTAATTTAATTAAATACCATAAATACTAATAACAACTAATCTTATGTCGTTCGTTGATGTCGTCTATTTTTAAATTACATTGTTAAGGTATAAATAAGACTTTTACCAGGTACAGACTTATATACCTGACTATTAGGCAGTTTAGGTGAAAGCTAGTAAAGTTAAATAACTTTACAAACTAAAATGCAAGTTAAGAAGTGATTAAGTTTACGGTTGACATAAACCCTCAAACCTTTATAATTTACATCTTTTTTAGAAAATAAAATTGCAAAAATTAAACAAAATAAACATTTCATAGTTCAAATCACTGACCCACTTTGGTTAAACAATTACTGAAAGTCAAGAATCATTGTACAATCTTATCGTCTTAGTAAGGGATCTCCTTAATAGTACGTATTCACGACTCGATTGAAGGTCGAACCCAAGACCAGGTTTCATTGAGAACCCTCAAAATTTAAGCTAATTAGCCTGAATTTAGTGGTTCAACTTTAATCAATTCTCAATACCGTCCAAATATCATCCAATCTCATTGGCAAACCACTGCCTCAGGTCCGATATGGTTGAATTTTAACGGTAAAATACAGCTCACTAGACCTCTGATAATCATCTCTCGCAATATCGTGAATTGATTGAAGCTAGAAATGTGAATCACTGAGTGTTAATTCAGTGGTCTATAAATTAACACACACCGTGAGGTGAAAAGGTTCCAGATTTGATTCCTGGCGGGGTCGAGGAATCCTATACAGAGATGAAATAACAAACTAGTGCTTCTAGTGGCTGTCTACGACCAATTTTTTTCCATGAAACAAAGAAATTCAACTATCTGCATAAACCCCCTAAACTAATAAAAACCAACTTACCCGAAATCGAAAAGGAATTCCTTTTTCACCACCATGTTTCTTAGCAGTGAATTCAGTACTGACACAATTAAATCGTAAACCAATAGTACATTTCGGATATTTCCATATACATAATATATCATCTGATGGAGTATTTTCATTATCTAATTCTTCATAATCATTCGATCTTTTATAATCTTTAAGGTGGGTTGTTTGAAGAAAAAATAAGGATTTACTCAACAAGATGAGTAGAATTATACTTACGAATTTTTAATTTAACCAAGTCGCGCATATATATGGTTATCTTACAACTCAACACAGAAGGCGGTCTAACTCACATAGGACTTTTTGCGCTAGTCGAGATAATAGTATCCATTGTGATGAAAAAAACTTAGACATAGGTGATAAAGAATAAATGTACTGAAGTCTCACAAACCGAAGCTAAAAAGTCTATACCTCTTGATATGATTCAAATCAACAGTGAATGACTTAAATGACTGATGCTGTTTTGGTTTTTAAGCTTCACTGCTAGATGGAGTAACATGAAACAAAGCAAATGAATGTAAATGGGTTTAATAAAGGCATTTTATACAAGTTGGTGGATTCGTAAAATTGACCAGGTTGGATATGTTTATCAAAATCAAATGATGAAAACTATAACTACCGTATAATTAAATTATTCTGTGTACGTTCAAACTTTTAAGAGGTGTTTATATAATGGACAGTAATTTACGCGACCACTTGGTTTTAAGCTAAAAAACATGAAGTCCTTAGAACATGATAACCTATCGTTTGTGATTACAGCTAAAATCTAACGTAGCCATCGCCCTTGTGCTATCAGGCATTGTCGTTCTGTTACTCCAGACACAACCATTGGTATATTTTTCCATTTGCTTTTCATCGTATTAACTTTTTTATATTGTGTTATTGTGAGGAACGGTGACTTGGATCAACAACCAACTTTGCCCGGCCATATATTATCTATTTTTCTGTCTATCAATCAAAATAGATACAGGCAGTTAGATATATGGTTCGAAAGTTGAACGTACGATGTTTAGACAATGAAATTACAGCTCTACTTTTGCATGAACCACTTGAAATATTTGATGACGATTGACTGTATAATCCGGAATAAATATCCCTTATATCGAACTCATCGTCTAGCGCATAACAGTTATATTTAATCGATTATTAATTTTCGAACACATATGTTTAGCAAAAGGATAGATGGGAATTACACCTTAAAGAAGATTTAAAAGTACTCTAAATGCGAATAAAACATAAACATTTTACAGCTTTAAGTAGAAATATGAAATATTATTACTCTCACCTACGTCTAGGAGGTTTTCACCAGGGTGTGTTTGATGCCAGTTATCCCAATGCTCGCGTTCATTTAATTCCATTCGTTTATCATAGAAAGTAACTCGAATCCATGTCTACAAAGAAAAAATGAGAACAATAATAGGCTCAGATTGAAAATAAGGACGCATAGATGTAAAATAAATAAACTGATATAAGCAACGTCGTAAAGGCTTGAAAACTAACAATATAATTACAACCAAATATCGAAAATTCATTAATGGAAACAAAAAGATGGAAATCTCCGCAGTGAGCTAGTAAAAATAGTTCACACTTAAATGGGAATTTCACATGAAAAAGCACCGTATTTATGAATACTAAGTCAAGAAACTGTTATTTTATTGCTTTTTATTGTTAATTGTTTCAGAATTATGCAGCCTTTCCTGATTAGCTTATAAATTTCCCAAAATCGTCAGTATAGTATACCTTTACCGTGTTGTGTATTATTCATCCGGTCTATCCAATTAACATAGATCCCACTGAGTATTAGAATAATCTCTCTTAATCATTCTATTTCGATTTACAACAAATATCCAAGCGGATTGTAGTAATGCCATGTCTAGTTGCTCTCCAAGCTCGCAATCTGATTCCATTATGAACGAATTAATTGATAAACCATGAACATAAATTCTCCGTTCGATTTCGAATATTGTACATAGGCTAACCACGTTTGGGTGACTGCGGTAATAAAAAGCCAAATAAGAATTAAGTTGGAAGAATTTATTTCAGTCATTTGTCTACTCGGACATACACCAAGACGAGGAATACGAAAGTGAAGCAAAAGTAAGCATACTAACTCAATTAGACAAAGCGTGGCTGTTTATGGTCAGGTAGAAAAAGAAGCTAAAAACATGTGAAAAATAGAATCATCGATACACACATATACACTAATGAAGTTATAAGTGAACAACTGACAAGGTCAAAATAAGTGTGGATAATGACTCAAAAAGAATAAATTGATTGGTCTATCTAAAATCAAGACTAATCCATGTAGACGTGACATTATGCTAGATGTCATAGCTTGATCTCAGTGAATGAAATGAAACGCACTGACAATTACTATCCAAACATATAATCAATTTGTTGAGAAAGATGACAGAGGTTTTCACTTCAAGCGCTTACGTGTAGACGTCAATTGATTGAATTTAGTCCAAAAATGTCAACAAAGGAAAAAATATAAACCATAGCAACCAATAACGAACATGAAGTAGTTTTAAAACGATATGAATTACCTTGATAAATTTTATCTCTGGTGTTTTCGAGTTCAATTTAAGTTCATACGTTTGTCCTGTAAATAATTGTAAGAATATAAGTATGGGATAAGCATGACAGAATAGACTATAAAGTGATGAAGAAAAGTTTTAGTTCAAGAGGATGCTTTAGTAGTGCTGAATTCTCAAAGTTAGATGGTTTACATGAAGTAGGTGTCGAATATGTCTAGAATGACAATGAAAGCTCCACAACTAAACTATCCAGCTCAGAGAACATAACACTATCAAAAGAAGTTATATATATATGCTTTGAATTAGGCATTTCAACGTGTATCACGTCAATTAGTGTAGCCAAGGTTACTTAGTTATCACTATTAAATATTTATTATCTAATGATAGTTCATGATGAGAATTATCTTCAAATTATGGAGACATTCACAAATCAGCTGCATAAATAATAGTTGTGCTATATTCTTCAGTGACCGATTATCTTTGAAATGAAGCTACTGAAGGTTCTGGTGAAAAATCTGTGATCGGTTGAATCAAGGAAGTCAACGGTGAGACACTCACTGATAAGATTTGCTATGACTTTTTCTCCTGTCAATTATCACGTGACAAGATCGCTCATCAGAATACCGACTTAGATGACCTTGTTGCTGTGTCAAACCAATGACGCGATAACCAGCACGAGCAGCCTAGAGTCAACTCCGAGTCTTTATTGATGCTTCTCGTCTAACCCTACCCGTTGAATCAAGAACGCAATCTCAGACGCCGCTGTATGGAGTCTATAAATAGTTCCCGGTATGTACCCAAAGTTTCATCTACTTCTGATACAAAATTGTTATAACTTATTCATCATCTACATATTTCTATGTATGTGGCTTTGAGTCACACTTTAAGTGTGATGGCTACAAATTGTGACAACTAGAAATGATAACCACTTTTGCTAGGTTTCACACTGTTAATCACTGATTGAATTACAACATAACTTTACCAAACAATTATAAGCGTAAGCTATTGACACAAGTGTTTTACACTGTAGTATAATTTTTTGAATATGATATACCAAATTCATGGCTATTTCCTTAGTCAGCATCGTACAACTTTCCAATATACACAACAGGAAACTGTTTTTAAATATTTTACCGGCGTTTTATAGCTGTTTTAAGACAAAATTTATCTGCTAATCGCGAAACTACTTAACATTTTGCTAGAAGCAATGTAGAAAGTGTCTCCATTTTTGCAACAGTACTCCAATTATTCCGCACTGTACTCTCCCAATAGAAACAATATGACTTGTTCTAAAAGTGGAATCATGTGAAAGGAATAAGAATTATTTTTACAGAGAAAATTATTGGGAACAAGTATATATGGCAGATAACATACATATTCAATAATATCGAAACAAACTGAATCAACACAATAGGACGAAGACCAATATAGATGATAATATTTACCTTGATTTAAGTAAGTTAAAGACGCTTCACCTAATCGTGTAGCCGATGATGTTGGAGCTTTTAAAACGTTATCGAACAAAGGAGAGTTTGTATCAGCCATTGAAATAAAAGTATTAGCACTAAACGGAAATATTAAAGAAACACATTATTAAACAGGTAAACTTCAAAAACTAATTGCACATTTAAACTCGCTAGGCAAATTAAAGTTCATTTCGATAGCATAACTAAGTTAAAAATTGAATAAAATGAAAACTGAAACAGTCTAAAAGTCCTTTGGTTATAACAAGAATTGTTAGTATTTAATAATAAACAAACGAAACAGAGAGAGGAGCACTTTTAGGACGATCATACAATATCAAATAAATTGAGGGTTACATATTCAGTCATTCAGCTACGACGTAGGACCAAGCACATATGTGCATCGGTCCAAGTTGTCACACCTCATCAGCATAACAAGATGAACACCAAATTCATAGATGCAGTTACTTTAATCGTAGTAATATTAATAAATAAATATTAAATATAGAGATGTAATACAGGGAGAAAGAATTAGCTCAAAGAAAAGTATGAAGTAATTTTAATCTCACGGTTTAAGGGAAGACAAAGAGGGTATACACCTACACCATTTTGATCGATTCTGAGTCATGTCACTCACAGTCTCCAACTGCTGATTACGAGTCGTGCGGACCCCAACCAAGTAGTCTACATCTACTAACACGGTTCAGACCAAAAGTTGTAGAAAGTTACATAAGAGAATATCGAATATTCACTTGAGACATAGAATACTTGGTTAGCTTGTAGTGTCTGTCATTATGTTAAGCCCAAATACCTTATTATTCTCACTTTCGGACAGCCCATTCTATTCATTCTATTTGAGTCACATTCTGACCTTGTTAATTATCCGCTTATCAATATCTTGACTGTCTTTGTATGAGCGCGTAGGCGTATGTACACTTTTTATCCCGTTACTCATCACATGTCTGTAATTTATTTTTGTGGGCTTATAAATATTGATTAACTCTTTGTTAAATGGGTGTTTGCTTACCAGCCATCTCCACCGCGTGCCAATTTAGCTTCGCTTTCTAATCTTCGCATCGTTCCTCCATCCGTTTGTCTAATCAACAATTATACAAAATATATGCATTCAAAACTCCATTCTCGTTATTTGACGTATTTAGTTCCGTTATTAACTAACGCGATTTAAGTCAATGATTATATAAGAGGATAGATGATAGCAAACATTCATACAATCATACGATCAAATTGGAGTCAGATCACGGGCCACTAAAAGCTTTTCCCTACTTTGGTTTAAAGATTTTACTAGTTTTATTCTTCTCTGATGATAAACATTCTGGTAACTCAGAATAATCCAGTAATCTGCTACGTTATACTTCGTTTCGTTTAGTCTAACTAGATTACACATACATACCATGTATGCGAAGCAATAGTGAAGAGAATTTGTAGCTCAGGGTGAGAATTTTGAAGGTGTTTCGTCCTCTTAGCTGGAAGGTTTAATGGTGACGCTTTTAGTGTTTTTTCTAATTCTTCTCAACACTGATGATGTTATCGAGAAAGACAATGAAAGCTTCACGATTAAACCGTCCACCTTAAAGAACAAAGCGCATTAAAAAAGGCAATGAAATAAAATATACATTTAATACGACGAAATAAAAGAAACTGAAGTAAATCAACCTTTTTGATTATGAAGAAATTACACCACTGCTCTCTTGAATTAATTGACCTATTTTTCAAATAGTAGTCAGAATTATCATTAAACTTCGATGGACTCTTAGTCAGTCAGTCAGTAACAACGTGGAACTTCATACGTACGTACATCAGTTCGAGTTGCCATACCACATTAGCACAGAGATTCAGTTATCGATTCAAATCCCATAGCGGTAGAGGTACTGAAAGTATAAGTAGAGATAGGGGACATTAACGTTTGATGATGTTATTAAAGGAGTATAGTCAAGTGGAATAAATTGGGAAAGAAAATAAAGGACATGAAGAATTCAGAAGATTAGAGTTTGAGAGAACACAGAGAGTGGATGCACTTGCGCCATTGCAAACGATTTTCAGCCTTGTCATTCAAGGTCTCTAACCATCGGTTGCTATTATCTCGCGGTCCCCAACCAAGTAGTCTACACCTACCAACATGGCTCAGTCCACTTGTCAGTGACTTCATGGATTTGTGCCATGTTTTTGGTCTGGTCCTCCCTAGCTTTCTTCCAACCTACTCCTACACCAGAAAACATAGCACGTCGGGGCAGTCGGTGGTCGGGCATGCGCAACACATGTCACAGCCATCTCAACTGATTAAGTTTCACTACTTCATCAATTGATTTGCCATCCTTACCTAGTACCCGTTTCATAACAACTGCATTACTTACTCGGTGGTCCCAGGATATACGAGCGATGTTTCGAAGACATCTATGATCAAATACTAGTAACCTATGAATATCCTCTACTCTTACTGGCCATGTTTCGTTGCCATAAAGTAGGACGGAACGAACTGCTGCGCAGTAAGCACGTCCTTTGGTTGATAGACGGATATCTCGCCTACGCCACAAATCACGCGAGTTGGCAAAAGCTAGTCGAGCCTTCTGTATCCGTGCAGAGATTTCGTCACACACCAAACCATAAGGGCTGATGAGACTTCCAAGATAAGTGAAGCGGTCGACACACTCAACTACTTCACTCCCTATCACTAGTTCTGGTGTCGACGCAACCTAATCCTGAAGCAACATTTTGCATTTCGAGGGAGAAAATCGCATGCCGAACATGCCTGCATTGTTGTTTAGAGTGGTCAGCAGACTGCATTTTGTCAGCGTCTTCACCAAATAGAACTATGTCATCGGCATATTCTAAGTCAACGAGTGGATCTCCCGGTAGAAGTTCAACACCTGGAAATTTAGATGAGGAAAGTATCATCTCTAAAAGGACGTCAACAACAAAGTTAAAAAATAATGGAGAGTGGACAGTCCTGACGAACACCACTTGAGGTAGTCAGTTCTGATGACAGTTAGCCATAAGCTCTCACTCGACCAGTTGTGTTCGAGTAGAGAGCCTTTATAAGGTTGATGTACTTCTTTGGTACTCCCTTCAGTGACAAACACTGCCATAGAACCTCACGATCAACAGAGTCGAATGCGGCCTTAAGGTCGAGAAATACTACCATTGTGGGGCGTCTGAATGTGTGTCTATGTTCTAGGACCTGACGTAATGTGAATATTTGATCAATACAACCACGTCCAGGTCGAAAACCAGCCTGGTTTTCTCTAGTCTGCTCTTCACGAGCTTTGGTTAGACGTCGAAGTATTATTGAAGCTAATATTTTAGACACTATATTAGTCAAACTAATTCCTCTGTGATTGTCACAGGAGGACTTTTGTCCTTTCTTATAGACTGGCACAATCAGTGATTGAGACCAGTCAGATGGGATAACGTCCAGTTCCCAGATTCTACCTAAGACCTCAGTCAATCTCGCAGCTAATACTGGACCACCATCCCTAAAAATCTCAGGGGTAAACCTGTCAGGGCCTGCTGCTCTCCCACGCTTCAGATTTCCTATAGATTTTTCAACATCGTAAAGAGTCGGAGGACTCTTAAATAGAAAGTTGTCACATTTACTTATTATTCTACTATTGAACTATTGGATTTAAACTTGATATCTCTTTGGCCCATAAATTCTTAAACTTTCGGGATGTCAAATTGATAATATCAAGTAGATGTGATGAGCTACATATGTCACGTATTGTCATGTTGCACTCTTTCGCATACGAATAGTGAACGATGACATTTTTGATTGAGTTGGTAAACTATGGAGAAATATTGATTTTACTCGTTGCTAATGCTCTCAGTAAAATATTTACTATTATTGAAAATTTGTATGCATATTCTGAAATTAAATGATGATCCAAGATTAAATGGTGTATTTCTTAATAACGTTAAAAACTGCTTCTTTAAAAATGAGCATGGCTTTACAATCAGAATGTTAGGAGAGCGTTAAATTCCAAATTGGACAGATAATGGGTCAGTCAATCAGCTGCAACGTAGGACCAGGCACATATATGCATCGGTCCAAGTTGCCATACCGCATTAACACAACAAGATGAACACCGGATTCATAGAAGTAGTCACATCAAAGGTAGTAGTATATAAAATTTAAAAAAAGATTGTGTATAAGGATATAATACAGGAAGAAAGAATTAGTTGGTAGAAAGAAAGACATGAAGCGATTTTAATCTCTTAGTTTAAGAGAACACAGAGAGTGTATGCACCGACGCCATTGTGATCGATTCTGGGACATGTCACCAAGAGTCTCCAACCATTGGTTACGAAAGTCGCGTGAACCCCAACCAGGTAGTCTGCATCTACCAACATGACCCAAACCAGAAGTTAGTGTCTTCAATCACTGATGCCACGTTTTGGTTTGGCCGCCCCTAACTTTCTTCCAATTATCCCTAACACCAGTGAGCATTGCGCATCGTGGTAATCGGTGTTCATGCATACGCAACACGTGGCCCAACCATTTCAGTCGATGAAAATTCATAACTTCATCAACTGATTTACCATCATCTTCTAATACCCTACGTCTAACCTCACTATGTTCCACGCGTCGTTCTAAACGTGTAAACTGGGAGCAGATGAGAGTGCCGTTTTTTCCGAAATAGTCTCATAATGGGTGCTTTACCTTAATTTGTTGACTGTTGACTTTTATTTGTAATAACAAGTGTATACATGCCAAAAAATACTAAAATAATAGGACGGAATACCAAAACCCTTCCTTGTAATTTTAAAGTACCAATATGCTAACCGAAAGACTTCGTCGTGACTATCAGAGGGCTAACTAAATACCATAGACTCACCGCAACTTATCATCACTTAGATACTTTTTTGGAATACTTATGCTTATCAATGATATGTACAGACTTGTTAGGAACGTAGACATTTATTATTCAAAATGATACCGAAAATGTCTTAAAAATAAATTATACCAAATGACATGATAGAAATAAAACGAATAATATGAGAACTAAAACTTACACAGTCTGCGCCGAATTACTAGACAACATAGAGAAATTTGATAAGCCTTCATGGTTCGAATCATCAGAAAGCTTACTTTCATCATTACAGAGTGGTAAAGCTGATAGAGCATCACTACACAAAATAGTTCAAGTAAAAATGAAAATAAAAAGGATATCATAGCATTTTGTCAGTCCCACTCCTAGTTGATTGAAATATTGATTTTCCAATTAGGCGAAAGAACAGTAGTCTAAGCAATCTTAGATTAATAAAAATACTGAAGCCTGATTAAGTTCACAGGCAGGGTATTTATTTATAAACCCTACTTTAAGCTACCTTACTTGTGTGACTAATGGTACTATCCAGCTGATAAAACAAACCACTGAACCAGAGCTACATAAATAAGCCTTGTTTAACGCATATTGACCATGTATAAATTAGCGATACCTTATGGTGGTGAAAGCCTTTCACAACAATATATAGTGTTTCCACTGTAAGATGTGCAATATCAGAAGTAATTGTATGGATGATTACTACTGTTTCACCGTATAATACTCGATTTTTGCACGAAAACCGCTATGTTTTCTGCATAAAGATACTAGGATAAATTATAGAACGCTAACGTGGATTTCGGACAGCGTACATAGAACTCATATATAACAAATTAATAGCTAACAAACACTGTATCATGATACATTTAATGTCAAGCACTAAAAAGGTTCTATAAATAGAACTATGAGGTACACTACCACGTGATACATTTTCCATCGTTACAAGCAACCCATAACCATTAAGAGCAGTCCCGGACACTTATATCTCCTCTTTAAAAAAGAAATAGCGATATATGAATGACTACCAAACAAGTTACACTGTAGAAAAAGACCGTAATCATCACTAACCAGTAAGGATGCAGTCTTAAATGACATAAACTGATATACTACTTAGTTCGGCTTTGGGCAGCGACACGAAACTGAGAAATTTGGCTTTGAAAAGCGACAAGTATTGTATTTGATAAAAAAAAGTGTAAAGATTAAAGCTTCACGAAAGTTCATCCTAAATTTCTCTAACATTTTCAGAACGATCACAGGCAACTGGATAGGATGGAAGCCTCCTCACAGGCGTCCGTATCTAGTAACAGTGAATCACCGATACCATCAAGTTGGAACCTAGGTATGTGTGGTGTTTGAATGAACTAATGACTCCTTTGTACTTGTTGAATGCCTGATTTGGAATTCTAAATACAATACATTCGTTAGTGCTTGTGTAGTACTTCTTGATTCAATTGTGTTATTTCTGGGATTCTTAGTTCATACTATAATTCAATGACTCCTAATTATCATAGTATATTTAATGATAAATGAGAAAAAAACATCAGTAAATTATAACGAGATACTGTCCTTAGTCCTTAAAAATATGTCAAGTTCTCTCTTATTAGACTTCTTCAAAGTCTCTTGCACTAGATCAGAAGGCAGAGAACTCCAGCATCTGATTACTTTTAGCGAGTAGGTGTGCCTACGTCCGTTCTGCTATATTGTGTCTCCAGTTTCTGGGTGTCACCCCTGAGGTTTGTGTTGGGCTCAGCCTAAGTAGGCATTCAAGTAATGTCCAAAAGTGTTCATGATGTTGTAAGTCATTGGGAGGTCACCTCTATCTAAGACGCTCATACTCTGATGAGTAGAGGTTCAGTGAATTGAGATGCATTTCATAAGGCTTGAATTCGGGTCTCCGAACCGGTTTCGTGACTCGCTGTTGAATACGTTCCAATGTGTGCTTATCATTTTGGAGTGAGAGAGGGAATACTATGCCCTTAGCATACATAATTGACTAGTCCTTATTACCATATGTAGCCAGAATCTCCTGATAGAGTATGGTAATTCTGAAGGAAGGTGTTTAAGAGTTACCTACGTCATTCCGCAGATCTGAAATTTTGATTTAATGCCAAAAACACAACTCAATGAGTGAAATTATGTGGAGGGATCGGACAACACAGGCACAGAGGTATCGTCAAACCAGATGACCCTGAAACAAGGAAACACACAATGATAGTTGGGTGGACGAGTACATTCGATGGAATGCCAAAATTACCTATCATAAAAACTCTTAATTGGTTGTCTGATAAAGAGGATGTTTCATTGCAAGGGTTGCCATGAACACATAGTGGCTTTGGGCTAAACACTATCTCCTAGGGCTAAGTACTATGACCTCTTCTTTTCTTAATTTATATAAAACATCCTACTCAACAGGTATTGTCTCATTTATTACTTTTCGCTGATGATGTGAAACTCTGGAGAAGAGTTCGCAACCAAGACGAAAAACTGGCACTTCTGGAGGATCTGACTCAACTTCAAAGTTGGGCCGATAACAGCGCACTTACCTTCAACACTTCTAAGTGCAAAGTAGTCTATCTGAGACGTGTTGCAGAATACGAACGCAACTCAAGTAACTCCCCTCTAGAGGTATCCCAAGCTGGAGAAGATCTAGGGGTGTTGGTACCCTGTGATCTGAAGTCTTACGCTAACTACGACAAGAGTGCCTTTCGAGCAAACCTTTCATTGGTAACGTTGAAACGCATCTTTGGACAGTTCGACGGTAGAAAAGGCGAAAGATTTATCCGCAATAAATCGACGGTAGAAGGTTTCACTCAATATTCAACGGTTTCACTCGACCCCATTTACAGCATGGAAGTATACTATTCACTCTCTCACTCCAAAATGATAAGCACACATTGGAACGTATTCAACAGCGAGTCACGAAACCGGTTCGGAGACCCGAATTCAAGCCTTATGAAATGCATCTCAATTCACTGAACCTCTACTCATCAGAGTATGAGCGTCTTAGATAGAGGTGACCTCCCAATGACTTACAACATCATGAACACTTTTGGACATTACTTGAATGCCTACTTAGGCTGAGCCCAACACAAACCTCAGGGGTGACACCCAGAAACTGGAGACACAATATAGCAGAACGGACGTAGGCACACCTACTCGCTAAAAGTAATCAAATGCTGGAGTTCTCTGCCTTCTGATCTAGTGCAAGAGACTTTGAAGAAGTCTAATAAGAGAGAACTTGACATATTTTTAAGGACTAAGGACAGTATTTCGTCATAATTTACTGATGTTTTTTTCTCATTTATCATTAAATATACCTAGGTTCCAACTTGATGGTATCGGTGATTCACTGTTACTAGATACGGACGCTTATTAAGCGAAAGGTTCTTTTATTCTGTGCAAAATCATTTAAACGTCTCAGCAGATAATATCCATATCATTTGCAATTGTGTTTTAGCCAGCGGTCTAACTGCTTTTGTACAGAGAATATCAATTAATTGATATAAAGATGCATTATTTTTAGTGATTTGAGGAAATAGAACTAATATGTAGCACTCTTAGCCTAATTAACCCAGGTCTTCACAATATTCTCCCTCAAAGACGCTAAAATAGGGAATTTACCGCATATTAAACATTGATCGAACGCCTACGCCGATGCCGTTCATCGTGTCATCGAAACACGCAGACAAATCAGCTTCATCAAAACTCCAGGACGAGCTCTCTGCCATTACAAATAGTATGTATGACAACCGAATGTGTAGCAGCTACGCAACCTTCGATTACGGCGCTTTAATTTCAGAAGGTTCAAAGGGTACAAATGGTTGTGGACGGAATAGAAAGAACTTCCGCTTAACAGGCTTCCGTGTCCAGTAGCAGGGGATCAATAATACCTCCAGGCAAGAACCTAGGTATATTAACGATAAAAGAGAAAAAATGAATTGGTAAATCATAGTAAGATACTATCCTTAGTCCTTAAGAATAGATCAAGTCGCCTCTTAAAGGACTCCTGGGAAGTTGCTTGGACTAACTCAGTTGGCAGCGAAGTCCAGCATTTTACAACTCTTAAGGAGTAGAAGTTGTTCCTGCAGTCCGTTCTACTATGTTGTATCTCTAATTTCTGGGTGTTACCCCTTAGGTTAGTGTTGGGACTAAGCTTAAGTAGGTGTTTAAGGGGATGTCCAGAAGTGTTAAGGATACTGTAAGCCATCAGAACGTCACTTCTAAGACGCCTATACTCTAATGGGTAAAGGTCGAGTGATTGGAGGCGTTCTTCATAAGGTTTAAACTTGAGTCCCCGAACTGATTTCGTGGCTCGCCGTTGGACACGCTCCAGAGTGTCCTTATCCTTTTGGAGTGTATGAGGGAATACTATGTTTCCGTACTACAAATGGGGACGAATGAAACTATTGAAGATTATGTGGAAAGTTCTCCCGTCAAACTGATCAAAAATGCGCTTCAATGTTACCAGTGCCTGGTTTGCTCGAAAGGCATTTCTGTCACAGTTGACGTAAGACTTAAAGTCGTATTCCACCAGAACTCCTATATCTTTTTCGACTCGAGATAATACCAGAGAGGAGTTTGTGGAGATGGCATGACAAACTTATTTTGTAAACAGTTTTTGATACTATCTGTATTTATTTTGGTTAAATTTCACAGCTTGTACATTCACTATGAGATTGTTGTACTTTTTGTTTATGTGTGGGACATTAATTATTACAGGCGCTATATATACACACGCGCTGTTTTCACCTTCCGTTCATTGTACACTAGCACGGCTCTCGCCGCTATACATTATCAAATACACTTTATACATACCCTTGTTATTCTCATCTGCTTAGTGGATATTATTCATAATAATTAATACGTATGTTATCTACTTTATAGACTGCAGCCACATACACATACTGACCTTCGGATTATCATGATAAATGGAATATTAAACGAACCAAAATTGTGGTAAAAGACCACCAGATCAAATCGAACACGCACAAGTAGCTGCATTAAGTAACGTTCTTATATTTTTATTGTATTTATCGCATTTAACTGATATATTTCAATATGAACTCATTGATATCTGATAACCTTGTTAATATTTTGAAATAATATATTGGGTGGTCCACCACAATTAAATGGTGACCCCAACGTTTTCCAGAGTTAATTAGTGAGCGTGTGTTTATGCTATTTGTTATGCTATTATAATTTTTATTATTATTTTCAGCTTATCCATTCTGTTTATATCGCATACGGCTTTATTTGTATTACATCACTTACAATGGACTCTCTCCCAGCTAATCCTTTCTCCACATCACAGTCTGAAGATAAAACCCTAACTTCCATTAATGCTATCTCAGATTTTAATCTTCCTGCGTTTGGTATTAGCAACCCTAGGATGTGGTTTTGTCAGATTGAAGCTTTATTTACAGCCAAAAACATACGCGCACAAACTACGAAATACGCATATGTTGTAAGCTCACTCCCATTAGACATAGCTGCACAAGTGGGAGATCTTATTGCTCAAGTGCCTGAAAACGACCCATATGATAAACTTAAAGCCGCATTGATACAGAGAACTTCTGCATCAGACAAAACAAGGCTACAACAGTTATTAACCTCCTGTGAGTTGGGAGATAAAAAGCCATCCCAATTACTACGATACATGAAAGAGTTGTCTGGTCCTTATAAATTAGACGAGAATATACTCAAACAACTTTGGCTTCAACGGCTACCTCACAATGTCAGACAGATTCTTATGGTAACTATTAATTCAGCCAACCTGACTGAGTTAGCCGACATGGCTGATAAAATAACTGAAATCTACCCAGATAACCAAGTTGTTAATTCTGTACAAACTACTGGTATAGATAATATGTGTAATGTCATTAGCCTCCAACAACAGCAAATAGCACAACTCACAAATCAGATTGAATCACTACGTGCTTCGATAGCTATGATAACCACGAAACCAACTTCGATAATTCCTAGAAAAAGGTCAGGATCGCGACATCGCTCTAGATCTCCAAAAAGACCAACTGGCGTTTGTTGGTACCATCAGAAGTATGGTGAGAAAGCACGACGTTTTACCAAGCCGTGCACTTTCCCTACAAGCAGTCACGAATTACAGGGAAACTGGCCTGCCAGACAGTAATGGCGGCGACTGCTTCTGGCCATGCTACTAGCCGTCTGTTTCACATCAGGGACAGAATTTCGGGCTCAGACTTCTTAGTCGATACAGGAGCCGAAATAAGCATTATCCCTCTATACCTCTCCCGACGGCAACATATCACCCCCAGTAAGAATACATTCCAAGCAGCGAATGAAACAATCATTCAGACTTACGGGGAACAGTCACTAATAATCGACCTTGGTCTCAGACGACGTTTCACGTGGGTCTTTGCAGTAGCACAGGTAAAACAGCCAATCCTGGGAGCAGATTTCCTTACTGCCTATAATCTGCTAGTAGACGTGCGCGCCAAACGACTAATCGACAATCAGACACGTTTACACGTAAACGGCATTACTGCTAACATTTACGAAATTCATGGAGTACGTTTAATTAAGCCTGATAATCAACCTTTCGCCGACCTCTTAACTATATATGATAGCATCACCAAGGTTGACTATCGAAAGGAAGGCAGTTTACATCACATACTTCATCACATTACTACTACTGGTCCTCCCGTCTGCGCCAAACCAAGGCGACTGCCCCCACATAAGCTTCAGATTGCCAAAAGAGAGTTTGAACACATGATGCAACTGGGTATCATCGTCAATCAAACAGCCCATGGGCTTCGCCACTACACATGGTACCAAAGAAAGATCAGGACTGGCGCCCATGTGGCGATTATCGACGTTTAAATAACCAAACGACACCTGACAGATACCCTATTCCTCATCTTCATGATTTTTCGCTTAACTTATATAGAAAACATTTTTTTTTCAAAACTTGACCTAGTCAGGGCATATCACCAAATCCCGGTGGCACCTGAAGATATTGAAAAAACAGCCATTATCACACCTTTTGGCTTGTTTGAATTTTTGAGAATGCCATTTGGGTTAAAAAACGCAGCCCAAACGTTCCAACGGTTTATGGATGAGGTAACCAGAGGCCTCGACTTTGTTTTTGTCTACATCGATGATGTTCTTATAGCTAGCGCGTCGATCGAGGAACACGTTCAGCACCTACAAACCCTCTTCGATCGCTTCCAACAGTATGGAGTCGTCATTAATCCTTCCAAGTGCATCTTTGGCGCTCCTGCCTTGGAGTTTCTGGGACATTACATAGACTCACGAGGCATAAGACCACTACAGGAGAAAGTAGACGCCATCATCAACTACCCTGAACCTACCTCACTAAAGGCATTACGCCGTTTCCTTGGAATGTGTAATTTCTACCGACGATTCCTACCACATTGCGCTGAAACCTTACAACCCCTGACTGACTTGTTAAAAGCCGACAACCAAGTGACGAGAAAAACTAAAAACGACATATTCAACTTATCGACCGATGCTAAAACTGCATTCGAGAAAGCTAAATCTCTTATATCCAACGCCACTATGTTACAGCACCTCAACACTGACCCCACGACAAATCTAATTCTATGCACAGATGCATCGCAGAAAGCTGTTGGGGCAGTGCTACAACAACGGGTAAACGACGTTATCACGCCCATAGCGTTCTTCTCTAAACGATTATCACAGGCACAAGAACGTTACAGCACTTTTGGACGTGAGCTACTTGCTATCTATCTTGCAGTAAAACACTTCCGTTTTTTATTACAAGGACGTCCGTTTACTATAATGACTGATCACAAGCCTTTAATTTACTCCTTTAATGTATCATATGATCGCCATTCACCTCGGGAAGCCAGGCAACTTGACTATATTTCTCAATTTACCACAGACATCCAGTATATTAAAGGACAAAGCAACGTCGTCGCCGATGCATTATCACGCAGGGATATCAACACTCTGATACGCAAACCAGATATTAACCTCGAAACGCTTGCTAAACTCCAAATAGACGATGCAGAACTAGAAGCCTGCAAAGTAAAGTCTAACTTGATCCTTAGACCGGTACCTATCCCTTTCTCCAACGCATCGATAATCTGCGACGTATCAACTGGAAATCAGCGCCCCTTTGTACCTGAAGCCTGTCGACGACAAGTATTCCGACAGTTACACGAACTTTCGCATCCAGGAATAAGAGCAACCACTAAAATGATAACGGAACGTTTCGTTTGGCCTAAAATTAATTCGGATGTAAAACGTTGGACCAGAAACTGCTTACAGTGCCAACGTAGTAAGGTACAAAGACACACATTAAGTGTTGTTGGTAAATTTCCGCTTCCTGACAAACGTTTTCAACATGTTCATTTAGACATCGTTGGTCCATTACCACCATCAAACTCCTTTACTCATATCCTCACCGCGGTTGACAGATTTACCCGATGGTCGATAGCATGTCCCATTGCAGATACCTCGGCAGAAACGGTAGCAGCAGTTTTTCTTGATCGGTGGATATCTAATTACGAAGTTCCCTCAATTATTACTACAGACCGTGGTCCCCAGTTCCAATCCGTTCTATTCCAGGAATTCGCTAAGCTACTGGGAGTAAACCACATAAAAACCACAGCTTGTCATCCAGTAGCTTATGGTTTGGTCGAAAGGTTTCACCGCCAATTAAAAAGCTCACTGATGGCACAAGCTGACACGACGAAATGGAGCGATGCATTACCGCTCGTACTCCTGGGAATTCGCTCAACTATCAAGGAGGATATCGGATGTACTTCTGCTGAACTGGTTTACGGCACAACACTTACGTTGCCAGGCCAATTGGTTGACACGGACACATCGGCACCAAGTGACCCAAGTCGATTCGCTAGTCGACTGCTACAAACCATGCAGAGCCTAAAAGCCATACCGCCACGGGAGCATAATAACCGCATATATCTTGACAAGAATCTGATGACGTGCAAATATGTTTTCGTTGGCGTCGACGCGGTTAAAAAGCCACTGAAACAACCTTACGATGGACCATATCAAGTAATTAAACGAACTAATAAACATTTCACAATCAACAAAGGTGGAAAGAAGGAGACTATCGCTACCGATAGAATTAAACCAGCTTTCTACGAAACTCAACTCGACAAAGAAGACAATATCACTGATAAACAAAACCTCATGCAAAGTCACAAGAAAGCAGTAGAGGAGCAGGAACCGACCGTTAAACCCACCTGCTTAACACGTTCCGGCAGAGCCGTGAATAAACCTAAACCCTATGTACATTTCACTGATTAAAATGAAAACGGAATTCAACAAATTGCTGTTAATGTACATTATATTGTTAAAAACTCTCAATCTCCTAAATAAAAACTAATATACCCTTTTGGTCTTCTAACACGTGCATATATTAAACTACATTTTTTTTCGTAATAACTCGTATGGTCATATTATTTTTTTTTTACATTAACGCGTCTTATCATATTAATGTACATGCCATAACATTCTCCACTTTCCTGCATTGTTTTTCTAGTTATTATACATAAATGCACACACTGTAGGCTCACATATATTTTTTTTAATATAACCAGTGTTACCTCCAGACACTCTGGGGGAGCTATGTGGAGATGGCATGACAAACTTATTTTGTAAACAGTTTTTGATACTATCTGTATTTATTTTGGTTAAATTTCACAGCTTGTACATTCACTATGAGATTGTTGTACTTTTTGTTTATGTGTGGGACATTAATTATTACAGGCGCTATATATACACACGCGCTGTTTTCACCTTCCGTTCATTGTACACTAGCACGGCTCTCGCCGCTATACATTATCAAATACACTTTATACATACCCTTGTTATTCTCATCTGCTTAGTGGATATTATTCATAATAATTAATACGTATGTTATCTACTTTATAGACTGCAGCCACATACACATACTGACCTTCGGATTATCATGATAAATGGAATATTAAACGAACCAAAATTGTGGTAAAAGACCACCAGATCAAATCGAACACGCACAAGTAGCTGCATTAAGTAACGTTCTTATATTTTTATTGTATTTATCGCATTTAACTGATATATTTCAATATGAACTCATTGATATCTGATAACCTTGTTAATATTTTGAAATAATATATTGGGTGGTCCACCACAAGTTTCCTAAGTTGTAACTGTAATCTGCGACGTGTCGCAGATGGACTACTTTACACTTTGAAGTGTTAAAGGTAAGTCCGTTATCGTCTGCCCAACTTTGAAGTTGAGTCAGATCCTCCTGAAGTGCCTGTATGTCGTCTTGGTTGCGTATCTCTCTCCAACGTTTCACGTCATCTGCAAAGAGCAATATGTCTGACGTTACCTGTTGAGGAAGATCATTTATATAAATCAGGAAGAGGAGAGGTCCTAGTACTAAGCCCTGAGGGACCCCACTAGGACATTCCATAGCCTGTGATAATTTGAAGTTGACCCTGACATTATAATGTCGATTTTTTAGATATGAACTGGACCAGTCAATTAAAGGTGGTTTGATACCCAATTGTCTGAGCTTATTGATAAGACATGTACGGTTAACCCTATCAAAAGTTTTAGAGAAATCAAGGTAAATGATGTCGACCTTCCCCTTGCGATCAACGATGCTTGTCCTTCTGTCCACCACAGTCAGTAGGTTCGTCATACAGGAGTAACCCTTCCTGAAACCATGCTGTTGCGGTGAGAAGAAGTTTAAGGACAGCAGATAGTCGTGTATTCCATCGTATACCAGGGACTCCATGATCTTTGAAGGTATAGAGAGAAGAGCGACCGGTCGGTAACTTGAAGGTTCGCTGCGTCGACCTCCTTTGAAGATCGGTATGATATGAGCCAGCTTCCAAATATCCGGTAGTTTGCCTCGACTTAGCGAGTGTGAGAAAATCACGCTAGGCAGTGTTGCCAGGATTGAAGCTGCTTCCCTCAGTATAGCAGAGTGGACCATATCTGGACCAGGAGACGTGTTTGTTCTTTGGTGTTGTAGTTTACGGAACACCAAATCAGCGCTCAGTTTCACTACGGAAAGTCCTGTGCAGTTGCGAATAGAGCCGTCATCAGTATAGTTGATGTGGGACGGTTGAAATGTCCGGGAGTATTGCTCAGCCAGAAGGTTAGCGGCGTCACCGTCATTATCGGTCTGGCCGTTAAAATCTATCAGTTGAGAAACTCCAGTTTTGGCTTGACGAAGAGAGACTGCGTAACGGAATAAGCTTTTCGGATTGGGAATAAGTTTATCCATACGCTTTAATTGGTACTGAAGCCCGTCTTATCTTATAGCCTTCGTTCATATTTTTCTTATATGTTTGTATTGCCTGTACTCGCCATTGTTGTTGGTTCGTTTGTATTCTGTCCAACAGTTCCTTTTACGGCTTAGCAAACGAAGAGTGAGGTTCTTGATGATTGTAGTTTGCATGTGGCTTTTGGGGACCGTTTGAGGGACTGACTGCTTTGTAGTACATAAGAGCGTGTGTAATAGGAAGTTCCAATGAGCATCCACATCAAGTTGAGGGTGAACATCCCAATGCACCTGTCATAGATAGTCCTCTAGAGCAGACACATTCAACCGTTTGAAATTTCAGCGCCTGTTGTCGTTGGGATATCTTAGCTCAGTTTTGCTGACAAAACTGAAGTCTATAACAGCGTGATCGCTTCTCCCCAGAGGAGCCAGAATTGAAAGGTTGTCGACTGGAAATTCTTCATTTGTAAAAACACAGTCTAAGCGCGACGGTGTCTGACTGTTCCTCCAACGAGTTGCCAACTTCACATTTTCGTGTAGTCCCAAATCCTCAATGAGGTTGAAGAACCGAGCTTCTGTTAAATTTTCATCTCCAATATACGTATGTTCCGTGAAGTTGACTCTAGGGAGATTGAAGTCCCCTAGAATCAGGATGAGTGAAGCCGAGAGGCGTAGAGTGGGATAGTCCTTCCAGCATACGACTGTCATACTCGATGTCGGCAGTGGGCTTCCTATATATGACTCCGACTAGGCACCTCGAAGTATTGGACAATGTCACAGAGCACCATATGGATTCCTCAAGATTGTTCAACTCGTGATTGTGAACTTGGTGTACCTCCAAGCAACATCGTATGTATATGGCTACTCCACCCCCAATTCCTGTTTTTTCTGTCGTTGCGAAACAGAGACATCCTAGGTATCGCTAGCTCCTGGTCCCAAAACTGAGATATCCATGTTTCAGATATTCCTATCAGGTGAACCTTATTAGCATTGCTGAGTTCGCTTAGTTCATCCATTTTGTTTGTTAGACTCGCTGCGTTCATGTACAAGCAGTTAATGCTTTCAATTTGAAACGCGTGAGCTTCTTCCTGTTTGTCTGTGTGAGCCTTACGTGAGTGGACAGGTAGCCTACCTATATAAGGTTTGCCGAATTGGTAGGCTCTGCCCTTTACACGTTTTTTTATCTTCAAGACAGTCCACAAGTGGAATGGTCAGCTCCAGCTTGCCTTTGTGCTTGATCCTGGTGTCATATGACCTGTCCGGATGTATGTGGACCTCAGTTGGCAACCGACGTCTGTTGGCACGAAATGCTTCCAGAGCTGCAGCCGCCATATGGGAGGATGGGAAAGTTATTCTCATTAGTCAGGGTCTAGAATCACCGTCCTTCTTGTCTGGTCTCGTCACATGCTGAGTCAGTATGTTTTTGAGCCTCAAGGACTGTTTGATGAATTTCTATTTCCGAATGTCAGAGTTTGCTTGGCCAGGATCCGTGTTTTACGGCACACCTTGCAAAATGATATTTCTTCCGCGGAAAAACTAATCTCGAGGTATTTTAGGGATGTTACGGATGAGATTGCGCTCAGAAAACGGTATGTCGGGCAGTATTCTGACGTTCCCATCGGATTTCAGTAAATGACTAGCTAGCAGGACGTCCTCTACTTCGATAGCATTGTTGAGTGTTACACGAAGTAGCCTCGGGTGATTATGATGCCTAGATTCCTTTCCCCGATTGAGCCGTGTGACCGTCAAAGGCTCTATTCTAGGAAGTTCAAGCTTTTTGTTCAGTTTGTAGTGGCATTGTGCCGTAACACGAGACAAACTGGAAAATAGACATTCAACATTAAACGCTGGGAAATACCGAACAATGAAGAAAGGCGGGAACAGTGAGTTGAATTAATACGAGTTAATCTTATGGCATGGCTCAACCATGCAGGCGTGGTCCCTCCTGCTAAATGTTACGTAATGTCTTTTATTCATATTAAATATATTGTTCCATCTCTAGCCTAAGCTTGTTCTCTATCACGTATTGGTAATTGTTAAAATGCAATGAATTGGTGTAGACGATGATGTAACTTCCACGTAAGATCTTATAGATTAGGCAGTTACATCATGATAAATCTACAATTTTAGGATTAGGTCTATTATTAGAGCAGTACTAATATCATAGTAGACCGTAATTCTAAAAGTTCACCCCAGAGCATCCTGTCGTTTTTGTCCTGCAAACTGAGAGTGTAGAATTATGGTCCTAGGATATTTGATAACCGGGCGGACGATTTTGAAGATAGACTGAGCGATCAAATCACCAGTTGATTTCTGTACAACACTTGGGATGTTCGGCTTAGACAGTGACGCCTGGACACTTTTGGCTCCGTTAACGTAGGCGCGACCACCTGCAGAGTTTTTGTGAACCACTATAACATTTAAAAATCCTGAAAGAATAGAACAAGCTTTCGCTTAACGGAAGTCCGTGTTTAGTAACAGTGAATCACCGATACCATCAAGTTGGAACCTAGGTATGTGTGGTGTTTGAATGAACTAATGACTCCTTTGTACTTGTTGAATGCCTGATTTGGAATTCTAAATACAATACATTGGTTAGTGCTTGTGTAGTACTTCTTGATTCAATTGTGTTATTTCTGGGATTCTTAGTTCATACTATAATTCAATGACTCCTAATTATCATAGTATATTTAATGATAAATGAGAAAAAAACATCAGTAAATTATAACGAGATACTGTCCTTAGTCCTTAAAAATATGTCAAGTTCTCTCTTATTAGACTTCTTCAAAGTCTCTTGCACTAGATCAGAAGGCAGAGAACTCCAGCATCTGATTACTTTTAGCGAGTAGGTGTGCCTACGTCCGTTCTGCTATATTGTGTCTCCAGTTTCTGGGTGTCACCCCTGAGGTTTGTGTTGGGCTCAGCCTAAGTAGGCATTCAAGTAATGTCCAAAAGTGTTCATGATGTTGTAAGTCATTGGGAGGTCACCTCTATCTAAGACGCTCATACTCTGATGAGTAGAGGTTCAGTGAATTGAGATGCATTTCATAAGGCTTGAATTCGGGTCTCCGAACCGGTTTCGTGACTCGCTGTTGAATACGTTCCAATGTGTGCTTATCATTTTGGAGTGAGAGAGGGAATACTATGCCCTTAGCATACATAATTGACTAGTCCTTATTACCATATGTAGCCAGAATCTCCTGATAGAGTATGGTAATTCTGAAGGAAGGTGTTTAAGAGTTACCTACGTCATTCCGCAGATCTGAAATTTTGATTTAATGCCAAAAACACAACTCAATGAGTGAAATTATGTGGAGGGATCGGACAACACAGGCACAGAGGTATCGTCAAACCAGATGACCCTGAAACAAGGAAACACACAATGATAGTTTGGTGGACGAGTACATTCGATGGAATGCCAAAATTACCTATCATAAAAACTCTTAATTGGTTGTCTAATAAAGAGGATGTTTCATTGCAAGGGTTGCCATGAACACGTAATGGCTATGCGGAACGTCTGGGCTATTTTTAAGGTCCGTGATTATGAGGAAATTATCTCGAACCGTTATTGTTTTTCCAGGTTTACGGGTGCGTTCATGTTGAGGATCTTGTTGTTTTGAGGTCGAAGCGCGTTTCCTATTTCTAGGCTCTTTGATGACCGGACGGACATTTTTGGGGATAGACTGTGCGGCCAAATCGTCAGTTGGTTTCCCCACAATATATGGGATGTTCGGCTTTTTAGACAGTGACGTCTGGTCGTCTTTAACTTTACTAACGGGGGTCCAATCACCTACAGAGTTTTTAGGAACCACCGTTGCATTCAGGGATCCTGTGTTGGGAAACTGAAGTCTGCTGAGAGAGTCTATTCCCGTCAGCGTTATGATGGTGCTGAGTTTCAGCATGTCATCATTAGTATTATTACTTGTTCCTTCGATAGTAGCGCCGTGGAGCGTCCTTGTTTGTCTACTTGTTTTATGACTGCCTTTTTTGAAGTTTGCTGACAACTTGTTCCACAGACCTGTCAATAGGACAATGATTTTGCTCAGCAAATCTTCAGCATCAGTGTTGCACATGACACATACACATCTATGATCTGACTTACTGAATCATTTGTAAGCATGTACTGTGAGGTCTGTGTACGCTTCACGAAAACAACCTTTGCAATCATTGCACTGCATGCCGATGCAAAAGTAAAACGGCATCCGGGTCGTTTGCATGAATTTTTCATAACTATAGTGACATAAACTGTTTTACAAATACTAGAAAAAGCCTAAGACCTCGAAATAAACAGTACATTAAAAAGGGGTGATACAAAAGGTTAGGACAAACTGAAATTAGCCTTTACGTGAAAAACTGAAGAACCGGATAATAAGCTGAGTCAAGACCACAGTTAACTATTAAGTTGGGTAAAACTCAAAAAGAAAAGTAATCTATCAAAAGTATAGCTCAAAACGGTTTCTTTAGATTTAAAAATGGGACTTTTGTTGCGTAAGGACACAGCAAAAGTTTGAGAAATGCAACTCACGTTGGGACTAAACTTCCCGTTCAAAAAGCGCGAACTGTATTTTTCACTCCAAATGAGTCGAACTGTTTGTTTCATTAGATTTGAGTTTCAGTTTGGGGGGAGCATCCTTTGACACGGAAAAGCGTAACTCTCTATCTACTCTTTCAGGAACATGAAAGGACAAAGTGGTGATGGATGATTGAAAGAGTAGTTGTGAAACGAAACCAAGATTATTCTCCGTCAGTCACGTTTTGAGGCTGAATGGTATGCGTTAGTTCTGACAACAAGCGTCTGTTAGCTGACTCATCTTCCCCTCACATGCATCGATGTATAAAGCTTTAATGTCATGTTGTGTGAGAAAGTAGACTGAGCCGATGATCGGTTAGTTCTGGGCCTGTGAAAACTTGTACACTGTCCTCATGAGTCTGTAGAATTATGGTCTACTATGATGTTAGTACTGCTCTAATAATAGACCTAATCCTAAAATTGTAGATTTATCATGATGTAACTGCCTAATCTATAAGATCTTACGTGGAAGTTACATCATCGTCTACACCAATTCATTGCATTTTAACAATTACCAATACGTGATAGAGAACAAGCTTAGGCTAGAGATGGAACAATATATTTAATATGAATAAAAGACATTACGTAACATTTAGCAGGAGGGACCACGCCTGCATGGTTGAGCCATGCCATCCGATCAATTCGGATTAATTGTAACACTTGTATTCAGCAGTCACTGAAAGGCGGGAAGATTTAAAGCCACAACACACACAATGTTGACCGAGAACTCCACACCACAGAGAAAACACGGAATGGAAACCACCGATCGTTTATTTAAAAATTAAAATTCACGGGTTATGTACAGAAGGGGGAGCTAGTTTACAAAACAGTCTTATTTGTCATCCTGTGGGCTCAATGCATGCAGAGCTTTCTCTTCTTCTAAAGCATTTATTTTTGGTCGCCTTGTAATATAAGGAATAACAGAATCTACTGACAACAATATATATGATGATTTTAACGCCGTTACATCTCTCCCTCTCCTAACGACCCACTGTTCTCAGCGCCTGGTCTTGGGCTGTTCCTCCTTCTGATGGTATCTCATAAAATCTAGTGGCCGGCGGTGGATCAGCGAACTGAGCGTCAAAGAAGACTGTCGTCCGATCCGGTTTAATTTGGTTGTAGTGAACCGTTATCATGTCGTCCTTAGGTCGTTGTATGTTGCGCAATACAAACGTAGTGGGTGATTGGGTGAGGACAATTTTGAAAGGACCTTGACAGGGCTGGTGTAATTCACTGCGACTTCCTGACGATGTCATGGGGCGGCGTAGTCAGACGCGATCTGCGGCTGTATACATCGGTCCTTGCAAATGACGATCGTACATGTCTTTTTGTTGTTCGCTAGCCTTGCGCAAGTTGATGTTCACCAGACGGTATGTATCAGCTAGGCGGTTGCGGAGAGTACGTATGTACGGTACACGCTCTTGTTCCTCGCAGGGCTTCAGGGGCAACTGTATCTCTACCAGTAAGCGTAATTCGTTCCCGAACAGCAAAATAACAGGTGAGAATCCCGTGAACCCGTGTAATGACGTACGATATGCTAAAAGGCATTGAGGGAGCACACCATCCCATAATTTAGGTGACGATCTGCTGACAAACGACTGTAAGATGGCTTAAATAGTTCTGTTTGTTCTTTCCACGAGGCCGTTACCTTCTGGGTTGTAACGACCGAACTACCAGTATTCGGTTTGAACGCAGGACTGACGAACCAAAACGTATTCGAATAGGTCAGACTACAATCTTCCGTATAACTCGCCAAGCGTTTTTGAGACACTCGTATTAAATTATATCAGAACAAAAACTCCATGGTTCTAATTTAAGAAATAGAACAAATTATATCAAAAATACAAAATACCTCAAATGGTACAGCCTGTGCTATACAGTCAGAAGTTTCTCTAACGCAAAGTAGTGCGCTAAACAATATAAGAAGCAGTCAATACCAAAGGATTTGATACCTGAGAATCAACAAATATATTCCCAACAAACGGGATCAAATATCGATCTGCAGGGATTCTAGAAATCCCCCCAAGCAGACAGTCTAATGGTTAACAGTCACAGTGAATCACGCCGTGACCTTGAGCTTAGTCAAACACAACCTCACTGTCAATAGTCCGGCAACATGCAATAAAAAATTAGGTAACAAAAAGATAAGTTTTTAATCAAAATCACATAATAAAAGCTCAAACGAGATCTGAACAGAGGTTAAAATATATGACAGGGAGTAGAAACAAATAAATAAAAATACTGTCCAACAAAAAAGGCTGTGGAGGGATTTTCATCGTTCTATTTCCGTTACATGGGTGATACGTAGTAGTATGTGTCTTCCTGATTCATAATAGTCGGCAAATCTCAGCGATGAGATGACTTTTGAAGGCTGGACCTTGGTCGCAATGAAGTTAGACTGGGGCACCATAACGGGGGACCCAATGATCGATAAAGACTCGGGCAACAGTAAGGGCGTTTCGCTGTGGAATGGGTACTGCTTCGCACCATTTAGTGAAATAATTCTCCATAACTAGTATGTAGGGATTCCCGTTTATTGTCGTTGTCAATGGTCCCATGGTATCTATGCCAACTCGCTGGTTTGGTCCTGTTGTCACCATCGGCGTCATTGTTGCACGAGGTGTCTGCTGAGGCGATTCCAAACGGCAACACGTGTTACAATTCTTGCAAAATCGCGCTACATCTTTATGTATGGATGGCCACCAAAAACGTTGAAGAATAGCGTGTTCAGTTTTTCGTTCTCCTGCATGATCAAGTTCGCGATATACCTGCTCCACAATGCTCTCGACTTTTACTCGCGGTACTGTCAGTAAGGGTTGTTTCGATTAATTAATTAGGAATAACGTGTCACCATATAGTTTTAGGTTGCTCCATTTACTGCAGATACGACGAGTTGTTAAGGGTTGATCTTTTAACTCATTCATGGATGGCTTATTGTTCCCATGTAACTGTATTTGGTAAATAATCTGCAGGTCCGGATCTGTTGCTTGCAGGGAGGACTTTTCAGTCCCCAGAGCTGTACTAAGAATTGCGTTAACAGTATTTGTGGTCTGAGGTATTCGGGAAAAGGCATCCACGTTTTTATGTCGGTTTCCCGGTCGATACTCGCATGTGAAATCAAACTCTTGTAGCCGTTCCTGCCAGTGCGCCACTTGCCCTTCTGGTTCGCGGAAAGAGCGGAGCCACTGTAATACACGGTGATCCGTGCGCACACTAAAGGGTTCGCGCAGTAGATAATGACGAAAGTGTTGTAAAAAGTTCACTAGTGCTAACATCTCTCGACGTGTTGTGAAATACCGTGCTTCACTCTTATCTAGTCGTCGACTAGCATACGGAATGACCCTTTCGTGTCCATTTCGAGCTACTTGTGGTAGAACTGCTCCAATGACCGAGGAACTAGCGTCCGTATCAAGTATAAATTCACCTTCGTCTGCTGAAGTATCCAGGAAGGCTAATATAGGTGAGGAGGTTAGCTGTGCTTTCAAAGCAACGAACGCCTGTTGACACTCGCTGGTCCATGAAAATTTTCATCCTCTGTGTGTTAATCGATGCAAAGTTATTGCTAGTGATGCGAAGTCGCGAACAAAGCGTCTGTAATAAGAAGTTAGCCCAAGGAAGCTACGAACGTCTTCGGGTGATTTTGGTTGCGCTCAATTAACAATCGCACGTGTCTTTTGTTTATCTGTGCCTACCCCATCTGCAGTGATACGGTATCCCAGGAAGATTACTTAGTCTGCAGCAGGCGACATTTGGACGGTTTTGCTTTTAAATTGTGTTGTCGAAGGCACTGAAAAACTGCTTTTAGATTAATATTGTGTTGTTCGGGTGTGCCACCATATACAATAATGTCGTCAAGATATATCAAGCATTTGTAGGGTACTATGTCTTGTGAAACTGTTTGCATTCGTCTTTGGAAAGTAGCCGGAGCATTCGTTAAACCGAAAGGCATCAACTGGAATTCATATAAACCATTTGGTGCTATAAATGCTGTTTTCTTTCTATCTTGCGGTCGAACTTCTACTTGCCAATATCCATATGCTAGGTCCAAAGTCGAAAACCAACATGCGCCTTCTAAGGCGTCTAACGTAGTGTCGATCCGCGGGAGCGGAAAAGAGTCACGTTTAGCTATGACATCAAGGCGTCGATAATCTACGAAGAGTCGTGGAGAGGAGACTTTTTTTTCACTAGGACAATAGGTGATGCCCAGGGAGACGACGAAGGAACTATGATCATTTTGTCTAGCATATCTTATATCATTGCATCCAGTTGCGGTTGGTAGTGCACTGGTACCTTACGAGGTGGCTGTCGAAGTGGCATATGGTCACCTGTGAAGATGGAGTGTTGGGCAATGATTATCCGATTTCCAGAAATATTCACCTAGAAAACAGAACTAAATTGTTGGAGTACATCAATGGTTGCTCGACGGTCCTTTTCACTTATTATTTGGTTACCTTGTACTTGACGTACAATTTCTGAAACTCCCACCTGGAGTATGGGTTTAGTCGGCATTTCATGGTGTTGTAGGTGCACAACAACCCCACCAATTTTCGCTTCCGACTTATCCATGTGTGTAAAAACCTGGTTTTTTAACGTGAAGTCGACTCCAAGTATCATGTTCCAAGTAAGTGTGGGACAAACCAATAATTCCAGTTGAAAAGGATGCTTGCTTATCATTAACTCTAACTATCTTAGAACACGCCCTCAGCGGGTCTCCGCCTGACGTAATTAATGCCGAGGGGCATCGTTTCTGCTGCACCTTGTAATTGAGTTTCTGTAAGAGGTCTTCCCTGATCAGGGATACCGAAGCTCCTGTATCTAGTAGTATATCAATCTCAGTTTTTTACAATCTACCCTTAAGAGTGACGGGGCATAAATGTTTAACATAACAGGATGACATATGACAATGACACAACTTACCTCTGCTCCGCTAGCGATTACTCCCCCACCGCTTGACATTTTCGCCGAAACGTCTGCAGAAGAAACATTCTATTTAAAAGGTCTCGGTAGTTGGTCCCTGATGACCGTTTGTTCCACATGGGGGTCGGCTGTCCTCGCCTAATATTCTGACCAGGGTACTCTTTGATAGCCGCTGCAGTTTGAAAGCGATCTTATCGATTAGATTCGGCGGCTTCTTCAAAAGTCAACACTGTTGGTCGACAGGCCCCCGATGGGGTTGACGGTTTCTCTGCGGTCAAAAAGTGAGGTGCTTTTAGTTTCAAGTCGTCTGTGTCCATCGGTGGCACTCGCAGCAGATGTTCTCTCAATGCGCCGGGCTGCAGTCCTTCGATAAAACGAGAGCGTATAATTTCTTTTCGTCTCAAGATGTCCAGACTAGGGAATGCCTGAGTTGCTATCTGCTGCAAAGAGTGGAGATAATCAATGGGGCCTTCATTCGGCTTCTGGTGACGAGACAAAAACTGGATGGCCGTCTGCTGTATGTCCACCGCCAAAGAAAAGCATTTGTCTAAAATCTTCCAATTTGTGGAAGATGAAATAGATTCAGTAAACCCTCTAGCTGTCGCTCCTTTCGCTGCTTCATCAACTAAGTAGGACAGGAGGTACTCAAAGTATGCCGTCGTCGGAACTCTACGTAGACATGTCTTTACTCTGATTTTCAAGATGTCATAGTCTGATGAGACCCCTAGCAGTGGCGGCTGACGGGGAGTTGTGCTGGTTGTTACCCTTCCTGGGATCATCTGCGGTTCATAGTTTTCATCGCGTTTTTTCATGGGCACCTCCATCGCCACTTGTAACACGTGTAATCAGCAGTCACTGAAAGGCGGGAAGATCTAAAACCACAACACACACAATGTTAACCGAGCACTTCACACCACAGAGAAAACACGGAATGGAAACCACCGATCGTTTATTTAAAAATTAAAATTCACGGGTTATGTACAGAAGGGGGAGCTAGTTTACAAAACAGTCTTATTTGTCATCCTGTAGGCTCAGTGCATCTGTGTGTAACATTCCAGTTTTGGTAGGACAACATTTGTACACAAGGTCTCTAGTGCCTTAATATCTACCTGGTTGGTGGCTTTATGTGTCAGTCAGAGGGTTCTAAAGCCTTTTCTACGTTATTTAAATACAAAATAAACATTGCCAACTTGCACAGTGAACCGCAGAGGATTCCACCAAACACTTTCAGAACGGTAATTTGGATTTAACTAGAACTCTTTATGATCGCCCTACTAAATAACCGCTTGCCCATTGAAGGAAGTTCACTTCGATTCCAATATCGTTTAACTTATAAGGTAATTTGTGGGACCAACTGAATATCACTGGACCAAGCACAAACTTTCCGTTAGTTTTAACCCATTTATACCATGAAATGCCGACCATTGGCAGTAGAATAGTCTAAAGAACCTCGTCAAGGCCTATCAGTTCGTGGAGTGGTTTATGAATGTCGGGCAGGGTAGTCGTGATCCATACATAGAAGCTCTTGTTGCTCCCATTTACCTGGTAAGTCGTTTCACCAACTAGACTGATTCTATTTTGTGTACATGGAAAGGTTACACTGTTTCAGTGTAATCCAGATCATTTAGTCATTAAATGATCATCTTAGGACCACACTAACGTTTGCATCAAACCAATAAGAATACACACATTGTTTGTGTGGAATGTTATCTAGATCCTTGCTGAGGTCAACAAAAACAACGTCTGTTGACAACTAGTCGTTTTTGAAGACTTGGTGTCTATTAGGACGTTTATAATTTCGTAAGACATGAACAACGAACTACCAAACCGTGCTTGTTTTTGGAAGTAGGTTTTTGTTCAGATACTTAAAAAGTTCGTTTATTTAAGTTATCAAGAGAGCTCTAGGATTTCACCCCGGTTGTTTCACGATCCTTAACCTTATCAGTTTGAATAAGATATGTCGAGATAAATAATGGTATTAGTGTTAATTCCTTGGTCTATCAACCTAGCTATTGAAGATGCTCCAGGTATTCGGAGTTTGACAACGCTTTAACCAGTAACACTTTCCTATATGAAGCGTACCCACCAAGTGAAATCAAAATACAGAAGCGAGGAGATCGAAGATATATTTGATAAGCTATCAATATATCGAGGATCGTTTGAACTAATCTGGCTAGCGATTGCAGTAGATGTTGAGCACGGCGTTCCCACACGTGATCTGGTGCGGATGCTTGACCGAGCGCCTTCAGCTAGATGAGTCCATTAAAACTAATATGGTCAGCACCCAATGTCGAAAACTTACAGTGATACTTATTTTGGGGATTCATTTACCGCTACAGATCACTCCCCTCTAGTAGGGTAGTGATGACCTTAAGACGTGGCCAGTCAGAAGTTTGAACCCAACGAGTTTTCGTTCGTAAACACTCTTCTGATAGCTTGCTAGGTTTAGCTGCGTCTGGTCGCCTTTCCTTACTATAATGGACCATGAAGTACAATATAGTAAAAAGAAGAAAAAAAAGTACAATGAAGATTTCCGTTTCTCGCAAGCTTCATCATTCTTTTTATGGTCTTTTCCAGCCGTCCTGAAAAAAAAATGTGTGTAAGTGCATATCGAAATACACTCGTACGCGCGTAAAAATACAAAGTGGGCGAAAAAATGGAAAATAAACTCATGTTCACTTAATAGCGTAAAAAAAAGGATTTTTTTTATATCGCTTTTTGTGTTTTGTTTTCTTTTTTGAAATATAAAAATAAAAATATGTAAGCATAATAAATTCGGTTTTTTTAAAAAAAAATTATATAAAGTACAAGGGAAAATCGAGATGATATAAAATGTCAACTAGTATCTTAAGTGGAATAATCGTTCAAATGTCCTGGAAATCTTACTCTTCTTCCTGAATGCGTTGTTTCGAGTTTATTTTCTGATACCGCCGAAGTATCAACGTGTGTGCCAGCTGTCGATTGAGGTATTATAAGGGCGGGAGTTGTGTCGTGCGATTGTACTGAAGGGAGATTGACGTAAATAGGATTTCCTTCTAAATACGCTGCTTTGAGGCGATCGATGCTGATGCTTTCGTTAGCTCCGTTTTTATCAATTATATAGCACTTAGATTCTCGTTGAAGAACTTTGAAAGGTCCTTCGTATGCTGATTCGAGAGGTCGTCGATGCGAGTCTCGACGTACGAAGACGTGTGTACTATATCGTAATTCAGGTTGAACGATAATATCAGTTGATTGCGGTCGAGTGGAAACAGGTTTAACTGAACACATTGCGTTTGTAAGCCTGTTCGTGTAGGGGGTTAGATTCATGTCCATTGAAGGGGGTGAAGGATCCACGAATTCTCCTGGAAGTCAAAGGGTCGTTCCATAAACGAGTTGAGACGCAGTATATCCAATGTCAGCTTTCACTGCACTGCGAATACCTAGTAAGACGAGTGGAAGAGCGTCAGTCCACTGAGAAATGTTTGAGGCTGATAGTGACGCTTTAAGTTGTCGGTGAAAACGTTCTACTAACCCGTCTGCTTGTGGGTGGTAGGCCGTCGTCCGGAAGCGAGTGATTCCTAATTTTGCGGTCAGACAACGGAAAAGTTCAGATTCAAACTGACGTCCACGATCTGTAGTGATGGTTGTTGGGCAGCCGAAGTTTGCTACCCATCGTTCGACGAAGGCGTGGGCCACTGTTTCAGCAGTAATGTATTTGATGGGTACCGCTTCTGGCCATCGAGTAAAACGGTCTACTCGGGTTAAAAGATAACAATATCCATTTGAATCTGGTAAAGGTCCTACCAAATCCAAATGAACGTGGTCGAAGCGAGCATCGGGAGTTTTAAACGAGCCTAAGGGACATTTGTTATGTCTAATCACCTAAGATTTCTGGCAGCTTACACAGGAGCGTGCCCACCCCCCCACGTCCTTATTCATACCAGGCCAGAGAAACCGTTCTGCTATAAGTTTGATAGTTGCACGAATACCTGGATGAGAAAGTCTGTGCAACGTATTGAAGACGTTGCGTCAATATTGTTTCGGCACAAGTGAGCGATCCCTGCCTGTAGATGTGCCACAAAGTAGGGTTTTCTTACCTGTTCCCATCTGTTTAATGCGCAGTTTAAGTGTTGTTGAGGACAACTCGTGCTGAAGATCAGTGTCTTCTTTTTGAAGCTGAGCGGGTTTAAGGAAGTCGATTCCTTGGGAACTGTTCAAGGAAGTTATTTGAGATAAGGCGTCTGCGACTACATTGTTTGCTCCAGAAATCTGTTGAATATGTGGAGTAAATTGCGAAATGCAGTCCAGTTGTCGAGACTCACGAGGTGAGTACTTGATTGAAGGAGAGCTTAAGGAGAAAGTAAGAGGTTTATGGTCGGTGAAAAGGGTGAATTTGCGACCTTCGATATAGTGTTGAAAATGCCGGACAGCACAATACATAGCTAGGAGTTCCCTACCGAATGTGCTGTACCTCGATTCAGTGTCTAGCAACCGTCTGGAGAAAAATACCAAAGGTTGCCAAAAGTGGTTAACCCATTGTTGTAAGACTGCTCCGATTGCTGAGTCGGATGAGTCTACTGCGATACCAATCGGCGCTTCAGGGTCCTGATGAGCAAGCATGGTCGCTTGAGCGATACGTTCCTTAACCGTGGAGTATGCTTTTCGCGCGGTGTCATCCAGATTGATGGATTTCGCATTGCCACGAAGTTGGTCGGCAAGAGGTTTCATAAGGGACGCGCATTTTGGTATGAACCGTCCATAGAAAATTACCAGGCCGTTAAACGTGCGCAATTGCTTGATGGTGGTCGGTTCTGGGTAATCCAGAATGACCACCACTTTTGTTCTAAGGGGTCGGATACCTTGCGCATCGAAAGTGTGTCCTAAGAAGTCTAAGGAGTCGGTTCCGATTTGGCATTTCTGAATGTTTACAGTAATGCCATGTTTTTGTAGTCGGTCAAAAACAAGATCCAGATGCTAAAGATGTGATTCTCCGTCCGGACTTGCTATTAGGCAGTCATTAACATACGCATGTAGAAAGTTGCGACCTCGAAAAGCGTCATCTATGAACCTTTGGAAAGTCTGTGCCACGTTTCTCAGACCGAACGGCATTCGCAAAAATTCATAGAGTCCGAAGGGCGTTATAATAGGGGTTTTTGGAATGTCTTCAGCGGCCATAGGAATTTGGTTATACGCTTTAATCAAGTCAATTTTCGAAAAGACAGTTGTACCTTTCAAGGTAGCTGTCAAATCATGAATGTGGAGCAACGGGTAACGATCGGGAATGGCTTTTGCATTCAATCGCCGATAGTCACCAGTCGGACGCCAATCGTTGCTGTCCTTTTTAGGGACCATGTGCAACGGAGATGCCCATGGGCTGTTTGACGGTCTTATGATTCCTAAGTCTATCATATGGTTGAATTAGTTTTTCGCCAACCTTAACTTTTCGGAGGCCAGTCGGCGTGTTTTAGAAAACACAGGTGGTTCAGTGGTCGTGATGTGATGTGTAACATTGCTGGTTACACAGGGCGATTTCGGTTGCGCTTGGTATATGCCAGAACACTTATCTAGTAGTGCTTGATAGAAGGAGTCTATAGTGTGCTCAATAGTGACTGGAGATAACCTGCAACCAGAAAAAGAAGTTACACAAACAAATAAATTGGTTTTTCCATCTACCAGCCTCCGTTTGCGCTTATCGATGATTAAATTGTGGTGCTGTAGGAGGTTCATACCAATGATTGGCATAGAAACATCCGCAACAACAAAGATCCAGTGAATGAGTTTGCGTAAACCCACGTTATTATAAACGTACCTTTTGTCATACGTAGAGATATGCTTTTCGTTTGCCGCCTGTAGATTTAAAACCGATTCGTTAAACCGGTCGTTGGAATTCGTTGGAAGAACGCTTACTTTCGGGCCAGTATCGATGAGGTAGCGAACTCACGTTATCACATCTGTGACGTACAACAGACGGCTATGTTCACCGGCTACGGTTGCCATTAACGCGTTCCGGATTGGAAGTTTCCCGAAACATTTTTCGTGTCAACTGATTTTGAGTTGGGAAAATTGCAGGGTTTTCTGCGATTTCTGGACTACTTTCCATACTGGTTATGATACCAGCGCCAGTCTTGGTTATCCGTCTCTCGAGGTCTAGAGACAGATCGTCTACGTGAAGTGCTTCTTCGCGGGGTGTGTGACCGTTTACGGTCGTCTCGAAGTTTAAGATAACGCGTAAGTGTATGACATAACTGTGTTGTGTCATTCTGGGTCGTTTGAGGCTTTTCTTTGACTGAAAAACCTCGGCGTTAGAAGATCTAGTGATTTCGAGAATGTGGTCGGCAGATGCAGCCAGATCGTCTACGGCGTTGTTTTGGAACGAGACCAACACAGCTTGCACCTGTTGAGTAAGTTTTGATAAGAAAAGCTGTTTGAATAGGCCATCATCGAAGGTTCTTTGGCCAACAACTCTCATTCTTTTCAACATGTCTGTGGCCGAACCGTGTTGCAGGTGGATGTTGTTAAGGAGTTGGTCTAACCTTTTCCATTCGGTCAGATCTCCGCGTTTAAGGATGGATCGTTTAAGAGTTTCGTATGGTTCAGAAACATCACAAGTAAACATACTAGGCGCTACGTACCTGTTGAATTCACGCCGTGCCCACAGAAGTCGGTTTCTGCGTAGCAAAACCAGGCTTCGATGTTTTCTGGCCAGAAGGGTACTAGTTGTAACGAGGGTGGGGACATAGTCTTGAAATTAAGTACCTTAGGTGTCTGTTCAGTTATAGTAAAATATTAGGTACGAGAACGAACGAATGAGAAATATATATATCCAAAAACACGGAAAAAATACCGCAATGTATGAAAAAAATAAATAAGACAATGATGTATAAAATCCCAAAAAGGAACAGACGCACAGTTTGCAATTTGGCTCATCAATGAAGATGCCACAGGTATCCGGAGTTTGACAACGCTTTAACCAGTAACACTTTCCTATATGAAGCGTACCCACCAAGTGAAATCAAAATACAGAAGCGAGGAGATCGAAGATATATTTGATAAGCTATCAATATATCGAGGATCGTTTGAACTAATCTGGCTAGCGATTGCAGTAGATGTTGAGCACGGCGTTCCCACACGTGATCTGGTGCGGATGCTTGACCGAGCGCCTTCAGCTAGATGAGTCCATTAAAACTAATATGGTCAGCACCCAATGTCGAAAACTTACAGTGATATTTATTTTGGGGATTTATTTACCGCTGCATAATAAACTGGAAGGAACTTGCTTTGATTCAGATTCAGGCCTTGACACGACCGGCTAGATGGCTTAACCTTGAGGCTAGAAGTATTTAAATCGTAAGCAAGTCTAATGGCCCTGGATAGAGGGAGAAAGACTGTTGTCACCTGATTGGTTGACATGCGAAAAGAAGGCGATTCAACTGGAACAATACTCCATTTATTACTGAGTCCTGATCCCCAATTTAGATTAGTGCAATAGGAGATATGACTAAATAGATGACTGATATGACCATGACGCATAAACAATTAAAAGAATACAATTTTGTTGAAATGAGGCATTTGAATACAAAAATAATGGGCCAAAGGTTTCTTTTTAATTATAATAGCTTTGGAACGAAAAAGAGTATGGTAGTGAATCACACATGAAATGCAAGCTTATGGTTTAAATAATAAACTAGTGAAAAAACTAAATATTAGTATTTCACAAACTTTGAATTAAGTGAATCAACGCACCAAAAAATAGATTCCATTGTTTGTCATGGCTTTTTAAGCTTACTATCAAAATCGATTAGGGGCATGACGAAAGAATTCAACTGATCTGAATATGCAGGACACTGTACCGACCGGAGACCCAACATACAAGCCTCTGAAGCGAACAGTGTTATCACCAACGAATAAATCACAGTTCTGAACTTGGCAATGTTTTATGTTCTTGAAGAAATAAACCCCGCCATCTTATCATTTGGCGTACTCACACGACGAACTTCTTGTGAGCACCTTTGTGGAACTGGTTACGTTGATGTGGACGAATAGTGCAATGCTTTCGAGAGCACTCATCTTCAGCTCGTTGATCGACACTCCCTTTTTAGTCATTCCCCCAATAAATCAAGGCCCACATTCCGGTAGAAGTCTAGTAATGGTGGAATTATCATTAGTAAACGTGCTGTAAGGAAGATATGGTATTTCTCAAACGGAAGTTGACTCATCACAGGATCGGGCACTACACAACAAATGCACTCATATGATAACATGTAATAGTGTTAGCCTTTAGACCCATTCAATGAAACTTTCGGAAAGAAGCGACAGGCTCCTATATGATTTCAAGCAGGAGAACTGATATATTACACGAAATATTTTGAGCCTAATTTTACTAACAATAGATGGTTCCCATGACGATGTTGCTAGCCTGTTAATCAAAACACCAGCTCACTTATTGTCATTCTTCTCTTTTTTTACACTGACTGTTACCCTATATATTTTATAACTACACATAATCCGATACTTTCAACTTCTTTCTGAACCACATTTATCTATACAATTTGTTGTCAACTCATACCTTGTTTACACTTATTTTCTTTAACATATTAGAATGCTCTTGCTTAATAAGTACCTCAATAAAAGAGAATTATACTGAGTAGGCATACCTTGACTATTACTCCATGAACATTGTCTGCTCTGCTTCTTGTCCTTTCTTTTTCTGACACCCTTTTTCAGTTCCCTTG
Source organism: Schistosoma spindalis (assembly GCA_946903255.1). Lineage (NCBI taxonomy): Eukaryota > Metazoa > Platyhelminthes > Trematoda > Strigeidida > Schistosomatidae > Schistosoma > Schistosoma spindalis. Next base: position 20,623,943 of record OX336418.1, read on the forward strand.
AGATGTGCCACCGGAAACACATATGGAACGGGTGACTTCGTCCTGCATCATCATTGAAGCCTCAGATACTCCAGAGGGATATAAGGTTGTGACTTCTAGAAGCCCCCAACTTCACATGGATCTATTCTCGACAATCAGTTGCACGTTGCAATGCATCCTCCATAAAGCGCGCCAACTATGATACTGACAATACCATTCTTACCAAAACCATCTACATTCATATCTTATAAAATATCAATCCCTCTGAGTAATTTACTACAGGAAAATTTGTATCTTTCGTAACAATTTTATCTTGCATGTAAACTGACATGCCCCATGTAACAAACTGTTATTTGAGAATATATTATTATTTTCCTTTTGCACGGTGACATGAGTACAGTACACCATGAGTTTTTCGTGCTGATGGGTACCCTTCTTTACATCGATAGAAGAAAACGGATTATTGAGTATGTCAGTATCTTTATAGTAGAACAGAATGGTTGGAGAGCAAGGTTCCCTTTTTCATATATACAGTCTTTTCAGTATTCCATACAGAATAATAGTAAATATAATGCCTATGCATACTTGAGCTTTAATGTTTTGAAATCATTGATATGTTTGCAGTCAGCTCTTAACCAATCAACTTCAAGTTATTCAAGCCTCCCAAATTCATAGGGATTTTGAGGAGCATCAACTTATTTAAATCTAAAAACGGAGTAAAGATCAAGAGTCATGATTACAAAGTCTACTACAGTTTCCCCAAAAGGTACTGTCTTTTTGGAACCTACATACACAGTGTACATTCTGTATTTATTACTTATGCATCACCTGTAGGTATCGCTTTACTTTTCAAGCAGAAATTTAGATCAGTAATCTATAGTTCAAGCAAACTTACTGTTTCTGAACAAGGTTATTCACAAATTCGCCGAGAAACATTAACTGTGTTTTGGTCTGTTAAAAATCTTCATAAATATTTATTAGGAAAGACGTTCATTACTGTTACTGATCATAAAGCTTTAAAGTTCACTTATCATCCTGAAAAATCTTTAGCGCGTTCCTCAGCTATCATGGTTCAACAATGGAGTATAGCTTTGAATGCCTATGACTACACAGTTCAGCACAGGAATGCCAGAGAAATTCAACACGTTGACTACATTTCTCGACAATCATTACAAGATAGACCTGTCAATACTTCAGACTGTTTGTTAGTGCAACCTTTACCGGTGAGACGTTCAGAGAAACTCGTAGATATACCTTGGATGCATACTCATTGCTGTACAAAAAGGTTGGAATGCTAATCTAAAATATCTATTTCCTGTATATTTCTGAAAACGGGACGAGTTATCTACTACTCCTGATGGTTTTATGCACATAGTTCCATTCATCATTCTGAAAAGAACAAGGACAAAGATTCTGGCAGAACAACACGAATTCATTTTTATTTCGTTGGTCCTTGTCAGCTGCTTGCAATCTGTGGCATTCGAAAATCCTAATCGCATAATGGGTATAAAGTACTTACATGAAAGGGTATTGTTTGAAATTATATTGAAGACACATTAGTATAGTATAGCAGGGGTGTAAATAAATTTAATAGACTCATGGTATTTTGCGTTTAAATGATCCTGTTGTTATTCCTCCTTAATTAAGTAGATCTATCCTTGAGGATGTTCATGGTTGACATTCAGGTGTTGAGAAAATGAAGTTCTTGGCAAGGCTCACAATTTGGTGGCCAGAGTTAAATAAAGATGTATGTTGTACAGCAAACTATTGAGAAAGATGTCATCAGTTAAAAAATAAGCCTTCGAGGTCAACTACATGACCAGTATCGTCTGAGGCCTGGCAGAGAATTTATGCAGACTACTGTGGTCCATTTCTTGGCAATTATTATGCACTTACAGTCAATGACTCTATTTCAAAGTGACCTGAAGATTTTTTTACAACTTCACCGAATTTCGACTTTACAATATATATTTGAGCGATTCTTATTAGCATATGTAGCCAGAATCTCCTGATAGAGTATGGTAATTCTGAAGGAAGGTGTTTAAGAGTTACCTACGTCATTCCGCAGATCTGAAATTTTGATTTAATACCAAAAACACAACTCAATGAGTGAAATTATGTGGAGGGATCGGACAACACAGGCACAGAGGTATCGTCAAACCAGATGACCCTGAAACAAGGAAACACACAATGATAGTTTGGTGGACGAGTACATTCGAAGTTCGCAACCAAAATGAAAAGCTGGTGCTTTATAATTTACTAATGTTTTTTCTCATTTATCGTTAAATATGCCTAGGTTCCAACCTGACGGTATTGGTGTGTAGTGGCATTGGGCCCTACCACGAGACAATATGAGAAATAGACATTAAACATTTAACGCGGAGGAATACAGAAGAGTGGAGAAGGCGGGGTGTAACAGCGTTAAAATCATCATATATATGGTGTTAATGGATTCTGTTTTCTTTCTATTGCAGGACGACCAAGAATAAATGTTTTAGAAGAAGAATAACAAGCTCTACACGCACTGAGCCTACAGGGCGACTCATAAAACTATTTGTAAACTAACGCCCCCCCTTCTGTACATTTTCCCCGCACATTTGAATTTCAAAAATATAACACTGGTGTCTCTCTGTGGTGTGAAGTGCTCGGTTAATCATTGTGTGCTGTTGTTTCAGATTCTTCCGCCCTTCAGTAGCTGCTGCTAATACGTGTTACAGGGGAGAACAAATTGAGTTAGTCCGAGTTGATCGGATGGCGTGGTTCGGCCTTGCAGGCGTGGTCCCAGCTGAATGTATTCTTGTATCTTCTATTCATATTAAATATATTCTATCTCTAGCCTAAGCTCGTTCTCTATCACGTATTGGTAATTGTTACAATGCAATGAATTGGTGTAGACGATGATGTAACTTCCACGTAAGATCTTATAGATTAGGCAGTTACATCATGATAAATCTACAATTTTAGGATTAGGACTATTATTAGAGCAGTGCTAATATCATAGTAGACCGTAATTCTACATTGGTGAGCCCGACCTCTTATTCTTCATTCATATTTCCACTTTAACTTTTTCGATCGATATTTACTTATTTAAACCCATTATTCTAATAGTCCTCTGATTAATGCTGATATGTATTATCTTAACGCTATATTGATTATTACTCATAACTTTCTAGCTTAATCAATAATAAAAACTGGTCATCTACATTAAATAAGTAGCTTTGATGGTTCGTTAACAAGCTTTAATAGCATTAACATGCTTCAGGGAAACAAACTTGTTTTAACATCAAGCTCTAACAAATATGACCTGTAAATAACCTAAATATACATTGGCTAACAATGCAATCAAGGACTAAATAGTTATCTGGATCTAATTCTTAGTGTTCCTTCACTTAACACATTCTATTTTTAGACTATACACTATCCTGCAATATCTTTTCTTCCGACCACTGACTGCCTAATTTCCAATTGCTGAGTTCCATGGCCAAATGCCAGAAATTTACGATGAGTTTGAACTATAAATTTCCTGCAATCTTAGATCTCGTTTAGACTGTTCGTCAGGCAATGCTACATATTTGGCTTAGATTAATTTTGAACTTACACAAATCCAGTTTTCAATGCTGGGTTAATCCAAGAATTTAGTCGACAGTATCTGTTGTATAGTCCAGATTCACATTACTGTCCAATTCAAATCATCATTACTTAGAAGCGAAAACAACCCAGGCGAGTTTTACTTTTTCCCTTTCCTGGTTCATTTGTTATGATTTAAGTACTTCTTAACTTAAATTTTTTCTGTTAGACTGGTTTTGTTTATTTCATACGAGCCATTCCCAGGGCTAAGTAGAAATATTTAATACTTTAATACCACAACATTCTACTAAGAAAACGTGCTGTTTAAAGGCATTTCTTATTTTTAGTTCCCTTTGCACACATTTATAAATATCGCTAGGTTAACTACAGCGACGTCTTATGTAAAGTTTATAACTCATCATATTCTTAACTGAAATTCCATAAGTCGTCTCGATTTAGAAAAATATTTTTCATTTTGGCCCTGTTTATTATTTTTAATTTGCCATATATCTCAACAACCTGCATGTTATTCTGGCCCGTACATGCATCGCATTAAATCTCTATGCCTCTTAAATTTAGAAATCATCTGAATCGCCTTTAACATTTTCAATAAACCCGTCATAGACATTACTGCTATACGTATTTGGGTTTACGAATTGGTCTAGTGTATTAGTAGCCTAAAACGACGAACATATAAGGGATAATAAAGTCACCAAATCTAGGTATTATCATACTGCACTAATTTAATAACTAAATTCTCATGTTGTTCGACAAACAAATATTTAAAATTACATCTCCGAAGCCTATTATTAAAATTAACATTATGTACACGAATATATTTAAATTACCATTACTAGTATAAACAGGTAACTCGGATTCGTTCGCGCTACGAATTTCTGATAATTTTGAATTACACAAAACAACAGCATCTATTTTTCACTGGCTAATCCTCAATCAACACTGTAGCTAGATAAACATAATGATCTCAGGACATCGTCATAAAGCATTGTCATATCTTGACAATCACGTAATATGATTGATAAAATTGATGAACTTATTAACAAAATCGGTCAGAAAATTGACTTGTAATTATCATCAAATAGTGTTGTTTTCTCGGTATCTTCATCCATTACAGATGATTTTCAGTATGTTTCTCTATCAGTTGCCCATTCAGTAAATATCTCAAAACCTTGTCAGTCTAATTGGAGGTTTAGCGACACAAACATGCATGCAAATAATCAGTATAAGCAGTCGAGCAAATCTCCTGCAAACTGAAAACATCAATGTCAAACTCACCTCAAAACTGACTAAGGATCAGGCCATTATCACAGACATGAGTTGGGAATGTACTCCCCTTGGTTACAACTTATGTTCTCCCTGATAATAACATGAGCATCACTCACTGTTAATCATCTTGTAAAAACTTATTTAGCCGAATACATCATGAAGCACCACATCACCTAGAAATGTGGCACATAGGCTGAGCTGATTTTAATAACTTATATTCACTATATCTCAATCAAATCGTATTCCGCCTCATGCTAAACTGCATGCTTGCAAATAACTTGTGTGCACCATCAGCTGTTAGGTGTAGATATAAATAAATAGTCTATGATAAGTCAGAACATTGAGTCTAGAGCATGTCTCTTACGAATACACTCATGTTTTACGATTTGCTTTCGTATATCTGTCCGAAATTCACATAATTATCACTTCTCACACACTAAAACATTTTTTGATAACCACTCATATGTATTAGTAGTATCACTAAATTCTATCATAATCAAGTGAAAATAAGGTCGAGAAAATCTCCCCATATCTAAATAAACCGTATCAAACTAACTGGAACACTAGTTGGAATTCTTCTCCGCACTTATACTTTTGTTCTTTCAGTTAGCCTACTAATGCAATTAGAAATGAACTCATTGACAAATTTCTGATATAAACGATATTTTATTTCATAGTTTGAAGTAAATATAATACCAGTTTTAACATTTTTACAATATTGATTGTTTTTAATATTTTTAAACAGGAAATGTTATTAACCTACGGCTATTACTATCTTACGGCGACTTATTAAAATATCATTTCATTGTAATTATAATCCCGCTTTGTTTAGCTCAAATAATCTCCGCCCGAATTTTCATTTAAAGCGTGTTAAGCATTAAGTCAGACACTTTAAAATTATTATATGTGTTTCCCGACCAGATGCTGCCGCCTTCTTTTTGATTTATCTTTCAGTTCATCAATACCCGGATGATTCTTATCATTCTTGCTAACCTCCGGCGAGCGACAATCCCACACAGTTTGGTGTCGAACCAACATATCGTTGATTCTGGTGGGAGAGTAGTGAAGTGGCATTGGGCCCTACCACGAGACAATATGATAAATAGACATTAAACATTTAACGCGGAGGAATACAGAAGAATGGAGAAGGCGGGGAGTATGAATTGAATTAGTCCGATTTGATCGGATGGCGTGGTTCGGCCTTGCAGGCGTGGTCCCAGCTGAATGTATTCTTGTATCTTCTATTCATATTAAATATATTCTATCTCTAGCCTAAGCTCGTTCTCTATCACGTATTGGTAATTGTTACAATGCAATGAATTGGTGTAGACGATGATGTAACTTCCACGTAAGATCTTATAGATTAGGCAGTTACATCATGATAAATCTACAATTTTAGGATTAGGACTATTATTAGAGCAGTGCTAATATCATAGTAGACCGTAATTCTACAGTTGATCTACTGTTAATATGTACGGAAGCCTGTTAAGCGAAAGCTTTTTCTATTTTATCAAGAACCATTTGAATCTAGGTGTTAACATCAACAATTCTGATTGTAGACATAGTCGAAGATAGATTGACTTGATCAGTTTTTCCGATCGCTTTTATTTATCTCAAGACGAATGATCTTAGTGTGGCCAAAATTTTAGAAACATTTTCCACGAAGATAATTAATCAACAGTTAGTTCTTCTCACGTTCTTCTCTAATGTGGCAGAAATGAATATGATGATCTAAGGTATTCTTCTCTGCTAAATGATATTATTATGTCTAAAGATCAAAGGGAGGGTTATGATTCTTTATTGTCTTAAGACCCATGTCGCTACTAAAGCTCTGATTACAAGGACGCCCGGGCAAATTTAGTGTTTGTAATCTTGAATCCGCCTACATTTTGTGTACCAAGGTCTTTGGTGAGCGTAGTTGATTTCGGTTTCAGTTTGGAGAGGACAGGAGGCTTGATGGCCTGTGTTGATCCTATCAATGGTCGTCTCTTAGTTGATTCAACTTTCTTTTGAAAGGGTTGACGAATGAAGCCTCAACCACTCACTGAGGTAATGAGTTCCGCTTGTTGATGTTTCGATGGGAAAGTCTATGGTCAGCCGACAAGTAATTTGTTCTGAGCTTGTGAACATTTTTGGAGTGTCCGCATAAATTCTCTATTTCGGCAGACAAGAAGAATGAGGGTATATGAAGTGTAAATTTATCACTAAGCGATTTTAAAACTGTAATCAAGTCACCTTTAGATCTTCGATGCGACAACGGAAATAGGCTTAGTTTAGCTAGTTGAGTATCATATGGGAGCTTCGCTATTCCGGGAACCAGAGAAGTTGTTGTTCTCTGGAGCTTATCCAAAAGCTCAGTCTTTTTTAAACAGGGGCTAGCCGCTTGTATGCAGTACTCAATTCTAGGACGTACGAACTCTAGTTACAAAGTCAAAAACGTTTTAGCGTCCACATGACTAAAGGCCCTACTTATTGACCATACAGTTCGAAAACCTCTGGCGGCCATTGCAAGGCGGTGTGCAGTAGTTTTTAATTCTAGGCTAGGGATAACTTTCAAGTCATCTAGTGTCTGGACAACAGATGGCTCAATTTTATTAATCGTGTACCTATTCGCACCTTGATGACCAATATTCATCACAGTGCGCTCACAAGTATTTATCGGCAACTGCCAAGTTTCAGACCATTCAGATAGTTTTTCCGGGTTATTCTGGAGTTCTAAGCTATCACCCTTACTTCGTATTGCTCTCCATATCTTGACATCGTCAGCATATAGCAAGACCGATGATGATATCGGGTGAGGAATATCATTTACATACAAGAGGAATAGCACTGGCCCTCAAATTGTACCCTGGGGCACTCTACCAAGCACAGTTTCCTGGCTAGACAGCTTTGAGTTTACCCGTACTCTCTGTTGACGCCCAACTAGGAAGTCTGTTATTCGCATCAGTAAACGGCCTCCAACCCCGAAATTTCTTAACTTATGTAAAAACCGGTTGTGCGGAACTTTCCCAAAAGCTTCGCTGAAGTCAATGTAGGCCGCGCCTACAGGTAACTTTTGGTCCTTAAGAGCGCACCAGCTTTCATAAGCCACCAATAAGTTAGTGAGACAGGAATAACATATTCTGAAACAATGCTGCTTTTCCGAAAGGATCCCGTTTTCTTCGAGATACTTAAATGGTTTCCTCCGAATGATCTTTTCTAAAATTTTAACAACCACACTAGTTAGGGTAAGGGGTTGGTAATTCTCAGGATTGTGTTTCGCATCTGTTTTGAAGACAGGAATTACTATGGCATCCTTACAGTCTCTTGTTAAATGACCCTGGATTACGGATAGATTAAAGCATATGTATAAGGAGTTCACGACGAAGTTTGTCAAGCCTTAGAAGCCTAGGATGCATTTCATCAGACTCCATGGATTAGGCTCAGTTAACAGACCAAAGCCATCGAGTTCTTCAAAGTTCACACTGTAGGGCCCTTTATTTTGTCGTCATTTAGATCGGACAATGTTGCCGGAGGGCTCTCCACTCTAGTAGCTCAAGATCTGACTCCAAGTAGATCGCATGAATGATCGTTGTCGAAATATATATGTCACCTATCCTCGTATATAATCATCGACCTAAATCGCGTTAGTCAATAACGGAACTAAATAAGTCAAATAACGAGAATGAACTTTTGAATACATACATTTTGTATAAGGAGCGAACAGAATGGAGAGAAGCGAAACAACGCTCAATAGAGATGGCGGTTAAGCCAACTCCCATTTAACCAAACGTTTATCAATATTTATGGTTACACAAATATAAGTTACAGACATATGGCGAGTAATGGGATAAGAAGTGTACACACACCTACGCGCTAACATAAAAACAGCGAAGATTGATAAGCCAATAACTAACAAGGTTAGAATGTAACTCAAGTAGAGTGAATGGAATGGGCTGTCCGAAAGCCAGAATAGGTTATATGGGCTTGACATGATAACAATCACTACAACACAGTCTAGAGTGTGTGTGTGTGTGAGGGTTACATGAACTAAATGGGAAGGCATCTCCACGAAATATACATTGTTAAAGCGCTTTGAGAATACCTGAGGTTTATCATAATGTGCCTCTACTAATGAAGCACTATTAGTGTTTTCCAGTACTTTTGAGATATCTCGTCTTTTCTTAGTCCTTTGGTTTATGTACCAGTACGGAGGGTCAAGGCGCAGGTATTCGAGCGTTTCGATAATGAAATTTTGTCTCATCAGTCCCCAGTAACCTAAATCTATCCCACATTTTTCTTCTTACGGATAAGGATGTGAAAATCCCTACTGAACCATGGTGCAGAGTTTCTCGGCTCCCTTGGTTTATTCCAAGGGATGTGAGGTGCAACAACGTCTAAGTATGAATTTCGAAATACTTTCCAAGCCGTTTTGACTGAGGACACTGGCTCTATTGTTAAATCTACCGACTATGCTGGGTGTATAATATCTTGTATATTTGCTTTCCAGTCGTTAGGTCTGGATTGAGCTGATGAGTGCTCGTTTTTTACAATTATATGGAAGTCAAAGTTTAGGACTTAATGATCACTTTTACCTAAGGGTGGCATGTAATGAAGGTTCGTAACGTCAGAGTAAATCTGTACACATAGTTCAGACCGCTTATTGAGCAAGCTTCGGGCATTAGTGTATCAGATCCGAAGCCTATTTGAATGGCTTCGTGCTGCACCCAGAGTGGCTTCGAAATCGTTCTGTCGAAACATCACAACTCGAAAATTTACAATTTTTAGGTCTTTTTCACTAGCGCCCAATGTCATGCTCGAAACGAGTTTTAGGTTCAAAGCTTTCACTCTCCTTGGTTCTATGAAAAATAACTGACCTGTGACTGATCAGTTTTCCGTTTCTTGACTACTTTTTTCAAAGAGGGTAAGATTTTATGTTATATTATTACGTCGTTTCCTGCTTACGACCTTCACTCACTCGTCAACTATGGTTGGAGTAGCAACCACAGTCGTGTCAAACATACTGAGGGATCCCGGAGGTTATAGATGACTTGAGAAGTCAGGTTGTATTTACCTCTAGAAACCAATGGAGTCTTGCGATTGTGGTCCCTAGGTGTATCGTGCTGGACACCATCTAGAGGACGGAGGACAGAGGAAACTTCCCTTCTTGAGTTTTTAATTAAGACATGCCACTTTGAAAACGGTCATTCCTCCTTTGATCGATGTGAGTCAGTTGTTTCCGACTTCACTTCAGGTGGCTTCAAACCAATTTGTGTGTTGGTAGAGTGAGTGCTGTCCGATATGTCCCAACCACGCTTGCCAAAACATTTCTTTATCATTGAGATGGCATCGGTTAGCAAGCTGTTTGCGTCCGAACTGTGCTGCTGACAAAGCCGTACTCAACCGTTTTCACTAAACAGTTTTAAAGCCGCAGACGTCAAATTCGTGCAATTTTCGTGGCACTAGCAGTTACACTCGTCACACTACATGTCGCTTTCAATGGGATATCAACGGCTCGGACGTAGTAATTGCTTTTCTTGCACTGCCCAGTCACTGAACAGAGGTTTTCCAAAAAAGCTAGATACAATAGTACCCGGAGACAAAAGTGATCTATGATCAAAAAAGGTGGAAAACTGTAAATTGTTAGGACCGAAAGTACTAACAAATGCAATAGAAAACAAATTGCTTGTAAGTACCGACGCTAAACTAAATTAGAAACAAAAGTGATACTTTTATCGGGTAGTTTAAATAAAATAAATTCAATTAAGGTATAAACAGTAGTCTTGATACATAATAAATGATCAATACAATAGAATTCACTTAGCGAGTAAAAATTTATCTGTCCTTTTTAATTGCGCGCGGACAATCTAATCCAGTTTGAATTTTTCTGTCCTGAACGGTTATGACAGATAAGCGGCTTCGGACATTAAATATCAACACTAATGTAGTCAAACGGTAAATGTGTTACGTTTTACTTTTACTTGTTCAGGATTCAGAAGGAAAAGTCTAGGTACGAAGAAGAAGTTGTTAAATATACGGAGATTTATAATAATAAGGTTGCTGCACAAGCTGATGAGCATGATATTAAAATGGCGGTATGAGTTTTGCGTACAATAACTTGAGAAAAAGAGAGCAATTTTAGACGAATCCAAAATGATGATTCCAGACTGCCAATTCAGACTTGCCAAAGCTGTTAAGGAACTGGAAAGTGCTACTGAAGTACGTATGTAAAGTGGTTTCAAATTATCTGTAGGAGTGTGAAGAAGAATTCAGAGACACAGAAGAATACAAACAGGCGAAGTGCCTATTGCAGGAATGCTTGAATACAAATTCATAGAAATGAGTGATATCACTCATGGAATATTCCATGTATTATATAGTGCTGTACATTAAGAGTAGGGTTATTTCCCATTCCAAATCGTTTTATTAACAATTTATGAAAAAGCAATCAATTATTAAGTGTGTTATATATTCTCCTTGTTTTTTTTGCTGAAGGGTAGTGGAAATCATTCTCTTAACTTACAGCATGTCCCTTTCACTCGCTCAACTCCCTACTGATTGGAAAGACGCTATAATCAGTCCTATGTTTAAGGATGGTCACAGATAGATCGTGACTAACTTCCGGCCTGTCAGTCTAACCAGCATAATTGTTATTCGGGTTAGGTTAATAAGTTACATAGATTCGCACAATCTGTTAACTTCCGAGCAACATGGGTTTTGTAACAAGCGTTCATGCTTGACTAGCATTGCAAGGGAGGATTGGACAGCAGCCCTAGATAACGGTCTGTCTCGATGTGACATTCATAGACTTTAGCAAAACATTTGACAAGGTTTCACACTTAAGTCTTATGCAGAAGCTCTCGAGCTTCGGAATAACAGGTGCTGTACAGGAATGGATAAGAAACTTCTTATGTGACCGCAAACAGAATGAGGGTCAATGGAATGCTATCCAAATGGGGGCCAGTCAAAAGTGATGTACCCCAAGGCATCAACTTAGGCCCTTTACTTTTCTTTCTCTACGTTAATGAATTGCCACTATTGCTTAAGCCGTCGACATTATTGATTGCTGATGATGTCGAAATCTGGAAAACTAAGAAGTGAGGCTGATCATTTTGATCTCTAAGCTGAATTAGTTACGGGCTCGAGGTGGGGGTTTAGAAGTTAATTGTAGGAATAGTGTACTCATGCCCATCGGACACGGTAAGTTACCGATATACTACAGACAGTACATCTTTTCTATGCGTTCAGGAACATAAAGATTTGAGTAATAATCAGTCACAACTTGGAAACAAATATGCATTGCGACGCAGCTGCTGTGAAAGTGTTTTGTGCGTTATGGTCACTTTGCTGAGCATTCGAATGCTTTGATGATATGCTTCGGATTTTTGTATCCCACCTATGTAAGACCACACTTAGAGTACTGTATCCAAGCAGCTGGCCCATGGCTAATAACCGATACTAACTCACTTGAGCATGTGGGAACAAATTTAGTGAAAGGCCTTTCTAAACTGTCTTACGATGAACGCTAAAACCTTTTCCTCTTGTCGTATCGTAGGACGCGTAAGACCTTATACTGGCATTTCGTCTGGTTTATTGTGATTTGGGTGTTAATATGTCTTATCGTTTCGCTCCCTCCAACACTAATAATCTGAGGTCATAGCAAGAAGGCTCATAAACTGCGATCCAATAAACTTAGAAGAGGGTCCCGTTTTCCTCATCGGGTAAGCAATGACTGGAACGCCTTACCCGGACAGGTGGTGTCAGACCAATCAGTGACTATTTTCAAGGGGAAGCTGGACCTTCAGGATAAGCACAGGTCCATCAACTTGTTACTGAAGACTGAGGTGTATGTACACAATAATACACATTCAGTTAGTTTGTGAAATATAAGCATTTGCCCCAATACTAAGTACAAATGCAGATCTGTATAGTAAGGAGAGAAGGCCTGTGTTATTCCTTTCCTAGCATGCTTCTGTGTTGTTTTCTCTTGAATGGGTCAATTGAAGATGCAGACATCACTGCTTCGGGTAACAGGTTCCAAGTACCGATGACTCAGTGTAAGAACCGGTATGGAACGGGTATTTTGTTCGTTCTTGGCTTTTCTACTCGCGTGCTATATCTTCTGAGATGTCCTCATCTAGTGGGAAGAAAAAGAAAATATTTAAGGTCCGAAATCATTTCTCAGTATTTTGCACATCAAAATTAGATCTCCCCTTAGTCTGCGATAGGACAGAGTAAAGAGGTCCAGCTTTTCAAGCCGCTCTTTGCATGGTAAACCCCGGAGTTCTGGGATTGTACTAATATATTGGTTTGATATCCATATCTGAGATGGAGTCCGCTTCTCGACAAGAACCAAGTTGCTAGTCAGATCCCTGTGAAGTGATTTATTCGGATCCACTGTCGTGCCCGTTATGCTTCGTTTCGCGATAGGACGCTGCAGCGATTTTACAAACGGTAGTGATTGCAGCCTACTAAAATGGAAACCTAATAACGTCCTGCGAAACTGGTGTAAGTTATAAGAACCGAGAGACAGCAATTGAGACCTTTTAGTTCTTCGATGCTATAATAGCTTAAACGCTTCGGTGTTGCTCCAGTTTGATTGGCTCTGGAAAACCTCAGGCACATAAGACCTGATGTAAATCAAAGTCTAGTGACGTTGTAAAGAGATCTTGCTCTAAATTGTGAGTAAACATGCTCTAGAAGTTCCCCACCCTAGTCCATACTATACTTCTCAAATAGTCAAGTTATCTCATAAAATACTACACATGCAGTACACCGGTTTACGATTTCTGCAATAGTAGGCATATATTCTGGAAATTGTCACCATGCATTCTTTGCGGGTTTATTCCGTCAGCTATATGTATCTGATCATAATAAAAGATTGATGACAACATTTAATTCGTAGACTCGTAAATAGGGAGACATGTCAAATAGTTTTCAGATAAAAAAACCAGCTGGTATGTGGGCCTGTGTATGTTCTACGCACTGTCGTGCAAAGTAAATCATTAGGTTTGTAGATTATAGTTTTAGTCACTTTCTCGGCGGCATTTGACTCTGTTGATCGTAAGGTTCTGTGGCAGTGTTTGTCACGGAAAGAAGTGCGTAAACCTTATACAGGATCTCTTCTCGAACAAGACTGGCCGAGTGAGAGCTTATGGCGAACTGTCATCAGAACTGATTACATCAAGGCTGTCCACTGTCTCCATTCTTGTTTAACTTTGGCATTAACGTGCTTTTAAAGATAACACTTTCCTCATCTAAATTTCCAGGTGTTGAACTTCTGCCGGGGGATTCACTTGTTGACTTAGAATATGCCTATGACATAGTTCTATTTGGTGAAGATGCTGACAAAATGCAGAATCTGCTGACCACTATAAGCTACCTATTTACTATAGAACTGTTATATTACAGTTAATATGGCAAGAAACTTCCTAAAATAATTAGATGCACTTAGGTTACGTGCAACTGTAGCGTGTGTCGAAACTTGGTATGCTGAACTGAGACGTCAGCCATTTCTTCAACATCTACGTCTTTGGATCCTGTCTTACGTAAATAATGAGTATCATGGCATACTAATATTCAACCTTGTTTAGTATCTTTAATTGGATTAGAAATAAACCAATTCTTGATAACTCTGTAGCTCTCTACCTAGGTACATATTTCGGAGCTGACTGTTGTGTTATGTCATTTTAGGACGTACTTATATTGTCTTAATTGGAAATGCGGAATGCGATTGTGAAACTTCATGGATCTATTATATACCACAACAGTTTCTATTAGAAGTCATATTAAGGTACAAGGTGAGTCTTTGCATATACGCAATGATGGTTACGGTAACTACTTGATTACGCCTGTTACTCCTTGTGGAGTAGCATAGGCCGCCAACCAAGATTCTCCATATAACTGTGTGCTGAGCAGTCCTCAGTTATTTTTAACTGCTATTAATTTTTGTTGTGCCTTTAATCACCGACACTATGTGTTCATTGGTCTCTCTCCTTTCCTTTCCCCTTCAAGATTCCAAGTTAGTGCTTACCTCGGAATGCAGTTTAACGAGTCCCTAACCAAGCTTAAATCCAGGGTTTTGAGGACCACGTTAAGGTCCTGCGCATATGTAAGTGAATGGGGTGGTATTTGTTTGCTGAAGCCACTCTGGGATATGTAAATTCGATAAGTGGTACTTAGTATTAAAGCGATTCCAACTAACAGCAGTTCTTGTTGGTCAAAAACATTTGTAAGTACGCGGAAATAAACTTCTAAGGGCCGCATACGAAGTGATTCAAATTAAGACTAACCTTAACTCAGCACTTACTACGCATTCAATGAAATATATTGTAGTGGACGGTGTTTGAGTAAAAGTAAAAAGGGAGCTCAAAAGGCGTCGGGTACCTAAACATGTCAATTTTGGTATGTGAGGCATTCTGATAAGCATGAATATCATATATGAAACCATTTATAGTAAGCTTCAGGTGTATTAATTTGTGTAAGTCAAGGTTGTCTCAGTGCATATATTAAACCGTTTTGATTTAATAGCATCCACACAATGATAAACAGTACGTACTAAGCCACTAAAAACAAGTTATTTACCAGTAATGCTGACTATTTTCAAAACTAGTACCTAATGCTGAACTCCTGTAGTGTAAAAGAAGACGATTAGACTGCATACTAATTCTCCCTGTAAGAAATGTCAGATAAGAATGTAACCAGACTACATTTGAAAATAGGAGCAAACATAAACCATAGGTAAGTCGTAATATGGGATGGAATGATTTGTAAGGTACATCATCCATAATCACAGAATAAAGACCGGCAACACAGACGGAAGTCCCGATGTATTGTATAGAACGGTTTGAAGCTCAAGGCTTAACCAGATATTACAGTCAGGTGTTCCGTATTTAATCGCTAATGAAGGTAGCAAATCGGCCATTTAGAATATGACCGCACGCAAACTTTACTAATTCTGTCGTAGTCCATACATTTGCGGCTAGGCATAATTTACGTAGTGTATTTGGGTCGTCAGAAGCTTTGAAGTTTCATAATAGTGGTGGAAGTGACAAAACCTAACTAGTTTGGAATTTATTAATGAAACAACTTGGATACAACTATGGGTTACAAAGCGGTTTGTTGTTTCCTATATACCAGTATACAAAGCAAACTGGTAGTAAAACCATTAGGAATAAATATAAAACAGAAGATACCCAGACAACTAGAGTAGATTGTATGATATTTCCAGTGGAAATAGACTTTGATTTACGTACTGGAAGATGCGTGAAGACCTAGGCTGGTTTGAAGGAATTATTCAAAACAGTACTTGATAGTATGGTTATTCAATCGACTTTATTAAATAAGTACCGCACCTCATTCACCAAGTTATTACAAAATAAGTAATAGAGTAAATATTTCAAGCACTGCGGGTATATTTACCCCAGAAGTGCAAAAGAAATACAGAAACTATGAAACACAGACTCATAACTAGTACTGGTACGGGTCCAACTTTGATTCCGGGAGAATCTTCTGAATAAAATAGGAAAACGGGGTTTTTCTGTGCAGTTGGAGCAACTGGTCGTCTAGCTGAAGAAGCCGGTGCCTGAAAATAGAATACATCGTACGCATTACAAGTAGATTTTTGAAAATGAATACATTTGGGAAAACGACAATGTAAACTGGTATATATTCTACTTCTGTTAACTAACAAGATCCAAGTTTTTCGAGGGCAATCTTAATCTCCTTTACGAAACAAACAACAAATATTTTATGGAACATAATTAATCATTCTTAACCATTGTTGACCTATCGCTTGTAATTCTATTAAACGTATCTGCCTTAAGTGCCACCGCAAAAAAACACGAGCGCTATGGCTTGTCCTACCGTTGTTACGGCAGAAAACCAAAAGCTTCCATCAAAGTACAATCGTTTCAAAAAATTTATTAATAAAATAATTTTGGCAATTAAAAATGCTTTAAGATAGGTTACTTGGTCAAGAAGTGTATAAGTTGTCTCGTTTCTGTGGCACAATTTCAGTACCCATTTCTTTTACAAATTACTAAATTCCTACAAATAATTAGACTATGAAATGCTGAAGAGGCTTTGTAGCTTGGGTGAATGGGTTTGGTTATCTAAATAAAATGGTTTAGTTAAAAAGCTCTATATGTTGATTATGATTGATTGATAATCAAAGATCTTATTTAACAGCAATATTAGAGCTTGGAAAAGGGCCCGTAACGATAAACACAGATTTATACAAGACAGTAGTCTTAATGAATTAATCATATGATCTATGTTTTTGCCCTTGAAATAAATTAAACAGAGGTGCTTTAATATTTGTTGATGATGAATACCAACGCAATTACACTCTATGAGATATGGTTGCTTTAGTGATTCGAAACAAACATAAAGTGTCTGTAAGCTAATGGTGAAAGAAAACAGCATTCAGATTCGACATAATATTTAGGCAACACTATCTGATATACAGCTACGTAAATTCAATTAAACTGATTCATTGTAAAAGATTTATGTTATCAGGAATCATAAAAACAATAAGAATACACATGTCAAACATTCATCGAATCGAGCTAAATATAAACGCGACTGTAACACATGCAGCGTATGTCCCACAAGCACACATGTAAGCTTATGTAGGTTACAAGAGAAAGTAAGTCAGTTAAACAGGAAAGTTTCCTCCAAGATAATAAACTGTGTTTATAAACGGTAACAAAGAGATAGATTATTGGCAGAGCAAAACAGTCAACTGAAGTGAGCAATCTACTAAAGTTTTTCAGCACAGATAGTTTATAAAAATCACTTATCGACATTATAAGTGTTGGATATGAAGCAGATATTGTGAAGTACTTGACACATATTATAGGTATGCTAATCCATATACAGTTAGCTATCAAAAATAATTGCAGCGTAAACGAAAGATGAATCACAGAATATGTCGAGTTCAATTAGAAGCACTCATCAAGATTTCGAAAGCCATTCACCTACAAAACGTCATACAGAGTTCTAAGCACTGACATAACCAGTGGAAGAAACTAGTTTTCACGAACAGACGAGATGAATTTATCTAAATAAAATAATCTGCTACCACGATTTCCAATTGAGCCAAAAAGCCGAGTTCTGTATGGTAGATAGATAGCAATTATAAAGTTAAGATTACATCTTACTACCTATGAATAAATGCAAAAGAAGACTGACAAGAACGGTACTAGCTCTTGATTCGAGCCATCTCTGATGTCGTAAGCCAATGACTGACGATTTCCATATCATCTAAACAACTAAGGTCATTTGACAGATATCAACTCAACACAATTACCTTCCATTTCGCCGTGGTCTGTCATAAATTGATAGTCCATTTTCTCAGCTGGTGATATTAAGAGAACAGTGAAGGAATACTTTGATTATTTTTAAAGCCTCGCCAATATTAGCGAGTGCAGAAATAGTTTTAATATCCATGTAGAATTAAATCGCATTTTAACTGTTAAGAACCCACTGTACTCCGACCATAGGATATGACTAGTTGATAACATTTAACTAGCACATATGCACCTACTAACGACGGTCAGACTAACGGTCAATAACTTAGTAAACTGCCTTAGTTTAGTCAACCCTAGTCTTCCTCTAACTTATTGCTCTGTTAGCCAGCATCGTAGGTTGAAGCAAACGGTAGTTAGATATGCTTAAGAAATTGTCAAACTATGATCTCACTAAGAGAGAAAACCCATACCAAGAAATCCCACTATTGTCAGTTTCCAATAAATGTAACAACGAGAACGCAATCATCACTAATTGAGGTTTATGCATTTTGTTTTAATGATTTATGCGCTTTATGTAATCATTGAAATATGGGGAATGTCTCTATTGAGTCGTCTGATTGAAATGTTTACCAGCGAATATTGATCAGATTATTTGATTTGACGTCTGCAAAAGCTGACTGGGTAATAACCAAAACTGTGCACTGGTTTATTGATCTGATATAACAGAAATGACCGGAATAAGATTTTCATGCATGTTTTAAAAAAGGAAAATAACCATCTACGGTGCAAAATGTTAAAACTTTTGGATATAAACTATGATTTAGGTCGAAATAGCGTCTGGATCTCTGCGTACAGTCGATAGAATGGTATTTAGGAATTAATAAGGGTTAAATGGCCAGAAAACTTAGATAATTACAACCACATTTAACAGGGAACCACTGAAAGCAATAAACGAAGAGCCACGTAAACCTTTTTTCGCAACTAACAGAAATGAAATATCTCGTCTAGAAATTTATCATTGAAGGGTTATGTCCAATTTGTATGTGAATGGTTTATGAATTCCTTCTACTTTATATTCACAAATGAACCTATATACGCATATTGCACAGCTTCAATCTTATCTGTAATACATTTAGCTGTACTTATGTACGTTATGCTTTATAGAATTAAACTGGATTTAACTTTTCATTTGAAAAATGTGCTTCCCGGCGCGATTGAATACAATCTGTTTCGATATATTGGTAGTTTTCCCATGAGTTACACCCAAGAGTTTGAAAATAAAGCTGAAACAAACACAAAACAAGCTGGTTTTAACTGGAACTAAGTCAACAAAATTCTTATAGGAGATACCGAGGATTTCGGCTTTTTGTTGAAAGAGATCCTGTACTTCAGAAGTACCAAATCACGATATTGTTTTATATGCATTGAAGTTTGAATTTACAGGTACCTAATATATTTGAGTTGAGAGTACACAAAAGTTTAACAAATGTGTAATGAATACCATAGCACCTAATAATTAATGAACTAACCTTTCTCTGTCGAGCACCTCCGGCTGATCCTCTCGGTGATGCAGTGGCAGACTTTGATGACGCAGAGGATGAGGTGGGCTAGACAATTTTATACTAAACATGACTGGAGCCTTACCATCTTACAAGTTAAAACGTTTATTTATTTACGTGTCTCCTTGATGTACCGTGTTGACTAGATTAAACAAATAGCTGAGGTTTGTCTTGACGAGTACTGTATCTAAAATAAAAAATAACGATTTGATCAGATAGGGACGTTGAAATAAAAACAAGTGGAAATACATTCAGTGTTAGTTAACAGATGAGGTGTTTTAATATGTATGACTTATGTCAAGCTTCTTGAAACGGTTGGTGATTTTAAAACTCGACAATCCCAACCAGTAAAAATTAAAACTGATCAAATGGTTGTGGAAAGAATAGGAAAAGCTTTCGCTTAACGGAAGTCCGTGTCTAGTAACAGTGAATCACTGATACCATCAAGTTGGAACCTAGGTATATTTAATGATGAACGTAAAAAACATCAGTAAATTATAACGAGATACTGTCCTTAGTCCTTAAGAATATGTCAAGTTCTCTCTCATTAGACTTCTTGAAAGTCTCTTGCACTAGATCAGAAGGCAGAGGACTCCAGCGCGCTTTTCGAACGGGAAGTTTAGTCCCGACGGGGTTTGCATTTCTCAAACTTTTGCTGTGTTCTTACGCAACAAAAGTACCATTTCTGATGTTAAAAAATCTATTCTGAGCTATAAGTTCGGTAGATTACTTTTTTTGAGTTTCGCCCAATTTAATAGTTAACTGTGGTTTTGCCTCAGCTTACTATTCGGTTTTTTTTCAGTTTTTCACGCAAAGGCTAGTTCATTTTATCTCATCCGTTTTTATACCTTTTTCCCGTTTTTAGTGTATTTTTAACGGTCTTAAGCTTTGATACTATCTCTAATACAGTTTACGCCAATACAGCCATGAAAAATTCATGCAAACGACCTGGATGCCGTTTCGCTGTTACATCTGGCATGCAATGCGACAACTGCAAAGGGTGGCTCCACGAAACGTGCACAGATCTTACGGCAACTGCTTACAAGAGACTCAGCAACTCGGACCGTAATTGGGTGTGTGTTACGTGCAACACGGATGCTGTAGTACTGCTGAGCAACATCATTGTTCTACTGACAGGTCAGTAAACTTGGAAACAGATAGCCATAAAGTAGGTAGACAAACAGGGGCGCGTAACGAAAATAAGAATAGGGATGTTGATAAGTCAACCATCGATGGAACAAGCATTAGCACTTATGATGAAACGTTGAAACTCAGCACCATCATTACGTCGACAGTAATTGACTCCCTCACTAAACTTGGATCTCCCAGCTCAGGGTCCTTAAACGCAACAGTGGTTCCTAAAAACTCTGCAGGTGACTGCACCCACGTCAACTGAGCGAATAAGGACCAGGTGTCACCGTCTAAGGTTGACATCCCAAGTGTTGTACGGACAACAACTGGTACTTTGATCGCTCAGTCTACCCCCGAAAACGTCCGCCCGGTTATCAAAAAACCTACGACTCGAGAACCTGCTTTGACCTCCAAACAACAACGCGCTGAACCTGAACGCACCGGGAAACCTGGGAAAGCAACAACGGTCCGTGATGACTCTCTCATAATCATGAACCTCATTGACATTCATGACCTTCCTCTCAGTTTGCAGGACAAAAACGACAGGATGCTCTGGAGTGAACTGAACAAAAAGCTTGAACTTCCTAGAATAGAGCCTTTGACGGTCACACGGCTCAATCGGGGAAAGGAATCTAGGCATCATAATCACCCGAGGCTACTTCGTGTAACACTCAACAATGCTATCGAAGTAGAGGACGTCCTGCTAGCTAGTCATTTACTGAAATCCGATGGGAACGTCAGAATACTGCCCGACATACCGTTTTCTGAGCGCAATCTCATCCGTAACATCCCTAAAATATCTCGAGATTAGTTTTTCCGCGGAAGAAATATCATTTTGCAAGGTGTGCCGTAAAACACGGATCCTGGTCAAGCAAACTCTGACATTCGGAAATAGAAATTCATCAAACAGTCCTTGAGGCTCAAAAACATACTGACTCAGCATGTGACGAGACCAGACAAGAAGGACGGTGATTCTAGACCCTGACTAATGAGAATAACTTTCCCATCCTCCCATATGGCGGCTGCAGCTCTGGAAGCATTTCGTGCCAACAGACGTCGGTTGCCAACTGAGGTCCACATACATCCGGACAGGTCATATGACACCAGGATCAAGCACAAAGGCAAGCTGGAGCTGACCATTCCACTTGTGGACTGTCTTGAAGATAAAAAAACGTGTAAAGGGCAGAGCCTACCAATTCGGCAAACCTTATATAGGTAGGCTACCTGTCCACTCACGTAAGGCTCACACAGACAAACAGGAAGAAGCTCACGCGTTTCAAATTGAAAGCATTAACTGCTTGTACATGAACGCAGCGAGTCTAACAAACAAAATGGATGAACTAAGCGAACTCAGCAATGCTAATAAGGTTCACCTGATAGGAATATCTGAAACATGGATATCTCAGTTTTGGGACCAGGAGCTAGCGATACCTAGGATGTCTCTGTTTCGCAACGACAGAAAAAACAGGAATTGGGGGTGGAGTAGCCATATACATACGATGTTGCTTGGAGGTACACCAAGTTCACAATCACGAGTTGAACAATCTTGAGGAATCCATATGGTGCTCTGTGACATTGTCCAATACTTCGAGGTGCCTAGTCGGAGTCATATATAGGAAGCCCACTGCCGACATCGAGTATGACAGTCGTATGCTGGAAGGACTATCCCACTCTACGCCTCTCGGCTTCACTCATCCTGATTCTAGGGGACTTCAATCTCCCTAGAGTCAACTTCGCGGAACATACGTATATTGGAGATGAAAATTTAACAGAAGCTCGGTTCTTCAACCTCATTGAGGATTTGGGACTACACGAAAATGTGAAGTTGGCAACTCGTTGGAGGAACAGTCAGACACCGTCCGCTTAGACTGTGTCTTTACTCTGACTTTCCAGATGTCATAGTCTGATGAGACCCCTAGCAGTGGCGGCTGACGAGGAGTTGTGCTGGTTGTTACCCTTCCTGGGATCATCTGCGGTTCATAGTTTTCATCGCGTTTTTTCATGGGCACCTCCATCGCCACTTGTAACACGTGTAATCAGCAGTCACTGAAAGGCGGGAAGATCTAAAACCACAACACACACAATGTTAACCGAGCACTTCACACCACAGAGAAAACACGGAATGGAAACCACCGATCGTTTATTTAAAAATTAAAATTCACGGGTTATGTACAGAAGGGGGAGCTAGTTTACAAAACAGTCTTATGAGTTATCCTGTAGGCTCAGTGCATCTGTGTGTAACATTCCAGTTTTGGTAGGACAACATTTGTACACAAGGTCTCTAGTGCCTTAATATCTACCTGGTTGGTGGCTTTATGTGTCAGTCAGAGGGTTCTAAAGCCTTTTCTACGTTATTTAAATACAAAATAAACATTGCCAACTTGCACAGTGAACCGCAGAGGATTCCACCAAACACTTTCAGAACGGTAATTTGGATTTAACTAGAACTCTTTATGATCGCCCTACTAAATAACCGCTTGCCCATTGAAGGAAGTTCACTTCGATTCCAATATCGTTTAACTTATAAGGTAATTTGTGGGACCAACTGAATATCACTGGACCAAGCACAAACTTTCCGTTAGTTTTAACCCATTTTTATCATGGTTGGAAGTTTCCCGAAACATTTTTCGTGTCAACTGATTTTGAGTTGGGAAAATTGCAGGGTTTTCTGCGATTTCTGGACTACTTTCCATACTGGTTATGATACCAGCGCCAGTCTTGATTATCCGTCTCTCGAGGTCTAGAGACAGATCGTCTACGTGAAGTGCTTCTTCGCGGGGTGTGTGACCGTTTACGGTCGTCTCGAAGTTTAAGATAACGCGTAAGTGTATGACATAACTGTGTTGTGTCATTCTGGGTCGTTTGAGGCTTTTCTTTGACTGAAAAACCTCGGCGTTAGAAGATCTAGTGATTTCGAGAATGTGGTCGGCAGATGCAGCCAGATCGTCTACGGCGTTGTTTTGGAACGAGACCAACACAGCTTGCACCTGTTGAGTAAGTTTTGATAAGAAAAGCTGTTTGAATAGGCCATCATCGAAGGTTCTTTGGCCAACAACTTCTCTCATTCTTTTCAACATGTCTGTGGCCGAACCGTGCTGCAGGTGGATGTTGTTAAGGAGTTGGTCTAACCTTTTCCATTCGGTCAGATCTCCGCGTTTAAGGATGGATCGTTTAAGAGTTTCGTATGGTTCAGAAACATCACAAGTAAACATACTAGGCGCTACGTACCTGTTGAATTCACGCCGTGCCCACAGAAGTCGGTTTCTGCGTAGCAAAACCAGGCTTCGATGTTTTCTGGCCAGAAGGGTACTAGTTGTAACGAGGGTGGGGACATAGTCTTGAAATTAAGTACCTTAGGTGTCTGTTCAGTTATAGTAAAATATTAGGTACGAGAACGAACGAATGAGAAATATATATATCCAAAAACACGGAAAAAATACCGCAATGTATGAAAAAAATAAATAAGACAATGATGTATAAAATCCCAAAAAGGAACAGACGCACAGTTTGCAATTTGGCTCATCAATGAAGATGCCACAGGTATCCGGAGTTTGACAACGCTTTAACCAGTAACACTTTCCTATATGAAGCGTACCCACCAAGTGAAATCAAAATACAGAAGCGAGGAGATCGAAGATATATTTGATAAGCTATCAATATATCGAGGATCGTTTGAACTAATCTGGCTAGCGATTGCAGTAGATGTTGAGCACGGCGTTCCCACACGTGATCTGGTGCGGATGCTTGACCGAGCGCCTTCAGCTAGATGAGTCCATTAAAACTAATATGGTCAGCACCCAATGTCGAAAACTTACAGTGATATTTATTTTGGGGATTTATTTACCGCTACATGCATCTCAATTCACTGAACCTCTACTCATCAGAGTATGAGCGTCTTAGATAGAGGTGACCTCCCAATGACTTACAACATCATGAACACTTTTGGACATTACTTGAATGCCTACTTAGGCTGAGCCCAACACAAACCTCAGGGGTGACACCCAGAAACTGGAGACACAATATAGCAGAACGGACGTAGGCACACCTACTCGCTAAAAGTAATCAGATGCTGGAGTTCTCTGCCTTCTGATCTAGTGCAAGAGACTTTCAAGAAGTCTAATAAGAGAGAACTTGACATATTTTTAAGGACTAAGGACAGTATCTCGTTATAATTTACTGATGTTTTTTTCTCATTTATCATTAAATATACCTAGGTTCCAACTTGATGGTATCAGTGATTCACTGTTACTTGATACGGATGTCCGTTTAGCGAGATTATCTTCTACTATCTCGTACATTTTTTGAAGCCATTTGTTTTTGTAGGCAGTTTTTGCTCCTGACCTTGGGTACTTTTTAAAGTAATCCATGTCTAGTTGGTTTATCAACAAAGTAAGTTGAACCTTTTTTCTAAGTCGTAGTTGACCGAGTGTTCGGGCCCATATTTATCAACAGAAGACTTGCTTAAGCTGCGGGGAGAATGTAGTTCTGCTTTTGAGCGTAATTATGGTTTGAAGCTATGGAAGAATGGACTTCCAAGTGAATTGGGTTCTCTGAATCGGACTACACGAGAATGGTTATCTATGGCACTAAAATCAAAATCTGGGCAAGACTACATGTGTGCTATGGCTTACTTAGTGAACTCTTATCCACTATACGCCATTCGATTTCTCGATAATTTAATATCGTTTGTCTCGCCGTCGAAAAAGCGAGATTGCTTTAAATCTCTGGGTAAGTTATCGCATTATGCCTTAATTAGTATGCAGATATACTAAGCCACCTTTTTTGTAGCTTGATACCGAAAAATCGTTCTTTGATTTCTGTCGCAAACAGACCTCCAAACGTCTTAGAAAAGCTAGATACTTCTTCTTCAAAAGAAAATATCCTTTGTTTGTGGCATTTTGAAGACGAACTAAAGGCGGCGTATTTGCGGTTTATCAAGGCTTCAGAGGTTAGCTATTTTCGAGTTGTAGAATTTGCAGAATCTTTTGCTAAGTGACTGTGTAGATAATTTCAAACGCAAAGCGTTAGGTAGTTAATTTTTAACAGGTTCATAACGTTGTCATTAGGGATTCTTGGTAGCCTTGTTCAAAAACAAGAAAATCAAACGGTAAGTGACTGTCGTTTTACATTTCTGTAGTTAATAATAAACATAATAATTAATAAACTCGGTGATCGTAGCAAGGAGTTTGCATCTGCAGTGATTCATAAGTTACGTCTGATTGGTAAGTCTGTGCTCATAATCACTTAGTCTTAGCTGGAATTTCCAGTGATTTTCTGCATTTAGTTGTTCAGGAAGTTCGATCTTTCTTGTTCCGTCCTAATTTGTTAGAAAGATCAAAATACTACGCTATTTCACTTTTAAGTTGTTTGGAGTTGAAGAGTTCTTCCCGTGGAAGCGGTACCGATGCAAATATATCGTCTGTGGCATCAACATTGATCAAGATATACATGTCGTTCTTCCGTTCCTTAGCCAATTCCAAAGAAATCCCCGAACGACTTACCACTATATTACTTAGCGGTTTATGTCGAGTAGCTCCTTTTATTTCTGGTAAGTGCCATTCTTATGAATGTCGTAATTATTTTTCGCTGTTTATTTATTTATTTAAGCACATAAACGTTAGTACAAAGATGCACCAAATATATGTGCTTCATAGAAATGATTCGATTTGTGCGAGGGCTGGAATACTACCCGGGCGCCCAAACCGAAGCTGTTTTTACGTCCATTGCTTCGAGCCATACGCTGGCGACTAATACATAATAGGTGGTGTGGGGTCCCAACTTAGAACTCGGTGACTGGATACGACGTCCTTTAACCACTTAACCTCCGGCTTTCAGTTAATGTCGTTGCATTTTGTTCAACCAGAAGTCGATATTTCACTGTTTTGTTTTCAGATGGTTCTCAAGGGGCACATATTTTGTTTGACGAAAGCGTAACGTGATAACTGAGTTTAGCTGTATTCATCGTTGGTTTAAACTTTTCGTATTACAAAGTTTTTAATAAATATTGCGAAAATCTACATTAAATCCTTTCAAGATTATCAAGTTGGCCATTTCTACTTTTACCGGAAAAATACGAAGATTAGTTTTTAAATTTTTTAGTGATGAAAGTACTTTCGGTAGCATAGAGTGGTATTCTTTACAGCTATTGTAGGGTGACGATTTATCCTTCGCTCACGATTTTGTCACTAGTTTTCATGTTTTCGTAGGACTGCTTCATTTTTTCCATCGGCTTATTTTACTCGTGACGTATCAAAAAAACACGTGTACAGTTTTCCAGATACCAGTAGGTTCATGTTCAATGATCCATCAAATAATCCAGTCTAATGTTAAACTACACAACCGCACTGTTACTCACTTAATGGGTCTATCACAGACCTAATACTTCAAAGATACCTCGTGATTATCCATCACTGAACCACACCATTTTATTACATATCAGCCATTGATCAACATTTTAGTCGTTGATTTTAATAACCGAGAATCGGTTAGTCAGATAGTCAATACCATACCCCAAAACAGACTATTGTAATAGTTATTTTACGGCGAAAACAGTCGGTTCTCAAATATTAGCCGCAGGTTTGAAATGGATTCTACCAGTTTGGGTCTTCACAGGCAGTTAATATCACCATCCCACACACCCTAAAACATGGATCTGTGTGAAGTAGGGAGATGATTCGTTTAGTGGATATTATTACGTATGCGAGAATGTTTGGAATGTATTCTTTCCCATTCATTTGCAAAAGTTTGTTCCAAGTCTCATTTAAGTCTCTGTCCAAATGATTAGAGGTGGTATAGTGGTTGAGTGTCTAGTGTTTCAGTCACATTAGTTCTGTTAGCTCTGGTGGGTTGGTGCGTAACAAGTTATTAAAACTAAATCACTGATTTTTGTTTGTTCCGTTTAATTGAAATACAAATTACAAAACTTTTTAGTATATTATACCAAAACAAGTACAAAGTAAGGTTTTATATTATTCAATAATACTTCCAGTAGTTATATACTATATGTCAGACTTGGTAGTCGGGGACAAAGGATAAAAAATTGTCAGCTTATTTTAATGACAGGATATATTGCCAATTCTATTGTCAATTTTCGGATTCATTGGTAAGATTTCATTATTATTTCTTGTGTGATGGTGACTCCATAGTTTGAAAAAAACTATTATCGAGCCTGAAATTCATTCCGGCTATTCTGATTTGAGTAGTCAGGTAGAATGTTTAATGTATGTACAAAAGTATGACTCAAATTTAAGTAAGTGAACAAGTGTTCAACTATTGAATGGTGTTAACACTAAAGAAATAGAGGATGAATGCCCCCAAACGCCCTGGTACAGCCGAGAGTTGGGAGAGTCCGCTCTCCCTCTCGAAATGCTCCCACATGGACACGCGTATATAGCCTCTGCCAGGGAAGTCCTGCTCATTGCCTTCTCGTGGCGGGGGTGTTGTTTACGAAAATGAGAGGACGAAAAGCGAATGTCCGGCGCTTTAACCGGATCCCAAACCGATGGTGCACATGGGCTCCAGTATCCTGAGGGAACATATGGTGTATGAACCAATTTTTGGTCACCGGCTACCATGGGACTGCATCTCCTTACGATGCTCCACTGCCTTGTGGGTTAGACCTTCAGGTCGAAGGCTCGGGGTGTGGCCCCCCTAAGAAAACCACCTGCTTCGTTTTGAGCACCCAGGCAGTATCACAGCCCTCACACATATCAAATGAGATCTGTGTGGCGCATATGTATTTGGTACCTCTTTGTACCAATATCTATGTGTTAAAATCAATAATAAATAAACAAATAAGTACATATATGATAACAAAAGTTTGACTCGTACTATAACATATTTGCTCTTTATCTGGCAGTTTTTTACATCCATTTTCTCATTTCTAACTATTATTGAATGATTATATTTTTAGAGGAGGCATTTACATCTATGTTAAGTGAGGTTGATGATCTGTTTCGGCTTGTTCATACCACTGGCTTCACTGTGTCTGTTCAAGCTCTGTCTGTACTTTTCCAAATTTCAACTCATTGTGTCGCCATTCGTGATCGTTATTATCAGGTCAGTCGTTGATAAAAAATTTTTATCTTCTGTCTGTAGTATTTATTTAAATATATCATCCGATGATACGAGCAGCTTAGTTTTATGATTAATGTTTTTAAATCTAACTTCCACTATTCATTGGTTATTTATTTTGTTACTCGTCAACTTTAAAATGTCAATAACAACTCAATAATAACTTAGCCCGCTAAAGAAATTAATACCTGATTATTAAATTTGATCTTTGGCCTCTATATATTACCACTATTTCGGAAATTGCGTTGTTTATTTGTTGTTACCAGCATTTCAACGATACACATTGTAGTTGGATATTTTATATTCTTATTCTATATTTTCTTAGGCTTTATATAGAAAATTACTGGATCCTGCTATTCATCAAAGTTCTAAAAATCCAATTCTACTACGTTTAATCTATCAAAGTATGGTTGGTGATGATGATACTGATCGAATCGTTGCATTTATTCACAGAATCTTGCAATTATGTATTTCGCATACAGATCCCGGTTTTATTGTCGGTTGCTTGATTCTAATTAATAAGGTATGGTTAGTTTTTGTTTATTTGTGTGTCTGTCAAGTTTACTAAAGAGTTCAATCCCACGACTGAGATATGCGTGAATTCGAGATTCGAGACAACGATTTATCCAAAAATAGGTTCTATGATTACAAAAAATATATGCATTAGTTACTAACCTCAACTCCCGAAGTATCTGTGATGATTAAGATGCCTGTATGTATCAAAAAAGGCCTCTTTAAATCTACCAAAGCGTTTAACCACATGGCTAAAACACGACCTAAAACGAAGTTTATAGAACAAAGATTTGTCTAAAAGACGACTCTATTTTGAGGAATAGACGTAAAGTAGTTACAAACCTCAACTTGTGAGGTATTTCTGGCGCCTAAAGCTTCTATAAGTTTGAAAGAATAAGGGCTTTTTGCAACAATAATATAGAGAATAATTATAACATACGATAGTGCAAATAACAGCTGATAATGTGGTGTGTGCTACTTATGTAGACATAAGTAGTATATGACGTGAGTCATAAACAGAATGTCTGGCAGCAGAGCGACGAGAAGATTGAACAACAAAGAATGAAAACATAATGCAATTTGTATGAAAATGCAAGAACAAAGGAATTCTGAGTCATTTGAGACAATTGATGAACATTTTGCAAATTGAGCATTTAATATATGGCTGTTAGATTTTACTAACTAGTTCTGTAATTTGTTGTTGAATACATTCGATTGTCCCCACTGGTGTTCTGCTCACTACAATAACTGTTTAATCTTGATAACAGTTTATCAACAAGTAAAAAGGGAATCAATAGCAAATCAATATAGAAACTGTTGTGTTTAAATGAAGATTCAGCGACTATACGAGACTGTAGATAACTTACAGGAACTGGGAGAAAGTGATTCTAATAGTAAATGCAATAAATGTTATAAGTATATGTAAATATTTTAGAAAATTACACAACCAACTTGCGTAACAATATGCGCATAGAAATTGCTAAGAGAAAAACTGCTTACTGAATATTAATAAGTAGTATAAGACAATATACGACAAAGTCGACGGGAAGGTAGTAAGTACGGGAAACCTAAACAAACTTAACAGGCTTCCTATAATAATTTCATATGGATTAACTACAACATACGATGATGATGGCCCCCGAATGCCCTGGTACAGCCGAGAGTTGGGAGAGTCCGCTCTCCCTCTCGAAATGCTCCCACATGGACACGCGTATATAGCCTCTGCCAGGGAAGTCCTGCTCATTGCCTTCTCGTGGCGGGGGTGTTGTTTACGAAAATGAGAGGACGAAAAGCGAATGTCCGGCGCTTTAACCGGATCCCAAACCGATGGTGCACATGGGCTCCAGTATCCTGAGGGAACATATGGTGTATGAACCAATTTTTGGTCACCGGCTACCATGGGACTGCATCTCCTTACGATGCTCCACTGCCTTGTGGGTTAGACCTTCAGGTCGAAGGCTCGGGGTGTGGCCCCCCTAAGAAAACCACCTGCTTCGTTTTGAGCACCCAGGCAGTATCACAGCCCTCACACATATCAAATGAGATCTGTGTGGCGCATATGTATTTGGTACCTCTTTGTACCAATATCCATGTGTTAAAATAAATAAATAAAATAAATAATAATAATAATAATGATGCCATGAATGACAGTCAGTAACTATGTCTAAGATCAGTAATGGCTATCGACATTCAAGTTGGGGACTGAGTGCACATAAATATGAGGACTGTTGCATTTAAATAAATGTTCAGGGAATGCATAAAACTGAAAATAGTAATTGTTGTATGTTAACTATCAGTGAAATCATTATTTTAATGACACTCGATATTAGATATTATTGTAACTTTGGAAAACATTGTTTAAACTCGACGATAGACAAATCGTTGTCCCCAACCACCATTTTACCAATGTATTAAATAATATTTAAGTCATATGGAATTATTCATAACATAAGCGATGATCTTATAGCAGTTCCTGAAAGACAGTGATATAGACAGTATTTTCTATTGAAAATGCTATTATGAAACTTGGAAATTTTATAAACTATATGAGAAGATTGTAAACATTTAAATTTCGTTGGATTTTTTAGTGACAGATTCCTACTAAGACTTCTACATGCTAAGTAGGTAATAAAAATTATGAAATCCTTTAAGTATTCAGCAAAATAAGTTTAGTTCACTCAGTTATTCATTTTAAGTTAGACGAATCACGTCCATATATAGCATGATTAAATAATAATAGACAATTCTATTGGTAGTACTGTAGTGAAGGAGAATACAGGTGAGGACAACTGATTATGTTTAGCTCACATATACAGTTACTTAGTAAAATAGAAAAGCCGTACTCTAATACTTCATTTGCAAAATGTTTATTAATTGTTTCAGACTTTTTGTTTCTGCGCTTCTATACCAATTACTTCCCTTCTTGATCTGCTCAATCTTCTACTGCCAGGCATTCTATTCCCGACTCTGGTTTTATACTACTTATACCGATATAAGTAGCCCATACCGTAGTACTAATAGCAATGACAGTTATAATGTAGTGAACACGAACACCAGTGAAAACAATCGAATATAATTGACGCGAAATTACAGAGCACCCCAATAAAATCTGAGAACCATATAGTAAATAGTTAATTTGCAAAATATCAATCCATCGTCTCTATCTTGACTGTTGTTATATCCGAGCGAAGATGAAATCACGAGTAACTTCTGAGACATTAATTGACTAATATTATCTATATATTCTTATGGTATAATTATTCAGTAACTAGATTATATATATCTATATTCCCCTTATTATAAGCTTCATTTTGACATATATATTATCATTGTACGATATACTGTTCCCATGTTATACTCAGTTTATTAATTACTGTCTCACACGTCCACAGCCACTTTTTAGCTTATTTGTGTACACATGTTATTTTCTATTTTATGGTACGTTGTGGTCTGTCTGATTGATATATAAATAGAATATGTCTAAAATAAACGACTCGGTCCGATTTGATTCAACTCGATTCATATTACAGAAGCTGGTATTGTGTTCTGGACTCAAGCGGACGGGCTAGAAGAACATAGGACCCAATAAGGATGCTAGACTGCTCAGACCGGTTGAACGTCATTGGTTTTGTCATAGTGCGAAGATTTGTATAAGTCGTATTCTTATTGGTGGATAAGTCATGTGATCGAAAGCCGGACATAAAATCATAACAACTGTTCCTTTTGCAAATATCATTCCATTGTCTTAAATTTCATTGTTCCTATATTTTCATACGAACTGCGTTCCGTTTCCGTTCTTTCCTTCTGGATCTTCTACTGAAATACATTCTGTACCTGACCACCGCTACATACTACTTATATGGATATAAGTAACTCACACCACAATAATACTTCCATTTTCACAATCAACTGTTTGCTTAATCTACCATCTTACCTTGTCCTTGTATTATTTCCTGTTTTATTTATTTCTATATACAGGTGTCATTATCCAAATCAAATGTTATAATGGTTTCTCAAGTAAATAAAGAACAGTTGGTGAGTGATTTCAGTTTTACAATAATAATCATGATATTCTTATTAATCTTCATAAATCTAAAAATATTTATTATTTTTTTAAAATATGTTGGTAGGGTTGATAAGTATGTATTTGAGTCTGTGGAAATCTTTTATTCTATCTCTAAATGTAACTACATTATTGATTGTTAGTAAAAGAATGAAGCATTAGTATAAAGTATCCAACTTTCTTTCGATTTCTGAGCTCTAGGTTCAAGTACCAATTCGCCTTCTATTTTTGTTAGTTATGTATTCTTATTGTTGACCCTCACTCAAGACTCAAACCTGGGGTCTATTAGTTTGAATTCCAATACATCTACTTCGATTTGAGAAGCCGTGTAGAATTATTAACTCTCATAGCAGAGTACATGAAGTTGTATCGGGTAAGTAAGTCATGTAAATATTCGTTTATCGTTTTAAACAAAAATAACTGGAACCATATTCATTCAGTCATTAGCAGTCAGTCACAACTTAAAACTTGGTACGTATGTATATTGGTTCAAGTTGCTATACTCTGTTAGCACGGAAAAATGAAATTGTCAGACCGAATCCCAGAATAGTAGAGGTAGTAACAGTATTAGTGGTAATAGGAAAGATTAGGCACCGGAGAGAAAATATGATTTAGTAAAATACAAATACTAAATAAGTTATGAGGAATTCAGAACCTCAAAATATAGGGGAATACAAAGAACAGATCCACTTGCGCCATTCCAAACAATTTTGAGCTATTTCACTCAAAACCTCTAACCATTGGTTACGATGACTACGCGGACCCCAATCAGGTAGTCTGTACCCATTAACACAAACAAGTCCAAATGTCAATGGTTTCATGGAATGGTGTCATGTTTTGGTTTAGCCACCTCTAGCTTACTTCCAGCCAGTAGCTGGAGACTATGGGTAGCATAACTTACACTGGTTCACAGTGGCACAGATGCATGAACTCTTTACCTTCCTCTGGTTCTCGAGTTTCAGTATTCTTTCACACACCTTGTCACTTTACCTTTTTAAAACATAGTCTCAATGCTTAATCTTTCACAATATGATTGTTACCAAATATTTCGATCTTTTTTACTATTCATAATATATTTCACATCTTTCTTCTAATGTGGTGTGGCAACTTGTGCCAATGCGCATCTATATCAGGCTATATGTTAGTAATGACCAACTGTTCTAAGGAGATCACAGAATTACTGAATATTTGTTAATGTTAAAGTCTTACTGGGAGGTCACGTTCTACGTTGCCTATGGCTAACTGACTAATTGATTGATTTACTAGAAGTGGTAACCGCGAATACTTTTAGCCTTATTCGAATTTCCGGATAACCTCTGCTCTTCTCCGATTAGTCGCCACTAACTGTTTGCTAATTTTCTGTATACTTGATGGTCCTTTCTTTCGTAGCAATGGTGGTCTAGCTTGGATCGACTCGTGATTTCATTCGTGATAATAATACAATCTCCACAAATTCTGAATGTGTTATTTTTTCATTTTCATCTGACTGTTGCTAACATATTTTTCTATCCTGTATAATTAACCTTTTTTTGTAATATTTCCGTAGCTCATTATTATTGTTATTATTATTGTTTTCTATCATTCAATAATTAGCCAGTTAATAAAGTGATGAGTTTGGCAAAATTCGAACAGTCCGATGATGATGATGAGGATGAGCATTTCAGTGATGCACATTGTTCTGATGATGATAATCATAATGGTGAAAGTGTACAGAATGGCCTGATAACTAATGAAACGACCGAATCTGAAAAATCCACAGTCATAACTGATAAGAGTAATGCATTATTGACATCATCATGGTATCATCGTTCTTTAAAAAAGCAACGGAACACCCGAAACATATTTAATCTTGGTTATAATCCAACTGTACGAGATCCAAAATTTGCACGGGCTACTGGATGTTTACTTTGGCCACTTAGTCTCCTATCAAAACATATTCATCCTACAATTAATTTATTTGCCAATTCATTATTAAATAATTTACCAATACAGTACACTGGAGATCCATTTACGGATTTTGGATTAATGCATTTTCTGGATCGATTCGCATATAAGAAACCAAAGTTGAATAAATTAAAAGAAACAAAGTCAACTGCTGAAGAACCTATTCAGAGTATGTTTTTATTTCTTGAATGTTTGTACATTGAATTGCTATCGCTATTCTTAATGAGATGATATAGCCTAAATTCCAGTTTTTACTATTCTAGTAACATCCCCATATAAATGAGTTTCCATAGTTTTGATATAGTAGTACGAATTACTAATGACATATTCAAGCAGTAACACCTCAATAAGGTACAATGATAATAAGTAAATAAGTTTCAATTCAAAGTCACCCATAGTGTGCATTGTAGTATAGTGTAATTAAAAGTAAAAACACTTATCTAAACTAATATTTTTCACTATTAGTTAGTTAGTTGTTTTGGAGAATGTAAAGATGACTCACACCTCTTTTCGAATTTGTCACTCAGTAAAAGTTCCACTAATAGTCACATAGAAGTTATACACTATGATATTCGTTGTTCGAGCGATAATCCAGTTGTTGAGGCGTTTAACTTTCAGCCATTGACATACGGATTTGAGAACCACTCTACATACTTCAGTTTGAACAACTGAGTAGTATCATTGGCTGGTACACCCACAGTTTGGCTTGAAGCCAATTACACGAATTTGTACCTGGTTCAGTGACTTCATATAAACACATATTTTCAATGTTACGCATGCGATTTTACGTGGTCCGATCAATATTTCCTACCTTAATAAATGTTGAGTTATAGCAGTTATTTTATACTCTGCAATATTATATATATGGTCATCCGTATTTTTTATCTCTACCAAACAAATCTTTCGTACAAGATTGTCTTTTTGCGTTGCCAGGATTAAGAAGGACGAGAGCTGTTATATTAATATAACAATATACAACGTTTTAATGTCGTTAAGTCATAGACTTGCTTCAGGTTTTATTTGAATTTTGTATCAATGATTGACTAACTCTGATGCACACTTAATACATATTCTGTTCTTTTTAGAAAGTGCGCCTGGAAAGTTATTAAAACGAAAAGAAGGTACTTTGTCAGGTCCACATGCAATGGCTGTTGATAGTTCGGCATTCCGACAACTTCCACTAACTAGTGTTCCTGTTCATGAACGATTTTTCTATAAGTAAGTTCTATTTTCTTGTATTATTTTTTAAATTGTGAATTTCAGGATAATGTGACTTTTTCAAAGAACGTGGCGTTTAATCATATTTTCAATAATTGATTAGTAAATTAATTAACTAACTCATTCATTAGGTACCTGGGCATGAGTTACGCTCCAAGTTTGATGGCTAATAATACTACCTGGTTGGCCAAACAAAAGCAGATGTGTCAGGTTTGACCCTAGGATTTAGTGGCTGCAAGTTGAATGCCTTAAGATATTAAAGATCGACATTTTAATCCGAGAATTAGTTTGTGGAACAAATAGATAATATTAAGACTTTAGATCTATGGAAAGATAATGAATAAGTTCTGTATGATTGTGACCAATTCTCACCCATGTCGCTCATCTTTTTCAACTATTGGCTATGACAATCGCGTGGACCACAACCGGGTAGTCTGCATGTACCTGCATAACTCAATTCAGTGATGGATGACCACATAGACTGATGCCATGTCTTGGTTTGATTACTCTTAGTTTTATCGTAGCCTAATTGTTAGCGGGTTATAAATTGAATTAACTCATACTCCGTGTAGGATTGTGTTGGAGCACGATGAATGGGTATTTCGTAGTCAATCAGCGCTAATGGACAATTGGGGAAGACTCTAGAATCTTCTCGTGTAAAGCTATAAATATACTAACGCTTTTCTTATTGTTATTCTTACTCCCATCCATCTTTTTTTATTTGGAATATAATTACATTCCTGTTCAACTGTGTTCTGACTTGTGGACTTATCGAGTTAAGTAAAGTGTTCGGAGAATATCAAGCGGTAGGAATAGCTGGGTCGTAATGTGAGAGAATAAAACACTACTCTTACATCAACACTATTGCTTCAATAAACTTCGCTCACCTTTCAACAAGGATATAGAAAATTCAAAAAGTTCATTCTAGCTCTGTCCGATAATAGTACCGTGAGGTAATTGATAATTGGACTAAGACATGTTAATAAGTGTAGGCTAGCCATTTGGGGAGGGGGAGACAGCGCGATTATCGTAACCAATAGTTCGTTTGCAATGGTACAAGTGCATTCACTCCGTACCATTCCTTATTTCCTGAATCCTGAAACCTCATTATACTTTTCGATTGATTTTTTCCATGCCTAATCGTTTCTACTACTACTACTACTGCTACTACTACTACTACTACTCTTACTACCTCTACTACTCCGTAATTTTATTTCCTTGTGCTCACGTGATATGGTAAGTTGAATTGATGCATATATGCATCAAATTTTACGCTGTGTATAACTAACTGACTGATTGATACCACGTGAACTGTATGAGTATTTTTAGAAATGTTTTTAAGATCTCCTTGAGGAAATCACTCACTAAAAATGCGAATTTAAGGAGTATTGAATTCAATTTAAAAGTGGTCATGAAAAATACTTTTTTTACTGTTCCCAGTGAATTTGATTATTTTCCCTTTAAAAGAATAGTACATTAGTAGTCATAGATTTAAACTTCTCTTTTCACTTCGTTTCAAACTGGTTGTAAATATTTCTATCTGCCTTTCCACAGGGTCTGAATAAAAGCCTAATACAGTTGATAATTTTCACTTTTTACTATTTGATCTATTACTAGTTGAATTGTGTAAATCTACATCATACTGGTTAACCAAACGGAATTAAGATAGTGACCTTCAGGATTTTTTCGTGAACTTCACTTTATAAGTAGATTTATATAAAATGCTTTTATATATAGCACAAATTTACGTAGAATAGATGAAATATGGCTAGCATTGTAATTCAGGACGTGTGTTTCATCTTATTTGACACTTGTCGACTTGATATACTTGCATTCAGGATTCAAACCTCACTATATTTCGATTCGAACACCAACGCACTATCTATTTAGCTACTGAGTTCAGGTGACCGCTCACTTGTGCTAGGGTTATGAATTTTAATTTACTTTATAGTGGTTTTGATTATCCCGTTGTTGATATTTCTACTAAAATGTAATCAATATTACTTGGCATATTCAAGAAAACGAGCATCCTGAATTACACTACTAGCCACATTTCGTTCATTCTACGTAAATTTGTGTCATAATGGATATTTTGAGGCAATGCACACAGGATGCACAGATGGCAACTAACACTAATCAGATTTCAGTCAAAATATCAGAAACAGGATAATTTTAACCATTACAAATCAAACGGCATAAATTGTTTAATATTTACAAGTTAGACATTAAAATCTCTGGATGCCGGCTCAGTGGTCTAATGGTTAGGCGCTCGCGCGCGAGACTGATAGGTCCTGGGTTCGTGGATGTGCACTACTGAAGAGTCCCACAGTAGGACGAAACGGCCTTCCAGTGCTTCCAGGTTTTCCATGGTTGTCTAGCTTCAATTGACTCATAATCTCAACTATTAAAAGGAGGTATTTGTTCCACCATAAAGTGAAAATATCGTATTTTGGAATTAAACAAAACGCTTACTTTATAGGTATCATTGCCGAGGTCGGATTTGTTAGTATCATATAAACTGATCATTGGGTAAAAAGTCAATGATATATATATCCCAATGAGTAGAAAATTGTATTTCTGACATTTGTGACTTAGCGTGAAATATAATTAACACAAGTTTAAATAGTACAAACCTGTTCTGAGGCCTAGATACAACTCTTTTTTCTATTATAATCCTATTTACCCCAAAAGCCAAATTTATATATGGAGACTTAAAGAAGATTTTATTTAAGCAAGCAACATACACTTGCGAAAATATACATAATGACCTTAGAAGAGGAGTAGAATTCGGCTCACTAAAAGAGCCACAGACCAATAAGAAATTAGCATCTTTAAACGATGTAGAAATAAAGGATAACTGCCATACGAAGTTTTGGCGTGAAAAATAGAAATTTAAATCTACAAAATAAAAACAACAAAATGTTCATTAAGTGATTGTTTCTTGGATATTTAATTTCCTCAGTAAGGTCTAAGAATTTCAGAGTTTTAACTAACATGATTAGCCTCAGTAGTTTCATCTTATCTTTATATATTACCATTTTTCAGTTATTTTAAATTTCTGGAGACCCAACCAGGTCACATTAAAAAAACTGAAAAGAAATCACAAGATCAAGATAGTGATGAAAATGGAAGTGACAGTGATTCAGTTGCTGATTCTGAATTCGATGTTTACCTAGGTAAATTGTAGTGTTGTTGTTAGTTTTAAATTTTATTTTACTTCGTTGCAGTTATGTTTCTCTTTGTAAATCCTATTTCTATTAACCATTGACTGATTACTTGACATACATGGATTGGGAAACCTATAGATATCAACACTAACTAGGTTATTAAAAGTACCTTTTATAGTGTATATACAAACAGTCACTTATTGTGTAATGTCTATAAATCATTTCTTTTCCATTCTTGTTCGTTGAAGATAATAAGAAAGCCGTATTCACACATAATCTAATTTACAGTACAAAACTACTAAATAATTCTTAAGAATTACAAAAAATCCTTTATTTTACGTTTGCTTTCAAAGCAATAAGATAAACAATTTATTTACTATGTGATTCTCTTACATAAGGTTCTTTTTGTTTTTTCTCAAAGTACTTGAACTCTTGACGGAAATTTCGTAATTTCTTTCACTTCAAAGTTGGTTTATGTACAAAAAACAAGAGTATTTATAAGTTCATTGCTGATCAACATTTTGGAGGCTTCTGAAAGTACAATAAATATGGTAGAAATTATAGGTAATTGTTCAATCTAAGTGTTACACATAATCCTGCGTTGGACGTTCTCATCGGATGCTGAATGGACGAAATGATGTGCAACCCTTCCTCACCTTCTAAAGATCTTTTCGAGAAAGTTACAAAACCTCTCGACAGGGGAATTATTAGTATAGGTAATAAGCTAAATTCAATCAAAATAAATGAATAAAGTTCTAAAGAAGAGTTTCTATGACAAAATGTTCTCGGAATACACCAAAGAATATGACAATTAACAATCCTGAAATACCTAATAGCATCAAGACTGTAAACACAATATGAATATGCATGTCATTCAGTAGACCTAACCATGACATTTTGAGTTTTGAAAAAAATAGACAATTAAATATTATTGAGTATCTCAATTAACTTCTCTTTAACTCTTGGCACTAACTTCAATATATTTGATCGTAAATTTTTACTAGAAAAAACAACTCAGGAAATGATTTGAAAATTCACATGTTTATTGAATTTATTTAAACATAAATATTGGCACGAGTGGGCACCAGATACATATGCGCCACACAAATCTTATTTGATTTGTGTGAGGGCTGTGATACTACCCGGGTGCCCAGACCTAAGTAGGTGGCTTTCTTAAGGGGCCACACTCGGAACCTTCGACCTAAAGGTTTGATCCACAAAGCAGTGGAGCATTGTAAGGAGATGCGGTCTCACGGTAGCCGATGACCAACGATTGGTTCATACACCATTTGTTCCCTCAGGATACTGGAGCCCATGTGCACCATTGGTTTGGAATCAGGGTTTTCTAACTCTCCTAGGTGAACCCTCCGTGTCCACTAACCCGGATAAAGTTCTTTAGTTTCACTTTTCGTCCTCTCAATTTCGTAAACAACAGTAATGCCGCGAGAAGGGACTGAGTAGTTCCTTTTCAGTAGTCGTATGCACGTGACCATGTGAGAGCATTTGGAGAGGTAGAGCTCACTCTCTCCACTCTTGGCCACACCAGGGCATTTGGGGGCTGTTATTGAATAAGACTGATTAGGTTTATTTCTCTCTCATTTAATTGAACTATTTTATTCACTATTTCATGGTAGAGAATACTTTTGCTAATGATGTATGTTTTTTTTAAAACTGTACAGCAAAACATGAAAAAGATTTGTTTCCTCCGAATGAAGAATGGGAAAATGATGGTAATTTACAATGTTATGCACGCTATCATTTTTTAAAATTCATTGTTTTAACCTTTTTATTCACAAAGTATGGCTTTTTAGATATAAAAAATGTAGGAATTATGATTGTTTCAGATAGTGAGATCCGTGTAATTCGTTGCGATGGTAAATCTATTTGGGCAAAAACCGATATTATATAGTACCAAGGACTTCTCGCTGATTACCTTCAACTATCTAACTTAATGCAGTTCGTGTACATGATATTTAGTCGTTTAGATTAGTAGCCACTTTTCAACTTCTCCAATTAATCAAGACTAAAGGGCTAAGCAGACCATATAACCATAGAAAATCTACCGAATAGTCTTTGTGCTATTAACAGCTGTAAATTTTAGTTGTTAAATGTAATGGGTGTGACAAATACCAAACATAAGAGCAACTAATGTATGGTGATTATTGTAAATATTAAACAATGAGAATGAAAAGAGTCAGTCGATTTGGACTTAAAGTCAACTGAGGCAATTATGATGATGTGTTCCACTCTGAGCCAATATTTTATTTTGACATGTATGATGTTAGAGTTATTATCAACCTTGTTGCGCGACAAGACAAAAAGTCACGGACAATTGATTTAAACGAATGAGCAGTATATATATATATATATATATATATATATATATAAATATAAATCCATTAATAGTTCTCGGAAGTTACTCGTAATTTAATCTTCACTAGGATATAACACTCTCCACCTACATCGGTTTAAGAAACTGGATAGCATAATTATCCCTCACACCTAAAGTATAGCTCATACCCAAGTATGCAGAGAATATGTTAAAATTTAATCTTTCCCACCTATATTGATAATATTGCTGCATCTTTTCAAAAAAACTTGTTTTAACCTTACAATCGAGTTACTGTATAAATCATCAGTTTTTATCGAAGTTAAGGCTATTCATTTTCAACTGTTTCCTTTTTTTCCTTTACGCGCTATTTAACTCATTTTTTCTCATTGATTATTGGATGTACAAATTTGTTTTTTTTCGTTTGGGAATGGTTCTGTTTTTGGAATATATTCAGCTGAACCGGAATTTAGTGATCAAGACTTCATGGATAATTCAGCAGATGATGATACAAATGAATATGACTTTTCAGGTATCTACTAATTTTAAAAAAGATAATAAGACAAGATATTATATCCAATTACTTTTAATTTTTCTTTCACGTAAATGAGAAGTGAACCAATTAAGACATTAAACTAAAGAGAGAAATATAGTGTGATTCACTGAAGAACTCCTTTCAATCTATTTTTCATGCTTGACTTTCAGTTATACTTTAATCATTATGAATAGTATTCTTACTACCAAGTGTAGGAGTTTTAAAGCTACAACCTACTCGATAAAATCCAACTACCTTAACAAATAAGCTACTGTTTTGAGAATAGATAGACTGCGATTAATATTAGAATGCAGGAGGCATGTTTTATCTTATTTGGGACTTGTTCATTGGATTTGCTTGCATCTCAGTATTAATGCTAAACTGAGAGTAGACGGAATTTCGCTGTTTTCTGATCACCAGTAATTGCGAAATAGGCACCAGGTTAGAAGTCGTTCGTGACTGAGGAAACAAGGTATAGTTTTTTGACGAACGTTTATTCATCGAGCTATATGTGCGTTAAATTGTGTATTTTGGATGAGAACTGCTTTGAAATCGCATACTAGGAAGGAATAGCTATCTCGAGCTTACTAGTTTTCGCGATGAAACTATCTAGGTTGTAATGTCTCCAAAATCCTCATTATCGCTTTAATCTATGTCGATCTTTACTAACATGTATAGGATCTTATAAATTTTAGACGGATCAAAGTTTTTATGTAAACTTTAGTTAACGTCAACTGCATGTATATTCTAGTGATATTGATGAATATATTTAACAAGTGTGTACTATTGTTTGGTATTTAACGTGCTTACCTTTTAGTCCCCGTGGTCTAAGTGATCAAAATTCAATCTATTTATTTTGGTTTGATATACTGAGTAGTTTCACTGTCCTTTCATATATGAATTCTGACCGAAAACTGAACAGATTAACCGGTTCTTGATGACGGAGTTACGTTAAGATATATAAAGTGGTCAGTTTTTATCAGTTAAAACTATTTTACATGAAACTTGATTAGTTTACCAAATATCATAAATGATACATTTTGTATTTCTTTTTATTCTTTTGACTTAAGGAATGGATAATATCAATTTGTCAGCTAATTCAAAGTCTAAGAAAATGAAAAAATCAACTGAATCGAAATGCAAGTATCATAAATTTGAAGATGACGATGAAGGAGTGGTTAATGATGATGATGATGATGAAAATTCTGAAGATGATAGTGATGATGAAGACGACGATGATGACTATATTCCTGATAAACCAGGGTAAGTTCATACCCGTTAAGACATTTTTGACTTCATTATTAGAATTCTCAAAACTCATGTTGTCTAGTGTAGATTAATGTTTATTAGTTGATGGTGTAACTGAAATATAGCCAGTAAACTGAGAAATAAATCTCCATGTGTTACATTACACATTGTCAAATCGTGAATTTGATTCAAATCTCACAGTGAAGATCGATTCTCATAAAACGACAGGTTTGCCCTACTGACGAGTGCCAACTGACTGAAACAGAATTTCCTCTCAGCCATTTCTAATCACTTTTTAACGCAATGTTATATACTCCAAATTTAAAGGGTTAAGAAGAACTTCATACTTAAATTGGTGGCTGAAGCACTCATTTTCTGACCTGTTGGAATGTTATACAACACCTTAGATTTTAATTACGTAATCAACATCTCTCTCTCTCTCTCTCTCTCTCTCTCTCTATATATATATATATATATATATATATATATATATAGTCTATTGAAA
Organism: Schistosoma spindalis; assembly: GCA_946903255.1. Lineage (NCBI taxonomy): Eukaryota > Metazoa > Platyhelminthes > Trematoda > Strigeidida > Schistosomatidae > Schistosoma > Schistosoma spindalis. The sequence goes on from OX336418.1 coordinate 20,667,792, forward strand.
ACTATTAAAGTAGTTCATTGTATTATTAAATAATTAATTTTATGTATTTCCTCATTTTATTATCAGTTATATGATTAACTTCAATTTCTATTTTCCAAGGATTACTGTTACATTTCTGAAACTTATATCGATCAATGCTTCAATTAATTAATACTTTCCACTCTAATGATTCATATATGAAGTTTTCATTTCCTGTTATGTATGTTTACTGTGCAATCAATCGGCAAAGGATATACATAAATAAATTGTGATTGACTCTTTGTTTACAGTACAATATATCGAAGAAATTCTTTTTTTACATATTTCTTTTCAGCATATGATAGATTTCAACTTTTCAATTTTTACAGATTCACTTATGTGTACAATTAAAAAAGCACGCATGAATATGAGGTGAATGTCTATAAAATCATTAGTACTCGACCTACTTAATTAATAATCTTTTCAGTATGGGATTGTGGAGGTTCTGAATGAAACGGCAATCCAGTACATCGGAGTTTTCAGTGGCGGTTTAAGATGGATCGGTTCATGATTTCAATTCTAATATTTTTTTTGAGACGTGAATAGGTTTTTATGTGTATATGGTTGATTTCCAGATTCATTTTTCAATTCGGGATGAATTTAAAATCTCTATCTTAAGCTATATTACAAGGAAGTTAGTCTGCACTCTCAAATATCTATTTAATATTTGATTAGCAAAACCGAGAATTTCCACCCCAAAACTGCCTAATATTAAGTAATCTAGTGGTTAAGCACTCACACGTGAGACTGATGGGTCCTGGGTTCGAATCCAGCGGGGGGAGGGGTTGTGGATGTGCACTGCTGAGAAGTCCCATACTAGGACGAAACGGCCGTCCAGTGCTTCCAGGTTTTCCACAGTGGTCTAACTTTAATTGATTCATGATTTCAACTACTGAAATTAAGTTAACGTCTTCAAAATATGTTTTATTCGTTTTTTTAAAGAAACTGTCAGTACCTTTCATTCATTGCCACAAGTAGTCTAGCTAGAGAAAACCTAATCCAGAACTGATATACCGGAACTCAACGAGACTATAATTTATAGACGACCTTTAAGCGACGCTAAAGTAACTTTGAGAATGTCCACCTACTGACTTGGACTAAATTAGGTTTATACGGAAATGTGAGGAATTAGAATTATGATTTACAGTTGATAGTCAGGGTTCGGAACTAGATTTAGGGTTTTCATCACGAACTAACATAAGTTAAAATGAAGAATATTTAAGCGAACAATTGTTTTCAATAACTTCATCATCAGGCTCTACAGTTATAAGTCCATAATTATAATATTTTACAAAGGCCAAAAAATAAGGCATGTGTTAACACATAACATTGTCAAATTTCATTAATACATGCCTTATTTTTGGCCTTTGTAAAATATTATAATTATGGACTTATAACTGTAGAGCCTGATGATGAAGTTATTGAAAACGATTGTTCGCTCAAATATTCTTAATTTTTGTATATTCTATGAGGATAAGTTAAAATGCCAAATGGATGAATAAATTTCACGCTGAAATTGAAAACCTGTTATCCTATATCTGATTGATTTGTCTATAAATTATAGTCTCACTCAAAACGCTTTTGTTTATAATTGGTGAAATCTTTTTAGATTTAAATCTATATTAACTGATTGTTAAAATTGCTATCTTTTTTAACTTTCTCCTTTCCAGTCAATTCAATTTGAATAATTTATTTGCAAGTGCTGAAGAAGTTGGTCATTTATATGATGTACAAGAAACTGCAAAAGAAAAACGACAACGGTTTTGGGAACAAAAACGTTTACATTCACAGAGTAGCAGTAGCAATAGCAATCATAAACACCGCCAATATCGTGAAAAAGGAGTTTCGAAAAGAAGGAGACCAGAAAATCGTCATCATCATCAATCGTCTAATCAAGGAAAAATGAAATTTATGAGTCAAAATAAATCAAAACGACCACGTCGTCATTCATAAAAGAATTTTCATAACCCATTCAATGCAATTTGTATTTTGTTTCTCAGAGAAAAATACTTTTTATTTTTGATTCAAGTTATTTTTCTCGATACAAAAATCATTTTAATTATCGTCACAAAAATCTAAGGTACATGAATGAGAGAGGTATGGATCTAACAAGAGGGCATTTTGCCATTTGTTAATATAATTTATCCACTGTATTGTTGTTACCAAATAGAGTAAAGTTTGATTACGTTGAATAGCAAACGTTGCGCCGATATCTCGTTTGTTATAATAAGTAGTTCTTAATATTCGTGATTTCGACGCTACGTAGGCATTTGTTAGTAATAAGAAAGTGTTCTCATTTTGTTACTGTTGATGAGATTCCAAGTATTCCTCGGAAGATGCTCAGAAGGGCTCTAAAAACTGTTATTTATTTATTCATTTAAACACATAAATATTGGTACAATTGGGCACCAAATATATATGCGCCACACCTAAAAACTCTGGGAAACACTTTATCCAGTTAGCATTGGACAGAAGTATCCCAAAAACATCTAGAAAGTGAGGAGTCATGTGTTACATTTCTGGTTGGATGATCGCCTACACTGCTACTATGTTTAGTAAGGTTCCAGAACTTTTTAGGAGCCCAAAGCCTTTTTGTACATGAACTAATCTTGGACTAAAGCGTTCTTCCCATATTTCGCGTCTTTTCTCTCGCGTTGAGGTTGTGTAGATTTAGCCTGGGGTTACGTGAAGGGTTTTGGAAACCAATTCAAGCGTTCAGTCAGAAGACTTATCAGTTACTTTTGAAAATAAGATTTAATTTGAATAAATGAGAATTTTGCTTTTACATTTTCGCAGTCTAAAATAGTATTATGTGGCCGTATTTTGTTCATAGACGGGTTTTCGGTATCGTTATACAGTTATTAAAAATTTCAGTCAGTTGTTAGACGATTTATATCACCTCAGGCATAAATAATGTGATTTAGAAAGAAAGAATAGATTCAAATCACCATTACAAGATAATCTTAGGATTCAGGATTTATAGCGGTAAATGTTGAGTCATTTCATACGTCTTAACTGAATTGGTCAAATGAATCGGCTGAACTCTAACCACGTAGTCTGGATGTACCAAGATAATTCAGGTCAGAGATCAATGACACTATAGTGTGATGTCACGTTTTGGTTTAACCAATCCCAATTTTCTTGCAACCTACTTCTAGACTAGCTAATATCGCGTGTTGAAGTAGATAGTCGGGGATGCTTTAGAGTATGGATATACACACTGCGGATATTTTATATTTTGGTAGGTACAAAAGTTTAGAATTTACCATCGGATAAAAAATTTCTTGTTGACTTGGATACTGGCACTTATGTTAACGATATAGAATTTTTATCTATGGTCAGAGTATAGACACCGACAGTGTACTTTGTTTTAACATAGAAAGTAATACTATGATGAGTTTCAGATATTTCCCTAGTCAGGTTCTAAGTGTTATGATTCACTAATGTCTGTTTCCTCCTTATTTTAATAGTCCAGTTAGTCTAATAGTTTATATTTTTTATATGCAAACAGTCTATGTTGTAAGTGACCAATTTCATTCTAAACATGACCTTCATTTCCGGTTTGTAATTGTGTCAATACAACTTGTGTTATCGATGTCTAGTTTTTGCTTAAATGGTTTGAAAGCGTTTATAGTCACACAACTTGGTCTCTCCCTGAATTATATCAAAGCGTATATAGTTCCTTGACTAAAAAGTACATAATTAATATATTTTGATCAAGAACTTCTTTATTGTCATGTCAATAACTGATTCAAATTTCCTTCATCAATCTTGAGACGCTTAGTAGAATGGTCGATTAGTTCATTCATCAATCTTACGTCTTTAACTGACTTTATTTAAGTTTTTTCGTTATTCATATCACATCCCAGTCAACAGTAGCTGGTCATGAGCGAAAATCTCAAGTCATCTGCTACTCCTATTATAATCAAATGCACTAACTAATCACCGATGTGGGACTGTCAAGTCATGCAGTAGAATATCGCATACTAAAGCATCTTAATACCATACACTTGATAAACCAACATACTGGTTACATGTCATAACAACGCAATTCAAACAAATTACAATCTGAACAACCACACACATGACTAGTGTTTACATCTACATGTGTGAGCCATCAATCAGTAAAGCACGGTTACTTTGTCATTGTTAATGTAAATGTTACCTGTCAAACTGATATTTTTGTGTTACTATTTTATTGCTGGTTATATAGACTTCCAGTTACTGTGCTAAACAGACCAAAAAAGTGGATAGAACCGTTTTTGTTTACTTAAAAATATTACACGAGAACAAAAACATTGTAGTTGTATCTGTTTGAAACTACCATTAATAAATGTCGTTAAAATCTTACATTGAGAGTAAATCTATGCTAATTGAAATTCACTTTATAGTTTAATTTAACAGAGTTCTAGCTCCATAGAAAGATTTAGTGAAACTATGCCTTTGAAAAAGGTCAATCTAACTTAAAGGTTAAGGAGTATCAACAAAAACAGTGCTGAACAGTGACCGGACTCTGACTACTTTTACTGAGTATAATTAAGTAAATTCAGGATGTTTAATTAATTAGGAAAACTATTTTGTAATTGCAAATACAAATCAACACTATAAAAGTAAACGAATATATTAAGAAATCAAGAATTGGATGAATGGATAGCTTGTTTGTTTAATTACAGTACAGTTTAGAAATATGGGATAGAATTCCTTAAAAACACCATTTTAAGAAATCGGATCGAAATCTTATCATCATTAGTTTAGACAGATGTAAAACATACAAGTGCCTTCACAGCTTTGTATTTATTCATACAATGGTTATTGACAGATGTGTTTTTAAAGACCTTACAACTAAAATACACAGTAAAACTCGTATTAAGACTCATATGAAACTACAAAGAATAAAGATTTGAAATTGTATGAATGATTTCCTATGCATAGTACTTTTCGATTCTAATACAAGGAACGTAGAGAATATTATTCATGTTTTAAAGAGCATAGTAATTTCGTAAAAAAACAAGCTCATTTACTTGATTTCAAGTCAAGTTGTAAGTGTGAGGGCTAATTATACAAGTCAGTTGAACAAACCTATATAGACGTAGTCGCATTCAAACTAGGAATTTCCTAAATCGAAAGTTGAACGTTTTAACCAATAAATAACCATCACGTACAAAAGTGACAATATATCCACTCTTATTGCATTTTCTGATTAGTTTAAAAACTTATAGGGATTTCTCAAGTTCACTGATGATTTTAGTGTTGTTACATGTTGAAGCAATACTTGTAATATATTCCATATCATTCTAATTATCAGGGTTATTATATATAGGAAAATAAACAAATGTTTATTTACATTACTATTTTTTTATGCAGTAGATTAGTAAATAAATAAAATAAAGTACAAATTTTTCTGTATTAATGAGGCGTAAAATATATAAGTCAGTTGATAAAGTCAACAACAAAAAAAAGAACAAACAAATAAACATTAAATACATCATTGATTAATTAATTAAACATTGAACCTTCGTTTCTTCGTTGTTTAAAACAAAAAATTTTTTTACCGCCATTTTATTAAATATTGATCATTATCATCACTGGTATTATTTAATAAATGACAAATTAATAGATGATTTAAATGTATTATGATGTCTAACAATCATCTTCATCATACACACACACGATGGAATAGAAGGTGAGAGAAGAAACCAACGAAAAAAGAAAAGGAAAGAAAAAGAAGTCAGTAGAAAAAATAAAGAGAAAATAGTTGATACGATAAACTGATAAAAATATTCAAATAAATATACATGAGTGTTAAATTAATCAATTATAAAATAAAATAGATAGACATAGGAAAGATACAAGAATAAGTAAACTTGATAAGAATGAATGTATTAAAAGAATAAATATCTACTTTATATTCAATGAAAAAGGATTTTAATTTCATTCAATGTTTAGTTTGCTTGTTTGTTTGTTCATTATTTTTTTTAAAAAAAATTGGTATGATAGAAAAAACTTAAAAAATAATGAATTATTTACGAATTGTCCATCTGAGAAATTCATTTCTTCTTTGAGATTGATTAGAATTAGATGAGGAATGATTTTTATCTAATATAGTTCGTTGAAACCAGTTTGATGAAGAATCATGTTTGTTAAAACTAAGTCGATGTGATTGTTTCTCTAGAATATAAATATATATATATATTCAGTAATACATAAATATGTAAATGAATCAAGGTAAAAAGAGAAAAATAGACGTTTTATTAAATACGCATGCATTTTACATTCACACACACATAGTAACAAATAGAAAACAAGACTTATTTACTGATATTATTGTTAATCTTAGTAAGACGGAAGCACATTGAGCTATGAAGACTACATAGTAGCAAACCGAGATATACTAGTGTATATAATGCTATGTTACAATATTTTATTTATGTACTAAGACAGGAATTAATTTTCATTCTGACAATCATTGTGGATTTGTTCTGTAGAAATGGATATCATTATTATGTTGTGTTTGATAACCAGCGTTTATTTTATTTTTCTTCGAGTTCGTTTCTATACTACTTATAATATTAATTCCCATGTAATATTGTATTAAATCTTTTTAAAGATCATTTCAACCAATAATGATTTTTATTATCTATGTGCAAACTTTAAAAGTATAATAACACCAGGAGGTTGTTTAATTCTCATTATGGACTTTTTTTCCGGATGTTATGTACGATAATATCAGTGAAGAATATGAGTAACGATAAACTGATTCAACATCATGTGAATTAATTTTATTTCAGTGTTCATTGAAAGAATCAAAAGATGCACAACAATATATGTAATAAGTTTTGGGGAACAATGCAAAAATACATTCCATTTATATATAAACAGACAATCACATATAAATTTACAAATATACCCATGCGTGAACATATATATATATATATATATATATATATATATATATATATATATATATATATATATACATAAGAACACAAACAATCAACAACATAAACATATTACCTGTATAAACTTTATGATAGTTCTAGAATCAATGAAGTTTTCAGTAATGAAAAAAATACACTCAATAGATTATCAATAAGCGTATAAATAAAAATGCAGTTTCAAAGTTATCACAAAAGAAGTAAATAATGAACACCTCTGGATCAATTGATAATGATATATATTTTTTCTAGTAGGTCAGTTAAATACTTGAAGCATCCAACTTGTAACATCGCTGAAGCTCATATAAACAATATGACTGAGATTATCTTGAACACTTTCAACATTCAAGAATTGTATTCTGTTTAACAAGAACCGTTATTTTTCTTATATTATAGATGAGCGATGTATATTAAAGTGTCATTTTATTATATTTTGTTTTAAGCTTTAATTTGTAGTATTATGTTTGCATTTTCTAATCTTGATACTAAGTTAAACTAAACTGACAAGTTCATAGTAGAGAGTTGTGGATAACTTCAGATACATAGAAATAAAATCTTCAGTAAATATTTCACTTCAATATGCAGTGCTCACTTATCAAATGAAAGTTATAATAACCGAAAATGCCAGAAACAACGTAGAACTTCGTACGTATGCACATCAGTTCGAGTTGCCATACCACATTAGCACAGAGATGCAGTTGTCGATTCAAATCCCACTGTGGTAGAGGTAGTGAAAGTATAAGCAGTAATCGGAAAGATTAGGGTTTGAAGATGTTATTCAACGAGTATAATCCAGTGAAATAAATTTGGAAAGAGAAAAAAAGGGAAATGAAGAATTCAGAAGATTAGAATTTGGGAGGACAACACAGTTATTCAATATTGAAAACGTTGCGGATAACATCAACTACAAAATTATAGGATAAACATACAATGTATGTTTAACTATACTTTATGAACTATTCAATTCGGGCCTACCTACCTACTACTACTATACTTACATAAAATTGAAAACAAGCCTTTTATAGGTTTTCTTTTATAGCAAGTACAATATTAATTAGTAGATAAATTGAAAAACATACTTACAAATTGAAGAAATAGTAATAATAATCCGATCAACTGTTTTAATTGCATAAATCTGTTAAACTTTATGTATGCATAAACAAAATCAAATTGTTATTGCCAAAATAAAATGATTAGTTAGTATGATTAATTAGTATTCATGTAAAGAGTGGATAGAATAATAACAATAATAATAATAATATAATAATAATAATATCATTAAGTCATAACATATTTTTGACAAATGTTATGTAATACAAAGAATAACGTGGGAACCAAATAGGAAATCAGGTTGCAATAAATATTTTCCGTGAAATTATTTCTAAAGATATATCACTATATAACAACTAGTTGATTATTATTATTATTATTATTATTATTATTATTATTAACATCGTAATATAACTTCATTGCAAATATTGGTACATCCTATTTTCAATAGTTGAGTTCATGAGTCAATTGAAGCTTCATTACCATGAAAAACCTGGAAGCACTGGACGACCGTTTCGTCTTATTGTAGGACTCTTCAGTGGTGCACATTCATCATCCCGCCTGGCAAGATTCGAACCCAGGACCTATTAGTCTCGTGCGTAAGCTCTTAACTTTTAAACCACTGAGCTAGTCGGCATCTAACGGTGTTAATGTTTAACTTCAACTAATTCACCAAATTGAGCGATACATCAACTATTGTCATCAGTGAGTTACTATCTCACAACAGACCTGGTTGAATTCCACTGGTTACAGCTTCTCATTACAACTCCAGGAAATACCTCTTGAAACCAGTCACTAGTGAGCACATGATGATTAATATCGGCAGGTTGTTTTTCCATCGTGGTCTAGCTTCAATTGACTCATGATCTCAACCATTGAAATTACTATAATATCCACAAAAACCCTTCTGATATAAATCATCTTTTACTTAACAGCTTTAGATTAATTACAATGAAATATATCAATTAAAACATTAGTTAGCTTACATAGGAGCATGAAGAGATTGAGAGAACAAGGGAACATAGGTAAAAAATAGAATGGATTAAATTCTATGATAAATCATAAGAAAGAAATAATATCGTGGTATTTGGGAACTAATAAAAAACTGGGTATATTATTATATTCTATATGAGAAATGAGGCGACTACAACTCAGACATGAACAAAAGTGTGAAGATGTGAGATAATTTCAATTTATTTTAGGGAAGTATGTCAGCTTAGGGAATTTGAATATATACTCACTTTTCAACAATTAAGCACACAAATAGTTTAATCGAAGTCTAGTGAATAATAAAGTTGTTAGATCTCAAAGTTCAAGGGTAATTTGTCACGATGATTTAAAGATCTAACATGATGATCGTCTAATTTTCGTGATATTGAGGTAGATATTAACAGTTTTCAAACGGAATTAATAGATCTTGGACGTTGATAAAAGGGTGAACAAACACATCAAATCTGTAACACTGATTGAATTATAAGCTTTACTGATGAAGGATAAGTTTCATAATTCGAATTATTTTGTACATGAAATGTTTGCATTTTGTTAGACAGACTTACAGTTGTGAACAAATGATTTTATTTATGAAATCTAGTACGTCGAAATACAGATTTTAACTAGATCCAAATCTAAAGTATACACCTACCGACGTGTAAAATGAACCCTGATTACAACACAGTAAAGCGTAAAAAAAACTGTAAACAGTTATCTCACGGATAAATATCAACACTAGATACGCTCTCTGTGTCTTTTCTATAGGACTTCAACACAACTTGAATCAAGAACACGTGACTAGACTGACTAGGACGTGAGTATATTTCCACGCCAACAACCGACAACAATGACAATAATAATAATCGTAGGAAAATATATAACGTCTAATACCTGTCAGATTATCCGTTAGTGTGAAAAGGCGAACAACAAATTATTATCTTTCTCGCTGGCACATAACACCCGATTTGAGAAATTACACCAAAAAACAAGATAATAATAATAATAATTGAAGTAGCAATGATAAGAAGAATTAGGCATTGAAAATATGGTAGGACAAGACAGAATGAAATATATATATATATTCTCTACCGATAGAGAATCGTAGTGAGCGGGTTATGCTCCTACACGAGGGCTAACAAGGCTAAGTAAGTAAATAATATATATTCAAGATTTAAAAGAAAACAAAGAATGAGCGTATTCGGATTAGTGTAAACGATTAATTTTGAATCATATCCCCTCAATGTTTACATTTACCAGACCATGTTTTTATCGAATTAATCTAATCTGAATGATACAATTAGTAGTAGAGATAAACTATGCATTAGAAATAAACTTCAAACTAAGCATATTCAATTGAACAAAAGGTATTAATGATTAAAATAAAATATAAAGGATGAACATACTTTGCACAACTATAGTAGTGAACGAGAACTTAGGTGGGGGAAAACAATTTATTGTTTAATGCAAAATTAGAGTGCTTTAGTAAAATATGAAACCCATACATTAAAAACATTATTTGTGCATCATCCTCCAGTTGTCCTCTATATACTTCATGATTCTTTCAATTATGTTTTTATTACAATAGCTATGTGTTTCTCTTCCTGTTCCCTTCAATTGAATCTTATCAATCTTCTGCTGGCAGGAATTCCATATCTGACTGGTGTTATATACTACTATATTGGTCAGTGTAAGTAGCATATACCACACTATTGTGGATTTTCAATCATTCGACGTCTTAGACAAATCTAGATCTAAAATTCCACATGCTTCAAACGAAACAGTCAATTCATGCGAATAAAATAAACCAAAAAAACATTTCACAACAGAAACTGTATAATTTATGATTTGCCGAAACAGTATTAAATAAATTTTATTAATTATAAAAGTATAATAAATGAATTTACCTGCATTTGTACGACTATCAATAACACGAGTTAAACCATTTGTAATTTGTTGTTCTAATGATTGTTTAACACGTGGAGAACGACGTCGAACAATTAAACGCATAGTATTTCCACCACGTTGTATGATTTCAATAGCTTGCCCATGTGACATACCAATAGTTGAATAACCATTGATTTCAACTAATTCATCACCAACCTAAATATAGATATGTTATAAAATAGTAGTTTTTTATGTGTGCAGAAATAGCGAATGTTCACTTACATATAAATAGCAATGGTAGTAGTATATAGAAGTTATAAGTAGCTAAATTATACCTTAATGACTGTGGTGTGTGTTAATTATGTAGCAGATATAAAGAGTATGCAACACCAGACAGAAGTGCAATGTCTGCGAGCAGAAGGTTGAGAAGATTGAAATGAAGAAAAGATAGAAGGAAACTGGAAGTAATCAAAATAACAACAAGAATGAAGGGACAATGAAGCTTTTAAGAGACAATTCAAGGATGTGCAAATGATGTGTGATTTTTACAATTTACTAAATCACTGTGTGATTGTGTTATGTTTTTAATAGCACTGTTTATTATCACGTAATAAGATCGCTGATTAGAACACCAACTTATTGATCAGTCCAATGACGCATAAACCAGTACGAGCAGCATATAGTCAACTCTCATTTCTTATTGGCCCTCTGAGATAGTAGCTTTTCACATAACCCAGCCAGTTCAGTTCAGAACATTAATATCAACTCCACTATATGAATAATGTATTCCAGACATACTCAGTTTATATACAAAATAATCGGACCACATCATACCATAAAGTAGAAAATAACCATTATACAAGAACGGGCACAAGTGGTTGCGGGAGACTGTAACTGATAAATTAGGAATAACTTAAGTATTGTAAGTCGTATAATAGTAGTCAATAGGTGGACTGGAAGCTTATAATAAAACAAATATGAATATACGTATAATATAGTTACTTAATGGTTATACAATAAGAATATAGATAGTGACAGTCCGTAAATAGGTTCTAGCAGTTTTCATTCACTTATTCTTCGTTAGGATATAACAGGTTGTGGATTTAATAATAAATTGGTTCCACCCCTATGAGTGTCCGTTCGCTACAACTTTCAGTGGTTTGAAAGCGATTCTGAAGAAATGGAACCTAAATTTTTTAGCTAATCAAAATTCAGGTATATGTACGCTTCTCGCTTCTCATAAACGCGCTTGAATAGGCTATACGATTGATAGATATTATGATGTATTAAAACAAACAAAAACAGGTAACTTCATGAAATATCTAGATGGCAACAACAGGTAGCCTAGATATTCAAAATCGGTGTTTATAAAAGTATTACTATGAAACAAATTAACTTGAAAACAAAAACTTTGAAATTTTTACATAAAATTGAAGAGAAGATAGGTGAGATTGACTATCACCAGTTATTTACTAACTGATAATACCAAGGAGGATAAAATTCTGGAGTATATAATACACACTAAATTGATATGACACATAACGAGTCTATAAAAGAAATGATTCTTATCGAATGAAACGACACAAACTACTTATTCAGATATAAATTATGTTGGCAGTATTAATTAAAATGCAAAATAAAACAGGAATTCTTCTTTTATTATTGGAGATAGTTACATTCTAATTCCTTTGGACAAATCTACATTTATTGAGTTATGGACTTTTGTAAATCAATTGTAAAAAAAGATGTTTGTGACGAACAATAAAAAATGTACCTTTAAATGACCATCCATTTGAGCAGCACCACCGTCTGCAATACGTAAAACAACTAGTGGCATACGATTAAATTCTTGTCCACCGCGAATGGAGAAACCGAAACCTCTACTTCCACGAAATAATGTAACCGGAAATTCAACTGAATCTCTCATTGGCAAAGGATGTTTACGTCCACGTGAAGCTGAGCCTATACGATAGAGAAGACGATATGAGCATGGATTGTAAACATGCATATACATATAATTCACAGTAGAATTACAGTCTAAACATTTCATTGTATAAGATTGGTTGGATGGTAGTGTTTAACAGTGATAGAGATTGTAGGTATCATTACCAAGGTTTGTTTTGATAATTTCGAATAAATTGAGCATTGGGTAGATTGCTATAAATAAATAATATATTTATAATATCCCAATGAGTAGAAAAATTAGACTTTCTGATGTTTCGTGACTTAGTGTAAGCCACTTCTTCAGAGAATGAGTAACCAAATTAAAATTAGTCCCAGTTTAAATAATACAACGGAACAATAAAAATAATATTATTCTTATTGTTTCGTTGTACTATTTAAACTTGGATCAATTTCAATTTGGTTATTTATTCTCTGAAGAAGTGTTTTGCACTAAGTCACGAAACGTCAGAAAATCTAGTTTTTCCACTCATTGGGATATTACAAACATATTATTTATTTATAGTAATGGAGATTGTTTGATTGACAATCAAAGTAAACTAATAAAAATTTACGCAACATTGGAAAGTAATCAGTTGCGAAACGAAACAGCTAGAATATATATTATTAAGTCAGACGAATAGAAAGATGGCAAAAATACAGCTACTCTGAAAGTACAGAAGTGTTTTGCTACACCATAGACTTATTAAGTTTGAAAATGCAAGAGTATTAATATCGAATTCCTATTCAGTAGAATCTTCTACCCAAAAACTACAGTTAAACGTTAAACTATAGAGTTGATACTGGTCAATTTCAGAGAAATCAGTTAATAAGCCGTCACAATTGTCTAGTAACTTGACCATGTTTGAAATTTTACAAAAGATTACAACGTATTGTGTTGAATAGAAAAAAGAAAAGATAGAAACGTGAAACTCGGTACTGGGCAGGTGAAATTCCCAGAAAACTACATACCGATTATTCTGAATTTTTGTAAATTTGAATTTCTGCTGCTTCAAAGTCTAAACTCCTTACGAGAGAAACCTTTCATCTTTATTGCTCTTTAAGTAACCATTTTTCCACTAATTAGTGGCTGTTTCAGAACACTAATTATTTATCCTATTTTAAATTCTTCGTATGTGTATTTATACCTGTATGGTGTCTGTTAAAATCAATCTTCTTTAGACTTCACCATGTTAGGTAGTAGTAGGAGAAAAAGCGGAATAGCCTATCAAGGTATCTGAGTCAAAGCTGGGAGTTATCGCTGTGTATTGTAACACACACATATTTCTAGTTCATTGATTATTAGTAAGGGTTTATTTTTTATTCGTTGTTGGTATTCAGTATAGAATTCCAATCATCCTCTTTTGACATACGTGTGTCCAGAGTGGATAGTGTCGATATCGTCTGCGGTTACAGGTTCCTGTGGATCACGCATTAACGATAGGTACCACGTTCAAGATTCAAAGTAAACACTAGCACTTAGATGCAGGAATAACCAAGTGATGAATTGTAAGACAAAATAAATAACATGGATCATACTGCCAGCTGTAATTCAATCATATTAAGGAAATAGACAGGAATCATTATCACAACTTTGGAAACAGAACTGGTATGATATAAACGAGAGAAATATGACCAGTTTGTAAGTACTTATCTAAAAGAAAACTGACACTTTTATGAAAATACTTCAGAAGATCACTACCTATACGATGAATATCGCAAAAGTTACATTATACTACCATAAACTAGAATGCAATCTAACCACGATGTGCAGAATACTAAGAAGTCGTTTCGGCGCAACTTCGTTTATTTTTTGAGGTGGATGGCTACGTCAATTAGAAGGAAGAAAAGACTAAACCACCCAGTTTAAAGAATGTACCCACCGAAATCAACTACCTGAGCTAAAACTCTTCTCTATCCTCTGACTAAGAAGTGAGTTTGGACTCTCTCTCTCTCTCTCTCTCTCTCTCTCTCTCTATATATATATATATATATATATATATATATATATAATTGCTGACAGATTGGAAAGAAGGATACCTCATCAAGATACCAAAGAAAGGAAATCTCGGTAAGTGTGAGAACTACAGAAACATTACACTACTACCAGGACCGGGAAAAGTTTTGACAGAGTGATAGTGAACCGGATGAAAAACTCAGTATACGTCTAGCTTCAAGATTAGCAGACGGGATTCCGTAAGGATTGGTCGTGCACAGACCAAATCGTGACACCACGGATCACTGTTCAGCAATCCATTGAATAGAATTCGTCACTATACATCAATTCCCTTGACTATGAGGCGTTTGACAGTGTAGATAGGAAAATCTGATGGGACCAATCTTCAGACACCAAATATGAACCACATCTAATTTATGTACAAGTTTTTGTATAGAGCAATCAAATTTTAGAACCTTATGAAGGACAAAGCGTCAATTTGGCTTTCAACTAATTCACTCAAGAGAATACTGGAACGTACATACAAAAACAAACGAATATATTAACAAAATATTAGATTAGAAAAAGCATTTGAAAGTGAAAAGAATACAACAATAGCAGACAATAGAAAAACACTTGCCTGAATACGGCAAAATTTTCAAAGCTATATGATTACCACTTTCTCGAATCAAACGAACTACTTCATCATGATGTAGTCCACATGTTGGAATACCATTTACAGCTAATATTTGATCACCAACAGACAACAGACCCATACGTTCAGCTTGACTGCCAGGAACAAGTTGAGCTATACATATAAAACAGAAAAAACATAGCTCCAGTTAATTCATTCCAAATGGGCTATTTTTTCATTTATTATAAAATATGATAATTTCCTAGTAGTGAAAAACAATCTAATGAATTAATAAACTTGAGGCAATTAATAAAACTCCATGTTCAGTTTGAATATATTCATAGTTTAAGTGAATATGATATTCAAATATTAGAGGCCGTCATCTTACAGCATGTAATCCAGATCTCGTGCTAGTCGGTAATAATTGTAATCAAGAAATAGTTTCATTCTTGTGAAAGATTTAAAATGACACTTCAATGTCACAGGTACATTGATAATGAGCAGTTCGCACTATAACTAATAAACTGCAGGACTGAGATATTAACAACAGTCGACCACTGAGTAGTAACTAATACCTGATCTTAGTTGCTAGCATGACATGATGACTGGGGTTGTTTATCGCGACCACTTTATTGAACTGTACTGGTTAGAACACTTGTTTCTACCATACGTGACACGTCAGCTGGAGAACGATAAGATTAAATGTAGCAAATTAAGTTATCAGGATGAAGTCATATTACCGAGTGCATAATAGTGTGACTGCAGTAACGAGATCCCCTTAGACAACGGTCATCAGTAGCATTTTTGTATACTCGCGATCAAAAGCAAGGATTAACTAGTACATCTCACATTGCCCCATTAATTTCTATTGCTTGTGCTAAGGCGTTACAGAAGTTAACACGTCAAGAACAGATTGGCAAGACAGAGTGTATCCAGCCTCAACCAGTTATCCCATTGGGTCAGGGGTTAATCTTTCAGGCTGACATGGCCACTACCAACCAAGTTTTGCTTTCACATCCATCGAGAAAAAATATCTTCGATTGTTCTGTGTAGGCAACTGAGAAGTGACAGTCGCCCACATAACTCGAATTGATTTGACAAATATTGTGTTATCTATGATTAAAAATTGAACTCTCAGGTAGACAGACACTTTTTATGCGTAATATGTCAATATTAAACTTGGCGTCAGACAAATTCTCAATACATCTTTTGGAAAAAATTGACGAAAATCAAGGTAAACTGACAGAAAACACCGGATTAATTGATAGTGTATTCAAGATTTGAAAAAAGTTCACTCATCATGTTAAAACACATACCAATGTATTCTGTATTCTGAAGACTGTTATTATTGTTACTGTTATTACGATTCACAACAATAGCATTTGAATGTTCACTTAATGAATTGTGAATTGGTTTGGTATTAGTCAAAAAGAAACCAAATCCATCAGATTTTTCACTTCGTGATATGACAACATCAACTGGTTCCAATGAACAGTTTGGATTGAGATTGTCAATTTCAACCTAATCATATAATAAACATTAAAACAAATGATTTATATATATATATATCTTGGAGATAATTTTAAATTTTACAATGAAATGACCGTGAACAGTCATGAATGATATAGAATACATAGATTGTTTTTTAATAGTGGAATTCAGGACAGGCGTTTCGCCTCGTTCAGAGCTCATCAGATGGATGTATAAATATTTTAGAAAAAAGTTGCCCATGTATCCTTATAGGTCACGTTTCCCAACTAGGAAGTTTAGATAGTTGCGCAATGTCGTGGATTAGTTTAAGTTAGGCAGTAACACAATTGAATGTCAAATCAGTAGTTTAAAAATTAAGCGGTCAAAATGCTTAACTACTTCACTCTCTATCACAAATTCAGACGCTGACACAGACCAGTCCTGAAACAAGATTTTACAATTAGAGAAGAGATGAGAGAGAAACGCATTTCGAATGTTCTTGTGTTGTTATTTAAGTCGATCGGAAGACTATTCATTTCGTCAGCGTTAGGTTTAGCATATCTTGAAAACATTGTTTGCATATTCCTCTCATAGGCCAACTATAAAGTTGAATTTTACAGCATCGATTAGCACCGAAGTTTAATTGGTAAATATACTTCAAAATAAAGCACTTAACAAAAAATAAAACGGGATAAACTGAGATGGATTCGTTTTTCTTTGTCTGATAATCCGTTTACAATCTACTTAAGATTCAATTTTATGTATAGCATAATGGACTGTGTAACCACTTAACAAAAGGGAGAGATAAATCCAATAAAATGGCATAATAACATCTTTTTTTTTTACCTGTACATTGTACGATTTATCAATATTATTAAATTAGATTTATACATCCATTCTTCTCATTTGCACTTTAATAAACGTCACAATGATGGATATTGGAATTCCTGTCTATTAAGTTTATCTACGTATTATATATTTTATTCAGACATGTTACTGAACTAATGGCTCTGAGAGATTATGTGTATATATGTCAGATTGGAGAAAAGGAATAAACTAAATACAAACATGTCATAAAATGTTATATTACTTAAAGATACATTGAAGCAGAATGATGACGGCTGTGGTAAAAGGGTGGGAATAAATGGTAAAAGATGTCATTATCAGTGATAAGTTGATTTATCTAGTAACGACAAAAAGCTTACAGTTTCTTTCTTTCTCTCTCTCTCTCTCTATATATATATATATGCAAATCGAGACAACAGACAACCAGAATTATTTATCGGAAATATACGTCATTTTTCACCGAATATGATGATATTACAATCTTTGTGATAATTAATATACATATATATTTGTATGCGAATAACTACCTTTTCATGCAAGATATGTGTGAATCATTACCGTTCCATGTTATTTGCACAAACAACCGATAACTATTTTAGTGGTGCTAATCAAATTTTATCGATCAAGTTACAAAGTGGTCATCAGTCAAAGTGACTCGAAACCCCATACACGATGCTGCATATCATTGTAGGTGACTGAAAACAGTAGACAGGAAACCCTGGAACTAGGATCTAGACTAGTTGGTTCACATCAGGAAGACTAATGGGGAAATTGCTACTTGATTGATGGAATTTAATCAGTAATAAAGGACTAGGTAAACCTAACAGTGACCACTGCTCATCAATTAATCAACAAATTATGTATATATAATCTATTTGCACCCTAGATAACTTAGTGGTAACGTCTCATACTGTGAAGCTGGGTGACCTGTATTTGTATCTAACAGGGAACGCCAGTTTCTTTAAGATTGTGGATTGTATCTTATTGACAAGTCCCAACAAAGATAAAATCTAGATCCAAGGTTTCCTGATGATCCCCTCTGATCATGTAACATAGATTGATTATTTTAATGATATTGCTTGTCGTCAACTGATATTAATTGCGGTAACAGAAATTAATACACGATTGTTTCATCAGTGCTAGGGACTTTTCGACACTATACATGACAAAACATTGTAATTTTATATTTAACAAAGAGAAAAACATTTATTCACAGAGCTAGAATGCAATGAACCCTAATTTAAGATTCAGTAAATTCGAGATATAAATGAGTTTTTGTCCAAAGTTATAAATGAATTATTATCCAATTCCCGACTACGTATATCACTGTTTCCTACCAGAATTTCGATAAATCTGTTTCAAAACTTATTTATTATTTTATTTATTTGAATACATAAATATTGGTACAGGGGGGCACCAAATATATATGCGCCACACAAAACAATGATAATTTGAAGAGGAGGAAAAAAAATATATAAAAAAAAGTAATGAACGTGGGGAATTATATAAAAAAAGAGAGAACAATGATGGGGAAAACGGAAAGGTACAATCAGAAGAAATCTTTCAGTTAAGGAAGATACAACCACTTTTTATGAAGAAAGTAAAAGAAGGTTACAGCAGGATCGCCATTGGCTTCTATTCTGAGCCATATCTGATAACGTCTCTAGCCACTGTGTTACACCGTCTCTCGGACCCCAGCCAGGGAGTCGTGAAGGACCAACAGAAGCTAGCCCTTTGCAGCTTACTTTCATACCACGACAAAGTGTACGTGGTTTCAGAAAAACTGCTTCAGTATTCGTATTCGGTGGTAAAATACAATTTTCAACCAGGCAGTGACTCGAGAACGTTTAGATAAAGCTGAATTTTCACCATAGGCGAGGTGCTGTCTAGGTCGAAACGGATACATAAAGTAGGAATAAGAGAGGGTGAATAAATGACGTGGTAAAATAATAATAATAGTACGAGTCATTTCAATGTTAATCAGAGAGAAAGGAATATTTTCCATAAGCAAATAGTTCATCATGATTTTAGTGCGTGGGCTGAGATACTGCCCAGGTGCCCAAACCGAAACAGGTGGTTTTCTTAGGGGGCCACACCCCGAGCCTTCGACCTAAAGGTCTAGTCCACAAGGCAGTGGAGCATCGTGAGGAGATGCAGTCCCATGGAAGCCGGTGACCAAAAGTTGGTTCATACGCCATTTGTTCCCTCAGGATACTGGAGCCCATGTGCACCATTGAATTGGGATCCGGTTATAGCGCCGGACATTCGCTTTTCGTCCTCTCATTTTTGTAAACAACAGTAATGCCACGAGAAGGCAGTGATTAGGACTTCCCTGGTAGAGGCTGTGTACGCGTGGCCGTGTGAGAGTATTTCGAGAGGGAGGGCGAACCCTCCCCGCTCTCGGCCATACCAGGGCATTGGGGGGTGTTTCATAACTAGTTATTCATCAATTAATATATCATTGACTTTTTACTGATTTTCACGGTTCAACATCACAAGAGTGCGATCGTGGATGCTTATTGCTAATGAGTACCGAATCAGAATGAAATATCAAGTCATTTTATGATGAAAATCACTTTTATTTAAAGAAATCATTGACAATTGAATATAGATAAGTGTGTCAACTAGAGAAATAATGAAAATCAGTAGTGCATACTATTTACAAATCAATACATTGGATGAAATTCAAGACTTTCAGATCTAGCAAAAAAGCATACACAATCTTATTTGTTGACCAGTTATTAATTAAATAAATTCATCGAGCTAATAGCCCCCAAATGCCCAGATACCGTTGAGAGTTTGGAGTGTCCGCTCTCCCTCTCCAAATGCTCTCACACGGCCACACGTATACAGTCACTATCAGGGAGGTTCTACTCATTGCTTTCTCAAGACTGGGGAGTTGTTTACGAAATTAAAATGACGAGATGAGAGTGTCCGGAGCTTTAACAAGGTTGGTGGACCACCTGAGGGGGGAAACCTTGATTCCAAACCATTGGTGCACATGGATCCCAGGAACCAATCGTCGGTCACTGGCTACCATGGGGCTTCATATCCTAACGTTGCTACACTGTCTTGTGGATCAGACCTTTAGGTCAAAGGCTCCGGGTGTGGCCCCCTAAGAAAACCACCTGTTTCGGTTTGGGCACACGGGCTGTATCCTAGCCCTTACACAAATCGAATGATTTATGTGGCGCATATGTATTTGGTGCCTCCTTGTACCAATGTTTATATGTTCAAATAAATAAATAAATAAACCGAGCTAAGAAAAAACACAAGAACTAACCTTTCCTCTTTGTAAACCCAATGTAACTTGACCAACAGTATGTGCAGCTCTATCTAATAATTCTACAACTTCTGCATGTGTTGCTCCAATAACACGTACACCATCTATTGATATTAACTTGTCTCCAGTACGTACAACTTCACTAAGTTGAGCTGAACCACCCATAAGCAGAGCACCGATAGATACCTGAAAACAAATTTTTTGAAAAAAAAAACGTAAATTACATCAACATGAATTCTAGGTCTAAAACGATAGTATGTTATCGAAATAAATAACAATTGAAAAGATCATGAGGGTTTTGTGTTTAATATTCATCGATGACAGAACAGATGTGTTTGAAGTTAGATTGTGTGCATACTGTTTTTCATGGCTGATGAATTTATCAAGTCGCTGAGTTACTATACTGTTTTTATTTTATTTTACAAAAATATATTTTTGATCAAGTAAAGCCTTAAAAGACATCATATAACTTTAACATTATTCGTGTGTACATTTACAAACAAATTACTTCATATTACATTTATTCAACAGTATTACACGTATGATATCACAATGGACCTCAAATGCCATGGTATGGCAGAGAATGGGGAGGGTCAATTCTCCCTCTCGAAATGTTCTTATATGGCCACGCGTATATTATAGCCACTGTCAGGGAAGTACCACTCAATGCCTTCTTGCGGCATTACTGTTGTTTACGAAATTGAGAAGACGAAAAGCGAATGTCCGTCGCTTTAACCGGGGTGGTGGATACGGACGATTCACCTGGAGGAGTTGGAAAACCCTGATTTCAAACCAACGGTGTACATGGGCGTATGAACCTATTGTTGGTCACCACCTGCTTTGGGTTTAGGCAACCAGGCAGTATTCCAGTCCTCACACAAAATTAAAGTGATGCATATATATTTTGGTACGCACTTGAACTAATGTTCATTTGTTTAATTAAATAAATAAAAAAGCTCTTTACCATCAATACATTGTCTTCTAAACCCAATATAATAGTCCTCTTAGGTATAACACATACTATGTAACACATAGTCAGTAGGTTTCGTAAACTTTGTATGAAGACTTAAAAGTTATTATTTCAAATTCGATTAGGTTGGCAATCCATAACGCAAATTTCTTGCTAATTGTATGATGGATGAAAGCATTAGCTGATTACTAGAATCAGAAAAAAAGAGTACTCAAAGTAAGTCATTTCGAACGAATGATCGAACGGTTGCACATGGTGTTTAGCTAAACGCCAATGTGTAGAAGTTACTTTATAAAAATCCAATATGTTCGAGTGATAACAACCAACAATATACATAATAATAATAATAAAAAGCGAACAAACAATAAATTTTCTTTCGACAACAAGCAAACCTGAGTATTTTCTTCAGCTCCTCCGACCAGGTTAAATCCAAAACCAGTTGATTGACGCTTTAAATGTACAAGAAACTCCCCAGGAAGCATACACAATGGTGCTGTTGAGGATGTCATTGCTGACGTCGTTACCGCTGTTGCTGATCTAACAATATTATTGTTTGGCCTGTTAGATACGGATGATTGTGAATGACGCAATGGAAGCATGCGCCCAGGTCGAAGTAATGAACCATAAGTTGTTGATGAATTAGGTGATTCGGGTGAAAAGTTATCCTTGTTTAAACCAACAACTGAAAAAGAGGTTAGAAAACAAGAGGAAACTTAAACGTAATTTGTTCAACTTACATAATGATCACGAAAAAGATCTGTAGGTAAGATAAATTTTTGTACGTGTTGACATTTCAATTTTTACTTTTAACTCAGTTACCAGAGATACCAACTCGTGTACTTGCTTTTCATTAATTCGTTAGGTGTGAAAATTGAAGATATTATCTAGATGTCCAAAGCGAAGTAGATGGAGTGGGATACTAATCTACGACCTAGTGGCTGAAAGTCGAGTAAATTAACCACCAAGCCACTACTTCTGTTTTGTTCTCAGGAGTGAATATTTCAATTAGGAATCAATTGTTGTCTGGGGGAAACACCAGTATCTGATTTAGGTAGAAATGAGCCTAGAAAAATATCCTATGAGTGCTAAATCAGCTCAATATGATAACTTTATTTGTGATAGGTTATCTTAACAGGTCATGTGCTTTTAAATTCAAAGCAGTTATTTTATTCAGTTTGATTTTGAGAATTTGACTGATCGACCATTTCAACATAGCCATTCAGAACAGATTAACTTCAGAGTTTCTCGAAAACATAAAAACCCCACTTCCTATTTAAAGTAGACGCTAATGATACTGTCTAAAACAATAGTCAAACGTTTGCATTAATTAACATAATCTATCCTCATAAATTATGCTTAATAACTGCCGGATAGTACAATGAACTGTTACAAAGTATATTTACTATTTATCAGAGAAATATAAATACTTCAATAGTTTAATGTGTTTAAACTGTTATTCTCGTAGTTATGATCACTTCTATGTATAGGAATTAAAGATAATGGATCAGCAAACAAACGAATAAAAATCAGTGGTGGTCTAACATCAATCGGTTCATGATCTCAATCAAAAAACAATTATATGTTGAAATCTGTTATAACTTTCACCCCTGTCAATTATCATGTAACAAAATTGCCGATCAGAATATCGACCGCTATGACCTTGAGTCAGTTCTGATTCCTCATTGGTCATCAATCTAGTAAGATCTCTCCTAGCTGTGTCTGTTGACTCCAGAACACAAATATCGGCCGGACTTGTAGATTAGGATAAGTTTAGGATGGTAAATAGTATTGCAGTAGCCAATAGGCTAAATGAAAACCTATGATAAAAGGAATATTTACATATATATATAACTCGTCGCTATCATTCATTTATTCTTCGTTCGGATGTAACAAAATCCACTTACATTGATTTGCTTATTGTAATGCATGAAAATATGTGATATGATGGGAAGAAAAATCAATATTGATTGATTAATCATAATATGAGTTTTATCTATCATTACATTCTTTTGATTCAATGTAATGATTACGCAATGTAATATTTCTTTTCTCGTATGATATTTATTCTGTATAATATACAATATTCTTGTATTCCATTGACTATGAACTATACTCAGCATATAATTTCTTATCACTGTGAGTATTTTTCATGTATGTGATTTCATTCTAATTATAATTCAAAACGGGTGTACAATCAATATATAAACGAGTATATTTTCTACTAAAGAGACTTCGCTTGTCTCTGGTTGCTGCAGAATACACTTCTTATTTTAAGCTTGGACTTCTCCCTCTAGATAGAGGGGCTGGGGCTCAGCAATAGCTAGCTTACTGGACCTTGATCACCGAATTTCGTTCTCGTTCGCAATCTAAGTGAACTCGTTAAACTTCAAACATAACAATATGTTACTGCCAAAAACACACACACACAACCATAACAACTTAACACTCCATACAGAACAACGCATAAAACACAGAAATTTATGCAAACAGAAAAAAGTGAATACAATGAATTAGTGAAAAATCACAAACTAGATTGAGTAACATGAACAACAGATTAAAATAAACAAATATACTGATGTGTAGAAGCAAAAACGAAACACAAACATATCTTGCTATTTGTCTAAGTTTGAATGTATGTCCATTTTCTGTAAAATATAATATGTTAATCGATTTAACTTTACACATGCACACACACACACGTATACTCTTCAGGACGATGGATACAAACAAGCAAACAAATAAACACATACATATACATACAAAAGTACTGGTTTCATTTCTTTAAAATAATTTTATAATCTAATGATTATTAAATAACAATTGACTGTTAGTTAGCTATCAGCTTTTTGATATCATCAGTTAATTAGTCTGAGAACATGTGAAGTAATGACAATGAAAAGTCATCAATTTGATTTAGAGTAAACGAAGGTAGATAGCTGAATAAACTATTCATTAATACAGACACATACGAATATTAGTGCGAATAACGATGACTATTTACAAATTAGGCTACTTCTAGTATAAATCCCTAAGCCAAATATAACTCTATTGAAAATCAGAAAATCTGTATAGTTGTTTAAGTTCTTGTTCAAGACTATTCAGAAGTTGTTTCATACATGAAGCATTTCGGTTTCACACTACATAATGTCAGTCTCAATCGGTGTATATGTGTACAAAACACATAGACTAGTACTATTCAAATATCATAAATGATATTTAAAGGAAGTTAGAAGAGTTCCATTTTATCTCACAGTTAACAGTTGTGTAGTAAATGAGAACACAAATAGGGACAACTAAATTAATTTGACACAACATAATAGAATATCTTGGTAAAATCTGAGAACCATACAGTAAATATCTCATTTGAAAAATGTCCACAAATTGTCTCAGACTTTATCGTTCCTTCATTTTCATACCAATCACTTATCTTTGATCTTCCCAAACTTCTGCAGCGAGGCATTTCACTTTCGACTGGATATATACCACTTACACCTGTAAACATCAGTAGCACACACCGCAGTTGAATTACTTAATAAATAAAATTCAGATGTCTAAATGTATCTTTGCTAAGTGGAGATCACATTTGTAGATAACTTTTCATTAAGAACTAATGTTAGTAAACAGAACTATTGAAAACAAAAAAGGGACAACGATAAAGTTAATTTATTTTATTTTAATTTACAATAACTGTATCTTTTATATGATTTTAAATGATCAAAAGACCAATATATATAAGAAAGTGTAAATATGACGAATCAAAAAACCCTCATATTTAGGTGGTAAACATTTTGAGAGATAGTTCTTTTGTTTTTATGGATATTTTGTTGCAAATATCCATATAAAGATAACATTTTCTTCCTAACTTTTTAGGGAGATTTAGTTTCCAACCTAGAACGCGTAGACGACATAGTGCTATTTAATGAAGATGTTGAGACACTGAATAGTCCCCTGAAAACCGTAAATAATTATGTGAGCGCGTTTAGGATGGCTCGTTTTCCCTCTAAATCCAAAATGTTCCTTCAGCACTGATCTGCACAACTCGTAAACTGACCGTAACCGAGTGAGGAAGTTGAGCGCGTTGTCTATTTGACTTAACTGGGTGGTTTGGTATCTGACGAAATCTTGGCATGGTTTCAGAAAGTTTGATCCGCTTTAGACATTTTGTCTCACCTGTAATATATGAGAGATGTTTGTTTGCCAAATAAAGGACGATTAAACTGAGTACCGGTCCATTCTGTATTACTCTATGGCAATGAAAAATGGTTCATAAAATCAAAAACCATGCACAGGCTGCGGGCTTTCGATCATAGGTATCTTTAAAGTGTTGCTGGAGTATCATGGAATGACCAAGTGACTAATGCTGGGGTTAGACCGATGATGAGGTCGTGAATCTTCATCGATATTTGTGTAACGTATGACTAAGTCGTGCATTGGATGGCGTAGGAGTAGGCAGGAATAGGCTCTGTATAGTTCTTATTAGTCATGGTTAGTAAGACTAGTTGGAAAAGCCGCTCCACTATACTACAATGAATTATTATCCTAAATTAACTAAACAGACGTCGTGAACAAGATGATCACATGTGCTATCAAAGGTATGAGGCTGCCCACACAGTGGATGGACATTTCCTCTAGAGGGATTTGAATAGGAAGCTATGTTAGTGGTGGTCTTAGAGGCCTGGGAGAGCAACTGCAGCGCCAAAGGAACAATTGTTTGAGGTCGTTCACGCACAGCCCTTCTATCGGGAGTTTCAGATTTGTAAACCCCACACGTCAAAACGCCTTATCACTGGAGAAGGAAATCTGCAGGGTAAGATAAGTTGTGATATTTTTAGGGTTGACGTTTTTTAACCTCTTCTTTGCATTGTCAGAAGCTTCGTTGCAGATGTTGATTTTTTGAAGGAAACGCCATACTGCTGTCACGCTCCTCTACATTCAGCATTATGACTTTGCTCATAAGTTGCCACTTTTAGACTTACCGTTCTCCAACAGACCTGCCTTGAATAGTAAGACCTAAAAGAACATGTGTTTCAGCCAATATAGCTCGGTTGAGTCATCGTGAATGACAAGCCCGATCATCAAGTAAAGGCAGCATCTAGGCTTGAGCATTGTATAAATGGTTTTCCATTTATGAAGTGAATATTGTTTCATAAAATACCTTGACTCTCAACCATCAGGTTTCATGTTAAGACGTTCCTTTATTTAATTAGGCATAAATCAATAGGGTAATATATTTGTAGAACTCATAAGAATACATAGACCTGTAATATGGTTACTGAAATGCATTTATATAATTTTAAGATTAAACGTAAATGATCTACGACTGAAGTAATAATATTTTATTTACCGCTATCATCAACGGGATGTACACGTCGGCGTCTATCCGAAATCACAGATAAACCCATATTATTATTAATATTGCCATTGTTATTATTGGAATGATGAATAAAATCTGTTTGGTTAAAGTTTGACCGACTAATTAAATCGGACGGTTCGTTTTGATACGAATGTTGATAGTGACGCTGATGATATTGATGATTAGGACTATCTAAGCCTAAACGCTGATCCACATATGGATCTGGAGTTTGTGCACGTATATGCGACGAACTACTTGAAGAAATACTATTTTCTCCTGTACTACCGGAAGTTCGATGATGGTAACCAATTCTGGAAGAAAGCTGTAAAAGAGATTGAATTGAAACAAAGGAAACTAATAAGCATTATCACTAATCTTTTAAAATAGGATTGCAACAGACTTGTAGGTGGCAGTCATTATAGATTGACATCAATCAGAGTATCCTAGAAAACAATAGAATACTAATAAGATGTTTAGTCCTAATACGAGATTCTTCAGGTCTCATCAGCTAGAACACAATGATTTGCATTTCCCGTCAGTTATTCTTACGCAATGTAGAACCTAACATACATGTGCATCGGTTCAAGTCGCCACACCAAGTAAGCATAGAGATGCCAGAGTAGTAGAAGCAATAATAGTGACAGCAGAAAATATTATTTGCGAAAATATATATTTGTGCAATAAAACAACCCTAGTATAATTTAGAAGCTTAACATCTAAGAAATAATAAATGGCCGATTTTCAACCATGTTATTAAATGTCGCTAACAATTGATCACGATAATCGTACTGTCCCCAACCAAATAGTCTATATTTCCAGCCTGAATGAACTTGTGAATTTTGTCTGTATAATATTTTTTCGTAAACTAATATGTCATTTTACTAGAATATAAAAAATTTTTTGCTGCTTAATTGTTCTTTCTTCTGATATCTAGTAGTTTAGGGTCACTGAGTCATCAGTTAGTTTTGAAGGAATAATTAGAACTTGAACACATTAAATGCATATTCAAGCGGTCTACCACTATACACCTACACATTCGTGCAATATTTCTTCGATACGGTTGAAGATACCTTCAAATATCATTTTTTCAAATTTGAGGTTTACATCGAAAGAGATGACTGGGCTGTTAAAACATTTCGACAACGATTCGTCAACTAAAGATTAACCGATCAAGTAGTATTTTTAGCTCCTATACGAAATGTGTGATTATGAATCGTATACGCAAAACTGTAGCCGTTGAATACTAAGAGTAAATATTACTGTTTACACTATTTTATATGTTTTATGTGCAATTATGACTGAAAGAACTTAAAGTTAAGCAGTCTGTAAAATATAAATGGAATGATTTGAAAACGAATTTTTTATTTCTCTAAAGCAAAGTGATACAGTGAAGCAGTCAGAAATACCCAAATGATAAATGTACGTGATTGGTCATGATTAGGTTTTCATTTTAGAGGGATACGACACGTTACGCTGAAGTCACTTAAGGGATGTATATAAGACTAAACATACGTGATTTGGTATAACCAAATAATTTAGGCAGCAAAACTGTACTATATTACCGAATCAACCAGCATTCGAATGAGTATTTTAAAGTCACAGCGTGTCAATCATTGAAAAATACACACATTTTAGTACACAGTGAAGAATTTCAGTGAGAACATTAAATAATTGATAGATGAAATCAGAAGTATGGTCTGTCCTCAATTGAAAGATAACAATGCAAGGAACTAGGAAGTGAACCGAAGATTTAACCTTGATCGACTAGTTAGTTAGATTTCCAGACAAAAATATCTACACAATCATTTCAATAATGAAAAAGTACGTTCAGATAAACATCACTGAATATAATAATGATAGGTAAATCTGAAAGTGTTTTAAGAGTACAGAATATCATTACAAATACTTTCTCCATAAACATTTCGTAAAACATTACTTGTAGGAGTTCATATCAAGCAACATAAAGGAAATATAGGTAAGGCTGAAAAATTAGTTGAGCTACTATAGAATTTCGATGAGAAAATCATCATGGAGAAATATATTATTAACATACAAAAAACATATATTTCATAATTAATCTATTTTTATATTGTTTGTTTGAATCTTCCCATTGATGTTTAGGACTACAATTGATTAGTCGCTTATTGGCATATGTACATCCTGTGCGGATTGCCTGAATATTGCCTTAAGTCACAAGTATTATAAGCAGAGATGGAGTGAACATTAAATCTACGATGCAGGTAAATGAGACGAAACGAGCTTTCTGGATTCTACTGCTTGCCACCATTCATATCTTTGTAATACTTCTTAGTTGTTTAGTTCTCTGTATTATAAATAATTTTTTTATAACACTTGTCTTCATGAATGATTAACTATGAACTTCCTGTTATCAAGGTTATTCCAGAAATCGTTCTAGGTCGTTGGTACAGTATAGCTTCACTCAATTCTGATAGGGTGAATGATGATTCAAAGACGAGTAGATAATATGAATTTATTTGTCACAGTAAAAACATCTAGCAAAACTATATAAAAAATTATAGGGAAAATACTCACATGATTTCGTTGAGGTTGAGGAGTAGCATAAATAATACTCAAATTATTATTATTAATAGTAGTGGTATTTATGACATTACTACTAACAGTAACATCAGTGGGTGGAGAACAGGGAACAACACCGATAATTGATGTATTTGATTGCTGGTCAGTTGATTTAACATGAAAGTCTGCAACAGAGAAAGAGAAACGAACTGTAAGCTACTTCTTAATCATTGCAAATATTTTTATAGGTGCATATTCTAAAAAGGTGTATCATGTTTAACTTCTAATCGTAGGTTAAAAAAAGCCTGATTTTATCAGATATCCGTACATGTTAGATGTTAGGTAAAAGTGAATTGACAAGAAAATAAGAGGGTACCACAAGAAAAAAGCTTTATTCCAGTTAAAATATCAACTACCTATTGAACTAGTACTCTTCTAACTACCGCCAATTGGAGTTATGAATTTACATGTATAAATGAGTATATAGGAAGAACTAACAAAGAAGGGTTTCAAGATCAACAATGAATCAACTTTAGGAAAGTATTTCCGATGAACGAAAGAACATTAGGCCTCTTAGCAATGGCCTACCTTCCTAATCACTTAAAGAGTAAGACAAAAGAGGTTCAACTCGTCATAGATCGATATCGATCGCGGAAACTATTGAAAACCAGAGAGCGATCCATAGTTTGTACTTTGAGGTATGGGGATTTTTGAGCAGTGCGCACTCATAACCCAGCCAGGGAACGAAAACAGAACCTATTTGTTAAAACAATTGGGCCAGCATTCGAATTCTACTACTTCACGATCATCCAATGCTATTAGTGATAACTATCTCCCTGCCATGTTTGATCACCCCCAGTCATGACATTTCACTGGAACTGTAGTTTGGTTAGAGGGATTAAACGTTCGCCACAAAAGGTACAGATCCTAGACTTGATCAATGGCAGGGTTGTAAATGTGCACTGTTGTGGAGTGCGGTACTATGATGAGACGGATGCCTATTGCACCATGGTTTTCATGAGTACTCTAAATGAGATCAATTTATGGCAAATTAAATCTACTAATAAAAATTAATCTATCCAACACTCCCAGATCAAAAATAAAGCATCATTTACAAGAAAAGTAAAAGATTCCACTAGAAAATAAAAAGTAAACAAAATAAACGCAAATCTAAATCGAAGGATCATAAAAATCTAAAACAGAAAAGAAATGAATGAAAAGTTCTTCCGGTTAGATTAAAGAGAAGAATATTTAGAATATTCCTAGTCCATAGGAAAATAGAATGAGAAAGAGGGAATTAAACAAGTTAACAGCACAGAAAAAAACAGCCAAACAAGTACAAATCCTCCGAGAATGACTCATTTTAAAATAAGACACATAAATTAGCATAAAAACCATAATGAGAATGAGGATAAAATAACAAACTACTGAGCTTATTGTCATTTATGTACAGTTGTTTTTCTTTAAACAAATAAAAAATAATTGAATGATGATGTGCGCACGTACTTGTGTGTGTGTGTGTGTGTGCGAGTACATGTCTACAAACACCCGATGGAGATGTGAAAACAGCAGAATCACAGATATAATTAAGATAACATTGAATTAAAGCTTAGGTTTCCTAAAGGAACTCTATTTAATGTGGACATTTACCTACCACCAACACACAAGCAAACGACAACAAAACTCATTATATACTGTTATTTTATCTTT
The DNA here is from genome assembly GCA_946903255.1 of Schistosoma spindalis. Classification (NCBI taxonomy): domain Eukaryota; kingdom Metazoa; phylum Platyhelminthes; class Trematoda; order Strigeidida; family Schistosomatidae; genus Schistosoma; species Schistosoma spindalis. The sequence continues at coordinate 20,699,350 of OX336418.1, forward strand.
AATACAGAAAAAACGCTCATTAGTTAGATGGGATTAAGAGTAACATTGTAGTCAGACAAAATATATATTTCATAATGCTAAAAAATAGCGAAATAAAATAATAAAATTTTGAAACCCCCCCCCCGAAAAATGTAAAGTAATAAAATGATAAGAGAAAAAGATAAAGAAAAAATAAACTGATAAGTAGTAAAAATAGATAAAAATTCAGAAAATAATCAATATCGAAAGGATGAAGATAATTTGTAGTTTAGTTGGATGTTTTCTGTTATATGATTTCTTAGGTAAATGGTTTAATTAAAAAGTTTGTATTCTCGTTCTGGATAATATCATCAGTGCCGACTCTATATAGAAGTGTGTATCTGACACTGACTAGGTTGTAAGGTACGAAAATGAAAGCTCCACAATTAAGCCGTTTAGTTCAGAGAACACATTATTATTAAAGTAATGAATATTGTGATTAGTAGTTGTTTTTGGAGATTCGCATGAAACAATAAATGTGAATAACTGTAGTCGATAGTACGAATTACTGGATTCTAGCTCAATGTGACTGGGTTAACATAAGACCTGAATGTGCTTGAGTTCTAGTGCAAAAACATTTCCGTGTACATGGTTTTGAACTACAGTTAGTGTGCAAAGGGGTAATGAAAATAACGACTAACCAAATCTAAGCAGGTGGAGCAAGACCCAAAAGTAAGACCTGGTAGTTTTAATTACTAAACGATGGGTTAAGTAGTCGTAAACTAAGATAAAACAGTAGTCACTTTTTGATGAAAGCTAATTTTAAAATGAGATGAACTAACATTTACGATAACTGAAAAATGATTCAAGTGAATAGGGAGTTTAAGATGTAACCCTTGTATAAAGAATAATCAAAGAGATTATGTTAGACAAATTTAGATGATTCCCCAAAAGTCTTGAAAGGTCGGGGAAATGTTGAAAATACTTTGATTAATCCATGTTGCTTGGGAACCTACAAGAAAATTCTAGAAGAGGGATTGTCTTAATAAGGTCACACAAAATACTACAAATGTCCTAGTTTTCTGTATACAAGTTAGTCTTTGAAGCAACGCTTTTCACACACATTATGCCCGTTTTTTCTGTTTAGGGTTCAATGGTGCAAGATTTCAATGAGTGTTTAAAGTAAATTTATCAGATTGTAGTCAGGAATTTGAATACCACTGTTAAGTATAGTTTTATCGATGTTGCTTCAAAACATCCTCTTTATATCAGGATTAATGATACTAACTGGTTGCCCGAACCGAGGTCAATGGGGTTGAATGTGAACCTGACACCTAACGATTGAAAGATAAATCCTTAAACCGTCAAGCTATTGTTCTGGGAGTACTATAGAAAGAAACAGACGATGATTATTTTCACGTTTGATGTGCTGTCAACAATGTGTGATCAGGTATCTGCTTAATGCATAAAACATTTATCCAGTATGAATTTTTCACTGAAAGATACCATTAAATGTAGTCTAAAATGTGTGTTAATAAACCAATAACTATTTCTTGAAACTTAATACAATAAATCTATGACCAAAAGCACAATTATTTACGAAAACATTATCTTGATCAGTAAACAAACTAATTTTAAGTAAAGAAAAAACACGCAAACAATATGACAATTTTTGGATGAGTATATTACTTAATAATCTATATATTAAGCTGTTTAATGATGATAGATGTATGTTTGTATGTTTATTATTTGGCATAGTACAAATGACGACAACAACATACAAAACAAAAGTATAATATTTCGAGGCGAAAGCAAAGACAACAAGCCAGTAGCTAAGCGGATGACAGAATAGTATTTGAGGCGAACAGTATCGGGTTCGAGCCCCAGAGTGGACATCGAATCTGTGATGCAGGCACATTCAACTGGCGAGTTCCAAATAAGATGAAATGCACGCCCTGAACCAAACAGCTAGCCACTATCCAACTCTACTTCATAACAACAACAACTTAATTTTCTAATGATTCAATTCTGATTGTCATTATAACAAACATGATAACAATCATCCGTGTGATATTTCAAACTGGCTATCTTCGCTATGATTGATAAGGCGTACACCAGTTACAATAATAGATTGTAGTGAAGTATTATCGTTTAATTTAACTATCAGACTTAACAGCTGAAGTCGTAAGACTTAAGAAACCTTCGCCCGATTCAACTTAACTTCAAGGTGATATGAGGAAAAATCCTATTGTGTGGTTTCAGATCTATGTGAGTAGCCATCTTTTGATATTTTTGTGAAGGATCTTAAATCCGCAGAACGTACTCCTACTACTTCATTGTCTTCTTAATGGAAAATTTCAAACTTGTGTTTTCGTTCTCCGAGATTATCCCAGGTTGAATGCCCTTCATTCTTGTAACAACCAAACATGCTCTCCTACTATTGATTCATTACTTTCTTGAATGTATGCTAATTTTTTCATTCCACTTTTCAGGACATAATCGTTGTTTGCTTGAATTAATCTTCCATAGTTCCCCCGAATTAAATTTCACCAGGCAGATATTTTTATACTTTTGGATTGAACAAGACAAGGAAGAGGATAAATGGTTGTTGTATATAGTGTAGTAGGAGATGAAAACTAAGCTAATCTCACTATATGGACAAGTAATATGAATTTTGTGAAATACTTTGAAAATTTCTTACATTACATTATCCTAAGCGTTTAGCTTTAACTTCGTATACAAGTTTATGTATGAAAGAATTTAGAAAAAAAAATACACAAACCTACCATTTATATACTGATGATTAGCTATGTTCCCACGATAACGCTGAAAACAGAAAATCAATTGAGCGGAAAAGTGAAATAAATAATCCGTTAAATAATAATAAAAATGACAACAAAACAATTAATTAAAAACAAAATTAAATGGACATATTAAATTGTAAGAAACATGAGAAATGATAATACTAGAGAATTAGTGTAATAGGTTACAAAGATCCAATCTCAACAATTAGGCTTCGAGTGTAGACGCAAATTTGAGCACTTGGTTGTTGCTCCAATTATCACATAAATATTGACTCAGTAGCAGGTACAAAAATCAAGTGTGACTCAGTAACGCAGTTTAAAAGTTTAAGCAATCGACCTTAAATCATATGTTTTACATGAGGCTTGATGAAGCTAACCGGGTATTTATATGAAATTGAATGGGTTTGAGTTTGAGCCGGTGACCTAATATTTAAAACTTGAGTGCATTAATTACCAGTCTTTTAACTTCATGAAACAAAGTATGAATCGGTAATTAGTCATCAGCTATCAAGATAATCAAATGTAGAATGATTCAGGAAGTATTACTGTTTAACAGTAGGATATTTCTAAATGAATTTCCTTTATAATCGATAGCAGCCAAGCGTATTTTGATTAGGGGGATGATTATATCTCACAAAATATCTCGAATCCGAAAGTAGTTAATTATTAGCTAACCGAGTTGCGACATCTCTAGAACTTCAACAAGAGAGTCGCGATGTATCGGCAGATAGCAGTTCTTTACAGCTTTTTTTGTACCTAAGTACCATGTCATAAAATAACCATCTCCGTTTTCTCTAACCAGTTCCAGAGTTGATGAATGATGCACGATGTGGAAGTCACTAAGATGAGATTTGTAACATATGACCAGCCTACCGGTGTTTCAAGATGATGCCACTAAGTGAATTATCGTCACCGCACCTGAACATACACTGTCAAATCTTGGAATTATCAATATAGTTTACAACTGGATCTGAGAATTCTTTCAAAGACAATAAAAATGAAATATGGGAACATTGACAACCCTCAGCTGTGATGGGTCAAATTTGATGAAAGTAGATAAAAACTACATTCATTAATGAGTTTCTAAACTCTAAACTATTATAACTAAACTATCATCACGACAACGCCAAAAATAACCTAGATTAGGATATGCAGTTTTGGCTTTGACTATACATGGATCAATGTTATCAGTCAAACCAAAATTAGCACATACTTACAAAACTATCATCCATATACAGGAAAATAAAGATACAATTATTAATTCGAATGAATTAGGATTTTTCTGATCATTTTTATGTTATGTTACAAATAAAAATTGGAAACGGGCATAATAATAATCAAAGCATTAAGCTTAGTTACAGCAATTGAACAAACACCTTATCAAAAAATTTTTTTTAAAAATAGGATAACTTTTACATAGACTAATAAAGCTTTTAGTAATATTTACAAAAAAGAAAAAGAAAACAGAAAACACTAAATATATGCCAGTAGCTACAGGGAAAAAGCCAATTGAAATGAACTAGATAAGAGACAACAAGTGATCAGGAAAAAAATGTAATTACGTTACAATTGTATTACCGACATTTTTTTCAAAAGTTATACATTAAAAACCGATAAGCATATATATTTTTTTATTGTTAAATAACTGCCTACTTAATTATCATTGAACATTGATGAAAGTGCATTAAATCAAACGCAAAAATATATATATAAAAACACGATTCAATATAAACAAGATAGAAACGAAATGCGAATATGCGAATGTTGATTATTTAATGCATTAATATTTTTAGAACTTGAAAAATATAGTAAAAATGGATAGTAGCTAGCAGTAGAATCTAGGATGAGCATTTCGTCCCATTTGAGACCCGTCAGATGGATGTATCTGTATTTCAGAGTTGATGTTCACACTCTGAGAAGATACAAGTAAACAATACCAAATGAATTTATGTTCTATATTATGAAATGTTTAGAAGAATATTATACAAAGAACTTTAATTATGTAAGTTTAACAATTTCATTTATATCCGGATTTTCGGTATGATCAATAATGAGTTGACAAACGATTCTATTTTAAGTATCAATTATGTGCAAATTCATTGATCAATATAGTATTATGTGATAACGATTCGAATATCCATGACTAGCTTATACATAGTCCATATTAAAATTGTTATAACTTGTGAATATTTTCCAAAATCCCCGTCCCCATTTGTTATATCTTGTGAATCGAATGCTACTTGTCGTCGTGTTTTGGGGTTAATAAGTCTCCAGTTATACCAGTCTTTGTATTCTTACTTTCACGTTGTGGGAATCGCAGAGGTCCCTCGTTCTGAGTATAAGTGATAAGCGTTCCAATAGAACAATCAGCGACGACGAGATAACAAGTAGCATTCGATTCACAAGTTATAACAAAAATAGTACTTATTATCCAGTGAAATTTTGTTTACACAATTTGCTTTACAATGTTTATTTTGAATACAAAACAAGAATGAATGAGTCGCTGTTGAATTTAAATCATCAACCGAGAAAGAAGCGTTTGTAGGTGTGTGTCTATTTCAATCCTATATCATTTCAAATACCATGATGATACAACAATACAGCATTACGATCACTATAAAATACTTTAAGTGGTAAATCTAATGGTTATTCATTATTTTAAATTTGGTAAGTTGGTAAGTTTGGCATTCAATATTTGTAAAAACAAAAGTTGTTAACCAGAAATAAAACATACAAATCAATATACCTGTTCATTGAAATTCAATGAATTCATTTCAAGCAATTCAGTATCCAGTAATGATAACGGGGAGGTATACAAACCTGTAAATTACGTAGAGACAACAATAAATTATAGGATTATTTATGATAAATTGAAATGCCCAACATATTCACCACCATCAATATAAATGTTAATTATGACATCTTGTTGCACTAATCTAGTATGACAACTCGCACCAGCACGTACCTGTGCCAGGATCAGTGTTAATGATGTCTATCTGTCTATTAATCAATCACGACATATGCATAATGAAGAAATAAAATTAATGAATAGCCACATTTGCGAATAAGTGCACATTTAAAAACATACCACTCCTTTTCTTGGTTACCCGAAGTCAAAGCTCTATTCAAGGACAGTGAGAGCTTATAGTCTTATCCATCAGAACTAATCAGACAACTTATAATAAGGTTCAAGGTACGTCTACAGTAAATTCAATTGATATCGACTTAATCTACAACATACATATCACCAGACAGATAAAATGACTGTGAATTCTGAGCAACATTTCTTCTGCATTAGTTACAGGCCAGTAAAGATGTTTCAGGTCTACTGTAGACAACCCAAGAAGTCCATTTATCTTTGTATAAATTAAATCACAAATGGATAAATAAAGTACAAAAACTACTTATTACACACATACAATTTGAAATTATGGGGAAGATCAGTAGATCAAATGGATATTATCGGTACTCTTGAGTTCTCTGAGCTAGATGATTCAATTGTGGAACTACATGTATAAGTAACCACTGACGATATTCATCAAAACAACAATCAATGAAAGCTCCATAATTGAACCATTCAAATCAGAGAATTTAACAACATTAGACACATATATTCATAATACATAACTGACTGAGACAAACGTGTTTAGTTGAACTATCAATTGTACAATAGTTATTGCCACATTACAATATTTAAATGTTTTTAATTGACTAAAGCTATTTTGCTTCATTTCAATTCTAAGGATCAATATAATCCATTTGAAAATAAGGGGAAAAAACCGTTTCCCGTACAACACTCACAAGAAGTAACATGTTTTACTGTTTGTTCTATTATCATTAAAACATATGACATAATGTGATGATTTTATCTTGAAAATTATTTATAAAAATAAAGTGGTACTACTATGCCTGTCAATCTTTATGTAAAACACTTTACATACAATTAAACAAAAAAAATTGTAAATGTGACTGATCAGAAGTAATTTATGATTGAGATTCATTTAATATAATCATTGCACTCAGTATTATAGAATTGATAGCAGAATTCTGAAAATTACATTTATTGATTATTTCAGTAGGATATTTATGGGTATACTAGGAAGAAGCGCTGGAAATGGATAGGACACAGATTTAGAAAAGTACCCAACTGCGTCACAATCCAAGCCCTCACTTGGAATCATCAAGGCCAAAGGAATAGAGGAAGACCAAAGAACACATTACGCCTGGAAATGGAGATAGACATCATAAGAATGAACAACAATTGGATGGAACTAGAAAGGAATGCCCGGGACAGAGTTGGTTGGAGAATGCTGGTTGGCGGTCTTTGCTCCATTAACAGAAACAGGCGTAAGTAAGGATTTATGGGCATTATCGTGTGTAATTCTATTATGTAATTCATTCAATTTTGACAGTTATTCAGTATGACATTTATTTATGCTATAATTATTTAAATTCAATTAATAACCATTGAAAAGTGAATTTGTACGTAAGACACAAAGAGATAGTTCTCCGGAAAAAAAATATTATTCTAAGTATAAAAAAACTAGGCTCTTCCATTCTGACATCCCAAGTTTTAATCAAACATAATAGTTCTAAGGAGTTGGAGTTACATTTACTGTCGGCTTTGATATCATGAGTGAAAATCTGTATCTAATTATCGTACAAAATTCACTCGATCAAATCGGTTCATATTTGTTCTTCAATAATTTTTTTAAAAATTCACATATTTCTCATATGATGGAGAAAATTCGTAGTTCATTGAGCTCTCCGAATTAGACGACTGAATGCCGAAGCTTTCATTATCATTCTCAGCAAGGTCATTGGGATGAACCAAAACAGCACTTGTGGAATAAATAGGAAGACCACTTCTATATGAATTAGGAGGTGAAGATCTTGCCCATAATGACAATCAAAACTTTTCCATTGAACCATCGAATTCGGAGAAATTAATACCACCAAAAATACATATTAATGTAACTGGTTTTGACCTATGTCGCCTCATTGGTAAATAATATAACTACAAAACTGTTCAAAATGAAGTATGGAGTGATGTTTGAACATACAAACCTATAACCACATATCTATTGATTGAACCATTAAAAAAAGTAAGGATACCGACTATTAATACAAAACACACAGCCGTCAATAAGTGTTAATAAAACCATACTAACTAAAAGTAAACAATAAGAAATCGTTGCAATTAGTGCGTTAGTGAAAACTTCAAATATTTGATTATCTACAACGGAATACAACTGGAATGAATAACGAACATAAAATAAGCAATTTTACAAAATAGTGATATACATCGCCAGATAAGTAGTATATAGCCCGAATAGTAAAGTGATAACGTCTTTGAAGGTGAAGATAGGCAAGACGAAATCTGTCAAGAAGTAAGTGTTACCTCAGGAGTATACGTACGTCTAGGTGACGGGTGCCAAACAGCACGAAACTCAGGTCCACATTTACTGTCGACTAGCTTCAACTACCAATTTATGTTACCAATATCTAGCCAAGTGATTGAATGGATGAATATAGACATAGAAGTTAGGAACGAGCAGTGGCGTTGACTGATGCAAGGTCAAAAGCTAAGTGTAGCATCAGTTACTGTATAATTGCGCATACGCGTAGCTAATGAATGTGAACTAACATGAAACATGAATTTAAAGCTTCCCGAAGATAGTACGCAATAACTGACTTGGTGAAATAGGATCTAATTGAAACTCAAGTAGTGAATAATTACATCCACATCGACCGATTTGTGCTGAATGTGAATCTGTATTTATTCTACACACTATTTGTTGGGATTTATGTCTGGTCGAAGTTTTCGACATTTTCCTTGCTTAGACAAACAATTTAAAAATATCACAATTATCATTCTCATAACTCGAAAACATGCGATTAATATTTGTGCTTGTATAGAACGAGTACATCTTATGATATTTACTTTCTTAGTGACTTTTCTGTTGCAAAGAAACATGTTCACAATTGAGATCATTGTGGATAGATGAATATACGACATTTTACTCAATTTCCATTTAGTCGATTCTCTCACACCATATAGGCAGTCAGAAAAGATAGTTAACCTATGAAAGTCAAGTGAACAGTCAAGTGATTTACGTTTATGGAAAATGATTGTGTGGAGTTTTTGTACAATCAGTAACAATTAGTAACTTCTCATTATGAATTGACATTACCTGAAAAGCGATTGAAAATGATAAAAAACTGGACAACTGTTTCATTTTTGTTTGAGACTTTTCTTAACAGTATACAACCACTGATCGACATTAGATCAGATCTAGAGTATTTGAGTTTCACGAAGAATACAACATTACATTCAACCAGTAAACTGGTGTTTAATAGAAGAGATATTCAAATTTATTTTACTTGGTATGCACAAAATATCATTTGTACGTCATGATTTCAATTAAGCGAGTAAATGAGAACACATGATCGATCTCCACCTTGGACGCAATCTCTGTTTACTGTCATTGTGACAGTAGTTTCTCATTGAACTTCAGTCGGTGTTGAAAATACCATTTAACTACTTAAGTATTAAGTAGTAGCTAAATGAGTAACGAATTCCCCCGTTTGAAGTTTGAGGCATTAGGTTCGAGTCCCAGAGTGAATTACAGCACTGGGGGCAAGTACATCTAATCTAAAGATCCCAAATCATAGAAAACGCGTGTTCTGTATTCCACTCATAGCAACTACCTGACTTTGCTCAAAAAATTCAAACATATGTTAAACTGAGATTTTTTTGGAAAAAGATGGCGCCATTTAACCCAACTTCGATTAATACTTTAGTAGGTATATTGAATCATTCCATTTTATTATTGAATAAACAGTATCGGTTAGACAAGAATATCTTATTTCTGAATGAGTTAATTTTGAATGCATTTTTTACATTTTGCCTGGAAATTCATAGGTCATATACACATTGTCGGTGAGACAATCAATCATTATGGAAAAACGATTTGTAAAAATTAAAGCTGAAACTTGATAAATTGTATGATCAAATGATTGAATGAAAAACATGATTCATATGATTAGTAGTTTTCTAATGATGGAGGAGAATATTAATTAATTAGTTTTATTCATAAAATTAGAAAACTAAACTTCTATCCATATACAGTAAGTTTACATTAGTGAAAAACTGTTCTTTCAGTAATCAGGATAGAATATAGTGAAAACATTTCCGATTGTGATATAACGAGCAGGAAACTTAATCTGATAATCAAGTGTTTATATTATAAGCTGTTGAATGACTAATAAAAATATGTTTCCTATTCCTGTTGAATAAAGGTAACTCGTTTACCAAGTACATATTCCTACGCTCCGGTTTAAGCCATACCTTAGGAGTGATTAGTTAAACTAACTGACTGCCTGATTTTAAATGAGTTCCGTGAGTTCCAGCCGGTGATTTAATAGATAAAATTCCAAAAAAAACTGATCTGCCACTATATACAAGTGTCGTTTGTTGGATAAATGGATCATCTAAACTATTCTTGTTCATCATCGCTTTCAAATATTTTTTTCCATTTCCACCATTCATCCTCATCTTCTGTTTTAAACTCCTTTCAAATATACCACCAGTATTAACTATTCAAGCTCGTGAAATGATCCCCAAGGTCTCTCAAAGAGAAATAATGAAGCCTTAAACATTAGAAACCCGGTAACAGGCTTCACTAGCTAAAACTAGAATATCGTGACATCGATGCAAAATATCTCTGAAACGCATATTAAAGAATAGTTCCTTGTGGAGTTTGAATCCCGCCTCATATGTAACTCCACAGTTTGAATCAAGTTTAAATTCACACATCGAAATGACAAATTAGTCGGGAGCCATTGTAAAGCTCCAAACATTCGTATTTAATGACATTGACATATAAATTATCATAAATATAAGAAACTGGCTCTCCTGTTCCTAGAGGAATTTAAAGTTTTCAATTCACGTCCACAAAGTTATAAAATGGAGGACTAGTCATGAGACTGCAGACACTCTCTGTCTAACCGATTGATTAAGGAGAATAGGATATAGAAAGACAATGTACAGATATAAAATGCAAACGGTACGAAGGTCTTAGAATAATCAAATGTCATTTTTGTACAATTTATAAATGTGTTCATCTATTGATAGGTTGAATGACGATGAGTTGATAAAGCCAAGTGACCTCAAGGGAGGAGATTGCAGAAATTTCATAGTTAAAACCACGAATCGATTTCGGCAAAACTACTATTGAAAACCTGGAAGCACTTGGCAGCCGTATCATCCCAGCGAGGAGTTCTTCAGAAATCCCTATTCGTGACTCCGACATCCGGTAATGAAGATCAGGACCTTCGGTCACAAATGCAAACGTTTAAACTACAGACCAATGACTAAAAATCCAACGCTGTTAATGTCCAACTTCAAACAATTCAAAATATTGCGATAAAATTCAATTTTAATTGTTATGATAAATCCAATATACAGTAACCCTGTCGAATTTGTGGATGTGGAAACTGATGATCGTATAACTCTTTTTTGTTGACAGATACACATAATAAAGAATTGAACTAATCGCCTCTATGACATGAAAAAAGGGTAATCAATTAATGTGAATTAAGTGCACTTTTCATTGTCTTCCACTTTAATCACGCCAGAAAAACACTGCAACATTATGTAATTGTGGTATTGTAATTTTCTTTAGAACCACGTATGAAGTTAATGACATCTATCAGCTCTAAATCATTGATTATTGTCATATGATTCCCTTTGATGTATTACTTAATACTGAACAACTCACATTGTCATGTAATTAATTTTGAATAGTCTACTTTATAAACATAAAAAAAGAAATGTATCATCTAGTTACGCGAAATCACGGAGAATAAAACTTTTTAGGTGTAAATACGTACATAAACACAAACAGTTGATTAAATGTTTAATGATTTCTATTCAACTGCATTGTTTAAAGTGAAGTGTTTGAATGAATAACAAAGAGAAAAGATTATAATAATTTATTGGTTGATCAACTGATTGATTGTATATTGAATATTAAAAGTATTGAGAATTGAATAAACTATGCTTACAGAAGTTATTACTTAAAAACGTACTTACTTACTTATGCCAGTTACTCACAATGGAGCATAGACTGCCGACCAGCATTCTCCAACCAACTCTGTCCCGGGCATTCCTTTCTAGTTCCATCCAATTGTTGTTCATTCTTATGATGTCTATCTCCATTTCCAGGCGTAATGTGTTCTTTGGTCTTCCTCTATTCCTTTGGCCTTGATGATTCCAAGTGAGGGCTTGGATTGTGACGCAGTTGGGTACTTTCCTCAATGTGTGTGCCATCCACCTTCCAGATTTCTTCCTCTGCAGAAATATGGTTTGTTATCTCTTACAACAGGTTGTTGCTGATAGGGTCTGGCCAACGAATCCGAAGTATTTTGAGTGGACAGTTGTTAATAAACACGTGTATCTTCTGGATGATGGCTTTCGTAGTTCTCCAAGTTTCCGCTCCATACAGTAGAACTGTTTTGATATTCGTATTGAAAATTATGACCTTGGTGTTGGTTGACAATTTTTTTTGAGTTCCAGATGTTCTTCAGCTGTGAATATGTTGCTCTTGATTTGCCAATCCGCGCCTTCACATTTGCATCAGATCCATCGTGTTCATTAATGATGCTGCCCAGATATGTAAACGTTTTATATCTTCTAAATCTTCTCTGTCAATTGTGATTGTATGGTACATGCTGCGTTGTATCGTAGAATCTTGCTTTTCCCTTTGTGTACATTAAGACCTACTGTTGCAGAGGCTGCTGCTACACTGGTTGTCTTCTCCTGTATTTTTTGTTGCGTGTGCAATAGAAGAGCCAGATCATGTGCGAAGTCTAGATCGTCCAGGAAAAGTTATTACTTAAAAACATTTCAATCTTAATCAAAACCTTATCGATAATGTTAACTATGAATCTTGACGATAAGAGAGTCGGAATATTTACGTCATATAATGAATACATCAGAGTTCGACAAAAACGAAACAATGTCTCAATTGAAGATAAAATATTATGTTACTAACACTAAATGTAATTCATCATTCAAATGCTAGTTTGTATATGTGATCTTGGTGTACAGAATTAGGTGTGGTAGTTACAGTAGCATTATCTCGTCATCTAAAGGTGAAGTTTATGCAAAAGAGTTGAAACCCGTAACATGGTGAAGGTGAATCGAGGACTTTGATGATCATCACTAACTAAAAAGTTCACAAAACCAATAAGTTGGTAAGTTAACTTGAAATCAAGTTAAGGATAACAATAAATTTCCAAAAACAAATGATACAAGATGTTTAGCTGATAATCAGTAATACAATAGTATATTATAAAATGTAATACACTTGCCACCACGTTGAACAAGCAATCTTGCTTCTTTACCAACTGGACATTGTTTCAATATTTGAACTACTTCCATATGTGGCATATCTTTTACACGTTGATCATTAATTTCTACAATAACATCACCAACACGTAAGCGACCACATCTTACTGGATCTGAGATAGCTTTCACATGTTGACCTTGGATATGATCAGCTAAAGTAAAGCCGAAACCATTGGCTTGTTTAAAAATTGAAACCTAAACAGATATAGAAAAAAATCACGCATCAAAATTAAATTTTATCTTAGTATTTCATTGTTTTAAGATTGAGACTACACAAAAACTGATCACAACACGGCTCCAGTAGAACAATAAAAATCACGTTTGCGCAGGGGACAGGTGGGCATTGATGACAAACGTTCCGATCACCACAGTCTATGATAACTTAAATTTCCATCAATTCATTCGCCATTTCAACTCAATCCGCTACCTTTAAACACAGACCGCCTACTTGATTATTCCACCACAAAAATGAGTAGTCCTTTGAAAATATATGCTAAGAGATTTTTACGTTGTTACGGAATAAAAATTAATAATAAATAAATAACGACATTCAATTTATCAAAACCAAATCGTACTTATACGATCACAACTTTACTTAATACTGCACAAATTATATTGGGACAGAGAATACAATCTGATTTTTACGTTGTCATACAATATTGACTAATTTATATGAGGGATCATTTACATCCAAAATATCTGATTTGCATTTCTGTCACTTGGTATCACAAACAGGAGTAGTTATCAATTAGGTAATTGGGCTTTTGGTAAGAAAAACTTATTCAAACATGGCGGTCACTGCTAGGAAACAAAGGCCTAAGCAGATTTTACAGATCGAACTGTGCCATGTAATCATACGAAATTGAAACAATTACATTCAGAGATACTAGAATATGTCTACTAAGAAAAGTTACATATGTTATTATGTAAACCGTACATGATACTACATGGTAGCAGTTGGTCAGTAATGACATCCTGAATAAGAGAGTGGCTCAATTCAAGCGTACATATACAGCATAAAAATGTCTTTGGGAAGCGTTACAAAATAGTTTATTAAAAGAAACAACGAACCAATGACATTTAGGGTTCTCCCAAGTGGGAAATGCGATGTGAAGGTGAAAATTGGCGCTTTTGGCGCGAAAACAAGAAATTCAAACTTCCATATCAAAATTACAAGAATAAGACATTTATCGAGTATGTTCTGGGGATCTAGCATCCACATAAGAGCTTAATTTGTATTAGTTACTGTGAAAATATTCAATTAAATGTTCAGAAAAGATTTTAGTCACGTTTTCAGTGTTCACAATTAAACAAAAACACATTTATCAGTATAATGTTATGGAGACTGTTGAGCTTTGATTGAGATCGTGAATCAATCAATGTTAGACAACCACTGAAACACCTGGAAGTACTCAAAAGTCATTTCGTCCAAGCACTAGACATAGGATCTTTAAGTATCCTAACGAGAACTTAACCCTTCACACCTCTTCAGTCAGTCAGTCAACGTAGAAACTGTACGTATTTACATCGGCAGTCCCATAATAAGATGAAACGGCCTTCCAGTGCTTCCAAATTTTAAATGGTGGTCTAGCATTGATCGATTCATAACCTCAATCAAAAGCATATCTTCTGAAACTTCGATGAACTATTTCGTGATTCATAGAAAGCCAAATATATAATTCACGATGTGAATTAATTGAGCAAATTCAAATTCAATTATCTAACGGAAAATATTCAATAAAACCAATTTTGAGAAAGATGAAACGTAAACGAAAGAGTTATATGCTTAATCTATTTTTCCTAATTAATTCTCTATCTCATTCGTTAATAACTATAAACTTATAGGTCAAGTGGAACTATATATTTTCAGGATAACTCGAGTAAACATTAGTTCATACTAGTTTAAGTGGAGATAGAAAGAAGTATCATATATTCATGGTTGTGTATATGTACGTATGCCTTGTAGAAGCAATATTATAAAATAAATTACTGAACGTACTACTTATAAGAAAAACAATTATTAAAATGGGAGTTATATGGAGATCAGTTCAACTTGAAATCTACTATGACAAAAACTGACTTTAACTAGACAGCGACTGAAAATCAGGAGGCATTAGATAACTACTTTATCCTAATATGAGACTCTCCAACATACTAGAAGTCAAATAAAAAATAAAGAAGCCTCGTGGGTAGAAAGTGAACTACTTTTTAGACTAGTGAGTTCAGAAATTGACCAAGTTTACACATCTAATTTTATTCAATTCATGATACTGAGCTACCAACATCACTCGAGGCATTCAGTGATGCATGTCCTATTCTCGATATAGTTGAGATCAATGGTTTTCCAAGTAATATCAATTCGCGATTTCAAATCAAAATAAAACTTCAAAAGTAAATCAACATGAAAATGTTAACATTTTAATATTATTCTTAAAACGTGAAAATTTTCTTCGAAAAGTAGTTGTAAACGTGGTAAGATACGAATTCACGAAGTTTAGATGTAAAAATCAATATTTATATTGATCAAATTGGGTGGTCATTTGCCAACAATTCTTATTTGCTTAGTTTGCTCCAATTCATCGATACCTACGATATTGGAAAACGACTGAAGACCCCTCTAGAGTTACTGTCTGTCCCGATCTGGGGTAAAAGAGGAAGGTTAGGCATAGGGTTAGTCATTCAATACCATATCTTATGACATCAATCAGATTTAGGGTAGTTGTCTTCAGATTCTTGATATAAACTTAGAAAAACCTTTTGAATTTGGATAGCTTAATAAAATATCCCGAAGATGATACCATCAAAAAGTACTTAGAACATAGGGGACCAATAGTAACGAGTCTACTATATTATCGTGTAATATGACAGTTTAAATAAACTGATAGGCATATGTGTGTTGATAATGTAAAGCGACATGAAATGATAAGATTTTTCTGACTGAAAAATTTGCACCCAATCAAATCGAATTATTAGTGATGCACTAGATAGTAAGTACTATTGACAAGCAGTCATATTTAAAGAGATTTAGAAATTATCAGCAAAATGTTACCCACCAGCGTAATTTTGTTAAAAGTGAACACAAAATTAATGTAGATGTTGTGTGAAGTTAAAAATTTATTGATACTCATGTGTAAAAGAATTCCAACAGTCATACAGATACATTTTTATGTAGGATATATTTTGATTTGAAGATCGAAAAAGTGATCGTAAGCTGCAAAAAAAAACCATGAAGTACAAAAATATATCACAAGTAATTCAGGTTTATCACTCGTGAGTAAATAATTTACTACTTGGTGTAACTGTGCACTTATTGGTTAGAAAGGGATATTGATGCCTCAAGATCATTGAAGCTCAATAGTATTTGTACTATATTTGACAGTAATGGTAAGTATAATCAACTTTTTTAATATCATTCCTAAGATGCGGCATAAAAACTTAATAAGTTTCGAGAATCCATAAACATTTTTTTCATAAAAAGACAGAAAATTAATTGATATTAGAAATCAGTTAATGGATTATTGAAAATTACGAAGCACTCAAAAGCCATTTCGTCCAAGCACTAGACATAGGATCTTTAAGTATCCCAAAGAGAACTTAACCCTTCACGCCTCTTCAGCCAGTCACAATATAGAACTTGTATGTATGTACATCGGTTCAAGTTGGCAGACAACTTAAGAAAAATTCATTCAGAAATTTAAGCATTTCATTAGAATTATAAAAGATAAATTTCCCAGATCTTTTATATCTTAACAAGAACAATTGACATAATGAGGTTCCAGTTGGCTTACGGTGAAATCTATTTACAAACGATTAAGGGTTATTCCAATATGAGGTAGCAGAGAGCAACTCGAATAAACCGGATGTCTATCACATGATGACAATTCAATTCTAATAATCCAAAAGTTAACAGAGAAGACAATACCTATACGATAACTGTTTCTTCTAAAAAGAAGTCATATTTCAAGAGAAACATCTCTGTCTATTTAGTAAAAAACATTGATCTTGGGATACATAACAAACTTGGCAAACTAAAAGCGATAGAAATCAATCGGGTAGCAACAGAAGTTCTTGTAAAAGTATGAATTAAGAAAAATATCATCGATGCTACCCTATTGGAAAGAGTACTAACGTGTAATAATAGAATAGAACTGGAGAAATTGATGTTTTGGCAAGATGAAAATTACCAATAATAATAACACCGATTCAAATATCAATTACCTTTAAAAATTCTGGTCTCTGTGAATTACGCAACTTTCCAACACAGATACCACTATTTAAATTGGATGGACTAGAACGTACTGCAAGTAGCTCTTGAGATGAGTTACCATTATTAGACGATGATGATGCTGATGGCGGTGGTGTTGGTGAAATCGAAGAATGTGAAGAGATTACACCGGAATTTCTTGATGAATTAACTACATGTAACTCCGTCAATGGTAGATTATCTAACGTATCCTCACCAAGTTTCAGATTGTTTAAAGTATTCTACAGGTAAAAAGTGGGGGACGAAAAGTAAGTATTTAACAATACATGAAAAAAAACGACAGTGATACTAAGACCAAAACACAATTGAATAGAAGGAAATGGAAAGAGATAGTCAAAAAGACAAACATCTGAATTACAATCAAATTATAAAGGGCGAGTATATATAAATTCAGAAAACGCTCTGTGCAGTTAACAACTTGATTACTAGAGACCCAATTTTGTGGCTCCATTCGTAGAATAAAGCATGGAAACACAGATAATAAAGCCAGTGATATGAAACAAAATGAGTTAGTCGATTGTGGAGCAGTCACACAGTGTGGAGACTAATACTCTGTATCACCTGTAAATAATAAATAAATTTTCAGTAAGAGGAATTTACTTTTACTTGTAATGGTCTCATATGGCCGTCCGCTTCAAACATTTTTCAAAGATACTTAATCCATGGTTTTTAAATGGCAGAGATATGTTGGTAAAAAGGAGGGGGTGAAAGAAAATGCCTAAGGATGAAAGCCAACTGGTAATTACAGCGTTCACTTTAAAAAGTTACACAAACTTTTAGATTTACAGTGAACGAAGAATCAATGAACCTGATGCATCAAATGAAGTATGAACAGAATTTCGTGACATCTCTAAACTTTTCCGAGAATTAAACTTCCAGATTCGAGGGTGGTCCTCTCAAAAAATTGCTTGGTGAGTTACATGTACACCGTCCTATAGACTTTCGTTATCCCTTTTGCTCGCTGATTCTGGCGGTTAGTTTTGGACACAAACATAGGATCAAGAATAGTTATGTAGATGTGTCCATTGGAAAATTGTAGAAATGAGTGGCATCAGATTTTCACAGCCATGTTCTAGCAGAGATCAGCGATTATTGTGTTGTGAACTGTCTTTGTATTCTTTGAAATGGATGAAATCGATTTAAGTTATGTTTTAAAACTGTACTCCTTGATAATTCATGACTTCTCATCCCTTTTTCGATTTCTTTACATTATCGTTAGTTCGTTTAGTGTAACGTATACGGCAGAGTTTCATTGTATGAATTCATGTTGAAGAAAACGAATTTATAACGCCGAATGCTGTATGGAATAAAATGAACTTCTGAAAACAAATAAAACATGGTAAACATTGGTAACTCATCTATTTACCTGAGCAGAAATGTCAATTACACCGGATACAAAACCTGTCGCACCAAGATGATTACCGGATACTGAACCATTAAAATGTGTTGGCGGATCACCACCAATTTCTCTCCGTAATCGATAACCTTGCGACACTAGTAAATTAATACTAGCTCCAACTGGGATTGACTGGAATAATGATACTAATTGAGAATGTGTATAACCGAGAACATTCGTCCCATTCACACTAACCATAACATCACCAACAGCTAATTGGCTATTCAATGAAGCTGGACCACCTGGGACAAGATGTTTCACCTAAATAATCAGTAAATATATTAAAGAAATAAAGGAATATAATGGTAATAAATCACTAGATAGTGACTATATTCAGAAGCAGATAATTTTCTAAGACTTATTTACTAAGCATAGAATCTATGTACTTGGATTTATACTGTAATTTAGATGTTACGGGTGCTAATTCAGTGTTCAATTCAAAGTAAATGACGTAGGATACCAATCTACAATAAAGTAGGTGAGAGTCAAGTACGTGAACTATAAATACATTGCTCTACAATACATTTGTTCAGCGAATTTAGTTAAATGTATTTTGCGAAGATCGATTTCCATCTGTAGGTTTTATTTCTACGAACAATATTGTAAACTAAATTTGAATATCTCTTCTATTAAACACCAGTTTACTGGTTGAATGTAATGTTGTTTTCTTCGTGAAACTCAAATACTCTAGATCTGATCTAATGTCGATCAGTGGTTGTATACTGTTAAGAAAAGTCTCAAACAAAAATGAAACAGTTGTCCAGTTTTTTATCATTTTCAATCGCTTTTCAGGTAATGTCAATTCATAATGAGAAGTTACTAATTGTTACTGATTGTACGAAAACTCCACACAATCATTTTCCATAAACGTAAATCACTTGACTGTTCGCTTGACTTTCATAGGTTAACTATCTTTTCTGACTGCCTATATGGTGTGAGAGAATCGACTAAATGGAAATTGAGTAAAATGTCGTATATTCATCTATCCACAATGATCTCAATTGTGAACATGTTTCTTTGCAACAGAAAAGTCACTAAGAAAGTAAATATCATGAGATGTACTCGTTCTATACAAGCACAAATATTAATCGCATGTTTTCGAGTTATGAGAATGATAATTGTGATATTTTTAAATTGTTTGTCTAAGCAAGGAAAATGTCGAAAACTTCGACCAGACATAAATCCCAACAAATAGTGTGTAGAATAAATACAGATTCACATTCAGCACAAATCGGTCGATGTGGATGTAATTATTCACTACTTGAGTTTCAATTAGATCCTATTTCACCAAACAGTTGGGTTGTAATTTTAACCCATAATAGGGAAGAATTTCATCGTTTAACTGACCATAATGCAAGTTATCGTTATTTCAAGTGTAGTCTAATGAGTGATTTTCTTCGGTACAATCTTTCTATTCATTATTCAGTTCAGTGTTACTATGGTAATGTTAATCCCTATGGGTATACATACAATTTATTTCAATACTCAAACATATTACGTAAAATAAAAATCCTTAGTCAAAAGAAAAAGTGTATACAAATCAGACAGTCAGTCAGTTACAACGAAGGACCAGGCACATACATGCATCGGTTCACGTTGCCACACCTCATTAGCACAGCAAGACGAACAACGGATTAATAGTAGTTAATTCAATGGTGGTAATACATAAAAGAAAGATTGTATATAAAGACATAGTTCAGGAAGAATTAGTTAGTAGAAAAGAAGGCACAAACCATTTTAATCTCACTGTTTAAGGGAAGACAAAGAGTATATACACGTATGCCATTATGAACGATTCTGAGTCATATCACACAGTTTCCAACCATTGGTTACGATAGTCACGCGGACCCCAACCAGGCAGTCTACATCTTACAACATGGCTCAGACCAGAAGTTAGTGACTTCAAGCACTGATGCCCTTTTTTGTTTGGCCGCCCCTAACTTTCTCCCAACCATCCCCTACACTAGTTAGCATTGCGCGTCGTGGTAATCGGTGTTCAGGCATACGCAACACGTGACCCAGCCATCTCAGTCGATGAAGACTCATAACCTCATCAACTGATTTACCATCATTCCCTAATACCCTGCGTTTAACCTCACTATTGCTTACCTGGTGATCCCAGCAGATACCAGCAATATTTTTAAGACATCTGTGGTCAAATACTAGTAGCTTACGAGTATCTTCCACCCTTAATGGCCACGTTTCGCAGCCGTAAAGTAGAACAGAACGAACTGCCGCGCAGTATACTCGTCTCTTAATTGATAAGCGGATATCTCGCCTTCGCCATAGGTGACGTAAGTTGGCGAAAGCCAAACGAGCTTTTCGAATCCGTGCTGAGATTTCGTCAGACACCAACCCACTAGGGCTGATCAGACTTCCAAGATAAGTGAAAACAGTCTAAAGAAAATATTGCTAATTTCATCGGTAATCGGGAACAACAACAAAGTGTTGAATGTAAAAGATAAAATACAGAGGCAAATCGATGTATTTAGTCTTTTGTTTTGTTACATGCAATAAAAGGATCATAGAAAGATATAAACTGCATTTTGCATGTTTAATTATTTCACGTTCTTTATCGTGCTAATTTCTGCTGTGTTTGTGCTCATGTGAAATTCAAGAATTGCGAATGACAAACATTTGTGTGATGATACATGCAACTTAAATGAGCCGGTTTAACGAGTTGTCTTGATGTAATTTTTATAGGGACTCTGACCATAACACCATTACGATCAATGATATAACACACTGACAGTAATTATTAAGTATGGTTCTGTTTGGTAATAATTGAGAGTTTAATTCAATGTTTAAATACTGTTGCTAACGAAAAACTGAAGTTAATTAAGTATACTAGTGATAACACAGACTATAAAGATTTGTGACGACTTTTATTGTTTGAATTATCTTGACCGATGTATGTGTTATTAGCAATTTATTTTAACTATGTGTTCATATCTTTTGCAGTGAATGACAAGAAAAAGTTTGCAGTTCGAGATGCTATATCGCATACACTAAGTCAGAAGTTCATATTCCTTTCCTCATTGGTCAACCAACTAATACTTCACATAATCAATGGTGTAGCTTTAAATCAATATCATAAACCATTATTAATTCATTTGCCAGGTACAAATACATAGACTTGACTTCCATTCATACGTTCAATAGGTGATGGCTAGTAATACTACCAGGTTCCGTAAGCCAAAAAATAGATGGAACAGGACTCGAACCTACGATTTAATACTTAAAAGTTCAACACTTAAATTATTCGCATAAAACTATACCTGATACATATATAACATTAATTAATGCGGTAATAATAAATAAACAATTGTCATAAGTATAGAAATTATGGAATGACTATAATAAACAGAATCTTTTCATTCCTAATTA
Source organism: Schistosoma spindalis (assembly GCA_946903255.1). Lineage (NCBI taxonomy): Eukaryota > Metazoa > Platyhelminthes > Trematoda > Strigeidida > Schistosomatidae > Schistosoma > Schistosoma spindalis. The sequence goes on from OX336418.1 coordinate 20,721,573, forward strand.
TCTCATTTAAGGACAATGAAATATTTATGTATTCACATACATACATTAAAGTAACAAAATGAACATAAATAAAATAATAATGATCATAAAAACTAATGTGATAAATATCCAGATCATATTCACGTTAATTATAAATGATATTTGTTTGTTTGTTTTCTGTAGAATGAGATTTAATAAATAAAATGTCAAGGATCAGATGTAAAAATAACTGGCAATATCAATAAAACCAAATGAAATCAAATAAATAATTAATTATTCAATCGCATACTTCCGTTTTATTGTTGTGATATTATCCCTATTATTATTACTATAATCGCTACGATTTTAATTGAATAAATACACGTGTCATGTACTAGGTAGGTGAAGACATTCAGTGTAGCAGTAGCCTCTGCATCAGTAAGCCTCAACATACACAAGCGAAAAACCAAGATCCTCAAATACAACACAGAGAACATCAACCCAATCACACTTAATGGAACATCATCGATGAACGTGGAGGACCTGATGTAGATATGAAGCCACTGATTGACAAAGCCAAGTGCCGCATTCTTACATTTAGTAATAATATATTTTGAAAATAATAATTACTGAATTCACACCAGTTGAAGAACATATGGGACTCAAAACAACTGTCAACCAATATCGAAGTCAGAATCTTCAATACGAAAGTCAAGATAGTATGACTGTACGGAGCTGAAATTTGGAGAACGACTACAACAATCATTAAAAAATTGCAAGTACTTATAAACAGTTATCTACTCAAAATATTCAATGTCCGTTGGTCGGATACCATCTGCAACAGCCTACTGTGAAAGAGAACAAACCAGCTTCCAATTTAAGAGGAAATTAGGAAAAGACGTTGGAAGTGGATAGGAAACACATTGAGGGAATCATCAAACTGCATCATGAAGCAAGCGCTAATTTGAAATACTGAAGGGAAAATGGAAAGAGGAAGACCAATGAACACACTGAGTCTGGAATTAGAAGCAGACATCTAAAGAATGAATAACAACTGGAAACAAGTAGAAAGGATTGTCAAGGACAGAGTTGGATGGAGAATGCTGGTGGGCGGCCTATGATCCTCCACGGGGACTAACAGGCGTAAGTGTATTTTCAACTATTAATTTGTTTGAGAATCCAATAGTTATGGATTTTCTGGAATCTAGGAACTGACTATGAAGTAAGTGTTTTAACTATTTGGAGTACTAAACAAGGCTCCAAAGAAACATGTATCGTAGATGAACAGAAACGATCAGTGGGATGACAAGAACGAACTACACGAAGTTGGCACTAGACAGCTTTTTCGTCTTAGTTTGAGGCTTCTCATCAGTACGTATACATGATCACGTCAGAGAATTAATCTAGGTCTCGTAGTGATAGCACTTTCGCTAGACCAACATATTGCAGTTCAATGAATAAGGTAATCTTTGAATAATAACAAAGAAAATTCCTTTTAAAATGCGTTACCCAAATAAACAATACAAATCAATTCAATGATAAACGTACTTGTAAAAATGCCGATCGATTACAATCAGAACCACCGATAATTGTGAATCCAAAACCACGTGGACTTTTCACTAAAACTGTATTAATCATTGGACCTCGTAATTGTTTTAAATCGGAACAAAATGTCACAGGAGTTATACGTCCATTATCATTAATGGATGATGAGCCTAATTCATTCTGTCCATCATCATGATTATTATTGGCGTTAACATTATTATTTACGTTTTTGACAATACTATGATTACTATTGATAGTAGTATTAGTTTTAGTTTTGTGATGAATTGTATCGAATTGTGATAAATACTTCATGCGTACTTTTTCACCTAATTGAAAATCTTCAACTGTTGGCGGTTCATATTGTGTATGTTTATTGATATGATCAATGTAAAATGTACCATATTTTATATCTTGTACAATTTCCCAACCATATGGTAATACATGTTCACCAATTTGATCTAATTTATCCACTGAATAAGCTGTTTGGTCACAGAACTAATAGAAACAATTTTTTTTAAAAAAAAACAACCCACAAAACAACGATAAGCATAATTAACTATATTGGGAAAATAAAAATTGTATACACAGTGAATCAGATAATATATATACGAATTTAACTGATTTACCAAGTGTTTGTCAGGGTTAATGCACTGTTTTGATATATTGTACTTATGTGAAGGTGGAGTAGTGGGGATTTAATGATCAAAGCAGTAAATCACAGAGTCAAATTATACTTTTCGTGCTTTGCATAAAAATGTAAGATACTCACACGGTTATGTTGTGCACCAATGAGTAAGTGTATACTCCTAACTTAAATGGATGGTGGTACATGTGTTACTTAAATCTAACTAACGCTTACCTCAATGCACAATCTTGGCTAGCATTGAAGTATATAGGAAGAAAGCTACAAAGCAGCCATACAAAGTGTTACCAGTCCAAGAAAGTATTAACTACTGGCCTGATCTGTATTAGTAGTTGTAGACTACAATAATAATGATCAATGGTTAAATGCTGGGTGATATGGGTCAGAATCGATTGCAGAAACACATGTATTCACTCTACATTTTGCGCAAGATTCCCAGTTTAATTGATTATGAAATACTGTTTACTTCATGAATACACTCTTTCATTTCCAACCATGTCTTCTATTTAGTCTTTGTCGACAATCACAAATACTACTATTAACTTAAATTTCGAATTTAATTGTTTATTGTTGAAGATTCCGAACAATCATCCACTGGAATATATTTAACTTTATTGGCCTATAGAATACATTAGCTTACAGTCTACTCAACTCTTTCTTCTAAATGGCTTAGTTCAAACATTTTTGTTGGTATTGCTTTCTCTTTGCATAAACAAGTGTGTGTTTTATCGACATGTTAAACAGGTCAACTTAAAATAGACAATTTATGATGATAGCTTCAATTTAGAGGTTTAATCTGTCTGTATTATAAAAATGATAAACTCATTACTGTTTATTATCTCCACCCAATAGATTCTTCTGTAAAATATGTAAACTTAAAATTAATCAATATTTCAGCTGCTTAACGCAAATACCTGTCGTCCTTCCTCTCATTCTCTTATAACTTGTATCTCTATTATTAAGTGTATATGAATGTAGAGGGGATGGCAAAAAGTTTAAAAAGAAAGAAGCCAGTACAGGGAATAATGGGGACCAAAGAAAAAAAAACAATCTGAAAGTGAAATTGACTAGAAGAGGAAAATAGACTTTATTTAAACAAAGATCCAAATGAAAAAGCACATGCACGAAATACGATGTACAAAGTATGAGATGATTTAAAATCACTTTACAAGAAAAAGATGTAAGAAGTCGAATTATATTTGAAAATTGTTTATGCAATACTATGCGTGCATACAAACAATATCGCTAGAGACTCCAGTTATTTATGGGAAACATCTTGCTGTAATATTGTTGGCCGTTCGCATTTGCACTCGTACATTAGATTTGATGTTTTTAGTTTCACTATTAGTCAACCGACTTGAGTCAGATAGTAGAACCTCAGGGAGCAGGTATACTAGCCACTGTAGTTAGGTTGTGGTGTGTGCTACTGATGTCGATAAATATAAGGAGTATGTACCATCAATTGAGAGTGAAATGCCTGAAGGCAGAAGGTTAGGAAGATTGAAGAAAAGAGAACGAGAACAAAGAATGATTGGTGTGGAACAATGAAGTCTGAGACGATCGATTGACATTTTGCAAATGAAGTATTTACTTTTTGAATAAAATAATATATTTGTAATGTCCCGGTGAGTAGGAAAATTAGATTTACTGGCGTTTCGTGACTCAGTGTAAGCCACTTCTTCAGAGAATAAATAACCAAATCAAAATTCCAGTTTAAACTGGAGAGACAACCAGTTGAGACCAATCACAAACGAATATTTTGTGCGTACTTTAAGATGAGTTATCTCCACGGCATTCGGATAATACTATCAACGACAGAAATCCATGGGGCAAAGTGAGGTGTGTTTTATTTATGGTCGACTAAATTTGAACCTTGCTTTCCGTTTTGAGGATGCAGCATCGATGGAGGTGTCGGTTGTCTATAGAAAACATTTATCCATGGCACGATGAAATCATCGATATCTATACAAACGTATACAAATTGCGTTAATAATTGAAGTTAATTAAACCTATTAGCTTGTATGTATCTGAAGAGGAGACAAGAAAATACAATGAATTCATTGTATTCTGCATATATTGTCGTTATTGTTATGTTTAAATGTCTAAAGTAGACGAAATGTGCGAAAAAGCATGAGTATTTGCATATAGTCTTAGGTGTGCAATTATTGTTGTCCTTTCATTGATATTTATAATAGCTAACTGCTCATCGAAGAAAAAAAAACAGTATCTGTTATATAATACCGTGTAAACTCTACTGTTAATTTTACATAGAAGTTTATAAGCAATCCATTAACTAATACTGAAATCCACTAAACAGTTTCCGAAAATTGATTATGCTGTTTAAAGGTTAGATTAGTTCTTCAAAATGAACCAGTCAGTCACAAACAATGTAAGGACTTGACAAATATGTCAGTCAGTTATAATTAATGTAAGGCCTGATACGGATATGAATCGTTTCAAGAGCCCTTACTATATGAATACGGGCGAGGAAATTTACAAAATAAGTACCGAAACAGAATGATAGTAAGTGAAACAGACTAAACATCAGAAAAGGGATGATTCCAAGGGATATAAAATACGAAATGATACTGAAGCTCAGTGTTTATGTTAAGATAAAGAATAAATTTATCTGAGTCATTGTGATGTATATTAAACCATGGATTGCATAGACCCCAACTAGTTGGTCTAAATTTACCAATATGACGCAATTCAGCAGTTAATGACTTTGTGAACTGATATCATGTCTTGGGTTTGGGCATCAAAAATTTTATTTTTAACCTATTCAGAACATTATTTATCATGTATTTATTTGTGGTTGAAGTTCAACATGTATCATAATGCACCTGGAAGCATTTATTGACAATTGTCGAAATGTCACACTATTCTGATAACTTCTTTCTGAAGCTATACACTATCTCCTTCGTTTTATACACATACTAGTAACAGTAGTCAATTAAAATATTTAACATAATCTTAACAGTATAAATTCTTATCAATTCATTGACAGAAATATTACATCTAGGTAAAAGAACAAAAAGTATTTAGAAAATGAAACAGATTTTACGATTCTGTATCTGCGTCTATTTATTCATCAGTTAACATATACCGAGTTAATTGCACAAAAAATTATTACTGAACGCCAATAAGAATATATATATATATATATATATATATATATATATATATATATATATATATATATATATATATATATAAGTACAAATGTATAGAGATTACAATTAACTGTTTTTCTCCAGGTCTTGTAATGAATTTCACTTAGCCAGACGAAAAAATTACCAACATAACTTTTCCACGTTGTAATTTATGATAGTTTGATCGGTAACAGAAGAAAGTTTTGTGTGCATGTGCGTGTTATGTAACAGGAAGGTGAATAATCGAATCGAATAATTATGTATATGAATAAAGACTTCTTGTTAGAGTGCCTGTAAAAGAAACTGGGACAGATATAAACTTGACGACCTGAGAGCATGACCTCGGAACTCAAGGAACAACTACATGAGTTTGGATACACATAGACTTTCCTAGAGTAGTTCTTGATGTGTTGACTTCGTACTTTGAAGGCCTCACTGAGAATGACAGAAATCCGTAGGACAAGGTAAAGTATCTTTTCAGGGTCTATCTTTTCTAACCCCCTCCTTTCGTTATAGGAAAGAGTACGACTGCACATGCTGGCTATCTAAGGGAAACACTTTCCTGTTATCACGCTCCTGAACAGTTGGCAGCACGACTCCACTCTCGGATTTAAAGTTTCTGCTTTTATTCTTTCTGTTCCCTATCTGACTTGATTGGGATGGTAAGATGTAAAGATATTAAATCTTCGAGACAATATAGCTTGATTAAGTCATCAGGGTGTGCTCCACCTCGCCATGTTGATGCAGGATGAAAAATTGGACCGATACAAATTTGTGCCAGGACCTACGACTAAAAACATTCCAATCATTGACATAAATGTATAACACATAATACAGTCTATCTAAGGGCATTATATTTTTCCAAAATTGTAACATAACAGACACTACTAATGCTAATGTCTTCTCACAAGTAATACTCGACAACATGACTGTTGAAGTTTGTGTTCTTTTTGTATTCGTAATTATACACCGACTGTTTATATATATATATATATATATATATATATATATATATATATATATATATATATATATATATGTGCCCAAATACAAACAAATAAGCAGACACAGGGAAAGTAATACAGTCCAGTTAGAAGAAAAAACTGTAATAATAATAATAATAATAGTGTATATGTACGAATATGTTAACATAGTTAAATGGTAAATATCTAGACAAGAAAGTCACTTAAATCAAAAAACAGGAGAAAAAAATCTGATACCGATACTGATGATAAAAATGTCAGACAAATCGATGTGCATAGGCGAGAAAGGGGAAAAAGCAGAAGTAAAAAGGAAAAAATAAGGGCTCTGAAAGATATAGAAAATTGTAGTAATAATTAAACTTTTAAAGTGTAGAATTAGTTAGCTATAAACAACATAACTATTGATAAATAAAAAAGAAGGAAGCCAAATGAAGACAAGAAATGAAACCGTAGTAGAGAAATCAACTAAGCCGATGACGAAGTAGCTATGTAAAACAAATAATGAATGGAAATATATGAAATATATATATATATATATATATATATATATATATATATATATATATATATATATATATTCTTGCACGCCATCGAACCATAATAAATGTAAGTGAATAGTAGACAAGTCATGATTTATTAATCAGAGGATTTGTATAAAATTTTCGTAAAAGTGAGTGGAGAGATATGACTGGATGTGTGTGTCTGTGATTTTTATCAATTAGCAGTAGCTAAGTAACCAACTATAGATTTGTGTGCTTGATTTAAGACCACACCTATCTGGGTAAAGGTTAATTAAACATTACTATCCTAAAATCCAAACCGAAGTATATGGGATAGGTTGTGTACTTACACTAGTTAAGAGTTGAAAGTTTTGATTTTTTGCTTGAAATATAACGACAGTAACAAAATATAGCTACAAGTAATCGGTTTTAAACGATATTTTTTGTGTAATGGTTAATAATACCAACCCTTTATTCAAACTGAAGTAGATAAGGCGAGAGTTTAAACCTGAAAGTTAACATTTACAATGTGAGTGCCAAATAAGTTGATAACAATCGGAAAGATATTCAAAAATGTACATAAGTTTTAATTGCATAAAATGTTCCAATATTCACAGTAAAATAAAACGAAAACAATCCAAAGTGAAACTAATTATTTAAAGACAAAAGTTTTTCATCCCTTAACACTATAACTAGTTGCAGTCAAACTATAGCTGTACATGACAGTGTAACAACGAGCGAAAGCGAGTAATCACTGTTGATTGTATAGCCTTGCATTCTCACCTTTGATTATTCATTCATTTGTTAACTGACAAATTATCCATATTAAACGTAATTTTAGTCGGATATTTCATATGTATATGACAACTATACTACTTTCATCCCAGTGACTTCTCTATTGAGTGTTAGTTGGTGACACTGGGACGGTATATAAAAATTGAAGAGGTGGTCAGTTTATGGAATCGAATTGTGGTACGATGTAGCCTTTTTACACTCTTCATAAAAGTGAAAGAAATTCCGTTAAGAGAAAGAAACATTTCTTGGTTGTGTTTTTAAAGGAACTATTTCACCCATTACATCTCATTTACGTTCAGTTTTACCTCCAACCTTATTTCTTTAGCCTCTTTTGTTTCTTTACAACGTTATCTTTTTATTTTGTATATGGAAGATATTTTTGGTGGCCAGTTGTACCAGTATGTGTGTTAAGTAGAGAAAAACCATTATATTCATCAGATTTAAACGATTCCCAAACGTGATCATTATAGCGAAATCTTGACTTACTCACATATGCGCAAACATTTACACACACACAAACCAAGTTTGGTATTTATTCGTCTACATTTGGTTAGTAACCGGTTGCTTAATCCTTCCAGTCTCCCCCCAATTCATATTAATTTTTAGCTTTTACTTATTTCAACTAGATATGGACATCTAAGCTACTTTTTTTATCGTCTTTCTGTTAAGAAAGTACTTTAGCATTGATCACTTTACATCTAAATCTGTCAATCTTTATTCAGATTTCATAGAATCTTAGACTAATTTTCAATAAAGTAAAGTACATTTATGACTTCTCAGCCAACAATCAAGATAACACGTCTAGTGTGACATATCATTGCAAGTGACAAGCATACTGCACAGAAATATTGATAAAAAAGTAATTATATAGCCTAAAAAAGATATTTCTTAAGCGGAGCTACCTGTTTTTCAGGACCTCTCCGAGATATTGATTGTTACTGTCTTATGGATGGGGAATTTTGGACTTCAACACAAATACTGTACACTGCATAAGTCATGTCCCCTAAAATTCTGTTAATATTATAGGCTAAAGTAAGACTTCAACTACAATATGGTGGAAACGCTTACTGTTTAAATAAACATTCAATCATAGATAACATGAGGCACAGAACCACTATGTAACCCGAAGTAATATAATAAGTAGTTATCCTATTTAAGAAAATTCATGAAATGAAATCTTTATGAGCCATGAAAAATCAGAAAGGACTGATTATCTGCTACTATACACTGTCTATCTAGTGGGATAGATTGTCAGAACGCTAAGCGACGGTTAGGTCTAAACACAGAACCAATACATGAAGTCATTTACTATTTCACTAAACAATGTTAGGAGAAACATACATCTTTAGTTGAATTTCATAGAATGATCTTATGCTATTATTTTTGACCTGAAGTAGTGATACCACTTGAACTAAATCTAGATATCAAATATTTTTTATACTTATCAATTCTTCAATGTTCGCATATGTTCTTCTTTCATTTTTTCCATTACAAATGATATTACTTTCATGTATATTGACTTCGTTATATTTTAAATTGCGTTAATTGCCTCTTTAGTAGATATGATGGGAGATACACTAACTCGGACTGATATAAATATGTACCAGATCTAAACAATATTTATATAACTCATTTATACCAAGTATAGATCTATATATACTCGGTTTTAAGCTACACACTATTTGTGCGAGATCTAATGGTCAAAATAAATGAGTTTACAAATTATAGACTGAAACGACAGTGCTTCAACTATCGAAGTACTAATGTTGATGACTAACGGTGAATGAAATTAAAATAATTATTAGAAAAGAAAAAAAACTGTACAAAGCAATGTCTAGTAAAAAACAATTACACATCATAATACATATATACTTACACTTTCAATGAGTGAACAACCATTGGTCATCGACGTATTGACATGGTTAGACATAGTAGTAGTATTCATATTAGTAGTGTTAGTATTGGTAGTAGTTGTAATAGTAATAGCATTAGCAGCAACTGACATTGTTGTTGATGCTGTGGACAACGCGATTGTTTTATGATCATCCACTAGATGTATTTCACTAGATGACCATAGACTAGCTTCATCATTCGAAAATTTTGGACGTGGTAGGTATAATTTACCATTCAATTCATTTAATCCATTTAACTGTGTATTGTTATTGTTGTTATCGATTGTTTTTGTCAGATAATTTTCAGTTGTGCATAAAGTTAGCAGATTAGTCGATGCTTTACCATGATTAATATTATTATTATTACAGACAATATTGGAATTTTTTGTAATTGATGAATTGCGAATTGGTGGAGGCGGTGGTGGAGAACATGTTGGTAATTGTTGTAATGGATCATTTAATTTTACACCAATACTAGAGTTATTATTACTGCTGCTACTACTACTACTGGTAGTAGTAATGTTACTGCCATTAATCCCCGAAACAGTAGTGGTAGTGCTAGCATGCATTGCAAATGTATTAAATGAGCTTAGTGGTGCCAATGGCGGTGGGATCCTACATGCATCATCACTGATTTGTGAAATGTCTGTAGAGGATAATTGGAATTGTTCTAAAAACACAGGATCTAAAGCGGTAGAATTAGGGTCTGGACGAGGTGTACCATAATGATTACCTAGGGAAACAAAAAAAGGAGGAACTAAACATTTTAAAGAAAACTTATATGTAAGAAAACAAATAACCTTCGAGATGTGTATGTGCATATGTAAGGTGACTTTTTAGCATATAGCATTGGAAATTATTACTAACACACGACGTTCAGATAGGAAATTTCTAAACTTCACAGACTAACCTGAGTTATAAAGTATATTATTCCCTAGAGAATAAGTATGTAAGTTTAACTGTCAGTAGGTATTTTGATGCTAGGATCTGAATGTATCCCGTTGATAGAATGTCTCATTTATTTAATGCTTTTTTGTTTTGCTAATACGAAACCTAACAAGTAGGATCTGCACACATTTGTTCCAGATCCTATTTCGGTTAGAACTGTTTGACCAGAATCAACGTTAATGTAGTTAGGGATGTTTATGACATGGTGAATCAGTCGATTACATTGCAAAAGTATTTAGATTGAAGTGTCTAATACAGAGGTTACACATAGCTCAACCAAGACCAGGAATGATGATAGATGTAGGACTGAGTTTAACAAAAAATTAACGGTTATTAGGTCAAGTCACGACATTAAGAAAATAAATTACCGAATGTTAGCCTAATTCAAGTGGAGCAGTAATAACTTTCTGTATAGTAATACGCGCGTAATCAGTAATAAATTTGAAATGGGTAGCAAAGATGCATACACATTTACTAATTATTTTCTTGTAAATCTCCAAAATATCTCTTTTAATTATTTGTTTTCCATTTGTTTGTGTTACTGTCCTCAGTTTACGGGTGTAATCCCTTACAGTTGTGCAGTAATGCATATTAATACACAATGTTCTTTGCTAATGTCCTTATCTCTCTTTTATTGACATACAATCACTGACTGAAAACCAGTAAGTGCGAATTCATGTTTTTCCTGGATAACAGAGACAAGTGTAGTAAGGTAGTACAGTGGCCAAAATACTGAGCTTTTAGCCATTTGAATACAGGTTCGAATTCCTATCCATCTAATTTAGACTGTGGTGCGTAGAAAGCATCGTAAAACGTGTTACTCAAAACCGATTGCGATTTGGTTCGAGAGTTACATTAATTTTTTTACATTTTAAATAGAATACAAGACAATATAAACCTGTTTAGTAATGGAATGGGTTGATATTACTGAAAAAACCTATACGCGTAACTATTTGTATTTAATCAAACAAGCATTCATTTTCTATATTTTTTTGTTCAAAAGTTTAATTAAGAAATATTTCAAAATCAAAAAGACATTGTGTCGTCTTCATCATAAAATTGGTACTACAAATAACGAATGGTAAAACGTTAGTATTCCATAGATACATATTTTATAGTCAACTGAAGGAAAAGCCAATTAATCAGGACCTGATTACAGAGATTCTTGGTTATATCTTAAAGTTTGAATTGATGTATACTCTGTTGAAAAAAATTCCAGTACTATTTCAATTTAAATAGATTTAGTCGTGGTTTAGTTAGTGTAAAAAGCATAAAGTAAAAGTTATGGATCGCAGTTAGATGCCGGCTCAATGGTTTACAGGTTAAAACCAAATTTCTTGGGTTTGATTCCCGTATGCGGAGATGTGGATGCTCATTGCTGAGTCCCATACTGGGACGAAACGACAGTCCAGTGTTACTAGGTTTTCAATGATTGTCTAACTTAGATCGGTTTATGATTTCAATGAATTAAAAAGTTTAAATTTATTACATATGTATGACTAAATATTCTATCAAACAAACTACAATACAGGGTTTTTGAGACTTTCAAAACACAGATACTATTCAGAATTGGTCATATCGGACTATCAAGAGACATAAAAAAACAGTACCATGATCTTGTACATTATCATAAATGTCATCAGTATAGACATACATATCTACGCAACTAATAATCATCATTCATCATATTATTTCTATCACTATACTGGTTGAATAAGTGAGCAACCCATTGCATACTTGTGCATGTGTATAATACATGTGTGAATAAATCTTTATGTAAATAAATTCAATCATATATGAATCAGCTCATTACGTATTCACTCTTGCCACCAATCAGAAATCATGGAAATTTATTCAAATCAAGGTCAAAATTAGCTTATTTGTAAAACAAAACCTACTGAAGCTAGAAACTATTGTGCAAAGGCTACTACCATCAAAAGACAACAGAGTTAGTAACCACACTGTTATAATAAACAATACAAAAATATAAGATATCATGAGTCATAAAGGTTACTACTACTAACACTGGTGCCATTAATCATAGGAAGAAGTAATAAGTTAATTGACAGCTTAGAGTATGCTTGCCCTTATCAATGTACACACGGATAGGACCTTTTTAGCTAATAAACTGAAATAGAACAAATAATTGAAAGGGAAACATTTCATGAGAGTTTTTTTAAGAATGAAACTGGGGAATGAATGTAGTTTATAAGATGAATGATAAGATGAACTAACAAAAAATGTGATTTTGAACAAAACAATTGAAGCAAATTCAAGACTGTATATGCTTATCCCCTGTAATACTTATTATTTACTTATTTATTTTAATACATAGATATTGGTACAAGGAGGCACCAAATACATATGCGCCACACAGATCTCATTTGATATGTGTGAAGGCTGTGATACTGCCCGGGTGCCAAAACCGAAGCAGGTGGTTGTCTTAGGGGGCCACACCCCGAGCCTTCGACCTGAAGATCTGATCCACAAGACAGTGGAGCATCGTAAGGAGATGCGGTCCCATGGTAGCCAGTGACCAACGATTGGTTCATACGCCATTTGTTCCCGCAGGATACTGGAGCCCATGTGCACCATCGGTTTGGGATCCGGTTAAAGCGCCGGACATTCGCTTTTCGTCCTCTCAATTTCGTAAACAACACCCCCGCCACGAGAAGACAGTGAGTAGGACTTCCCTGGCAGAGGCTAAATACGCATGGCCATGTGAGAGCATTTCGAGAGGGTGAGAGGATTCTCCCCACTCTCGGCCGTACTAGGGCATTTGGGGGCCCTGTAATACTTACTTATGCCTGTTAGTCCCCGTGGAGGATCATAGGCCGCCCACCAGCATTCTCCATCCAACTCTGTCCTCGACAATCCTTTCTACTTGTTTCCAGTTGTTATTCATTCTTTAGATGTCTGCTTCTAATTCCAGACTCAGTGTGTTCATTGGTCTTCCTCTTTCCATTTTCCCTTCAGTATTTCAAATTAGCGCTTGCTTCATGATGCAGTTTGATGATTCCCTCAATGTGTTTCCTATCCACTTCCAACGTCTTTTCCTAATTTCCTCTTAAATTGGAAGCTGGTTTGTTCTCTTTCACAGTAGGCTGTTGCAGATGGTATCCGACCAACGGACATTGAATATTTTGAGTAGATAACTGTTTATAAGTACTTGCAATTTTTTAATGATTGTTGTAGTCGTTCTCCAAATTTCAGCTCCGTACAGTCATACTATCTTGACTTTCGTATTGAAGATTCTGACTTCGATATTGGTTGACAGTTGTTTTGAGTCCCATATGTTCTTCAACTGGTGTGAATTCAGTAATTATTATTTTCAAAATATATTATTACTAAATGTAAGAATGCGGCACTTGGCTTTGTCAATCAGTGGCTTCATATCTACATCAGGTCCTCCACGTTCATCGATGATGTTCCATTAAGTGTGATTGGGTTGATGTTCTCTGTGTTGTATTTGAGGATCTTGGTTTTTCGCTTGTGTATGTTGAGGCTTACTGATGCAGAGGCTGATGCTATACTGTTTGTCTTGACCTGCATTTGTTGGTGTGTATGGGATAGAAGGGCCATGTCATTTGAGAAGTCCAAATTGTCTAGCCGCATCCACTTGTTCATTTTATTGCGTGCTACTCAGATGTTGAGGTTTTCATAATCCAGTCAATCACCAGAAGCAAAAGAAAAGGAGAGAGTAGACAGCCTTTTCTTACTCCGGTCCTTACTTGGAATGCACCTGTCCGCTGTCCTCCAAGCACTACTTTGAAGTGTAGTCCGTCGCATGAATTCCGGATGGTGTTGACGCTCTTTTCAGGAACAAATTTTAATAATGTTCTCTTATCCACACTGCCAAATGTTTTCTCATAACCAAAGAAGTTGATGTATAGTGACGAGTTCCACTCAACTAGATTGTTCGACGATGATCCGTAGTGTCGCAATTTGGTCTGTGCACGAAAGATCCTTACGAATTCAGCCTGTTGATCTCGAAGTTGGGAGCCTGCTGAATCTTTCATCCGGTGAAGCGACACTGTTGAAAACCTTCCCCGGTACTGACAGTAGTGTGATGCCTCTATAGTTCTCACATTTGCTTAGATCTCCTTTCTTTGGTATCTTGATGAGGCATCCTTCTTTCCAGTCCATCGGCACTTGTTTTCCCTCCCAAATCTTCCTGAATAGAATGTTGAGCATGTCTGCAGTTACTTCTATGTCTGACTTTAGTGCTTTAGCTGGTATATTGTGAGGTCCTATTGCTTTCCCACTCTTGATTTATCTGGTGGTCATTCTGATTTTTTCGGTCGTTGGTGGAGTGACATATATAGGAAGGTGTGTGCACTACGTCGATATCCGGTGGATTCGATGGTACTGGTCTATATAAGAGTTCCTCGAAGTGTTCCATCCGTCCCTGTCCTTAAATTTCAGTGATTGGCTCTTCTTTTTTTTGTCCTCAATCTGTCTCTTTGGTTTACTAAATTACCCTCTCAGTTTCTTCGTCGCGTCATATATTTGTTCATCCCCTGTAATAAATTAGCAATTATATTATTAGCTATAAATGTTTTGTTTCTGGTGAAAATGTTAAATATTGTGACTATCGAATTCCTATTTGGTGTAGTTCATGAGCAACATTTTTGTTGGGGTAACAAGAAGATTATATTGCCAAATTTGCACATATCTCATTATTCAATAATAATAATAATAATAATAATAATAATAATAATAATAATCCGTTTGCCAAGTGCATGTTTATATATGCATAAACATGTTTATATAATAGACCCTAAACCAAACTTTTTATACGTGAAAGCTATCAATGTCACTGGACAGCTCAAACTGATCAGTCTAGCTTTCTAAATGTAGTGAATACTCTATTCACTTTAAGCTTAAAATGAAGCAGACAATATTACGCTGAAATATGACATACATCCAATGAGAAACATATCTCGCGATAAACCATTATATACGAAAATACAATGTCCATGATTGTATCATAGCATAATATTATAAGCAAACACAATACACCAAATTAGAAAACTACCGAATAAAATACGGCTGAAAACAGTGAGAGTATAATACCTTTATACATTCCACTTTCTAATAATTGTCCACTACGTTCAAGTGCAAGAAATTGAGGTACATTCATAAAACGATAATGAACTCCATCTACTTCTTCTGCTCTAGGTAATCTAGTTGTACCTAACAATAAGAGAATATATAAAAATATTTAAATAAGATTCATAATTAACTGTCAATCACCAACCGTATAAAAGAACAAAGAACTCTGAAGGTGGATTGAAGAAGCGGTTTAGGTTGCAGCACTTTTCAGAACTGAAATCCAAAATAGACAAAATGTGTACGATGGTATAAAAAACAAAAATGATAGGATAAAAATATCCCAATATCAAAAAATATTTTTTATAAATGTTTACTTACAAGGTACTACACGTTGATAAACATTCTCTCGTATTTTTTCTTGAAGGGCATACTCTGATGAGTCCATTGCAAATGAAATGGCCAAAAAGCTCGACAACATTGTACTACTTGTGACTAATGCATGAGGTGGACTAAGATGCAATCGAACATGTGAATGAGATTGTAGACAAGCATTACACAATGTAATAGCATCACGTTTCGTATAACCTGACAGTTCATAACCATCAACAGCTAAGATTATATCACCCGGTTCCATGGATTTCGAATTATTGTTATTAATATTATCATTATTATTAGAAATGGTAGTAGAGCGGTGATAAATAATACGAGATGGATCGAATTGAGCACCGACTACACAAAACATACCAGCATCTGAACCTCCATCAATTGGAATAACTGGTGTATCACCACTATTATTATTATTATCGATTTTCGCAGATATAACTATCTCATAGCATTGTTCTAACCATCGATATTGTTTTGAATTTTGTTCAGAATTAGCTTTTTGAAGAGACGAGACAAAATTCGCACCATACTGTTTTGTCAATTCACTTTTCATTTCTTTCATTTCCTTTAAACAAAGGCAAAAAATGGGAAAAACTTTAAATGAATGGAAAACTTAACATAATAACTAAACGATCAGTCAATATATGTAAGTAGAATATGGTAAAGATTTGTAGCTCACGTGGATAATTTTGGTGAAGTTTTGTTCTCTGAGCTAGACAGTTTGACCGTGGAGCTTTCATCGTTCTTCTACCTGAAGTTTGTGCTGACGATGTCGTTTAGAAGAACGATGAACCAGCCTTCATAAGGTTTATGTACTTCTGAGGTACGCCTTTGAATGACAGACACTGCCACAGAACCTCTCAGTCTACAGAGTCAAATGCTGCTTTAAAATCAAGAAAGACCACCATTATCGGACACCAATAAGTATGCCTGTGTTCTGAAATCTGACAAATGATGAGTATGTGGTCGACGCAGCCACGGCCAGGTCTGAAACCAGCCTGATTTTCTCGTGTTTGCAGTTCACGAGTCTTAGTTAGGTGCCCCATAATTAATGAGGCTATTTTAGATGCTATAATAGTCAAACTAATCCCTTTATGGTTATCACAGGATGATTTCAACCCCTTCTTATATATTGAAACAATCGGTGATTGCAACCAGTCAGATGGGATAACGTCCAACTCCCAGATTTTAGCTAAAATATTAGTCAACCTAATCACTAAAATTGAACCATCATCCTTAAAGACCTCCGGAGTTCATCCATCTGGACCAGCTGCTCTTCCTCGTTTCAGATTAGCTATAGCCTTTTAAACTTCAGCTAGAGTAGAGTAGCTGAAGGCCAGCTGCACTGCTCCTTAAAGTAGTCCACCCATTGTTATAAACGTCTGGGCTGAGAGCAGATAAGAGTATCGTCTTTTTTCAAGATAGTCTCACGCACACTTGACTTATTAATTCCGGTTTCTTTTATTAGTCTAAAGAGCTGTCTTGTCTTACAGCCGCTGCCTTTCCCATCTCTTTTGCTTTTATTGCTCACGGTCGTTCCTCAAACTTTTGGTTAACCTAGATCTGATTTGTTTTCGCTCGTCGTCATGTTCGAAGACAGATGGGATGAATTTACGAGAATCTATCAGTGCAACAGACTTAGCAGAAATCCACTGGTTTTTCATGACCCTTTGGTTCAAATCACTAATAGATGTCGCTGTTGTTTCCACAGCTGTTTGTATATCTTTCCAAGCAACATCTGGGTCAACTTCGTTTTTAGAGCTACCCAAGTGTGACCTTAGTTGTTCCTGGAATCTGCTTTCGGATTTCTCGTCACTCAGTTCAATTCTAGTGGATTTCCTTAATGTGGTTTTTCTGAGAACAGTAAGGAGCAAGCAAATGCGTACCCGTATTAGAGCATGATCGGAGTCCAAGTAAGTGTTTTAGAACGAGCGACGGTCTTCTATTGAGCCTCCCCAACGATGACTAGTGGTAATACGGTCTATTTGAGTCCATCGTTGGTTTGGTGCAGGGGGTCGCCATGTTAAACGATGCCTCTCCTTATGCTTAAAATCAGTGCTTGCTAAAAATGAACAATTTTCTGAGCACGGTTGCAGCAGACGACCACCATTATCTGTTCGCTGAGCCGGAATACCAAAATACCTATATGAGTATTAAAGTAACATGATACGAGTACTATGTCTGAACGTTTAGCTTTTTGAAGAAGTTCAGAAAGCTTTCTGTAATTCATATTTCACTTCCCATCTGCCCACACCGCGAAAGGGTTTTTATTGAGGTACCCAAAAAGGAAATTGGATTAGAGGTGGTCACAGTGACCTGAGAGCGTGACCGCAGTCCCCAAGGGACAACTACTTGAGGCCAGTTACACACAACCTTTTGTGAGTAATTTTCGTGTTAGCTCAGTACTTGTTAGGACCTTACCACCGGAGACGGAAATCCATGGAATAAGGCAAGGTGTGCATTTTTAGGGTCAACCTTTTCTAATCCCACCCTTCCTTGTGGGAAGGCAGCATCGCTGTTGTACCGGTTGTCTGGAGGAAACATCTTACTGCTGTCACACCTCTGTACAGTCAGCAGTACGACCTCTCCTTCGGACTTTGGATTTGCTGCTTTTAGTCTTACTGCTCTTCAACCGACCTGTCTGGCAAAATAGGACCTTGAGAAACGATTGTTCTAACCAATATAGCTAGATTGGTTCATCACAATGGGCACACTCGACCGCCACGTTAATGTAGCAGCAACGGTTGGGCTGAGATGCATGTACATACAACTTAGTCCCAAGAGTAACGAGACGTGTGTCTTGCATCTCACCGAAAGTCAGTATTGAACCTAACTTATAGATAAGGTATGACAAATTGTTAAAACTCAGAATTAAGAACACCAAAGGCTAAACGAAAAAAAACTAGGGAGTGAAAAGTACTAATAACTTTCAAGACTTAAAGAAAGATTGGTTGTGTGTTCTAGTCTCAATGTGATAAGTTTTGAGGCGTTATTTATCTCTGTTACAACCGTTTCACATATCCCAACTAGAAAGTGTGCATTTAGACAAATTAAGCCAACAATCAGCTTTACTAGATGTTTCCACGTTCTAGTTTGGTTGTCTATTACATAATACAGAGCATAAGGTGTATTCCATACCATGAAAACACGAATAACAAACTTAAATTAAGAATAGAGAATTTGAAGAACGATTCTTAGACGTACTTAGCTACATGGTATAGCGTCGTTATGGTTGGAGTGCAGTATCTGATGTTCTTTTGCGACCATCGTAAGTGATCAATTGTTAGAACCTCATTGAACAAGTGAATCCCTTTTAAGTGGTTTATGGATCTTCTTGATCAATTTATGAGTGAGATATTCTGCATACAACCATTAGATTTCCACCAAATTATGTGATTTAAGAATGAATTCCAACGGATTTATACTCACATATTACAATGGTCCCACCCGAGCGTTTGTTAGCTTAATTTATTAGGTGTTTACGAAGCATTCGGTCCTTATTTATAAAGTTTGTAGGGCAGATTACATATGTATTTTTACGAAGAGCCTTAGAATATGTCTGCTGATAGGTCTGGCATTATTTTAACGAGCAAAGAGCTTAATTAGAGCTGTAAGACCGTTTGTAGTATTTGTAATAACTGATAATTACTTTGTACTTGATTGTGTACTTATTACGAATTCCAAATATGATACATCCATGTGTACTCATCTAATTTTACCTGTGTTAAATAACACTCACGAATTCTTAGTACATTAATTCGAATACTCCTAATTATCATACCGTCTTAACAACCTATTGTTCAGATTTAATAAGAGCCTGTTGCTTTTAGCTTTTATCGTACGAAAAAAAAATTAAATAACAGAACACGGAATTACGAATACTTTGGTGAAACACTAATAATCAGTGTTAGTTTACTAAGGAGAAATGCGTTAGATTGTAGAAATTACAGTAGTTTTTAACTTCGACGTAAATTTCATCGGCAGTGAAAACCAACTAGGAGCAGATCAACTCATATAATTAAATTCATCATTCAGTTGAAACATGCACTGTAATATGGACACGTCTACTGAGCTCATCCTCAATATGATATGAAAGCTGTATAACTCTAATAAAATTACGCGCTTGTATTTACCATTTCTTGTAATCAGTATTTATAGCTAGTTTTAGTTACTCGTATTGCTGGATTCGTAATAGTAATTAGTATATCAAACTTGCTACAAAACGACATGAAATTTGTCCTTTCGTGTTCATATAGGACTCAGTGCACATATATTCACTGCAACACAAAACGCCAAAAAAACATGATGGTCCCTTAAATGTACAAATCTTGTATGGTTCAAAAAGAAGGGTTAATATATCTTTTTATAATAGCCATTATAATGGCTAAGGTGTATTCAAATACGTTTCGCCACAGACAGGTGTTCCTATGCAGTAATCATAACTTTAAAAATACGGAGAAAATGCGAAATATCCGCATGAAACATAGAATAAAAATACCTGAAGTTTACAAAATCATGAAGGCCCGAATACCCTCTTGTCAGTGCTTTTAGCGGGGTCCAAGATTACCTTGATTGCAACCTTGATGTGGCCCGAATATATCCAGAAAAACGATTACGACGTTAAACCTTGAACTAGTGACGAGTATATGTCTTATAATTGCATCCAATTTTTGAAAGAGGATTGGGTTTAATGTAGAGGTTAAATTATTGTTGTAAAGCCTTTAGTGTAAATGTAGACTGTTCGCCAATCATAACGGTATACATCTGTATTAGAAGCTATAAAGTTATAAGTCTCTATAAGGAGGTATAATATCATATGTAAGAAGTCATCTCCGTGTAAAATCAAGTACATAAAAAGCGCATGATAGTGACACATGTGAGGTAGCTTGTTGTACAATTAAATCTAGAGGGGTTGGTGACTATAGGAGGCATATTCCGTGACCCATGTTGTCTTGCCGACGACTTTGTCTTAAGCCATATCTATTCTTGGAATAAGACCGACTGTGATCTTATCTTTGATTAGTTTGACGCACCCAATAGACAAATAAGGAATCCTGAAAGCTTCTGAAGCGTAAGAAACACTTCTGAGACTTCCTCTTACCGACAAACCACGTGTCACTTGAGCGCAAATACTTATGAAAGACACCTAGCAGTAGCTATAACTGCCAAAAAAGTTTGTTTTCGTAACTTAAATGAATGGCGAAACGTAGTGATGGTGTTTCCTTATTACCTTTGCATGAAATTCAGATATATCAGCTGAATCAGATCTGGCCAAATATGAGACTTTCTAGAACTTTCAGCGAAGTCTACTCTGTGAATATTGGTGACGACACTTCCTATCATCACACCACTGAGACAACAACTATAAGATCAGTACACGTGACTGAAGAAGCTATTCATCGACTGCTCAATAATCTCAGACTTGGTAAGACACAAAATCTTGATGAATTGCATTTACGATTGCTGTCGCTTCTCTCAGACACTATTTTGGAATCACTCATGGTGCTCTTTAACATGTCCCTTTCCTGCACTCAACTCCAAAAGGGTTGCAAAGATCCTACAGTTAGTCTTATATTTAAAGATGGTCAGATACAAATAGTATCTAACTACCAACCTGTCAGTCTAACCGAAATAGGAGTTAGGCCACTTGGAAAGAATAATTCGGTCCATGTTACTAAGTCACGTACAACCATAAAATATGTTAACTACTTAGGAACACGGGTTTGGAAACAAGCATTTATATCTAACTAACTAATTGCGGGAGAGTGTTGGACAGCAGCCCTAGATAATTGACTATCTGTCTGTGTGATATTCATAGACTTTAGCAGAACATTTGACAAGGATTCTTACCCAGATCTTACACAGAAGCTCTTGAGCTTCAGAATAACGGATGATATACAGGAATGGATAAGAAGCTTCTTAACGCACTTCGGGAGGATCAGACTCGACTTCGAAGTTGGGCAGATGACAGCTGACTTACCTTTAACACTTCAGAGTGTAAATTAGTTCATCCGCGACATGTCGTAGACTACAGTTACAACTTAGGGAACTCCTCTCTAGTAGTATCCCGAGTCGAAAAAGATTCAGGAGTTCTGGCACTCTACGATTTGAAGTCCTACTCTAACTGTGACAAAAATGCTTTTCGAGCAAGTTTTGTACTGATAACATTGAAGCGCATTTTTGGTCAGTTTGACGAAAAAACTTTCCACATAATCTTCTACAGTTTTAGTCGTCCCCATTTAGAGTACGAAACATAGTATTCCCTCATACACTTCAAAAGGATAAGGACACTCTGGAGCGTGTCCAACGGCGAGCCACGAAATCAGTTCGGGGACTCAAGTTTAAACCTTATGAAGAACGCCTCCAATCACTCGACCTTTACGCATTAGAGTATAGGCGTCTTAGAGGTGACGTTCTGATGGCTTATAGTATCCTTAACACTCCTGGACATCCCCTTAAACACCTACTTAAGCTTAGTCCCAACACTAACCTAAGGGGTAACACCCAGAAATTAGAGATACAACATAGTAGAACGGACTGCAGGAACAACTTCTACTCCTTAAGAGTTGTAAAATGCTGGACTTCGCTGCCGGCTGAGTTAGTTCAAGCAACTTTCCAGGAGTCCATTAAGAGGCGACTTGATCTATTCTTAAGGACTAAGGATAGTATCTTACTATGATTTACCAATTCATTTTTTTCTCTCTTATCGTTAATATACCTAGGTTCTTGCCTGGAGGTATTGGTGATCCCCTGCTACTAGACACTAAGCCTGTTAAATGAAAGCTTCTTCTATTCCATCCACAACCATTCGAACCATTTGAACCATTTGGACGGAAGATAGAGGGTAAGGGAAGATGGAAAGACACGAAGGCACCATCTTAGGCCCACTACTTTTCCATCTCTACGTCAATGAATTACATAAGTCGTCGACATTTTGTATGCGGATGATGTCAAAGTTAGGCTGATTATTTTAATCTCCAGGCTGATCTAGACGAGTATGTTAGATGTTCCCAATGTTGGGGCTTAGAAATTAATTCTAGAAAGTGTGTTCATGTACATTGGACATGGTAGCTGTTGCCAGTATACTAACGACACATCGCTACCATGCGTGCCGAGACACAAAGAATTAGGGCGAATAGAGAATCCCGACTCGCAAATAACTACACATATCAAGGCAGCTGCTGCCAAAGGTTCTTGTGATTTACGACCACTTCGCCGGACACTCAAATACCTTGACAAGATGTAAGACCACATTTAGAAGAATGTATTCAAGCAGCTGGCCCATATATTATTAAGAATACTAACTCATATGGGCGTGTTCAACGTGTGGGAGCAGGACTAGAGAATGGTCTTCTCAAAATCTCTTAAGACAAGTGCTTAAAACGCCTAAACCTCTTCCTCTTATCGTATCGTGGAACGCAATGTGATCTTATATCGGTATTCTGTATCTTTAATTACGATTTGTGTGTTAATACGCCTTATCATTTTCCCCCTCCAGCATTAATCATCTCTGCGTCCATAAAAAGAAGGTCTAGGCAGCACAACACCATGAACTGAGAGTGCGGTTCTGTTTTACCCATCAAATGGTCAGTGACTGGGACTCCTTACTCGAACATGTAGTATCAGCCCTATCAGTGAACATTTTCAATCAAAAGCTGGACTTCCGGTGGAAAACAAGCTGCATGGATTGACACAGATCCACCGAACTACTATCCTTACTACTAGATACTGAAGACTCGTTAAATATTAGTGATCAGAGGATAACGCCTAGAGTAGTATCAGGTGCTACCATTGTTCCCGAAATGAGCTTCTAGCTTTCTAGTGAAGGAACCAATAGTTGCTACTACTATCTACTCTGTTACAGAACTTTAAAATATCTGTGAGAGAAAATGTTCTCACATTATATCCATTTCAGTACTAGGGCGAATTACTAATTCACCAGAATGTGAAGGATTGCGATCAATATAATGAATCATTATTATGCTTCCTTTTGCTTTTGCATTGCAAAAGATGTAAATTTGCTGAATCCTGGTGAGGTTGGCTGGGTTTATTCCCTAGTTTAATTACCTTTTCAGTTGTTTTCTTTGAGATGTTAGTAAAGGACATGACGAAGACATTTTCTGTTAGGTGGGACCATAAGTTCCAAATAATTTTAGGATAAGTCTACCAACTTTCTTAGAGAAAAGCTCCACCATGACATGGTTCGTATTTCTGAAGAATGCAAATGAATCCAAACGGTGATGAAAATGAAATATAGAAATCCTTTTTGTCGAAGGGCAAATAATCATCATTGTCTTCATCCATAATCACTAATATACTTAAACTTATGAGTGTGTATCTAAAAAGCTGCAATGAGGACTAAAAGTTTAGACAGTCATTTTATTGATACAAAACGAGATTAATGTTTAAAAAACCAGGTGACTGTGTTAGAGAAGTTTGAGATCTCTTCACTATTAAGATTTAACTCAATGTTTTACAGGTTATATTTTAATTCCTTGTTGCTAGCTGTTATTTTACTGCCGTGTTGAGCGTTGGTTCCAGAACCGAATGTTATTTCTTCTAACCGAATTTTTACCGTTGTTTACTTGTTCCGTTTACTAGCTTTGTTTCTGTATCATAAGCTGTAAAAATTACTGTCCTCTTCAAAGTCTTTTTGATGTGTGTTTCAACTTGCTCTCAAAAATCAACAAGCAGCTCTAGTGATCTAATAATGACTTTAGATTAAAGGATAGATTGAATTTTTTAATAGGCTGCATTTGAGTAAGGACAAGAGGATACTTGTCAAGATATTGTATGTTGTGTCAGGGGTCTCTGAAATATTAGGTAACTGAGGAATGATTAAGGTTGTTTTCCCGATCTGAACTCATGGTAAAGGATAATTATAGTCCTCAAATTCTACAAGTGCCACCTTGTTGCTTGACTTTAGTTGTTATTTACCTCCACTATTCGATTTTATTGTTGCATGATGTTGATCCACTGACGATGAGGTCTTGTTAGTTTGAGCTCGAGATTTGGATATGGAAAAGTTGATGATCGTTGTCATCCGACTACCCGTGGTAAACCGTTGTTTGAATACTTACAGACAGATTATTGATCTTATTTCGTTTGTAAATTTCTCACTGACTTCCAATTACTTGAAAGTTAATTAATAACTATTTTGTACTGTTACCGTACGCTATATCGTGAGAGAGAAACATTTGATTGTAGAATGTGGGGTGTACTGCTGAGATTTTGTTTACATTTCTGCATCAAAATCCCATAATTTAAGCACATGGTTTTTTAATATATTTGAATCCGAGTGGATAAAAAAATTCGTGTGTTGTACAAAGCTTATACTGCACTTATTCCGGCGTAATTGAACAAACCGTGGTTCACTAGGTTGCCAGCAGCGTTTAGAACAAATATCAGAATTTTGATCGTTGCAGCAGCTTAATCAAAATTAGACTTTTTAGAGCGGATGTAGATGGGTCAATAGAGCATGATAAGGCCTGACAACTGAGATGACATTTTCCTCAGTTAAATGCAACTGGTTTTTTTGCCGGTAAAAGGTTCTGAATCATTGAAAAATGCTTTTAAATAAGTAATTCGACGAGCACTTGGATCGACGCGTTAAGTTCTTTGGTTTTATCGATAATAACATTTCTTCATATTGCAGTAGATTCACACTAATTTTACATCTAATAAGTATCGGTGCAAGAAATATCATCCTAACGTATGATCAAACTTTAATATATTGATGAATAAGTAAGCTATGTAGCATTAGACTTTAAAACGTGCCGCAAGTACGTGTTAAAATAAGTTTTACTATTGATCCTCTAGCCGTTTCTAACAATAAAACTCATTTTTATAGATTACAGCTAATGAAAACGTAGAACAATAATGAGCACGTAAAAGTTACGAAAAATATCAATAAACAAAAATTGTGTGCTCAAAGAGTCTAAATACTAACAGTTATATTCCTTTGTTTAATTATCATGTATCAGCATCGGAGTCCGATTTCAACTGCGATAGTGTGTTGGCTTGAGGCCATGAATGTATTCCACTGTAAATCATAACTCTTGACAACTCGCACTATTATTCTGCAGCCAGAACATGCTTCTAACAGCCACCCCTTTGTTTACTCACCCAGATCTAAATCGTTCCATAAATCTATCTTATTTCTATCGTCCTATATATGCCCCCATGCTTCTATGTCACCTTCAAACAAGAGACCTGGTGACATAGCTTATTCAGGTAGAAAGAAAAGTTCGTAAAACCTAGTCGGCTTTTTTATTAAGTGATAAATGAGACGTTGATTAAAAAGTTTTCGAGTAGATAGAGGATGCAAATGAAAAACACTTCCACAGATACCCGCAGAAAAAAGGTGGTAGATAAACAGACGATTATCACAAACGGATTTATATGGTTGTCGATGGATGTTTAAACTCAAAAAAGTAGTAATATCAGCCATAATGATTCGGGGGTCAGTAGAAGGTGTTCTTAAAATCGAACTTATCTGACTACTAAGATTTATTAGTCCACTACCAATATCGAACTTCGAAATGGTTGATCACCCAGACACTAGTGATTCGACTTTATCTGCTAATGCTAAATTAAGAGATCACTAAGAAAAATTATGGGATAAGGCCCGTTTGACAATCCGACGTATTCGGAAGCGATTGAAGGGTCACGCACTTCACATTCGGCAAGAGGTCATTTCAGCCAGGGTTAATATGGGAATGCACAAAACCTTCATTTCCCAAAGGTTATTTTCAACATTTAAGGGTAAATAAATAAGTCCACCTATAAATGGTTTAATATTCGTCTAAAGTGTGTTGTGTACAATTGCTGTATTATGTTACGTATTCATTGCACCAATCATAACCATCGTTAGTCTTCTCCTGTTTAAACTTTCTAGTCCACTGGTGATTCACAGAGTATTGTTTTAATGGATCTAAAATTTTCTCTCTTCATCTGCCAGATATGAGAATAGTTGTTAAAAGGTTATGGAATTTAAAGGGTCTTGAGACCAATCATTGTCGAGGAAATTGCCGAATCCCACTCATGATGTTGTGGCATTTAGTAGGGATGACGTTATTTCCAACAAGCAAGAAGGGGGTGACTAGTTGCTTTAAAAGATATTCTGCAGCTTCACGGCTCTAAACCGGCCAGTTCAGTCGGTCTTTACATTGGAGAGTAAGTACTTCTCTCACAACTGGATTACTTGAAATACCAGTGACTAACACCTACCTGTTGTACTTACACATTTGCTTGCAGTAGCGAAATTCAGGCCACTAGACTGTCAGCCACATTTCTGTTAATATCTGAAATATGGAGTGATTACATAACATTATAAATTCACAGAATAACTTACCTATTTCCTCAACGAAAATGAATATGGCTTTGTCTATGATTCAAGGAAAGGGATATATACCATCCATAACTACTCTAGTTCCAGAAAAAAACGGTATAATCTGTCAAGCAAGTGGTCTCTGTTTCCTTTATCTGGAAGTTATTAAGGCCATGTTGTGAAGCATTGATTACATGTTGTTTTTTTCGTAAAATTACTGCAAGCGATGATTCATACAGAGCCTATTTACTATGAGGCAAATCAACTCCATTTTTAAAGAAAAATCTAACTCCTATTTCTCATTCAAACAGTATAGTTAATCACATTAAGCATATTATAGGTTCCACAGAACACTTAGTCAGCTACATAATAAGCACTCAACACTGAAACATATGAAATGTCAGTTAGATTTTGATTCTAACACTAGTTGTGGATGTAAAATGACTTATCTGAAAACAGAATTACCAAAAATGTGGATTGGTGTCGTGAAAAATATAGTGGTACGGTTGCGGAACTAGAGACTATGATTGTACTTATGTTGGAAGAGAAGACATAACAGCTTGAGCACGTTGCTTGTAAAGTGTAATCTATAGTGTCTGTAAAAGATTTTCAAACAGCAACCTTATTAGATATGTATACCTTAGTGTGTTTATCGGAGGTTTATGTCCACAAAACCTCCGTAGATGAAGCTAGCCGATATTTTCTACCCTTAGTCATGCGTAAACACATTGGATTTGACTATTTAAGGCTATAAAATATCTTCACTAATAACTAAATATTGAGCGTTTTTGGGTATATCTTGGACTATTTACTTTCAAAGGTTAATGACGTGAAATAATAGGAAAAGTTTGATATAGCTGGATGCTAATTGAACTTTTGAACAAAGTGATTTGGATCTAAGCGCGGAATCGTTTTCTTTGTACGGTGAGGGGCCTGTTGAATGAAGTGAAATCTATATGATTCAGCAATTATTAGATTGTTGTATCAACCGGCTCACTGAAAATCTTAGTCTGATTGACATGAAATTTCAAATGTGAACGGTAATGGTCAATTACTCCGGTTTCCTATCATCACCCAATCAGAACAAAAAACACTCGTATCTTTGGGTAATGTATGCCTCACATTTGTAGGATTATTAGCACTCATTAAAGTGCACATTAAGGTCTAATGAGAAGTACCTTACTGTGGTGTTTACAAATTTTAAAATCCACAGTAATACGAATAGGCCTGAGCCGGAGCATGGTTCCTTAACTGACCTCTGTTCAAGTATATCAAAATCGATAATAAGCACTAACTTTTGTATAACAACGTAGAAAACTGTAAAAACATACTGAATCCATGCTTCCAAAAAAGTAACAATCAGTACAAAATAAATGGAATATACCTGAACAACACTTTCTACAATACATACAGCAACCAATTACAACACTTTATATATTTAATCATAGAATATCACGGGAATAAAATGTTAAGAATGTGAAATTATTATTTAAGAACGCGAGAAGAGAGTGCTTAACAGTCTGGGGACAAATTTCCTTGCAAAAGGGATAAGGATATATCGAATTTAACTAAGCTAAAAGTGAGCAGTCTGCTACGCGACGTTGCAAGTATTTCAGTCAAATAGGAAAACAAAGCATCTATCTATCAAAGATAAACGAATATGACCAAGCCTCATATGGCCAATCAAGATCAAAGTACCTTAATATGGCAACAAGTAAATCAATGGTGAAACAATGATCGAACTTCCGAAATCGTTGAGAAAATTTATCACACTCCAGAGATTATATATGATATAATGATGATATCAAATAAGTCAGAGGTACTCAAAATGGACTAAATATAGAGAGTAATGGAAATAATATCACTTTTAAGAAATGGAACCGCAAAGATGCTAGGATATAGAGTGTACGTATTGGGAGTATTACGGCAAATAAACTAAGTATTTTGTTCTTTATAGATTAGTGCCGATACATTTAAATTTATAATTCAAGTTTTTGCACATGCATTATCCCCCAGTTTGACACAGTTTGTTTGTGGTGACACGTTTAACTGTCGTCTGCATTCGTACTCCTAAGTTTATATATATGAATTTAGACGTTATAAATCGTAGTTTTGAAACATTGAGATTATTTTTGAATTTACAACTTTTTGCAAAGAACGAGTCAGACATTCTACAACCATGGATTACATACAAAAACCTATTCGGATTTATTTTAGTTTGGTTCACTTTCGGGGTTGTAAGTTTGATGACACTGTTCTGTGGGTCTATAAAAGTCGAAAGACATACAAAAGTAATTGAAAAGTTCGAATCTAAATAGATTTTATGTATAACATTCGACTAGAGTGACCTGTTGAACTCCATTATTGAGAAAAATACAAACCCTGAAGCACTTCACAAGCCTTAAAAATTTCAGTCTCTTAAAACCTGGATGCTAACAATCAGATTGGTTTCTCAAAGTTTTAATGTACACAAAGTGATGTGTATCATTTGAGCAGAATGTATTAAAGTACTGACCTAGACATTAAGTTTAGTTGTAATGTTTTTTAAGTAATATTACATTTCGTTGATTGGCTTCAACTGGTTAGGCTACTGATCATGCACACCATGTATCCAAATTTCACCTATACCATAGATAACAGGACTTTCTCAACCATATTGATTTTCAAAGTCGTCCATTGTTCCCAGAAAGCATTTTTGGGAAGGTTACTGTACAATTAAGTAATCAAGACCATGCATGAGGTCGGATCTGTAATAAACGTAAAATGTTAATATAGAAATTCTAGCAGTGTCTACTGAGTGGAAATACGTTAAGAAACTAGTTAATAACATGCAAGTATGAATAAGCAAACATTATATCGACGTTGTTTGTAAGTTGTTGAATGTTTCGTTTTCTCAGCGTCTAAAATACCAATAATCATAACATGTTTTAAATACTTTTTGAGATGTAACATGTAATTTAATACACTATGTTAAACCTCATAATAAAGAAATATGTGATTTGTAAATATATGTGGTAGTGATATTAGGAGTCTGTCAACTTGGCAGCTGATTGAACAGGAACAAGAAGTGGTTTCGGTAGCGGTGTATTTTGAAAGTGACTGTAGCGTGGTGTCGAGTTGAGCTTGACTATGAACACCGCTACAAGACTACGTGCCAATTAACCAATAAGATCCCCGTAGGTCAACATCAGAAGACAGATGATGGCTGTAGTCGAGATGTATTTGTTGGCGATCTCGTGGTATCGAAAGAATACCGAGATCGTGCCAAAGGAGTACAAGTGTGGTTACTGAGCGTAACCGGATTCGTACAAGTTCGAAGTCAACGGGAGAGTAAGTATATGGCTGTCATTAGCACAGTTAAACAAACGAGCACAGTAAAACAGTCACTGGTACAATTGGTTATAATAATAATTGTTTTCATCGAACCAATCGCGTTCTGTTGACAAAAGTAGGTCACTACAGGAGCCTCCCGCTAGAAAGGGTTTACACTTTCGATAGTTAGCTGTTTGATTCGTGGGACTGATCGGCAGAAGTGCGGTTGTAGGACGGAGGGAATTGGCGGAACAGGAAGTGATCATTGATCCTCGAGTTGCCAACGAAGGTCTTTTACGCAGAACGGTACCAGAAGTGTGCTGTATTTGTTGGTCGAATTAGCATACCACACCAGAATGGTTTGTATCCAGAATCTGATGATTGCGTTCGTAGGGATGTGAACCAGAAAACGCTGCAGACGTAGGACGAAACCACGTTGAGCCAAGAAACCGGAAGCGACCATAACGACCTAGCGTATGCCAGGCGAATTCGAGACCAGATAATCGACTGAGTGCGTTGACTAGAGCATGGGTGGCCAAACCAGCTTTTGCCAAAGTTGACTGAAGTCGACGTTATCAAACGGGCGATGGTCGGAGGCGTGGGCTCAGGATACAAAAAAAAATCAAAAAAAAGAAAAGTGTAGCATGCGTGTAGTATAGGAATAATCCTACACCGTATCCGTTATTGACTGTGCGTTTAGTCGCGAAAGTGTACGGGTAATCGTACTCGGCGACCGGAACGTGAGACGGTGGTCTCGTTCGTACTTCGTGAGCCTGCGATCTCATCCGAGGTCAAGGGCGGCGTGGTCTGCCGATCTGGACGTGAGACAGAAGTCTCGTCCGTAGATGGTGCAGATGACGCGTGCTGTTGACCGGGACGTGAGAACGAGGTCTCTGATGTATCTAGCGTGGGATCCGAGATAGACGTAGAGATCCCGCTAGAAGGTTTGATAGGTCTAGCATTGAGTCCCAAGTTATCGGGTAGGGCACTGTCATCGACGTGTGCTGGTTTGAGACGATCAATGCTGACGATCTCGACGCGGCCGTGTCGATCAACCTTGAAGGTCTTTTCGTGACGAGAGATCACGTGAAAAGGGCCTTCGTAAGGCTGTTGTAGAGGTTTGCGTACCGAATCTACTCGTATGAAAACATGTGAACAGGTAGATAACTCTCGAGGGAGAGCGACCTGTCGATGTTGTATTCGAGTTGACACCGGAGACAGCGTTCGCATAAATGCAGACAGTCGATGGACGTAGTCTGATTTACCGAAATCATTACTGCTCCGTGGTGTAAAGAATTCCCCAGGCAGACGCAATGTCGTGCCGTATACAAGTTCAGCGGCGGAACATTGGATATCTGCCTTCAAACTCGTTCTGATGCCTAAGAGAACGAGCGGTAAGGTTTCGTACCAATTGTCGTTTTCGTGTGCTCGAAGAGCACTTTTAAGTTGGCGATGAAACCTTTCGACTAAACCATTCGATGCTGGATGGTAGGCGGTAGTGCGTATGCGTTCCGTACCAAGCAGTCTGGTCAGTGAGGAGAATAATGCGGACTCAAATTGTTGTCCTCGGTCAGTCGTGACAGTCGAGGGACAACCGTACAATGCTATCCATCGTTCTACGAAGCGGTGAGCAATTGTCTCCGCCGTGATAGACGTGATGGGAATAGCTTCGGGCCATCTTGTAAAACGGTCAATGCACGTGAGTATGTGATCATACCCATGCGATGGTGGCAATGGTCCTACAATGTCTATATGAACGTGATCAAAGCGAGCATCAGGCGTAGCGAACGTGCCAATGGGGGCAGCTACGTGCCTGTGCACTTTTGATCGTTGACACTGTAAGCATTGCTTTACCCACATACGAACATCTTTATTCATGGACGGCCAGACGTATCGTGCAGCGATGAGACGTAATGTGGCTGCAATACCTGGATGAGACAATCCATGAAGGGCATCGAAGACGAGACGGCGATAGGTAGAGGGTACGATGGGTAGAGGAAGACCGGTAGACGTATCACATAGGATAGTACCTGAGCTAGTAGCTAGGGGTACTTCCTGACACTGAAGGGACGAAGATTGTGGTGCTTCTGTGCAGACAGGATCGTTTGCTTGCGCGGCGGCCATAGCAGGAAGATCGAGCACCGGTAAAGTAACTGCATTCGTCTGGATACGTGAAAGAGCATCGGCAACATAGTTCGACTCGCCTTTAATGTGACGAAGGTCTGTCGTGAACTGGGAGATATAGTCCAAATGTCTGCACTCTCGTGGTGAGTAGCGGTCAGACTTGGTATGCAGGGCATACGTTAAGGGCTTATGGTCGGTGAATAAGATGAATTGACGTCCTTCTACTGCGTGCCGGAAATGTTTGATGGCGCAGTAGGCTGCAAGCAGCTCGCGACCAAAAGCGCTATATCTCGTCTCCGTGGGAGTAAGGCCTCGTGAGAAAAATTCAAGGGGTTGCCAACTACCGGAGATATTCTGTTGCATAACGGCTCCTATAGCGAAAACTGATGCATCAACCGCTATACTAAGCGTGTCTGATGGGTCAGGATGGGCGAGGAGTGTAACTTCGGCGAGAGCCGTTTTGATCTCTGAGAATGCAGTACGTGCGGTATCGTTCAGTTCTAATTTGCGTGGATTACCGCGTAGTAAATCGGTTAATGGTCGTAACCGTTCTGCCGCGTGAGGGATAAAACGTCGGTAGAAGTTAACCAAACCGAGAAAAGCCTTCAGTTCCTTGATTGAGGACGGCACGTTGTACTCCTTGATTGCTCGAATTTTGTCCTCGCAAGGCAGAATACCCTCTTGTCTGATGATGTGACCCAGAAATATTATCTCTGGTTTACCCAACTCACATTTGTCTGGGTTGACTACTATTCCATTATCCGAAAGACGTTGGAATAATAGCGTAAGGTGTTGATAATGTTCATCTACGTTTGATGATGCGATCAGCAGGTCATCAATATAGACGTGAACAAAATCCAAGTCTCGTACTATGCTATCGATAAACCTTTGAAAAGTTTGAGCAGCATTTCGTAATCCAAATGGCATTCGTAGGAACTCAAACAGACCGAAAGGAGTCGTGATAGCAGTTTTCTCGATGTCTTCAAGAGCGACTGGGATCTGGTGATATGCTCGTACCAGATCGATTATAGAAAAAATAGTCGTGCCCTTGAGCGATGCCGTGATGTCGTGTATGTGGGGGATGGGGTAGCTATCAAAGCGCGTAACTACGTTTAATGCTCGGTAGTCGCCGCAAGGTCTCCAACTAACCCCATCCTTTTTACGCACCATGTGTAAAGGAGAGGCCCAAGGACTGTGAGAAGGACGAATAATACCAGCAGATAGTAAATTGTCAAACTCACGTTTAGCGAAAGCTAATTTGTCCGATGCCAGTCGGCGTGGTCTTGCCGTGACTGGTGGTCCGCGGGTGACTATGTGGTGTACCACACGATTGGTCACCGATGAAATCTCCTCGAGTGGTTTAGTTAATCTGGGGAATTTCTCGAATAAGGCGTGGAATTTAACGTCACGCGAATAAAAAGTTCCGAGGATTCGGTACGCGTACATCGGAGTCTATTATATTAATACTATTCTTATCGTTATCCGTCATGTCAAATATATATATTAAAAATTAATATGAAAATATATGACAGACGTGGATAGATAAAACTATAGACTCACCGAATTGCCTTCTTTGAAAGATTTGACCGAGGTTGAGGCGTGTTCCAATATTTGGCTCACCAAATGTAGCGTGGTGTCGAGTTGAGCTTGACTATGAACACCGCTACAAGACTACGTGCCAATTAACCAATAAGATCCCCGTAGGTCAACATCAGAAGACAGATGATGGCTGTAGTCGAGATGTATTTGTTGGCGATCTCGTGGTATCGAAAGAATACCGAGATCGTGCCAAAGGAGTACAAGTGTGGTTACTGAGCGTAACCGGATTCGTACAAGTTCGAAGTCAACGGGAGAGTAAGTATATGGCTGTCATTAGCACAGTTAAACAAACGAGCACAGTAAAACAGTCACTGGTACAATTGGTTATAATAATAATTGTTTTCATCGAACCAATCGCGTTCTGTTGACAAAAGTAGGTCACTACATGACAATCAATGTGTCGTGCAAATAGTATGTCAGGAAATTCAATGTTACAACTAAACAACATTCTGTGGTCAATCACAGTGATCATACAAATGAAATAATATTAAGAAAAATGTATATTATGACAAAGATTATTTGCAAGTAAAAGATGTATTAAATATCTCAGCGAAGCCAGTATCATAATGAAGTCTTCTTATCGTCTCTTTTCAGCAGTCCATAGAAGAAAATATTTTGTGGCTTCAGATATTCCCAATCGAACAGACTGTGTTCACAATTGATTGATCACTGGGTGGTGATCAATGTCATGCGTGTCTAGCCCTTATTATTAGTGCAGATCGAATTCTATCGACCATGTTGCAATATGGCCACCAGTCTAGGTGACTCAACACTGCGGGCACTATTGTGAGATTAGATGGTGGTTAGAGGTAGTCGATAGGAAACCCCGGACCCGGGTTTCGTTCTACTTGACACTCGTCAGCAAGGTGTACCTCCAACCATCATCTAATCTCATAATAGTGCCCGCAGTGTCGAGTCACCTAGACTGGTGGCCACATTGCAACATGGTTGATAGAATTCGATCTGCACTAATAATATGGACTAGACACGTATGACATTGATCACCACCCAGTGATTAATCAATTGTGATTACATCTCAGTCCTACAGGAGGTTGATCCCGGTCCAGATAGCTCAGTGGTAACGCCTCTGACTGTGAAGCTGAGTGACACGGGATCGAATCCGTCAGAGAGTACTAGATCCCTCAAGATTACAGGTATACCTTGCTGACGAGTGTCAAGTAGCACGAGACCCGGGTCCATGGTTTCCTGTCGACTACCTCCAACCACCATCTGAACAGGCTGTGTGCCAAAACTTTTACTATCATGCTAGACAGGTTTATCAGTGAAAAATTTAAGGGGTTGGTCACCAGTTAGACTTCTACGGTAAGCGACTCCTAAGTATTTTTTAAAAATGCCGAATAGTGTTATTTGTTATCTACATTTGAATGTATAAAACGGCCAAGTGTTGTGAAGACACTTAAAATGGCCTTGAAGTCATTAATGATATTCCAGCTGGTTTATAGGTGGCTGAGGTTGGCCTCAACATATTATTCACCAGAAGTATCTTACCGAGCACGTCTGGTCGTTTTTCGTTCATTTAGTGGTTAAGTGCTATATGGTGGACTGTAATTTACACCGAAGATTTCATTTAGTATTCTCAGGTTTAATACATCCGTGTTTCTCACCAGGTATATCGATCGCTGTTACGCTGTGGGTGTTCACAGATAATAGTTACGGATAACTTCAAATGACTGAGATGAAATTTAGATGAAAATCACACATTAAAACTTAGCACTTGCTCAATAAATAAACGGTAAAATGCTTAAAAGTATTGAGTAAGACAAAATAAGTAGACATGGACCACGTTGTAGTTATTCTTAGAGTGATCGACTAGGTTTGATTGCTAATGATCTAGTATTTTTCAAGTTAAAGAAAGCAAACTAATCTGGAATTGGTGTCTGTTTTTATATACAGTAAAACTTCAGTTAGTCTTCATCACAGGTCAATCAGAGTGATCAAACTATTCAAACTTGTGAAAATCAGGCATTTTCAGTAATTTAGAACAACTTAATTAAGATCTTACAATACGTTTTGATTTCATGTTTAAAAGGTCCTACTACGCTTCTGACCCTGAACAACCTTCAATAACATTAGGAGGTTTACGGTATTCATTAGACTGTGAGACCGCAGAATGCATAATCAAGAGTTCTTCGTTAAAAGAGAATGATATTCAAATACGTAGAGTGTTTTTATATGAATTTTGGTCTTCTAAAGATTAACAGTTGATTTTTACACCTTAAATCAAACATTTTATCTGCACACTAGCGCTTTTTTCCAGTGTAGACCAGTTCCTCCCTAGCATGTATGAATAAACTGAGAATTCTTTGAGCATCTGAGCATCATATCTACTATCCGGTATATCACTAGTGAAATGATCAATCCAAACGTTTGTTTCGAACATACAAAAAAACTTATTCTTATTGATTTTTTGCGTTAGTGCTGGCATTCTGCGTGCAATTTAATTTTTTTAACCATTATTGAACGTTTTAAGCACTCCGTTAGTACGTGTTGAATTGTGTTACCAGTTAGGTGATTGGTAGTTGGCATTAACTTTTCTAATTTCACGAAAAATACCAAAAGTCACCAAATTGGTCCTGGTTAGCTGAGCTGTATAATATACTTTAACTTACGTGGTTGATGAAGGTTACTTGTTCTAAAAGACAAAAAATCTTAATATTTCTCTTAGTATAACTGATCTGGATTTAGGAAGCGTTAGTTTGAAATACTTTTAAAATTTACCAACACCGGTGTTCCATCGTTCCTCAAACTGTTCAATAAATGAAGGAAGTAAGGACTAGGAATGCAAATAAATCCAAAAGCGGAAAACAAACAGTTAGAACTCACATAAACAAACATTTTTGAGAAAGTTTGTGCTGATGATGTCGTCCATAGGAATAATGAATCCATCAAACCATCCAGCTCAGAGAACAATACTCCATCAAGATCATTTCGATTATTTGCCACTGAGAATGAAATATCAATTTGATAACATCTAAAACACTGTATTTTACAACTTATATTTGATACCACAAAGTCGTTTTGGTTACTAGGGTCTCTTGATCTGTTTGCTTAATTTATAGAATATTGATCGATCAAAGTGAATTAGACAGATACTCGTAAACTACATTTAACTAAGATTATTTAATTTGATAAGATTCTTTTTCCATAATGAGCCAACGAAAATCTTCACTTAATTTAGCGGTCTTGGAAATGCTGAAAGGCCAAAATTAAGTATTTTCAAAAAAATTTGAGTTGGCATACACTCAGTGCCTTGTGAAAAAAACTAACAATGATAATCTGCCAATTCGAATAACTAGTGGTATATTTTAAATAAAAGGTAGCAACTATAATTTATTAGTCTTGAAGAATATATGTATGATGGATGCTAGTCACTGTAGCTGCACTAGTGTTGAGCTATATATTCGTTTAGTTAAAT
Organism: Schistosoma spindalis; assembly: GCA_946903255.1. Lineage (NCBI taxonomy): Eukaryota > Metazoa > Platyhelminthes > Trematoda > Strigeidida > Schistosomatidae > Schistosoma > Schistosoma spindalis. The sequence goes on from OX336418.1 coordinate 20,759,228, forward strand.
AGTTCCTAGTAAAATAACTTGACTTATAGAAGGATAACGGAAACATCAATTCAAATAAAGTCCACAAGATCATTAACACTGAGCCACAAAGAGGGAGTTAACTTTGGTAGTTCTGGTTCTGCTTGCCTTGCCACTTTTTTCTTCTTTACAGTCCGTGCCACGCTCTCTGCCAAAATAGTGATCCTACATGTCGAGTATAGATTCAACAGAACCAGAAAAAACATAGAATAAAGTTGATGTGTAACTTTTACAACGTAGTTTTTCCTTATCTAGTTAACAAATAACTCTTTTGAGTTATTTATTTATTTACTTAAACATTATAACCATTAGTATAAATGAGTATCGAAATAAATATATGACACAAAGAAAAATTAAACTAAACTGTGAAGAGATAGATGATGGAGGGTGTATATCATCAACGAATGATTACATAAGTAAGACCAAGTGAACAGGAATTATCTTGACAATCATACTTATATATGTATAACTCATTTCTACTCACTAAGTAACTCTGACTTGATCATCGGAATTCAGCCTGTCTGGAAAGTTTACAATCAAATAGTCAGTGAATTATATATATATACCTTTTGATCAGGCACATAATCTAGTCATATTGTGGTGTGAGCGACTTACATTCACATAAGTAGTATATAAAGGTGGTCAGGCATAGAATGTATTTCACTAGAAGATCGATAAGAAAAGAATGGAAACGGAACGCAATTGATATGAAAATACAGAAACAATGAAATTTGAGACGATGAACTGATATTTGTAAAAGAAAAATTCAGGTTTGAGATAATGGATTATTATTTTGCAAATGTAGTGTTTACTGTATGATTCGCAGATTTTACTAAGATGTTCTGTATTATTTTGTTGGGATACGTTCGATTGCTCCCCCCACTGGTGTTCTGGTTCACTGCAATTTCATAACTCTTTAGATATTAATCCTTATGTTTAAAAGTAGAATATCAATCTATTTTATTCACTTCCATGCTTACTTATTGAATTGTCAAAAAACAAATGAAATTTACAAGAACTTTCGTTTAAATTTGAACGAATAGTTTCATAGTAGTCGAAATATTGACACATTAAATGTAAATACTCAAGTTTGGCGCCGAAAAAACATTAACCACAAATTTAAATAATGTGCTACCGGGTTTTTCATGGTGGTCTAGCTTCAATTGACTCATGATTTCAACCATTGAAATGTAGAATTGTTTAATAAAGCCTTAAGACATATGTTCATTGTTTTGTTATTGTTGTTGTTGTCGTTAATATTGTTGTTGTGTAAATACAAATAAAAAGATGATCAACAATAACATTGAAAAAGTTAACTATTTAGTAGTTGTTATTTGATAAGAGGTCATATGAAAACCCGCTTTCATTATTTCAATCTAACAATTTGACAATTATTTTGTTAAAAAAACTCATCTTAACCAGAAATAGTTATAAAAAGTGATAACAAAAATACAAACACTAGTTAACATCTATTGATTGACAGAAAAATTTACTTTGTAAAAATAGGGAAAGTTATTTTAAAAATGTCTCCCTACCTAACTCTCTCTCTCTCACACACACACACGCACACACACTCTCACTCACTCTCGGTTTCTCCTGTTGTTTAATTGAATACTCAGAAAAATGACATTAACATTGACAACTGAATTAATAATTTAAATTTTCTATTTAAAAAAACAGACAAACAAACAGTAAAAGCACTGATATTTATACTCACATGGATGAACAGATGCTTGGGTGGTCATTCAGAGGTCTTTCTCTTTCATATACACTTTGTAATACAGTGTATTGTATTCTCATGAATAATACTTTTTTAAATTCATTTAGAAGACTTAACTCATCAAAATGTAAAATATTATTTTAGGAGGATTATATTTTGCCTTTCAAATGACTATTGAATTTCCAGGGAATAAAGGCACGTGTAGTATATGCATACAAATGAGATGAATGGTAGTTAACATAGAAGATGACTGACGTATTATTGTTCTCTAAAGTATATTTATATAAATATCTATTTATATTCATTCTTATCCTCTTGCTTTTATTCAACCGGCAATATATATATATATATATATATATATATATATATATATATACCCCATTGAGTTATTGTTCTTAAGTCGATAGATAAAGATAGCTGTATTGCTTTCTACATATTTTTTTATTTTATCAACAATAGATTAGTTTAAGTCAGTTTTCATTCTGAATCGATGCCAGTTGAAGAAGTAAAGCATTGAACATTTGTTCCTTTCTTGACAATGATTCTTTAGATGGGGAAATTGATGGACTTATAGGAGATTAATTTCAGAATCTTCAGACTACTGATGTATTTTTTCAATATAGCTAGAAATTATCTCAAGGAATTGATAGATACATAGATGAACTTCATTAGCTACGGGATCTCACCAGAATTTAAGGGGTTCATCTTAAAGTCCTTTAATAATGATTATAAATTGAATATATAATCATGAGTTTTTGTGAGACTAGTTTATGCTGAAGTCAATTTTCCCTAAGAATTATGCAAAGTTTATTACCTTAAAGATATTTAAGCATAAGTTAATAATGCTTGTTTCAGTTTATACAGCTAAAAATAATGAGTAATTGTCTACTTTAAAAATAATAAATATTGTCAATAAAGTAGATTGGGAAACTAATAGTATGTGGTATTATAGTTGTATTTCACATATTTCATTGTGAATACGTCTTTATGGTTACTTTAGTATAAAATAGTTCAGCGAAGAAAATTTTCTTTTGGACGAAATCATTTAATTAAGCTGTACATCGTATATATAGTTATATGGAAAATGTATGTCTATTGGAGGATAGAAAAAATTGTATTACCAAAATGGATTCGAGGAAAATAACAAATGGGGTTTCGTACTAATCAAGGGGTAAGGAAGAAAATCGTTTATAGGTCAGCTTAAGTAAATGATTTCGTCGAAAAGAAAATTTTCTTCGCTGAATTCTCTTTTTCTTATTCAATGACACTATAGGTTATTTTAATTATATAAAATAGTTCTTAACTAGTCAGATAATTGTTTAAGTGATTTCCTCAGTATGGTTTTTATGATGTCAAGAGACAAACACTACTGTAAAGATATTAACAAACATGTAATAACACCATTTTAACCCAACTTTATCTACATAATTGAGTTTTATCAAACTAGCCTATCAATTTTTATCTTCGAAGCAAATACTTTTAGTCGTTTATGGATAAATGTTAAAACGACTTTTAAGAAGCTAATATTAGTTTAATTATTTAAACATCTAACTCCACCTGTAGCTCTTCTAGGGTTACTGACGGTCCCAAGCCCACACAAATGAGGAGAATAAGGCATGTAATCAGCCACCCCATCCTGTAGAAAACAACCTTGCAAAGAAAGCGTTAACCAGAAGAAAACTATATAAAGTATTTAAACTCTGCTGTGGAAGTTAAAGTATCTTTATTCAGAAGAATTATGACGCCTCATAGTAAAAGCCGAGATTCTTCGGAAGTCACTATGCCGATGTCCCTTCTAACAACCAGAGCAATAATTAATATAGGTCCATGGAATATCCAGATAGTGTAGGAGATCGAGAAAACTTATCAAATAGCTGTGGAAATGAAGAGATACAACTTAACGATGATTAAATCAGAGAAACCCATTAAACCCAAACTGAACAGAAAAATATAGATGCAGAAGAGACGATGTTGTACTCTGGTCACGAAGAAGAAAATGCTTTGACACACACATGGAGTTGCTCTGATGCTGTCCAAAAAGCACGTTATACACTTGTAGGATAGGAATCCCATAGATCCAGAATCATCAAAGCAGCTTTCAGAACAACGAAGGAGGGTATCACAGTGAATGTTATCCAGTACTATGCACTCACCAATGATGGCAATGACGACGATAAACATCAGTCCTTGTGAAAAAGCCTAATTTTCAGACCACTGAGCTGTGATCCAACGGTGCTAATCTCTAACTTCAACTAATATACGCTATTCTGAGACCATACTCTATTGTCTTCGGTGTGCAACTGCTTCACACACAACACAGTTAAAGTTCACTGGTCATAGCTTCTCACTAAAACTCTGAGAATTGCCTTTCGAAGCTAGTCACTATCGAGTACATGATAATTATTAGTACAGGGCTGTCGAGATTGTTTAATATCATTGAAATCATGAACCGATCATGATGTCGGTTCAGTGATTTAGAGGTTAAACGTCCTCATGAGACCGAATGTCCTGAGTTCGAGTCCCACGTGTGGGATCGTGTATGCGCACTGTGACATTGCCCCATACTAGAATGAAGTGATCGTCCAGTGCCTCCGTATTTTCAATGGTGGCCTAGCACTGATTGGTTCATGATTTCAATGAATTTCAACAATCTTCTCAACCCTATACTGAATAAGGCGTGTTGTTAAATAGAGGTAAGCGATAAAGAGAGATGGTTGAATAATATTTCAGGCTTGCTGACATTTATCAATAAAACATTCTGAATGAAAACGATACTCTTTGTGCGATTAGAATCCATGTCATCTAGTACCACCAGCAGAAACGCTTTAACTAAGTTGTTCAAGTCGTAGATGATCCTTTATGGACAAAGAGATTTACACTGATTGATCACTGAGTAACAAACAATGTTATTGGTATGGTCTGTAACCGTGATACGAAATGAAATAGGTTATATATGCAGAATTAGTTCCTTTAATATTGTACATATGTTATGTTGTAGAATTTCAAGTGGCAAAAAACTTATGTTCATCATCTAGCATGAAAAATTCCATGTCAAGTCACTAAGCCTGATAGCCATATTACAAATTGATCGATAAAATTCAATCAATATTAGATATGAGACAAACATGATATTTTTTACTAGTCAGTGATCAGTTAATGTATATATCTAAGTGATTGGTTAATGGTGAAGTAATTATTTTAAATATGGTTTCCATTGTCGATTAATATAAGTCCAAAATATATGTTTCTTGTTTCCTCTCGTACATCATCAATAATTTTAGGAATGACCTGAGCAAATATTAATAAAATAGTAATTTATATATAATATACATCTGTTATGAGCCCTCACATGGAATCCTCAAGGCCAAAGGAAAAGTGGAAGACCAAAAAACATATTACGTCGCGAAATGGAGATAGACATGAGAAAAATGAACAAAAATAGGATAGAACTGGAAAAGAAGACCCAGGACAGCGTGGGTTGAAGAATGCTGGTTGGCGGCCTATACTCCATTAGGAGTAACAGGCGTAAGTAGTAAAATACATTTGTTCTTTACAAACCTTACCTATTTTATTCCAGTTGATCACAGAGAAAAACAAGCTATTTTTAATGCAACAATGAATGTTTTAAGATTTCTGTTGATTAATTTCAACCAACTGATATCAAAACTGAAGGTATTATTTTGACCAGCTCACTGATAATCAACGTGTAGAAAGTAATTTTTGGTGGTTCGGAATCTGACTTCAATTAAATTGTATGAATGGTTGTTATTAAAATATGCATCCTGGCCATCCTCATATATAAATATCGACTTAATCCACGCTAGTCAATAATGGGATTAAATAAGTCAAATACGAGAATGAATTTCAGATATGTGTATTTCATACAATCGTTTATCGAGACAAAAGATCGGAGAAACAAAGAGAAGTGAGCGAAGCGAAATGACGCGCAGTAAAGAAGGCGTGTGAGCCAACTCAATTTAATTAAGCGTGAATCAACATTTATAGTCACACAAAAATAAGCTACAGACATGTGGTAAGTAAGATAAAATGTAAACACACATACGCTCATATAAAAAGTAAGGGTCGATAAGTGAATAATCAACAAGGTCAAAATGTGACTCAAGAAGGATAGATAAATTGGCCTGTCCAGAAGCTAAAATAAGGTATATGGGCTTAACACAGTAACCGACACTTCAAATTCTAGGATTCTAGTAAGAAGTCGTAACCACTATAGTTCAATCATGTAGTATGCTAGGCTGCTACTCACCAAAGACAAAGATGGTCACTTAAAGTTGCGAGTCGGATCTCTATTCATTCGTTCAGAAGTTAGGCGTCCGCAAATAAAACCGAAGATCGTGGGTTCGATCTTTAGTACAGTAGTGGATGCATTCGTCCAATATTTATTAGTTTACAACTTGTATCTTACATATATCAGTTTATGAATATCAATAACACTCAAAGTAAACTTTTGTACATCCAAAAGGTTCAATATAAAACCATTTTAAGTTTCTTTTAGTAATAAAATTACAATCAGATTTCAATCGTGAAAACAAAAGAATTCAATCATACAGTGTGAATACATGTTGTTGTTATATATTTCTCATCTTTTACATTTTTCATTATCTTATTATCATATACACAAAATGGATTTTCATTATTGAGATTTAATTATTCTTTAATAATTAATTAAAGCATAATATTATTTTTAATAGTTAAGATCATAAAAAACCTGGAAGCATTGGACGGTTGTTTCATCCTATTGTGGGACTCCTCCGTGGCAGTGCGCATCCACGACTCCGCCTCGTGAGATTCGAACTCAGAACTTATCAGTCTCGCGCACGCACGCGAACGAGCTTCAATTGATTCATGATCTCAACTATTAAAATTACTAATAATATCCACAAATCCCCTTCTGATAATATTATTTATCACTAAAATTATCAAGTTTATTATTAATTGAATATTAAACACTGGTTAATGCTTTGTTTGTTGTTTATAAATTCTTTCAAATTTCTGTTTATGTAGAACAGCAGGCTGGTCGTCACCCTATGCTCCATTGAGAGTAACAAGCGTAACTAAGTAAGTAAGAACAGCAGGATTACATTTTAAAGATACCTAAGAAAAGATAACAATTTTCAATATAGATTGAGAAAAAAATAAAAAGTAGTATATAACACACAAGTTTAAAGTGAAAATGAAAAGGAGAAATGGCACAAAACAATGGAGAACAAATATTTTCTTAATTCGTTGTTCGTTTATTACATAATTGATGTAGTTATCAAGATTGTTATTGTTTCCTAATAAAATATATCTTCTGCGGAATATCTTATTAAATACTATTATATTATAGTGAACGAAAAATTAAATTGAGAAGACCAGTATATTGTTTAATGAATAATTAGAGTGTTCTAATAAATTATGAAAACCATGCATTTGTCCATCGTCTATCAGTTGTCCTTTACATTCTTTATAGTTCTTTCAATTCTCAATTCTTTTATGTTTCCCGTTCTGTTGCTGCCAGACATTCCGCTTCTGATTGGTGTCATATACTACTTACGTTGATAGACATAAGCAGCATACACCACAACACTACTGATAGCAAGAAAATGTTAAAAGGAATTTAATAAAGATTAAAGTTAGTAGAAATGATTTTTTGAACAAATATAATAATTAATGGCTATTTGTTGAGAAGGTAGATCATTTCCATTAAATTTTAAGGCTGATTACTTTATAAGTATGCGTTAGTTAGGGAAATGTTCAAGATCACCTATTTCATTTTTTTTCCGAGGAGATTTAAAACTCTAAATTGAACCATAAATGGAAATTTCATTAAAATCACGAAATGATCAATGTTGAACCACCATTAAAATCCTGGAAGAACTGGACGGCCGTTTCGTCCCATGATGGAACTCCTGGACAGTATGCATACACGATCCTACACGTGGGACTCGGACCCACGACCTTTGGTAATGGGTGAAAGCTTAACTTCTAAACCACTGAGTCGTGCTCCACCGGTGTTAATCTCTAACTTCATTCAATCCATGCTGTTGCGCGAAAATCTATAGATTATGAACACATATTAATGACAGGTTTTATTTAGATGGTTGAAAGTTATATCCCGTTATCATATCGAAATAGATTGTTTATTGATAGATATTTGAAGGTAGCCAATAAGAAACGCCGATTTCCGGTTGTATACCCGCTGACACTCGTTAGCTAGCCATCCACGCAATCTTGAGGGAACGGATCCCGGTTGTTATATCTGAACCCGAATCTCTCAGCCTTACAGTCTAGGATGGGCCTTAGTTGATCTTTTGTATGACAGACATATTTACACTGATAAGTGATCAGCATTAGGACACACCGGTTACTTCAAGGTTGGATCAATTGTGAATTCATCTTAATCCTATAGGAGGTCAGTTTCGGCCTGCATAGCTCAGTGGTAACATCTGTGACTGAGAGGCTGGCTAAGACTAGATATGGTTGTTAATCATTCATTAGGATGATTTATGATAGCACATAAACTAACCAATTACCGAAAGAAGTTGACTAGCCACATGCTTGGTAATATTATAGTATAATTCGCATATGAGTGAAGATTTCAGTTCAACTGTTAACTGAATGACTCTACAATGAACTACTATTGTAGTGTGCACTACTTATTCTGACAGATATAAGTAGTATGTAGCTAGAATTGGAAGTAGAGTACTTACCGGTAGAAGAGTGAAATAAAGAGGAAAGGAAGAGAAACGAAGAGCAAATGGAATAACAATAGGGTGGAAAGAATGATGAAGTATATAAAGGAAAAATGAAGGAAGATATACAACTTACTTACTTACTTACTTACTTACTTACGCCTGTTACTCCCCGTGGAGGAGCATAGGTTCTGAGCTGTCCATTGTACGCCGTGTTTTCCCTCAGATGCCGAGGTCATCATAATTCAGTCGACCGCCAGAAGAAAGAAGAAGGGAGAGAGTAGACAACCTTGTCTGGCTCCGGTCCTTACTTGGAATGCATCTGTTAGCTGTCAAACATGCACTACCTTGCACTGTAGTCCGTCGTATGAGTTCCGGATAATATTGACAATCTTCTCAGGAACTCCGTAGTGTCGAAGAATTTTCCATAACGTTCTCCTATCTACACCGTCAAATGCCTTTTCATAATCGGTGAAGTTGGTGTACAATGATGAGTTCCACTTAACTGAATTGTTCGACGATGATCCGTAGTGTAGCAATCTGGTCTGCGCACGACCGGTCCTTACGGAAACCAGCTTGTTGATCTCGAAGTTGAGCGTTTACTGCGTCTTTCATCCTGTTAAGTAACACTCTGTTGAAGACTTTTCCTGGTATTGACGGTAGTGTAATGCCTCTGTATTTTTCACACGTGCTCAGATCTCCTTCTTTGGAATCTTGATGAGGTGTCCTTCTTTTCAGTCCAACGGCACTTGTTCCTCCTTCCAAATCTTCTTGAATAGAAGATGAACCGTGTTCGTAGTTACTTCGATGTCTGACTTCAGTGCTTCAGCTGGTATATTGTCGGGTCCTGCTGCTTTCTCGCTCTTGATTTGTCTGATGGCCATTCTGATTTCGTCGGTCGTTGGTGGATTGACATCTATGGGAAGATCTGTGTGCGCTGCCTTGATGTCCGGTGAATTCATTGGAGCCGGCCTATTCAGTAGTTCCTCAAAGTACTCTGCCCATCTGTTCCGCTGTTGTTGAATCTTAGTGATTGGTCTTCCTTCTTTGTCTTTGACTGGTCTCTCTGGTTTACTGTATTTCCCTGCTAGCTTCTTCGTCGTATCGTAAAGCTGTCTCATATTTCCTTCTCTTGCAGCTTTTTCCGCCGTCGTTGCTAGTTCTTCCACGTAATTTTGCTTGTCAGCTCTAATGCTCTTCTTCACTTGCTTGTTTGCTTCTATGTATTCAGCTTGTGCTTGGACTTTCTCTGCTCGTGTTCGACTGTTGTTAATTGCTGTCTTCTTGTTCTTCCTTTCTTTGATCCTGTCTAGTGTTTCTATAGAGATCCATTCCTTGTGATGATGCTTCTTGGGGCCCAGAACCTCTTGACACGTTGAAGTTAATGCTTCTTTGATACCCTTCCAGTTATCATCCATAGTAGTTTCTTCTTCCTTCAGTAGATCCTGTAGGGCTTGGAACCTGTTGTTGAGAGCTATCTTGAATTCATTGAGTTTATCAGTATTTCGAAGGAAGGCTGTATTGAACCTTTGTAGTGCTGTTTGTCCAGTTTTCCAGTTCTTCTTTAGCTTCAGTTTTACATTGGCCCCAACCAGATGGTGATCTGAAACTGTGTCCGCTCCCCTCCTGGTTCTCACATCTTCCATTGTCCTTCGGAATTTTTTATTGAAGCGAATATGATCTATCTGGTTCTCAGTGGAGTGGTCCGGTGAGATCCATGAAGCTTTGTGTATACATTTGTGTGGAAATATTGTACCGCCTATGACCGATTTGTTGAATGCGCACAGATTTGCAAATCTTTCCCCGTTTTCGTTTCTCTCTCCCAGGCCATGTAGTCCCTTGATATCTTCATATCCGGTGTTGTCTATTCCGACTTTGGCGTTTAGATCTCCCATCAGAATGGTGAGGTCCTTTCTTGGGCACTTCTCTATGATTGATTGCAGCCTCTCATAGAATTGATCTTTAACATCGTCGTTGCTATTATTGGTGGGTGCATAACATTGGATAATGTTCATTGTGATCTCCTCCTTCTTTGTTTTGAATGATGCTTTGATGATTCTGGATCCGTGAGATTCCTATCCTACAAGTGCATTTTGTGCTACTTTGGACAGCATTAGAGCAACTCCCTGAGTGTGTGGAGCATTCTCCTCTTTGTGACCGGAGTATAGCAGCATCTCTCCCGTATTTAGCCTTTGTTGTCCAGCTTGGGTCCAATGGGTTTCGTTGATCCCGAGTACTGCCAAGTTGTATCTCCTCATTTCCGTTGCTATTTGAATGGTCTTCCCGGTCTTCCACATTGTCCAGACGTTCCATGTACATATAAAAATTGTTGCTCTGGTTGTTAGAAGGGGCATCGGCCTCATGGCTTCCGAAGGAACTCGGCTTTCACCGTGAGGCGTCATATTTCTTCTAAATGAAGACCTTCTAACTCCCAGGGCAGAGTTTAAATGGTTTGAGTTATTTTTTCTGGTTAGCGTTTTTTTAGCGAGTTAGTTTTCTTCGGGATGGGGACGCTAACCCCATGCCCAACCCTCCTCCTTTATCCGGGCATGGGACCGGCAGTAACACTAGGAGAGCTACAGGCGGAGTTAAGATATACAAATGCTGTATAATTAGTGTATGATTTTCATATTTTACAAACAAACTGTGTAATTTAGCATAAAACGTTAAAATGGGTTTATATCAGCGTGTATTCGCTCACTACCTAAGTAATATAAATCAATATTATCATCTAAATAGTAGATATATAAATTCGAAAATGAAATTCTCAGACATCGGCAACTTAGACTCGTGGATTGGTTGAGGTTAAACATTAATACCATTGCATGCCAACCAGCTCAGTGGTGTAGTGGTTAAGCGTTCGCGCGCGAGACCGAAGGCCGTGGGTTAGAATTCCGCGAGTAGGATCGTGGATGCGCACTGTTGAGGAGTCGCACAATAAGACTAAACGGCCGTCCAGTGCTTCCAGGCTTTCAATGCTGGTCTAACATCAATCAGTTCACGATCTCAATCAAAAGCTGAATAATCTCTGCAACCCTATGCTGATAATTACCATGTGCTCACTAGTGACTAGCTTCTTGAGGAAATTCTCGGAGTTCTAGTGAGAAGCCGTGACCAGTGGAGCTAATCTGTGTCGGGTAGAGACAGGTAACTACCTCAGTACAATGAAAGATGATCGCGCGATTTCGTGGATTGGTTGAGGCTAGACATTAACACCGCTGAATGCCAATGGTCTAGAGGTTATGAGTTCGCGCAAGACTGAAGGCGCGGGGTCGTGGATGCACACTGCTGGGGAGTCCCACAATAGGACGAAACGGTCGTTCAGTGCTTCCACGATTTCAATGCTGGTCTAACATCAATCAATTCATGATCTCAATCAAAAATATGTTAAACTTTTAACCGAAGATAATGAAAAAAACAACCCGGTAGTTCAGCAAGATGACTGGAATACATGATTTTATCAGATATTGTATCAAAAAATAAATTGTTGATCACATGTTTACAAGTTTCTTTTTAATGAGTTTTCTTAGCATTTCGAGTATATCATGGAGTAATAACTGATCAGTTTACTATGGTAAAATATTCATGCCAATATATGTACGGATCTATGTTAAAGAAAGTGATGAAGATACTAAGATCATAAACAAAATAGAAAGTACAATAAAGTTTGGTAACTTATTAAGTTTTACATAGTTTTTGTTATATCCCGACAATAATTATGAATGTTAACGTTTGAGGACTATTTATGGACAAATACGATACATATATATTTTTTTACTGCATAATTATTAAGTAGCTAAACTATGCATATTCATGTTCCTTCTTATTAAAAGCTTTATTTTGACCCATAGATTATTATTATACGATTTACCGTACTTAAGTTACGCCCAGTCTATTAATTACAGTCTCTCATATTCACAGCCACTTTTGGATAGATCTTGTACAAATGTTATTTTCTATTTCATGGTATGATGTGGTCTCTTTGGTTTGTATATAAACTCAGTATGTTTGAAATAAATGATTCATATTGCGGAGGCTGAGATTGGTTTTCTAGACTTAACAGGCAACGTTAGACAGGAAGAACTAATAAGAATTCTAGACTGCTCTTACGAGTTTTATGCATCATTGGTCCGTTCGATAATTCACTGTTCTCTAATTAGCGGTATCATTACATTATATATTAATATGAAACAAGGCTAAAAGTTATAACAGTTTTAAGTAATCGTTACCAAAAATCTACAAATTTCTCATCATTATAAACAGTAATAAGGAAATTTAAATTTTCCGTCGATTTTATGCTTAGCGGTGATGATTACCACATTACATGTAGATTTTCGAAAATATACAGCAACTCAAACTATATACATGGACATTTCTTATTACTTACTACATACGCCTGTTACTCCCAGTGGAGTATAGGCCGCCGAGCAGCATTCTCCAACCCACTTTGTCCCAGGCTTTTCTTTCTAGTTCTATTTAATTGTTGTTCATTCTTTTCATGCTAGCTTTCTACAGGATGAGGTCGCTAACCCCATGCCCACCCCTTCTCCTTTATTCGGGTTTGGGCCCCAGAGGGACTCCAAGAGGAGTTGGACACTTCTTATACCATTATTATTGGGTTATTTCAAGCTAAAAATAATTTTTTGACTGGATCAAGTATCTGAGTTCTATAACTTGGTGTATCAATGTAAGCAGAAGTTAAATAATAACTCATTAAAAACTAATTGTGTGAGAATAGGTATTGCATATTATAAAACCACTGATGTCTAAAGTGTAGACCATTAGGCAATTATTCAGTAGTTTACTAAGTATCACATTAATCTCTAATTCAATTTTGTTTATTATTTCAAGGGTATATTATTGTTAGAGAACAAACCAGAACCCAGCGGAAGAAAAAATCAGAAAGAAGCGCTGGAAATGGATAGGACACATATTGAGGAAAGCACTCAACTGCATCACAAGACAAGCCTTCACATGGAATCCTCAAGGCCAAAGGAAAAGTGGAAGACCAAAAAACACATTACGTTGAGAAATGGAGATAGACATGAGAAAAATGAACAAAAATAGGATAGAACTGGAAAAGAAGACCCAGGACAGCGTGGGTTGAAGAATGCTGGTTGGCGGCCTATACTCCATTAAGTGTAACAGGCGTAAGTAATTAAGTAATACTACTGTTAGCCTAGACTCGGATGAAATAGTCGTGGACAATACTTTAATTTTTCATTAATTTTTACTTGCTTTCATTTTATTATTCTTTAAGTAAAAATGGTTCATGAATAAAACCTAAATTTGTATGTACTCAGTTATAGATTACTCTTTTGGTTATTATAAACGTTTAAGCTGCTAAGAATTTTATTATCATGTGATGTAATACTAATCAATTGTATTATAGATTATGTAAAATCTATATGAAGCCTATTTCATGCAAAATTCTCAAGAGAATAATAAAATATCTCTGACCATTTTGTCTATATAATATTATATATATATATATATATATATATATATATATATATATATATATATATATATTGAACGAAGACTTGATGGGATAACTGTTTAACTGCTTTCGTAAAATATGAGAACCATACATTAAATACTTAATTTTAACATTATCTATGGATTGTCTCTTACAAACTTGATTATAATTTCATTCTTGTTATAAGCAAAGATGGATAGTGGCTAGCAGTGGAATCCAGGACGCGCGTTTCATCCTATTTGCGACTCGTTAGCTGGATGTACCTATCAGGAATCAATAGCTAAGTGGATAACGCGATGGCGTTTGAAGCGAATGGTATTGGGTTTGAGTCCCAGAGTGAACATCAACTCTGAGATGCAAGTATACCCAGCTGATGAGTTCAAAATAGGACGAAACGCGCTTCCTGAATTCCACTACTAGCCACTATCCATCTTTGCTTATAATGCTTGTAAATTAAGGCAATATCGAGGAAATACGCACAGTATGCATATATACCAATAAGAGACTGATCAATTTCAGTCCTAAACATCAAAGGGAAGATTCAAGTAAAACAATACCAAATGAATTTTATTCCTGTTGTTATTTCAACTATTTTCTATGTACATTCCTGTTCTCTTCAATTTGATCTTTCCAGCCATCTTTTATCAGGCATTCCACTTCTGATTGGTGTTATATACTACTTATATTTGTTAACATGAGTAGCATATAACACGTATAGATTGCTTTATAAAACAAAAAAACAATTAACGGATATAAATTGGTATTGGAAATCATTTTAAAATAAAAATGTAAATTTTTGTTGTTTTTCTCTCAAAATTTTTAAACCCAATGTTACTGAAGTAAAAAGTCTTCGATGAAAAGTATTCATTGTTAAGACAACAAATAAACCATTTTCACTAAAAAAAGAGAAACTGATTTTTAAGGGTACCATTTTTTTGACACAACGAATTTCACATCTCGAACTGATTTCTTGAATATGTTAAACTTTCGGATCCAGTGTTATGTTGAAGTGGTGGTTAAAGATAGTACACAGGAAAGCCTGGACCTAGGTTTCATGCTATTTAGTACTCATCAGTAAAGTGTTTCTGTGATCTTGAGGGAACTGGCATTCCCTAACTGATTCAATTCAGTGTCATCCAGCCTCGTAGTGTTAAGTGTTAACATTACTGAGGAGTTCTAAACTAAAACGAACGTCTTTAAAAGATTAATCGTGGTATGGTTATTACATGAACTATTTTAAAAAATTTGTTGTTACTTTATCGTTAGTTAACAATTTTCATAAATATGAAATAGAATATTATGTAGACATGAATACCTACAATGACTAAGTGTTAGATCAGCGTCGCTTATTACTTATACTTGAAAAAACAAAAAAACAAACGAGGAACCACCGTAATTCCCACGACGCGAAAGTAAAAACACTAAAACTGATATAAGTAAGAGATCTATGAAATCCAACACACAACGACGAGCCTAGTAAAAAAATACACTCATGTATATATTGATTGTAAACCCATTTTGATGAAATCACATATATGAAAAATATCCACAGTTATAACATATCAATTACTGAATGTTATGTTGAGCACTATTCATGTTGATTGAGTTATAAGAATATCATATGTTGAATAAACATTACAATGAATAAAAAAGTATAATTTTACCTTTCTCATTCTGTCATATCACTAAGGTTATTACTTTTTAAGATGATTCACTAATTATATTAGTCAAATCGTGATTTATTGAAATTATGTAATGAATTCACTTGATGTTGTTTACTTGTATCTTCCCATTGTTATTTAGGACCATAATTGATCAGTCTCATATTGGCATATGTGCATCCGGTGAGGACTGCCTCGATATTGCCTTAGATCGAATACAAAAGTGAATGTAAACTCTGAGATGCAGATACATACAGCTGACGAGTCCAAAATAAGACGAGACGCGGGTCCTGGGTTCCACTGCTAGCCACTATTCATCTTTTATTAAAGCTTGTGATCTAAAGCAATATCGAGGCAGTCAGTACAGGATGCAAATATGTCAATATGAGACTGATCAGTTATAGTCCTAAATAACAGTCGGAAGACACAAATAAACAACGTCAAGTGAATTTGAAACTTCACCCCACTGCACAAGCAGGTGACTGTCAGGACTCAGTAGCTATGTGGTATTTGAAGCGAACGGTAGTGGGTTCAATTTCCAGAGTGACGAGTCTCAAATAGGATGAAACGTGCGTCCTGGATTTCACTACTAGCCGCTATCCATCTTTGCTAATATGTAATGAGATCAGTTGGAACCCGCCTCAATCTCAACATATCTTACTCCATAGGTCACATTTTTACTTAAAACATTTATTTAATGATGATAGTTGGTAATAAAGAATAAATGGACAAATCTTCGACCGACCACCTAACTCAAAATAGAATATAAAGATGTTTTTTTTTAAAAAAAAATACGAGTTTTAATGAAAAGAAGTTACTGAAAAAACAAATAATAAGTCTGAAAAGTTTTGCTTCAGTTATTTTAATATTGAATGTACTTTAAATAGTAACATATAACTAGTGCAAATAAAATTGTACACAGTTAATTAGATATTTTTGTTCAACGGTCCAATGCCCTTGTATTAATCACTGAACCGTTTAAGAATGATAATAGCTAGTCATGTGAAACATATTTTTTGTTGTCGGTATTTTTATTGGTACTAACGCTAATAAGTTATCTTATCTAGAACGTTTTATACTTAATTATTATTAGTTGGGGTTTGAACTGTCCTATCATTGATATTACGGACTAAATTTTAATAACTCATGTATATCTTGAATGAACTACTTCGACAAAGTCATTTTCAGAAATTCTTTGAACAACTGGATTGTGACTAGAAGTGAGATCCAGAAAATACATTTCTTCCTATTTGAGACTGTACCTACACCCTAATATTGTTGTATACAATCACACTCAAACCAATTAGTCCTCACTTAAAACACCAGCACATCCACTTGTGGCACTGAATCTAGAGGTTTTTTCATCAGTTATTTATAGGGTTTTTGGTACTCTAGTCAACGTGGTATGATCGAGCTATCAATTGATAAAATTCCTGATGTGATCGAGGCTGTCGAATCGATCATTTACTTGTTGAACTGATCTTCAAATCTAAAACAAATACGTTCGTAAAATAGAATTGCACTCCGGTTGACTTAAAATATAATGAAAGTAAATCTGTTACGCATAACCAAATATGCAATCCATATATTATGACTTATGAAATTATAAATGATTGATTCATATTTATTGGTTGTATGGATCTTCCCATTGATGCTTAAGGATTGCAACTGATCAGCCGCTTAAAGTACGTGTTGATTCTGCACGTTTCGTTTTATTTGGAACTCATTGGCTGGATGTACTTGCACCCCAGAGTCTATGTTCGCTCCGGCACTCGAATGGAGTACCGTTCGATTCAACTAATTATTCACAGTTCTTACATTAGTGACAACTAAATGACAATATCAAGACATTTCATATAAGATGCATATACGCCAACAGTGACTGATCAATTGCAGTTTTAAACCTCAATAGGAATATTCAAACAAGCAATACAAACAAATTAAAACTTACCTCATTCCACAAGCCAGCGTCTTTCTGAACTTAACAGTTAAGTGGAAAACATGATGGGATTCGAATCAAAAGGTGCTGAATTCCGGAGTGAACTTCAACTCTTAGTTGCAGGTACATTCACTTGACTAGTCTCAAATAAAACGAAATGCACTTCCTAGATTTCAATACTAACCACCATTTATCTTTGCTTATAAATAATTGATTATGATTGTAAACGTAAATTATAAAGTAGAAACAGTTGTTCACTCCTATTTAACAAAGTTATTTTGGAATAAATAGATTTGTCAATTACTACTACATACTACTCAACACACCCAACATTTATTATGATCATTATCAGATAATCAATTGTAAGCGATTAAATTAATATTCAATCTAACAAACCTTGATTTTCTGATTAGATTAATAATTAGTAATTTCTAAAAATGGTTTTCAGGAAGTAATTAACATGGGTAGGTTGAAAGAAATTTTAAAAAATAACCTTTGGGGTAAACTGATAATTAATTAATTAATTAAATATTGATTAGCTTACAAAATAAGTGAGAAATTATATATTCATTTATTGATTTTTTACAAATTAGATACAATACAAAACTGTCTTGCAATTAAACAACATTTCAACGATCACTATAAGCTATTTCTAATAATCATAAGCTCATTATTGATTGGTTTTGAATGGTGATTCATGTAGTTCCAGTAAGAAGTTATGAGCAGTTGAGTTTAGCCAATATCAAGTATGAGGCAGTTATTTACTGATGACACTCGAAGATATTAGTGCAATATTGCAAATTAATTGAAATTAAATATGTAAAACATTCCATGTGTTCTAAGTGATCTAAATGCCAAAAAATTTACTTGAATACCTGAAAGTCTTGGGTTTCATCCCATCTAGAGTCATAAATGGGCACTTTTAGAAGGTCCCATAATAGGACAAAGCAGTTGTCCAGTGGTTACTGACTTTCACCAGTTGCTAAGCTGAAACCAGTCCGTAGTGTCTGAGTCAATCAACTTAATAATAATAATAGGTTTTAAGTACGAGACGATAATTAATTTATAAAACAGTTCGCCCCTTTGATAAATGCTATGAGAATATAATCTGACAATAAATATGTTACTTATCGACACGTCATATCTTATTGAGTAGCAAAGATACTAGATAACGACTCATATTCTGTAACTAATGAACTGTTATCATTTGTATTGGTGACTTAAAATACAACTCATGACATATATTTCTACTAAATTTACCGATTACGATCAAAAATTAACTGTTTCAATCAGGATGATTGGTCAAATCGACAGAATAAACTGATTACTGAGTTTATTTAGATCACTTACCAGTATAAATCAAAATCTGAAGTAGAGATATTTCTACCATAAAAGTTAATAGCATAAAATGTTGGTATTTAGTATAGCCAATGAATTATTAATTAACAGTATGGGGTTGTGGGGATTACTAAGTTTTTGATTGAAATCATGAACTCATCGATGTTAAATCACCATTGAAAACCTGGAAGCACCAGACGGCCGTTTCGTTGGATGCCGACTCAAGGGTCTTTAAGCTAAGCCTTCAAGCACGAGACCGAAGGCCGTGAGTTCGAATCCCATGAGTGAGATCGTGGATACGCACTGCTGGAGAGTCTCAGAATAAGTGCTTCCAGGTTTCCAATGGTAGTTAGTTGACAAGAGACCTTCAAACCAAGTAGGCATATTAAGAGTCAATTTAACTCATCCCTATATTACATTCATCTATTTTTAATTCTGATTTCACAGAAAATGTAATGAAATAACCAACATTTGCTTAGAACTAGGTTGGTATTTTCAACTATGATTACAGAAAGGACAACGTTATAGAACTTGTGAACTTATTGATATTATATGCTACTCAAACACGAAACGCTAATTTTCAAACTGATTCGCCAAATACTTCTAAAATTGAGTCCATAGTAGAAGGCAAGAAAGGCAGAGTAAGGATATAGAACTGTACTTCTTGGTTAATTTGCGTACAGAAAGTGGGCTTATTTGTAGGATTATAGATAACGGCGTTCTTCTAGAAGCCTCTATAAATACGCTAAATTTGTAAGTAACATTAGTAATCTAACCAGATTGTAACATATAATTGTTAATTTTTCTAGATGTTTCTGATGGATTTTCATTCGATACTGATTGATCAAGATCCTTTCAACCTGTTCCTGACTTCTGAAGATTATACAACGAAACTTTTTGAGAGTCTCACACTACTTACCAATTGAGTTTACAATATAGAAGTTTACAGTTTCATTTTGTATAAATGATTAAAAGTTAAACAAGTAACCAAATAATTTTGAATACAATCTTCTTTAATTTATACGATTTTTTTTATTTCCTAACTGATTTCATTCAAATTCACTACCTGAAATTGTGTAATATACCCTTGTTTGATAACGAAACTTATTGTAACAATCAATGAAGTACCCAGTCAAATGAATTGTTTGAATTATATTTTTAAATATAACAACATCACATAGATAATAATTATTTCTATCAGAATGGGTTTCTATGGAGATTATAGTAATTCCAATCGTTGAGATCGTAAATCAATTGGACTTAGACAACCATAGAAAATGATTTCATCATTTATATATATTTAATACTAAACAATAATCTTCAATTTTATCCCGACAGTTGTTGTCACCTTGAAGTGGTGGTCAGGCTTGCCTATCGTGATGAAGCAACTGAGCTATACTGGCTGGAACAACCGTTACTCAAGGTCCTACCATGCCAGACAGGTCGGTTGAAGAGAGGTAAGACTAAAAGCAACAAAACCAAGATCCGAAGGCGAAGTCATACTGCTGACTGTACAGAGGTGTGACAGCAGTAAGATGTTTCCTCCAGACAACCGGTACAGCAGCGATGCTGCCTTTCCACAAGGAAGGGTGGGATTAGAAAAGGTTGACCCTAAAAATGCACACCTTGCCTTATTCCATGGATTTCCGTCTCCGGTGGTAAGGTCCTAACAAGTACTGAGCTAACACAAAAATTACTCACAAAAAGGTTGTGTGTAACTGGCCTCAAGTAGTTGTCCCTTGGGGACTGCGGTCACGCTCTCAGGTCACTGTGACCACCTCTAATCCAATTTCCTTTTTGGGTACCTCAATAAGAACCCTTTCACGGTGTGGGCATATGGAAAGTGAAAACCACCCTCATACCTCTAACAACACTTAAGACCATTTTAATTTTATTATTTATACAAATATTATGAATACAAATTTTGGGAAATAATCAATTGCTATTTCAAAATTATCCCAATGGACTATGAAATATCCTAGTAAAATTATCTCATAGAAACACTATGACTAATATTCATTAAATTTGGTTCTATTATTCTCTGTTAAACTATTTTATACTGTTGAATATCCAATCATCCATGTATACATATATAGATACATATATTAAACTGAACAAGTAAGTAACATGGATAATCATTATAATTAAATGTTTTTCGTGATGAAGAAGAAGAAGTAAAAATAACAAACGTTTTTGTTTAATTTATTTTCAAGACTGATTTATAAATAAAAAACTAAAAAAAGATAAAAAGCAACAAAAACACTGCAAAACAATAAGAATCACGAAAATGTTGAATTTATTTCACAAAAAAATGTTACTTATTAAAACTGTCCAGATAGTAATTAAAACTTTACAATGTCCATTTCTGTCTTAAATATAGGACTATTGGCTATATATATGTAACTGGCGAGACAAACCATTTTTATTTTATATTAAGTGTATACATCATTGTATATACATATTTACTCTACAGAATAAATACAATAATACGCACCAGGACAATCTTATTGATGGAATTTCGTTCTCTGAACTAGATGATTTAGTTGTCCAGCTCAGAGAATTAAACTCCATCAAAATTATCCACCTATCTTCCCCACCATCTCAAAGACAATCTTAATTACATAAGCATATAGATATGTATGTATATGTAAACATACAAAAAGTATGTATACATAACTATAAAAGAAACAACAAAAAGTATATTTAATAGATGTGTGTACGTGTTAATTTTTACTCTATATTCATTATCATTACTGTCGTCTTGATTATATCATCTAATTGTTGTTTTTTTATTTGTTTGTTTGTTTTTCATTTCGATCATTTTCGAATTTTGTATTATGAAAAACAAACAAACACTTAAAACATTCAATGTATAATAGTTGAAGTAATTGAAAAAAAATGTGTATAGTGAATTTGAAAAGGGTCTGATAAAAGATGCTCAAAAGATTTATGACATCAATGACTCATTATGATAGACAAACATATAGGCTAAAATACACCCCTATTCATATATATATATATATATATATATATATATATATATATATATATATATGTCTACACACATTCACTTGAATTTAAGCATCTATCTGCATAACTTAAATAATTTGTATTAGTGATATTATAGACAAATATATAAATGTATTTATGTATATTGCGTCTACTTCGTTGTTAATTCAAGTATAGATTATATTTTGGTAACAAAAGATAGATAGAATTAAATATTTTCAGAATAAAGGGGGGGGGGGTGGTTGTGGTGATGTCATTTAATAGTTGAATTTATGAGTTGATTAAAGCTAGACTACCATCGAAAACCTGGGAGCACTGGACGATCGTTTTGTTCTAGTATGGGACTCCTAAACAGTGAGCATCCATGATCCTGTATGCGGGTTTTTCATGGTGGTCTAGCTTTAATTTACTCATGAATTCAACTATTAAATTACTATGATCTCCAGAAACCATCATTCTAATAATAATCATCATGTGTTCACTAGTGACTGACTTCAAGAGGTATTTTCTGAAGTTCTAGTGAGGAGCTAGGACCAGTGGTGTTCAACCGTGTCTGTTGTAAGACAGTTACTTACTGAAGACAATTGTGGATGGTGGCGCAATATCGTGGACTGTTTGAAGTTAGACCAACACTGTTGTATGCCGGCTCAGTGGCCTGGAATTTAAGCGTTTTCACAAAACCGAATGTCTTGAGTCCGAGTCCCATGTGTGGGATCATGTATACTCACTGTCGAAGAGTACCATACTAGGATGAAACGGCTATCCAATGTTTCCAAGTTTCCCATGGTGATCTAACTTACATTGACTCATAAATTCAACTATTAAGTTAAATCTTTATTGATTTCAAACACAAAAAACATAATAGTAAAGTGATAGTTTTTATTTTGTAACAGAATTATTTAATCAAGATGTTTTCATTGTGGATTTCTATAAAAGTATATCGATTCATTATAAATTATGCATGGAAAATTTACTAAGGTATTTAGTGAGATAAATTCATCAGAATGTGATTATGCATAATTAGTTTAAATATATTCATTTCTTTGTAAACTAATAATTACTACGGTAATATGATTCTTTTGGACAAGTTCGTCTTTAAAACTATAATCGTATATAAATTGTCTACTTTTAAGTGGTATTCGTCTTGGACGACACTTAGGTAGGGGTCTTTCGTCATAATACACAGTTCTATAATCTCTTCATGAACTGAACTCAAGAACATTAGGCTTGATAATTTGCACCTTGTCATTATACAAATTGGCTAACACTCAAATACACACACTTTCAGCTTCAATTAGTACACAAATAGCATCTAAGTAGTCAAGAAATCTTGACGAAATCACTCAATCAAAATTGTATCATTGTTACAACATTCATGTAATAAACTATACACACTAACTTACGCTTAGAACCCCTCTGTGGCTACTGCCGGTTCCGAGCCCAGATAAAGGAAAAGGGTTGGGCATGAAGTTAGCGACCCCATCCCTTACAAAACTAACTCACTAAAAGCACGCTAACCAGAAAAACCAATTCAAACCAGTAAATCGACTAAATCTTTTGTTTATAGAAATTAATCATAGGGGAGAGAGTGTATGAAACTTTGAAAATATTTAATCATCAGAATAAAAAAATAAACCCCATTGTCCTAATTTAGATAAAAGGTGAGCAACAGAAATGATAATTGGAAAATAATAATTAGCAAAAAACATATTTTTTGTAAAAAATTACAAGGGGGGGAAATGTGCTAAGGTCATGATGACGTGAAGACTATAACAAGGTTTTTTGTGGATATAACTCTGGTTTCACTTAGTCAATCCTTGAATATTCTTTAATCGCTGTAAAGTTATTTTTAGTATGAATTTCGTGAAATCTATAACTGTCTTAAAAATGATTTCAAAGGAAAATTGAATATCAGGAATCTTCTGTGTATTTCAAAATAAAAGGTTTAACTGATCCGAAATGCTGTGCTCTAAAATACACTGTGATATGTTTTTGTTTGTTAAAAGAAAAAGTCTCGATGAACAAACTGCGCCAGGTCTTAAACAGGTATTAATTGTTTATGATATGTCTTGGGCACCTCTAACTGTCACCTACTGATAAGTACAGTGCTAATAAGAAGATATGAAGTGACCAAATGATGTTCAGATATCAGTTTATGGAGCTACTAACTGTCGATGTGATCCATATCTGTAGGTATATGCTCCTTGGTTGGAGTAAATTCAACAGTCATAATATATGATTCTAGACAGCAGGTGACATAACTTAAATTCGACCATCACGACGATGATGTAATCATAGTTTATCTTCCTCCAAGTTTGGAGCTTAATGTCAATTCACACTTTACTTCCCCCAACTTTATTATTTACTGTTAAATCATATTTTTGATATATTCACTTTTCTATTGGAGTGGATATTATTATTTCTCCTCATATGCTGACAAACATTATTATTTCGTTTATGGTAATAGAAGCGATTTAAATTAATAAACATTTCCCCTTAGGTTTTACATTGTCTATGAATAACTAAATTAACTAGTTATTTATTTTGTCATGATGACATCTGTTCACTTAATGTTTTAAAATTAGTTCCATGAGGAAAATTTACAGTTTGGCAAACTTAGTCACTCCCTTACTTATATTATAAGTGAGTTGTCCTGATGTAACAAAGGGTCAATTAAATTAGGCCAGTAAACAATGAATATGGTCATTCGAAATAGGAAATGATTACTAGTAATGAATTGAAAATGAATCTGAATTTAAATATCAGTTTGTCAACCTTACTAATGAAACCAGATAATTATAGCTATTAAGATAAACCGATTGAATAGAAATGTTTCTCACTAATCGTTATTATACAATTTTATCTGGTTGTCATATAATTGTTACCTGATTTTATATAAAAAGGATATAACTAATATTATTTAAAAGTTAAATGGTTATATTTGTCAAAACATGACTGTAATCTTTATTGGCTAGTGCTGTAGTAATTGAGACTACTGCACAAGGTTGCTCAAAATATACTATCTACTAAATTTCTATGGAATATTAGGTGGTTTGTAATTAGTAATTGAGTTCTTTACCTGATCAAAATCAGCGTCAATATATTCACTATGGGAGTCTTGTTGGTCTACTTATAAAAACTTATGAGCTGTAGTACTGTTCAACGGAATATGATACAAGGTAGTCGGTTTGACTATTTTTGAATATGCTGCAGATGATCAGGCAATCACGATTACTGTAAACTTAGAAATCATTCCACACTATGCATCATTTATTTATTTTCACTGTGAAATTAGCTTTTCATCTTATTAGCTTCCTGTTGTTTTCTTTAAATATGAAATTTTCAACCTAATCCCAATGGAATTATTAATTTTAATTTACCAAAGAATAGCTGAATAATTGGTCTGTTTTCTTTGTCCTTTAACCCGTTTTTAGACGCAAACAAAGATCGAGAAGACGATATAATTAACTAAATAATGATGATGATTGTTATCCCGAACCAAAGTATGAATAGACACTTCTACCGTGTATAATATAGAATCAAGTAAGATAAACGACCATAACAATAACAGGAAACAAAATGATTCTTATCTAAGAAAATATAGCTTCCTTGAAAATTAAAATACATATCGCTGATGAATTTGGGATTAATTAAATATCCTTTAAAATCAGAATTATTCCTTAAAGTTTTAAGTTGAATGAAATGGAACATATTACTCCTTATTGAGTCATTTAGAACAATGGTCTGATTTTCACTTGATCTGTAGAATTGAATAATAAGTAAAAACAAATATAGGATTTGTTACTACTGAAGGATCAATCAGTGCAAATATGTTAGTCTCATCAAATATTGACGGCTGCCAGAACAGCCCAGTACAAACATGATAAAGTTTGACACTAGGTGACATGAGTATGAATCCCACAGAATGTACTAAGGCATTCAAGGCTGATAATACGCCCTACTTAAAAGTCTCAACTAACACGAAAATGTTTGTACCAATCACTACCAACTACCGAGTATCAAAAGTTATCTTATAACAATAATCATCAAATTTTTCCATCTTACTTACGCCTGTTACCCCTCGTGGAGGAGCATAGGCCACCCACCAGCATTCTCCATCCATGTTAAGTTTAATTTGTTTATTCTGGTTAGTGTTTTATTTAGCAAGGTTGTTTTTTACGGGATGGGATTATTGACCATATGCCAAACCCTCCTACTTTACCCAGATTTGTGACCGAAAGTAATCCTAGAAGAGCTAAAGGTGGAGTTGTCCACTTACTCAAAAAAAAGTATAGACAAAACTAATCTAATCAAAAGTAAACCAATATATTTATTGTACTAGAAATTACTATTCCAACTTTCACGTGTGTGTGTGTGTGCTCATATCACTGTTTTCATTAATGAAAAAGAGAGTTAAATACAATTTGTAAATATGCACAAATTATATTCGTAGTTAGTATAAGTTTTATTGTTATGATTATATACAACAGGGACTGTCTTGTCACTTTCATGGAAAGAATTATATATAAATATTGTCATAAGTTCAATGAGGAGAATAATAATTTATTAATCAGAACAAATTAGAAATAAAAGATAGTAAAACATGGTAGATTTTTCTCGAAAGCAAAACAAAAGTGAAAAGAGATGGTTGCATAAGATGAAGTAACGTAAACACTGGTGGTAAAAACAAACAAATTCGAAAAGAAAGTAAATAAATGAGGCAAGCATTACAAGTAGATTTCTGTGGGAAAAAAATAAAGGAATTTAAAGAAAGGCGATAAACTCCCTTTGGTAGATTATTTTATTTATTCACTGGATCTTGTTTAACAACAGATCATGAAGAATAAGTAATGGTGACTATGACATACTTATCCGTCTAGATCTTCATTGTATATAAGTTGTATGTGTATGTTTACACGTGTATGTATGTGTGTAGTTTATAGAATCTGTTACAAATACTTATTTATGATCAAATAAGCAAATAATTGGAAGAATACACAATAGAAACGTTCAATAACAAGATAAGTGAATAAAATAAATTATTTTAATGTTTCCAAATGTATTTTTGTAAGATAGTCAAAGAGAAAACAGAAACATCGTCAATATTGAATTTTATTTTAGAAGAAATAAGTGAATAAAAGCTATGATATTTAATCACATGGTCCCCAGTTTGATATGGGCACAAGGGGGAGGGGGAAGAGTGATAGGTGATTAGGATGTATGAAAAAATAAAAGCAGTATAAATTAGCTGATTGCATACTATATATATTATCCAAAAGAAAAATGAGTTTTTCATTGTATTTATTATCAATTAGCCACAGCAGTATGAAAATTAATTGAGTTATTATCGGTAATAGTAATAGCAGTAATGTAAGTAATATATTCACATAAGTAGTATAGTAATTAAAAATTATTTTAATGTTGAATATATATTTTTGAAGTGGAAAATTTGAAAAGAACATGTTTCTTTCTTTTTAAGTGTCTGTTAATGAAAAGAAAGACCTGATGATATGTGGTCATACTAAATAACTTAAAAGATTACCCATATAACAGAGACTTAAATACACGATGAATTCAGTAGTGAGGTGGAGTATTTAAGTATGCCGAGAAAAATGTATGTAAAAAAATTAATCGTGTCCGTTAAAAAAAACAGAGAGGAAAAATCTGTAGAGAATACGAAAAAGAAAAACAATTCAAAGTTATATCATTTTATTTTATTCTGATTCACTGAGTAGACTAGATCGATTCACTAAACCTGTTGACATTGGTAATGTACCTTGATTAATTTCAAGTGTTCTAGGCACATCATAAACATGACTACCTGTAATGGAATATGGTGATCCAGGCGCTACAAGCCAATTTGTTATATGTGGTTGTGTATTAGTTAAAAATGGTGACAATGCAACAGTATTTGTTTCATTATTTAAAAGATTTCTTAATTTATTTTGTTGTATTAATGGAGTTGATGTTAATAATGCTAAACTTTGTTGTAAATCATCTGTACCTGAACCAGATGATGAAGCTAAATGAATTGGTAATGATGGTGGTGATGGTAATGGAGGTAAACCATTACCAGTACAAGTGACTGTTAAATATTGATTTGTAAGATTTGGATATTGATTTATTTGTGGTGAAAAATTACTATTATTATTGGTAGTAGTAGTAATGGTAGTATTAGTAATATTAGTATTAGTAGTAGTAGTAATAATATTATGACCATGTAAAGTTGATAAAATCATTTGTGAATAAGGATTTGTGTGTGTTCTTATAAAATTATATCCATTCTCATTTATTATATTTGATGAATGTATACCATTTAATTTAATTGGTGTATTATTATTATTATTATTATTTTGTTCTATCATATTAGTTTCATTATTTATTAATTTCACTGGATGATATATTGATTTTGTATCATTTATCCCAATAGTACTACAACTTGATGTAAATTGAAATAATTTATATTGTTTACATAAACGTAAACATTTCGCACTAATTAATAAAAATATTAATGTAGTAAGAAATGTACAAATTACTGCAATAGACATTTCTAATAATGTAAATTGTTTTTGATATAAATAATATGATTGATCATATAAAATTTCATTACGTAATAAATCATCTGATTGTTTTATATAATAATTACGATGATTATTATTATTATTATTGGTATTGGTATTAGTATGAGTATTGATTAATTCATGATCAATCGATAATGTATTATTAAATTTTGGTAAATTAATTAATTCTGGTCCTTTTAATGTAACTATTACCTCTTCTGTTTCTTTTTTATCATCCCATGTAGTACATGTATATTTACGTGGTTTTTTATCTAATGTAATATTTAATTGAACTGTTGCTGATGGATTATCAATAGTTGAATTCATTTGATATAAATATTCATTATTTTGATTATTATTATTACTATTTGAAGTTAAATATCTTACTTCACGTAATTGTCCACCTTCTATATAACGCCATGCTACACCTGGTGGTGTATGACTTAATATTCTATTAGATGTAATCATATTTATATTATTATGTATTAAATTTTGTGTATATTTTGGTATAGTAACTGCTGTACATGATATTAATGCTCGATTAGTATCTTCTAATACATTAATATAAATTTGTTGTATACGTGATGTTGGACATAATTGTTCCGGTGTTAATTTTACTAATTCATATATATTTTTTATTTGTATAGAATTTTCTTTTCTAGTTAAATGTATACATGTCATATTTAAACCAGGTAAACTATCTTTCCAATCAATACTACGTTGAACAATCCATGATAAACGACAATTACATTCTAATGGATTCCCAGTTAAATCAAGTAATTTATTTGGTTTATTAAAATATTTTTCAAATCCATCATCAATATATGTAATACGATTATCAGATAATATTAATCTATCTAAACTAGGTACTTTATTAAATATATCATAATGAATTGATTTTATACGATTCCCGCGTAAATTAATTTGATTCGCTGATAAACCATGAAATGAATCTTCTGTAATAAACATACCATTATCAGGTAATGAATGTTGTTCACGTAAATATAAATTATTTAATTGTAAACCATAAAATGTATAAGATTCTATACGTATTAATGAATTATGGGATAAATCTAAATGTTTTAATTCAATCATTTTAATAAATGTACGTGGTTCAATTACTTGTAAATTACAATATATAATACGTAAATATTCTAATTTTTCTAAACCAGTCATATTTGCTTGATTTAATGAATTTGGTATAGGGAAATCACTTTGTTGTATAAATAATTTTGTTATACCATTTGGTAAATTTGTTGGTACACCTTGTAAATGATCTTGTCTATCACAATGTACTACATTTTCACCTTTAGGACAATGACATTGATTTTCACATAGACCTGGTTGTATATATTGAGCATTTAAATAATGAATAATAAAGATTATAATTATGTAATAAATTAGAATAATAGAAATATTGAAATAATTTGTTATATATAATTGTCCACGTATTGAGAACATTTTGATTTATTATTATTATTATTATAAATTGAGAATTAATTGTGATCAATTATTGAAAGATGTAGTTTCATTGAAATATTCATGGTTCTTGTTATATTGTTTGTTTAAATATTCTGAAATGAAATGAAACAAATTCAATTAGAAAGTATTACATTGAAACAAGGCTATATGAAAACCTGAAAGCAATAGATGGCAATTTCGTTCTAGTATAAGATTGAGTGAAATTAGATATGAACACTGTTGGATTCTAGATGAATAATCTGAAGGTTAAGCGTTCTCTAGCAAGAATAAAAGTTCGGAGTTTGACTCCTGAGTTCAGGATCGTGAAGTTCCATACTAAAAAAACGATCGTCAGTTGCTTCTAGTTTTTCACTGATGGTCTAGTTTCAATTGACTTATAATCTCAGCCATTGAAATTACTACAATATCCACAAAAAACCCTTCTGACATAAATCTATAATTTCAATAGTTGAAGCTAGACCACCATGGAAAACCTAGAAGCACTGGACGATCGTCTCGTCCTAGTATGGGACTACTCAGTTGTGCGCATCCACGATCCCGCCCCCCCCCCGCGAGATTCGAACACAGGACCTATTAGTCTTGCGCCAGGAGCTTAACCAACTAGACACTGAACCGGCATCCAACGGTGTTAATGTCTAACTTCAACCAATCCCCAAAGTTGAGCAACGGTCACCATTGTCTTCAATGAGCTGATAACTCACAACAGACCTGGTTGAACTCCAATGGTCACGGCTTCTCACTAGAACTCCAGGAAATGCCTCTTGAAGTCAGTCACTATAAACCAGATCTATAATAATCCCCACAATCCTATACTGATAATTAAAATCTTTATCGATTAAATCAAGTCGATTTGGTGGGAATTATTTAGTGAATAATGACGTAATTTTAAATATACACAAATAGGAGGTGGTTTACACTATAAAACATTGTATTCAGTTATTTTGAAGATTTTTTGCATATCACCCCTATTTACATTCAGAACAGATTGATTTTACACAGATTAAATAAACTTTATTTTTCAAACTTAATTAATAAAGAGATTAAATCATCAATGGATTACACGTACTTGGAAACAAAGCTTATTGGAATAGGTCAGTAGTCAACTATTAGGTACTTTACTCTGGTTCGTAACCTTTAGTCTGGCAGATTTTGTTTTAAACTGTACATAATTTGTTTATAAAAATAGGAGTAGATCATGATCTTTATGAAACATTTGAACAAACCAAGTCATTAATGAATGGGGAAAAGTAAATGACCGTCAATAATATTCCATTATGATTGTACTTAATATCAAACAGACTAGACAAAAAATATAGCTTACACAACAGATTTTTACCTGTTCTCTAGAAGAATGGCAAATTCAGAGCTTCATCATTGAAACACTTGATCTTATCTACTTTTAGATCATATTTTACAAGCTACTCGGTACATTCTAGTCAGAACAGTCAAGTAATATCAGTAGCTTCTACATAAACTTATTTCTATTGAGTTATATTCTAAGTTCTAACATATCTATTCGATTACAGATATATATTCACTACAATTAAGTTTATTATTATGATGAAAAGTACTCAACGTAAGTTCCTTATCATTATTATTTTAATTAAAACAACAACAACAACAACTGACTATCATGTATTTTGCATGAGTAAAAAACATAACTACTGATTAATTAAAGTGAGTAGAACTATTTGAAAGGATAAATTGTAAAGAAGAAGTAAATCTATGGTATAAATGAATCATTCGATAGATTGTTTTCCCAATATGATTATAAAAAGTGATAATAATAATAATAACAATAATAATACGAAACAAGAAGAAATATACACAACAGGAATTGTATTATACTAACTAGATAGAGACATAGACGTTAATGAAAATTTACTTCAGTGATATATTTAGTCGGTATATATGAGTAATTTTGCACTTGTACACGTACTAAATATACGATGTGTATAAAGTTGTACGTTGTGTGTGTATGTATGTGTATATGTGGGCGTGTACGTAAAACAATTCCATACTTTTGTTTTTCACAGAAATTTAAACTGTAAGCCTCTAAGTAAATCTGTCAATCATAAGATGAGAAAATTTGATAATAACATGTATATTACATTAATGAATAAAGACCAGTATTGAAATTTTTCATTTAGATTTTCCTAATGGTTAGTTTTTTTATTTGTTTTTGTTATAGGAGGAAGGACAAAATATCGACTATATAAAAATATCAGAAGGGATTTTGTGGATATTATAGTAATTTCAATGGTTAAGATCATGAGTCAATTGAAGCTACACCACCATGGAAACCCTGGAAACACTGGACGGCTGTTTCGTTCTATTGTGGGACTCCTCACCAGCGCGCATCCATGATCTCGTCCCCGCGAGACTCGAAATAGTAAAATAGTAAAAAAAGAGAAACAATATTTTCCATAGCACTATTACTTTTGTTTTCCATTAAGTATTACAGAAGGGTTATAATAGTCATAGAGAGAAAAGATTTAGGTATACTATTTTTTTAAAAAGTGGGTGAATCAAAAATGAAGTTACCATCCTAAATTTTACATTACAATGTTAC
Source organism: Schistosoma spindalis (assembly GCA_946903255.1). Taxonomy (NCBI): domain Eukaryota; kingdom Metazoa; phylum Platyhelminthes; class Trematoda; order Strigeidida; family Schistosomatidae; genus Schistosoma; species Schistosoma spindalis. Next base: position 20,791,701 of record OX336418.1, read on the forward strand.
AATACAAAGTTGAATTTTATATGGTTAATTTGTAATTTTTTGATTACTTATTAAAAATGGAACTTTGAAATTATAGTTATGTTTCTAAGTAATTAATTTCATCGATTTCTAAAAGGGTATATCAATTAATGATATGAAGTAGATACAGTCTTTGGTGAGATTTTAATTTATGGACAATCATTGAGTGATGCTAACGTAACCATGAGAATGTTCACATACTAACTAGGACTAATAAAAGGTTATAAGTCAATGTGAGGAATAAGAATTATTATTTACAGTTGATGGTTAAGATTAGTAATTAGATGTATAGTTTTCATCATGAACTGACACTAGCTAAAATGCTAAAACATTATTTAACCAAATGGGTGAATGAATTTCGCATCAAAACCCGAGACCTATTATCTTATATCTGATCGGTTCGTTTATAAATTATAGTCTCGCCCAGTTTTTTTCTTTTTCAGTCATATTGATTATATTGTGGGATACTATTAAAATTTCTTACAGCTTCAACGTGATCTTAATCAGGAGTTGATATAATTTGGACAAGTATAGTCAAACAGGAGAATGTTAAATAAATGTTCTGACTTAGTTTATCACTTCTTTGTTGAGTCGTAATTGTATGTCTGTAATAACCTCTAAAGTAGGATAAAATGATTACATAAATATGCTGCTTAGATTTTCTATGGATATTTTCAATTGATGTCATTTCATGAGGGATAACTTTCGTTATATTCAATTTTTAGTAATTGAAGTGGTATTTTGGATGGATAACTTGAAGATCTTATAGGAACCCTTGGGAAAAATCATGAAATAAAACGACGCTTCACTTATAATGTTGTTTGATTACTACCATATATCATGAATTAAATCAGGTCAGAAACTTAAAACGGTTAAATTCCAGCTTAGTTTGTTAAAGATACTCTGCTGTGTTAATAACACTAAGTTCTTTCCGGAGAAAAATCTTATTATGAATACATGTTTGTACACTGTTAATCAGTGCACATTACCGCTTACTGCTTTCCAAATAATTCTCTAAATGATGTCGATTTGTGATAAAATATTATTTTTAAAAATTTTTATGAATAATGCTAATAATCCATTTAAAAAAAGATCTATAGACATATTTGAGATTATCCGATATATTGTATTCTATTACTAGTAGAAATTGACTAATTTCAAAAGTTGAATTCATGTGTCGATCTTTGCTAGATCAGCATTAAAGGCCTGCAAGCGCTGAACGGCCGTTTCGTCCTGGTATTGGACGACTCAGTAGTGTATATGTACGATCACGCATGCGGGACTCTAATATATGACCTTCAGTCTCATGCGCGAACACTTAACCTCCAGACCACTAATCCGGCATCCAATTGTGTTAATATCTAACTTCAATCCACCTAAAGGTTAAGCGTTCGCACACTATATTCAAGTCCCGTATAAGGAATCGTGGATGTGCATTCCTCAGGAGTCCTATACTAGAACAAAACGGTCATTGAGTACTTCCAGGTTTTCCATAGTGATCTAACTTACATCGACTTATAAATTTAACTATTAAAATTACTACAATTCCCATAAACCCCCTATTCTTATAAAACTTTCAAAAGGTCTAGAAAATAGTTAACAAATAAATAGAGTTTTGTTTGCTTGAAAAAGAAAGAAAAATTGCTTGAATACTTTATTTTCATAAGTTTTTATTTATTTTAATCATGTAAAGGAGATAAATAAAAAGAATAAATAAATAAATATTTATTTATTCCATAAAACAGGTGAGAAAATAAACAAATTCTCATTTGATTTAATACATAAAATTACATCATTCTTGAAAAATTTAGTCATCTAACAAGTATAAATTTAATAAATGGCTATAGGGAATCATGAGGATGGTTCATGGGTGAACATGAAGAAGCTCTAAGAAGCTCAGAAAGAGCTGAAGAAATTCCATCCAATTATCTTTTAGAAGAATATTCCAGAATCTCTACGTATAGCTTCCCTATTGGACGAATGCTAATAACCCCCTGTATGCGGATTGGATAATTATAATGATTTCGTTTTTATTGAAAACTACAAATACCTGACAGTTTTGGACTATAATTTACACTGTTTTGGAATAGTATCCCTTTTACTTGTTTTCCGTCTTATCGTTTGCGACTTGGGAGGGTTCTAGCGTTCGAGTGCCCAAGTTTGACACGGCACATCAAGAATCTAAGCTCTAGATATAACAGGAATGTTTTTATCTATAGAGTATTATTAGTTAAATCTGTTTTTATAAATAGCTGAATTGATGAGTCGATCCAAACTAGACCACTATTGAAAACTTGGAAGAAATGGCTTTCAGGTTTTCAATGGTGATTTAGCTTAGATGAACTCATTGACTATTAAAATTACTACAATCTCCACAAATCCACATTCTAATTACAAATAACTGTTGACTTATTAAGTAATTCTCATCATGTAAGCTCTCAGAAGAGACAGTAATTATTGAATGAATATTTTAATTCTGTTTAGGACATGTTTATTAATACCCACTAATCGAACAAAAATAGGACAGGGACTAGGATCTTCATGTTTACCAGTGATTAGGATACCAACAAAATACTAATTCAAAATTCGATAGATCACATTCGTTTGATTTTAATAGATTTGTGAGAAATCAAAGTCACCAGACAATTTCTTCCTAACAATCTCATTTTAATGGAGTTTTCTCTGAGCTGAATGATTTGATGGTGAAGCTTTCATCGTTCTTCTGAACGACATAATGTTCACAAACGTCAGGTAGAAGTCCTACCTGAAGCCTCACGACTAAAACATCCAGCTCAGAGGACAAAATTTCACCAAAATCATCCAACTGAGCTATAAATTTTCTCCACCATCTCAATCTTATTTTAATTTTGAAATTTTCCAATAGTTACTCAGTACTTCACTATTTCTAACTAATATTTGGTTGACATCAGTTTGTTATAAAAAATAATATGCAAAAATTTCTATGTAATAGATTTAATTATTCTGACTGATTAGATGACAAATATGTATCAGTTTCTACTGTTAGACAATAAAAAATATGTACTATGTAAAACAGCCAGATTCAAGGAAAAATCATTTCCATTATTGGATCTACTGAAGAAAAAAAAGCTAATCATCTATATCATTACCATTTCAATGGTTGAGATCATGAGTCAATCGAAGCTAGACCACCATGGAAAATCTAGAAGCACTAGATGGCCGTTTCGTTCTGGTATGGGACTTCTCAGTAATGCGCATCCACGATCCCGCTCCTCGCGAGATTCGAACCCAGAACCTATCAGTCTCGCACGCAAGCGCTCAACCCCTAGATCACTGAGCCGGCATCTAACGGTAATAAATATTAACACTGTTGGATGCCGACCAGCTCAGTGGTCTAGTGGTTAAGCACTCGCTCGCGAGACTGATAGGTTCTGGGTTCGAATCTCGCGGGGAGCGGGATCGTGGATGCGCATTACTGAGAAGTCCCATACCAGGACGAAACGGCCATCTAGTGCTTCTAGATTTTCCATGGTGGTCTAGCTTCGATTGACTCATGATCTCAACCATTAAAATTACTATAATATCCGCAAAACCCCTTCTGACATTTTTACTATTTGTTAAATAATCTGGTGTTAGAAAGCATACTTAACCTTGTCAATATAAATTATGCTTATAAAATAGGATTCTGTAACAGAAAAGGTGTAGAAAGAACTTGCTCACCAATGATTGATAAGTTAAAACTCAATATTCACCTAACAATAATAATAATAATCATCCTTGATTGTACACATACAAACACACTTCCTCTTGTCAAAGTATACGTATAAATTAAGTATACTCTTAAAGAAAGAAATGCCATAGTTACTTTAAAATTGTTAACAACTGAATAAACAACCAATTGAAGAGTAAAAATTTGGACAGAATGTAATAAATAAATTAAGTAAAAAACAAAAGTAATCGGTGAATTTACAAACTCTTAATAACAAAAAAGGTTCCAAGAAATGTTTCATCTTAGTGACTAACTTTAACTGGAAATTATTCGATAGAGTACAAAATAGTTAATTTGTTATAGTTTGATACTCGTAAGAATTTTTCATAATTTGAGGTAGAAATAAATGTAAAAAGGACTCCCAAATGCCCTGGTACATCCGAGAGTGAGAAGAGTCAGTTCTCCCTCTCGAAATGCTCTCACATAGCCACGCGTATTCAGCCACTGCCAGGGAAGTTCTACTCACTGTCTTCTTTAACCAGGAGTGTTGTTTACAAAATCGAGAGGACGATAAGCGAATGTCTGACGCTTTAACTGGATTGATGGATACGGAGAGTTCATCTAGGGGAGATTCGGACCCAGAGCCTTCGGTCTCGCGCGCAAACGCTTAACCTCTAGACCACTGATCCGATAATCAACGGTGTTCATGTCTAACCTCAACCAATCCATGAAATTGTGCGATTATTTTCCATTGTACTGAGGTAGATAACTGTTTCCACTTGATATGGATTAACTCCACAGTTTCTCACTAGAACTTCAAGAATTCCCTTATCGAAGCTGGTCACTAGTAAGTACATGGTTAATCAATTATTTAACTAAATAATGAGAAAACTATAATTAGTGTTTTTACTTATATTTTGTTTATTATTAAACACAATACTTAAATATGATTTCATCATTCTAGTTGCTTAATTTTGTTGTTGTTTATTTTCATTTAACAAAGAGGATATTTTCATTCCTTTAACTTGTCAGTTATACAAATACACATACACTCACATTTAAAAAAGGGATGTCTAATCCTAAGAAACTAAACATTATTATTATTATTATTATTATTATTATTATTATTATTAGAATCATAATGGAGATCAGAATAGATTTAGTTCCATTTTGTTGTTATTCAAATGAACAATAGAATTTCCGGTTAAACTAACGAAATTGTTTTTATTTTTCTTTTGATTTTCCTTTATTTAAAAAAATTTTTTGTAAAGCTGTAAATTGAAATGGATCTTAATTTCAAGTATATTGAAAAGAAAAGCAAGAGTGTAGTGAATGAGAAGTCAGTTCTACTGTACGGAGGTGAAACTTGGAGAACTACAACAACCGCCATCAAGAAGGTACAAGTATTTATCAATAGCTGTCTATGCAAGATACTCAACATCCATTGGTCGGATACCATCAGCAACAACCTTCTGTGGGAGAGAACAAACCAGCTTCCATCTGAGGAGGAAATTAGGAATAGACGATGGAAATGGATAGGACATATATTACGAAAATCTCCAAACTGCATGACCAAGCAGGTGCTAACTTGAAATCTTGAAGGGAAGTGGAAAAAAGGAAGGCCAACGAACACATTAAGTTGATGAATAGAATCAGATACGAATAGGATGAATAAGAACTGGAAAGAGCTAGAAGGGATTGCCCAGGACAGGGTTGGATGGAGAATGCTGGTGAGTGGCCTATGCTCCTCCACGAGGAGTAACAGGAGTAAGTAAGTAGTAAGAAATAAGGTGGAGATAAACAATTAATTAATTCATAAAATATGAGAAGTATACATTGAATACATTATTTGAACATCTTTTATAGTTGTCTTTTATATGACACATGAATCTTCTAGTTTATAACTTTTTTTGTATACTTTTTCCGTTCTCTTCAGATTGATCTTCTTGATCTTCTGGTGTCATGAATTCCACTTCTGATTGGTATTACATATTGCTTATGTCGGAAGATATAAGTAGCATATACCGGAGAAGTAATGATTAAAATGCATTCTGTTTTTAGTTATTGTAAACAAACTCGATTCATGCATTGTAGATTAAATAGATAAGTTGGAAGGTGAACGTTTGATTGGATGGTTAAAAGTAAATTGTTTTATTGTCTCTTTATCTGGTGGTTGACTGGATTATGAGGACCACCTCTACATTTCAGGGGAAGCATGGAATACAATAGACAGTTTGGATGAGACAAGACGATTAGGATTTCACAGATCGTCTAACCTTTCTCTCTCATACGCAGCAACAAATCTAGATGAAGACAACAAGTGTAGTAGTAGGCTCTATATCAGGAGGCCTCAACATACACAAGAGAAAAACCAAAATCCTCAGATACAACACGAAGAACACCAACCTAATCACACTTGATGGAGGAGCCCTGGAAGATCTGGAATCTTTGACGTATCTGGACATGAAGGATCTGATGCAGACGTAAAGGCGAGGATTGGCAAAGCAATGTCAGTATTCCTACAGTTGAATAACATATGAAACTCAAAAAACTGCCTGTCAGACAACATGAGAGTGAGATTCTTCAATACGAACGTCAAGACAATTTGACTGTACGAAACTAAAACTAGAAGAAATACCACAACCATCAAAAAGGTACAAATATTTCTAAACAGTTTTCTACGTAAGATACTGAATATTTGTTGACCGGATACTATCAGCAACAGATTACTATGGAAGAGGACAAATCAACTTCCAATTTAGGAGGAAATTAAGAAACGACGTTAGAAGAGGATAGGACATATATCACGGAAATCATCAAACTGCATCGTGAGGTATGCGCTTACGTGTGATCCTGAAATGGTGGGAAAGAGGAAGACCAAAGAACATGCTGTATCGGGAATGGTAAGCAGACATGTGAAGGATGAATAACAAGTGGAAATAACTGGAAAGGATTGTCCAGGATAGAGTTTGACGGAGAATGCTAGTGGGCGGTCTGTGCTTCTACATGAGGGTAACAATAATAATGTAATTTTATGACAGATTTGTGCTAAGGCTATGGGTATACAATTTCGGCAAGTCGCAATACACACTTCTCGGTAATTTGACGATATTGCGCGATTATTCATCATTATCGTCAGTGAGGTTTTCCATAGTGGTCTAGCTTAAATCAACTCGTAAGCTCAACTATTAAATCACTACATTCTTCGCAAACCCTCATTCTAACATTTAAAAGTCAACAAACAATAAACAGAATTTATCATGAACTAATATCATTAATCAAAGGTAGATAGTAGCTAGCAGTGGAATCCACAATGTGCGTTTCGTCCCATTTAGGACTCGTCAATTGGATGGATGAAAAGCACATCTTGGATGCACATATGCCAACATGAGACTGATCAATTGCAGTCCTAAACATTAATGGGAAGATTCAAGTAAAACAATACCAAGTGAATTTAAACTTCACCCACATTGCACAAGCAGGTGGCTGTCAGGACTCAATAGCTAAGTGGATAACGCGATGACGTTTGAAACGAACGGTACTGGATTCGAGTCCCTTAGTGAACATCAACTCTGGGATACAGGTACATTCAGTTGACGAGTCCGAAATAGGACGAAATGCGCGTCAAACTGGATTCCACTACCAGCTACTATCCATCTTTGCCAAAAAGCCAGTGACTTAAGTTTATATCGAGGCAATCTGCACGGTATGCACATATGCCAACATGAGATTGAATACGGTGTTCATCTTGTTGTGCTAATGAGGTATGGCAACTTGGACCGATGCATATATGTGCCTGGTCTTATGTTGTAGCTGACTGACTGAATGATAATAATAATAAAATTATAATCAAAAGCCGAATGTAAATCACAGTTAGATATTCCTTTACATTTTACTGACATATTAACATTTTCATTGGTTGGAAATCAAACAAACACACATAAGTACATACATTCAATGAAAAATAACTTTGAACAAGGTGACGTGCATATATAGAAACGGATCAATTAAAGATCGTCATGAAGGATAATAATAAAAACAACAAGTGAATTAGTATTAAATGGGATAATTTGTCTTCAAAATACAAATTATGCACTTCTCATATAAAATATGCGCACCGCTGAGTAGTCCCACAACAGGACGAAACAGCCGTCCAGTGCTTCTAGGTTTTCCATGCTGGTCTAGCTTCAATTGACTCATGATCCCAACCATTAAAACATATTTGTTAATCATATTAGGGTAGTATATTAGATGGTTGTAGGTATTCAGGGAGAAATTCTGAATTTAGTTTTGTTCTAGTTTGCAATCAGTAAGGTGATGAACTGGGAACTGATATTTACTGATGTTTACAATTGATTAATTACCGAATAGTGACCAATGTCTTGCTTTTTTTGGTTTTTAGATTAATTTCTATGATAATAAAAATAGTGATGATGTTTATGAGCTTACCAAACTTGTATCACTTATGCTGATGATCTGTCTATTAAAAAAGTGACTTAACTGCAAATCAATTTGCCTAAGACTGAATTTTATCTTTGATGCATGATACTTGACGGTTTAATAACATGCATATACTACTAGAGTTTGCCTTTAGACCTATTAATCCGTATTATGAAACCACTGATTGAGTTATGCTGAAGTTAAGCTTTGAATACTATACAGAAACAATAAACTGATTTGTAAATCTTATAGGAACTCATTCTTATTCAGACACTCAAACTTAGGATTACAGACTGAAAGGATACTTCTGAACAAATAAAAATTGGTAGGAATACGCTTTTCTAACTGGTTTAATTTATGCACATATGGATTATTTTTTCAATTCTTTGTTTAATAAAGGTCATAGTAATATGTTTAAAAGTCAACTGTTATATTATGACCAAACCTATAATTATAAAGCATTAAATAGTTAAAATTATAACTGAAATAGATACTGAATCTATGCTAATTATATGTGTACCCTGATAATTTTCACTGTTTCATGGTAGTAGTATACTTTAACTGTTTTTACTATAGAGGTCAAAAGAGAAAAAGGTGACCGTAGACATAATAAACTTAAAATGAAAGCAATTTATGCTTGGTTAGAAAGATATATATACATATATATATATATATATATATATATATATATATATATATATATATATATATATATATATATATATATATATATATATATATATATAACCCGTATATAAATCATAATCAGAAAATACAGCCACAAACATACACGTACGATTTACAAGTCTGGTCAAATAATTGCATATATCTCTATATATATTATCTATATACCGGCTGACTAGACCGACCGACATCTGCCAAAATAAAACTGTTTTCTTTTTACAATTCAGTGTCTAACTAAAACTGTGTCAAGTAATAAACATTATTGAAAATTTTGTATTATATTTGAGGTATTTTATTATACAGACAATATGTTAATCAATATTGTCCAACATCTTATCAATCCGTGTAATTTCTTTTTTTTCAAAATGCGGTTTGTATTTAGACTAACTAGTTAAAAAAAAGAAACAAGATTAGTGTATTTGTCAAAATATAAGTTATCAGAATAAGCATTTGTGGAGATTGTAGTAATAATTACCATATGGTGAGGGAATTCTCGAAGTTCTAGTGAGAAACTGTGACCAGTGGAGTTAATCAGTTTCGGGTAGAGACAGATATCTACTTCAGTACAATGGAAGATGATCGCGCAATTTTGTGGATTGGTTGAGGTTAAACATGAACACCGTTGGATGCCGACTCAGTTGTCTAGAGGTTAAGCGTTTGTGCGCGAGACCAAAGGCTCTGGGTCCGAATCTCGCGAGTGGGATCGTGGATGCGCACTGTTGAGGAGTTCCACAATGGGTCGACATGGCAGTCGAGTGCTTTCAGGTTTTCAATAATGGTCTGGCATTATTTAGTTCATGATCTCAATTGAAATGCCATTACGTCCTATTACGGGACTCCTCAACAGTGTATTGTAAATCTTAAAGTATCTATATATTTACAATTATCTGATAATTTAGTTTCAAGTGGTTCCAACTAATAATGTCTCATTTGGTTTACTAGAGTTAATTTTTAATTCAGTTATTCGGACATTTAACCCATTTTTTCCTTAAGTGTTAATTTTGCATGAATTGGTTTCTATAGTTCAGTTTATCAGTAATGACTGATAAAGATTCTCCTGTTTGTTCAAATCCAGTTCCCCTTCAATTCTTCTCCTAATATTATTCAGTATTGACATACAATACTATTCTTTTTCTTTTTTAAATTAGTTTTAAAATACTAATTCATCAAACTGCTAACCTACGAATATTCTCTACTCTTATAAGCCATGTTTCAGAGCCATAAAGTAGGACTGAACAAACTGCTGCGCATTTGGTAGATGGTTATCTCCCCTACACCATAAATGACGCAAGTTGGCAAAAGCTAGTCGAGCCTTTCGTATTCGTGTTGCGATTTCGTCACACCTTTAAACCATAAGGGCTGACGACACTTCCATGATAAGTGAAGCGGTCAACACGCTCAACTACTTCACTCCCTATCATTAGTTCAGGTGTTTTATATTAAAACGAAACAGCTATCTAGGACTTTTGAGTTTAACTAAAATCATTCCATGATTTAATCTGTGAATATTGTATATGAAGAAGAGAATAAAATAAAAGGAATTGAATTCATTACATAATAAGTTATTCTGTAATCATTTGTTTTCATTGTCATTATTATTATTATTATTATTATTCCATTATCTACTCTTGGGAATACATTTTAAAATTGAATCGTTCGTACTGTAAATGGTAATATGTATAAATTATTTACAGAATAGGGAGAGAAGGAGGTTTGGGAAGACATTTACGCAAAAAAAAGATAGAAATGAAGAATATCTTTAAAGAATATCAAGAGAGAGAAAATGATTCAAAATATATTTATTTAAATTTGTAGGTAAGTACTTATATGGATGAACGTGTTGCATAACTTGTATCTTCCCATTGTTATTTAGGATTGCAGTTGATCAATCTCTTGTTAGCATATGTGCATCCTGAGCGGATTGCCTTCACATAGCCTTAAATCACAAACTTTTTAAACAAAGATGGATAGGGGCTAGTAGTAGAGTTTAGGACGCGTGTTTTGTCCTATTTTAGGACTCGTCAGCTGGATATACCTGCACTGAACGTGTTCAATTCGATAAATTATGACTTGAATTTTGTTGAGAATTATGATATGTAACTTGTTCAACAGAACAGGAAAGTATAAATAACATATTCAACTAAGTCAAAGTCTGTACACTAAAGAATGAAGTTTTTCATAGTTTATAGAGATTTCAAAGATTTGAGTAGATTTGTTATATAAATTAATTATAATGTGAAAGACTAAAATTGTAGGTAAGATTGAGAGTGGTCAATGAGATTATATGAAGGTGAAAAAACTTTTTGAAAATAATTCACATCCCATCCTCATCGTCAGTAGTTATATCTAAAGCTTAGATTCTTAATATAATGCGTACAACTTGAGCATTCGAACGCTAGAAACCTTCCAAGTCGCAAATGAGAAGACAGAAGACAAGTAAAGGAAATGTTATCTCAAAAAGTATCAGTTATGGTAGTTGATGCTAGACCACCATACAAAACCTAGAAGTGCTGGATGGCTGTTTTCTCCTGATCTGTGACTCATCAACAATGCGCATTCACGATCCCACCCCGTGGGATTCTAACCCAGGACCTGTCGGTCTCGAGCGCAAACGCTTAACCTCTTGATTGGTGCTTCCAGGTTTTCCATGGTAGTCTAGCTTCAATTGACTCATGAACTCAACTATTAAATTACTATACTATCCACAAAACCCTTTTCTGAAAATGAATATATTTTGGAAACACTTAAAGGTAGCCCAAAGTTATCAGTACTGTTTTAATATTTACAAAACAAATTTCAAGTGTTTACCATGATTCTGATTAATATATACAATAACTGAATATACTACTTATTAAGAGAATGAAATATGGAATAGAAATTCAATGGTAACGTTATATCTAATTGAAAAGGAATATTGAAGTATGATTAATATCAATCATTTTAAGGTATTTATTTAATTTAGCGGGATATTCAAGGGCTTAATTCTTTTAAAAATTTTGCTTGAAAGAACATTTTGAAATATAAATATTTATAAAAAAAACAGTTAAATTGATAAATATATTCTGTATAGATATGCTTTATGAGAGAATGCCTAACTGACTAATTCTGAGATTAGGAGTATGTTGCTTAGTAGAATTATATATATATATATATATATATATATATATATATATATATATATATATATATATATATATATATATATATATATATATATAACCATGCCTACCTAACGTAGTATGTTAAGTGTGATTCCGTTATTTTGGAGAAAAAGATTGTAACTCATAAAGCTAATTTATGTCAGGAGTTTGTGAAGTCACTGGTTGTTGGATTGCAAAATGTTGTAAGTTGCAAATTTGTTAGTTGTGGTAGGCAATGTAATTGTAATGATTGAAAGCCATAGAGAACTTGGCTTAACAACGGTTTTAATGGAGTATATATGTTCATTCTTTTGATTAACAATATCTTATAAGTCTTTATGTACTTGAACATATGATTAAAGATTATTTTATCAAATATGTTTTTGGTAAATGGAAGAGTTAGATTCCGTTGGACCTTCTTATTTCTGATGCATTAATATCAAACATTATTAGTATATGGGCATCCTGTGCGGGTTGCTTTGATATAGCCTTAAATCACAAGCTTTTTAAGCAAAGATGGATAGAGGCAATTTGCACAGGGTGCACATGTGCCAACATGAGACTGATCAATTGCAGTCCTAAACATTAATGGGAAGATTCAAGTAAAACAATACCAAGTGAATTTAAACTTCACCCACATTGCACAAGCAGGTGGCTGTCAGGACTCAATAGCTAAGTGGATAACGCGTTGACGTTTGAAACGAACGGTACTGGATTCGAGTCCCTTAGTGAACATCAACTCTGGGATACAGGTACATCCAGTTGACGAGTCCGAAATAGGACGAAATGCGCGTCAAACTGGATTCCACTACCAGCCACTATCCATCTTTGATTATTAGTATATGTTATTCTTGACTAACTGAGTAGCATTACTCACTTTTAGGTGACAATACTATAGATTTGATTCTGTATTTCATCGTGAGAAGGCACTGTTAATTCATTCTAATCTGATTATATTTCAGTATCAATTGTTATATATATCTTTCGAAAATTTGATACTTATTACATAACACACGGTTATTAAATTTCAACTTATAAGTTAAATGAACATTCTTTTATATTTTCAACATAATATTTACACTAGAGAAGGAACTCTTGAGAAAGTAGGAGCAGATAATATTGTAAGGAATAGATAGAAATATTATCAATCTTTACACATTTTATTCTGCTGTAACTCATTTGTTAATTGCAAGTTTATATACTCAATATATCATTTTATTGATATGAGGGCACGTGATACTCTTAAGATGCTTAAATCAAAGTAGGGTGAACAGGATTCGAACTTATAAACTAATGGTTGAAAACTGAATGTTTGAATCATAAGGATTTGTCGATGAGTTTATTTAACACACTAATCTTTTCTATTCACTTAATTAATGGGATTCGAACCCATGACTCTCGGCTCATGATCTCAATCAAAACTCAATTATTTCCACAACTCTATACTAATAATTATTATGTATACACTGGTGATTAGCTTCGAGAGGTGATTGTCAGAGTCCTAGTGAGAAGCCGTGAGTAGTAGAGTTCAACCGTGTTGTGTGTGAGGCGGTTACCCACCGAGGACAATAGAAGACGGTCATGCAATACTGTGGATTGGTTGAAGTTAGACATTAACACTGTTGAATGCCAGACTAGTGGTCTAGAGGCTAAGTGTTGACGCGCGCGGACCGAAGGTACTGTGTTCGAATCCCACATACGAGACCGTTGGTGCGCACTGCTGGGTAATCCTATACTAAAACGAAACGGATTTTCAATGACGGTCTAACATTGATCGGTTCATTGTCTCAATCAAAACTCAACATTATCCACAACCCTATACTAATTTCTCTTTTCCTTCATGCTTTACGCTTTTTAAATACTTGCCCGCGGTTAATAAATCATTAAAGTGTACGGAGCACGATTTGTGTATTAAATGCCAAATCATCGGTTAGATATTATTTATGCTTGTGTACAAATTTGGTATATAATATGTGTGTGTGAGCGAGAGAAAGAGAGTGGGAGAGAGTATGCTTGGAGTCATCCAACCTTTTTTTCACATAATTCATTGAAAAGTGAATATTATTCACTCTTATTGATGATATGCCGTCATCATTATTCTTATATACATGCATATTTTTGTATTCTTGTGTTTAGGTTGAAAGTACTACACGCTTGCCACATAGAAAAATAAAAACAAAAGCATACAGACAAACAAAATATTAACAAGAACACATAGTAAAATACCTACTTGATGAATGAAAAATAGAAGTTGATTATTGATAATTGTACCAATAATTTCTATCCGATCATAAAAGGTATATACGTATAGTAAGAGTATATAGATAACTATTTATTGTTTATAATCAAAGATGGATAGTGGCTAGTAGTAGAATCCAGTTTGACGCGCATTTCGTCCTATTTCGGACTCGTCAACTGGATGTACCTGTATCCCAGAGTTGATGTTCACTAAGGGACTCGAATCCAGTACCGTTCGTTTCAAACGTCATCGCGTTATCCACTTAACTACTGAGTCCTGATCATCACTTGCTTGTGCATTGGGGACTGCAATTGATCAGTCAAAGGTATAATATCAAGGATTATTAGGCATTTTTCCATTCATTTAATGTATAAAAGCATGGTTTTCAATTAGGATTTCATTTCAGTCATTTGTAACTATCAAAATATGTCTTCTATAAATAGGCCAACGTAGCGGCATCTTAACTTTTTGAATGAAAGAAAAACGTGAATACATTGAAATTTGAAGCTTAAAATGAATGTCTCAATTATTATTATACTCTAACATATAATAAGTATCCACAAAATGAATTGAACAATACCTGACAATGCTTGATATTGTACGATTATGGAATATTAAAATAATTGACACTTTATAAATTTATGAACATATATTCTATCTTCAGTAAAATTCTTAAAATAGGTGAAAAGTTTAGTTCCAAGTTTTAATACGGTTGTGGTGTGGGTTACTTATATCCACCTAAGTAATATATAACGATAATCAGGAATAGAATGTATTTCAGTAGAAGATCAATAAAGAAAGAACGGGAATGGAACGTAATTGGTATGAAAATACAAAAAAATATGAAATCTGAGACAATGGACGGATATTTGCAAAAGAAACAGTCATGATTGAGACAATGGATTGATATTTTGCAAATTAACTATTTACTGTATAGTTGTTAGATTTTAGTGAGATGCTCTGTGATTTCGTATTCTAATATATTTGATTGTGCCCACTCGTGTTCTTGTTCACTACACGGTGATATAGAGTCATATTGAACCATACAAAATCTATCAAATATAAAAATTTACAAAAGTAACATAGTTCAAGTTTTAATTAGATGTAAATATTTTAAATTGTCAAATTGGCAGAGTAGTAACTTCCCTAACTAGTTTCTAGTTATTCATTAAACATAAAATCTTAATAGAGAGTACCAGTCAAATTGTCTACTTGTACTATTCAATATTCACTATTATCTCCTGACTTAATTTGTTTTCCTATCAAAGTTATTATTAGAATTCACGAGAAAAATCTAAACAACAAATTTGTTCAGCCTTTGATTCATCAGGAGTTTTAACTTAAGACCTCTCATACAGAAGTAAACCTAGTATCTATAGATATTGTGGTAAGCAAACGACCTTAAGATTACTTAATCCAAATCAGATGCTTCGCAATTCTCAGTTTAAATTTCTTGGTAAAGTATTATTCAATGGTGGCTGTACCATTTTTAACAAGTTCAATCAGAATTTCCAATCACATGTAAAGACAATCTCTAAAATCATTAATTTTATAAAGAGCGTGAAATAAGAAAAATGATTTTTATTCTCAGAATGCGGATTTGTAGAGAATGTAGTAATTCTAACACTTGAATTCATGAGTCAATTGAAGCTAGACCATCATTGAAAACCTGGAAGCATGCGATGGTCATTTCGTTCTAGTATAGGATTCCTCAGCATCGCGCGTACATGATCCCACACGTAGGACTCGAACCCAAGACCTTCAGTCTCGCGCGCGAACGCTTAGTCTCCAGACCACTGAGGTGGCACCCAACGGTATTTATGTCTAACTTTAATCGATCCATGCTCTTGCATAACCATTTATTTATTGTCTGAGGTGGATAACTATGTACACTCGACACGGATTAGACTCCAGTGGTCACGGATATTGTAGCAATTTTAACAGTTGAATTCATGAGTCAATCTAAGCTAAACAACCATTGAAATCTAGTTTTTCTATCACAATTTTATGCTATAATCACTCTTATCTACATTCAAACATTCATCCGATATATTCAGTTCATGTTATGTAAACAAAACGGTTGTCGAAGTTGTATTCTAAAAGAAAAATGAATTAATTTTAATGTGGTTTTCGAATTTTGTTTTTGGGAAATCAAATTCAACGATTTAGTGTTATTAAAACAATCATTGTCCACTGAAGCTTCTGCTTAAATGTGAACACTTTAAAATAATTGGAGTTTATGGCTCACATTGTAGTGAACAGGAACACGAGTGGGCACAATC
Organism: Schistosoma spindalis; assembly: GCA_946903255.1. Classification (NCBI taxonomy): domain Eukaryota; kingdom Metazoa; phylum Platyhelminthes; class Trematoda; order Strigeidida; family Schistosomatidae; genus Schistosoma; species Schistosoma spindalis. The sequence goes on from OX336418.1 coordinate 20,808,192, forward strand.
GAACGTATTTGAATACAATATTACGGAACTTCCTAATAAAATCTGAGAACCATACAGTAGATAGTTGATTTTTAAAATATCAATTCATCATCTCAAACTTGACTGTTTCTTTTGCAAATATCGGTCCATCATTTCAGATTTCATTGTTCCTGTGTTTGCATATGAATTGCTTCCCATTCCAATTCTTTCTTTCTTGATCTTCTATTGACTATAGTTATATATTACTTACGTGGATATAAGTAGCTCATACCATAACACTACTTCAGTCAAATCAATTGTCTGATAGATTTTAGTTTTTTTTTAAAAAAGTTAATTAAGTATTACCGTACAAAAGTATCGTTCACTGAAAAGAAATTCTAAATGGTTGATTTATGGAGACGAATTCAGTTCAAAGAGAGTTATTTTCTCATAGACTGGCATCAACTATAAAATCACTGAAAACTATTTATTCCAAAGCAATTGTGTTTACTGTGCTAAAAGAATGTTTTAAGTTCAGTTCTATGTGGTGTGTGCTATTTAAATCGACATAAGTAGTATATTACATTAGTCATGAACAGAATGTCTGGCAGCAGAGAGACATTAAGATCGAACAGTAAAGAATGGAAACAGAATGCAATTTGTATGAAAATGCAAGAACAATGAAGTTTGAGTCATTTTGAGACAATTGATGGACATTTTGCAAATTAAGCATTTACTTTATGATTGTTAGATTTTATTAACAAGTCCTGTAATTAAGTCAAACACATTCGATTGTCCCCATCGGTGTTCTGTTCACTACATTATGTCGAATTATGAATATTTAATACTGAGATAATACAAATACAAACGAAACGATTGCGTAATTTTTAATTGATTCATTTCAGTCAGTGACAAGAATTATTTTTGAGTATCCTTGAAGTGAATTTCCACTCCATAATATGAATTTTAATTAACTGAGTCATGTCTGGATGTATTTATATAGAATTGTATTTTACACTTTGTTACTATGTTCCGTTGGCTAAAATTACTGTTTCACTAATCATATATGTATATAATGGATTCTGGTATGCTTATGTTCATATATACATATATGTATATGTAACAGTATTCTAAATATTATTATTTGACAAGCGGCTGTCAAGATCTCTTCTCTTGTATGTGATTGATAATGTATAATATGTTTTTACATCCTACTATGTATTTCTAGTTACAATCACTAAATATATATATATATGTACGGTTGAGATAAGTGTAAGGAAACAAAACATTGAATTATACTACAGGATCTAATGTAATATCTATGAAAAGATAATATTTGTATTGCTAATATGAAACTAAAAACAACTAATACCAAAGTCAGAATCTTTAATACGAACGTCAAGACAATTTGACTGTACGAAACTAAAACTAGAAGAATTACCACAACCATCAAAAAGGTACAAATATTTCGAAACAATTGTCTACGTAAGATACTGAATATCTGCTGACCGGATACTATCAGCAACAGATTACTATAGAAGAGGACAAATCAACTTCCAATTTAGGAGGAAATTAAGAAACGACGTTGGAAGTGGATAGGACATACATTAAGGAAATCACCAAACTGAATCACGAGATAAACCCTAACTTGTAACTCTGAAGGGAAACGGAGAAAAGGAAGGTTAAAGTATACCTTACGTCGGGAAATAGAAGCAGATACGAAAAAAATGAATAAAAAGTAGAAAGGACTGGAAAGGATTGCCCAGGACAGGGTTGGATGGCGAGTGCTGGTGGGCGGCCTATGCTCATTCACGAGGAGTAACAGGCGTAAGTAAGTAAGTAATAGCCGAATAACTAACTGATTTTAATCCCTCACAATAACTAGCGTATTGTTGATTAATTAACTTATAGTACCATCCGTTTTAATTGTAATTTTAACTCTGATATCTTGATACATTTGAATGATTTAACGAAATATCATTTAAGTAAGTAGTACTAACAGTTGATTGTAAATACAATTTTTTCGTAGTTGGTTTAAGCAGTGTATTGAATTCAACTTGGTACCAACTTATGTTTAGCAACATAAGTACCATGTACCACACTGCAATCGATCATTCCCTTTTAACATATGTGCATCCTATATAGAGTGTCTCGATTTCTGCCATTTTGTAACCAGTATTGTAAGGCTTGTGACTAATAAATTTAATCGAACGTTAGTGAGTTTAAGTGCCGAAATAAAAATCAACTCTGGAATGCAAGTACATCCAACTGGCGAGTCTCAAATAAAATAAAACGTGTGTTCCGAATTCCACTACTAGCCACTATCCAATTCTACGTATTTATTTGAAGGCACTATTTTGATTGTTAATTAAAAAATTTATATAGAGAAAAACATTCATTTTTCGACTTTGTTTACAATTACAATGCGGATATGAATATTCCTGACATGGGTCGTTGTTAATGAAACAGTCTGTGAGACTATAATTCATAGACGAACCAATCAAATTTACGATAACAGATCTCGGATTTCGGAGCGAAATTCATTCACCCATTTGACTAAATAGTTTTGGCATTATAGCTTATGTCAATTCGTGATGGCAACCTTAAATCTAATTCCTAACCATAACCATCAACCGTAAATCATAATCCTTATTCTTCAAACTGCTTTAGAACCCTCATTTAGCCCCAGTAAGTAGGTAGACACTTTCAGAGTCACTTTAGCGTCGCCTAAAGGTCGTCCATAAATTATAGTCTCATCAAACAATCAATTAATATTTCCCTGTGTGTGTGTATATATATATATGTGTGTGTGTAAGTGAGAGACAGATTTTGAATTCCGATTCAAGTAGATCTTAGATATATTTTAATGATTTGTTAACATGCTACATATTCAAAACTTTCCTTTGTTTAAAATAAGCTATTAAATTCATATCAATTCATCACGAAAATTTCCCAAAAAAATTAATCAAATATAACCTTTGAGTTCAATGGAAGTTCACATTGAAGCTCGATTGAAGTTTGAATTCAGATATCTAATCAGTTCATTTATTATTAAGGGGGGTATTTGTTGATATACGTATACATTTCATAACTTACATTACAGTCTAAAATAAGATGTCACTTTTCATAATAGCTTATGAAGATTTATCATCACTGGTAATTACTAGCCTATCTTTTTCATGCAAATATGATAGACTAGAAAACCTATTTAAAAAAACTGGACATTCTTTGATAATGAAAGATGAATAGTGACTATGAATGGAATACAGGATGCACGTTTCGTCCTATTTAGAACTCGTCAGTTGGATTTACCTGCATTTCAGGGTTGATATTCACTCCTGGACTTCAACCTAGTACCGTTCGCTTTAAACGCCATTATGTTATCCACTTAACTACTGAGTATGAATACATTTGTACACAGCTTGTGATGTAATCTCATTTTGATATAAGTACATATACATTTCTTACTTCTAATAAACTATTCATTTTATAGTATTCGAATAGATCAACTCATGTTACAATGGTATACTTATTATAACAATGGTAGATTATGATCTATTTGATTATTGTTGACGGTTCAAAGAAATTTCTCTCCATATAAAATAATTGACTGAAATTATAAACAAAGATGAATAGTGGCTAGTAGTGGAATCCAGTTTGACACGCATTCCATCGTATTTGGAACTCATCAGCTGGATGTACCTGCATGTGAGAGTTGATGTTTTTTATCTGAGACTCGAATCCAGTACTGTTCGTTTCAAACACCATTTTATTCACTTAACTACTGAGTCCTGATCATCACTTGTTTGTGCAATGTGAGTGAAGTTTAAATTCACTTCACTGAAACTCGTGTCCTAGATTCCACTTCTAACCATTATCTATCTTTCCTTATAATGTTTGTGAATTAAGACAATATCGAGGCAATCCTCACAGTATGCACATATACCAATAAGAGACTGATCGATTTCACTCCTAAGCATCAAGTAAACAATACTGAATACTTTGATAATGATTTCTTTATCATTGTAAAACTTATGACTATATAATTCTTTCGAATCAAATATAAGATCTAACTCTAAACCTTTAGATCTAATTGATATAATAATGATCATTTTCAGACTCTAATTAGAAATTCAATATCTTCTTAATACTAAATTAAAGAGAGAGAAAAACACAAACAGAATGTATCCTATAATAATTAAACAAGTATGAACATGTTTAATACATTGTCTTATAAATGATTATATTTTAATAAAATAGATTGTTACATTATATTATTATCATAGATGTATATGTTTCAATAGTTGATTATGGATAGATGCAAAACAGTAACCTTGATAGATATCTTTAAATTAGTTTTCATTGATACTGGTATAGATATATGGATATATTAATGAATGAAATAAGAATCATAAAACAACATATAAATAAATGTACTATATATACAATTACATAGATACAACAAAACAGTTGACAACTATATAACGATATATTTGACAATAATAAATATTGTATTCATTAATAATGATTATTATATTTGATTTTATAATTAATATCAAATTGTGATTAATTTCTTTCTTTCTTCCTTTTTTACTTTCTTTTTTTGCTTTAATGAACTTTGTATGATGGTTAAAATTTAAATCAAAGATTTACTATAAAGAAAAAATATATATACCGAAAAGAAAAATAAACCTGTCTGGAAAAAAACAATTTTTGAAAGTAGAAATGAATATCTTTAAGTGAAATATACAAAGATGGATAGTAACTGGCAATGGAATACAGGATGCGCATTTCATTCTATTTGGAAATTCGTCAGCTGGATGTACCTGCATCTCACAGATGATGATTACTCTGGGACTCGAACCTAGTGCCGTACGCTCTAGATGTCATAGAGCGTCCTGGATTCCACTGTTAGCCGCTATCCATTTTTAGATGGCGGTTGGAGTTAGTCAACAGGAAACCCTAGACACGGGTTTCGTACTATTTGGCACTCATCAGCAAGGTGCACCCGTAATCTTGAGGGAACTAGTGCTCCCTGATGGATTCGATCCCGTGTCACCCAGCTTCACAGTCTGTCAGGGAGCATCAGTTCCCTCAAGATTACAGGTACACCTTGATGACGAGTGCCAAGTAGCATGAAACCCGGGTTCAGGGTTTCCTGTTGACTACCTCCAACCACCATCTTATCTCAACATAGTGCACGCAATGTCGAGTTACCTAGACTAGTGGCCATATTGCAACTTGGTCGATGGCATTCGATCTGCACTAAGAAGGACTTGACACACATGACATTGATCACCACCTAGTGATTAATCAGTTGTGATTACTATCCATCATTGTTTATAATACTTGTGAATTTAGCCAATGAACAGGCAATACGCACAGTATGCACATATGCCAATAATAAGAGACTGATCAATTGCAGTCCTAAATAACAATGTGAAGATTCAAAAAAACAATACTAACCTAATTTAAGTGAAATAAATTTTCTCATTGATTAAAACTACAAAACAGTTCGAATAATGAAACTATAATATGAGGAATATTAAAGTGGCATTACGAAGCTTCAACAACTTACTACAATCAAATTAAAGTTATAAATTAGCCTAAGGAATTAAGACTCGAACCTTTTAGTCATAAATTGAAGTTATGATATTCATCACGAATTGTCATTAATTATAATGCTAAATGTTATTTTGCCAATATAGACTATTGGATTTTGCATTGTTATCTTATATCTGATTCGTTTGTTCATAAATTATAGTCCCATTGAATTTTAAGGAGTATAAAGTAAGCAATTACTGGACAGAAATGGTTTGTCTTCTCCAATTAGATTGTAAGAGTACAGGTCTAGGATTTTAGTGTAAAATCCATTCGTCCACTTGGCTAAATAGCTTATGCCAGTTTGTGATTCTTAAACTTAACCATCAACTGTAAAAATCATAATTCTAATTCCTCATACTGATGTATAACACTCATTTAAATCTGGTTATTAGGTGAACATTCTCAAGGTTACTTTAGCGTCGTTTAAAGGTCGTCCATAAATGATAGTCATACTAAATTACCTTATTATTATAAATTATTAAAGGTTAAAACTGTCAAATTCATTCAGTTTAAAAAGCTAGAATATTAACTGAAGATAAAGGTGAGATGAGATAGAAAACTAGAATTTCTCTCTTAGCGCTATAACCAGCTTTAAGTGAGACTTTTCAAATCTATACTACTGAGGAAATTCTAAATGAAGTGAAAATAGAGCTCGTGGTAATTCATGATAAATTTACTGTCTGTTTGTGATGAAAATAGATGAGTTGTTATAATAAACGGTTAATATAGTTTATTCATTACTTAAACTCGTTTCATAATAATTATAATTATTTTTCTGAGTGTACTGAGATTTAGGTGTTTGATGATGACATCATAAGGCTTGAATATCGTTGACTCTATTCAATGTGGGATCATAGATTAGCACAGTAGAAAAGTTTCTTATTAAGATGAAATATCTGTCTAGTGCTTTCCGGTTTTCAATATTTGTCTGACTGAAGTCAGTCAATAATTTATGACTACAGATTGTTAAAATTTATAGAGTCGGAAAAACGGGTCAAAATAAGATTGATTGCACCTATGAATTGGTTGCCTTTTATAAGTCAAAATATATCTAACTCAACAATGAATAACATATTGTCCTAAAGTGATAAGCAGAATGAAATTAAATCAGTCAGTCATCTACAACGTAGGACCAGGCACATATATGCATCGGTTCAAGTTACCATACTGCATTAGCACAACATGATGAACACCAGATTCATAGAAGTAGTTAATTCAATGGTGGTTATATATAAAAGAAAGATTGCATATAAAGACATAGTACAGGAAGAAAGATTTAGTTCGAGGAAAGAAAGATATGAAGCGATTTTAATCTCATGGTTTAAAAGAAGACAAAGAGTGCATACACTGACGCCATTGTGATCGATTCTGAGCCACGTCACCCACAGTCTCTAACTATTGGTTACGATAGTCACGTGGACCCCAACCAAGTGGTCTGAATCTACCAACATGGCTCAGACTAGAAGTTAGTGACTTCAAGCACTGATGTCACGTTTTGGTTTGGCCTCCCCTAACTTTCTTCCAAGCATCCGCAACACTGGTCAGCATTGTGCGTCGTGGTAATCGGTGTTCAGACATACATAACACATAACTCCTCTTGGATCCCCTCCGGCGGCTAGTGCCGATCCCAAGCCCGCATAAAGGAAGAGGGTTGGGCACAGGGTTAGCGACCCCATCCCGTAGAAAATTAACTCGCTAAAAAACGCTAACAATACATAATACATGGTCCAACTATTTCGGTCAATTAATATTGAAATATTTCCCTAATCAACATCAGTTTAATAATTATTGATAAATAGAAAGTGCTAATCAGTTGTTTCATTCTTGTTTAGAAGCAATAATCAACAAAAAACACATATGAGATGAAACACTGGATCTTTAGTTATCTTAAAGTCTATGATGCTACTGAATTTTTCAAAATCAAAATCTAATAATTGTTCTAATCAACATCAATTCATAATACAATATTTGTGGATTGACTGAAGTTAGACATTAACACCATTGGATGCCGACCGGCTCAGTAGTCTAACAGTTAATCGCTCGCGTGCGAGACTGATAGATCTTGGGTTCGAATCTCGCGAGGAGCGGGATCGTGGATGCGCACTGCTGACGAGTCTCATACTAGGACGAAATGGCCATCCAGTGGTTTTAGGTTTTCCATGGTGATCTAGCTTCAATTGACTTATGATTTCAACTATTGAAGTAATCTTACTTACGCCTGTTACTCCCAATGGAGCATAGGCCACCGACCAGCATTCTCCAACCCACTCTGTCCTGGGCCTTCTTTTCTAGTTCCATCCAATTCTTGTTCATTTTTCTCATATCTATCTCCATTTCTCGGCGTAATGTATTCTTTGGTCTTCCTCTCCTCCTTCGACCTTGAGGATTCCATGTGAGGGCTTGTCTTGTGACGCAGTTCGGTGCTTTCCTCAATGTGTGTCCTATCCACTTCCAGCGCTTCTTCCTGATTTCTTCCTCCACTGGGATCTGATTTGTTCTCTTTCACGATAGGTTGTTGCTAATAGTGTCCGGCCAGCGGATCTGAAGTATTTTGCGTAGACAACTGTTAATAAACACCTGTATCTTTCCGACGATGGATTTCGTAGTTTTCCAGGTTTCGGCCCCATACAGTAGAAGTGTTTTGACATTTGTATTGAAAATTCTGACTTTGGTGTTGGTTGCCAATTGTTTTGAGTTCCAGATATTCTTCGGTTGTAAATATGCTGCTCTTGCTTTGCCAATCCGTGCCTTCACATCTGCATCAGATCCACCGTGTTCATCGATGATACTGCCCAAATATGTAAAGGTTTTTACATCTTCCAAAGCTTCTCCGTCAATTGTGATTGGAATGGTTCATGCTGTGTTGTATCGAAGAATCTTGCTTTTCCCTTTGTGTATATTGAGACCTATTGCTGCTGAGGCTGCAGCTACACTGGTTGTCTTCTCCTGCATTTGTTGTTGCGTATGCGATAGAAGAGCCAGATCAACTGCGAAGTCTAGATCATCCAATTGCATCCTAGCTGTCCACTGTATCCCGTGCTTCCCTTCAGATGTTGATGTCTTCATGATCCAGTCGATCACCAGGAGAAAGAGAAAGGGTGAGAGTAAGCAACCTTGCCTAACACCGGTCTTTACTTCGAACGACTTTGTCAACTGTCCTCCATGAACGATTTTGCAGTTTAATCCATCGTAAGAATTCCGTATGATATTGATTATCTTCTGAGGCACACCGTAGTGTCGAAGAATCTTCCATAGGGTTGTTTTGTTCACGCTATCAAATGCTTTTTCGTAGTCAATGAAGTTGAAGTAATCACATATTATTAAGTAATTAACGTTCTTTAAATCTACCACATTACTATCTTTATAAAAATTATTCATTATTACGTAATAATTATAAATAAATAAGAATAACTGATTAAATAAATATTTTATACGTAATGCATGATAATTATATTTGCAATAAATAAATAAATATTCAATTTGAAAAGAACAAGAAAAAAAACCCAGAATAAAACTGAAGAGAAAAAAATTAAGAGAAATATATGTAAGTATACTCATTTGTTATTAGTGTATAATAGTTCTTAATCCTTTCTTTCTTTTTTTAAAAAAAGGGGGGGCAGAGTAGAATGAACTCCCCAGTGTATAATTTTTCATAATTCATATATATATATATATATATATATATATATATATATATATATATATATATAATATGATGGTGTATACATGGATACACATACTTACAAACGGACACACAAATGCAGTTATTACTTCATAGATTTACATCAATTATTTTCTTTTGTTTTGCCTCTTATGTAAATCTTTGAAAATAAAAGATACACTTGGGAATTTATAAATAATTTAATCAATAAAAATATATTTAGACTAGTACTAGTACTACTACCTATACTACTAATACTACTACTATTAATCTTGGTAAGACAACTACCACTAATACAACTGTTACCAACAGAAAAGATATTCACATAATTTTTTTTGCTTCATCTAGTTGATTTATTTTGATTTGAATAGAAGAAGGTAAAAGGGATAAATAGAAATGAGAAACGAATATTTTAACTATTAGTTCACTGTAATTTATCTACATAGATTTAAGATATTTTTTTGATATCTGAAAGTATAAGGAAAAGAATTGGATCAACTTTTGATTTATTAAAGTATACTAGTTACATTCCTTATTAAGAGTAAATTCTGACAGAAATAAAAGAAGAAAGAGGTGAAAGGTATTGTGATATTGACTGTTTTCTTTTCTTTTTTTTGTTATTAAGATTATGAACTATTAAAAACCTGAAACTATTGGATAGATGTCCCATTCTAGTATGGGACTCTTCAGTAATGTGAATCCACGACTCGCTATCTTTATCTCAAGAGTGAACGCTTAAACACGGAATCAGGATCTAATAGAATACAAGTTTAACTTTAATCAAATTGTGATTGTGTATGGCGAGTCCCATTCTTAGGATAAAACACATGTCTAGTACTTTCGAGTTCTCAATGATCGTTCAATTTAGATTAATTTTTGATCTCAATGAAAATCAACAATGTCCACAAGCCTAATACTGATTTTTAAATGTTAAGAATATATTGAAAAATTTCATTTTGAGGATAAAAAATAAAAGACATTATATAGATTTTTACAACGTACAAAGTTAATGGTTTGTCAGTCAGTAGTATAAAACTGATGTAGACTTCGACGCTTTCACTTTTCAGATGTTCCCTTTCAAAAATCAAATAACAAGAATGGGAAAGAAATATGTTAACCGGGAAGAAATATTATTTCTAAGTTATTTTTAAATTACCCTTCATTATGAAATTAGGATCAGATAGAAACCTACTTGATAGTTGTTTCGTCATCATTTAAGACTCTAGAAAAACTAAATATAATCGTAGAATGGATTATGAAGTGTGACAGCTATTAGGTTACTTCTAGTACATGGATTCAATGATTAACATTGTCAAGTACAGTGGATATTTGAGTATTATGAATATATGAATATTATTCTAACACCACTTTAAATACAAAACCGGAGTTTCAGTGCTAGTGATTATCTAAGAAATTTAATTAACTTCTAAATATGTAATTTCAGTAGTTGAGATCATGAGTCAATTGAAGCTAGATCACCATAAAAAACCTGGAGGCACTGGACAGCAGTTTCGTCTTATTGTGGAACTCCTCAGCAGTGCCTATCCATGACCTCGCCTCGCGGGATTTGAACCAAGGATCTATCAGTCTCGCGCCAGGCGCTTAACCAGCTGCTGAAGAGTCCCACAATAAGATGAAACTGCCGTCCAGCGCTTCCAGGTTTTCCATGGTGATCTAGCTTCAATTGACCCATGATCTCAACTATTGAAATTACTACAATCTCCACGAAACCCCTCCTGATAATAAAAATGTAATTAATAATCCATTTATTTAACATACTCAGATTTCAAACAGAGGTAGTTTTTCATCACAAAGACTAGTTAAATAATCAGTAAAAACCAAAAATCAATAAACCATTGTTTCGCTCTAGTTTAAGATATCTTAGCATTAAATATTCATATCTCCACTGTGAATGAAACTCCGGGAACTTCAGGTCTCACTGTGAACTCTTAACTTCTAACCTAATTAATACAAACCCTCAAAAAATATTGATATATACGGAAAAATTTAACCCCTCTGTTTAATATTTCTCTTTTGTAATTTGATCTATAATAAAATTATTAGTAATTAAGTTCAAACATTCACTTTACCATTTCGTAATCACCATTATCATCATCATCGTCATTAACCACATGTAACATTATATTTAATGACCTTAGTAAACCCACACGCATATCTACACAAAACTGACATACAAGAAGCATGAATAAACATATATACATTTATTTAATCCTCGGTTAACAGTTATTTTTCATTATCAAACTTCTTTCTTTTCTGTTTATTATTCTAGCTTATTTTAATGAAAATTAAATGTAAGTGTAAAAACAATGCATAAAATAGAAAAGACATTCCTTGTTTTAACTTTTGAAAAAATAAAAAAATATTTCGTTTGTAAAACAAATAAACCAAACAAAAAAAGAATTGGATTTTTTCTCTTCTTCATTCCTTTCTTCTCTCACTCTCTTTCACCCCTCTCTCTCTCCCTCTCCATATCTCTCTCTCTATTACCACATCTCTCAATTATTTTGAAAATAAACATGAATAGTAAAGTGAAACAAAATAAAAACAAAAATAAATAAACTTTTGATATTCTATCTTTATTTTATTTATCTAGGTTTTTTATTCCCTAAAAAAGCTTATTCATTCAGTTTCATTATTCAAGTTGATTTGTTTCTGTATTTAAGTATATGCATATATATATATATATATATATATATATATATATATATATTGCAAATACCTAGAGAAAAATCGATAAATAGAACCGAGTAGAATCCCGATTTATATATGTTAGCATATTCAATCAAACTGAGTTGGATAAATGAGAGTTATTCAACAGTCAATAGTTCTTGAACCAACTTTTGGCTAATGATTATGATTGTTTTATTATTATTATTATTATTTTTATTATTATTATTATTATTATTATTATTTTTAGACACATGAACATATTGTGGTGTGGGTTACTTATACCTATATAAGTAGTATATAGCAGTGGTCAGGCATAGAATGTATTTCAGTAGAAGATCGATGAGAAAAGAACGGGAACGGAATGCTGTTACGGGTATGAGGGCTGATGTCTTTTCCCAGCTGCCCACACCGTGGAAGGGTATTTCTTGAGGAACCTGAAAAGGAAATCGGATTAGTGTTGGTCTTAACGACTTGGGAGCGTGACCGCAAAGCCCAAGGGACAACTGCTTGAGGCCGGTCGCGCACGGCATTTTTGTGGGAGGTTTCCAATGTGTTAGTTCCGTTCTTCAAAAGGCTTTACCGCCGGAGACGGAAATCCGTGAGGTAAGGTGAGGTATGACATTTTTAGAGTCAACCTTTTCTAACCCCTTCCTTCCTTGTGAGAAGGCAGCATCGCTGCAGATGCTGGTTGTCCGACGGAAACACCTTACTGCTGTCACACCTCTGTACAGTCAGCAGTACGACTTCGCCCTCAGACCTTGAGTTGTTGCTTTTAGTCTTGCCGTTCTCCGGTCGACCTGCCTGACATGGTAGAACCTGCAGGAACATGTGTTCCAGAAAATATAGCTCGGTTGGGTCATCACGATAGGCAAGCTCGACCACCACGTCAAGGTAGCAGCTGCGGTCGAAATGCAGTCAGTATGAAAATACAGGAACAATGAAATCTGAGACAATGAACGGATATTTGCAAAAGAAACAGTCAAGTTTGAGACAGTGGATTGATATTTGGCAAATTAACTATTTACTGTATGGTTCTCAAATTTTAGTGAGATATTCTGTGATTTTGTAATCTAATACATTTGATCGTGCCCACTGGTGTTCTCTTCACTACAATATGTATAAGGAGACTCCAATAAGTGTTAACAGTTCACGAATAGTCATCTGAATAATATTCATTCTTTTCAATGCATATTGCCACACTTAACGATGTCTCCGATTGTACGTTTTGGTAACTTGTTCACCAAAATGTCATAAACACACCTCAATAGGTTATACAATTAATTGATATAATGATCTATTAAAACAAACAACGAAACAGAAAACTTATTAAAATATCTAAATGACAGGAACAGATAGCTCAGATATTCAAGTAGACCACTTTAACGGTTACAACAGTTATGATTCTATTCAGTTTGAATTTCATTACTTCCTTTTTCGGTGTTAGTTAATATATGATAAAATATTATTATTATTTGTTGTCTGTGAATCAACTCCTATCTGACTCTCTCTCTACCTGGTTAACTCCATACAATCATAGTATTCTACAATAAATTCAATCGATTCATCTGGAAGCAATTCATTACACTGATTACACAATCAGTTTTAAGAGAAATTTACTAGATTTCAATTTTTTTATAGGAAAATATTTATGATCATTTAATTATGAATAATTTCAAACATTCTAATCATTTGGGCATCCTATGCGGTACCAGAAAACATTGAATTTCAATCTAAATATCTAATTGATATCTTCCATTATAAAAACTCTCAACTTGACTGAATATAAAGTTAAAAATAAAAAAGACATTTATTAACTAGTTGGCCTCGAAGTTGACCAGGGTGAAATGAGTGGCTGAACATACTTTTTTTGAATGTAAAGCTCTAGCTTTTTCACTTGAATAGCAATTGTTTCAGCCGTCTACAACATTTTCAGTCTGACAGAATTAGGTAGACTGTTGTTAAGATGATATATTATTGTGAAAGATTGCTCCATATTGGCTGTATATTCCGTTTGAATTAAATGGTCTAAAATGGAGCTATGGTTAAGCAAAGGTGTAGTCAAAACGGTTAACAGCTCTATTTTAGCTTATTTGATATAGCCAACATAGAGCAGTCTTTCTCAATATTATATCATGATAACAGTAGTCTACCTAATTCTGTCAAACTGATAATCTTGCAGACGTCTGAATCAATTACTATTCAAATAAAAAATCTAGAGCTTTGAATCTCTCCCCACCCACAAAAAAAACAATTTATGACAAAATCTAAATCTAAAAGCAAATAAAACCATAAACAAGCACATCCAGCTGACGAGTCCCGAATAGAACGAAACAGGTGTCCTGGATTCCACTGCTAGCCACTAACCATCATTGCTTACAAAAAACCAGAAACAGTTGACATTCGACAGTTTTTTTTTACTTTTTCAATATATAGTTAGTTAAAACAATAATGAATAATAAAGTAATACATTGTACATATTGAATTATTCATTTAACTAACATTAATAAAGAGGTAACTGATAATGTTATAATGACAGTATTGTAAAGAATTCTAATCGAAAGTCATTATAATAGATATCATTATACATCATTTACTTTACTTTCATTAACATTGATATTCATATGATAATGATGATGAAAATGTCCAAAAATAAAATTGAAATGTTCATAATTTTAAGTTGTAATATCAACAGCAGTTGTTTAAATGAAGTTTATTTTGAATTCCTTTTGTATTGACTATTTGAATCTTCCTATGAATGTTTAGGAATGAAATTGATTAGTTGTTTATTAGTATATGTGTATTTTGTGTGGATTACCTAGATATTGCCTCAAATTACATGCATTATATGAAGAGATAGATGATGCCTAACAGTGGAACACAAGACGTAAGTTTTATTCTAATGGACTTCTCAGCTAAAATGTTAATGTGATGATGTTTGAAGCGAATGGAATTGGGTTCGAGTTTCGGATTGAACACTAACTGTGAGATGCAAGTATATCCAGTGGACAAGTCCTAAATAGGATAAAATGCGAATTCAGTATTTTACTGCTGGTCAACATCTAACTCTGTTTCATTCAGGATATTTGAAAAAAGTGGTAGATTATTTTGTAAAGTTATTTGATTTATAAAGATGTAACTATTAAAGTTGGATTATTTTTTATTATGGACAAATATCAGTACAATGATTGAAAATTGATTTATTTCCATTTGAGAATACTCATTCTCATCCGTCTACAGTTAAACATGAACTTAAAACACTGCCTTAAAGAGATTCAGTCATTTAACTAATGATTAGGAATTTCTAAAATAACACACATGGAAGAACCTCAAATTTCGTATCAGAAGAATATGTATATCGTTCGTAGTTAAGGGCCACTGTAGGCTACAGTAAACCTAAACATTCACATATCCCAATCGATTTGAGATACTTTCAAGCTATAATTCAGTTCGATTCTCAATAGTATTTGTCGTAAACAAATCATTAATCATGAATCCATTGAAGCTAGACCACCATGGAAAACCTGGAAGCACTGGACGGCCGTTTCGTCCTAGTATGGGACTCCTCAGCAGTGCGCATCCACGATCCCGCTCCTCGCGATATTCGAACCCAGGACCTATCAGTCTCGCGCCAGGCGCCTAACCAACTAGACCACTGAGCCGGCATCCAACGGTGTTAATGTCTAACCTGGAAGCACTGGTCTGATGTGAGATATCAGCTCACTGAAGACAATGGTGTACGGTGGCGCAACTTCGTGGATTGGTTGAAGTTAGACATTAACACCGTTGGATGCCGGCTGGCTCAGTGGTTTAATGGTCAAGTGCTCGAGTGCGAGACTGATAGGTCCTGGGTCCGAATATCGCGAGGAGCGGGATCGTGGATGCGCACTGCTGAGGAGTTCCATACTAGGACGCAACGGCCGTCCAGTGCTTCCAGGTTTTCCATGGTGGTCTAGCTTCAATGGATTCATGATTTCAACCAGTGAAATTTCTAAAATCTCCACACAATCCCTTCTGATAATAAAAATCATTAATCACTCATATTGTAGTGAACAAGAACATACAAGTGGGGACAATCAAATGTATATGAATATAAATTTACAGAATCTCTTAGTAAAATCTGAGAACCATAAAGCAAATACTTGATTTTCAAAATGTCAATTAATTCTTCCTTTGTTTCCGCACCAATTATTCTCTATCCTCATTCTAATCTCTTCAATTTTTTTAACCGTCTGTCACCAAGTATTTCATTTTCGGTTGATGATACACTCTACTTATATCTGTCGACATCAGTAGCATACAATACAATGGAATAATATAATGTACATGTTTATTGAGTTCCTCTGTCTAAATAGATTATGATTGGTTAAATTCAATCAAAGATTCTTTTTCTATACACTGGCTATATAATAGTGACACTAATATGAACAGTTAAAACAGATTAGCCCCTTTCTCTATTTCTCCTTATTCATTTGTATTCCATCGAATTTTAACATACAAAAACTACAATACATTAAACATTTATACTTACGTACAAAAAAAGATATGAATAAATAGATTAATGGATGCCCTTAGGTAAATAAGTTATATGATGATGAAATGTTTTAGTATACATAACGGGATAAGTAACAACAAAAACAACAACGAAATCATTATAATCTAATCATAATTCGTCAGACATAACGAACAATCCATCTGTTTATCTGTCTATATTATTTTCTATTCACTTCCAACTTCTTTTTTGGACCTATTTTTTTCTTCCTCCCTATTTTCTTAACTTTTTCAATAATGTTTCTCAAAATGAGAATTTGAAATAGGCGCTTATCGAGATTATATGTTCCATTTGGGGGGGTATAACAGTATATAATAGTTATGTGTGCATTTATTGTATCACTTCTTTGGGCTACTGTTTATTGTGTATAATAAAATTTACCACCTAAAAATATTTTGCTTTACATTACATTTAGTTAATCAGAGATAATAATAAAAATAATGAAAGGATGAGTGATTATGTAATCTAATTTAACATTCTAATTAGTAATCTTAGTAATCATGGTGATTATTGGTAAGTGTTAGTAATAGAATAAAATGAAAAAAAAATGAAATTCAATAAAATAGAATATGAAAGAGGGGGAATGAAATAGAATAAATGAAAATCGTTTTACGGTTATTGTTATAGAAAAATTACTGAGGTAGAAAATAAAAAAAAGATGGATTAATAATTAGGAAAGAAAAAATAAAACTGTCTAACTGTTAAGTGGTCATTAACATAAACTTTGGAGAAATGAGAATTTGTAGGGTAGTATTCACTATGGGTTGACATTAGTTGTAATGGCATTAAAAAATGCGTGAGACTATAATTTATGGATGACATTTGAGCGATGTTAAAGTAATCTTGAGAGTGTCTACTTATTTACTATGGTTAAATGAGGGTTCTAAAGCAGTTTGAAGAATAAGGATTATGATGTACGGTTGATGGTTATGGTTAGGAATTAGATTTAAGGTTGCCATCACGAATTGACATCAGCTATAATGCTAAGACTCTATATAGTCAAATGGGTGAATGAATTTCGCTCCGAAATCCGAGATCTGTTATCGTAAATTTGATTGGTTCGTCCATAAATTATAGTCTCGCCGAAAAATGTAGGTGTTATGAAATAGTGTATCATCTGTCAGCCTTGTAAATTTATGATAAAGCTAAGAATAGTGTTTAATAACTTCAAATCTTGTTGTGAACACCTAACTAGTGAACCACTAGGTTGATATTTAATGGTACACACTGCCAAATTTATTCAGTTCACAGTATAGAGTTTCTCTTAAACTATATTGTTAAGGAGTCCTGTACTAGCTTGAAACAGTTGCTTTCAATGATATCCCAACTAATACCAATCCATGAAGAATATCACCGGTAGACGTGTTTGTTTAACTGAAGGAACGACAGGTTTTTATCCGACTACATTGAAGGATAAGAAGTAGAATATCATCAACACTTATTAATCAGACTTTAATTTATATCTTAAGTCTCTAACAGTGAAGAAAAACTAGTTTGAAAAAAGTTACGGTTTTGTGTTGACTCAGAATGACATAAACTCAGTGGATAAGTGACTAAAATACATATTTATTAACAACTGAATCTCATTTTCAAACTCCGTCTTATTATTCAGTCTAGATACAGAAATCATATAACTGGGTCTAACTGACTCATTTCTATTCACTAAATAACTCTAACTCATTCATATATATAATATTTAATGATTTACCGGCCTAAATTCAATCAATCTAAGATACTGAGCGATCATTTTCCATTTCCTTCAGTGGATACCTTTTGTACAACTAACACGATTGAAATCTCTTGGTCACAGCTTCTCACTAGAACTTCGGACATTTCCTCTCGATGTTGGGCACTAGTGAGTACATAAAAATAATCTGTATAAAGGTTTGATTATATTGTTAAAGCTAAAAATATGTACCATTGGATCGCTAGCGGTACTGATCATCTCACTTCCGATCCCTCATCTGCTAGTAAGTACACACAAACTATCTCTCCAGTAGTTATAAGCTTTTAATGGTTGTTTGACTTAAATCAGTTTGTGATCTCAATAAGATTCAAGAATCTTCATAAAACCCCATAGTATTCGTTTTAATTTTCAGCTAAATGTTGTTTTTATCTCTAAGCGCCTTGTTTTATATTAAAAGTATGCAATATGGATTATCTAATTAGATTTATAAAAAAAGTATTATCTAATCATCTTGATTTGAATAATGTGAATCTGTCCATTTGGTCTTATCAAAACATTAAACTTGAATAGAAATAAAATTTAGGTCAATGAAATGCACGAAGAAGGCTTATCGTAAAGAAAACACCTATAAATAACAACGTACTAAATTTGGCTTAAAAAAACAAACAAACAAATATGATTCGACTGGAAGTAAATATTTATAACACCAACCTTGAATCTACATTTGATGTTAAAGTATTTATATATACCTGTATGTACATGTGTGTGTGTGTGTTATTGTAGATAAGGTCACAAAGCGTTAATAAATAAAAGTAGTAATAAGCATTTTAAGAAAATTCTCTATTTTTCACGTTTCAAATCTTAGCTAATTTGTACGAAAAAAATAACATGATGGTACTTAGATAAGGGAAACTGTGATTTGTTGACATGTACAACGATTTTTTCTGTATTTCTCTAGATGAACGTGGATTATAAACAGAATATTTTTAAGGAGTTTTATGGAGATTTTAGTCATTTCAATAGTTGAAATCAGGAGTCAGTTGAAGCTAGACAATCATGGAAAACCTGGAAGCACTGGACGGCCGTTTCGTCCTAATATGGAACTTCTCAGCAGTGCGCATCCACGATCCCGCCCCCTGCGAGACTGATAGGTCTTGGGTTCGAATCTCGCGGGGTGCGGGATCGTGGATGCGTACTGCTTAGAAATTTTTTATTTAGTTACTAAAATGTAAATTTGATCAAATCAGATTAGATACGAAGGAACGCTTATGTTAGCGAAAAAAAGTGATTTTATCAAGAGAAAAGTTGTAGCAATGATTAGAATGGACAGTGACTAGCAATCGAATCCATTTTGATGCGCGTATCGTCCCGTTTGGAACTCGTCAGCCGGATTTAACTGCATCGCAGAGTTGATGTTCACTCTGGGACTCGAACCCAGTAATATTCGTTTCAAAGGCCACCACGTTATCCACTTACTCCAGGAGTGAACATCAGCACTCAGATACAGATACATCCAGCTGACGAGTCCCAAATAGCATGAAACGCGCGTTCTGGATTCCACTACTAGCCACTATCAATCTTTGCTGAAAAAGCTTGTGACTTAAGGCTATATAGAGGCAATCCAAACAGGATGCCCAGATGATTAGAATGTTTGAAATTATTCATAATTAAATGATCATAAATATTTTCCTATAAAAAAAGAAATAATAATTGAAATCTAGTAAATTTATCTTAAAACTGATTGTGTAATCAGTGTAATGAATTGCTTCCAGATGAATCGATTGAATTTATTGTAGAATACTAAGATTGTATGGAGTTAACCAGGTAGAGAGAAAGAGATTGAGAAATAGAGACGAATTGAGAAACTTGTTGAAATACTTTATGCTGTGAATGCTATATTGCATCGGAAATATAATATTGAATAAAGCCATTAATAATAATAATAATAATAAATTTTAACAGTTCAGATCATGAGCCAATTGAAGCTAGACAACCATGCAGAATATGGAAACACTGGACTGCCGTTTCATTCTATTGTGGGTTTTCTCGACAGTTCGAATCCACGATCCTGCCTTGCGAGAATGGAACACAGGACTTATCAATTTCGCGCACGAACACTTAACCATTAGAACTCATTCTGATAATAATAACAACACAGAATCATATACACATCAAATAACATTTTGATTAAAACAAAATATTAATAATAAAAAAAACAATCAACGAGAGTAATTCAGTGAATATTTTTTTAGACACCTAATCAATAAGCTTGCATGTTTTTCCTTTCATAAAAATTTTCAAAAAATTAATAAAGTTTCAATTTCTTTTGAGAGCCAATATTTTCCGTTTTATCGTGTATTCAAGATATTATTATTATTACCATTATTACCCTTATTATTATTATTATTATTATTATTATGGTTGCATTGACAAAATCAATAATAGAAAATTACTCATCAACTTTTGATATTTTCAATATTCTCTTTCACCCCTTCTGCAACAGAAATAACTTTTCAATAAAATGGAAGAAGAGTAAAGTTAGTGAAGAGTTGACAAGAAAAAAAAATAAATGAAGAGAATTACTAGAAAAATAAATATTATAAATTTATAAGTAAAGATGAATAGTGGTTAGCACTGGAATCCAGGATGCGCGTTTCTTCCTATTTGGAACTCATCAGCTGGATGTACCTGCATCTCAAAATTGATGTTCGCTTTGGAAAAATGAGATGTATGTAAAAAACATCAAGTGAATTTATTATACATTTATTTTAAATTCCGATGTTTCCCTTAATCTTTTTTTTCAGCATAAAATTGTAACAATGCGATACAATCAATCCATAAAGACAAATGATAAAGTGCACAAAATGCAAACCGGTGTCTAGGATTTCTTTTATCTTAAGCTGAACATATCTAATAGAAATTAGTTTTCTTTTATAACGTTTCACAACTTAGTTTAAGTTACTTCATCAAAGAGTAAAAGTGATAACCATATTTAATTAACATAAATTTAAAAAGTACAAAGGAACAAAACAGAATACTTAGTTCAGTTGAAATCAAAATCAATCTAGTTATGTCAATGTCATATCATTTTTGTTACAACTGAGGGTGGGGAGAGTTAGCTTTCCCTCTCCAAATGCTCTTACATGACCACGCATATACAGTTTCACTCACTGCCTTCTTGCGGCAGGTGCGTTGTTTATTAAATTAGGAGGACGAAATGCGAATGTACGGCGCTTTAACCGGGTTGGTGGATTTGGAGGATCCACCTAGGGGAGTTGGAAAACCCTTATTCCAAACCAATAGTGTACATGGGTTCCTGGATCCTCAGGGGACAATTGGCGTATGAACCAATCGTTGTCCACTGGTTACCATGGGACTACATCTACTAACGTTTCTTCACTGCCTTGTGGATTAGACCTTTAGATCAAAGGCTCCGGGTGTGGCCCCCAGAGAAAACCACCTGCTTTTGTTCGAGCAAACAGGCAGTATCATAACTCACACACAAACCAAGTGACTTGTGTGGCGCATTTGTATTCGATGCCCCTTTGTACCAATATTTATGTTCAAATAAAGTAATTAATTAAAGCTGATATCTTGGATACATTGTTAAGTCTTTAAATAAAAGGTCATTGATTACTTAATGAAACAATATTATTTGGTCAATGCTTCATCTACAATCTGAATATATACATATTAGTTTCTTGAAATTAAGTTCATGAAACATCATGTCTGAATCTTCTGCACAAAATATTATTTTAAACGTAACAATGTAATAATGTTTTATTTTGTTCTAAGGTTTCTAGAGATAAGTTTCAGTACGATTTAGTCTTTTTCGAAAATTGAAGAGAAAGCAATCAAAAGATATTTAGCGCTAGTATTTCAATTCATAGTCGTGTATGACCCATAAAATCTTCCATAATGTAATGTAGAACATTAAAATCTTAAATCAAGTACGTTACATTTAAACTCCAGCGTTGAAATTTAGTGATTCACAAAAATCTTTGATGAGAAAACGTGATCGGTAAAGTTGAATCACATTTTGATCACTAATAACGTTAGATCATATCACACTAAATCACAAATTCCCATTAAATGGCCTGAATGTTACTTGCTCTATGACATAGGTTCCATTCCATTCAAATCATAAGAGCATATTGCTCAGAAGCCTTAAACTAAGTAGCATCATTTCAACACTTTGGATTCTAATATTTCTGAAGTAGACTTCACTTTCAATTAAAATGTTTGTTCAAACAGTATAGTGGACGTTAATCACGGGATTATTTTCAAGTAGTATATAGCAGAGGGAATTGAAGAAACATGATATTGGTCACTACTAAGTGATCACTTAGTGCAAACGACACGACATGGAATCAAATTAGCCAAACAAAATTACATCGTCTATCAAATGATTACTATTTGTTTACCTACTTCAGAAAAAAACGAACCAAAATCTTTTTCAGAAAGTAAACTGTAATTCTTTAAAGTATTTCCTACAAAGACATTATTAGTTTTCTCGAATAATTTCCACTACAAAGCACCCCCCCTCCACTCAGACTAACTTTCCGTTCGTATGTTCACAATAATGCTATGAATACAATTTAGTGTTATTTGAATAAACTAAGTGAGTGTAACTGCTATGGTGTATACAAGATAGACGTGACTGACCATTAATATTCATCTGCACACACACACACATACAGACACAGAGAGAAAGAAGTGCAGAAGACAATAAAAAAGTACATAGGAATAGATAAACAACAGGCTATAAATTGAACCATTAAAGAAAATATTAATTAGACAGATTTTAAAATAAAACACAATAACAAACAAATAAATGAACGAACAAATGAATACACGACGAAACCTATAAAAATAAAGAGAACATCTTGGTGAGAACATAATGTATACAGTTTGTTTGTTTGTTCTTTAAAATGCATTTATTTTACCACACTTTATGACTAGACATCATGTATATTATTTAAATGCTTAATTATTGTAACCAGTTGTTGTCCTTCTCACATGAATCTATAAACTTATTGTGAAATGTATAATTTCCGACAGGACATAATATTCATAAACGGATAATATAAAAATGTTAGGTAGGAATATAGTTTATGGACGATCTTTAAGCGACGTTAGACTGACCTTGAAAGTGTTCACCTGATAACTAGAACTAAATGAGGGTTATAAATGAGTGTGAGGAATTTGAATTATGATTTATAGTTGATGATTAATGTTAGAAATTAAATTTAGGGTTTTCATCATGAACTGACATTAACTATAATGCCAAAACTTTATTTAGCCAAATGGTTGAGTGAATTACGTGACAAAATCCGATATCTGTTATGTTATACATGATTGATTGATCCATAAATTATAGTCTCGCTAAATGTTATAGTCTGTTTAAATGTAAAGCTTTTAACTTATATAATGGAAAGTCATATAGGGCAGAGCAGTTGTTATATTCTATTCAGAAAAATTATCTAACTCGTTAGATCATGTGATTATTTACTTTTACGACCATTATTGTCTGTGTTTTGTTTGTTTAAATTTTGGACCAAAACTACGAACTTCTCATGAGCTGGTGAACATTGTCACTCAGATATCAATTTTAAGATGCCAATGTTAGATTGTTTAGTTCATGGTTCAGCTTGTATTCTATCAAATAACTTTGTAATATGAATATAGAATTCAGAAGTTTAATATTGTAGTGAGATTTGCTATGATAGATGGTGGTTGGAAATTGTAAGAAAATAATTGAGTTCTAAGTTTCACATTATTTGGTGATAATCGATATTGGATGTCTGCAGCCTCGTGAAAAGTTTTGCTCTGGTAGTAACTCAAGGTAAATGTAGGTAAAAATCTTCAGCCCTAAAATATAATACCAAAAGATTGAGAATTTAGGGAACTCTAGGGGCTGATCAAGCATGTCATCGACCACTGTAATATCTCAGTCCTAAAAGAAATCGACCGTGGCCAAAGTATTTAGCTGTAAAGTTACACGATATAAAGCTGAGTGACGAGGTTTCGAACCTCACTAGGTACATCAGCTTATCTACGATTCCAGATACACCTTGATAAAAAAAATTGAGGGCCTTAGTTTCCTGTTGACTACAACAGACAACATAACGTTTCTGACTGTTGCGAAAAGTAATATACATTCCCGATTTTATGAAGTACATTACTTTTCAATGGCTCTGGATGCCTCTTGTTGACGAGCACAAAAAAATATAAAGCCTAAATTTACTCAATACTTTGTACGTTTTACATTTTTCATCTGATATAACTTAGTACCAGAAGGGGTTTTGTGGAGATTGCAGTAACTTCAAGAGTTGAGATCATGTGTTAATTGAAGCTAGACCACAATGGAAAAAATTGAACCACCTTCCGATACTAATCAAAATATGCTCACTAGTGACTGGCTTCAGGAGGTATTTCCTGCAGTTCTAGTAAGAAGCAGTGACCAGCGAAGTTCAACTGGGTCAGTTGTGAAATAATAACTCACTGATGACAATGATGGATGTGTTGCTCAATTTCATGGATTAGTTGAAGTTAGACACTAACACCGTTAGATGCCGACCAGCTCAGTGGTCTATAGGTTAAGCATTCGTGTGCGAGACTGATAGGTCCTGGGTTCGAATCTCACGAGGCGGGGTCGTGAATGTGCACTACTGAGAAGTCTCATAATAAGACGAAACGGCCATCTAGTGCTTCTAGGTTTTCCGTGGTTGTCGAGCTTCGATTGACTCATGATCTCAACTATTCATTATAACTTAACATGATTTTGTGCTCAATGTTCAATTAAATTTTAAAGATTCATTTATTTCGCGGTAATTTTGAATTTTTAAAATTTATTAGTTTGATTATCTATCTTCTTGTCTTCAACTTTCATTTTGTTTTTCTCTATCCCTAATTAATTCAACAATTTCATTTACGAAATGAATAAAATGTCTTAATTTTTCTCTTCTGTTTATAGATTAATTGAGATTTAGTGATCATCTTTGTTTTGTTTTTCTTACGAGATAAATCAATAAATCCTTTGACTTCAAAGTTATGTTCGATGATCAATACCAGAAATTAGAACTGAATAGAACTTTTACATTTCTTAATAATTCACTAATAAATCTGAATTCCATCAAGTATATTAACCGTCGATAATGAAATTAAATGAGAAGTATCAAATCAATAATCACTTTTAGTAAACATGAAAAAATCTAAGACAATTCGATTGAATAATATGTTAAATTACGAGTATGAATTGTTTGGAAGTCTCATACTAGAGTAATGTAGTTAATTATCACATTCTAGTTTTCAATCGCTTGATCTGAAACTGAAAAGTTATAATGATAATGATAATAAGAAAAGATAGGCGGATATATGTAACTAACAAAGAACTTTACTCAAATGTGTATCCATTTAAGGTTTTGAAATTCTAAACAGTATACATACAAAAGTTCTACAGTCATAATACGATTTTCTTATAAATTAATATATTATCAGGCACAAGAAGAAAATAAACAAAGAATTGTTAACATTTAAGAATTAAGAGAAATAGTGTATGAAAACATTTGTACGCAGCATGTGATGTAATCTCATTTTGATATAAGTACATATACATTTCTTACTTCTAATAAACTATTCATTTTATAGATTTCAAATAGATCAACTCATGTTACAATGGTATACTTATTATAACAATGGTAGATTATGATCTATTTGATTATTGTTGACGGTTCAAAGAAATTTCTCTCCATATAAAATAACTGACTGAAATTATAAACAACGATGAATAGTGGCTAGTAGTGGAATCCAGTTTGACACGCATTTCATCCTATTTGGAACTCATCAGCTGGATGTACCTGCATGTGAGAGTTGATGTTTTTTATCTGAGACTCGAATCCAGTACTGTTCGTTTCAAACACCATCATTTTATTCACTTAACTACTGAGTCCTGATCATCACTTGTTTGTGCAATGTGAGTGAAGTTTAAATTCACTTCACTGAAACTCGTGTCCTAGATTCCACTTCTAACCATTATCTATCTTTGCTTATATTGTTTGTGAATTAAGACAATATCGAGGCAATCCTCACAGTATGCATATATATAATTCTAAACATTAATAGGAAGATTCAAGTACACAATACAATCTAACTGAAATGTTTATTTTTAAATAGGCAACAGACACAATATTTATACTTTGGGAATTAAGTAAACCAGTTACAAAATTCAATACCAAACTACACTTTGCCAATAATTAAATTAGTATTTTAGTCAACAAATACACACCAAAAATATCATTATAAAAATGTTTAGATAGTATCTAAATACAATATGTATTCACAGTTTTGACAGATAATTAATGTAAAGAAATTCCAAAAACCAAGAAAAAAAGAAAAAAGAAAAATCAGGGAAATCATAAGAGAGGTATATGTCTTTTCTAGTTTTTATTTGTTGTTCATACTGTGCTGAATGTTTTCGTTATTACTACTTTGAATTAACACTTTCTCTCTCCCTCTCTCTCTCTCTCGCATTCTCTCAAACCATCTCTCCTTTTTTCTCGCCTTTATTTGCCACTCATTGCTAAACCAGACAATATTTCTGTATTTTGATTATCAATCTTTAAATCTTTATAAGTTTATATCTGATTGTTAAAATTGCTACTACTACAACTACTACTACTAATAACAATAATAATAATACTATTGGTAGTAATAGTAATAGTAACAATCATAACCGTAGTAATAAATAATATTATTATTAATTCGATGATAGAATCATGTTTTATTTCTATAATAACATTAAATTGTCAGAACATGTCTTATCAGTTTTATCAACAACAAAAAAAGTGAAAACATCAATACGAACAATCATACAGACAATGAATACTGACTATTTAATCGTTAGTTATATTTGGCATTTACAGAGCTACTAGTTTAGATTATTATCATTATTATTCCGTTTTTTGTATTGGTTGTTTAAATCTTCCGATTGATGTTTAGAACTGTCATTGATTAGTCTGTGAATGGCATATATACATCCTATGTGGACTGCCTCGATATTGCCTCAATTTACAATCATTATACATCATATAAAAATGAATTAACCTTCAACATATTTTATACGCCAGTGGCTATCTAAACTCAGTAGATAAGTAGATAAGATGATGGTGTTTGAAACGAAATGTATTTGGTTCAAGTTCATGAGTGAATATCAACTCTGAGATCTAGATATATACATCTGACGAGTTCCAAATAGGACGAAACACACATCTTAGATTTTATTGCTAGCCATCATCATTTCCGTTTATAATAATAATGAGTAATATAATAAAATAAATGTACTTCCGTATTTGGCATTCAACTATCAGATAGATTTCAATGGATTATAATTTAATTATTATAAGTAAATATAAGAATTCGACAGGTAGTAAGAAATAGAAACTGTATGAATCATATCAAACATACACATCTATTGTGAATGGCATATTAGAAAAAAAGAGCTTTGAATAGTATCATTTATCTTCTAAATGGTAATGTTTGAATTTTAGATTTAAATACATAGTCTGAAAGATATCACCAAGTTCTGATTTAATCAACCGAACGAAATGACTATGTTTTCTTTTTTATTCATTTCATTATATGATGAAAAGTAAACAACTTGTCGAATAATAAACTGAAGCATAATAATAATAATAATAATAATAAACAAAACCCAAATGGAATGGGCAAAACTTATTTTCTGCTTATTTACACACTTTTTTTCATATTAAGATTCATTCAATTACTTTAATGAAACAAGAAGATCAGATATGTTGTATGTGTGTGCGCGTGTTCTTTCTTTACTTTCTTTTCTCAAATAAATTTTTTTTTTGTATGTTGATACAGAGGATAGATCAGTTTAGTAATATCCAGTTTGTTGATTCAAGTTATTCCATTCATGTTCATGGGTATGTAAATAAAAAGAGATGTATAAATCACTTATTGGTTGGAAGCTTTAAGATTGAATTCAAGATGTTTGTTCAGAGAAGTGATTTTATTATGAAATTTAAATTGAGCTGAGTCAGACAATCAGCTACATCGTAGGACCAGGCACATATATGCATCGGTTCAAGTTGCCATACTGCATTAGCATAACATGATGAACACCAGATTCATAGAAGTAGTTAATTCAATGGTGGTTATATATAAAAGAAAGATTGCATATAAAGACATAGTACAGGAAGAAAGATTTAGTTCGAGGAAAGAAAGATATGAAGCGATTTTAATCTCATGGTTTAAAGGAAAACAAAGAGTGTATACACTGACGCCATTGTGATCGATTCTGAGACATGTCACCCACAGTCTCTAACCATCGGTTACGATAGTCACGTGGACCCCAACCAAGTGGTCTGAATCTACCAACATGGCTCAGACTAGAAGTTAGTGACTTCAAGCACTGATGTCACGTTTTGGTTTGGCCTCCCCTAACTTTCTTCCAAGCATCCGCAACACTGGTCAGCATTGTGCGCCGTGGTAATCTGTGTTCATGTATACATAATACATGGTCCAACTATTTCGATCAATGAATATTGAAATATTTCCATAGTCAACTAATATCAGTTGTATGCATTAATGTATATCACTATAAGAATATTATAAATTTAAATAAGGAACGTTATTTTAGGGGTTATAACATTGGGTTTTTAATCAATTTATCACATTATATCTGGGTAGTTTGATGAGAATTGTGATGTATTTGTGAAATACATTTCAAACAATCTGATCACACATAAAAGGTCAACTAGACAAATTAAAAGGTAAGAGGAAACAATAATAATAAAGTACAAAAAAACAATGTGAAAACCACGTTGAGTAGGTTAAGCGTAAGAATAAATTGTTTTTAAACACATAAAGGAGGTTTCAGTTTTCGTATAGTGAAGGCTTTAATAAACCTTGGTATACGCCCTTCAAAACGTTTGTAAAAAACTACATAGACTGACATGATATCAACCTTATGACATATCTCAATCAGATTTTTTAGAATAGAGAAAGATGTCTGTCTATCCTGTGATTGTATTTGACCATTTGAATTTATATATATATTGATTGTGGAAAGTTGTTACTTAATAAATTGGTCAGATCAGCATTAAATTTGAATATAATAGGCGATAAATGCTTAAAAATGTATAAATAAAGTGTCTGGTAATGTCACTAAAATAGATTTTATCGTGGTTAAGATTGGTGAAAGACTGATCATTCTCGGTCTTATATGCTGTAGTAACATAGTAGGACTTCAACCCACATACATTTCATACCATATGAGATCTTACAAAAACATTCTTCCTCCTTAATATCTCACATCAACTCGGCACTCAAATACTGTGAAACTATTTGGTCAAATTTAGACAAAAGTTCTTATATACCATATGAATAGTTTAAAGCTAGTAAATCTATTTATCATACTTTGGAATTTATTTTATATTTTGGGTAATTATGTATTTAAAAAATGTAATTAATTTTGAACTCACTAATCATTTAATAAAGATTTGTGTTTTTGATTGCAGTTTACCACTTTTGTGTTCAAGAACTCGTGGCATTACTTAGCCATCCATACTGAAGTAGGGAGTGTGTAATATCTTCCTGTAACCCTACAGTAGAAAAAATAAGTGTATATTTAGAAGTTTTGTATAATATCAACTTGTTTTAAAGTTAAATATACTATTTACGACTAACTTGAAATAATATTCACATTTTAATAAGAGAGCAAAACAGAAGGCTATTCGGTACTGATTTTCTTCTAAATCGTCTTTAAGCTATTAATAAGTTTGTGACAGAATTGTGTGCTCGAACTTAAATCTTTAGTTTTTGATTTAGGTCATGAACTGATTGATGTTAGACCACCATTGGAAACCTAGAAGCACTCGTCGGATACCTCAGCAATGCGCATCCATGATCCCGCTCGCGAGATACGAACCCAGGGCCTTTGGTCTCACGCGTGGACGCTTAACCTCTAGACATTCAACGGTGTTAATATTTAACCTCAACCAATCAGCGAAATTAAGCGACCATCTTCCAAAATCCGTGTCAGGAAGTGACAGGTATACAATCGAAGATGGTCGCGCGATTTCGTGGATTGGTTGAGGTTAGACATTAACACTGTTGGATGCCAGCCGGCTCAGTGGTCTAGAGGTTAAGTGTTCGCGCGTGAGGCCGAGCGTTCTGGGTTCAAATCCCGCGAGTGGAATCGTGGATGCGCCTTTCCGAGGAGTCCCACAATATAACGAAAGAGCCGTTCGGTGCTTCCAGGTTTTCAATGGTGATCTAACATCAATCAGTTCATGATCTCAATCAAAAACTTAATAATATTTAGTTTATGTTAGTGATTACCTATCAGAACAAGTTTTGATTGAGGAAATTCTTCCGATTTGGATGATAAACAAATATTGTTTGAAAATCACAAAATACTCAAGCAGATTCTATATTTCAATAAGAGTTTATCATTATACATAGACATACACACATTTTTGAAAAAAAATCGGTTTTCTACCCAGTTAACTAGTTACAATGAAAAGAAATCCTGAAGTGTGTTTATTTCCCATTTATTACAAGTATTAAATTATTGAGGTCAAGTAGCTCAATAACTTAGTGACCGTAAAGGCCTCTTATATCATAAATAATGATAAATAAATCTTAATTAGTTTTATTAAATCATCATGAACTATGTCAAGAGTGATAGTTCACCTGATACTGAATCAAGAGAGAATACAATTAGGCACTTCAAATTATTTCTTTTGTGTAAATTTTGTTTTTTGTTTTGTTGGCTATTAAAGAATATTTCGGTATTCTTTGTCGTTAAGGTGGTATATATATATATATATATATATATATATATATATATATATATAGTAGGTGTATAATATTTGTTTATAAATATTTTTAAGTGTTGTTCAGAACTACTACAATCACTGATTAGGTAACATTTAGGTTAAACGTAGAATAAGACGTAGAGATGACGAATCACTTGAAGACGTTAAGAAACTTTGTCAGCTCAATGGTTCTATATTCAATTTTTGACGTTGTTGTTGGTTTACTATTGCTGAAGTATCTCAAACAGGAACAAAATGTCTGATCACTGTTTACTGATTGGAAATGGTTGTTGAACTGAAGTTTGGTTGCTAAAGAAACTCATCTATTGTCAAATTCGAAATGCCGCTGTTATTGGCGTTTTTATCCGTTTATAACCTAATAGTTTTTATTTCATTGAATATAACCGTTTTCATTGTACTGAATTAATAAAATCTTTAGAGTTTACAATTGTGAACAAACTATTCGGTACAAATACTGGACAACCAATTTGAAACCATCTCTACACTGAACTTCTTTATGTATTGTGAACATGATATTGTTACTAACTTTAAATTCATCCGTTTAAATTGATGCACTAATGAGATGAAATCTTTGTCAATGAATCCTATGTTCACTAACACTAAGAATTGACAGCAGACCAAAATCAAACTAACTCATGATGCATTTAACAATATTTTTTTTTAATATCACAAGGGGTTTTGTGGATATTATAGTAATTTTGTAATAGCTGAGATCATGATTTAATTGAAGCTAGATAACCATAGAAAACCTGGATGTACTGGACGGCAGTTTCGTTCTATTGTGGGACTCCTCGGCAGTGCGCATTTACGATCCTGTCTCTCCCGCAAGATTTGAACCCAGGACTTATCAGTCCTTCAATCGACTCATGATCTCAATTATTAAAATAGTTTTTTTCTTAAAATTACATACATTTTACAATAAGCTATTCGTTAATAGAACTTAGTAGTATGAACCTCTTACTGAGTTAGTTAAACTAACAATTTTTAAGTATTTGCTTAGTCTAACAACAGTCAACATTATAAACAAAAAGAAAACAAGTCAGTGATAAATTTTTATACTTTCGACAGATGTTTCGTCTTCACCTGAATTTCCTCAGTAGTATAATTATCCGTGACTCCTCTCATAGAATCGGACCCAGGACATGCTAGTTTAATGACATATTATGCTATTTATTTTGAACTTGTTGATTCATATAATAAAGATTTAGTTGATTCTCAATATAATGTGATGATCATTCAACACAATCGGTAGGTAATTATTTTACTCGTAAAAGTATTAAATCCACAGGTTACTAGGATATATTTTTTAACAAAGTTTAAACTAAGAATAAACAGTTTATTCCCTACTACCTGGTTATCAATGTCTTTCTAACTGATGTCAATTTGTGTTTAAAGCAATTGATAAAATAAACTACAACAGTCGTTTCACTATGAAGTTACAGAATAATCTATAATGTAAGTTTAATACTTTTATTGGTAATGTCTACATATGAATAAATATCTTTCAAAGTTGGAAATGAAACTTAAAAAAATTCTTGAACAGTATGCATTATTGAAATTACTAGATAACTAAGTGATAATTGAATATACTTCTACATTTATTAGAATGAGTAATTCTGTCACATTGACAAATGAACATGTAAATATGTACACATTCATTACAATACTGTTTAAGGGACATTCATTAAAAATATGAATGAAAGATATATATTCTGGCTTGTAAATACGGGTTCTCATCTCACATTTACACAAATATATATGATAACAAATGACAATGGCACGATGATTAGCAGGTTAATTATGATAAAACAAACTTTAAAAATCAATAAAATCTGGCAGTATAAATGCAAGTATTGGCATGTTTATTACTCACTACTGTATATTTGTCTAAATTTTACATGCTTGTATGCATATACATCTCACTCTCACTTTCTCTCTCTCTCTCTCTCCATATATATATATATATATATATATATATATATATATATATGTACGTATGTATAATATGACCTAGCTGTCAAACTAAATTCACTTACATATTTATATTCTATATTGTACCTCATTTATATCACCTAAATATAGACATTATTTTAATTATCATTGATGATATTCTTCTGTTTATAGTTTGTTTCTCTCTCAATTTGTTTGTTTGTGTGTGTGTATGTGTGTAATGTACCTGTGAGTATATTTTTTCCATTTATTACAATAAATTAATAAAAATAGTTAGACATCAGTTTGACAATCATGCTCTTTTTTTATTAAAATTAATTGAAGGATCTATTTATCATTAAAACAATTTATTAGTTTTTTAACAATACGGAAATTGAAACCCCTTTTATGTGTTTAAAACTATTATTATTATTATTATTATTATTATTATTATTATTATTATTATTATTGATTAGAAACAGGTAGGTATCCTTAGAACTGTGTTTTGAATAGACCATATTAATGATGATTTGGACGATGATGATGATGATGATGATGATGATAAAATCAGAGGAAAGAGGAGAAAACTAGATAAGTTGGTCAATATTGTCAATTGACCTAATTAGTACTGTACATTTAAAAAATATTTCTACAGAAATGAAAATAATCGATAAAACCCTACTCATTTTTGTCTGGAAAAAAACTCTATGAAAGGTTTTTGTATTATCGAATCAGTTTAAATTATAGCTGAATTTAACTGAAGAGCATTGAACCATATTTTATCTTAATTTGGAATTCATTAGAGATGCTCGATCCACTACTATTGTTAGAGATATAATCATGAATTATGAGGTTTAGCACCGATCATTTTACATTTCAACTATTGATTTCTTTGTTCTAATTTTATTTAATTTGTGATATCTTTTCATTTAATACCATTGTGGATATCTTCATCGCTTCAGATATGATTGGATTCTATTAATCAGACACATGAAAATTCATATAGATAGTTATCAACGATTAGAATACGATTACTAATAAGACTGAAGGTTTGATTGAAATATCCATCTAAAAGCTCGTTTTTATACAACAGAATGATGTGAACTAAACAACCGACGAATTCTCTAATCTGTATCATTTCATCAACAGTCTTCATGAATGCTTTATTAGCATTACATTACCAGTTTGCATGTATGTAATTACTGACATAGTTCATTGTTTCATTCGGAAAGTATAGGAATGACATCAGTTATAAAACTATGAAATATGAAGTACAAGTTAACAATTCAGTGGAAACAGTGAGATCAAAAAGCAGACTAAATATTTTTTTATTAGAATGGGGGTTTGTGTAGATTGTAGTGATTTTAAGTGTTGGATTCATGAGTCGATGTAAGCTAGACTACCATTAAAAACTCACATGAGGGATCGTGGAGCTCACTGCTCAGGAGTCCCATACTAGGACGAAACGACAATCCAGTGCTTCTAGGGTTTTCAACGGTGGTCTAGCTTACATCGACTCATGAATTCAACTATTAAGTAGTTTTTTTTTGTTTTTTATAGTTCAGTTTGATCCAAAATATCACAGAATAATCTAGATTCTCACTCAAGTATTAATTTTTATAAACATTTCAGATCGATGTGTAATCAATCGTAACCCAAATATTTCAGTAGCAATTTTCCTGACGATGACATTCAGTGACGTGAGTTAGAATCTCACAGAAAGTATAACTCCTGCTTTAAATTCAAAGAATACTCTTCTGACAGGTTTCGACCTGTATGGAATCTAAATCAACCAGAATTTCCCTCTGATTTCTACCAATTAACTAAAATCCAAATATTCTAATAATACACATCAACTTAAAGAATGATGTAACTTACTGGAGGTTTAATGTCCCTAACAACAATATTTAACAGAAATACATTCATGTCTTTGAATACAATACAAAAAGGAATTGTATATATCTAAGGTTAACAGTTTCCTGCTGACTATAAACATAATGCCATTAAGGTAAGTTTGTGATTGCCTTTCATTAAAACTACAAACGTTAACATTAATCTCTATGTGGTATTCATAATTATTGTAAAGAACAGGAAACACTCGTTCATTATTTAATATATTGATAATAATCAGAATATATCAATAAGTGTTAACTGAATACTTTTATTTCTATGTAGACAAATTTGTGTATCGAATAGGCTTCTTTTCTTTAATCTGACTTCATATAATATCAAAATGACATAGTAACTAATAAAGTAAATCTTTCAATGATTAATAATCGAGAAAATAGAAGTACGGGAAAATTTATATGTCAATGGCTTTAACCTATTCTGTAAATATGTACATAGGTTTTTAGGATAAGGAAAGTTTTCAGACATAATAAATTCATTAATTAAATAGCAGGAAGTATTATTTTCCTAGAAATAATGATTACTAAAATTATTATTGTTATCAACACGACTGAAACTAATTAATGGCGGCTTTATTGGCCCCAAGTAACAAAATATGGGTTATGATAAATCATTTGTTAGAAGTGTGAGATATTTGGGCAATCAGTGTATACTTTAAATGACTCTACATTTCTACTTCACTTACTCATGCATATATATGTCTAAGTATATAGAAAATATGCTCTACAAAATACCATATCTAACATATATTTCAACGTATAAAAGCATTCATTTACACAGCAGTTAATCTAAGAATGTCCTGTCGTGCAGATATCTATGACTACATACACTCTCTCTCTCTCTCTCTCTCTATATATATATATATATATATATATATATATATATATATATATATATATAGGGAGAGAGAGACCTACGATCATAATTAGAAATATAGATTATTTAATAGTTGAGATCATGAGTCAATTGAAGTTAGACTACCATGGAAAATCTGGAAGCACTGGATGGTTGTTTCCTCCCATTGTGGGACTCCCCAACAGTGCGCATCCACGATCCTAACCTATCAGTCTCACGCGCGAGCGTTTAATCTCCAGATCATTGAGTCGGCATCCAATGGTGTTAATGTTTAACTTCAACTAATCCATGAAATTGAGCAACACATCCACCATTGTCATCAGTGAGTTACTATCTGACGGCTGACCCAGTTGAACTCCACTTGTCATTACTTCTCACTAAAACTGCAGGAAATACCTCTTGAAACCAGTCACTAGTGAGCACATGTTGATTCATATCACAGGCTGACAGGTCCTGGGTTTGAATCTCGTGAGGTGGGATCATGGATGTGCACTGCTGAGAAGACGAAACGGCTTTCCAGTATTTAGAGGTTTTCTATGGAGGTCTAACTCCAATTGATTAATGATTTCAACTATTTGAAAATTACTATAATATCCACAAAACTCCTTCTGATAGAAATATAGATGTAAAATTATTTGGAATATATCCCGTCGCTACTTATAACATTTTTTATGACAACTAGCCTAAGGATAACTCATTTTAATCGCTATATACTCTTATTTTTTTATTCCCTATGACTGATTATTAGCGTGACCTGTTACCAAGCAACCATTTTGTAATCTCCTTACTAAAAATTTTTTTATGAATATATATATATATATATATATATATATATTCAGTAGATTAGAATATAAATGAATAAAAAAGTGAATGGTAATTAATTCGTTGCCTACCAACCTTTAACCCTTTGTTCATTATATTGTACTTACTCATTCAATTTGATATTATTTTAATTAGACAAGGAATAAATTGTCTAAAACGTATTTTTGATATTGTTACATGACGATGAGAATCCATTGTATAGTTTATTTGACAGATTGTATATTGTGTAATTCTTTTAATCTCCACTCCGTCAAGTATATATATATATATATATATATATATATATATATATATATATATATATATATGCACACAGACATATACATACCTCTATGTAATGTCCATTTGTCATTACTTGTATTATTATTTATTTATTTATTCATTTTAATTCCGAATTACGTCATATGTACTTCGTTATTTCTTTGTTATAGAAGAAAATATTTTATTTTGCCTTGGTTAACTGTTGCATTGAATATCTTATCTTAGAAAAAGTACACCCAGTTCATAGTATTTAAATAATCCAAGGTTGATCCAATGTTTTATGAAGTAAAATGATGAATCAAACAAATAGTTTAATATAAAGGTAATATACAATAAAATTTGATGGTAGTTTACAATCCAAATTGATATTAATCAGCGAAGAAACAAATTAGACAGAACTAGTTTTCCATGTCAAGTTTAATGTTCTGCATAAATTCACACTGATAACATCATATAGGATTAAACGAAGAACTCTTAATTCACTTAAGGTTCGGTTTATCGAAAAAGTACTTGGAGCGGCCTTTACCTGGATTTCAATAGTTTTTGTACAATCAGTTACAACAAAGTATTGGTTAAAACATTATTTTATAGGGTAGAAAGGATATGTACCACCGACAAACTAGAAAAAGAATAAATAAACGTGGAGAAATGTCTAGGAGACAAATTTTGCCCACCAAAGTTTATTGACAAATATAAAAAGCCTAAAGAAAACAAGACACAAATAATTACGGTCAATAAAAAGCCAGTATCTATAAATCTTAACTTCGAAGGTGACGATGTCGTACACATAATCAACAGGAGACTGAATACTGCGCTAACCAGAACTTATCCGTCGGCTAAACTTTTAATTCTGTACAAAACAACATGTTCAATAACTCAACCAAAGGTTGACAAGCACCCCCTTCATGTTACGCGTACCTGCCAATGCAGCTACATTGGCAAATTAAAAAGGAGGACATATCTTAGATTCTTTGAACATGTTCCAAAAAAGCCTCAGAACAAGGGAAAGAAAGACTCTAAACAGTACAATCACCAAACATCTCATTGATACAGGACATCAGGTAGATAGCTTGCAGTGGTTTAGCGTGATTAGTAAACCTGACCCATGAGTTCAAAAGATGGTTATCAATCTTTCCTTGTCTTGGTAACAAATATTCCTTCGCTGTATCTTAATATACTTTTCTTTCTTTTCCTTAAACTCTTTCTTGAATCTATTACATCATTGAGCTTTATTCCAACTATCTTCCAAATTAATAATCTTATTTTATCATTTGAACTCTACTCAGTATATTCCTATGAATATTTACTCATTATGCAATCACTTGTTTCTGGCCGTTTGAACTGTTGTCACAATCAATGTTGTAGAATGTTCTACATAAGGTATATATTTACAATATTCAGTCTTAATTTTATTTATACCCTTGTTAACATCCAACCAAATACTCTCATGTAAATAATTTAAACTCATTATGTATTTATGATCTTAAATATCACAGATTGTAAGCAGCTGACGAGAACCAACGAAATAAAATGAATTCATGCTATTCTTCTAGAATCTTTGTTCTTGGTCATTTTAAAAGCGCTCATGTTGGATTCTACTGCTAACCATAATCCCATTTCACTTATGTTCGTATATGTTAAAGTCATTGTCTAGACAGTGTTAAGGTGAATTAATCAATAACAAACTGGCCGACCATCACCTAAGGTCTGTACTGAGGTGGTGAGTATTGTTTACATCCAGACATCGATTTCTCCTACTTGAATTATTGTTAGTAGAGCTAAAATATTGAAAAGTTTAAAATAGTCATACCAAATCACCAGTTCATAAACCTCATGATCATATATCTCTTCCATGAAGGCTTATGAAATCTCTTACATCTGAATCAATAAAATTAGAATTTAGTGTCTCGAGATTGTAAGCAGCTGACGAGAACCAACGAAATAAAATGAATTCATGCTATTCTTCTAGAATCTTTGTTCTTGCTCTTTTCAAAATGATAAACGTAACTATGTGTATGAAACCTATGGTATTATTGAGTTATTTCATTAGAGTGATGTTTACACAGTTGAAAACAGTTCATAGTAAAAATTACTTATGAAAACTAGACAAATATCATATCACTAAGATGAGATCTCTAATCATGACAATTAGTGACTTGATCATATAGACATTAAAACAGAGAAATATCCGAATCGTCTACAGAACAGAGACCTTGACAACAAACATTACATAAATCAATTTTATTGAACACTATTTATAATCAATTATTGTAAACTGTTATTGTTCATCTGTTTATTTTCATATCTTCATCTTCATTTTGATCCTTTTACATATATATCTAAACGTGAGCAATGTTAAAGAAAACTCAGGGTAATAGGCAAATATGATAAATCAGTTATCAAAGTTGCAAATCTATATCGTCTGAGGAAGTTACTACATGTAATGCGAATACTCAACTATCTCGAAGCGTGATATATTGCCAGTGTACAATAAGATTAAAGAATAAGTGAGAATGGTCATTTCATCCGGAAAATGAGTATTGAACTGAATTGTGTAGTTAGATGCAAACTAACTCGTTAAGGTTTATGTAATTATTTTAACTTTTTTGATATTCATTTCCTGAATTTCATCATGATATAGCAATATGAGCGAACATGTATATGTGCTAGGCTCTATTTTGATCATCGATATT
Organism: Schistosoma spindalis; assembly: GCA_946903255.1. NCBI lineage: Eukaryota > Metazoa > Platyhelminthes > Trematoda > Strigeidida > Schistosomatidae > Schistosoma > Schistosoma spindalis. Next base: position 20,847,676 of record OX336418.1, read on the forward strand.
TGACCTAATCGAATAATAATATTTAAAATGTGAAGAAACAAAACAAGATACTTATTATCCAGTCGGCCCTTATCATATTCAATTCGTCTGTTAGTAATTATTTTCCAAAAAACAACCATTAATGAAAATGTAAATAGACACCAACACAATTTATTTTAGGTACTTTTTCTCTCTTTCTCCCTCTCTCTCTCACTTATTTTTGTTATGCGACCCTTGTTTTCTATCTCCGGCTATCTTTTTTTCTAAAAGAAAATTTCCCGCATTTCAGTAGTCACTATAGTGATATAGAATATTGAAAATATTGGAAAAAACAATTAATTACATTACTGTATTACATCTTGTTATTGTAACTAACTAGATGTTCACAATAATAATAATAATAATAATAATAATAATAATAATAATAATACACATTTCTTTTGTAAAGTATAAATTCATCTTGAGATTTTTGTATTTTATAAATAAAAAAATAAGAGAAATTTGTTTTTAAAGAATAGGGAATGATGAAAATCATTTTTAAAAATAAAGTTACAATTTTACTGACCCAAATTTGATGACACTGTTTGTGTATATGTAAGTCTACGAGCTGGTAGGTTGTCAGGCGAATATATACATTAGTTCACACAATCGAGTATCAATGTACGTATGTATGTAGGTATGTATGTATATATATGGGTGTGTATGTAGAGGTGACATTATTTTAGGAAAGTGCGACTAGATTTTTATTTTTTTTCTTTTTCTTTAAATAATCATTGTGTTAGTTATTATCATCCCATTTGGTGTTATGTGAATATTCAACTATTTATTGTATAAGTATATAATAAATGTAGTTTGTGTGTATGTGTGTTTAAAATAAAAGTTGACACAAAAAGTGTTGTTTAACTCATGAAAAAAAGTTTAAAATGAGATTGTCTTGATGTAAGATAATCGAAAGTCATTAAATGTTATGATTAAGAATTTTTGAAAATTTTCCTTGCTTATTCATATCATAGACAGTAGTAATTTTAAAAGAGATCTATTGAAAACATGAAAGAGCTATTGGAATTTAGATCCTGATCACAGCTCCCTACTATGGATATGATGAACAGGCTTGGATATTGTAATGATCCAGTTTAGTTATATTGATTGAAACACTCGTTCAACTAGGCTCTATCATATTAAGCAGATCAGTTGGTAAAATTTTAAACTAAATGTAGCAATATAAGATCTTGATGGTGAAATCATACTGTTAACTGCATAGGAGTGTGGTAGTAGTAAGGTGTTTCACTGAGATAACTGTGATCTGCAGCGATGCTGCTTTCTCACAAAGGAAGAAAGGAAGGGGTAAAGGTAAAGGTCAATCATAATAATGGTCACACACCACTTTTCCCTTAGTATTTCCGTCTTCTGAGGTAAGGCCTTTTGATATATGTGGCTAACACTTCGAAAACTACTAGCAGAAAGGTTGTGTGTGACCAGTCTCAACTGGCTTCTCTTTCATCTCATTATGCTAAAGGGGTGTGATAATTTGAACCGGTGTATGCATGTGACAAGTTATACTTTGAGTATGAGTGACTGACTGTGTTGACTTGTACGGTGTTCAAGAATTAAAATACTTACAAAAATTAATGTTTGGTTCGACATTTTTTCTGGACATTTACGGTCTCGAGACACTAAATTCTAATTTTATTGATTCAGATGTAAGAGATTTCATAAGCCTTCATGGAAGAGATATATGATCATGAGGTTTATGAACTGGTGATTTGGTATGACTATTTTAAACTTTTCAATATTTTAGCTCTACTAACAATAATTCAAGTAGGAGAAATCGATGTCTGGATGTAAACAATACTCACCACCTCAGTACAGACCTTAGGTGATGGTCGGCCAGTTTGTTATTGATTAATTCACCTTAACACTGTCTAGACAATGACTTTAACATATACGAACATAAGTGAAATGGGATTATGGTTAGCAGTAGAATCCAACATGAGCGCTTTTAAAATGACCAAGAACAAAGATTCTAGAAGAATAGCATGAATTCATTTTATTTCGTTGGTTCTCGTCAGCTGCTTACAATCTGTGATATTTAAGATCATAAATACATAATGAGTTTAAATTATTTACATGAGAGTATTTGGTTGGATGTTATATTGAAGATATATTAGTATAGTGGGACAAGGGTGCAAATAAATTTACTAGACTGAATATTGTGAATATATACCTTATGTAGAAGAACATTCTACAACATTGATTGTGACAACAGTTCAAATGGCCAGAAACAAGTGATTGCATAATGAGTAAATATTCATAGGAATATACTGAGTAGAGTTCAAATGATAAAATAAGATTATTAATTTGGAAGATAGTTGGAATAAAGCTCAATGATGTAATAGATTCAAGAAAGAGTTTAAGGAAAAGAAAGAAAAGTATATTAAGATACAGCGAAGGAATATTTGTTACCAAGGCAAGGAAAGATTGATAACCATCTTCTGAACACATAGGTCAGGTTTTTGGCGTATGATGGCAACGGCTTCAGCAAACTATTTTTGTCAATGATGAACTTATCAGTGTATAGATGCGTCGAAATAACGAGTTGTATATAAGACTAATTGTGTATCTTGTACTCAACTGCCCACCAAAATCCAAAGTTAATAAGGCTTAAAAGTAAAGGAACTGTTGAGTAACACGCTCAAAACATACATATGCCAATTGGACACTGATCAATTAGCGATCTTATTATCAACAAAGAGAAAACAGGAAACTTTACATAGAGATTATAAAAATCAAAAAACAACGACAACTTTTATCAACTGCTTAAAATGTTTTTCAGATTGTCAGTCATGGTTATTAATCTAGCTTCATATTCATTTATAATTACATCATAGACTGCTGTATTATAAAATCTTTATACATTTATCAAAACTTTCGGCAAACGTTTATAATGATAAGTTGAAAATAACTTAATAATTATTTAAATTAAATTAGATCCTTTGTAATTATTAAATTAATGATGCATTGATTGTAATGGGAATGTTTCCAAGGTGTGTATATGTGTGTGATTGTGGGAGGGGGACAAATAAGTCACAATAATAATAATAATAATTTCGTATCGTTAGGGAAAAAAAGAAAACAATTTTTTTCTGGACAAAAATAATTTGTCAGAATGGGTTTTGTAGAGATATTAGAAAATTCTCTGGTTGAAATCATGAGTCAACTGAAGCGAGACCACCATGTAAAACGGTGGCGCAAATTCGTGGATTGGTTGAAGTTAGACATTATAACCGTTGGATGCCGGCTCAGTGGTCTAATAGGTCCCGGGTTCGAATCTAGCTGGGGGCGGTATCGTGGATGCGCACTGCTGAGGAGTCCCACAATAGAACGAAACGGCCATCCAGTGCTTCCATGTTTTCCATGATGGTCTGGCTTCAGTCGACTCATGATTTCAACCAGTGAAAAATAATTTTGTTTTCTTACTAGAAAAAAATGTAATTTTATTTCATAAATGAACTACAATAACACTGTAATAGGATAATTCAAAATTGATTAATTATTCAATGAAATTTTAAGAATTGAATAAAAAAACCCCTTCTTCCATTGATTTAATAAGAACTTAGTGAAATCGTTAGTTACTTAACTTTACAGCGTGAAATTATGTGGCTGGTTTTGTTAATCCTAAGTAGTCACTTTAATTATAGGGTTATGGAGATTATTACGTTTGTGATTAATGTTAGACCACCATAGAAAACCTTGAAGCACTCATTGAAGATAATGGTGGATGTGTCGCTCAATTTTATATATATATATTTGAAACAATGAAGTTTTGACAAAAAATAAAAACCTAAGGTTAGAGATTTCAGTTTTTTGTGAGATTATGCATAAGGTAAAGTATTTAAGATTGTCATAATCTGATGAAATAATTATCTATTCATTTATGATTTTCACTCTTATTTTCAGTTGAGTTCAGCTCATATTGTAAAGTGTCTTTGAAAGTATATATGTCGAATGTATTTCTAAAATCCTGACAAACTATTCCGTCGAATAGTAAACATGACATTGTAACTAAATACTGACATTTTCACTCAAAAATGCTAACAATTAGTCGTGAGTTCAAACCTCACTTGATATATTTTCAGTTCAAGTAACTGAATAGTATTGTAGTGTGCGCTACTTATGTGGACAGATATAAATCGCATGTAGCAGGAATGTGAAGTTGAATGTATACTAGCAGAAGATTGAAATAAAAAGAATATAAAAGAAAACAGAGAGCAATCGGAATGGCAACAGAATAGTAAGAATGATAGAGTAGGTAAAGAATAATTGAAGTACGATGTGCAAATAATGTATTTAATGTATAGTTTTTATAATTTACAAAGGCACTGTGATTTAGAGTCGTATATTAATGAAGTTTCTTCATTAAGTCTGCGATCGACACCGCATTAGTAATATTCAGTGACAATCAACTTAGATTCAGGAGCTTCTAAGATTAATTTATGAGTATTCACATGTGGACATACACGTAATTCTACATATCTTTAAAAAAAATGCCAAAAAGTGTTGAATTCATGCAGTCAATCCGATCAAACTTCTAATGTCGAAAATTTCTAGACCATTTTTTTGTAAACTAGACCAACATGGAAAACCTGTAAGCACTGGACGGCCATTTCGTTCTATTGTGAGACTTCTCAACAGTGCGCATCCACCATCCCACCTTACGAGATTCGAACACAGAGCCTATCAGTCTCGTGCGCGAGCGCCTAACCTCTAGACCACTCAGCCAGCATTTTATGGTGTTAATGTTTAACTTCAACCAATCCACGAAATTGAGCGACACATCACTTGTGAAATAATTTTTTTGTAATAAACATTTTCAAATAACAATATTCCAAATTTCTTTATACATTTCGTGATTTTTTTAAAATTGTCTACATCGTTTTCATTCTTATATACTGGATCTATGGATGAAGATGTTTGAAGATAATAATATGTATATTATTAAATTGATAGATCATCTTTACCGATTGATTCATCTGCCTGAAAATCAATTCAGAGACTGTTCATTCATTATATACCTATGCCCTAATATAGTGTGTATCACTGGATATTCAGTCTCACATCAATATATTTTTTATCAGAAGGGATTGTGTGGAGATTTTAGAAAATGTATTTTTTGTTAATTAATTTAAGTTGATCTTTTTAAATATTAAACATTAATAATGATACTTTAAAGATAAGTCTGATTACAATCTTAGTACATAGTAAAATTTTACTTTTGATTATAAAAAGAGGATAAGAAAATGATAAACTACTACAACCAGTAAACCAATGATAATTGACATTTCTTTACATGATGTATTCAACTAACTGACAAATAGATAAACTGCTGGGAAAACAAACGAGGCAATATTCAAATATATATATATATATATATATATATATATATATATATATATATATATAAACCGAAATAGTGTAGTGATGTTATCGCAACTGTTATTGTTATTGCCATCATCACAATTGTTTATGACAGTTTGTTCAATTAATGCCTATCAATATCATTCTTTAGATAAATTACAAATAAACATGAAAAAAAAAAACACTTCACTTTTAAACAACTAAAGTAAATAAAACTAGTAATGATAGTTTGTTTTATTAAAAATTAATTATCAGTAGGGGGTTTTGTGGAGATTTTAGTAATTTCAATAGTTAAATTCATAAGTCAATTCAAGCTAGACCATCATGAAAAATCTGAAAGCACTTAATGAACATTTCGTCCTAGTATGAGACCAGAATTGCGCATTAATAATATTTAAAAATCATTTAATTAATTTTACTGTCTCAGGTTCAAACTTAACTACAACTGATACAATTTGGACAATTGTGTAGTACTGTTAGTCTGTTTCATTCTGAGTATGATTTATACTAAAGTATCTGGTAAATAAGTTAATTTGTGTAATCGAATTCATTTTGCAATACTGCTACTACTACTACTATTATTATTATTATTATTACTACTACTACTACTACTATGAGTTTGCGCCTAAATTTGTGTGAAATTAGTGAGAAACGTCACTTATATATATCGAAACTATGATATTCAATGTAATGTTTCTATTGTCTTTATAAAAAGAAGCCTAAAAACTCAAAACACCGCACAGATATTTACAATCAAAGTAAAGTGTTCGTTTTATGTTTCTTTGATTATATGGAAAATGGAAAATTATTTTATGAAACAACATAACGATTTTAATCTCTTTACTACTACACAAATTATATCAATATGTAGAGGGAAAATTATATATTAGACATTAGGGTCAGTTAATTAGTTAATGAATAACATAAAAGCTGGCAAATATATTTGTATAGGCTCAAATTGTTTCATCATATCAGAATAGAGAGATGAAATTATCAAACCAAATATCAGTACAATAGAAATAGTAATGGTTTTAGTGAGAGTAGGAAAGATCAAAAAACCAAACAGTATGATTCGAGGAGAATCAATGAGTCTAAGATGATTTTAATACTTAAAAACTAAAGGAAGACAAAAAAAATGAATACACTTGCTCCATTACAATCAATTCTGTGCTGCGTCGTCTAACGTCTCTAATAATTAATCACGATAATCATGGGGACTCCAACCACATAGTTTATATCCGTCAACATAATTTAATCTAAGTCAATGACTTTATAATATAGAACTATGGTAAATATATCAACAGTAAAAATGTGTGAGGAAACAAATAAAGAATGGAAAGGTGAATTATTCTGGTTGATATTTTGTGAATGGTTATAGAGAAGGTTTCCATTAACAATTTCGGTAATGTTTTTTTGAATATAAATTTTAAATCTGATTTATATTTTTTTGATTCTGATATCTTTTAAATCTGATAAAATAGTTACTGTGATAATGAGTGTTTTATATAGATTGATCTATTACTCTTGATGTAAATATGAGTCAGTTTGAGTTAACAAAATAATAGGAAGTAAATAACTGAAATACTGAACATTAAAGACCTGGTTTAACAATAATGAGTGATAGATAGGAATGAAAGTACATAGTATACTAATAAAACTACTAATGAAATTAAGGATCATGAGATGATCTCCAACATTGGTCCGAGATATCTGGTGCTATGGCATAGCATCATCATAAGTGCTGTAAGATCATGTATTCTGTACCTTCCTTCCTAGATTTTAAGTTTTAATATTACTTCTTAATAATTTTTAAATCCCGTCTTCAATGCTTAATATTGCTTACTATCATTAATACGTCGATTTTGCGAACATGATTGCTATTTATCATGTTAATTTTATCACCGATGCTGATATTACATAGAAAATTGATCTGAATCAAGGTACTGAAATTAGGTACTGCATTGATATTAAATGATTGACTGAGACATTCAACTCAAACTTCACCAATAGATAAAGAATGAATACATATGGATTGTTTTTGAATTATGTCAATATAATCTATTCATATGATTTAGGTAAATAAACATTGTCATTTGTCCAACAATATTTTAAGGGAAAAAGAATTAGCATTTATTGTTTTTAAAGGAATGGATCTAGTTGTATTTGACACCAAAAAAAAGGATAAATAAAATGAATATAAATTAAAAAACCAGGTGCAGATTTATTGTATCTAAGGTCAAGATACACACATACACCTGTTACCTATTTATATAAAGACAACATGGTTTTCGAACAAAATCAGTCAATTAAGGTTTCTCCAGAGTTTATTATTATTCAGTCAGAGAGAATATAAAACCTAAAGCAACTATGTATTCACACACCTTGTCACAACTTACATTAGTAGAACGAAGAGGAAATTAGTAAGATAACAGGCAGAGAGAGAGGAAATGAAGTTAAATATGAGAATCGTTACTAAAAAAGTACCTGATGATATCAAAGTATTAAGTGTGTGAAATAAAATTAAAATTGTTGGTAAAGGATCTAGAATGAAAATAACTGGAATGGTGTAGTAATATTATCTATCAGGTAAGTCCTCAGCACTACAAACTCTCGGTGTTAGGATCGTCCACCAAAATATCAGGATGAAGTGTAAACGTATGTGATGCATAACAAGGGTCTCTTAAGGGATTCGTAAAACTCTAATTCCAAACTAATAGTATACACCTGTTCCAGAATTGTGGAGGGTCGAATAGGGTAATTATCTATTTCTGCTAATAGACTAACATGGAACAGTATCTTCTGATGTTGGCTCACTACCTTGTGGATTAAAACTGTAGATCAAGAGCTAGGAGAGTGGTTCTCATGAGAAAATCACTTGAACCTGGCACTTGGATACCGTAGTTCAAACTATTAATATGATGATTGACAATAAAGAAAATGTTGTCCCATATGAATGCAAATTATATTCCAAATAGCAGAATTATATAAAGTATGCTATTTTCCGTTCCCAGTTTTATTAAATTTCGAATTTTAAACAAATAATAATGTATCAGAAAGGGTTTTTGTGGATATTATAGTAATTTTGATAATTGAGATCATAAGTCAATTAAAACTAGATCATCATAAAAAACCTCTAAGCACTGAACGGCCGTTTCGTCCTATCGTGAATACGTACTGATGAGGAATCCCACAATAGAACGAAACAGTCTGGCCAGTGCTTTCAGGTATTCCATGATGATCTAGCTTCATTGAACTCATGATCTCAACTATCGACATCATTTTCTATTATCAATGAGATCAAACTTGATTATTAATATTAGTTAATACTTATTGATGAATGTCTCTTTTTCGACTAAATCAAAACAAAACAATTACCACAATATCCATTATTTTCTCATAAATCATATGATTAGTAAGGAAAGATAAAGAAGTTTATGAATAAAGAAATTCTTTATAAATTATTGGTCTAGACAAATAATGTGCTTCAGGCCATCAATTGAAATTATATTACTCTAATCACTAATTATATATATATATGAGTTTTTAATAATAAATTTATTATATATAATATTAAATAGTTTATTTAATATGAATCAATAATGGTAAAGCTCACTACAATTAATAATAACCTTATATTGTAATAATTATAATATATTGAAAAGATATAGACTATGATGTACCTCCAAATGCCCTAGTACGGCTGAAAGTGGAAAGTATTAGCTTTCCCACTTGAAATAATCTCATATGGCCATACATATACAGTCCCACTCATTGCTTTCTCGCGATAGAGGTGTTGTTTATGAAATTCAAAGGATGAAAAGCGAATGCCTGGTACTTTAACTGGGTTAGTGGATATGGAGGATCCATTTAGGGGAGTTGGAAAACCCTTGATTTCAAACCTATAGTTCACATGGGCTCCAGTATCCTGAAGGAACAAACGGTATATGAACTAATCGTTAGTCACTGGCTACCATGGGACTGCTGCTCCTGACATTGCTCCCTTGCCTTGTGGGTCAGACTTTTAGGTCAAATGCTCCATGTGTGGCCTCGTAAGAAAACTACCTGCGTCATTATGGGCACATGGATGGCTTGAGTGATGCATATGTATTCGGTGCCCCCTTTGTACTTATATTTATGTGTTAAAATAAATAAATAAATAAATAGACTATCATGTTCATTAAAGAAAGGGATTTATATTTATTGATAATATAAAAGAGACTTAATGATATTGACATGATTTAACAGTTTTCCAGTTAATCAATATCAACTAGATATTTGAAGAAAAAAGGGGAAATTTAAAATTATTTGAATACGAACCACTTAAACATTATGCACAGCTTCAATGATTCAATAAAATTATAATAATTCAAACGACCTGATATATTTTAAAATTCCCATGAGACAAACAATAATCAATGACGTATTTATTATTTTAATATAAGAAACAGATAAAAGCTTTCAATGTTTTACTAATAAAAGCTTTAATTAATATATGTTTAATCTGGTTAGCATGGGGTTGTTGACCCCATGTCCAACTTTCCTCTTTTACATGGGCATAGAATCAGCAGTAACTGTAGATGGACTACAGGTACAGTTCTTTCATTAATACTTAAAATAAAGAGACAGTTAATTAATTCTAGAGTAGTTTTCATTGTTATTCTAGAATAAGATTATCGGAACTTATTTCAAATAAACATTTGGATGATTTTTAAAAAAATTTTAAGTAGGTAACGATAATGAAATCAATCAATTAACTAAAGTAACTGAAATAATACAGCAAAGAAAAAGCAGTGACCAGTGGAGTTCAACCAGGTCTGTTGTAAGATAGTAACTCAATGATGACAATGGTGGATGTGTCGCTCGATTTCGTAGATTAGTTGAAGTTAGACATTAACACCGTTTAATGCCGGCCGGCTCAGTAGTCTAGTGGTTAATCGCCTGGCGCGAGACTGGTCGGTCCTGGGTTCGAATCCCGCGAGGCGGGGTCGTGAGTGCGCACTACTGAGTAGTCCCACAATAGAACAAAACAGTCGTCCGGTGCTTCCAGGTCTTCCATAGTAGTCTAACTTCAATTATTGAAATTTCTAAAATCTCCACAAAACGCTTTCTGATAAAATTATTTTAACATTCAATAAAGTAAATAAAAAATTATTCAATACTTATATACTTAAATAACAAAACAAAATAACTACAATTATTACTTACCCCATTGTGTATTAATTTCCATTATGATTTTGTTTGATATTCCAAATAATAAATTTTACAACATCTCAATTGCTCATTTTTATATTCCTGTTTATCCTATTTATTACTCAACTAAGGTTTGATGTAAGTTTTTCTTTTTTTTTAATACAAAGTATAATTATAATTCTAAAGTCCACTAGTATTTGATAATTGACATTAAAATACAGAAACTAACTGTTTTATTTACTCATCACAATATGAATTAATAAACCTTTATATGAAATTTATACAGAAATCTTTTCTAACAATTTTCTGATTTGTCAGTTTATTAGCCAATCGAAATTCAGGAAGAATTTTAACCAATTATAAGCTAGATATTAAAGTTGGCGCCATTTACATTTTTCAAAGAAAGTTGTCAACAAAAATCGAGCTTGATTTTTTCTAAAAAATAAAGTATTATAAACTACTTAGGATTAAAGCATGACAGTTATTATATACTAAACAACAAATAGTGAAAATAGTAATTATTTATGATGTATATAAATGTATATTATAGTAAATCAACATATATAAACGATCAAAATAGTTATAGTTATACTTTATTTTTGTCTGTAATTCACCAATGTGGTTAGAATTAAAAGTTTTTTTATGATAGACTAAAATTATTAATATTGTTGATTTAGTCTTGTCATTAGTGTTTTTATAATGTCTATTATTACTATTATTATTATTATTATTACTATTATTATTATTATTATTATTATTATTATTATTATTAGTAGTAGTAGTAGTAGTAGTAGTAGTAGTAGTAGTAGTGGTAGTAGTAGTAGTAGTAGTAATAGTAGTAATAGTCTTATTATTATTATTGTTATGGCGACTGGTATAATACATCAGCTGTTATTCACTAAAATATGGCACATTATCATAATAAGAATGTGGGACTATAAACATAAATACACTCAGTTAATCCCCTATTCCCATATAAAAAATTAATTGTGGATTGGTTATGAAATGATGGTTGTTACAAGACAAAAAAACATGTAGTTTTTCTTTTTTCATTTGTACAAAAGGTTGGTGGGAATAAAACTTATAAAGTGATCCTAGACAAGAGGGTATTAATAAATGGGTATTTTATTAAAATAAATCGTGCATCTTTTGTTTATGTTTTTGGTTAATCTTCCCAAAGAAAGAAAATACTGTTATGATGTTTGATTTACAAAATTACACTAATTATTAAAAGAAAAATATTTACATTCTAGTAATTTAACTGACTGACTAAGTTTGACTATTTAAATATTCAATTAAATTACATGGAACCTTATGTCGAATGGTAGTTTGTTTTAGTTACTTGTCTTTCTAATGATTCTCATCAACAAAGCTATTTCTGGATTTTAGTCATTTTTTGAATGTCATTTTCACGTTTGTTGGCAATAAAGTCTAGTTTAGTTGTGGTTTTAGAGAATGATTGAGTTAAACTGGATAAAGATACATGATAAGATTGAAAAAAATAGTTTGTATCGTTTAGATTACCGGCTGATATTAATTAATTAATCACAAAAATTAGGAAACACTGGGTTGCATTCCATCCTGGTATGGGACTCTTTGACAGTGATCATCGATCACATCGGGAATTGATTCTATAACCCTTGAGTCTTTCGGGAAACCATTAATTTTTAAACAATTGAGTTGACATGCGGTAGCTGCACACTATAGTGTGTTGATTGAAACTAGAGATGCTAATCACTGAATGCCGACACAATGGTTTAAAGTTTAAGAGTTCGCTCTAAGATCCATCGGTCCTGGTATTGACCTAGGGTGATGTTGAAGATGATCATTTCTGAGAGGTTCCATATTAAGATAAAATAGCCATTCAAAGTTCCCCGGTTTCCAGTGATTGTCTATCTACAGTCAATTCATACTGCAACCTATGAAGTTCATTAACCTCTACAAACCTTATATACGAAGAATGGATTATACCGCTAGTTCACCTATATAATCTGAGTCCATAAGAACGTGACTGTGTTAGCTTACAAAAATGAGGACTGAATGTTAGTCATTGTTATCGAGTTCAATCTATATCTGTCTATTGTTAATCAGCTCGTTAATAACATGATAGCAAATTATATATATATATATATATATATATATATATATATATATATGTCAATTTCCGTGATGAGAACCGTTTGCCTCACAATAAGCATTAGTTGCCCGAGGTTTTCAATTTGTTATTCTCCGTCCCATGCATTAGTATTTATCAAGTCAAAAAAATTGAGAATTATTGAAATAATGTATGACGTCATAGACTATTGTTTCAAGTTCATTATAACTGGTTCTGTCCTGTTGTGAATTTCTAAATTCCTTCAACATTTGATGCTGACCTCATTAGTTTTACTGGAAACATGTAGCTGAAGGCGTTCTGTCACGCATCCACACCAGATCACAAGTGGGTACGTCGCGTTACTCAACTCTTCAACCGTTAGCCAGCATAGATTAAACACATCCCAATATATCGATAGCCTTTCAAATATATCTTCGAACCTATTCATTTTTGATTTAACCGGGTTAGTATACTTCGATTGTAAAAGTGTTACGTGTAAAATCAGTGTCAAACTCCGAATACCTGCAACGTTGTTAAATGCTTAGAACGTTTTACTAGAGACATAACTCTTATAGCACATACAGTTTACTTTGATCAAAGATATCTTTAATTGTAACTTGTAATGATATAATTTACTGAAATTTAAGTCAAAATAATGAGTTCATAATATGAAGATCTCTTGTGATAACTGCTTCATATTGGTTATTCTGTTGTCTCTTTGATCAAAGACCAAAATAAGTGAAACGTGATTAATACTCATTTCATAAATATTAAGTAATTTCATACACATAGTTTCCTTTATTATTTTAAAGAGAGCAAGAATGAAAATTTCTGTAGAATATTATGAATTCATTTTATTTCATTAGGTTCTCATCAGCTACTTACAACCTATAATATCGAAACTTGTCGGAGCGATAGCGTTCAAACGTCTAAAATTAGATTTATGTATTCAAAAAGAGACAATAACAAATCTTTCTTTACCCTGGTAACATTAAACCCCCATTTTTTATTTGTTACGTCATTCATTATTTCAACTCTATCTGAAGTTTAAATCACATCATTGTCATAGATTTCTTCAATTCATAACTGACTGATTCCAATTTATATCTTTATTACCATTAATCTGTTTTCAGTGGCCTCATTACATAATTATCTAGTGTTTGTTAACTCAATGAATTCTAATTACTAGTCCAATGTTCTAAAACATTCCCTCTCAAACTTTACTTCTCTGAAACAAAAGGTCTTATGACCTTATTAACTCTATTGAAATCTTCACTACATCATGATACATATATTTATCTTTAATCATCATCGTATACACATAAGTATGTCAAAATCTGTAATAACATTGATTTTAGGAATATCACAGGGTGTAAGCAACTGACGAGGACCTAGCAACATACAACAAATTCATATTATTCTACAACAATCTTCATTATTGTTCTCTTTAAATATTTCTAAACATATTCATAAACTGTATTTCATCAATTTATAAAAGACCTAATAAATCAATCAATAATTCGATTAAGATAGTCATCTGTATTGATATATAATATTCAATACTCATTGGTATGTTGTTGTATGCATCTGTATGTATTTATATATAATGATGGCATCTATAATATATATACATCATATGGTAGAGTAGTTTGATTTGACTTAAAGATCGATAAATAATGACAATTACATTTAATGATTATTATGTAAAGCATTTAAATACACAGTTACAATACTACACCTTTTTATTTATTGATTTAATCAAATGATCATGTCATTTATGTAATCATTTAAATAGATAGTTGCTATAAAAATAATAATAAATTAGTATATGGGTTGTGGAGAATATTAAGTTTTTGATTGAGATCATGAATCGATTGATATTAGACTACCGTCCTATTATGGGACTCCTCAACAGTGCTCATTTACGATCCCGCTCGCGGGATTCGAACCCAGGGCCTTCAGTATCGCGCGCGAACGTTTAAGCTGCTGGACCACTGAGCCGGTATCCAATGGTTGCTGTTAGACACTAACACCAATATTGGAAAGTCAACAAAGTATTATTGTATCTTTTTAATAGTTATTTAATTATAATATTTAATTTATTAAATGGGTTACCACTTGGAAAAAATGTGTTTATTTTAATAAACATGAGTTTTTATTGAATTATTAGATTGAAATATGGTAGTTGATAGTTTATACTTTCCATCTACTTTGTTTCAATGATAAACAAGTAGGATTTAATGGAGATGTAAAATCGAGGATTGATAAAGCAAGGTCTGCATTCCTACAATCGAAGAACATATAGAGTTTGAAACAACTATCAACTAATATTAAAGTGAGAATCTTCAATACGAATGTCAAGATAGTTCATTTGTATGAAGCTGAAAATTGGAGAACTACTACAATCATCATCAAGAAGGTACAAGTATTTATAAATCGTCTTCTTCGCACGATACTCAATATACATTGGTCGGATACCATCAGCAACAACCCACTGTGGGAGAGAACAGACCAACTTCCAGATGAAGAGAAAATTATAAAATGATGGAAATGGATAGGACATACATTACGCAAATCATCAAACTGCATCATGAAGCAAGCCCTAACTTGGGATCCTGAAGGTAAACGGAGAAGAGGAAGGCCGAAGAGCACACTGCGCCAAGAATTGGAAACAGACATGAAAAGGATGAATAGCAACTGAAAATAACTTTAAACTAATGTTCAGGACAGAGTTCGATGGAGAGTGCCGGTGGACGGTCCACTTGGGGTAAAAGGCGTAAGGAAGTAAGTAAGCTTCAAATAGAGTTCATTTATTTTTTGACAGGTAAAAATTGTCTTTTCGTTTAACGTTCAACATTACTGACCGTCTGAATGATTTATATTTGATTAATATAGTGTTTTGTAACTTAGAAATGAATTTCTTTAAAATGTGAGTATGATTTACTCATTAATTTTCTATGGTTCTACATATTTAAATGAATCAGTAATGCGAATTATGACAAAATCGGGCTAATTTATACAGTCGATTAATTAGATGGAAAACTATCACTTCTATCTACATTTCACATAATCTATATAATACACAAATTTATCCCTGATTAGCAACTAGTATGACGTATAATTGTAAAAAACCTCCTTTCTATTATTCTTCTGTGACACACAATGTAGTTTCTTGTAGGCAGTATTCATTTCTATTCAGTAACTTACTAAATTCAACTTATGACACACTTTTCAAATGATGATCGATCAATCAAACGATCATCATATCATTAAACATCACTTGTTTAAATCATGTTTCTGATAAAAACTCACATGATTATGATAATTCAATAACTGTTTTCTTAGTAAATAGCTAAGCGCGACTAGTAAGTGAATAATATAGGAATGATCTTAACACAATTCCAGTGAAACTTTAACTAATGCTAGCTGAATGAATAGTTTACAGGGAAGGAAACAGTAATATCACAAATCACAAAGCGATTTTATATAACCAAGGTTATTCTCTCAGTAAAACGAAAAAAGTGACCACATAAATCCGTCCATATAGATAATTCAAATCTATATAGCTTATTCGTTTCTTTAAACTTTTACAAGGATCCATTTAACTTTGTAAGAGTTCATGGTTACGTTTTGATATTTAGGGTTAGGATTTTTTGTCGTGAAATAATATCAATTGTAAGACAAAAATGTTCTGTTGCCATATAGATGAATGAAATCCAAAAAGCTGTTTGATCAGTTCATTCATAAAATATAGTGCACCGGGTTAAGGTTTGCTTCAGGATTAAAACTTAGGATTTAGGAATAATGTCGATCTATTTGTTAAACACAATCTACCGAGTTTCACGGAAATGGAAGCGATCAATGCTGGACCATCATTGAAAACCTAGAAGTATTGGACAACCGTTTCGTCTTAACGGTGCGCATCTACAACACCATAGGCAGAGATCGGACCCAGGACCTCCAGTCTCACACACGAACGGTTGATCGTTAGACCACTGAGGCGGAAATTTACAGAAACAGAATTGATCATTTGTTATGTTTAACATGACCGTCTTTTTTATGATAGCAAGGAATAGTTTTTCATCGTTATTTTAAACATTCTGATTGTTGTACATAGATATTTTTGATGCTCATTGATGCTAGTTGAATTTCGTCTAAATACTTAAATTATCTATTTTTGATTCTGATGGGACCTTTAGCGTTAGATATTAGTTGTAGTGTCTGTTACTATGTTAAGCCCATATGCCTTATTCTAACTTCCGGACAGCCCATTCTATTCATTCTACTTGAGTCACATTTTGACCTTCTTAATTATTCGCTTGTCAATCTTGACTGTTTTTATATGAGCGCGTAGGCGTATGCACACTTCTTATCCCATTGCTCATCACATGTCTGTAACTTATTTTTGTGTGCTTATAAATATTGATTAACGCTTGACTAAAGGGGAGTTGGCTTACCAGCCATCTCCACCGTGCATCAATTTTGCTTCGCTTGGACCACTAAAGTGGAGAGCCCTTCGGCAACATCGTCCGATCTAAATGACAACAAAACAACGGGCCCCACATACTCTTTCAATAACAAATGATTTTCTAGAACAATATCCTGGCTGTTGTGACTTTAGATCTGGCTAGTTATCACGTAATATATTCGCCAGTCGAAATACAACTTTTTCTTTCTTGTACTGTACTAAACCATTGATATTCGACCGGTTGGATCAGCTTAGCCTCTTTATTGGTCCGGCTGAGTCCACAACACCAATCACAGCTTCCACTAAGTGAATCCTTTATTTCAGACATACTTGCTTTATATACCAACCAAACAGACCTCATTGTACTATGAAATACGAAATAACATTTATACAAAACAAAGCCAAAAGTGACTATGAACGTGAGATACGTTAATCAAATAACTGAGTATATTCAGTTTAGAGGTTGTGGAGATTGTTAAGTTTTTGATTGAGATCATGAACCAATTGATCTTAGACCAACATTGAAAACCTGAAAGCACTGGACGGCCGTTTCGTCCTATTGTGAAGTTCTAGTGAGAAGCTGTGACCAGTGGAGCTAATCAGTGTCAGGTAGAGACAGGTATCTACTTCAGTACAATGGAAGATGGTCGCGCAACTTTGTGGATTGGTTGAGGTTAGACATCAACACCATTGGATGCCAGCCAGCTCAATGGTCCAGTAGGTTAAGCGTTCACGTGCCAGGCTGAAGGCCCTGAGTTGGAATCCTGCGAGCGGAATCGCGGATACACACTGCTGAGGAGTTTTACAATAGGACGAAACATCCATCTAGTGCTTCCAAGTTTTCAATAGTGGTCTAACATCAATCGGTTCATGATCTCAATCAAAAACTGAGTATAACTTAATAACAGTAAATCGTATAATGATAATGATCTATAGGTCAAAATGAAATTTACAATAAGAGGAATATGGATATACACAGTCTAGCTACTGAATAATTATATCACAGGAATATATAGATAATATTAGTACATTAATAGTTCTCAGAAATTACCCGTAATTAAATCTTCACTAGGATATAACACTGGCCACATGATCGTTAACAATTAAATGTCATACAACTGAACTATTGACAATATGAGTATGTTAATATTGTAATTTTTATTGAATCATATTAAGAAATTCGAATATATATACACCTTTTACTATACATTACTATACAGTAGTACAATACATAGAACGGCAAACAATTAAAATCAATGTTGACCATCTTGAAACTCTTCATTATTATTGATTTTTAAACCATCAAAATAATTCAAATGGATTTTTGTGTTCTTTATTATATTCAAAGAAAACATACTATTGTTAACATTATTTGTCGGTAATATAAAGTAAAGCAAAACATATTACATTATCAGTATATAGTCAATTAGTTTCTAGATGAATATTACAAAATGTTTTATGAATACAAACATGTTAAAAACATGTTTAGGTTGTTTTTAACTAAAATGATTATAGATGCATAACAAGAAGTAACTAAACCTCATAATTTATTGACATTTATATATTTTGTTTTATTTATGTTTGTGATAATTATTGCCCAAAATATATTCTACTAAACTACATGTAAAATAAATGTGTATAATCTTTATGTAAAAATACACGTGGATGTGCATTGCTGGGGAGTTCCATAATAGAACGAAACATCCATTCCTAGTTCCATCCAATTCTTGTTCATTTTTCTCATGTCTGTCTCCATTTCCCGGCGTAATCTGTTCACTGGTATTCCTGTTTTCCTTTGGCCTTGAGAATTCCAGGTGAGAGCTTGTCTTGTGACACAGTTCGGTGCTCTCCTCAATGTGTGTCCTATCCACTTCCAGTGTTTCTTCCTGATTTCTTTCTCCACTGGAATATAGTTTGTTCTCTCCCACAATGGGTTGTTGCTAATAGTGTCTGGTCAACGGATCCGAAGTATTTTGTGTAGACAACTGTTAATAAACACTTGTATTTTCTGGATGATGGCTTTCGTAGTTGTCCAAGTTTCCACCACATGCAGTAGAAGTGTTTTGATATTTGTATTGAAAATTATGACCTTGGTGTTGGCTTGTAAATAGTTGTTTTGATTTCCAGATGTTCTCCAGTTGTAAATATGTTGCTCTTGCTTTTCCGGCCAGCGCCTTCACATCTGCATCAGATCCACCGTGTTCATCAATGATGATGCCCAAATATGTAAAGGATTTTACGCCTTCCAAATCTTCTCCATCAAGTGTGATTAGATTGGTGCATGTTGTATTGTATCGGAGAATCTTGCTTTTCCCTTTGTGTATGTTGAGACCTACTGCTACTCAGGCTGCTGCTACACTGGTCGTCTTCTGTATTTGTTGTTGCGTTTGCGATAGAATAGCTAGATCATCTGTAAAGTCAAGATCGTCCAGCTGCATCCTAGCTGTCCGCTGTATCCCGTGCTCCTCTTCAGATGTTGACGTCTTCATGATCAAGTCGGTCACCAGGAGAAAGAGTAAGGGTGAGAGTAAGCAACCTTGCCTGACACAGGTTTTTACTTCGAACGAGTTTGTCGACTGTCCTCCATGCATGATTTTGCAGTTTAATGAGTTTTTTTTTTGTTACGCTTAATATTTAGATTGGTTTTTATCATAGTTTCAAAAGGAAAATTAAATTTTAATAACTAAGTAACAATTATAAATATATATTTGAATCACAAAAGAAATTTCCATAAGTGTTATTGTAGTAATAAGTTATGCTCATTTAAGTACAAGTTGAATTTCATAGGGAGACGAAGTATAGATTGTTAGTTCATTTTGTATAACTCACATTTCTACATACTAATCAAAAGCTGTAAAGTAACAAATGTTAACACTATCCCACACCCTGCGATATTCGAACACAAAACCTATCGGTCTCGCACGCGAGCGCTTAACCATTAGACCGCTGAACTGGCCGGCATCCAACGGTGTTAGTGTTTAACTTCAACCAATCCAACAGCCCACCATTGCCTTCAGTGATTTATTATCTAACAACAGATCTGGTTGAACTTTACTGGTAACGGCTTCACGCGCGTGAGACTGATAGGTCCTGGGTTTGAATCTCGCAGGGTGTGGGATCGTGGATACTCACTGCTGAGGAGTCTCAAAATAGGACAAAAAGACCGTCCAGTGCATCCAGGTTTTCCATGGTGGTCTAGCTTCAATATACTAATGATCTCAACTAGTGAAATATCTAAAATCTCCACATAACCCCTTCTGATAAAATTTTTAAGTGCCAAAAGAATTCTTCATAATATGTGTTTATTATGGTCTTTGGCTTTATAATGGAACCCTTTTTTTATATTAGACAGATCTATTCAGGAAGAGTAAAAAAATTGTTCATTATAAATTATATGCTAATTATTGAAGTTGTGTGATTAGTTATTTAATCTTGAAGCAGCCTGTAGTTGATTAGTTGTATGATATAGGTCACTCTAATTGTATAATGGATCAGTTTGTAGCCAGATTACTTCAGTAGTAAGGAGTATGCGGAGATCACTGAAATTATTTTGCATCAACATAAAATCAACTAACTAGAATTAGAGGGATGAACTGAAATGTTTTATTTGCGTTAAATTACTTAGACTATGGTTCACCCAATTATAAATGAGAGTTTTTATATCAAAAGTTTGGTGTTAGGAATTCATAATCATTATGTTAAGGACAATCATCAATAAGTTAACAGATTAAAATCATACTTCAAGAAAGATTAAATGGCTATATCTTATGCTCAAAAAATGGTGATTTATCTTGTAAGTATTTAGAGATTTAATAGCGTCGAGGAAATCACAATATGTTGCATCTTTGTGGATCACATTAATTACTTTCGTCAGATCTAAATAATTTTCTTTAAGATTTATCATACTTGTAGTTTATAGTACTATTTTGAGCCCATATAGCTTATTCTAGCTTCCGGATAGACTAGTTTAGTCATTCTTCTTGAGTGACATTTTGACTTCGTTAGTTATTCACTTATCAACCTTGATTATTTTTATGTAAACATATGTGTATGCATTGCTTTCCTACTTATAAAATGTCTGTAACTTATTTTTGTCTGACTATAACACTTGATTAAATTGAGTTGAGTTACATGCCTTCTCCAATTTCTTTCACTTCAATAACTCACTTTTTACTTTGCTTTATTCGTTTCGTTTCTGAGATCGTCTGTCTAGATCAACGATTGTACGAAATATACGTATTCGAAATCCATTCTTGTATTCGATTTATTTAATTCCTTTATTCACTAACGCGAATTAAGTCCATATTAATATATGAAGATTTGGAAACATGTATATTTCGACAACAAACACTTTACAATCTAATTGAAGTCAGATACAGGGCCACAAAATGTGTATTATAATGTCACTTACATGAAACAGATTAACCTCTATAATTTTCATGTGAGAAATAATCTACATTAACTGTAAAAGACAGATTTCATCGCCTTGAGATGCCACACCTTGAAAAAAAACAACACGTATTTACTAATATGCATAGTCTAATCAATAATTCAAAATCATTTGTCAGCTGGTTTACTAATGGCATTTAAAGAGCACTTTGGCAGACGTTGCGTATAAAGCAGTCACTTTACAAAATGTTGAACCTAAGATAAATTAGTCTGTGTTAAACCACCTAGTTGAATTAACTAACTAATTTCTTTTTAATTTCTGTTTATTTGCCAATTTAATCTACAATGTTTTCATTTCATCTTCATTCTCATTACGAAATTCCCTTAGATCATAGTTCATCTATGTATGCTCTTGAAAGCAAAATATAAAATGTGGAAACTATACGTTCAATCCTTTATTTGCAAACAGTTCATTAATTATCTTATACTTTATTGTTCCTTAACTCTCATATCAATTATTATCTGTTCCGGTTCTATTCTATTCAATCTTGTCAATCTTCTGCTATCAGGCATTCCATTTCTGACTGACGTTATATACTACTTATGTTGACATAAGTAGCACACACTATACCGTAATGTATTGACTTCAAAAATAAGAATATCATTTTTCTTATTTTAAATAAGTTCAAATACAAATTGTATCGAGTGACCAAATACTAAGAAGAAACATTTATCCACTAATTCACTTGGTTTTGTTTTACTTGAATCTTCTCATTGATACTTAGCACTGCAATTGATCGGTCTCTTATTGGCATATGTGCATACTGTGAGTATTGCATCGATATTGCCCTAATTTACAAGCATTATAAGCAAGGATGGATAGTGTTTAAGATTGGAATACGAGACGCGCGTTTCGTTCCATTTGGGGCTCGGCAATTAGGTGTACCTTCATCTCAGAATTGATGTTCACTATGGGACTCGAACCCAGTACCGTTCGCTTCAAACGTCATCACGTTACCTACTTAACTACTGAGTCCTGATAGCCACTTGCTTGTGCAAATGGGTGAAGTTTAATTCACTTGGTATTGTTTTGCCTGCATCTTCCCATTGAGGTTAAGGACTGCAATTGATGAGTCTCTTATTGGCATATGTACATACTGTGTGTATTGCCCCAATATTAAGGCGAAAGGTACTGGATTCGAATCCCAAAGTGAACATCAACATTGAGATATAGGCACATCCAGTTGACGAGTCCTAAATAGGATGAAACGTGCATACTACATTCCACTGCTAGCCACTATCCGTCTTTGTTTATTTATTCATTAATATCTATCGTGCTTTTTCCTATATGATCTTCAATGATTCATCAACTGACTTCTATAGACTATAAAAATACATTTCCATAAGGAACTAAATCTATATCCTATAAAGCATTTAAATAATTGAATAATCAGACAGTTATATTATACACATAGATTCATCTACTATATCTTCAATTACATTACGAAATCAAAATTGTTTCCAACAATTTTTTCAATAATATTTTTATTTTAAATAATGAAATACAAATAGACGTTTTTTTTTTTTGCTTTTTTAAAAATATATATTTATCCATGTTGGTTGCTATGCCTAATTTATCATTGATACCTAGATTATAATTTTAATCTATTGAAGGTGAACACAAAAAAATGGTACCAAAAATAGGGACAATAATAGAAGAAACAAAAAACAAAAACAAATATCCACTGAATTATTCTACAGCTGATTAAGTTAAAATAAATAAGATGTAAACATTCTGTCGGTAATGAATTATTTCTATACATTTAAAGAAACCTAACATACATATATATACAATGAAATAAGGGTACTTCAAATACAATTAAATTAACTAGGTCATATGCGAAGGTGTGCATGTTTTGATGATATGTTTAAATAAACATGTACTTTTTTCATGTATTTATATACATATATGTAAACACCAAATGGGTTTTATTAATGATGCTATTTTCAGAGGATGCTAGAATGAAGAGTTTCATGATTTTTTATAATATCTTATATTTCATAGACTAAATTTTAAAATTAGTTTTTATGATAGTCTGATTGATAACAAATAGTATATTTTTGATTGAGATCATGAGCCGATTGATCTTAGATCACTATTGGAAACCTGGAAACACTGGACGGCCATTCGGCCCTATTGTGGGACTCCTCAGCAGTGCGCATCCACGATCCCGCTCGCCCTGGATTCGAATCCCACGGGCGGGATTGTGGATGAGCACTGCTGAGGAGTTTTCAAAATAGATTGAAACGGCCGTCCAGTGCTTCCAGGTTTCCAACGGAATCATAGCTTTATAAACATAGCTACATCATTTCAGCGTTATTGGTATTTACTTCTATTGGAATGTTGACTAAAATGTCATTGATAAACAACTAATTTATAATTATATTCACATTCTCGAAATCAGTTATATGCTTTTCAATCACTGATCGCTGAATGAAAAATACCGTGTAATAATTTAATTGAAATGGTCTTTATCCTTTATCAGCTGTCCAATATTCCTTAAACCTGCTATAATTAGACTAGTAATTCATCATATTGTAGCACCTCTTCACTGATGATGATTCCTTTTTCTAATAAATGGTTCACAAAATAACAGTCGAAAGCACTATTTCGTCTTGTAAGTACTGAATAAATTGGTTATCATTATAATTCATTATAAAATGGTCAATAGTTATTTGTCCCCTGAGATAATGAAAGCACCATCTCAACACCAACTAATTCACTAGCATACTGTGAATTGCCCATTGTCCAACTGATAAATTCTACATCAAATGAAATAAACTATTAGAAATCTTTTCAATCTTACTGTGTTGTAAGAATGTTTATAATTTCTGTTTGAAGGTTTCTTTCATCAAAACCTGAATTCATTTAGATAAACATTAAAAATCAGTTGATGTTTAGTGAACCTTTATCTGAATCCATTTCGATCGTTTCTGAATACTATCGAAATATACATCCTGACTACTCACGTATACAGTCATCGAATAACATATTTATATAAGCAAAATACGAGAATGTATTTCGAATATGATTATTTCGTATAATCATTGATCCAGACAGACGATCGTAGGAAACGAAGCGAAGAAGAGAGAGAAGTGGAACGGAATGAAATACAGTGGAAAAGGCATGTGAGTCAACTAACTTTACTTAAGCGTTACTCAATATTTATACTTAAGTCTAATCGAAGAAAAGAAAGGAAAAGTGAATAATGAACAAGATCCTGAAACTAGAGCAACCCATGTGAACTCAACATAGAACTAATCACTACACAAGTTATATTATTGATGATGTAAACTACTAAAAACAAAGACAAAAACAACAACTTTGATTTCATTTAGTTATCTTTTAATTGACAATTTTTCAAATTGTTTTGTTCAACCATTTACCCATTCACGACAATGTAATACATCTGTAAATACAATATATGAGTTAAACTAATTTAGATTACAATAGTTGAGATCACTGTAGCAGCAGCCTGAGTAGCAGTAGGTCTCAACATACACAAAGGGAAAAGCAAGATTCTCCGATACAATACAACATGCACCAATCTAATCACACTTGATGGAGAAGATTTGGAAGGCGTAAAATCCTTTACATATTTGGGCATCATCATTGATGAACACGGTGGATCTGATGCAGATGTGAAGGCGCTGGCCGGAAAAGCAAGAGCAACATATTTACAACTGGAGAACATCTGGAAATCAAAACAACTATTTACAAGCCAACACCAAGGTCATAATTTTCAATACAAATGTCAAAACACTTCTACTGCATGTGGTGGAAACTTGGACAACTACGAAAGCCATCATCCAGAAAATACAAGTGTTTATTAACAGTTGTCTGCAAAAAATACTTCAGATCCGTTGACCAGACACTATTAGCAACAACCCATTGTGGGAGAGAACAAACTATATTCCAGTGGAGAAAGAAATCAGGAAGAAACACTGGAAGTGGATAGGACACACATTGAGGAGAGCACCGAACTGTGTCACAAGACAAGCTCTCACCTGGAATTCTCAAGGCCAAAGGAAAACAGGAATACCAGTGAACAGATTACGCCGGGAAATGGAGACAGACATGAGAAAAATGAACAAGAATTGGATGTAACTAGGAAGGTAGACCAATGACAGAGTTGGTTGGACAATGCTGTTCGGAGGCCTATGCTCCATTAGGAGTAACAGGCGTAAGGAATTACTCATGTAAGGTTATTTTTCTCAGTTTCTAGACTCATGAATCTTATAACGTATTCAAAATATCATTTAATTATGCTTACATGTAGTATCGATGACTCCTCTTTTAAACAGTTATATATATTAACGTCAATAAATAAAATATTCTGATAACTTGTTGATGTCAATATGAACCAAGCAGCTCATTCCCAAATGATGGGTTCATTTCACAGTTTGAACAACATTAGGATAGATATATATTCGCCTGATGAATCCTAAAATAGGGTTTATTTATTTATTTTTTATTTGAACACATAAATATTGGCACAAGAGGGCACCAAATATATATGCGCTACACAAAACAATGAGAATGGGAAGAAAAAAAAAGGTAAGGAGCGTAAAAGAGAAAAAGGAAGAACATTAACGACCAAATTAGTGTATGGTAGTGTAATAATAATGATGATAATAATAATAATAATAACAATAATAATAATAATAATAGCAATAATAATAATGGGGGTGACGGAAAGGTACAATCAGAAGAAATCTTTCAGTTAAGGAAGAAGCAACCACTTTTTATGAAGAAAGTAAAACAAGGTTACAGCAAGATCGCCACTGGCTTCTATTCTGAGCCATATCTGATAACGTCTCTAGATACTGTGTTGTACCATCTCTAGGACCCCAGCCAGGGAATCGTGAAAGACCAACACAAGCCAGCCCTTTGCAGCTTTCTTTCATACCATGACATCATGTCATACACTGACCACCTCTCCGCTTTTTCCAACCAGTCACAGAGTAGGCAAATAATGCACGACGAGGAATTCTCTGGGACAACATTCGTAGAACATGTCCAAGCCACCGAAGTCGGTGTTTCAAGATGGTGACACCAATTAGATTAATGTCTCTGTGCGCGAATACACTATGCCAAACCTCCGCATTACTAACATGGTGTTGCCACTGGATGTCAGCAATCCTTCGGAGACAACGATGATCGAACACAGAGAGTCGTCTAACATCCTCAACTCGGACAGGCCAGGTTTCACAAGCATAGAGCAGAACTGCTCTCATCGACGCGTTGTAGATCCGACCTTTTACAGCCAGACTAACATCACGAAGGCGCCAAAGATGGCCCAGATTGGCATAAGCAGCTCTGGCTTTCAATATACATGCAGTAGTTTAATCACTCATGATACAATCAGCACTTATGCAGCTACCTAGATACACGAACTTCTCGACTACTTCTATCTGCTCACCATCCAGAGTGAGTACAGGATTAAAATCCTGCCAGTCGTGTAGAAGTACTTTGCACTTCGAAGGTGCAAAGCACATATCATACCTACGGACACTGATTGCCGACTGATTAAGTGCGGATTGCATGCCTTAGGCATTATCGCCCAGTAAGACAATATCATCCTCATACTCAAGGTCAAGAAGTCCTTCTCCAGGCAACAGATCCACACCACCATTACTTACATCCATCAGAGCTGTTTCCAGAATGTCATCGATGGCAAAGTTGAAGAATAATGGTGAGATTGGGCAACCCTGCCTAACCCCACTGCTCGAATGGAACAATGGAGAAAGGTGGTTGTATGCCCTCACTCTGCCTGAGGTGTTTGTGTATAGGGCTTTTAGGATGTTAATAAACTTCTCAGGCACACCCTTCTTCAATAGACAATCCCAGAGAACAGTTCTGTCCAACGAATCGAAGGCAGCCCTGATATCAAGAAACACTACGATTGTTGGCCTTTGACAAGTATGACGTTGTTCTAACATTGGGCGGAGGGTGAAGATATGGTCAATACATCCTCGGCCGGAACGGAAACCAGCCTGTTTCTCGCGAGTCAATCTTTCTCGGGTTTCGAACAACCTACGAAGTATAACGGAAGCCAATAGCTTGGACGCAATCGGAAGTAGACTTGTCCCCCAGTAGTTGTTACAGAAACGATGTGAATCCTTTTTAAAGATAAGGACAACACCGAATCATTCCATGACGTTGGTACACTCTCTAGCTCCCAGACCTTTGTAAACAACATCGTCACTCCTTAAATAAAAGGATTTCGAAATCGTTGAATAAAACGTTCTACACAGCCAAGCTCCGAATCGTTTCTCTATCCGGTGTTAAGGATAAACTTTCGCTTTGAGAAACATCAATGAGTATCTATAAATTTACTTGCCCATGTGAGGCACGTAACATAGGCCGCACAAAGCGATCACTATCCAAACGTATCTCAAAACACTATCCGGATTGGCTTTTAAAAAAAGAATATAAAACAATTACCAGTTCTATACAAAAGCATTTAATCAAATATGGACACATCGCTACAAAAGGATTCATCTTTTAAAGTAATCTACACAGTCAAAGGAATTGGATCAAAGGAGTGTTGAGTCAATGTTTTATGCATTGCTGAAGCATTGGCGATCCACGAACTTAAGCCTGAACTTTGCGTGTACAAACGATTTGTCCAAACTCATATTCTTCCTTGGCCCTTATTCCCTTAATGAGTATGTTTCGGGTTTTTTTGCTGATTTGATTATTATTGGGTTTTTTAAATTATTGTTTGGCAATTTTAATCTCTAGTCCGTTATTATTATTATTATTATTATTATTATTATTACCTTATAGAAATTTTCTTGATTATTATTCAGTTTATTATTATAACCTTTATGTTTCAGAAGCGGTTTTGTGGAGGTTGAGATAATTTCAATAGTTAAGATCAGGAATTAACTGAAACTAGACCAGCATGGAAAACCTGGAAACACTGGACAGCTGTTTTGTCCTATTGTTGGACTTCTTAGTAGTGCGTATTCACGACTGCACGTCGCGGGATTCGAACCTAGAACCTGTCAGTGTCGCGCGTGAGCGCCTAACCACTAGACCACTGAGCCGGCCGTCATCCAACGGTGTTAATGTCTAACTTCAACCGATCCACGAAATTGCGACACCGAGGTCTAGCTTCAATCGACTCATGATTTCAACTACTGAAATTTCTAAACTCTCCACAAAACCTCTTCTGATAATAATAGTTCATATATAATACTTAGTTTTAGTAGAAAATCATTACCCATTTCTATTTATTATTGCTTTATTTCAATGTCAAATTATCTGTTTAATTATACAATAAGAAATAGTAAAAGGTAACATGATACAATTTGAAAATATTAACAAGTAAAAGAAAATATAACAAAATATCAAAGTACAATAGGTGAAACATACATATTCACACCACCAAATATCCATATCCACACACATACACACATAATAACCTTTACGAATTTGTTATTTACTCTGAAGTAAGGAAAATGTTGATAAATTACCTTGATATAACATTTCCCTAGGTAAAATATTCTGTTAATGATATTTTGTATAGTTTCAGAAAAAAGGTTTATTTAATTACTTTGTGTTATGATTTTTTTACTGTCAGACAATATTAATTATTTAAAATAAATAAATAAATTATTTTAGGAATGTGATTATAATCAACCAATGAAATTACAGTTTTTGTATTTGATACACCCACGCAAATTATGGTTTTCTATTGTATATAACAGAAGGGGTTTTGTGGAGATTTTAGAAATTTCAGTAGTTCAAATCATGAGTCAATTGAAGCCAGACAACCATGGAAAACCTGGAAACAATGGATGGTCAATTCGTCCCATTGTGGAATGCCTCAGCAGTGCACATCCACGATCCCACCTCACGGCATTCGAACACACGACCGACCAGTCTCGCACGCAAGCGCTTAGTTGTTCGGCATTAAATGATGTTGATGTCTAATTTCAACTAATCCACGAAATTGAGCGACACATCCACCATTATCATCAATGAGTTCCTATCTCACAGCACACCCAGTAGAACTCTACTGGTCACTGTTTCTTACTAGAACTCCATGAAATGCCTCTTGAAGTCATACTAGGACGAAACAGCCGTTCAGCGCTCCTAGGTTTTCCATGGTAGTCTAGCTTTAATTGACTTATGATATAAACCAAATATCCTATGGTAATTGTCACCAGCTGAATTTTCATCTTGTTATAGTACTTGTTCGATGTACAAGCTACTTACTTTGTCCTCATTGTTTTAGTCCTAAACTATAGTAATCGTAATGTCCATATCAATAAAAACTAGGATTACTTGATCGAATGTTTCATAGAGATCATATTATTACAAAAATACTTTCATTACAGATTTTTATCAGCACATATTTCATCGAAAAATCAAAGAATATATGAAGCTGACCAGGTAGTGTATTTTAAAATGAATTCCCAGATATTTAAATGGGAAGCATTAAAAAGTAAAATTCATTCACATTTATATTGAGACAGATGCCAATAATGACATTAGATAATCATAAACTGCTTAAATTTTGAACAGATTTAGGCTCAAAGATATCGAAGTGTTGTAATAACCCTGAGATCTTAATATTATAACTTGTGTTATATTATATAAGCAAATAAACTACTAAGATGTCTCAGAGACGAGTGATATATTTCCTTGAATTTCCTGGTTTCCTGTACTTCAACAACTGATATCAGTCTTTGATGTACATTAATTTCAAAATGCCTATGTAATAAAACTTAACTACCAACATATGCCGATAGTGACTGGCTTCAAGAGGTATTTCATGGAGTTCTAGTAAGAAACAGTGACCAGTAGAGTTCTACTGGGTGTGCTGTGAGATAGGAACTCATTGATGATAATGGTGGATGTGTCGCTCAATTTCGTGGATTAGTTGAAATTAGACATCAACATCATTTAATGCCGAACAACTAAGCGCTTGCGTGCGAGACTGGTCGGTCGTGTGTTCGAATGCCATGAGGTGGGATCGTGGATGTGCACTGCTGAGGCATTCCACAATGGGACGAATTGACCATCCATTGTTTCCAGGTTTTCCATGGTTGTCTGGCTTCAATTGACTCATGATTTGAACTACTGAAATTTCTAAAATCTCCACAAAACCCCTTCTAATATTTGGTTTAATTACTTCAACCAAATGTAAAAAGCAATCAAATCAAATTATTAGAAAGCACATTTGATTTAATTAATCGATGTTATATTGAACTAAAACCGATTGAAAAATAGTAAAACATTCAGTATATATGCGGAATCAATTCTAAAATAGATACTCCATGAGAATTACGAAAGTTTGACCAAAAGCTTATTACTTCTGAGTGTTATGTTTACGTTACTTATTACATATATCTGAAAAAAAACACGAGGAATTACTCCGATTCCCACAATGCCAAGGAAAAACATCAACACTGGTATAAGTGAATATTTATTAACTCCAAAACACAACAATCACCCTAATCCAAAATACACTCATTTATATTTTGATTGTACACTCGTTTTCATAATAAATTAGGATGAAATCATATAAATGAAAAATAACCAGAGTTATAACACATCACATGCTACATGTCATGCTTAGCCTAGTTCATGTTAACTGAATACAACAATATCGTATTTCAAATAAACATTGCACTCAAATAAAGTAATGTTATACTGAATAAAATGTCACATTGGAAAACGAAGAAAAACATACTACGCTGATTAATCACCACATTGAATTAAGAATAAAAGTAATCACCAGGGGTTTCGTGGAGATTGTAATAACTTCAATAGTTGAGATCATGAGTTAATTGACGGTAAACAACCATGAAAAACTTGGAAACACTTGAGAGCTGTTTTATCCTATTGTAGGACTCCTTAGTACTGCTGGTCCACGACCCACCTCGCGGGATTTGAACCCAGAATCTATCGGTCTCGTGCTCAAGTGCTTGACCACCAGATCACTGAGCCGGCCGGCATCTTACAGTGTTAATGTCTAACATCACAAAAGCGAGTCACTGTCCACCATTGACATCAATGAGTTACTATCTCACAACTGACCCGGTAGTACTCCAGTGGCCACTGCTTCTCACTAGCATTCATCTTGAAGCTAGCCACTAGTCAACATATGTCGATTAGTATCAGAAGGGGTTTTGTGGAAATTTTAGTAATTTCATTAGTTGGATGCCAGCTCAGTGGTCTAGTGTTTAAGAGCTCTCACGTGAGATTGATAGATCCTGGGTTGGAATCTCGCGAGGCGGGATCGTGGATGAGCACTACTGAGGAGTTCCACAATAGAACGAAACGGTCGTCCAGTGCTTCCAGGTTTTTCATGGTGGTCTAGCTTCATTTGAGTCATGATCTTAACCAATGAAATAAAAGTAATATTGAACAAAAATCACTATGAGTCAAAATATGATTTATATCCTATCATATCACTGAGCTATACACTTAAAGAACCTTTGACCTAAAGCTCTAATCCACAAGGCAGTAGAGCAACATCAGGAGATGCAGTCTCATGGGAGCCAGTGACCAATAATTGGTTCATATGCCATTTATTCCCTCAGAATACTGGAGCCCATGTGCATCATTAGTTTGGATTCAGGGATTTCCAACTCATTTAGGTGGATCCTCCATATCTACCAACCCGGTTAAAGTGCCGGACATTCGCATTTCATCCTCTTAATTTCGTAAACGACAGTAATGCCACTATAAGGCAGTGAGTAGCATTTCCTTGTCAGTGGTTGCATGCAGGTGGCATTTTGTGAGAGAGCTGACTCTCCTCACTCTTGACTGTAGCAGGGCATTTGAGCGGCAATTGATTGAAGGCAAATTAATCATTTCATTTCTTTATGAAATTATACTGATGATAATATCTAATGTTCAAAAGTAACATTTCAAAGATATACACAACATAAGAGAACTAAATCAATTTCACTACTTACTATTTGTAACTACAATAGTATATTAAAATATAGACAAATTTTTATCAAAACTTACCGCTAATGTTCATAGTAATCAATTTCTATATTTGCTTAAATAATAATAATAATAACCTTACAAGATGAATAAATGATTGACTGATAGAGATATTTCATTGAATCCAAGACAGGATGTAGGAGTGATAATACTCAAAGATTAAGATAAGATGAAGAGTTAGATTTAGGCGCCAATTCTTGTTATACCATTTCAACAAGGATTATTCACTACATTTTTTAATTTTCAGTTTATCACTTATGTCAATCAAACTTAGAGAAGACTTCAGTTATGTTTGAGATTCCAACTTCTATGTCATATATCTGATTGTTTATACTGTGAATAGAAAGAAATATCATTCCATATGGAGGTTGTACTTTATCTCTATTTCTTCAATGAATAAATCTTTAAATTATATTATTCTAAATATGAAAATTAAGAGATTTGTTTAAGAAAGTGAAAGTTTTGATTTTAATTGATGGAAATGTAGTGGGTAATATAGAACTATTCTAATCGATGAATAATTTTACAGTAGATTCATTCTAGTTCAGGACTTCTTAACATCTTTCATTTGCACTGTACCTTCAGAATAATAGTTACTTACCTGTTACTCCTTCTCGAGGAGCATAGGAAGCTCATCAACATTCTCTATCTAAACCACAATAAAAACACCGGTTCTCATCAGTACAGAATAGTATCTTCTTATTTTTTAAATTTTTAAATGATCTAAATTAGTAAGGTGTAACATTGTAGGAATGAATATTTTACCTGAGACTGGAATCATTGATATGTATGAACTAGGTCAGAGGCATTATTGTTGAGCTATTAAGTTCGATCACCTCCAGTCATGTGAAATTTTACAGTGTCTAAATCTATGGGAATGGTTCAACTTTACTAGTAAAACTATGATATAGCCAGAAAAGTTCAACCACTTTGTTGTCTGTAAAAATGTAACTGTCACATTAATCATCTTGATATGATGCATGTATGATTAGAAATGAATAGATAGGTGCAGGCAAGCAAATCTTATAATCTTGACAAGTAATTTTCTATTTTGAAGTGGTGGTTGGAGATAGTTGATAGGAAACTATGCATCTAGATTTCTTCCCAGTTAACACATGTCTGCAAAGCGTAGACGTATATTTGAAGGAACTGACGCTCAGCGGCAGATTCAGTTTCATGTCATCCAACTTTACAGTCACCGAGATATTCGAGTCACACATCTTGTGGGACTGAAATGTATTTTTAATTAATCGTTCACTAAGTAATGACCAATGTTATGTGTATCAAGTCCTTCTTAGTACCAATCGAATTCTATTCCTTGTTTTTTATTATTTGAGGCATATCATACTGTCAGCAATAAAGTTGATTATTTGGATAAGATATCTCGACAATAATTTTGTGTTTATCAAGATTAATGCGTTGAATGGTAAACTTACTTAGATTTTTTTCATAAACTTATGTAATCTGCACCATGTGACGACAGAGAAAATGTCCATTTATTCCTTAATGTTTTCATTGGTAGGATGGTTATTGAAGTATAGACAATGTAATGTCACTTAAGATATACTGCTTACAAATATTTCTAAGCAAAGAAGGGGAAAATTATATCAGTTGTACACCAGCAAAAAAGTGTATTTATGAGCAGTCGTTGTTTGCGATTATCGATTAATTCCACCACCAACTAAAAAAATCTACTGCAAAGAGAAAAACTAATTGCACTGCATATCAAGAATACCTCTGTAGTTACAACTAGAATACTGAATTATTTTAAGAATATGTTTTTCGGAACGCAATTTGCAAAGTTGGACAAGCTTATCTCCGTTAACTTATCTCCCTTCAGCAAATACACATTAAAACTCAATCAGCTCCATACGGAAACTACAGTTTAACGTTCCGGTTAACGTCTTTTTAGCAAAGTTGTCTCCTATGGGATAAGGATGCTAACCCTATGCCCAACCCTCCTCCTTTATTCAGGCTTGAGACTGACAGTAACCCTAGAAGAGCTACAGGTGGTAAAACTGGACGGTCGCTTTGTCCTATTGTGTAACTACTCTGCAATGCGTATCCACGATCCCGTTTCACGAGATTCCAATTCAGGACCTATCCGTCTCGCACGCAAGCGCTTAACCATTAGACCACTGAGCTGGTCTGTATTCAATAGTGTTAGTGTTTAATTTGAGCTAATTCACAAAAATGAGCGGCACATCCAACACTGTCTTTAGTGAGTTACTATTATCTCACAACGGACCCAGTAGAACTCTGCTGATCACTGTTTCTTACTAGAACTCCATGAAATACCTCTTGAAGCCAGTTCAATGTAAATAAACAAAACTTCTAAAAATAAACAATATATCAAAAACAATACAAAACAACTTATAAACAAATTAATTAAGTCATTTCACATTTGATAGATAAAACAAATTTACAATACACTAACAGGAAACTTCTTCCTGTAATAAAATTTAAAAAAAACAAAACAATATTGTTCCTTTTTTTGTTTTACAAAGAAAAGCTACAATATGCAACTAATCTAAAAGATACACAGTACATTTTCTATTTCAACTACATATGAAATCGTTATTGAAGAAATTTTAAAAACTAATATTCAAAATCATAAATTATAGGTTACCTATATGAGTCATAAATTATTGATAAGTTAATTTCACTTTCAATAAATTCTATTAATATTGTGGTGTATACTAATTATGTTAACAAATATAAGTAGTACGTAACACCAATTAGAAATGAAATGTCTGATAGAAGATTGAAAAGATCGAATTGAAGAGTATAGAAATATAAACAGGGAGTAATTTTAATAATAACGTAAATGAAAGAACAAAGAAGTTTATAAAAGACATCTGATGAAACGAGTGCAAATGAATTATTTAATGTATGTCTTAACATTTAGACGAAGAGCTTGACATAGACTGCAGCAAAAAAGGGAGTGACACGATGATCCGAACGACCACTTTTTTGTGATTCACCTTATATCAGCCAACATAAGTAGGATGCACCACAATATTACTAATTATACCAGTATTGATACTAGTGATCATAGTTAAGATACAGAAATCATGTTATTGATTATGGCATGTCATTTCATCAACTATATGGATCATATTCGCACCTTAAATATACTACTTACTTATCATAAACACAGTAGTATAGCTTTGTTTAATTGTAGCCTTTCAATAATGACTTGTTCTTTTTCTTTGCATTTCTATTTCCTTTTCACAAAAGCAGAAAATTATTTAAAACAAAAAAAGTAGTAGAGAAAGATAAAAATGGCATCATACTTCAGTATGAATCAGCTTCATGTTTGAAACTTTTTGTAGTCTGTAATTAAAAATAAAAAACAAAAATCAATTGAGGATAAAGTCTACAAATACACACACACACTCTCTCACACACACTCAAACACTCACATTCACATACATATAACAAAATGTAAATTTTTCAAAAAAGAAATCTAGGAAATTTGTACTTTTTTTTCTATCAACATTTATTCATAAATAATATTGGTAATTTGTACTTGATAGAAAATAGACCAATAAAATTGAAAAAGAAGAATAGAAAAAAATAGAAGAGATAAAAGTAGGAGATGACACAGTGTATTGTGTGAAATGACTAAAAAAATCAGACAGACAAAATACAATTTTCATTTATTTTATCAAGAGAAAATATCTTATATGAAATAGCCATTTCTCTTTTATAGTAGTATATTGTCATTTATTAATAGATTGTATCATTGTATTCATTATCTATATATATTGTGTAACTACTCCGCAATGCGTATCCACGATCCCGTTTCACGAGATTCCAATTCAGGACCTATCCGTCTCGCACGCAAGCGCTTAACCATTAGACCACTGAGCTGGTCTGTATTCAATAGTGTTAATGTTTAACTTCAACTAATCCACAAAATTGAGCGACACATCCACCATTGTCTCTAGTGAGTTACTATCTCACAGTTTCAATTGACTCATGATCTCAACTATTAAAATTACTTTAATATCCACAAAACCTCTTCTCCTATATACAGATATTCAGCGAAAAGTATTCAGTTGCTATGCAAATGAACTATATAATAATTTTAAAACTTTTCAAAAAATTAAACCTTTTTACTAGTTTGTTAAATGTCAGAATGTTATTTATGTCAAACTGATATTCTATTAAGTTGATTATTTATTAATTTGGTAAATATTTTAAAACTGATAGGTAATTAAGAAGTGATATAGTATTGTGTAACAATTTGATTGATAAAAATACGTTCAAAATCAATAATTGTAGTACTGTGAAAGCTGTTACTTGGTAATAAATTTTCTTGTATAGTTTAATGAGAGTAGTACTTTTTGTCATAAGGAAAAAACATGGTTTACTATTCACTGAGTATTGTTTGTTTGTATCTTCTAATTAATGTTTAAGACTGCATTTGATCAGTCTTTTATTGGTGTATATGCATCCGGTGCGAATAATCTCGATATTACCTTAAGCCACATACACAAGCCAGTAGATATCAGGACTCAGAAGTTAAGTGGGTAATGCGATGAAGGTTGAACTGAACGGTAGTGTGTTCAAATCTCGGAGTGAACATCAACTGTGAGATATAGATACATCCAGCTGTCGAGTCTCGAATAGGATTACACTGCTAACCACTTTCCATTGTAGTGTCGGTTACTGTGTTAAACCCATATAATTTATTCTAGCTTCTGGAAAGTCAATGTATCCATTCTTCTTCAGTCACGTTTTGATCTTGTTAATTATTCACTTATTAATCCTGAGTGTTTTTATATGAGCGTATGTGTGTTTACATTTTATCCTTCTCACCACATGTCTGTAGGTTATTTTTGTATCATTCTAAATACTGATTAACGCTTGATTAAATAGGAGTTGGCTCACACGACATCTCCAATGCACGTCATTTTGCTTCGCTTTCTTCTCTTCGCTTCATTCCTCTGATTGTCTGTTCAAATCAATCAGTGTACAAAATATATATATTCAAACATCCATTCTCGTATTTGGCTTATTTAATTTTGTTATTCACTAACGTCGATTAATTCGGTAATTGTATATGCGGATTGGTAATATATATATATATATATATATATATATATATATATATATATATATATATATATATATATATATATATATATATATCAATAACAATCAGAAA
The DNA here is from genome assembly GCA_946903255.1 of Schistosoma spindalis. Classification (NCBI taxonomy): domain Eukaryota; kingdom Metazoa; phylum Platyhelminthes; class Trematoda; order Strigeidida; family Schistosomatidae; genus Schistosoma; species Schistosoma spindalis. The sequence continues at coordinate 20,885,423 of OX336418.1, forward strand.
CAATCCAACTGGATTTAGATATAGGTCCACTAAAACATTTTTACTTATAATGATATAGGATGCTTCCCGAAGTAACAGTTGTGTAGACATTTTTAGACATTCACCGAAACGCTCAGCAGACTAAGTGAAATGCCAAGCATCCAATACAGTAAATGAAATTTTTTGTCCCAGTTAACTATGAAACTAAGTTACCTACAAACTATGTATATATGTATATCATCATCAATCCTGACCTTATTTGTCAACTATATTTCATATTTTATTAAAGAAATAGAATGATACAATGATGATGTCTTATAAATAACCCTTCCCCCCCCAAAAAATAACAACAAACAAAACTTCTTCTCATTCATCATATTCAAATTAAAATGATCTAGTGATAATCCTTTATATTTTATGTAGATAATTTGTTTTCCCTCACTTTTTATTCTTTTGAATTTTATCGCCAAACATGTTGCTACATCTTGTGTGTTTCTTTGTTTTCTTTAATACTAGACATTAAAACCGTCGGATGCCGGCTGGCTCAGTGGTCTAGTGGTTAAGCGCTCGCGCGCGCGACTGATAGATCCTTCGTTCGTAATCCCGTGAAGCGGGGTCGTGGATGCGCACTGCTCAGGAGTCCTACAATAGAACAAAACGGCCGTATAGTGTTTCCAGGTTTTCCATGGTAGTCTAGCTTCAATTGACTAATGATCCCAACTACTGAATTATAAAAGTTCAGTAAAAATCTAATATTTCAATAAAAAATAACTAACTAAACATTTTATAATTCGATCCATACAATATTTTGTCATAACTTGAACATAGTTGTATGTTTATTTTCATCGCATTTAGTGAATGACCTTCTTTCATATGGTTTTCTTATTTAGTTGGTAAATGAATTTGACCTATATTTTTGTATCTATCTATCTATCTATCTATCTATCTATCTATCTATCTATCTATCTATCTATCTATCTATCTATCTATCTATCTATCTATCTATCTATCTATCTATCTATCTATCTATCTATCTATCTATCTATCTATCTATCTATCTATCTATCTATCTATCTATCTATCTATCTATCTATCTATCTATCTATCTATCTATCTATCTATCTATCTATCTATCTATCTATCTATCTATCTATCTATCTATCTATCTATCTATCTATCTATCTACCTATCTATCTATCTATCTATCTATCTATCTATCTATCTATCTATCTATCTATCTATCTATCTATCTATCTATCTATCTATCTATCTATCTATCTATCTATATATATATATATATATATATATATATATATATATATATATATATATATATATATATATATATATATTGTAATTGTCGTTTCTTCTGTTCTGTTGAGGAGAATTTACAGTGAATCTAAGAGTAGATGAGGAAAGATAATTCAAGCAAATGCATAAAAAAGAAATGAAGAGTTTTTGTAAATATTTATGTAAAATGAAAATCGTTTCTTAATTCAACTACCTATATGTATTTATTTGAACACATGAATATTAGTAAAAAGAGGCAACGAATACATATGCGCCACACAAGACACTTGATTTGTGTGTGAGCTGTGATACTACCCGGGTGTCTTAACCGAAACATGTGGTTTTCTTAGGGATCACACACGGAGCCTTTGACCTAAAGGTCTGGTCCACAATGCAGTGGAGCAAGGTCAGGAGATACAGTCTCATGGGAGCCAGTGACCAATAATTTGTTCATTTGCCATTCATTCCCTCAGCATACTGGAGCCTATGTGCACCACCTTCCTCCATATCCACTAACCCTGCTCAAGTGCCGGACATTCGCATTTAATCCTCTTAATTTCGTAAACAACAGTAACACCACCAAAAGGCAGTGAGTAGGACTGCCCTGTCAATAGCTGTATACACGTGACTATATTATAGCATTTCGAGAGGGGCAGCTGACTCTCCTCACTGTCGGCCGTGCCAGAACATTCGGAGGCATTTAAAAACGAAAAAATAATGAAGTCTGCGACAATAGATTGAAATTTTTCAAATGAAGTATTTACTGTATAGTTCTCAGATTTGACTATGTCGCGAGAAGGTGGTGAGTAGGACTTCTCTGTCAGTGGTTGTGTGCACGTGACCATGTGAGAGCATACCAAGAGAGAGAGAGAGAGAGCTGATTCTCAAAACACTGAGATATAAGACAAGAGTACCCTGACTATGAAATTATATTCAGTTTTATGTAAATGAAACTGTTATCAAGTACTCTTTGTTTAATAATGATTTCCTAATTTCGTAGTTTACATTAAAAATTAACCTCATAACCACTGAAAATCAGGAAGCCCTGAATAAATGTTTCATCCTGGTGTGGACTTGAAACCTCGCAGACGATAGAAGTCACTACATTTCAGGTCTTATGATAAGGCCATTGAATTGAAACCTTATGGTATAAGTTTCTCATTTTATTCAATTTTTTTGTACTGAGTAACTATCATGAATGGGTATCATTTCTTAATTAAACTCATCTTCGAAATAATGGTATTTCATTCCGAGAGATTCCATAAATTATTGTTTTTTATCTTAAACTTAACTGATTTATACTTATCAAGCCTGTGCTTCATTTCCATTGTTTGTTTCTTATTGTAGTTTGTGTATTGTACAGTTCTTTTGTATTTTTATTCATAAGATTTTTCGAGAACTAAAAATACTAACTGCCAGTATTCTAAAACTCAATCAAGCTATTTGGTCAATCAAATTAGAAGTACAACATATTTTTAAAAACAACAAAGTTCCACTATTTAGTCATATGAAAATGCAAGTTCAAGATATGAATACCTTTTAACATGTTACATACCAATGATTACCGGATAATCGATAATTTTGAATCAATAGCTGAAAATCTAGGATTTAGATGATATCCTACTGATGCTGAGTCCTGATTTTATATTCCTGTTATATCTACAGCTTAGATTCTTAATATATCGCGTATAACTTGGATAACTCGAACGCCAGAACCCACCAAGCCACAAATGAGAAAACAGAAGACAAGTGAAAGGAATGTTATTCCAAAACAATGTCGATTGTAATACAAACTGTCAGGCATTTATGGTTTTTAGTAAAAACTAAATCATCATTATAGTCCTCCAATCCGAATATAAGGGGTTATTAGCTTTTATCCAATAGGGAAGCTACACGTATAGATTCTGGAATATTCTTCCAAAAGATGATTGAATGGAATATCTTCAGCTCTTTCTGAGCTTCTTAGAGCTTCCTCAAGATCACCTGTGAGCCTTCCTCACAGTTCCATAAAGAAAAATCAAGGTTATAGTTTATAATTTAGATTTACAAGATCAAACTATAATTAAATATAGTTTAAACTATGAAAATTGATCACTTATTAATCTACTTTTTGTAGTGATAATAGCATGATAATGTCTAAAATGTTTATAGAGGACAATTAAACATAGGTCAGATTACCAATAATAGTATTATGATGTTGATTTTATTTGATACGCATTACAATTTGCAATTCTCAGCAGGTTTCATATCACAAATAAAACAATAGGTAAGGGCAAACACATGCATGCGAAATGTATCTTTTTTTCGAAAAAAATAATAATCTATACATCTGTGTGATGTGGCTTCTAGTAGAACTTTATTCTCCCTAAGAACCCCATCCCCATCACCACTGATATGGCTACTAGTTGAACGCTAAGTGCTATGATTGGTGGTCGACTGTTATGACTGTGTCACCTGTGATATGTTTTCTTTTTGAACGCCAGATTTGACTTCGAAGTTTCGCTAGTAATCCCGAAAAACGACGACACTATTCGAAAATTCACATTTATTTATACATTGACTGTACACCCATTTTGATCAATAATTAGGATGAAATTACATACATACAAAATACTTAGTTATAACAAATCACTTGCTGAATGTCATGATGAGCATAGTTCATGTTAATTGAATACAAGAATAACGTATGTTTTACAGAACAAAGTGTCACACTGGAAAACAGAAGCAAATACTACACTGAGTAATCATTACATCGAATTACGAACAGAAGTAATATTGAACAAATATCATAAAGAGTAAATCAATCAAATTTTGACTTTTCTTTCCGCCATATCACTGTGTATTAGCAACATGTTCATGAATATAAGATTTTAATCAAATCAGCTCTTACAACTTATTCATTATATCGGATATGTGATAGATATGATATTGTAAAGCCTTTATATTTTTACTTACACGTATAGATTCTAATGTAACTGCATCTAGTTCTACCTGAAAATTTACAAAAAGAAAGATGTTAATAGACTAAATGGTTAGTATTTGATAAAACAATATTTGACAGTGGTTCACATTTCCAACTTAAATGAATTTCGAATACTGAGCTACCATATTTCCATGCAACTAATAGTTTTCCAATACTTCGAATGTGTGGTAGTTACCTATCAATGACATTGGAAGATAGTTATGTAATATATCAAACTAACTAAAATCATAATTGTGAACCATTAGATACCAACACAGTGATCTAAAGTTTAAACACTCACCTCAAGACATGAATGTCATAGGTTCAATCCATTATAAATTCATGGCTTATAAGTGCTGATGTACATCATACTGAGTCAAAATAATTGTTAAGCTCTTCTCTGTTTTTCGTATATGTCAAACTAAGTTCATTTCAACATATAAACTATAAAAACGCATGTAAAATAAGTAAAAAAAATGAATAACTTGAGCTCATAACTATGTAGGATTTAATGGAAATCTATTAAATAAGAAAAAGAGGATTCAGTGAAGAATCATTTACTTAAGCTGTACATTTATATATATAGTTATATATGGAAAATATATGTCTATAGATGGATAGAAAAGATTGCATCATAAAATGGATTCAAGACTAAACAACAAATGAGGTTACGTCCTAATCAAGAGGTAAGCAAGGAAACAATTGACAAAAATGAAGAAAAACGACATTAACACCGTTGGATGACGGCCGGCTCGGTGGTCTAGTGGTTAGGCGCTCACGCACGACACTGATAGGTTCCAGGTTCCAATCCCGCGACGTGCAGTCGTGAATACGCACTACTAAGAAGTCCAACAATAGGACAAAACAGCTGTCCAGTGTTTCCAGGTTTTCCATGCTGGTCTAGTTTCAGTTAATTCCTGATCTTAACTATTGAAATGATCTCAACCTCCACAAAACCGCTTCTGAAACATAAAGGTTATAATAATAAACTGAATAATAATCAAGAAAATTTCTATAAGGTATTAATAATAATAATAACGGACTAGAGATTAAAATTGCCAAACAATAATTTAAAAAACCCAATAATAATCAAATCAGCAAAAAAACCCGAAACATACTCATTAAGGGAATAAGGGCCAAGGAAGAATATGAGTTTGGACAAATCGTTTGTACACGCAAAGTTCAGGCCTGAGTTCGTGGATCGCCAATGCTTCAGCAATGCATAAAACATTGACTCAACACTCCTTTGATCCAATTCCTTTGACTTTGTAGATTACTTTAATAGATGAATCCTTTTGTAGCGATGTGTCCATATTTGATTAAATGCTTTTGTATAGAACTGGTAATTGTTTTATATTCTTCTTTTAAAAGCCAATCCGGATAGTGTTTTGAGATACGTTTGGACAGTGATCGCTTTGTGCGTCCTATTTTCTTCACTGAATTCTCTTTTTTCTTATTCAATGATATATATATATATATATATATATATATATATATATATATATATATATATATATATATACCCTATGCCCAAACATTATCATGTTTATACGACAATGAATAACATTCCAAATCATACAAATGATATGACGAATATCATGTCAAAATTTATCATTATTATTATTATTAACCCTTTTGTAAAGTTATCGGCGCCTATAAAAGTAACAATGAAAAATTACACATAAGTATATACGTAATAAAAATATTTTTTGTTGTTGTTGTTTGTTTCCAATGGGGGAATGGGGGGAGCTAAGATAAACTTTTTTTCTTAAAAACATTTTTTCATTCAATTTATATCGTATTATAGACATTGATATACTGAATTCAAGTTTGATTTTTGTTTGTTTGAATATTAAACGTTTTATTTTTCATATTATGATTATTGTATACAATGAATAATTATCAATTAAATTATTGAATTCATTATTTTATTAAAGTTAACATTAATCTCTCATTAAAAGGAAACTTGAAAGTTGAATACAGATGTATATATATATATATATATATATATATATATATATACAGTTGCCGAGATGAAATTTTTTTCTTCTCTTTATGTTGTTACTTTATCGTTTATTTTAAGTTTTCATTATATTAAATAGTTATTTCCTGTGAATTCGTATCTAGTTGTCAATGATGTTGATTGTTTTGAATATATAGGGAATATGAAATAATTTATGATGAAGGTATATCACTTACTTACTTACTTACTTACGCCTATTACTCCCCATGGAGGAGCATAGGCCATCCAATTCTGTCCTGGATAATCCTTTCCAGCTCTTTTCAGTTGTTATTCATCCTTTTCATATCCGCTTCTATTTCTCGACATAATCGGTTTTTTGGCATTCCTCTTTTCTGCTTCCCTTCAGGATTCCAAGTTAGGGTTTACCTCGTAATGCATTTTAATGATTTGCGTAATGTATGTCCTATCCATTTCCATCGTCTTTTCATAATTTCATCTTCATCTGGAAGCTGGTTTGTGCTCTCCTACAGTAGGCTTTTGCTGATGGTATTCAGCCAATGGATGTTGAGTATCTTGCGTAGACAACTATTTATAAAAACTTGTACCTCAGATGGTGGAGAAGATTTGTAGCTCAGGTGGATGATTTTGATAAAGTTTTGTTCTCTGAGCTGGATGGTTTGGTCGTGGAGCTTTCATCGTTCAACTTCTATCTGAAGTTTTTGCTGATGATGTCGTTCGGAAAAACGATGAAAGCTCCACGACCATACCATCCAGCTCAGAGAACAAAACAAAACCTTGTACCTTCTTCATAATGGTTGTAGTAGTTCTGGAAGTTTCAGCTCTGTACAGTAGAACTGTCTTGACATTCGTATTGAAGATTCTGACTTTGATATTGGTTGAAAGTTATTATTGTTATCATTACTATTAGTAATAATTTTAATAGTTGAAATCATGAATTAATTGAAACTAGACCACCATGGAAAACCTGAAAGTACTGTACGGCCGTTTCATCCCATTGTGAGACTCTTCAGCAGACCTTGAGCGTTCGCGTGCGAGGCCGATAGGTCCTGGGTTCGAAACTCTCGAGGCGGGATCGTGGAGACGCACTACTGAGGGGTGACACAATAGAACGAAACGGCCGTCCAATGTTTTCAGATTTTCCATAGTTGTCTAGCTTCAATTGACTCATGATCTCAAATACTGAAGTTACCATATGATTCATAAAACCCTGCTTCGGATATTATTATTAATTTTATTTAGTATCATTTTTTGGTACAATATTGAATTCTCAGCACAAAGTATTTCAACGAGCTTCTATTTCTTACTTCTTCGTCGATCCTGACGATAAATATTGAGTGATAGTCAGTTAAAAGTTAGCATGCCAGTCAATTGACATCTAAATAATGTACATTCTTTTCGCTACATATTACCAGCAACCATGATATCTATGATTGAACCTTTTGTAACCTGTACAACGAAAGTTTGTACACTTTTTAAATATGTACCTGAATAGGTTATAGGATTAATAGACATATTGATGTAATAAAACAAACAAAATTAGACAACATTTTGTAATATTTAGATGTCAGGAACAAGATGCTCAGTTGTTCAAACAAACTACTATTGATACCAAATGGACATTGCTAAGATTGAACGTTGGTTAGTGTTATAAAGTCTTATATAATTGAATATTCTTTCATGATTTTTTTTATATCAAATGTCGTACTAAGTCTATGTATTAAAAAGGTAAACAAAACTATGTTAATGAGTCTTGAATAATTTCTAAACAAAATTATGTTGTGAAAAAAAAGCTTAAAGAATATACTTAATCGAATCAATCATTCGTTAGAACCCAATGGGGAAATCGGCATGTATTAAATCAAGTATATTATGTAATATGTTTGTGAGTGAGAAAAGATACTAGCTAAGTTTTAGATGATATTTGCTGGTAGACTCGGATGTTATTTGATCTATATAATGAAAGGTAAATGAAAATATCAAGTTAAGTTCATAGTCTTTAATGAGCTGTTTAAAAAAATTGCATACAGATTATAGAGTAATAAGTTACTAGTTGAATATTCAGAGGTTCGAACCATATTTTACTTCATTTATGGTATTTATTTAATAAAGTGATGGGATTTGGTCACAGTTTAGAAGAGTTTCAGAAATATATAACTTCAATTCAATCCAATATGTTTACGTAATTAAATATGGAGGCTAATTGTGTACGCTTAATACTTGTTCACAGAATAATCTAATCCAAAACACTACCAATCAGCTGTAGTTTATTTACCTGCCATACAAATACGATCAGACTGAAAGACAAACGTTTATATGATAAAGATAATCAAAGTTACGAAGTATTTAATAAATCTACATTGCTAGAATGGGTTTTGTGGAGAATTGGTAATTTCAATAGTTGAAATTATGAATCAATTGAAGCTAGGCTACCATGGAAAACCTGGAAGCACTGGACGGCCGTTTCGTCCTAGTATGGAACTCCTCAGCAGTGCGCATCCACGATCCCGCCCCCCGCGGGATTCAAACCCAGGACCTATCAGTCTCGCGCCAGGCGGTTAACCAACTAGACCACTGAGCCGGCATCCAATGGTGTTAATGTCTAACTTCAACCAATCCACGAAGCTGCGCCACCGTCACCATTGTCCTCAGTGAGCTGATATCTCACAACAGACCAGTGCTTCCAGGTTTTCCATGGTGGTCTAGCTTCAATTGATTCATGATTTCAACTATTGAAATCTACATTGATCTTTCTCAAGTGTGTGGTGTATAAAATGACTACTTAGATTTAATTTCAATAATGCAACGAGAAGATGAAGGTTATCAGAATTATGTGATGATATAATTGCGTAATACATTTTGAACAATCTAATCACGCATCTATACTTGTTAAGACATTTTATATGAAAATTAGGTTAACTAGACGGGTTAAAGGTAAGCCGTAATAAAGAAAAATAAAGTACACAAAAACAATGTGATAACCACTCTGGATCATAAATAAGAATTACCAGGGTAGGTTAAGTTTAAGAACAAATTGTCTTTGAACGCATAAAGGGGTTTTAGTTTCCGTATTGTCAAGGCTTCAATAAACCTTAATATACGTCCTTGAAGGATTTTGTATAACACTATAAATGCTGACTAGATATCAACCTTATGACCAGTCTCAATCAAATGTTTCTCAATGAAAGATAATATCCATCTATTCTGTGATCTTATTTGACCATTGGAATTCATTTACTTTTAGTGAAATATTAATTAGGTTGAAGCTTAATGTCACTCGTATATCAGTCCGTTGAATAGGAGACAAAAAAACAAGAAACGTCCTTGAAATATTCAAATCAAAATTCATCCAGAATAAGTCCTATCAACATTGAACTTTTCTATTTGTTTTTAATACCTGTCTCATTTATTACAATTGTTTTGAACTTTGATCTATTTTATAACTTAAAGAACGTTTATCATTTTCTCTAAATCTATAATCCATTTTGAATGTTTCAGCGAAAATGAAAAAGTATAAAACTGTAATCATTGACTTTCTGATTATTATTTACAAATATGTTTAAATTTAACAACCATAACAAGACTAACGGTACAATTCCTTTTGTATAAATGTGGTCAAAAAGTTAGTTCATCAAGAATACTTTCGTGCTCAAGACTGATACCATCTGAGTTCCAATCCATCAAGGCGGAATCATGGATGTATATTTTTGAAGAGTCCCATACTAGAACGAAACGATCGTTCAGTGCTTCTGTGGTATGTACTACTGATATACACATAAGTAGTACATAACGATAATCAGGAATAGAATATATTTTAGTAGGAGATTGAGAAAGAAAGGACGGGAACGGAAAGCAATTGGTATCAAAATACAGGAACAATGAAATCTGAGACAATGGATTGATATTTTGCAAATTAAGTATTTACATTATTATTCTCAGATTTTAGTGAGATGTTCTATAATTTCGTATTCAAAAACATTCAACTGTCCTTACTTGTTTTCTTTCTTCACTACACTTCCAGGTTTTCTAATGAGAGTCTGGCTTTAATTAACTCATTAATTAAGCTATTCAATCAATAAAATCTTAACAAAATTCTTTTCTGATAAAAATACAATAATTTCAATGGTTGATGTTATGAGTCAGTTGACGCTAGACCACCATGGAAAACCTGAAAGTACTGGACAGCCATTTCGTCCTATTTTGGGACTACTCAGCAGTGCAGATTCACGATCTCATCCCCCACGAAATTCGAACCTAGGACCTATGAGTTTCGCGCGCGAGCGACTAAACACTAGACCACTGAGCTGGTCGGCATCCAACTGTATCAATGTCTGACTTCAACTAATCCACGAAATCGAGCGACACATCCACGACTGTCATCAGTGAGTTACTATCTCACAACAGACGTGGTAATGGCTTTTCACTGGAACTCCAGGAAATACCTCTTGAAGCTAGTCACTAGTGAGCATATGTTGATCAATATCAGAAAGGATTTTGTGGATATTTTTGTAATTACTATAATATCCACAAAAGCCCTTCTGATAAAAATACATTAGTTCCTAGTTGGTAATGTTTTAAGTCATTGAAAAGTAGTAAAAATTTACTCTCGTCTTATATATATAAATATATTTATAGAATAGGAGAATCAAGTAGGTAAACAGAGAGATAAAATGATTATGTCGCCTAATATTTGTACACAAATGTAGTATCTTACATATCGAAATTTATTGATTTATTTTATATCTAATATAGATATTTGTAATTAATGAGATATGGTTACGATTCATTTGAACGAATTCTATCCTAGAGATACAATATAACAGAGTATTTAATAAATAATAATAATAATATACTTCTATATCATTTATGCTATTAGACCTACATCTGAATTGAAGCAAAATAATTTGAATGTTCAACATTCAAGTTACCGGATATTAGTAAAATAAACAAACAAAAAACCCCTCCCCATTTTAGTCTCATTTTCATTTTGATTACTGCCAGAAAAATAAAAAAATGGAAAATTCTGAATAAATAGTAACTAAGTTGGTACTAATGAAAAAAATTTCTTTTACTTTTGTAAGTATCCATAACAATTATCAGTAGTTTAATTTTAAAAAAAGACAGACTTAAGCATAGTAAATGGGTTTTTTTAATAAAAAAAACACAAAGAATATGATTAAATTTAGTTAGATTGAAATAAGAAAAGGAGACATGGAGAACTTCTCGGTGGGTGGAATAAAGTAAGTCATAGTTCTATAGGATAATTTGTTTAATAGTCAATTACTTTGAAGTTAATCAATGATTCAGTAATCATCATGTTTATTTTCTATGATATACAATATTCATAGTAATTCAAATGTATGAATTCAATTATTAAATTATTATACCATCTACAGAAACCATTCTCGGATTGTAATCATCATATGCTCATTAGTGACGGTCTCCAAGAGATATTTCTTGGAGTTCAATTGAGAAGCAATAACCAGTGGAGTTCAATTGGGTCTGCTGTGAGATAATAACTCATTGATGACAATGGTGGACGGTGGTTGGATTTCATGGATTTGTTGAGGTTAGACGCTAATACAATTGAATGCCAGCTCAGTGGTCTGGTGGTTAAGTCTCGGCACACGAGGTCGATAGGTCATAGGTTCGAATCTCGTAAGGTGGGATCGTAGATACGCACTGATAAAACGAAACGACTGTTCAGTGCTTCCAGGTTTTTCATGATGACCTAGCTTCAATTTACTCATGAATTCAATTATTAAAAATATATTTGTTAACTGAACTTGAACATAATAAGTCACTAGATTTTGAATAAATAGTTTCAAGGTAATAAACCACATGAGATTCAAAGGTTTTGAGCAGTCAGATATTATAAATGAGTTACATAATACAAGTTAAAGTAATCAAAAAATTAGCTACATTACTTGTAAGAGGTAATGTTGATATTAGGAGCTTTCTATAATAGTGATAAGTGGAATATGATTTATAACCATGTAATGATAGTTTAAAATTAAGTGATTCAAGTACAATTTATTTTTGCATGCAGTTATGGATGGACATCCTTATAGAGTCTAAAACTTGAATAATAATATCACTTTAATGTTTCCAAGTTTAAATTGATTTCAAATTATGATCAATAATCTGCATAGAATTTATTAATCTCTTGTTATATTGTCTTTTATCAATAAACTAAATCTTAGAAAGTCAAATGGAATTTTTCATTGTTGAAATTGATCTATATTCATGTTAACATACAAATGTTTTCCTTATGGTTTTAGTCAAGTTATATTTGAAAACCACCAGGAGCAGAACCCATAACGTATATTTGTTCCATTTAGTTAGAAGTATATTTGTTTTAATAGTTCAGACCATGAATCAATTGAAGCTAGATCACCATGGAAAACTTGGAAGCACTGAACGGCCGTTTCGTCCTATTATGGGACTCTTCAACAGTGCATATCCACGATCCCACCTCTCGGGTTTTGAACCCAGGAATTATAATAGTATTGATATTTTTTATTTCAAATCAAACGAATTGAACTAATTGACAAAAATTATTTAAAAACGTCTTCTCTTGCAACTTAATGTCCAATAAATAACCAGTTAGAATTATTAGATACTAAATAGCTGCTTCTTTTTGGTCTCTAGTTTTCTCAGTAGTGAATGTGTACTACTCGTTTAAGAATCTAATTGTTAAATTTCAGTGTAATATTTTAACTTTTAGAAAAAATGAGACATGATTCATTAATTCACATTTTCAATTGTAATCAATTCATGATATGTAGTAACACTGATCAATGACAAAATCAACTTCAACTTGAACTCATCTCGTATGCGCAATCATTGGTTCAATGAATAAAACCCCGTCACCATAACAACAGTCATACTGGTTTCTACTCATTCAGTACAAATACCTTTATTTCATAGAAGATTATTCATGAACCGAATACATTAGTAGCAATAAACTGAAGTCACATGATGAAATTAAAATGATGAAATTACATTATTTTACTCATAGTGACATTTTTCTGTTAGGCCTCGATAAGCATAATGCATGGTAAATTTGGGATCTATTTATGGACCAATACTAAACGTATATTTTTGTCGTATAGTTGTTAAATAACTAAACTATTTATATTCCTCTTATTATAAGCTTTATTTTGACCTATGAACCACTATTATATGTTTTACCATTCTTGAATTATGCTCTGTCTATTAGTCACTGCCTCCCACATTCACAGCCACATTTGGCTAAATCCTGTGCAAATGTTATTTTCCATTTTATGGTACGATGTGGTCTGTTTGATTGGTATATAAACTGTTATAATTCTCTTTTACTGTTATAACTCAGCTATTCCTATTGTTTAGTGTTCTCGGACACCAATTCATTCGACAAGTCCCCAAATCAGAACACGGTTGACAGGTAAGAGATCATATTCCAAATAACAAGGTTAGATGGAAGTAAGAAGCACAATAGGAAAAATGTTAGTATATTTATAGTTTTTACATGAGAATATTTCTAGAGTATTCTCGACTAGCGCAAGAATTAGCCAATCAGCGTGTACCAAAGTAGTCGTGCATCGAGCATGCTTTAATCCAATCTATGTCCCGCTAACATAAACCGAGTATGTTTGAAATACATGATTCATATTACAGAGGCTGAGATTGGTGTTTTGGACTTAACTGGCTGGGCAAGGCAGGAAGCAGGACCAATAAGGACTCTAGACTGCTCGTACGGGTTTACGCGTCATTGATTCGATCGATAAGTCACAGCTCTCTAATCAGCGGTCACAAGTTATAACAGTACCATATTACTTTTATTTTTAATTCAATGTGGTGATTAATCAGTGTAATATTTGTTTCTGTTTTCTAATGTGACATTTTGTTGTAACTCTGGTTATTTTTCATTTATATAATTTCATCCTAATATATTATGAAAACGAGTGTACAATCAAAATATAAATGAGTGTATTTTGGATTAGGGTGATTGTTGTGTTTTTTTTGGGGTTAATAAATATTCACTTATACCAGTGTTGATGTTTTTACTTGGCATTGTGGGAATCAGATTAATTCCTCGTCTTTTTTTAAGTATAAGTAATAAGCGATTTTGATATACATAATGACATAGGTTTCAATCATGAGAAGTGAATTAATTTCAAACCCATGAATACTTCTTTCCAAAGTTTAATAAATCTTGAAAAAAAATACCGATTAACTACAACATCCCAGTATGGTTAGAATATTTCTTAAAAATTCGATTGATTATGAACAATTAATTACTTTATAGACAACGGTGGACGGTAGCTCTATTTCGAGAATTGGTCGAAGTTAGACATTAACAGCGTTGGATGCCGGCTCAGTATATTTAGTTATTTGAACACATAAACATTGGTACAAGAAAGCACTAAACAGATATGTACCACATAAATCATTCGACTTGTGTTAGGGCTGTGATACTACCCGGGTGTTCGAACCGAAACAGGTGGTTTCTTAGGAAGCCACACTCAAGACCTTTGACCTAAAGCTCTAATCCACAAGGCAGTAGAGCAACATCAGGAGATGCAGTCTCATGGGAGCCAGTGACCAATAATTGGTTCATATGCCATTTATTCCCACAGGATACTGGATCCTATGTGTACCACTGGTTTGGATTCAGGGTTTTTCAACTCATTTAGGTGGATCCTACATATCTAACAACCCGGTTAAATTGCCGGGCATTCGCATTTCGTCCTCTTAATTTCGTAAACGACAGTAATGCCACTAGAAGGCATTGAGTAGGACTTACCTGTTAGTGGTTGTATATATATGGCCATGTGAGAACATTTCAACAGGAAGAGCTAACTCTACCCATTCTCTGCCGTACCAAGGCATTTGTGCTCTCAGTAGTCTAGAGGTTATGCATTCGCATGTGAGATCGATAGGTCATAGGTGGGATCTTGCGTATGCACTGATGAGGTAATCCCTTACTAGGACGAAACGATAATTCAATACTTCTAGGTCAAGTTTCAATTGACTCATTAATTCAACTATTAAATTGACAACAACAAAAAACAAATTAAATAATCATGATTTCCAATGAATAAATAAGAATTTAATTTAAAATTCGACAAAATTATCTACAAAAGAATTATAGAAAAAGTAAAAGAAAGATAATTAATCATTTCATTAATGACTTATCTAATAAATAATAAAATAGACTTGGTAGAAGTTGTGTTTTTTTCATTAAAGAAAATAAGAAAAATATAAATAAATTTCAGTTATTATTATGATTATTATTTACAAAATGATTTTCAAAAGTAGAAAAAAAGAAGAAAAAGCAAAAAAGAAAAGAAGGAAAACACCAGCAACAACACTGAAATTGAATTATAATTGTCATAAAATTCACTCAAGGGATTTGTCCTGAAATCGATTCAGTACATATATATATATATATATATATATATATATATATATATATATATATATATATATATATATATTGTACACTTTCATAATAAAGATTTATTATTCACAAATTAAAATATACATCTTTGATTAATAGTTAAACCAAGTGTGAAATTCCAATGATTTGGATGTGTGTGTGTGTGTGTGTGTAGGAGGGACACATAGAGAGAGAGAGAGAAAGAGAGTGGGGCAAATGAAGTTTCAATTTTTCTGTTTAACAAACTAAAGAAAAACCCAATCCAAATGACATTAAACTAGTTCAAAGTTCAATTGTGTGATAATCAAATAATTTCTGACAGTGTTCTCTTCAATTTGTAGTTCAAATATAACGAAATAATGTTGGTCAGTCTTTATATAAATAAATGACAGACACAAACTTGTACGTGAGTGCGTGTGTGTACTATTATTATTATTTACATAAATTATTATTGTAAATATTTATTGTAGAATACCTGAAATAGCTATCAAAAATTGGTCAGTTCATGGTTTCAGCTTAACTCAACTATCTTTAAAACCATTTCCTGATAATCATGGAATAATTGACCACATTGTAGTAACTACTATTTATATTATAAGCAAAGATGGACGGTAGCTAGCAGTGGAATCCAGGACTCGCGTTTCGTCCCATTTGGGAGTCGTCGGCTAGGTGTACCTGCATTCCACAGTCGATGTTCACTCTGGAACTCGAATCCAGTACCGTTCACTTCAAAAGCCATCACGTTATCCACTTAGCTATTGAGTCTTGATAGCCACGTGCTCGTGCAATGGAGTGAATTTTACCATCTGTATTGTCTAGTTCTTAGTGGTCATTGTTTTCCATCGATTAAATGGTGATATGGCCAATAGACTAAGTGACTAGATGTTGAAGTGCATTATGTTTGGTACGAAATAGTTGGAAATAATTATTAATTAGGTCTCGATAACATGATCTCAGTTAATATTTAGAAATCAGCAGACAAATATTTCTCAGTCTTTACCTAAATAACTCAGTCGCAGCGTCTGTGACCGTGACCTTAGATGACATGTGTTCAAACTTTAACTAAATTTTAACGATTGAATTCATGAGTCGATATAGGTTAGACCACCAATGAAAACTTGCAAGTACTGGATGGCAGTTTTGTTCTAGTATGGGACTTCTCGTCAGTGTACATTTACGATCCCGCAGGTTCGACTCTAACCCAGGATCTTCAGTATCGCGCGTGAACGTTTAACTTTTAGACCATTGAACTGGTATTCAACGGTGTTAATGTCTAACCTCAACCGATCCACCAAATTGCGCGATCATCTTTCATTCTCTGAGTTAGATACCTGTCTCTAAACAACAAAAATGAGCCCCACAGGTCACGGTTTCTCACTAGAATTCCGAGAATTCCATCACGAAGTTTGTCACTAGTGAGCACATGGTAATTATCAGTATGTGACTGTAGAAATTGTTAAGTTTTTGATTGAGATCATGAACTGATTGATCCCACGAGCGTGATTGTGAATGCGCACTGTTGAGGAGTCCCAAAACAGGGCGAAACAACCGTCGAGTGCTTCCAAGTTTTCAATGATCGGCTAACATCAATCAATATATGATCTCAATCAAAAACTTAATCATCTCCATAACCCAATACTGATATTTGTTAGTTGTAAGTAATTTACTGATAAAAGAATACTAACTTGGATTTCAACGAATTTTAAATTGAAGTTATTTTTTCATTGTTGTCAGAGAAATCTGATGAAACATTAGAAAATTCTTGAATAGAAAAAACTCTACACGTATAAATTAAACATTTAAACAGAATAAATAGTTTATTCTGTTTGTCATTCATTGGATTAATGACTAGTTTATTCAGAGAAAAATTCCCCCAGTTATAGTTATATCGTTTATTCTATGAAACAAAACACACACATCTGTCATATCTTTTATCTGGTTAGGGCATCAATGATTTATGTATATTTGCATTCGTGTACATGTTTCCCTATGAAAGCAACGTATAACAACTAAATGTCATTCATTCAATTGTGTACATACTGAGTTTAACCTACATTAAAGAAAATGACACATGTATATATATATATATATATATATATATATATATATATATATATATATATATATATATATATATATATATATATATATATATAGGCTATTTAACACCTTACTATGGAAACTGATTTTTTTGACTTGGAAAAATGAAAGAAATAATCCAATATCTCTAATGTATAAAGTTCATTTGATACTGTATATGATTTCCAATTTTACTAATGTAGACTACGTGTGATCCATTGATGAATCTCATACGATCCGGAAGATCATTTCAAGATGTACTTAGAAGCTACATACAATTAGATAATTCGAAATTGTTTTAAGAAAATCTGTATTTCATGTTACAATCTAGGAGAATTTTCCATTGAATATATTTTTTGTTCTCATCGAATAGATTATAATCTATCTAGTTAGATAATTGTGTTCTTTATTTCCTTGAACATTAATGCATTGAAACTAGGATCTCAAGTAATATAGTTTAATATATTTTAAATTCACCTCATTGCAGAAGCACGTGGCTATTAGGACTCGGTAGCTAAGTGGATAACGTGATGATGTTTGAAGCGAATGGTATTGGGTTCGAGTTCCAGAAAGAACATTTACTGTGAGATGCAGGTACATCTAGCTGACGACTCCCAAATGGGGCGAAACGCGAGTCCTGGATTCCACTGCTAGCCACTATTCATCTTTATTTAATATATTTTAAGTCCAGAGTCAATTTATGTATTTTAACAAACGAAATACTATTTGATTATAATATACTGATGAAAAATGATGCAAATTTTCAATAAGAAACGAATACTGTACTTCGATTATTTGACTGATTTTCATTAAGTTTTATAGTCTCTATGGAAATTGTTTAGATACTCAATGAATATATGGATCTATTAGGATACCGATTTTTGTTTAAGTAATAAAGTATACATATATGACTATTTAATAGTTCGAATGTATGATGAAAAGAATTTTACTTAAAAAGAGTTGTAGTGGATGAAGAAGCCCAAAACGTGCTCAATAGAAGATTTAAACTTAATAATCCAGTTAGATTGTTCACACTCTAAATCCTAATATTGTTAGTTTAAGGTTTCTTTTTAAACTAGGACACAAGGTCTCTTATTCATTAGTATTCTTAGTTGTACACATAAATGAGGTTGAATGCTGATGAAACCTCATCTTAAATGAAAGTTTAAATTTTCAACTTGTTCTGTAGAAGTTAACTTTTATCCGAATACAAAGGTTTAGACAAATTTCAGTATTTGCTTTAAAATATCTGTTATTTGGTGTTTTATGGTAAAGAACAGATTGTTTTTAGTATTCTCAACGTACAACACTTTACACTCATTCGAAGTTACAGTGTGATGTATGCTACTTATGTCTATAGACATATGTAGTATGTAACACTAACAGAAAGTGGAATGCCCAGCAACAGAAATTTGAGAAGATTGATTCGAAGAGAACGGGAATGTAAACGGAGAGCAATAGCAATAAAGGAACGATGAAGTTTGAGACAATTGATGGAAGGTTTGCATATGAAGCATTTATTATATGGTTTTCACATTTTAGTTATTCTGGTAAGCGTTTTTTTATTAAGTTAGTTTTCTACGGGATGGAGACGCTAACCCCATGCCCAACCCTTCTCCTTTACTCGGGCTTGGGACCGGCAGTAACTCTAGAAGAGCTACAGGCGGAACTCATACGACGGACTACAGTGCAAAGCAGTGCATGGATGACAGCTGACAGACGCATTCCAAGTAAGGACCGGAGTCAGAAAAGGTTGTCTACTCTTTCCCTTCCTCTTTCTTCTGGTGGTCGACTGGATTATGAGGGGAAAATACAGAATACAATGGACAGCTCAGAACCAATTAGACGATTCGGACTTCGCAGATGACCTAGCCCTCCTATCTCATACACACGAACAAATGCAGATAAAGACAGTCAGCATAGCAGCAGTCTCTGCATCAGTAGGTCTCAAAATACACAAAGAGAAAACCAAGATCCTCAAACACAACACGGAGAACAGAAATCCAATCACTCATGATGGCGAAACTCTGGAAGATGTGGAATCCTTCACATACCTGGGAAGCATCGTCGATAAGCAAGGAGGTTCAGATGCAGACGTAAAGGCGAGGATTGGCAAAGCAAGGACCGCATTCCTTCAATTGAAATACATATGGAACTCAAAACAACTTTCAACCAACATCAAAGTCAGAATCTTCAATACGAATGTCAAGGAAGTTCTACTACAACAACCACCATCAAGAAGGTGCAAGTATTTATCAATCGCTGTCTACGCATGATACTCAACATCCATTGGCCGGATACCATCAGCAACAGCCAACTGTGGAAGAGAACCAACCAGCTTCCAGATGAAGATGAAATTATGAAAAGAAGATGGAAATGGATAGGACATACATTACGCAAATCATTAAAATGCATTACGAGGTAAACCCTAACTTGGAATCCTGAAGGGAAGCAGAAAAGAGGAATGCCAAAAAACCGATTATGTCGGGAAATAGAAGCGGATATGAAAAGGATGAATAACAACTGAAAAGAGCTGGAGATGATTGCCCAGGACACGGTTGGATGGAGAATGCAGGTGAGCGGCCTATACTCCTTCACGAGGATTAACAGGCATAAGTAAGTAAGTTTCAAATTTTACCAAAGAACTCGGTAATTTTGCATTGAATCACAAACTAATTATCCGCAACTGAATGACCGTTTGCTTCAATAGTATCAGTGTGTACCCAATGTAGCAAATAAAGCTAAGGAGTCCCGTACTAGGCCGAAACGGCCGTTCAGTGCTTCCAGGTTTATAATGCTGGTCTAACATTGATCAATTCATGATCTCAATCAGAAGTTAAGTATTTAATCATTTCATTTAGTTATTTCTTAATTAATATATTAGTGTTTATTGTAGTTTACCCACTAAAGAATGGTTTTTAGTTATTAGTTGTGTATGATATGATGGTGTGATCTGTTAACTGTTAAATGTTTTATAATCATCGGTCGAAACCAAATAATATGTAGCTTGATAAAGACCAGGAAGGATACAAACTTGTAATTCCTCTGAATCTTAACAAAGATTTTAATACAACCCTTTCATAAACAATTACATTTATATTGAAAAGTGGTTATTGAAGCTTTAGTTGGTTCTTCGAAA
Source organism: Schistosoma spindalis (assembly GCA_946903255.1). Classification (NCBI taxonomy): domain Eukaryota; kingdom Metazoa; phylum Platyhelminthes; class Trematoda; order Strigeidida; family Schistosomatidae; genus Schistosoma; species Schistosoma spindalis. Next base: position 20,906,277 of record OX336418.1, read on the forward strand.
GCTGATGATAACAATAACAAACATATCTCCTTGAGAATCAATTTTCTTTTCATCGATAACTTAATAAATTTCTGATATAAACTTCGTTTCTATTACTTACAGGTGTCGGCTAAGCATCCATTATTAACCAAAAGAGCACCAGGGATCTGTTTTGTTTTAGTTTTGGGTCACTATTTAGTGTGTCTACATAACTTCAAAACAGAATCGTATCAAAGCTATTTAGCTAATAATGATTTCTGTATAAATAGATTGTCATGCCTGCTCTTGTTATTTGTCAGTATTCACTAAATATTTATAATAATCAGTTGAATGAAATATCTAACAATGTGATACAGAGTTATTTCAAACTAACTGCTAAAATATACAGCTATTCTAATGATAAAAAATCTGATATCTAACTTGAGTTACTGAAATGATCGACTATTTTCGATATGTACCCAACTGTAGCAACTGCTTATTTCATTGTTATCCTAATGCATGGAGAAGCGAAAAACATATCTGTCTGAAAAATTTAATTGAAATCGTGAATTGATTGAAGTTATACCACCGCTGAAAATCGGGAAGTATTGGACGGTCATTTCGTCCTAATATGGGATTCTTCAGATCCGAGGAGGATTCGAAACGGTCATCCAGTGCTTCCAGGTTTTCACTGGTCGTCTAACATCAATCAATTCATGATCTCAATCAAAAACTTAACAATCTCCACAACCTCATACTGAAAAATTTAAAACATAGATTTTTAAACAAAAGTTCTGTCGTGGCTGGTCTTATGTCGAGCCCACATAGCTTATTCTTGCTTCTGGATAAACCGATTAATTCATTCTTCTCAAGCTACATTTTGAACTTGTTAATTATTCAGTTATCAACCCTGACTTTTTATATGAGCGTATGTGTGTGTGCCCTTCTTATCCTACTCATCAAATTTCTCTGGCTGATGATCAAATAGGAGAATCGGCGATATGCTTATTTCAGCAACCATTCATACGATCTAATTGAAATCAGATCAAAGGCCATTAAAGTATACTTCTAAATTGCAGCTAACATTACTTTGCATTCATTTTAAGTAATATGATAAAAGTATCAAAACTCAATGAGTTATACCGCCATTAATTAATTTAAACATAAGACAAAAGAAAAATAATACCGGAATGACTCATACTAATCATTCATAAAGATTGACCTAGATTACTTTGACCTTGATGTGTTTATATGTTGTTAAATAATTCAAACAAACATAAAGATTTAATCTTTGACTAGTTAACCAGTTTGCAGGTATATTAACCAACTTTTTTCTTTATCCTAACTTCTAATTTAAGATTTGTATTTTCTTTTAACCCTTATCGTCATTCTTTTTTTAAAGAAATAAGTAATGTATAGGTATGGGCGTCTTTTATAGTTTCCAAAGGATTTCCACCACCGCCACCATTATTATTATTATTACCATTGTTATTCTCAACAATTTTGTTTCCTTGTTATATTTATTTATACCGTTTTCTTTTCTTTCTTTTTTCCATGTCTTTTTTGTTGTTGATGTTTTTTTCTCTTTTAGGTGTTGGTTTATATTAACCGGAAACAGTATCGGTTATACATTCAAATATATATATATATATATATATATATATATATATATATATGTAAAGAGAGAGAAAAAGAAGGAACCATATTTTATGGGCATACAATTATTCTAGTGAGTAGTTTTAGATAATAATTGGGTGATAGATTGTAACATATAAGAATAATTGGAATTGTAGTTGACATTGAACTCAATCAACATAAACAACTTTTTTTCTTTTGTAGATAAGTTTAGAACAGATTCATTAATTAAAATTTATTTGTACCAGAAGGGGTTTTGTGAATATTATAGTTTAGATCATGAGTGAATTGAAGCTAGACCATCATAGAAAACTTGGAAGTACTGAACAGCTGTTTCGTTCTAGTATGGGACTCTTCAGAAGTGCGCATTCACGATCCCGCCTCACAGGACCTACTGGTCTCGCGCGCGAGCACTTATCCACTAGACCACTAAGCCGACCGGTATCCAACGGTGTTAATGTCTAACTTCGACCAATTCACAAAATTGAGCGACACATCCACCATTGTCTTCAGTGAGTTACTATCTCAAAACAGACTCGCTTGAACTCCACTGGTCACTGTTTCTCACTAAAACTCTAGGAAATACCTCTTGAAGCCAGTCATGAATTTCTGTCTAGATAATAGAAAGCAATATATTCAAAAATGAATAGTACAAGACACCTCTAAATAAAAGTAATCTAAAATAAAGAATTTCCTAAGGGTTAAATAATAAATTTGATACATTTTTAGGTTAATATACAATGAATTCTAATGGATGCTAAATGAGGCGATTTGGCAAACATTTTGTACAATTTGAATGTAACTTTTACTATGATGAAGTCATGTCAGTTTTGAAAGGCTGTGGTTGGGTAAGTTAACCAATTCGGTAGTGGAAAGGTAATGCTTTAACGGCTATTTCAGTGTGCCAAAAACTCACGCGCATAACCGATAGATCCTGGGTCCGAATCTTGCAAGATAGGATCGTAGATGCGCATTACTGTGGAGTTTCATAGTAGAACCAAACAGCTGTCCAGTGCTTTCAGTTTTTCTATGGTGGTTTATGTATATAACATGATCATTTGTCCGAATCACTCAGTTATTCCTTCTCAACTAAATCACAGTACGACCGGGTCATATGTTTCAAAATTCCTTTTTTGTTGTTGGTCGTATAACTTGATATCTACTGTTAATAAAATGGTAAAATCTTTTTATATATTTTGGTTTTCTATCAGCTTACATTTAGAGGTAGTGACATATTTTTGTTTTTCACAGAATTTAGAATAAAAAATTGTGTATCTCGTGATGTAATGAATATTCTGCGAAAAATATAGAAGTAGAATTAGGATGAAACGAACTAATTAACAAAAGGCGTAAAACTGTTAGAATATGTAAAATAATTAAAATAAGCTATTGGAGATAGAGAGAAAATGAAGCATTATTACTGTTCAATGAAATCTATAGTTTGATGCCAAGTTTATACTTTATTTATTTATTTACTTACTTACTATGCCTGTTACTCCCAATGGAGCATAGGCCACCGACCAACTAACTCTGTCCTACACATTCCTTTCGAGTTCGATCCAATTGTTGTTCATTCTTCTCATATCTGCCTCCATTTCTCGGCGTAATGTGTTCTTTGATCTTCCTCTTCTCTTTCGTTTAGCCTTTAGAATTCCAAGTGAGAGCTTTCCTTGTGACATAGTTGGGTGCTTTCCTCAATGTGTGTACTATCCACTTCCAGCGCTTCTTCCTGATTGCTTCCTCCGATAGAATCTGGTTTGTTCTCTCTCACAGTAGGTTATTCCTGATAGTGTCTGGCTAACGGAAGAAGTCCTTTTAACTCCCAGGACAGCATTTAAATGGTTTGAATTATTTTTTCTGATTATCGTCTTTTAGCGAGTTAGTTTTCTACGGGGTGGGATCGCTAACCTAATGCCCAACCCTTCTACTTTATCCGGGCTTGGGACCGGCAGTAGCTCAAGAGGGGCTTTAGGCGGAGTTTTATACTTCATTTATTGTAAGATAAATATTGTTTGTGGTAAAAATTTGAAGAGATTATTGTTTTCCTGACAGTTAACAACACAAAGTGATTTTCTCAGATAGTCGTTTTATGATTTACTTGATGTAAACGCGAGAGTATGCAACTATGTTTGACTCCGGTCCTCATTTGGAATACTTCTGTCAGCTGTCTTCCAAGCACTACTTTGCAGTGTAATCCATCTTATGAATTCCGGATGATGTTGAAGATTTTCTCACTTACACTACATTGTCGAGGAAGGCTCCATAAGTTCTCCTATCTACACCATAAAACGCCTTCTCATAGTCAAGGAAGTTGATGTATAGTGACGAGTTCCATCCAACTGATTGTTCACGATTTGGTCTGTGCACGACCGACCCTTACGGAATTCAGACTGTTGATCTTGAAGTTGGGAATCTGCTGAATCTTTCATCCGGTTCAGCAACACTTTTGAAAACTTCCTGGCATCGATAGAAGTGTGATTCCACTGTAGTTTTCACATTTTCTCAGATCTCCATCCCTTGGTATCTTGATGAGATGTCCTTCTTTTCAGTTCTTTGACGCTTGTTCTTCCTTCTAAATCTTCAGGAGTAGAGTGTAAAGCGTGTTTGCAGTTACTTCTATGTCTGACTTTAGTGCTTCAGCCGGTATATTTTCTGGTCCTGCAGCTTTTCCACTATTGATTTTGCTGATGTTCGTCTTGATTTCTTCAATCGTTGGTGGAGTGACATCTATGGGAAGGCCTGTGTGTGCTGCTTCGATGTAGGGTAGATTCAATGAAGCTGGTCTATTCAAAAGTTCTTCGAAGTGTTCTATCCATGTTTTCCTTTGTTCTTGAATCTCAGTGATTGCATTGCTCTCCTTACTCTTTACTGCTCTCTCTGGTTTAATATACTTCCTTGCCGGTTTTTTAGTTCTGTCATATAACTGCTTCATATTTCCTTCTCTTCCAACTTAACCCAATGTTGTTGCTAGATGTTTCACATATTTGTGCTTGTCAACTCTAATGCTCTTTCTCAGTTGCTTGTTTGCTTCTGTGTATTCAGCTTGTGACTTGATTTGCTCTGCTCTTATTCGGTTGTTGTTAATTACTGTCTTCTTGTTCTTCCTTTCTTGAATCTTGTTCAGGGTTTCCATAGAGATCCATTTCCTATGATGATTCTCCTAGGCACCCGGCACCTCCTGACATGTTGAAGTTAGTGTTTCTTTGACCCTTTTCAGTTGTCTTCCATAGTAGTTTCTTCTTTTTTGAGTAGATAATATAAAGCTTAAAATCTGTTGTTGAGAGTTATCTTAAATTCGTTGGATTTGTTAGTATCTCGTAGGAAGGCTGAATTGAATCTTTTTAATGTTGTTTCCCTAACTGTGCAGTGCTCCTTTAGCTTCAGTTTCATCTTGGCAACCGTCAGGTGGTCATCTGAAGCTATGTCAGTTCCTCTCTTGGTTTTTACGTCTTCTATTGACCTTCTGAATTTTTATTGATGAAAATATGATCGATCTAATTCTGTGTAGTGTGATCCGGTGAGATCCATGTAGCTTTTTGTGTGCATTTGTATGGAAATATTGTACCTCCTGTAACCACTTTGTTGAGTGCATATAGATTGCAAATCTTTCTCCCACTCCATGTCGTCCCATGATATCTTCATATCCGGTGTTGTCCATTCTGTCTTTGGCGTTCAGATCTCGTACGGCGTATACTAAGGTTTATTGAAGCCGTAGTCATACGAAAATTCAAACCCCCTCTGTGTATTCAAAAACAGTTTGTTCTCACCTTAAACCTACCCTGGTTATATTGATTTATTATCCAGAGTGATTAGGTTTCAAATTATGTCCACATTATTATTATTATTATTATTATTATTATTGTTATTATTATTATTACTATTATTATTGTCTCCTCTTACCTTCCATTTCTAGTCTAGTTGATCCTAACAAGTATATAATGTATGGTCAGATTGTTCGAGATGTATTTCGCTAATATATCATCACATAGTTCTGATCATCTTCGTCTTCTCATCACACTATCGAGATAATAATTTTAACTAAATTAACAATTTTCCTAATGAGAGATTGTTTTAAACGTTTTAATGGAACACTCACAGATATTTTAATCATGATGTATCTATTTAAAAAGGGAGATTACATAATTTTTCTACTAATTATTAGTAATATTATACAAAGTATTTTTTGTAAATTACACTTCAGTAATCATTATATCTATATCTCTTTATCTATCTATCTATCTATCTATCTATCTATCTATCTATCTATCTATCTATCTATCTAAAAAGTTCCATTGTTCATGATTGAAGAGTATCTTATTTTTTGTTAATAAAATTGACTAATATACACTTAGTTTTAGTTTTCTGAACAAATGAACTTTAAAGTATTGGGAGTGAGGGAATTGATGAAATAACATGGAACTTATTCATTTTTTTTGTTTTAGCAGTAAGGAATCGGGTATTGGGTAAGGATGGCAAATCAAATGATGAAGTAGTGAAACTTCATCAGTTGAGATGGCTGGGACATGTATTATGTATGCCCAACCACCGACTGCCCCGACGAGCGGGGTTTTATAGTGTAGGAGTAGTCTGGAAGAAAGCTAGGGGTGGCCAGACCAAAATATGTCACAAATCCATGAAGTCACTGACAAGTGGACTGAGCCATATTGGTAGGTGTAAACTACCTGGTTGGGATCGGTGAAAAGATAACAACCGATGGTTAGAGACCCTGAATGACATGGCTCAAAATCGTTTGCAATGGCACAAGTGCATCCACTCTTTTTGTTCTCCTGAATTCTAATCTTCTGTTTTCTTCATGCCCTTTTTTCTCTCTTTCCAAATTTGTTTCACTGGATTATACTTCTTGAATAACATCTTCAAACCCTAATCTTTCTGATTACTACCTATACTTTTACTATATGTACCACTTTGGGATTTGAATCGTCCATTGTATCTCTGTTTCAATGTGGTATGGCAACTCGAACTTATGTACGCATGTGGGAAAGTCTACATTATTGATGAGTGATTGACTGGCCGAGTTTGAAAATTCACTTAAACATTAATTCTGAAGTTACCAATGCAAATCTAGTTATTTTAATCCTATTTAGATTAGAAAAAATGAAAATCATTCACAAAGGTTAAGTACAATAATTCAAGAATTCTAAGATGCTATAAAAGATTATCAATATAAATATACGTGATGGAATTCAATGAAAGAATATCCTTCACTTTAACGAATTATCGATTCGTCTCAGTGATCTAAAGGTTAAGCGTTTGCGTGCGTGACCGATAGGTTCTCGGTTCAAATCTCGCGAGGCGGGATCGTGGTCGCGCACTGCTGAGGTGTCTCACACCAGGACGAAACGGCTGTCCAAGGCTTCCAGGTTTTCCATGGTTGTCCAGCTTCGATTGATTCATGAATTCAACTATTAATTTACTATAATATCCACAAAAACCCCTTTCTCATAAGAATTATCGATCAGCTTTACTGCATGATTTTATAAAAAAATAATTGAAATAACTTTAGATACACATATTTGTATAATGACTTTATGATGTAAACCAATTCATTTCATCTTGTTAACTTCATGGTCTCGTGCCGGATGTGTATTTTGAAGTTTATTGCTATTTTCCAATGTGAATTAAGAGTTGGGACAGTTGAGAAGGCCTAGACGAAAAACAAACAATAATTGCTCATTTCTCGTGAATCCTAATGGTTTTGATGTAAACCCACTATAATCAACCTATATATATATATATATATATATATATATATATATATATATATATATATATATATATATATATACTGTAAAACTTGCTTTCTGGAGACTGAAAATCGTGGTTATAAGATTTTATTTATCGAATTTCTAGTCTGGGGTTGTGGAGTTTATTAAGTTTTTGATTGGGATCATAAACCAATTGATGTTAGATCACCATTGAAAATCTGGAAGCACTCAGAATCCATTTCGTTCTAGTACGGGACTCCTCAGAATTGCGTATTCACGATACAACCTCGCGGGATTCGGACTCAGGGCTTTCGGTCTTGCACGCGAACGCTTAACTTCTAGACCACTAAGCTGGCCGGTATCCAACGGAGTTAATGTCTAACCTCAACCAATCCACCAAATTGAGTGACCATCTCCCATTGTACTGAGGTAGATACCTGTCTCTACTCGATACTCATTAACTCCACTGTTCACGGCTTCTCTAAGAACTCCGAGAGTTCTCTCACAAAGCTAGTCACTAGTCACTGGATGTGACTGCTTTTGAGGCGGAAGGTACTGATCTCAAATCTTAAAGTGAACATTAAATCTCGGATGTAGTTAAATCCATCTGACGAGTTCCATATATGACGGAACGTTTGTTCTAGATTTCTCTGCTAGTCAGTCACATTCCATCTGTTTAAAATAAACTTGTGTTGCTATGACTATAGCTAGGTGATCCCCACAGAATACATGCATATCAACCAAGACTAATCAAAATTTAGTCAAAATATATTAAGGACGTGATAATCCAAAGCATTATAAATTGGATTTTACCTTTTATTAGTTTTATCTCATTATGAAAATCATTGTAAAAGTTAAATGAGAAAAAGAATTAGTAAACTAAAGTGAAGGAGCCAACTCTTTATTTAAAAAACAGCACATAAACACAAGAAAGAAATTAAATGTATTGGCATTTTACCTTATAGGTTTAATTGGCGACAGAAAGAATAATTGTAAATGTTAAGATAGTATGAATGTTACATTGTGTTTCAAAACAACACATTATTTTGAAATCCATTTTATGTATTTGTTTGTAAGTGTTACATAATGACATATTAAAGAGTAAGCATGGTTAACAGTCGAGACAGTTTTAGTGTGAGAATTTGTAATATGGAGAACTTTTACAACAATCATTATTGAGATACAGGTATCTATCAACAATTATCCGTCGGTTGGGTACCATAAGCAATAACCTACTATGGCAGATGACAAGCCAGCTTCCATCTGAAGAAGAAATTAGGAAAAGACGCTGGATTTGGATAGGACACACATTGTTGAAAACATCAAACTGCATCAAGAGGCAAACGCTAACTTGGTATCCTGAAGGGAAAAAGAAAAGCAGAATACCGGAGAATACATTAGGCAGGGTTTTGGAGGCAGACATCAAAGGAAGAAATAGCAATTCGAAAACAACTTTAAAGGAAAGCTCAAGACAGTATTGGGAGGAGAATCCTAATTGGTGGTCTATCAATCCTCGAGGGGTTGACAGGCGAAATTAAGTAACCCATTTTGTAATTACGATTTTAAAATATTATAAATTGTAAGCATTTAACAAAGATCAAAGAAGATAAACTGAACTCACACTATTCTGCTCAACTCTTTGTTTTTGTTTCATTTATGAAATAGTTAATTTTGACTTTTACACACTTCAAGTTATTTACTGGCATTTGTACTTGTACATTGCAAAACAAAACAAGAAACCTAAAGTTTTGTTTTCGGTGTCATTCATTAAATTAATAAACTGAATAGGACTAATATTTAGTGTTATACTGGGTCAGTATATTTAGTTTCTTTCTTAAACAAGACCAACTAAGCACTTAAAAAACAAAATTGCTTTATTTTCTTTAGAAAAGTTGAAAAAAAGAATTGTTATTAGAGTAAAACTACTCATATTGAATATAGAGATATCACAACTAATGATCAAATAATAAATTATGTCTACTTTAAAAAGCCGTAGGTTATACCTATGGTTGTATTGGAAACAATAAGTGATTTTATCTGTTAGTTACATAATAACCTTAAGCGATATGATTCAATTAGTACTTTTGATTAGACAACTCATTTATGTTTATATATATATATATATATATATATATATATATATTTATAGTTATATAACATACCTTTGTGGGTCAGGGTAATTTTATATTGGTTTTCAGGAGAACCAGACACCATCCAGGTTTAAATTTCATAACCCGAGCAGTACAGCTCAATCCCACTTCACAGGAAAATCAGATACTGTACAGGCTTTAACGCTACAATCTGAATAGTGCAGCTTTATCCGGTGGCGCAACCACACAGGTACCAAGCACCCTGCTGGAACATTCGCACCATTCATATACACACTCAACTCACATGTATGGTTATTCCCATTAATGATCGCGTGAATCAATTATGCACAGCACGAACAGGCCAAAGTTGACTATTCCGCTAACACGACAGTCAAACTCATCAATATTAACAATCGCGACTTGCCTTAAAATGTCCCAATGAAAATGGCCCTTGGGAACACTGAAAAACAAACACTAGTACGAATGAAATCGATTAACCAGCAAACTAATTTTGTGCATAGATGGTCAGAGAAACCTGCCAAAGCAATGCCGAACCATCCATAATATCAATGGCGAACCTCCAGTCTCACATGAGACCTTAGGCTCTACATAGTCATATAGCCACATAGGCATGGCCGGTTCAGTGGTCTAGTTGTCCTGGGTTCGAATCCCACGAGGCGGGATCGTGGATGCACACTGCTGAAAAGTCCCACAATATATATATATATATATATATATATATATATATATATATATTACAATCTTTTTTTCTTATTGAACTGTAATGAATTTAGGGTCAACTAACTCTAAATGGAAGTATTTTTCTTATGAATTTAAATTCTGAAGATAGAAAAAACATAGATAATTAGATTTCACTATTTGAAATCATGAGTCAATTGAAGCTACACCATCACTATGGAAAACCTGGAAACACTGGACGACCGTTTCGTCCTATTGTGGGACTCCGTTGCGCTGGCCGGCATCCAATGGTGGTAATGTTTAACTTCAACCAATCCACGAAGTTGCGCCACCGTGCAACATTTCTTCCAGGTTTTTCGTGGTGATCAAGCTTCAATTGACTCATGATTTCAACTATTGAAACTACTAAAATCTCTACAAAACCCCTTCTAATAATTAGATTTATTGATTAGATCATATGAACTTAATCATTTGTTAAAATAAAACTTATTTCCGTTTTGTGTTTCGGAAGTAAAAATTTCATTGATTATTTCACGAAAAAACAAACAAACATAATATTTAACTCAATAAGATACTATGTAAGATCGATTATATGATGAGTTATATGCTGAATATTAACCAGAATGTTATTCAGATAAGTAACCATTAGATAATTATCATCTCATAAGCTAAAATTGTATTTCATATAACCATTAAGGTTTCAAAATTTGAAAGTATATTAGCAGTATTGTATTTTTTCATTCAATCAATACATTTCATGGTTTGACGATTATAATCAATCCAATCTAAGATGTTCGTATTTTATAATTTATTGGTTCAATGTAAATTTTTAAACCATTCGGTATTTCGGTCGAACAGAAAGAGGGAAATATCATAGATTTTTTGAACATGTTCCAGAAAAAGCCCCAGAACAAGAGAAAGATTTTAAACAGTGTAATCACCAAACATCTCTTGGATACAGAACATCAGATCGATATTTTGCAATCATTTAAGGTGATCAGTAAGCAGCCAAACTTTAATCTTCTGAAGTTTGCTGAAACCGTTGCTATCAGGTGTTCGAAAAAAGATGGTTATCAATCTTTCCTTGCCTTGGTGACTAATATTCCTTCGCTGTATCTTAATATACTTTTCTTTCTTTTCCTTAAACTCTTTCTTGAATCTATTACATCATTGAGCTTTATTCCAACTATCTTCCAAATTAATAATCTTATTTTATCATTTGAACTCTACTCAGTATATTCCTATGAATATTTACTCATTATGCAATCACTTGTTTCTGGCCGTTTGAACTGTTGTCACAATCAATGTTGTAGAATGTTCTTCTACATAAGGTATATATTCACAATATTCAGTCTAGTAAATTTATTTGCACCCTTGTCACACTATACTAATATGTCTTCAATATAACATCCAACCAAATACTCTCATGTAAATAATTTAAACTCATTATGTATTTATGATTTTAAATATCACAGATTGTAAGCAGCTGACGAGAACCAACGAAATAAAATGAATTCATGCTATTCTTCTAGAATCTTTGTTCTTGCATTTTTTCAAAATGATAAAGGGAACTGTGTGTACAAAATATGGTAGAATTTTAATATTAGTATACTATTCCTTTTTTTAATAGATTAGTTACAATTTACACCGTTTGGGGTTTTTTTATGGTGAAGAAGATTTGTAGCTTGAGTGGATGAGTCAGGTGGTGTTTTGTTCTCTGAGCTAGATAGTTTAGTTGTGGAGTTTTCATTGTTCTTCTGATTAACTTCATCAGGTAGATGCTTGTGATAATGATGTTGGATAGAATATCAGTTATCATTTTGTAACCAATATATACGATCAAATGTGTTTTGACAATCACTAGATCGGTAAAGAATAGTTTAAAGATAAAGTTATTAGTCATAAAGGTAAGTGAACACAATTCTGAATAATTCGAATTAATATACGTTCCTTGAATGCCAAATATCCACAACTTTGAATATTTGTTAATTGAATGTCGAACCGATCGCGTATAAGATAACAGGTTTCGAATTTTGGTGCGAAATTCACCCATCCACTTAGCTAAATAGAGTCTTGGCATTATAGCTGATGTCAGTTCATGATAAAAAACCCTAAATCTAAGCCCTAACCCTAACCTTCAACTTTAAATCATAGTTGGAATTCCTCACGCTAGTTTATAACACTCATTTGCTCCTAGTTATTAGGTGAACACACTCAAGGTCACTTAAACGCCACTCAAATTTCGTCCATAAATTATAGTCTCGCCAAACCTACTATTATTGTTAAAATATCTATAAAATATCTGGATTTCGTTCCTTTGAAAATCTTTGCATTCATTAACTTAGAACAGATGAATTGTGGCTATTAGTAGAATCCAAGATGCGTGTTTCTACCATTTTCGAACTCATCATCTAGATATACGTACACCTTTATGCTAACAATCACATTGGGACACGATCACAAACGGGAAGAGCATTATCTACTAATCTACTAAGCCCAGTTAGCCACTAATACTTATAACTTATAAAAACTTTATTTACTACGTAGCTGATATTTAGAACAGAATTCGATCAGTCACTCTTGAAATTACCAATAATGATGCAAACATCATATCAGTTGAATATATTAGTGATTAACCGAACTCAATAAGTTAGCGGATAACGCATTAAGATTTATAATGAATGGTACCAAATTCAAATTTCAATAAAAGTATCGTCAGTAGAGTGCAATTACATTCAATTGAAGAGTACAAAAATGAACAAAATACACATCCTAGATTCAATTCTCCACCTATTATACAAATTGTTCTAATTATAGACTCTTCAATAGTTAGCTCACAATTACGCATTGCATCAAAATTACGTGATTCGTGATAAAACCAATTAACATTTATGCATATATATATATATATATATATATATATATATATATATATATATATATATATATGTCATTTATAATTTGAGCATTTGTTTAATCCTCTCTTCATTTGTTTACATTTAGTATTGTCCATTTTCATCAAGATTATTTAAAATACCTTCCTTTTTGTTTAGTTTACCACAATAATTTCATCACTTATCGATATATAGAATGATAAGTAACTTTCAACATGAAACAGTCTTAACTAATATCATTTAAATTATGGCACCAAATACACCTTTTGTTTTCGAACAATTAACTAATCTGCAATATATGTGCTTAGCTTTGTTTTTTTTTCGGTGATTGAGGTCATGAGTCTGTTGAAGCTGCACTACCATAGAAAACCTGGAAGCAATGGAAGACCGTTTCATCTTATTGTGGGAATCCTCAGCAGTGCGTATCCATGATCCCGCTCCGCTAGATTCTAGCCCAGGACCTATCAGTCACGCGCGCGAGCGCTTAACCTCCGGATCCCAATAATGTTAATGCCTAACTTCAACTAATCCACAAAATTGAGCCACCGTCCACCATTGTTTTCAGTGAGTTACTATCTCATAACTGACCTAGTTGAACTCCACTGGTCACTGTTTCTCACTAGAACTCCAGGAAATACCTCATTGAGACCGTAACTAGTGAGCATATGTTATTTAAATGAGAAAGATTAGTTCAGCGAAGACTTCTCTTCTCGGTGGATTCATTTTCGAAGCTGCACAATCGTAAATATATATACTTATTTTTACAGGATGATAATAATACTGATAATAAACTTGTTATACATGGTGACAGTGAGGTTAAATAAACAAAGTTATTAAAACAATATTTTAAAACAACGAAAGTTTGATAATAGTTTGATTGTTAATGGCATAAGTGTTCGTCAAAAGATAGACAGGGAAATTATCATTGGGAAAGGCTGGCTCAGTATGACAAAATAAAATGTTGAAATTGAGATTAAATGTAATCGGAATGATCATGGAAATAGAAACAAACCAGTTGGGGGTAGAAGATTTAAGGGGAAGATGGAAGGTGAAACAGATGGCTGTAAAGGAACAAGAGTATGAAAAAGAGAAAATTTTAATACATTAGGACCATGGTAGAAGAAGAGGTTGTACCAGTCTCTTTTGCACACACAATTCTGGTTTTCCCAGAGTTAAGGTTATTGCTTCGGCAACGCAAGGAAGACTTCTACTTACCTTGTAGATGACTTTGAACGCAGAGTCTGTCTTGATTGAGTGACCTGTGTTCACAAGGTGTTCGATTATTGAACTTATTATTGAGCCGTTGCCTCCTATTTTTGGCCACCCCGGACAATGTTCTTGAATTCTTTTGGATAAAGTACGCATCGAACGACCTATATACCTAGCTCCACAAGATCAAGTAAATTGGTAAATGCACATTGAGTTGGTCAGATGCGATAATTTATCTTTCAGATTATTGGTGAACAATGATCGTCTGGAGAATAATATTCGCAATGTTGTTGTGAAGAATGTTCTTTTTAAGGAATCTGAAATTCTCCTCTTTAATATATATGTGGCTCTATCACCTCTGAAGTCGATTTTCATGCATAAAGTTTTCTTTTCTACTGTAATTATTTATGTTTTTGGATTTTTCGGCCTCATGTTCTTATCAATGAATATCGAAGGATACCCGTTTTTGATAAGTATCTCCTTTAAAAGGCCCAATTCTTCATTTACGACTTCGGAGCTACAAATTCTTCGTATTCTTGTAGCGGATGTTATTATTAAGTTTCTTTTTCAGCTGATGGGAGCCCAGCTGTGGAAACTTGATAGTTGGTCATTCCACATAGGTTTCCTGTAGATGTTGTTTTGTTTGTTTTTATTCTGTTTTTGAGATTACAGTATACTTAACTGATAACTTATTGCTTTATATTATGATTAATGAGTTGCATTTTATTATACAAAATACAGAATCATACATAATTTATACTGATGAAAAGAAAACAGTCAACAACTCTATCAGTAATTTTATTATAACTAAAATGTTTTCGTTTTGTTTGTTTGTTTTTCTTCCCAAAATTCTATATTAATTAACTTGGAATTTAATCCTATCTAATTTATCTGATCCTTCTTAAATTGTATTCATTATTATGTCTATTAATGTCTACTAATGAATAGTAACCAGTGTGTTTATTTATATGTTTGTTATTATATTCTTTGTATGTATGGGATTTTTATTCAAAATAGAAAGAAATAGATGTATGTATATATATACATATTAATGATCAAATGAAAATAAAACCCTATTCATGATAAATGATGATAAGCCATCTCCCTCTCTATCTCACTCTCACTCTCCTTCTCTCGCTTTCTCTCTATCTTGCTTAATAAGTTAGTTAATAAACAAATACTGTAAAGAATCTAAATAAACAGATCAATAATTGAATGATACGTGTTGAAATGCAACTAACATTGATTGCAAAAATTTTTTTTGAAAAAAAGCAATAAAATGAAGTATGAAGATGATAAAAAAAATTGACAGATTGTAATAATATCAATATCATGTGCTCATTAGTGATTTGTTTCAAAATGGATTTTGTAAAGTTCTAGTGAGAATACATGATCACTGGAGTTCAATCTATGTCGGGTGGATGGATGAAATTCTTTGCAAGATCATGGATCGATTGAAGTTAGATATTAACATTATTGGATTTCGGTTCAGTGGTTTAGAATTTAAACATTCGTGCGAGAAACTGAAGGTTCTGGATGCGAGTATCACGTGAGAAATCATAGATGCATACTGTTAAGGAGTCCTATTCTAGAACAAAACGGCCGTCGAATGCTTCCAAGTTCTCAATGATGGTCTGTCTTAGATTGGCTTATAAATCTAATTGTTAAAATACTATCAAGGTTTTTCTTTAGGTTGATGACATCATTTTATAAATTACTTTAGCTAACAAATTGTTGATTGGGATTTCATAATCTATCAAATTCTATTTTAGATGGGTTTGTTCACAACAAAACAAGAAGGAAAATATTTTCAAAATACAATGAATTCATTGTATTGCGTTAGTTTGTCCTCAACTACTAGTATTTGTTCATTGTTTTCAGGTTTTCCATGATGGTCTAACTTCAAATGACTCATGATTTCAACTATTAAAATTACTAAAATATCCTTAAAACTCCTGATATGAATCAATATATGCTCACTAGTGACTAGTTTCAAGATGTATTTCCTGGAGTTCAAGTGAGAAGCAGTGGCCAGTGAAGATCAATCGTCTGTTGTGAGATAGTAACTCAATGAAGACAATGGTGGACGGTGGCTCAATTTTGTGGATTAGTTTAAGTTAGGCACTAACACGGTTGGATACCGGATCAATGATCTGGAGGTTAAGCGCTCACGCGTGAAACTGATAGGTCCTTGGTTTGAATCTCACAAAGTGGAATCATGGATGCTCACTGCTGAATAGTTCCATATAGGACGAAACGTGCGTCCTGTATTCCACTGATAGCCACTATCCATCTTTATTTAAAAAGCTCGTGACTTAAGGCTATATCGAAGCAATCCGCACAAGATGCACATATACTAACACGAGACTGATCAATTGTAGTCCTAAATAGCAATAGGAAGATACAAGTAAAACAACACCAAGTGAATTTAAACTTCATTCCATTGCACAAACAAGTGGCTATCACGAATCACTAGCTAAGTGGATAAAGAGATGGCGTTTGAAGCGAACGGTACTGGGTTCGAGTTCCAGAGTGAACATCAACTTTGAGATGCAGGTACATCTAGCTGACGAGTTTCAAATTGGACGAAACGCGCGCCAAACTGGATTCCACTACTAGCCACTATCTAATCATTTCACAATGTTTTCATTAAATTACAATTCAATTGTTTCTCTCATCATCATTGTATTGTATACTTACCGACTGATTTTATAATTATTAACGAAAAATAAAATGAGGCATACACATACATACATCGATGAAGTTCCGGTCTCATCAACAAATTCATTGTCAAACTTGAAAAAGAAAAAAATAGTGTTATTTATCACGGTTGTTTTTATATTCGTTTAACTATTTAGTTCTTTTGTTAAATATTATTTTATTTATGCATAATGATTTTGATAAGTGACCAGTTTCCGCTTTATTACTATTATTATTACTGTTACCATTATTATTATTATTACTATTATTATATTGTTTCGTTCTCTGAATAGCAATAAATACTTTATAAAACTTGACAATGTGTGGCAAGGTTGATGAAGGTCTTTTAATCAGACTAGTGTAAGTAACTGTATTCTGTTTCTTGTCTATATCTATCTTTTTATTAGAATTAAATGAAATAACGACACCAAGCAATAGAGATGGCCAGTACTGCAAATATATATATATATATATATATATATATATATATATATATATATCATTACAATTGATTCATAACAAATATATACACTGGTTAAAGTAAGTAACTATGTCTTTTTTGTGATTATTCAAAAAAAGAAAAAAAATTATAATCACACTAGTTAACCCTAGGAGTAGGCTTTTAAAACTTGACAAATGCTTCCTGTATGAGTTTTTGTTTGAATAATGACAAGCAATGATTTATGAAATTAAATTCTACATCATTTTTGTATTGTTTTTAGGAGGAAGAGAATAAAAAGGGGAAAAAACACAACTAAATTGTAACGGATAACGTCATGCATCATATAGGTTTAAGTCTGTTTCACTTTATTTACATATATATCCGGACTATTATTATAATGTTTTTGTTTCAGGCAAATATTCCAGAATAATTCTGATTAATAAATAGTATTAGACTAGTAGGTATATTAGATTGGAAAGAAGGACACCTGATCAAGATAACAAAGAAAGGCGATCTCAGTAAGTATGAGAACGACAAAGACATCAGTCTTCTCTCAAAGTCAGGAAACGTCTTCAACAGGTTATTGTCAAACAGAATGAAGGACCCCGTTGACACTCAACTTCGAGAACAACAGGCTGGATTCCGTAAGGATCGATCGTATACCGACCAAACAGCAACACTACGGATCATTGTGGAACAATCGTTTGAATGGAATTCATCACTCTACATCAAATCCTTTGAATACGAGAAAGCATTTGATAGTGTGGACAGAATAACACTATGAAAGCTACTTCGACACTACGGCGTCCATGAAAAGATAGTCAACAACATACGGAATTCATATGATCAACTAAACTGCAAAATCATGAATGGAGGATAGTTGACAAACTCGTTCGAAGTAAAGACCGGTGTCAGGCAAGGTTGCTTACTCTCACCCTTACTCTCTCTCTCTCTCTATCTCCTGGTGATCCACCTGGTCATGAAGACTTCAATATATGGGCAGAATCATGGGATACAGTGGACAGCTAGGATGCAGCTGGACGATCTAGACTTCACAGATGATCTGGCTATTCTATCGCACATGCAACAACAAATGCAGGAGAAGACAACCAATGTCACAGCAGCCTCAGTAGCAGTAGGTCTCAACATATACAAAGGGAAGAGCGAAATTCTCCGATACAACACAACATGCACCAATCAATCACACTTGATAGAGAAGCTTTGGAAGATGTGAAAACCTTTACGTAACTGGGCAGCATCATTGATGAACATGGTGGATCTGATTCAGATGTGAAGGCGCGGATCGGCAAAGTAAGAGCAGCATATCTACAATCGAAGAACATCTGCAACTCAAAACAACTGTCTGTCAACCAACACCAAAGTCACAATTTTCAACACAAATATCAGCACAGTTCTACTGTATGTGGTGGAAACGTGAAGAACTACCAAAATCATCATCCAAAATATACAAGTGTTTATTAACAGTTGTCTACACAGAATACTTCGGATCCGTTGACTAGATAGTATTAGACACTGACAACCTATTGTGGGAGAGAACAAATCAGATCCCGGTGGAGGAAGAATCAGGAAGAAGCACTGGAAGTGGATAAGACACACATTGAAGAAATCACCGAACTGTGTTACAAGGTCAAAGGAGAATTCGAAGACCAAAGAACACATTACACCGAGAAACGGAGTTAGACATGAACGTAAACTGGACGTAAAGTAGCATCCTGGATTCCCCTGCTAACTACTATCCATCTATGCTTTTAAAATTATATTTATCTCCTCTAACAGAGAACTTCATTATTTAATTCAGATTACAAATACATTTCTCTACATTTGCGATTATGGTAAAAAGTTCACCAATAAGAACAACAACAACAAAATTATATCAGAGGATTATAATGATAATAATAATCCGTCTATAAAATTAATTTTCTCTATATCTTCTCATCCAAATGAATAAACATTCTAATTACTATGACCATTATCAATAGTTTCTATTTTTTTCTCTTTTAACTTAAGGAAAAAAAGGAGTAAAACAATCAACCTGAAAATGAGTTTATTTTATAATCAATTGACTATCTATCTAAACCAACATTATTCATTTGTGATGAGATTTTTTTAATATTTTGATATTCCCACAAACACACACACAGACTTACATGCATACATATACACAAACTAATAACGCTTCTTCAATTATATCATGTGTGGTAATGAAAGGCAATAATGACAGCAATGATGATGATGATAAAGATGATGATGATGGTGATGATGATGATGATGATGATGATGACGGTGATAACAAATATTCAATGAATTATATATATCTATACTTCATAAACAAAAGGATGAAAAAGGAGGAGAATTTATGAATTAAAGAATAAAGACAAAATTTGAATACAATTAATTATGATTTATTTATATTTGTGACAATGAAAGATAAGCTAATAGATACTCTATACTGAATAGTCTATCAGTTGTTTCTTATTAAAAAAACAAAAGAAAAATTGGTTAGAATACATATATAATTTTAAGTGTCTAACTCTAGTTTTATGAAGTAGATATATTTTTGAATAGACTAAAAAGAACAAAAAAATGACAGTTTCTAGTCCCATGTATAAATTTTTTTTGGTTGAGATCATGAACTGATTGATGTTAGATCACCATTGAAAAACTGGAAGCACTCAACAGCCGTTTCGTCCTAGTACGGGACTCCTCAGCAGTGTGTATTCACGATCCCACCTCACAAGATTTGAACACAGGACCTACAGTCTAGCACGCGTACATTTAACCTCTAGACCACTGAGCTGGTCGGCATTCAACGGTGTTAATGTCTAACCTCAACCAATCCACCAAAATGAGTGACCATCTCCCATTGTACATAGGTAGATACCTGCCTCTGCCCGATACGGATTAACTCCACTGGTCACGGCTTCTCATTAAAACTCCGAGAATTCCCTCATGAAGCTAGTCATGAATGAGCACATGACAATCATCAGTATCATTATTGTCAGTATAAATATTTTTTTACATTTTGCAAGATACAGTTTAATACAAAACTGTTACTAAATGGTGAATTATTGAAAATTACAGAAAGTTGACTAGATGCATCGTTTTTATTTGTGATCATTCAGCTGTAATCATTATGGTGAGACTATAATTTATGAACGAACCAAGATACCAGGTCTTGCGTTTTGGCACAAAATTCATCCATCCATTTAGCTAGATAGCGTCTTGGTATTTTAGCTTACATTATTTCATGATGAAAACTCTAAATCTGGTTCCTAACCCTAAACATTGACTGTAAATCATAATTCTAATTCCTCACAATGCTTTATAACCGTCATTTAGTCCAAGTTAACAGGTCGACAATCTCAGGGTCATTCAAAGGTCGTTCATAAATTATAGTCTCACAAATGTTCTTATCTAGTTTCATAATGGATTATTTTTATATATTATTAGCAAGAATCTGTAAATTAGTCAAGAACTCAATGTATGAATCATTAAATGATAAAAAATTGAAGACATCGTAGTGTCGGTTGTTATGTTAAGCCTACATTACTTATCCTAGCTTTCAGATAGGCCAATTTATTCATTCTTCTTGAGACATTTTTGATTATTCACTTATCAACCTTGACTGTTTTTATGTAAGCATATGTGTGCACTTATTCTATTTATCACATTTCTGTAACTTATATCTATCCGACTATAAACATCGATTAACGCTTGATTAAATGGAGTTGGCTCACGAACAATGTCCAGTGCGCGTCATCTTACATCTCTGTTCTCTTCGCTTCATTCCTCTGATCGTCTGTTCAAATCAATGGGTGTACAAAATAAACATATTCAAAAATCCGTTCTCATAGTGTACTTATTTAACTTCGTTATTCACTAATGCAAGTTAAGTTGATAATTATATACGAAGATTGGTGACATGTATATTACAATAACAATCAGAAACAATCCAACTGGAGTCAGATATAAAATCACCAAAATATCTTGTTTAACTCAATAACTAAGAATTGTAATCTTTTAATGAAATTATACTCTGAACTACAATGTTATTACCTGTCAAATTTTGATTAAATTCCTTTACCGAAACTCTTTACAAAATGATCTAACTTAAAACAGTTTCAAATGACCTTTTGTTATCTGGTTAATTAGAACAATTTTGAATGTCATTAATTATAGAACAATTATTTGAACACATTAATAATGATACAAATGAGCACCGAATACATATACACTACACAAATCACTTGATTTGTGTGTGGGTTGTGATACTACTCAGGTGCCCAAACCGAAACAGGTGGTTTCCTTAGGGGGTTATACCTGGAGCCTTTAACCTAAAGGTCTGATCAACAAGGCAGTAAAGCAATATCAGCCGATGCAGTCTCATGGTATCCTGTGACCAATAATAGGTTTATACACTCTTTGTTCCTTCAGGATCCTTGAGCTCATGTGCACCATAACACAATTAAGTGAACGAGATCAATATCCAAATCATTTTGCTAATAATATTGAATTGAAAAGTTTATTTACCAATTAATTATCAAGTTTTATTTTAATTTGCACTTATTATTAAAGATACAGCTTATGTTCTCAATTCTAATAAAACTTTGGTGTGTTTCACATTTTTAATATTAATGTCAAATTAATTTGTTCATAAATAATATGTATAATCTGATTAGCGTTTTTTTAGCAAGATCTTTTTTCTATGGGATGGGGTTGCCGATCCCATACTTAACCCTTCTACTTTACCCGGACTTGAGACCGATAGTATCTCTAAAAGAGCTACAGGCGAAAGGAATTGTCCAGGACAGGGTTGGATGGAGAGTGCTGTTGGGCGGCCTATGCTCCTCCATGAGGAGTAACAGGCGTAATCAATATATATATAATTACAGAATTCATGCCAGTCTATAAGTATAATCAGCTTGATATTTAGTAAATTTAGTATTAAACATTTAAAGTTCCTATAATTTCACTTGTGGAATAAGATACACTTACAGAGTAGCAGTATGCATCAAAACAGTGGACAAAGGATGGATGTGATTTTATCTTACGGATAGATAGTGGTAGATTATTCCAGAATCTCAAAAATTTACTGTTATAGTAATTCATATAGAAGAATGACTTATAATGCGTTTGTTTCAAGGAGTTTTGGATGGTGTAAATTGGAAGTTTCTACATATTGAATTACCTAGAATGTTATCAAGCATTATGATCCTTTCTCACTAATAAATTTGAATCCAAATATAAATATAAGCCGTAAAGAATCGATAATAAGATATATTGTATTAAATTTCTGCATAACAAAGATATTTAAAATTTTACTTTAAGGATCTAGAAGAATCCAAATGAACGATCATAATGAAATAATAATAGTTTATTCGTCTAATGACTGGTTAACTTATCCATATGGTCTTTACGGTTTAAAATAACCCTTAGATATATCACGAAAACATTTGATGAACACCTAAAATACAACTACTTTATATTAAATGTTAATCAAGTAACAATCAGTTTTGTATTAATCCTATACTTGATGTCAATTAACTACTATTCATCAGTCTATAATATGACAACTAGTTTAACTCTGATAACCTTATTTATAAACGTTGGGTTGTTTAAAAGAACAGATATAATATTTGTTGTTAAAATGCATAGACGGTCTTGAAGGAATTAATACTTCTTTTAAAAAGAACAAGAACGAAGATTGATACTGAAGTCTTTCAAATTCCAATCTTTTAAAATTTGCCGAAGCAATATTGACCAAACGTCTAAAACTAGATCTATATATCCAAAAAAGAGGCAGTAATAAATCTTCCTTTACTCTGGTAACATTAAACCCCCATTTTTATTTATTACGTCATTCATTATTTCATCTTTGTCTTAACTTTAAAATTACATTATTGTCATTGTTTTCTTCAATTCATAACTGACTAATTTCAATTCATATTTTTCTTTACTACCATTAATCTGTTTTTAGTTGCCTCATTACATAATCATCTAATGTTTGTTAACTTTACGAGTTCTAATTACTATTTTAATGTTCTGAAACTTTCCCTTCCAAACTTTATTTCTCTGAGACGAAATCTTTGATAAGCATATTAACTATATTGGAATCTTTTCTAAATCATGATACACATATTTATCTTTAATCACCCTCTTATGTATAAATATGTCAATATCTGTAATAACATTGATTTCAAAAGTATTATAGGTTGTAAGCAACTGACGAGGACCAAGCAACATACGACGAATTTATATTATTCTGCACCAATCTTCATTCTTGTTCTCTTCAAATCAATAAAAGGAACTATATAAATGTAATACTTCTTTGAGGGGATTGTAACCAACACTAGATTAATGTTACAGTATGAGACATAATAGTTAAGCTTAAATTTGTGCTATCTTTTGACTATAGATACCAAATCTTACTATACACTTTACAAACTTTAGTCTGTTGTCCTTAGTTTAGATTTCCGAATAATATTACCCGGGATGCTGCCATATTAGTTTTGAGTAAAATTGATAACAAAAAAGGATTGACCCTTGGAATTTTCTGTCCTTATATTATCATTATTATAATATTTTCTAATAACTGGTATCATCTGTGGTACAACTGAAGACCAAGAAGCATTAAATGACTGTTTTTTCCTGATATGAAACTTCTCAACAATGTTCATCATTGTATCAGATTGATGTTTAGTCACCCATAATTGCATATTATGATTATTCCATATACTTATATGAATTGATAATGACAATGGAATATGTCTTAAAACTTTACATAATGTCTAAGCTTCCGGTTTTTTTATTTTATCATATTAACGCATTGTCTATCTGATATCTGTATATAAATTTAAAGAATTTTCAAACAATATTAACATATGACATAAATATTATGAATAAACATATGCTCACTAGCGACTGGCTTCAAGAGATAGTTGCTGGAGTTCCAGTGAGAATCAGTGACCAGAGGAGTTCAACCAAGTATGTTGTGAAATAGTAACTCACTGAAGAAAATGGTGGACGGTGGCGCAATCTCGTGGATTGGCAGAAGTTGGACATTAACACTATTGGATGCCAGCTCAGTGGTCTAAATTTTAAGCCCACGCGCGCGTGACTGATAGGTCCTGAGTTCGAATCCCGGGAGGCGGGGTCGTGGATGAGCACTGGTGATGAGCCCCACAATAGGACGAAACAACCATCCAATGGTTCCAGGTTTTCCATGGTGGTCTAGCCTCAACTGTCTCATGATCTCAAGCATCGAAATAAATATTATCGTTTAGTAATTATCAATGTTACTATGATGACTAAACTGAAAGTTGATTCTATAAAATGAACTTTGATACTTTGAATGTAGACTGATGAAATATTAAACAGATGACACAAATTCCTATGAAAAAGTAAAAAAAACAGAATGTCTGATTACCGAAATGTAAGTAACAAAAATATTGTCAGAGATACAGAAAAGGGAAAAAAGGTAAAGAAAAGAATAATGACATAAATGTTTTTATAAAACATATAATTACGTTACAATTTAAAATAAATTACGTAATTCCAAAGTTATAGTTCAGAGTTACATTGTTTATTGGATTATGTCATCAATTGTCGGAATTTTCTAAAATTCTAACTGAATAAACATTAAGTTCTTATTATTTTTTTTTACAACAAACGTAAGCTAGCCCTATAGACTAGTATTAAAACTGACTAGTAGCATAATTAAGTTCGAGTGAAAATGTTATGAATAAATATATCTTGTTTACAATCTACTTAATAATTTTGATGCCTCTAAATGCCTTGGTACAGCCAAGAGTGGGGAGAGTTAGCTCTCCCTCTTCAAGTTCTCTCACATGGTCAAGCGTATACAGCCACTCTCAGGGAAGTCCAACTCACCGCCTTCTCGTGGCGGGGTTGTTGTTTACGAAATTGAGAGGATGAAAAGCGAATGTCCGGCGATTTAAACGGGTTGGTGGTTATAGAGGATCCGCCTAGAAGAGTTAGAAAACCCTGATTTCAAAACAACGGTGCACGTGGGTTCCAGGATCCTGAAGGAACAAATGGCGTATGAACCAAGTATTGTTCACTCGCTACTATGAGACTGCATCTCCTGACGTTGCTTCACTACCTTGTGGATCAGACCTTCAGGTCAAAGACTCCGGTTGTGACTCTTTAAGAAAACCACCTGCTTCGGTTGGCCATTGGAAAATTCAAAATTGTTCTAACTAGTGACAGTAGCCGATGAAATCTCTTAAAATATTGGAACGAAACGCATATAAGGGTTAATTTAAATTTCCATAACAATCGTAGAGTTATTATGATAGCAATTCCTAGAGTAGCTATTGAATTTGACTTTAATCTAATTTGAAGGTCAAATCAACAGGGTACAATCATGATAGATATCACTGTCATTATTGAATACAACTGGAAATAATCACCACAAAATCTGAACTTAATGTTTACTGCCAGAACTGTTGATAGTAGGTACAACTTCATGTTGAGTGATAGATGTCTATTGATAAAGATTCTTAAATTAGGTTGAGTTAGTCATAAAATTGTCTCTTGTTGATGATGAAGACTAATTTTACGAAGTAAACTTATAATATTTTGGAATAATTTCAATTTTTAAATTTACTTGATATTGTTTACCTGAATCTTCCCATTGATATTTAACACTCCGAATGGTCGGTCTCTTATTGGCATATGAGCATACTGTGCGTATTGCCTCGACATAGCCTTAATTCACAAGCATTATAAGCACAGATGGATCGTGGCTAGCAGTGGAATCCAGTTTGGCGCGCGTTTCGTCCAATTTGAAACTCGTCAGCTAGATGTACCTGCATCTCAAAGTTGATGTTCACTCTGGAACTCGAACCCAGTACCGTTCGCTTCAAACGCCATCTCTTTATCCACTTAGCTAGTGATTCGTGATAGCCACTTGTTTGTGCAATGGAATGAAGTTTAAATTCACTTGGTGTTGTTTTACTTGTATCTTCCTATTGCTATTTAGGACTACAATTGATCAGTCTCGTGTTAGTATATGTGCATCTTGTACGTATCGCATCGATATTGCCCTAATTTACAAGTATTATAAGCAAAGATGTATAGTGGTTAGGGACGCGCAGTCGTAAACATCAATGGGAAGATTTAGGCAAACAATACCAAGTGAATTTAGACTTTCATACCATTTCACAGGCAAGTGGCTATCAGTACTCATTAGCTAAGTGAATGACGTGATATCGTTTGAAGCAGACAGTACTGAGATCAAGTTCCAGGGTGAACATCAATTCTGAGGTGTAGGTACATCCAGCTGACGATTCTCAAATGGGACGAAACATGCGTCCTGAATTCCACTGCTAATCACTATTCATCTTTCCTTAGAATTTCAATTTTTATCCATAAACTATATTATTATGGCCTATAAATTAATATGCTATTAGGCAGCCTATGCTCTTCCATGTAGGGTAACAATCATAACTGAACTGAAAAATAATGTAATTAATAAATATATACAAAGAGATGTACATACACTTTTGTATATTCAACGATTATAACTGAATCAAATAACTTGTTTTAACTAACTAGCTGAGATATCAGTATTTATCTTAAATAGATTCTCATCACTTCCTTAATACACCACTTTGGTTTATTTCAATTTTTTCAAGAAAAAAAACATACATTAAAATTTATGTTTCATTAATATGAACATTAAATAGTCTATACAAGTTTGTTCTATATATTTGGGGGAAAGAACCCATGTATGAAGAGATGTACTGCGATGATATATGTATATATATAATCTAAGTAAATTACATTTTTATTACATTTTTCAACTGTTTACCTTTGTATTAGTTTATCATATGATTGTAATCTACCCAATAAACAAGGTATGTACTAAAATAAATAAAACAGAATAAATATTTATGTCAATTCATTTTAATTACAAAATTAATTTGTTCAATAAAAGATAATAAAAAGAAAAAAGAAAGTGTAAACCAATAACATGATTCGGAACAAAGATAGACAGATGACTAGCAATAGAATCTGAGAAATGTTTCGTCGTATTTGAGACTCATCAGTTAAATGAATAAAAAGTGTATCTTGGATTCTACTACTAGCCATCATACATTTTTGCTTATAATGCATCCATAACTTAAGGCGATTTCAAGGCAATCCATACAGGATGCATATATATATACTGATATAGCAACTGATCAATCGCAGTCTTAAACATTCATAGGAAGATTTAAACAAACAGTACACAAATGACTTAATAAAATGATTATTATATTGTTGTAATAATGATTTTAAGCTTCATCTTAATTGGTCAAACTAAACAAATACATCGACTTAAATCTTAAAACAAACTGAAATGTTACTATTTAGGGAGTAGTTGTAAATGTTGTTGAATTCCATAGGAAAATCATGAATTAATCGTAATTCGATAACCAGTGATTAAAATTAGACATGTAAATTATTAGTTGCCATGTCAATGTTGTAAAGTTCAACGTAATGCAATGGAATCTAAAGATCTCAGGTTCGATTTCTTGTAGTGTTGTGGTTGTACACTGCTTCTGATAGTAGTAGTCAAATGATGGCTCAGTGATCCAGTAGGTTAAGCGTTTGCGCGTGAGACTGAAGGCCCTGGGTTCTAATCCCGCGATTGGGATCGTAGATGCACACTGCTGAGGAGTCCCAAAATAGGACGAAACGACCGTCTAGTGTTTCCAGTTTTCCAATGGTGGTCTAACATCAGTCGGTTCATCAACTCAATCAAAAATAATTTTATGTTTTCAGTGGTTATCAAACTAACATTAATCTATGATGTAAATAACGGACTACAATTATCATTGTTTTCTATTTTTAATTATATTTAATATACTGTCATATATAGATTTTCTTTTCTAAAGAAACATATTTGTCTATTAATAAATTAGTAACTGTAATTCCTTCATCCATGCCATTCTTTTTCACGATAAAGAAGGAGCGAATCGAGCAAAGAAATTTCTTTTCAATTAGTTTTTCATCATGACTCTACACTGACCCGGATCCAGGGTTTCTTATCTTAACATGGAGCACGCAATGTTGAGTTACCAAGACTAGTGGCTACATTGTAACTTGGTCGATAGCGTTGGATCTGCACAAAGAAGGACTTGACATACATGACATTGATCACCCACCACCCAGTGATCAATCAATTGTGAATAATAAAATAATATTCATGGAGTGAATACGTTGCGTAATAATTATATAATTACATATCGATTATAAATTAACATTGACTAATTGGAAGAAAGAGGATAATAATAATAATAATAATCAAAGTTATTATTCGAAAATCAAGATGTTGCTACGTTGCATGATGTATAAATATGAGAAGGAACAGAATATTTTGATAAATTGTCAGTAGAATAGTAGTTATGTAAGAATCAAGAGACGAATGTTGAGAATAAATAAAATAGAAAAATACAAAAATGGAGGAAATATGAAAATAGTTTATCGAAGTTCTGCTACTGATTCCCCCATACCGATGACGAAGGTAGTGAGAATGGTTGTACAAGCTTCTTTTGCATTCAAAGGTTAAGTTTGTGAAAATGAATTGCAATGGCTTCAGAAATATGCGAAAGGTGCACTCGTAAACCATGTGGCAAATTTGGTGGAATATGGTAGATAACCTTGAAAGCTTTATTCTGTTCAACTTGATGACCTGTATCAACCAAGTGAGCGAGAATATAACTCTTAATCACTCTGGCATGTCCTTTGATCAACCACAACGGATGGTGCTCTGTTATACGATGACAAACTGGTCGAATTGTACGCCTTATATAACTAACTCCACAGGAGCAGTTGGATCGATAAATACACCTGAATTTGCCGAATCCAGACAATCTGTCTTTATTGGGCGTTCTTATTGTGGGGCGGTTGTAGAAGACGGCACTCAGTCTGGATGGATCAAATGTTTTTTGTACCGGCTTTCTTAATCTCTGAGCCAAAATTTCTTCAGTAGTATCATTTAGAAATTGTAATTTTAAGAGTAATACTTTTTTCGGAACGGTAGGTAGCCTTGTTTTTCCTTTCATCTCCTTCATGTGTTTGTCGATGAATTTCGCTGGGTGTCCATTCCTATTAAGTAAGTTACGAATGTTAACCAATCCATCTTCAATAATCTCATCCAAACAAATCATTCTAGCACGATGAGTCTGGATCTGTATTAAGTTCCTTTTCCAAGATAATAATATTTTATCCTTGAGTTTATTTTGTCGTTTCCATCTTGCTACTTGTACCCATTTCAACAATCTATGAGTAGTACTGAAGTCTGACAATCAAATCCAAGAATTTGTAATCAATATTTTTGTTATAACGTGGTTATTCATAATTATAAGTATGGGGTTAAGGAGATTATTAAGTTTTTGATCGAGATCATGAATCGATTGATTTTGGACCACCATTCAAAACCTTGAAGCACTGGACGGCTGTTTCGTCTTCTTGTGGCACTCTTCAGCAGTGCGCATCCACGATCCCGCATCGCGAGATTCGAACCCAGGACTTTCGGTCCCGCGTGCAAACGCCTAACCTGAATCAATTCATCAAATTGTGCAATCTACTTCCATTGTACTTAAGTAGATACCTGTGAATTCATTTCACTGAATAAAATCATGTATAAATATGATTTGTTTACAATGTATCTTATGAAATAATACATGGCTTCTCTGTTACGGATTACAAAAAAGTACCTTCAAAGTGTTACACCAATTAATTTGAAAATTATTCATTATAACTAAGTAACAAAGTTATGATCACTTTTTATCATTTTATAAATTGTTTACTAAACTATTTGGCATTAAATTCACTTGTTATTGTTTACTTGAATCTTCCCTTTGATATTTAGGACTGTAATTGATTAGTGTTTTATTGACGTATGTACAAACGGTGCATATTGCATCGATATAGCCCCAATTTATGTTTTAATAACAATAATATCATATGTATTACATCATATTTTATTAGTACAATTTGGCTAAACCCACTTACACATAGAAATAATTACAAATCATTCATTAAGGTAAATAATGACATACTATAAATGCAAGAAAAAAAGATATTCTTGATTTTAATAGTTTTTCTTCTCTTTCTTCTTCTTCAATTTCTAACTACGTCAAGGGATAGCAAACGAAGTCTTATTCATTTAACCATCTGTCAACAGAGGTAGCTTGTTATAATAAGCTTTTATAAATTAAGGTAAAAAGCATACACAATGCAAGATATATCAAGATACCAGCTGTTTTAATAAATACTCTTATTTTAATTGAAAAAAAAACGATGTTCAATAAGAATACCATACAGTATTTTTTTATCACCATTTGGGTGAGACTATAATTTATAGATGGCTTCTAAATGCTCTGATACGGTTGAGAGAGGAGTCAGTTACCCCTCTCAAAATGCTCTCACGTGGCCACGCGTATACAAACAATGACAAGGAAGTCATACTCACTACCTTCTCGCGGCATTAATGTTCTTTACAAAATTGAGAGGGTGAAAAGCGATGATGGAGAATATTTTTAGCTTAGGTGGATGGTTTTGATGGAGTTTCGTTTTCTGAGCTGGATGATAGATAGAAGTCTTCTATGTGACGTTTGTGCTGATGATATCGTTCGGAAGAACGATGAAAGCTCCACGATCAAACCATCAAGCTCAGAGAATAAAACTCCATCAAAATGACGGAATATGAATGTCCGGCGCTTTAACCGCGTTAGTGGGTACCGAAGGTTCACCTAGGGGACTTACAAAAACCCTGATACCAAACCAATGGTGTACATGGACTTCGATATGCTGAGGAAACAAATGGCGTATGAAACAACTGTTGATTACAGGCTACCGTGAGAGCGCATCCCCTTACGTTGCTCCACTGCCTTATGGATTATACCTTCATGTCAAAGGCTCTGTGAGTGGACCCCTTAAGAAAAACATCTGTTTCGGTCTGGGCACCAGGATAGGATCCCAGCTACCACTCAAATCGAATGATTTATGCGACTTATATCTGTTTGGTGGTTCCTTGAGCGACACTAAACTGACTTTGAGAATGTTGTTGTAATGTGTCTGTAAACCAGTTTAAGTCAAATGGATGAATGCATTTCTCACCGAAATCCAAAACCTATTATCTTATATATGATTGGTTTGTTCATAAATTATAGTCTCCTTACCATTTGTTATATTTTTAGATCACTTAGGGTAATAAAGTATACTTATAAGAAATAATTTCAATAAAATCATGGTTAGTTTAAATTGATGGTATAATTCAATTGTTCAATATGTAACTACTGATCGCTGTGAATTCATCATTAACACTTATAACTAGTAAATAACTTTAATCAAAACGACATGAAGCATTTCCACTTAAATATTGAACTTCTTATAAAATATACTTCATGATAATTAAAAACATTTATAAGGGTTTTTACAATGACAGTAATGGGCCACTTGAACCGTAAAGTTTAATTGTATAAGTTGATATATGATTACATAATCTGGAACTTAAAACAATTTATGTTTTAATTAAACTGTAATTATGCTCATAAATAAAGATAGATTGTGGCTAGTAGTGAAATCTAGGATGTGTGTTTCGTCCCACATAGGACTCATCAGCTTGTTGTACCTACATCAAATATTTAAGTAAACAGATTTTAAATTGATATGAACCAAGAGTTATGTGAAAATGTTATTCAATAATTTGTTATTGTTAAACAAATTGTACAGATCTTATATTCATATACATTTTAATCGACGTAACTATTTCCGTTACATAAAAAATGTTTTTGTGTAAAAACGGACATGGATTGGTCAATCTCTCAAAGAAAAATCAATTATTCTAACTTTAATTTAATAGTTGAATTCATGAGTCGATGTAAACTAGACCACCATTGAAAACCTGAAAGCACTCGATGGCCATTTATTTCTAGTGTGCGACTCCTAAGAAGTGCGCATTCACGATCCCCCACAATGGGATTCGAACCAAGGACCTATTAGTCTCGCGCGCGAATACGTAACCTCTAGACCACTGAGCTCATAGGTCCTGCGTCCGAATCCCGCGAGGCGGGATCGTGGACAGGCACTGCCAAGGAGTCCCATACCAGGATGAAACGGCCGTCCAGTGACTTCAAGATTTTCATGGTGGTCTAACTTTAATTGATTTATGAATTCGACTATAAAATTATTAAAATCTCCACAAAACACTTTTCTGATAATATCCTAACTTTACCAAAATAATATCTTGATCTGAAAAATATCAGAAAATTCTATGTAGTACAAACTATAAATATCACTTCATTGAATGTTATAGTAAGCAACTGGAGAACAATGAGTGTGAACTTCAAAGTTTAATTTATTTAACCAAAATGAATGCAGATTATGTCATGGTTCGGTTCTAACCAATTCATGTTTGAATAAGCATTGATTTTTTAACTATGGATTCTATCATGATAAGGTGTTGTTAATTGCTTATTGTGACGGTTCTGTTTGGTTATACTGACAAGAATAAATGGTCTCTAAGTTTTTACTGTGCAAAAATATCTCTATTCGATAGCTGCGAGCTCAAGAACAGAACACATATATCGAAGGCAAAACTGTATAGTCGGTTTTACTGAGGTGTATTTTAATATTGTATTTATTGTAAACAATCAATATCTTTAGCAATAAGGCTTATTTCTAGCAAAGAGAGAGGTTATAAATACATCATACTTTGCCTTACCTAACAGACGATTTAGAACGTACGCTGTTAACATATATATTTACAAAATGCTTGTGGATAATAGAAGTCATACAGTTGTCTTATGGACTCTGGAACCTCTTCTCCAACCCATTAAAACCTTATCCTCGAATCCAGTTTCTTTTCAGATCCTTTGAGAAACTTTATCCTTCCAATATATAAACAAACATGAATTGATAACCACCCAATATATCTTCAAATGTACTCAAGCTCATTTTTATTTAAATTTATGCTAATTAAGTATAATCTTTTAATTTTGTCTATCAAATATACAATAGAAGTAAATAAATATGAATCGGCATTGTGGATGTGCACTACTGAGGAGTCGCCTACTAGGACGAAACAACCGTCTAGTGCCTTCATATTTTCCACAGTGGTTTAGCTTCAATTGACTCATGAATTCAACTATTAAACATTGCTATCATATCCACACAAAAAAAATCTTCTTTGATTCAAATATGGAAGTTGTCAAATTTCTTTTTGTAACTAAAACTAAAATCATTGTCAAATGAGTCATTATTATTATCAACATCAGAATCATGAGTTAGCTTGAGGATAAATTAAGACAAGTATTTTGTTTACCATTAGTACTATAATGAATCATTTGAGGATGATATGATAGTACTAAGGTACATCATGTTTATCCAACTGATGTATTAGTAATCCTTCATATTATAAAGTTACAAAGTTATAATAAATAGAAATGAACATATTGACATTTCCCATGGGTTTTAATGTAGAATATTTTCTTCTCAATCAATCTGTCTACAAAATTGTTCTTTATATTGAAACTATATATTCAGTAGAATGTCGAAGTAGTCATGCATGTATTCTCTTACATTGGATTAATTACTGTCACTCCGGTAATAAGGTTTACTCTTTTGATTTATATTAATGTTAAGAAATGGGTGTGTGTGTATGTGTGCATATATATGCACATACCTGAATGAAGTTTATATAAGTAAAAGAAAAGCATAGTAAATGTGTTTAGAAGAATTAAACTTATGCAATGTGTTATCTAGTTTTACCTACGTTTAATTTAAAATTTGACAAGATATATAATGACTAATTTTCATCATAAGTAACATTTATTAGAAAACTAAGCGTTTATAAAATGAAATTAAAACACAAATGATTATGAATGAATAACTGTATAGACTTATGATTGAGGTTATGAATCAATCAGTTAGATCACCATTAAAACCTGAAAGCATATGATGACCGTTCCGTCCTAGTATGGGGCTCTTCAGTAATGCATATTCACGATACAGCACCAATGAAATTAATCTATGTCAGGTAGAGACAGGTATCTATCTCAGATAATGAATGAATGGTTGCTCAGCTATTCATGGATTAATGCAAGTTAGATATGGTGGATGTGTCGCTCAATTTCGTGGATTAATTAAAGTTTGACATTAACATAGTTGGATGCCGATCAGCTCAGTTGTCTAATGGTTAAGCGCTCGCATCCGAGGGCGGTAGGTCCAGGCTTCGAATCCCTTGAGGTGGGATCGTAGATGTGCCTTGCTGAGGAGTCTCACAGTAGGAAGAAATGGCCGTCCAAATGCTACCAGGTTTTCAGCGGTGATCTAGTTAAGATCGACTCATGAATTCAACTCTTAAAATTAATACAATCTCCACAAACCCCATTCCGATATTAAGATATTAATTGAAATTAATACGGAATAATCGTTCTGAGATAAATCTGGAGGATATTTCCACTTGATAGACGGTTGGAAACCTTAAACCTAGATTTAATTCTCTGGGCATTTTGCGACTTCATCGATAGAATTCTCAGTCAGCACTAAAGGATTAGACAAATATGATCAATTATTTATAAATATTTCTAGTGATTTCAGTAATTACTTGAATGCTTTAAGATAAACTTGTATAGAAGTCATACAATTTCAACTATGTAATCAGTAGATGATATCCAAACTTAAATGTGATGGTCTTTTCTGGACTATGACTATCTATCTATTGACATTCAAATCTGCAACAATTCTTATTCAGTTCTGTTTTGTTTGCATTGAATTTCTAACATTTTCGTAATTGTTTCCCTTCCGTTTTTTCATTCTTTGATTTGAGATAGACTCGATTTTTTTCAATTTTATGTTTTTCCCCAATGAGTTTACTTCCAGTTCCGTTGTTGTTACATATTAACTTGTTTAGATTTTTCTTTCCAATTATCTCATTAGGTTGTGATATACTTCGTCTAGCTAAAAAAGATTTATTGTCTATTTGTGGATCATTAGAAGGTTTACAAAGTCTATCAACATCTCAGTTCATGCAATAAAACAATGCTATTTTAATTTATTAGTTAGTTATATGCTAAATTGAATCTGGTAAATACGTGCATCAGTTCAGCTTGTCACATATTAGTAAACAAAGAGATGAAATCATCAAATAACATAGTAGTTAAAATAGTAATAGTAACAGTGATGGTAGAAATGATCAGATATATACAGTAAGGTCTGAGAAGCAAAAATAAATTCTAAAAATGAAAATTTCAAATTTGGTTTAAAACTGATAAAAAGTGAATCCATCTGCACTATTACGATCGATAATGAGCTGTGTCACTTAAAATCTCAAAACGTTAGTTTCGATAAATATGAGGACCCAATCAAGTATTCCTATTCTAAAAGGATTGTCGTTGCACTCAAGATTATAGATTGGAACCTTGACCCAGAGATCCCTAATAGTTACCTTTGGTTTGTAATGAATAGCTAAATATTTTTACTGCTGACTTCAGATATAAATAACATTTCAATAGGTGTTTCTCAATCATACATGTTGTGATAAATAGTAATCAGCCAGTTGATCAACGTTGTAGACCCTTTTGCAATGCCTTCAGGTTGATTGACAAGTGTCATATTTAAACCACTGATTCAGTAATATCTATTTCCAACTTTAATCAATGTAACATCACAAATGTCCACTCCTATTAGTAACTACCTAACTCCATATGAATCTCTTCTAAGATTACTTCCCGTTTCAAGTTCGGATAAAGGAACAGAGTTTTGTATTGGATTAGCAACCTCATGCTTTAGAAAAGAACCTTGCTCAATAAACACTAACTAGAAA
Organism: Schistosoma spindalis; assembly: GCA_946903255.1. Lineage (NCBI taxonomy): Eukaryota > Metazoa > Platyhelminthes > Trematoda > Strigeidida > Schistosomatidae > Schistosoma > Schistosoma spindalis. Next base: position 20,942,492 of record OX336418.1, read on the forward strand.
AATCATCAGTGAATGCCTTCTTCACTAATGCGATTATTAATCTTCATCAAGCATAAATTTCCACTAGAAATTCAAGAGTTCATTTCTAGCTTAATCGTCAATTAACAAATAACCATTATCAAACAAAACATTAATTTCAACTATGAAAACGATTCATATACAGGTAAAAGTTTATATTTCTCAACATACTCTATATCACAAATAGAATTTTAGTTGGTCTGCTTATTAAAGATAAGAAAAAGAAAAAAAATTGGTTAATTGAATAAATTATTTTCACTCTCCAATTTCATACAGAATTAAAATCGAAATTTTCTTTCTGTTTCTTTTTTTTTCTTTTTTATTTAGATAACTTGGTTTTTTCATTTCATAAAATTAAGGTTAATTTCTTCTTCTTCTTCTTCTTCTTCTCATTTTTCTAAGTCACGCAACTTATAAGCTTATCACCCTTCATCTACATTGGAAAGCTAGTTTCGTGTACTGTTACGGGTATAAGGGCTGATATCACTTCCCGGCTGCCCATACCGTAGAAGGGTATTTCTTGAGGAACCCGAAAGGGAAATCGGATTAGTGTTGGTCTTAACGACCTGGGAGCGTGACTGCAGAACTCAAGGGACAACTGCTGGAGGCCGGTAGCGCACGACCCTTTCGTGGGAGGTTTTTGATGTGCTAGCTCCGTTCTTCAAAGGGCCTTACGGCCAGAGACGGGAATCCGTGAGGTAAGGAGAGGTGTGATATTTTTAGGGTCATCCTTTTCTAACCCCTTCCTTCCTTGTGAGAGGGGAGGCTGGTTGTTCGAGGGAAACACCTTACTGCTGTCACACCCCTCTACAGTCAGCAGTTCGACTTCGCCCTCAAACCTTGAGTCGGTGCTTTTAGTCTTGTCGTTCTCCAATCGACCTGTCTGGCATGGTAGAACCTGCAGGAACATATGTTCCAACCAATAAAGCTCGGTTGGGTCATTAGGATAGGCAAGCCCGACCACCGCGTCAAGATAGCAGCTACGGTCTGGAATATGCGTGAGGAACCAATCAAGTATTCTTCATCTACAGAACTCATTTCAACAGTCAATACTTTCAATGAAAGATTCCGAGTCTTTCTTTAGTTACCTTTCAACCTACTACTACTACTACTACTACTACTACTACTACTACTACTACTACTACTACTACTACTACTACTACTACTACTACACCAGCGTTCATCGTGTGTGCAATCAGGGTTCGGTTAGGATGAAGTAATACTTCAACACTATTTTAATCAATTAATTGTCACACTGTATCATGTTACATTTTATGCAGTTAAAAATAATTGTAAGAGAGCTCTGAGCTTTTAATTTGAGTTATCTCATTCCTTAGAATTGGTCAGTCTTTAATTATAGCATTGGGCAGTGATTGATATTCAAATTCCAGGAGGATTGTCGTTGCACTCACGATTTTCACACCCCATTTTCATACAGAACTAAAATTGAAATGTTTCTTTCTGTTTCTTTTTCTTTTAGACAACTCGGTTTTTCTATTTCATTAAGTTAAGATTCATTCCTTCTTCTTCTTCTTCTTCTCATTTTTCCAAGTCACGCAACTTATCAGCTTATCACCCTTCATCTACATTGGAATTAAGTTAATAAGTTACATTTGAAAATTAATTATTGATAATAATAGAAAAGGAAAACTGATTGAGTAAATAAGTGTTTTTCTTTTCAACTAACTTATCATTATACCTTTACATTTTATATTAAATAATAAGTTTTTAAAAAAATCATTATTGAAAGTAATACTACTCAAATGTTTGTGAGTTTGTTGTCAGTAGTTAAAATTCAGTCTAGTTTTTGATTGAGATTATGAATCGGTTGATGTTAGACCATCATTAAATACCTGGAAGCACATAATGAACGTTTCGTCCTATTATGGGACTTCCCAACAGTGCGCATCTACGATCCCGTCTTGTGGGATTCGAACCCAGGGCCTTCGGTCTTAAACATTTAACTTATAGAGCACTGGCCTGGTATCCAACAACGTTAATGTCTAACTTCAACCAATTCAGTCTAATTTATTGCATGATTCTCTTATAAATGTTAGGTGTCTATAATAAGTGTTCATATTATTGAAGAAGTCTAGTCATTAGTGTGATTTATGCTTTCATTAAAAATTTTTATTCAAAAGGCCAAATTCATTTTTAAACAGTAACATATTCTCATTGTTTCAATTGTATTATGTCTCTTTTAGTTTTTGAATAATGAATAGTTATACCCGCCCCTTTAATTAATATTTAATGTATTAACAGTTTTGAGTTGAATAGCTTCATGGTGACGCCTCTGACGACAATCGAATCCCATAGGAAAAACTAGCTCTCTCCAAATCATAGATATGCTCTGATGATAAGTACTAACTAATACAAAGATTAGGTACATTTTATTCTGTTTATTACCCCCAACCATCTAATAAACTTAATCTGACGTTTCTGTTGATATTAGTTATAAAATTTATATCAGTATAGACAGAACAACACTATGAAAGCTACTTCGACACTACGGCGTCCATGAAAAGATAGTCAACAACATACGGAATTCAAATGATCAACTAAACTGCAAAATCGTGAATGGAGGATAGTTGACAAACTCGTTCGAAGTAAAGACCGGTGTCAGGCAAGGTTGCTTACTCTCACCCTTACTCTCTCTCTCTATCTATCTCCTGGTGATCCACTTGGTCATGAAGACTTCAATATATGGGCAGAATCATGGGATACAGTGGACAGCTAGGATGCAGCTGGACGATCTAGACTTCACAGATGATCTGGCTATTCTATCGCACATGCAACAACAAATGCAGGAGAAGACAACCAATGTAACAGCAGCCTCAGTAGCAGTAGGTCTCAACATATACAAAGGGAAGAGCGAAATTCTCCGATACAACACAACATGCAACCATCGAATAATACAAATGTCAAACAGTTCTACTATAAGGGGAGGAAACCCGGAGAACTATTAAGCCATCATCCAAAAATACAAGTGTTTATTAACAGTTGTCTACACAAAATACTTCGGATCCGTTGACCAGACACTATCAGTAACAACTTACTGTGGGAGAGAACAAACCAGATTTTAGCGGAGGAAGAACTAAGAAAGAAGTACTGGAAGTGGATAGTACACACATTGAGGAAGGCACACAACTGCGTCACAAGACAAGCCCTCACATGTAATCCCCAAGGCCACAGGAAAAGAGGAATACCAAAGAGCACATTACGTCGATAAATGGAGACAAACATGAGAAGAATGGATAACAGTTGGATAGAACTGGATAGGAAGGCCCAGGACAGAGTGGGTTGGAGAATGCTGGTCGGCGGCCTATGCTCCATTGGAGGTAACAGTGGTAAGTAAGTAAGTGAGTAATAGAACCATAATGAAAATTAGGTTGAAAAGAAAGATTTTCGAATGAAGTTATGTTTATTTGTTTTTTCTAGATATTGAAAATGAGAAATTATTCCATTAATATTCGTAAATTACTTTTTTTTTAATTTGAAGTGAAATGAAAAATCACGAACATTTGTATGGAAATGATATTTTGTATTTAAACCCCATTCATATGGATGGTTTGAGTTTTTGATTAAATATCTAAAATTCTGGATTGATACTAGATCCAAGATTTTCAGAACTTTAGGTCACTGAATTGGCATTCGATGGTTGAAATTCTTAAATTTAGTCTTTTCGCACCATAAGTTGAATATCACTTAACACGACTGATAATGACCTTCACATGGTCGAAATAGCTAAGATATTCGGTCGAATTTCGATCTCGAAGCTTGTTACATATTCATGGGTGGATGCTGTTACTGAGCTACTTACTTACTTGCTTACGCCTGTGGACGAGCATAGGTCATCCAAGAGCATTCTCCATCCAATTGTGTACTGGATATTCCTTTCCAGTTGCAATTTATCCTTTTCATGTCTGTTTCCAGTTCCCGACTCAATCTGTTCGTTTGTTTTCCACTTTTTTGTTTTCCTTTAGGAATCCAGGTAAGTGCGTGCCTCATGATTCAGTTTGATGATTTTCACAATGTATGTTCTATTCACTTTCGAGGTTTTTTCCTAATGTCCTGTTCAATTGAAAACTGATTTGTTCTCTTATACAGTGGGCTTTAGCTGATGTTATTTGGTCAACGGACACTATAATGAGTAGACAATATTTTGTAAATCCTAGTACATAATTGGTGTATAGTAGAACCGTGTTGACGTTCGTATTAAAGATTTTGACTTTGATGGTGGCTTGCAGACAATTATTTTGAGTTCGATATATTCTTCAACTATAGGAATGCTACCCATACTTTGCCAATTCGCTCATAAATGATATTACCCAGATACGTGAAAGACTTCACATCTGCCAGAGCTCTTCCGTCAAGTGTGATTGAGTTGGTCTTCTCTGTGTTGTAGTTGATGACCTTGCTTTTTCCCTCGTGTATGTTGAAGCCTACTGCTGAAGAGGCTTCTGATACACTAGTTGTCATGACCTGACTTTGTTGGTATGTTTATGGGATGAAAGAGCTAGGTGATTTGCAAAGTCCAGATCATCTAGTTACATCCAGTCTGTCCATTGTATTTCGTGCTTCCCTTCAGATATGGAGGTCTTCATAGTCCTGTCAATCACCAGAAAAAAGAAAATGTGGGAGAATAGATAACCTTGTCTAACTCCAGTCCTTAATTGGAATTCGTCTGTCAGCTTTCCTACATACACGACTTTCCAGTGTAGTCCATCGCTGTTAATGAGTAAGATTTAAAAAAATTAACAATTTTCAAATCCATTATGATTTTTGACAGTATCACAAGTGACGTCAGTCTATGACTAGTAACAAGAAAATCACTTACTATCAAGAATTTGCTTTTAGGCTTTTCATTGGAACATGATAAATAAATATAATCAGAGTATAAGTATAATAATCTAGTCTATCTATTTTATAAATTAAAAACTATCTTCAATTTCTGAAATAGAATATACAATTTACATTAATAAATAAGACTGTATGATTGAATAGTATACTGAACAATTTATTACAGATAGCAGTTCATACATTTAATAATGCACCAGCATATATATAAGATAAGCAGTCTAAATATTATTAACAGCCCCCAAAAGCCCTGCTACGGCCGAGAGGGGGGAGAGTCCGCTCTCCTTCTCGAAATACTCTAACACGGCCACGCGTATATAGCCTCTGCCAGGGAAGTCCTACTCACTGCTTTATCGCGGCATTACTGTGTTTACGAAATTCAGAAGACGAAAGCTAATTTTCGGCACTTTAACCGGGTTAGTCGATATAAAGAATTCACCTAGAAGAACTGGAAAACCCCGATTCCGAATCAGTGGTGTACATGGTCTCCAGGATCCTGAAAGAACAAATGAAGCAATTGTTGGTCACCGGCTATCATGGGACTGCATCTGCTTACGTTGCTTCACTACCCTGTGGATCAGACTTTTAGGTCAACGGCTCGAGGAGTGCCCTCCTAAGAAAATCACCTGCTTTGGTCTGGGCATCTGGGCAGTATCACAGCCCTCATACAAATCAAATGAGATTTGTGTGGCGCATACCTATCTGGTGACCCCTTGTACCAATATCTGTGTGTTCAAATAAATAAATAATAATTAATTAATTAATTGTCAGAATATAAACATAAGTCAGTAAATGGTCATGCATTAAGTATTTCTCAATTTTACCATAAATGAATTTATTATTAGAATATTATCGGCTTTATTAAAGAAAAAAGGAAAACAAAAAAAATAAGGAAGTTTAACAGGGTTCTATACACTTTTAATCAACAGTTTTAAATTGACTATTTGAGAGAATTTCTTTGTTTATATGGTAAAGTAGGAAGTTATAACTCTACATAGAGCTCCTCTGGGGTTATTGCCGCTCACAAGCCCGGTTAAAGGAGAAGGGTTAGGCATGGGATTAACAACCCTATCCCTTAGAACGTTAACTAGAAAAATAATTCAAACCATTTAAACTCTGCCCGACCTGGGAGTTAGAAGATCTCTATTTAGAAGAATTATGACGTCTCATGATAAAAACCAAATCACAAGGTTGATGCTCCTCCTGACAATCAGAGTAACCATTAATTTAGGTACATGAAATGTTCGTAAAATGTGGGAGATCGCGAGAGAGTCATCCAAATTGCTGCAGGAATGAAAAGTTACAATCTGGAGGTGCTTAGAATCAAAGTAGGAAGTTGTTGCTTCTTTTATAAGAACTATATATAGTTTATATGAATATTCATTCATATTGAAACAAATAGTTTGACGAAAATTGGTTGCCGAGTACGGAAAATTCAATATATGTGAAAACATTATATTTGAAATAACCTCAGCTATTGAAATTTAAATAATTCAAATGTTTCATCCAGTTAACTTGTCTAGACTCCGTCAAGGTAACAATCAAAGTCGAAGTCATTAACCCTCATATCCTTCACTTAACAACCAACTACACCAAATTGAATAGTACTCGAGTGAATTAGTGTAAAATATAGAGACGTGTTGATTTTAAGATGGTGGTTGAAGGTTGTCAACAGGAAACTCTGAATCCGGGTTTTGTGCTACTTGGCACTCGTCAGCAAGGTGTACCTGTAATCTTAAGGGAACTGGTTCTCCCTGACGGATTCGATCCCGTTTCACGCAGCTTCACAGTGAGAGACGTTACCAGTGGTAACGTCCAGGGATTCCTAGTGACTACCTCCATACACCATCTTATCTCAACATAGTGCACGCAATGTCGAGTTACCTAGACCAGTGGCCATATTGAAACTTGGTCGATAGCATTCGATCTGCACTAAGAAGGACTTGATATACATGACATTGATCACCCGTCACCCAGTGATCAATCATTTGTGATTACGTGTTAATTTTAAAATATGATTTGTCGCTATGACAACATTGATTGTTAGCTTAAAAATTATGTGAATCGAATGTGAATGGATATTCGGATTATCAATCTTGCAACTTGACTATTTAAGTTAAACTTGAAAACTATGATTATAGTATTGTTAATGTTCTTAATTATTGCATTGTTGATATTCCGAACTGATCAAAATTCTTTTTTGAATATTAGTAATGGGATGATCCAAAGATTTACTAATAATTATATAAACGTTATGTCCATTGAACAAATCAATGACTATTTGAACTTAATAGGTTTGTCAGTAAAACGTTGAATGTTCAAAACTAAAGTTACTTGGTTCGAGTTCAAGAATCAAAATCAATAGTGAATTGGAAATATATTCATAAGTCGGACGAACAATATTTTGACGTTAATCACAATTTATCTACAATAAGAAAATAAAGAATCAGATTTTCTGTTTATATTCAAGATGATTTGTATAGACTTTCAAGGAGTCGGAAAATATGATGATACAAACATCTAACGCTTAACATTCCTTTTAGCTGATGACATTCTTTAATTACTCAGATTTAAATTTATTCTCAGTAGTTTTTATTATTTTTCAAGGTTCTTTGACAAATGTATATCTACAGGAAGATAGAAAAAAAAAGAGATTCGAGATTCCAAATGTCGAATGAGATTGTGTAATAATTAGAGGGTTGAGAGAAGAATAGAAGGATGAGAAAAATTTACAAATCAGAATTATGAAAGATAATTGCCCGCTCGACAAATATGAAGATAAATGGAAAAGATAAAGTTTATAGTAATAACTGAATAATCACCATGGAAAATTGTTAGAGGATAATAATAAATGACTACGGCTTGGAATTACCGTAGTATCGGTTATTATGTTGAGCCAATATACTTTATTCTAGCTTTCGGACAGGTCAGTCTATTTATTCTACTTGAGTCACATTTTGGCCTCGTTAATTATTCGCTTATCTCAATCATGACTGATTTTATATGAGCGCATATGTGTGTACATTTCTTATCCCATTTATCACACGTCTACAGCTTATTTTTGTGTGATTATAAAGATTGATTAACGCTTAACTAAAGGGAGTTAGTTCACAAGCATTCTCCACTGCGTGTTATTTCGCTTTGCTTTTCCGATATTTTGCATGGATCAACGATTGTATGAAATATACGTATTCGAAATTCTTTCTCGTTACTGACTAACGCGATTTAGGTCAACGATTATATACAAGGATCGGCGGTATGTATCTCTCAATAGCAATCAGAAACAATGAAACTGGAGTTAGATCCCGGGTCACTAAATTACAAAACACTAATTCAAAACAAAAACAGGACCAAAACATACTACTGAAGAGAATTAGCTCTAAGGAAGGATGAGTGGTTGAACGTATCTGAACAAATCTCTCCAAACTAGTCTCTCTTTAAAATAATAATCTAAACAATCAAAAGGACTAAATCGAAGGGAGGCAGAATCAAAACCTTACGCGTTGCTAAGGTGTTGCCGAGCCACTAATTCAAACCCAAACTCTGCGTGCTAAAACAATACATTCGACCACTCATCCTTTCTTGGCTCTAATTCCCTTCCGTAGTATGTTTTGGTTTTGTTCCTGTTTTTTTGTTTTGAATTAGTATCTTGTAATTCCAAACCGTAATCAGTTATTATTGTCTTCTAACAATTTTCCATGATGATTATTCAGTTATTACTATAAACTTTATCTTTTCCATTTATCTTCATATTTGTCGAGCGGGCAATTATCTTTCATAATTCTGATCTGTAAATAATTCTCATCCTTCTATTCTTCTCAAAACCCTCCTGATTATTAGGTAATCTCATTCGATATTTGGTATCTTAAATCACTTTATAATGTAATCTTTTCCATCATTCTGTAGACATATATGTTTGCTATACAACGACTGTACATTTCAAAGTTCTATTGAAATTCAATATATTGTTACAACTTGTGGCCTGAGTGCTCTGCTAATGTATACGTAATGATACCTCTAATTAGACAGCAGTAACGCATCAATGACTCATAAACCCGTGAGAGCAGTGTAGAGTCTTTATTGGTCCTGCCAGCCCAGCCAGTTAAGTCCAGAACACCAATCTCAGCCTCTGCAATATGAATCATTTATTTCAAGCATACGGGGTTTATATACCAACCAGACAGACCACATCGTATCATAAAATATGAAAACAACATTTAAAATAACCCATAGTGTCATTGAATAAGAAAAAGAGAATTCAGAGAAGAAAATTTCTCGAAAAAAAAATTTTCTTCGCTGAATTCTCTTTTTCTTATTCAAAAACAACATTTGTACAAAATTTGGCCAAATGTGGCTGTGAATGTAGGAGGTAGTAATTAATGGACTGAGCATAATTCAAGAATGGTAAAACGTATAATGATGGTTCATAGGTCAAAATAAAGCTCATAATAAGAGGGACATGAATATGAAGAATTTAGTTAATTCACAATTGTACAATAAAAATATACGCATATTATTTGTCCATAAATGGATCCCAAATGTTACCGTTCATTACGCTTATCGATTATTCCCAATCTTATCCTACTGATAGTTGTGTACAAAACAAAATTACTAAATCGTATTTCATAATTTACACAATAATTTACTGAAATTTAATTTTCTCACAGAACATTCAATATATATATCATACGAACACACACATACACATAATACAACCATGAAAATGACATACAAACGAATTAATAAGTAACCTAGTCAGTTTTACAAAACTTATTGTAATTTCGAATAATTAAATCATAAAAAATAATGTATAATCTAAAATCTAACAGTTATGTATCCTCATGATGATGATGATGACGACTATGATGATGATGATAATTTCAACGAATAATAATAATTTACTATTCCCATGGGACAATTGTTATTATTCTCTTTTTTTTCTCCTTCTTCTTCATTATCTATGTTAGTTGTAGCGAAGTAGGGGGTGGGGATGGGGTGGTGGGTGAATAGATGACATATACCGTCTAAATAAAATACAAAAAAACTTAACCACAAGAAAATTCCTTTCCTCCAACTTCTAATTTCATCTACTATTTTTTGTGATGCTTTACATGATTACCAACTGTTTTGTTTGTTTGTTTTTTTTGATGACAAAAAATAAAACAAAATTGTTTAATGGTGAATGTTAATTCTTTTTTTCATTTTGATGTGGTTTGTCAGCTTAGGAAATAAGTGTTTTTTTTGGTAAAGGATATATATATATATATATATATATATATATATATATATATATATATGAGAAGAACAACTGTTCAATGCCTAAAAGTTTTGTTGCCAAATTGAAAAATGAATAAAATTGTTTAAAAGTTCTTTAGAGAGAGAGAGCGGAAGAGTTGAAGAAATTGATAATATAATAGATGGGAGTTAATTTAATTTTAATAAAAAAAAAACAGTTAGATTATAGTAGGAGGAAAAGAAGAATTGAAATATTGAACAGAAATATGTTAAACATTAACATAGTTGGAATGGTCTAAAAGTTAAGTCATTGTGCGCAAAACTGAAGGTATTGGGTTTGGATTGAATGTGAAAGATTGTAGATGCATGTTGCTAAGGATTTCCATACTAGGACAAAAAGACCGTCGAGTGCTTCTTGGTTTTTAATGTTGATCACTTCATAATCTTAATCAAAACTCAACAATCTCCATAATCCTATATGTCTAAAAAATAGGCTTCGGTGGATAGCATTCGATCTGCACTAAGAAGGACTTGACACACATTACATTGATCGTCACCCTAAGATCAATCAATTGTGATTACATCTCAGTCCTACAGGAGGTCAGTTGCGGTCCGGATAACGCATTGGTATCGTTTCTGACTGTGAAGTTGGGTGACACGGGATCGAATCCGTCGGGAAGCATCAGTTCCCTTAAGGTTACATGCACACCTTGCTGATGAGTGCCTAGTAGCACAAAACCCGGATTCAGAGTTTCCTGTTGACTACCTCCAACCACCATCTAGGCTTTGGAAGTTATCTAGATTTTTAAAAAAATTGTGTAACCGGTCCTGCAACAATTCGCTTATTACATTTCATCCAGTAAAGAATAGACGACTACAAGTCATCTTTTTGTCTAGATTAATGAAAGTTGTTAGTAGATCTTAATGTCGAAAATTTCATTCTCTACGCTACGTGTTGAAAAATTCGGTAGTCTAATAGTTATGAACTTAAGAATTACTGGTGAACGGGTTAGATTTATAATATGTATGAAGAATACAGTCAAATAATTTCATGTCATTTTGTACAATGAAAGAACCAGATTTCATAATAACATTTAACACTGAAAGATTCTTTGGATTCTTTTATTTTTCAATCGGAAGTGTTTATATTTTATTTCAGCTATTATTAGTCGCTTTTTTAACACAACATAGTTGTTTGTGTTATATCCCGACGAAAATTATGAATGGTAACTTTTGAGAACACATTAAGTCGGGAAATAGAGTCAGATATGAAAAGGATGAATAACAACTGGAAATAGCTAAAAAGGATTGCTCAGGATAGGGTTGGATGGAGAATGCTGGTGAGCGGCCTATGCTCCTTTACGAGGAGTAACATGCGTAATTAAGTAACTTTTGAAAACTATTTATGAGCTAATATGACACATATATTTTAATTGCATAACTATTAAGTAGCTGAAGTACACATATTCATATTCCTCTTATTATAGGCTTTGTTTTGACCCATATACTACTATTATACGATTTACCATTCTTGAGTTATGCTCAGTCTATTAATTACATTCTGTCACATTCGCAGCTACATTTGTCTAGATCTTGTACAAATGTGTATTTTCTATTTTGTGATACGATGTGGTCTATTTGGTTTGTATGTAAACCCAGTATGTTTAGAATACATGGTTCGTATTGCGGAAGCTGAGATTGATATTCTAAACTTAACAGACAGGGCTAGGTGGAAGGAAGGACCGATAAGGATTCTAGACTGCTCGTATGTGTTTTATGCGTCAATGGTCCGGTCAGGTACAAGGTCAAATGTTATAACATTTTGATAAATTTTAATCTTGAATATAGTATAGTAAACAACTTAACATTTAGATGACAGTTGGTAATGATTATAGTAAGGTCAAAATTACTATATTCTCATAGTGAAATGTTTTAACGTTACGTTCATGATCAATATCTTTCATATTCTAAAAACTGTTATCAAGGCATTGTTTCTTATCAAAAAGATATTACAATTAAAATAGTTACATTTCGGTATTTTGGCTTACATTTAATCCCTAATCTAAATTATTATACTTAAGTTTCTATTACCACTTTCAATTAACTCATTGAATGACAATAATGATTAAAATACTTTTTACATTACAATTTACATGATTATGCAATGATTGATCGATACTCGAAAAACATCTAATTACTTTATTTTGTAAAGATCTTTATTTTCTTGTTATGATCCAATAGATTACAATTGATCCATTGTCTACCGGTATATGTATATATAAAATGAATTGTCTTGATATTATTGATTAATCAAAAAAAATTTTTTTCATTTTTTAATTGGCTTTAGAATGAACAATAGAAAGTACATTTGAAACGAAAACAACTAAATCTAAATCCTGATGTAAATATTAATTTTGGGATTCAAGTATATTCAACTAAAGTCAATCCAGTAAGATGAAACTTACAACTTGAATTTCATTACTAAACAGTGTCCAAATTTAATTTGAATGATTTATCAACTCATTTACTAATGTAACTGATTAAATTGATGATACTTTCAAGAAAATGAAAATATTATCCAATGAACCTTCTTAAATTATAACAGCTAACATAGTACGAATTTTAGAAGCTCTCTTTGAATAATATGAATGTTTTGATGAATTTATTATACAAAATAACATGATAGATGAATTAACTAAATATTTTGTAATTTAATAGTTAAATTCATGAGTCAACTGTAGCTAGACCATCATAGAAAACCTGAAAGCACTGGATGGTCGATTCGTCCTGGTATGAAATTTTTGTGAGAAGCCGTGACCAGTGGAGTGCTACCGGGTCTGTTGTGAGATAGTAACTCACTTAAGACAATGGTGAATGTGTCGCTCAATTTTGTGAATTGGTCGAAGTTAGACATTAACACTGTTTGATGACGGCTGGCTCAGTGGTCTAATGGTTAAGCGCTCGAGTGCGAGACTGACAGGTCCTGTGTTCGAATCTTGTTAGAGGGGCGAGATCGTGGATGCGCTCTGCTGAGGAGTCTCACAATAGAACGAAACGGCCGTCCAGTGCTTCTAGGTTTTCCATAGTGATCTAGCTTTCAATTATTAAATTACCAAATTATCCACAAAACCCTCTTTGTTTCAACAGTTTATGACAATCAGGCAACTAATTAGTTTAATTCACTTGGTATTGTTTTACTTGAATCTTCCCATTGATGTTTAGGACTGCAATTAATCAGTCTCTTATTTGCATATGTGTATGCTGTGCGTATTGCCTCGATTTTGCCTTAATTTACAAGCATTATAAGCAAAGATGGATATTGGCTATCAGTGATATCCAGGACGAGCGCTATCAGGACTCAGTAGCTAAGTGGATAACGCGATGGCATTTGAAGCGAACGGTACTGGGTTAGAGTCCCAGAGTAAACATCAACTGTGAGATGCAGGAACCTCCAGCTGACCTGTCCCAAATAGGACGAAACGCACGTCCTGTATTCCGCTGCTAACTAATTACTTTATTTTGATATACCATGATTACAATCAATTTTCTTAGTCGATTTCTGAAATTATTTATTCATGACATTTAATATAGAACTATCATTTATCATAATTAGTACAGAATGAGTGAGGTTATGATGTTAGATTCTAACGTTTACTATTTGTAACATAAATTAGTAAAAAAGGACAACTTTGGATTTAGTTGACTGATGTCATTATATATGTGAAAATTATATTTGAAATAATCTCAGCGATCGAAATTTAAACAATTCCAAAGTTTTGTCCAGCTAACTCGTCTGGGCTTCTTCAGGGTAATGATCAAAATCATCAAAGAAATATATAGCTTTTTAACAATCAAAAATATACTGTGTTAAAACCAATCATATTTGGATGGTGATTTCTTTGATGATCTTGATTTTGATTATTACCCTAAAGAAGTCCAGACAAGTTAGCTGCACGAAACGTTGGAATTGTTTAAATTTCAATCTCTGAGATTATTTCAAATATAAATTTTACATATAATGACTTCTCTATAATCGGCGCCCGATTTCTGTCAAACTATTCGTTCTAATCTTGACGAATATTCGTATATTTGAATGATGGTTTGAAAACGTTTAGCGTCAATATTTTATTTATCTCTGGAAGTAAATTGATTCTAAATTATTTTTTTAGAAATGTCATTAATTAGTTACATGCATCAAAAGCGGATAGTAATTAGTTGTGAATGAATTAAGTAGGATATCCACATTGAAGGTAGCAAATTATGTTTGCACATAGTGAGATATTTACCGATATATACTTTAAAACACTTTGACGGGTTGGGGGGGGGTGATCTACAAAAAGCTATCCCTGTATTGCGTTTTATTTCAGTAGATACTTGTTAGCAAGGCATTTTGAGAGAACTAAAGTTTCTTTTAATATTCACCCAGGTTTATTTGATATTATTGATTTTATTGTTACAATTTGTAACAATGAAACAAAGTTTAATATGGTGTTTTTCGAACGATCAAACTAATTCAGTATGTATGTGATGTGTGCTACTTATATCGACATAAATAGTATATAGCGCTAGTCAGGAATAGAGTATCTGGCAGAAGAAGTTTGAGAAGATCGAGGTAGAAGGCAATTAGTGTAGAAATACAGGAAGAATGAAGTCTGAGACAGTTAATGAACATTTTGCAAATAAAGTATTGGAGTATGGTTTTTCTATTTTATCAAGTAACTCTGTAATGTTGTGCTAAATATAATCGGTTGTCCTCATCTGTGTTCTCTTTTACTACATGTATGTCATCTGCATAAAGAATACATTTTTCTCTTATATGAAATCCAATATTTTTGATAATTTTACGAATATAGCTGGATATGTCAACTTAGGTTCATATGTAAACGAATAATGATTCACACAATAAACTTGAACAGTCAAATTAAGGCTACTGAAATAAATGTATGATAATAAGTCTGATTACCGTCTCTTCGAATATTATAAATACATTTGATGGCGTTCTAAATCTTAACATAAATGCACATACATAGAAACCTCTACTGAATATAATCATAGAGTAGACTCTCTGTATTATCCTTATAAGAACTCATTATCAGAAAACAATATTGCCAGAAAATCACAGATGATATAAGAGAACATATTAAAATACATCTTGTTTTTAATGTTCGGAGATTTAAGCCTAGTTCATAATTACTAATCATATCTACAGTTGAAGAACATCTGCAACTCAAAACAACTGTCTGTCAACCAACACCAAAGTCACAATTTTCAACACAAATATCAGCACAGTTCTACTGTATGTGGTGGAAACGTGAAGAACTACCAAAATCATCATCCAAAATATACAAGTGTTTATTAACAGTTGTCTACACAAAATACTTCGGATCCGTTGACTAGATAGTATTAGACACTGACAACCTACTGTTGGAGAGAATAAACCAGATTCCAGTGGAGGAAGAACTCAGAAAGAAGTGCTGGAAGTGGATAGGACATACATTGAGGAAATCACCGAACTGAGTCACAAGGCAAGTCCTCACATAGAATCCTCCATGCCAAAGGTGAAGAGGAAGACTAAAGAACACATTACTCCGATAAATGGAGAGAGGCATGCAAAGAATGAATGGGAATTGTATATAAACAGAAAGGAAGGTGGAGGACAGAGTTGGTTGATGAATGCTGGTCGGTGGTCTATAATCCATTAGGAGTAACAGGCATAGTAAGTATATGTATATATATACGTACACTTTGTTATAGATTCATTTAGATTGCATGAATAATATCTAATAACTTGTCTTACACTATGTATTTATACCCAATCAAATATGACAAAATACCAAATTTTAAAATTTTATGTTGTACCTTACTGAGAAATAAGATGTAAAAGAACTCAATAAATCAAATTTTTATTTAATTTAAAACTAATTAACTACTTTCTTTTTATCACTATTCAAATCTTCTATTCATGGATTATTCATTTGAATACAATATCAGCTTTACAATTAATCTTAATAATTGAATTTCTGAGACAATTGAAACTAGATCACTATGAAAAACCTGAAAGCACTAAATAACCTTTTCGTCTTAGTATGTAACTCTTCAGTTGCTTCAATTGACTTTATTATTTGTTCTTAGAAATAAATAAGAAACTAGGATAGATTGAACTTCAAAGAATTCGTTTTCTTTTATTGTATCATCTATTTTTTATAAGAAAAACAAACAAACAATGAAATCATCTTTTGTACAACATTTTGAAAGCTATATAGAAATGGTCAAGGATGAATTCTTAAGTGTATTGAAGTCTTGGCTATTCAGTAATCATCTTCAATTGATAAAATAAATAAATAAATAAATTATCCTTTTTAATTATTCATTACAACATTAAATGGAGTATTTATTTTCTAGCTCATTTATTATTTAAGTGTACTTAATGCTCATTAATAAATTACTGGTCAGTTAAAATATTTTGGTGTTTCTTTTTTGTGTTTTTTTTCGTTTTTTTTTGTATTTCTCAAGCAATTACTTTACACACGCACACACACACACAACTCTCCTATTTCTATCTTTATCTTTCATGTATGAGCGCTTTTATACTTCCAGAAAAATAATGAATAAATAAATAAAATCATGAAAAAGATAAAGTTAAGAGAAAAAGAAATGTGAAAAAGTAAAACGAGAGAAAAAAAGAAGAAAACCACTTGAATTAAATGATAAAGTATTTTTTTCTCTTTTTTTGTTGTTGTTTTTCAAAAAAATGTGACTGGTCTATTTTTTTTTGTTTTTAAACGAATGGAATATACTTTTATTGGCAATAAACCATAGTACAGAATTATTTTATACTATCATACTATTTTGACATGAATATGACTCATTACTAATACTGTTACGATCAGGAAGAAAATCAGAGTGGAAAGTAAAAGAACTGAGAGAGAGAGGGGGGGGCAGAGAGAATAGGGAATAGAAGAAATTCAATGAACTGATAGGGAAACAAACAAAAGACTTATGATATTCAACAACTGGTAGGATATATCATTTCTATTAAAAATAAACGTTTTTTTCTGATGAATTTACAGACATTTACGATTAAATGATCTTGAAGTTAAATAAAAAAATACATTAAAAGATTAAATTGATTTATCTATATATGTATGTATGTAGGTGTGTGTGTGTGTGCAATCAATTTTTACTAAGATGCTATTAAAAGACAGAATGTTGATCTACGATGAATAACTTGAAAATCTGCAGCTCTAATTATATAATATGTCAAGCTCTATTAACATCATGCTTTTTATGTGATGATTCCAGTAAATATACAGCTCATTTACATTAACTAAATCAATATTCAATAATGGGTTAGGTAATTAAACAGTAGCCCTGTTACTATTTATTTACTTGAGCACAAATATTGGTACGAAGGGGCACCGAATACATATGTGCCACACAAGTCACTTGATTTGTACTATAGAACGCAGTCGTAGACTGTGAAAATTTTTACAATCTTTATTAACCTCCTTTACTGGTCTACACAAGTTATCAACCCTCAGATACTATGCCAAAAGATCTAGTAAGCAGCTGTGATCAAATGGAGTTCAACCATTTCGTATGTGAGACAGTTATTCATTTCAATCAATGCAAAATGGTCTAGCAATATTGTAAATTGATTGAGATTAAAGTTGGTGATCTAGAGGTCTGCTAGTCGGGGGGGGGAGTCATAATTGCACATTGTTTAGTTGTGCAGTACTAGTACAAAACAGTTGTTTATTTCTTCCTCTCTTTTAATAGTTGTCTAACTTAGATCAGACCGTTATGCAGATTATGAATAGCTAACTCTCTATAAACCATCAATCTTAATGAAATACATTTTATTATTTCATTTCCGTAAAAACTTGTTTAACCTTCAGTGGATTCGTTCATAGTAAATTAATTTCAACTAATTTTGAAATAAATATACTTAGTTCCAATCATTCGTAATTTTTTAAATATTTACATAAAATAGATAAAATTAAGCTTAGGAATATGATTGAAAAAACACAATTGAAATGAATACATGAAGATCGAGAGGAAGATTAAAAGTGATTACGTATTCATTACCTCACCAAAAATCTTGAACCATTGATGAGTGTCCTCAATTGACTCTCAATCAGTTAGTCTTTCTTTATTAGTATGGCTCAAACTAACAATCAACAACTCAATCAACTGATATCAAATAATTTGGCTTAGAATGCATCCCCAGGAGTTTGGAGGTTAAATTCACATAATAACACTGAAAACCCTTTTTTCGATCCCTATTAGGGTTACAAATATATACTACTGAGTCAAATACCAGAATGATATAACTGTCCATTGCTTTTAGATTTAAAATTATTATCTAAATAAGATCTATTCGTGATGTGATTTCTTAAAATAATTGATTATTTTTAATAGGTGAGATCATGAGTCAATTGAAGCTAGACTAACATGGAAAACCTGAAAGCACTAGACGGCCGTTTCGTCCTATTGTGGGGCTCCTCGATTTTGTAGATTATTTGAGGTTAAACCTTAACACTGTTGGATGCCGACCAGCCAAGTGGTCTAGTGATTAGGCGCTCGCACGTGAGACTGATAGATCCTGGGTTCAAATCTCGCGAGGCGAGGTCATGGATACATATTGCTGAGGAGTCCTACAATAGTACGAACCGACCGTACAGCGATTCCAGGTTTTCCGTGGTGGTCTAGTTTCAATTGACTCATAATCTCAACTATTGAAATTGCTACAATCTCCACAAAACCCCTTCTGATTGCTTTTAATATTGAAAGAATCTTAACTAAACTTTGAAATCTATTTATTTCTAACAATTGTATGAAATATAACCATCATAGTATTGTAGATGTTTATTAAAGTATCATATTTATATATATTTAGTACAAATATGATTGAATGATGACAAGCCACATGTACTTCTTCAATCTATGTTTGCAAGTGTTATATATATGAATATACTTGCTGTTTTCTTTCTCTTCTATAGATATATGTATGCCAACGTAGCAACTATACATATGTGGTATGACATAGAAAGAAACCCATCTTACTAATAAGACATTATATGTATATATGTGTGTATTTTTGTAAGAAATATCAGTAAAATACTTGAATATACAACAAAGTATACTTAAATAGTATCTCTTTCATTAATATGCATACATATCTACTTATTCATTACTGATATATATTATTCCAGGAAACCAAAAAAACAAATGTAGATTCTCCAGAGGGTAGATTTGTTGAAAAGGTCAAATTGTCAGAAATTGTTTTTCATTTTCCTTTTTTTCTTTTTCTTTTTTTCTCTTTCTTTTTCATATTCTATTTTTCATTTCCGTTACACTGATAATAACAACACATCAACATATCATAAATTATTTCTAATATTTATCCCAAACTAATATTTTATTCATTAACTAGGATATAGACAATTATACATTCAGATTTACATATGCATACATAAATACACAACTACAAATATATATATATATATATATATATATATATATCATTCATTTTTCTCTATTAAATTATCCTTGTTATTCTTGACGAAAGCAAACTATACCATGATATGGATACTAATAATAAAGATACTGATAATAAGAACAACAATAACAGCAACAATACTAAACACCCTTTTCTACCTTTTACTTGTCAAATTCTCGGTGTATTCAATGCAAAATGTAACTTTATTTTAACACAATACGATTTCAGTTAACAATATGATAAACTAATATAGAAAATATACACCTATTATACAACTAACAAGAAAGTCTTAATAATACTTAAATTCTGTTTTTTTACCTATCATTATTATTATTACTATTACTAGTACCATTATTATTATTATTATTATTATTATTCCTATTATTACTACTAATATTATTGTTATTATTATTACTAGTAGTATTATCATTATTCTCATGAGAAGGAAAACAGAAAAAAAACGTAGAGAAATGTCAAAAAAGTAAAATAAAATTTCATTTGTATTAGACTATAAGTCTATTCATCGTTAGTTACAGTAGTGTACCCAACTCATATATTTGAGTTATAGCTTTTATATTATGGCATTTTATTGATGTCTGTTGGTTGATACGAAGGTATATATATATATATATATATATATATATATATATATATATATATATATATATAATGTTGTGTATATCGTAGTCATTGGGTGTGATTGTCAGTATTTTGTATCAGTTGTCATTAGTTGTCTATTAGAATATTAAGTATCATTAGTTTAAACAAGAGTAAAGCTTTAACCAAGATGATACTATACTATATAAATAATAAAAGAATATTATTGATATTATACAATATATTACAATGTCATGAATAACATTGTACTGAGTAGAGTTGAGTTGAGTTGTTTATTCGTTTGTTTGTTTTTCGTTTCGTGTAAAAAACGGTACCAATCAAGTAAACATTTATTATGAAATGATATATATAATTTAATAAATATGTAAGTTAGAAAATTTGTTTTATGTCTAAAATGTTTTAGGTCAAATACTTGGTAGGACATTTATTCCGTCATGAAATCTCAAATTGAATCATTATGAAATGTCAATAAAATAGAGTTAACAATACATCGTGAAGGATTATGAAGAATTTCAAACATATGCGTATATGCATAGCTTCTATACATATGTTACTTACGTCTGTGACCCCCGATGGAGCGTAGGCCGCTGACCAGAATCCTCCAGCCAACTCTGTCCTCCACCTTCCTTTCTGTTTATATACAATTCCCGTTCATTCTTCGCATGTCTCTCTCCATTTATCGGAGTAATGTGTTCTTTAGTCTTCCTCTTCACCTTTGGCATGGAGGATTCTATGTGAGGACTTGCCTTGTGACTCAGTTCGGTGATTTCCTCAATGTATGTCCTATCCACTTCCAGCACTTCTTTCTGAGTTCTTCCTCCACTGGAATCTGGTTTATTCTCTCCAACAGTAGGTTGTCAGTGTCTAATACTATCTAGTCAACGGATCCGAAGTATTTTGTGTAGACAACTGTTAATAAACACTTGTATATTTTGGATGATGATTTTGGTAGTTCTTCACGTTTCCACCACATACAGTAGAACTGTGCTGATATTTGTGTTGAAAATTGTGACTTTGGTGTTGGTTGACAGACAGTTGTTTTGAGTTGCAGATGTTCTTCAACTGTAGATATGCTGCTCTTGCTTTGCCGATCCGCGCCTTCACATCTGAATCAGATCCACCATGTTCATCAATGATGCTGCCCAGATTCGTAAAGGTTTTTACGCCTTCCAAATCTTCTCCATCAAGTGTGATTGATTGGTGCATGTTGTGTTGTATCGGAGAATTTCGCTCTTCCCTTCGTATATGTTGAGACCTACTGCTACTGAGGCTGCTGTGACATTGGTTGTCTTCTCCTGCATTTGTTGTTGCATGTGCGATAGAATAGCCAGATCATCTGTAAAGTCTAGATCGTCCAGCTGCATCCTAGCTGTCCACTGTATCCCATGATTCTGCCCATATATTGAAGTCTTCATGACCAAGTGGATCACCAGGAGATAGATAGAGAGAGAGAGAGTAAGGGTGAGAGTAAGCAACCTTGCCTGACACAAATCTTTACTTCGAACGAGTTTGTCAACTATCCTCCATTCACGATTTTGCAGTTTAGTTGATCATATGAATTCCGTATGTTGTTGACTATTTTTTCATGGACTCCGTAGTGTCGAAGTAGCTTTCATAGTGTTTTTCTGTCCACACTATCAAATGCTTTCTCGTATTCAAAGGATTTGATGTAGAGTGATGAATTCCATTCAAACGATTGTTCCACAATGATCCGTAGTGTTGCTGTTTGGTCGGCATAAGATCGATCCTTACGGAATCCAGCCTGTTGTTCTCGAAGTTGAGTGTCTACGGGGTCCTTCATTATGTTTAACAATAACCTGTTGAAGACGTTTCCTGACTTTGAGTGAAGACTGATGTCTTTGTCGTTCTCATACTTACTGAGATCGCCTTTCTTTGTTATCTTGATCAGGTGTCCTTCTTTCCAATCTGTTGGTACTTGTTATTCATCTCAAATCTTGTTAATGAGAATGTGGAGTATCGTTGCAGTTAATGCTACCTCTGCTTTAAATACCCCTGTTGGAATATTGTCTGGTTCCTCCGCTTTGCCGTTGTTGGTTTTTCTGATGGCCATGCTGATCTCTTCAATTGGTAATGGAACAATATTTATTGGGAGGTCCGTGTGTGGTGCTTCGCTGTTGTGTCTATTCAGTGGCGCTGGTTGATTCAAGAGTTGCTATATATATATATATATATATATATATATATATATATATATATATATCGCGGGAACACAATGAAACAACGTAAAAATATTGTTACTGTTTTATGGATATTAGCTCATCTATGCTGATTCATTTAGATAAATGTTCTAATTCAACGATATCAAATAATCAAATAGTTATATAGAGAAATAATAGGAGATTACTGTTTATGAAAGTAAACCTGATTCATTGGTTCAAATCTGATATTAAATATAGGAAACCTATCCTCAATGCATGTTCACTACGTATTTACTGAATTTATAATAAACATGTACTTTTTTAAGCAGCCAAGTTTGTCTCTAATATAGAACATACACAACTTTACTAAGGTCAGATTATCAGGTCACTTTATGATTGGTTTAGGACTATCAATTTTGTTAGGTTCAGGTCCAACGTTAGATCCATGGAATAGGAAGTGCATATTCCCCACCAAATTACATTTATAAAAACCAAATCTCAATAAAAAGATACAAACATTTAAAATGAATCCAATATATTTCTAATGAAAATTAATTATAATTCATTTTTTACATAACTAAGGTTGTTGATAACATATTTATTTTTCAATACATGTATTGTAATAGGTTTTTCACTCAGTTTTTGTTCATTTAGTGGGTGAGTATTACGAAATATATTGTATTTTATAGATAAATTCATGACTCAATTGAAGCTAGACCACTATATAAGACCTGGAAGAACTAGACGGCGATTTCGTCCTAGTATGGGATTCCTCAGCAGTGAGCATCTACGATCTCGCCCCGCAGGATTCGATCCCAAGACCTATAGGTCTCATGAGCGAACGCCTAACCTCTAGACCACTGAGCTGAAATCCAACTGTGGTAATGCTTAACTTCAACCAATTGACGAAGTTGCACCACCGTCCACCATTGTCTTTAATAATTTACTATCTCACAACAGACCTGGTTGAACTCCACTGGTAACTGCTTGTCACTATAACTCGAGGAAATACCTCTTGAAACCAGTCACTAGTGAGCATACGATGTGTCCCCTACAAGACAAAAAAACCGTCCAGTGCTTCCTGGTTTTCCGTGGTAGTTTGGCCTCAATTGACTCATAAATTCAACTATAAATCCTTACTAAATTCTCTCCAAACCCCCATTCTGATAATTAAATTCTTCTTTGCATTAAACATTTCATTCCAAGCCTCAATCTATATTTAATATACTAAACTTATATGTTTATAACAGATAGTTATGAACAGTGTCAAGTGACATCAAATGAACTATTTAATGAAACTCACATTCTTATATGAAGTACTTCCTAATTAAATGAGGGTCTATGTAGTTTGGTGAATAATATAAACATTGTGGATAATCTCCATCAATTCAGTCTAAAAAATTTTTTATTTTACTTTTCTAATTCTTGTCTGAATATCTTCTATTTTATTTTAAGTTAACTATTCAATTGTATAATTAGATAACTTTACCAATATGACCTTATTTATTAAGAAGGAACAAAAGAAAATAAAAGAAGATTGTTCATCTATCTAAAAGATCAACTTATTCGTTATTCCTAAAAAAGAAAATAATAAACCGGAATTACTTTTTTGTTCTGTATGTTTGTTATTATGTAACAAGGATTTATAAAAACGAAAAAAATAATGGTAATTTGCCAGTGGTTCCCCCTCTCCCTTCTCCCCCCGCGCGCTCTTTCTCTCTCAGTCTCTTTAAAACATCTCTACCAGGTTAATGAGGTCAGTTGTGGGGCCAAAAACAAAGAGTCAAAGCAATATACCAATAAGAAAATATCATGATGATTTTTTAAGCTGAATAGAATGAATATTTTAGGAAAATAAAACAAAACAAGACAAGAAACACTATAATTTAGGGAATAAAATAATTGTTAAACGGATGAAATATTTATGACTCATACTTATGTGAATGAAAGCGTTTCTCTACATTTTTTTGTCTTCCTCATCATGGATTTGTGTCATTTTTTTAATGAGTAACAATAATCGTCGCAATGGTAGTAATCATACTTTTCTAGTTGTCTATATCTCTTAACTGGTAGGGTGATATTCTGGATTAACTATGGGACAATTAAATATATGTAAATATTATATCTAAAGCTTAGATTCTTAATATATTGCGTATAACTTGAGCACTCGAACGCTAGAACACGCTAAGTTACAAATAAGAAGACAGAAGACAAGTGAAAGGAATACTATTCCAAAACAGTGTAAATTATGGTACAAAACTGTCAGGTATTCATCGTTATTAGTAAAAACTAAATCATAATTATAGTTCTCCGATCCGAATACAGAGGGTTATTAGCATTTGTCCAATAGGGAAGCTACACGTATAGATTCTGGAGTATTCTTCCAATAGATGATTAGATGGAATATCTCCGGCTCTTTCTGAGTTTCTTAGAGCTTTCTCGAGTTCACTCATCGACCGTACTCACATTTCCTCTCTTTAAAGTCTTTTATGTAAGACCTAAAAATCGGTTACCCCATTCCTATAGCGGTACATCACTCTTGAAAGTTAAGCCGCTTTGCTCTTTCATCTTTCATCTTTCCTACATTCGTTCTTCTAAGGTCTTTTTCTAGATGAATCCACAAGCGATTGAAACGGGAGTCGGCTTTGTGTGGTCACTGTTCTACCAACCCTTTGAATTCGCTTTATGTGTCATATACACGTTCTGACATTTCTCCGAACTAGGTACAGTACATTTCCGATCCGACGTTTTATAACATCTGGTTCCCACTTCTTATTACCTCTATACGACTTGAAAAGTACCCTTTCACCCACTTGGATTTTGCGAGTGACCGTACGATATTTATTCGTAGGTTTATTTGTCTTGATGGGCGGCAAAATAATGTGAAAGACTGTTCGAATTTTCCTTCCGAACATGCACTCAGCTGGTGACTTTCCTTCTGGCACGGTTGGATTGGAAGTAACTCTGTAAGTTGTTAAGAATTTACTGATTACTTGTTCTGGGATACCCTTTCTTCTCCTTTTGACCAGAGCTCTCTTTATCGTATCTACGAATCTTTCTACTTGGTCATTCGACTGAAGATGGTATGGAGGAGATTGCAGATGTAATATGTAATTTCCTCTGCAAAAGCGTTTAAAAGCAAATGACATAAATTGAATTCCCTCCTCAAATTGGAAAATTATATTTATTTGTGTAATGGTTGTGTACATTTGGAACAGGATAAATGCATTCTGACGGTAATATTAAATCAAACTAATAAGGATCTTCATAATTCATACACATACAATCTAAACTATCTTCTCAACTAGTATGCGAGTATTCTACCAACGTCATACTTTAGATGTACTGAAATTCTTTACTCTATTCGACAATTATTACAACATTGAAACTACATTGCTATATACATAAACATCATTACGAACAATATGCACTACGAAAGTACCTCACTATTCAACTATTTCAAACTCATATATATTCCAGTGTAAAAATTCACTTAACCATTCTACATTAATGGATCATGAACAATCAAATTGAAAAATTAAAAAAAACTTTTTTTTAATTACCGATTATTTAATTATTTACAATGATCATGTTAAAATTCGATTTCTTTTTGAATTCCCACTTAACTGAGTATCCTTTAGTCTCTTTATGTAACATTCACATACATACATACATACATACATACATACATACATGCATACACAGTATAGTTTTCTAAAAAAGAAATAATAGAAAATCTCTTGAGGATAAGAATAAAACTAATAATCATGATGACATAATAAAAACGGATCAGCGTGCTAATGTGTGTGCGTGTACGTGCGTGTTTATGTATCTATGTATCTATACAATTTTTATTATGCATCAGTAAGTTTCTTTGTTGATGATATGATTTCGTTTACTTGTTCTTTACTTTTTTTAAGATTCTATCTTGTATGTTTATTCATCTATGCTGTCGCGTCGTCGTCATCATCATCATCACCATCACCATCACCACCAAAATCTTTTTCTATTTTTTTCTTGTTCACTTTTATTACACATTAAAAAATGAAGATTTCATCTCTTTTTTTGTTTTAGCGTTTTGGGTGATTTTTATTCACTCAATTGATTGTCATCTTGATTGTTTAAAAAAACCAAGTTGTTTTTCAATGTTCAATGCATGATTGAACACTTACGCTTATTATACCTTGGAGATTTATGTGATATTCCTTGGAAGATGTAAAAACCTTTACGTAACTGGGCAGCATCATTGATGAACATGGTGGATCTGATTCAGATGTGAAGGCGCGGATCGGCAAAGCAAGAGCAGCATATCTACAGTTGAAGAACATCTGCAACTCAAAACAACTGTCTGTCAACCAACACCAAAGTCACAATTTTCAACACAAATATCAGCACAGTTCTACTGTATGTGGTGGAAACGTGAAGAACTACCAAAATCATCATCCAAAATATACAAGTGTTTATTAACAGTTGTCTACACAAAATACTTCGGATCCGTTGACTAGATAGTATTAGACACTGACAACCTACTGTTGGAGAGAATAAACCAGATTCCAGTGGAGGAAGAACTCAGAAAGAAGTGCTGGAAGTGGATAGGACATACATTGAGGAAATCACCGAACTGAGTCACAAGGCAAGTCCTCACATAGAATCCTCCATGCCAAAGGTGAAGAGGAAGACTAAAGAACACATTACTCCGATAAATGGAGAGAGACATGCGAAGAATGAACGGGAATTGTATATAAACAGAAAGGAAAGTCGAGGACAGATTAGATTGGAGAATTTCCGTTGGCGGCCGATGCTCGATTTGGGTAACAGACGTAAATAAAGTAAGTCTTTCACATTTTGTTTTATGCTCTATGGAATACACATAGATTCGTTTTGAATGATATGACAATGTAGTATCGGTTATTCTGTTAAGCCCATATAACTTATTCTAGCTTGTAAACAGGTCAATTTATTCATTCTTCTTAAGCTACGTTTTGAACTTGTCTTGACCTAACTGTGAACTTTGCCACCTTTTACCATATCCATTCATTATTTTCAGAAGTAGAGAAATGTGTACTTGGTCGTTCGCATTGTCACCAGATGCATCAAGTCATAGTTAAATGTGTATTAATTGATTGATCAGAACAACAGAATAATGACTGTTGTTTATTCAACTAATATATATGTAAGAACAAACATAATTACTTCCTTGATATTATTCAACGGATTTCAAAGAACATTAGACTTTAGGTATTG
This sequence comes from Schistosoma spindalis, assembly GCA_946903255.1. Lineage (NCBI taxonomy): Eukaryota > Metazoa > Platyhelminthes > Trematoda > Strigeidida > Schistosomatidae > Schistosoma > Schistosoma spindalis. The sequence goes on from OX336418.1 coordinate 20,970,125, forward strand.
TTATCGATTCAGTTAGAAAAAGGTAAGATTGCAAGTTTTATGCTTATAGTTAAGTTTTCTTATCTTTTGAATTATGAAACCAGTCTAAATTCTATGTAAATGTTTCTGCCATTATAGTATGACCTAGACGAATAGAATCTGTAAACTGTCGAATCTTGTGAACTAAACGATTGAAATACTGCTTACTCTGGCTATTTCTAAACTCTTGCAGTTTTGTGGTGTTTGAATGAACTAATGATCCCTTTGTACTTGTTGGATGCTTGATTTCGCGTTTCAAATACAGCACATTCGTTAATGCTTGTGTAGTACTTCTTGATTCAATTGCTTTATTTCTGGGATTCTTAGTTAGTACTATAATTCAAATACTCCTAATCATCACAAGTTTTCGACATCTGTTCGAGGGACATAGATAAGATTAAAGCATGCTCAATGTACGATTGTTTTGGCGCACGATGATTTGGCTAATTCTTATCCAATCAGCGCTAGTCGATACTTGGCGAACACTCTAGAATCTTCTCATGTAAAAACTATAAACATACTAACATTTTTCCTACTATGTTTATTACTTCCATCTAACCTTGTTATTTGGAAAATAATTTCTTTTCTGTTCAGCCGTATTCTTATTTGGGGACTTGTCGAGTGAATCGGTGTCCAAGAATACAAAGCAATAAGAATATCTGGGTTGTAATAAGAGAGAATTACAACAGAAAGTTGATCTCTAAAAGATACTAAAATGTTATAACCTAGTAGTAATTGTACTTTTGTGATCAACTACAGCACAAAAAATTTAATGACAACCAATTATAAACAAAACTATCAGAAGAAAGATTATTTAACAGTGATGGGATAAATCAAAATTGTTCACTTAAATATTGATTAAACTCTGATGATGCTGTCAAGATTGACAATGAAATTTCAATAACTAAACTTTCCAGCTCATAGAACAAAACAATGTCGAAAAAGAAAAGAACTATATCTTTGATCTGTTAGAAGGATCAGTGAAAGATACCGGAATTGTGATGAATTGTGATATTTGACTTGTCATTGGAAAGTAAAATGGTTTGATGTTTTTTTTGTTCTTCGATAAATACTCCAAGTTGTTAAATGATTGAATGTTAACGAATTATTTTTCCGGCTTCTAGAAACTTTAAAAAAAAATCATAGATGTCAACTTTCTTTTAAATTGACTGAAACAGTAAATACCTTTTAAAAGGTACATCTTGACCGTTGATGAACATAAGGAATGTTGAATTATATCGAATATTGACGGTGAATCTGATGATTATTTGAAAAATACAAATTGAAATTCTGTCATGAAGTAACTTTTGTCTAGGTATTCATGATTTACTTACTTACGCCTGTTATCCCTCAGGAAGGAGCATAGGTCATCCACCAGAATTCTCCAACCAATTCTGTCCTAGGCAATCCTTTCAAGTTCTTTCCACTTGTTATTCACTCTCTTGATATCTATATCCAATTGTTGTTTGGACTTTCTCATTTTCGTTTCCATTCAGGGTTCGAAGTTACGATTTATCTAGTGATGCAGTTTGATAATTTCTGTAATATATGTCCTATGCACTTCTAAAATCTTTTCCTAATTTCCTCTTCAACTGGAAGCTGATTCATTTTCTCCCACAGTAAGCTGTTGTTGATGGTATCTCGTCAACGGATAGTGAATATCTTGAGTAGACAATTGTTTATAAATACTTGCACATTTTGAAGATAGCTATGGTAGTTCTTCATATTTCAGCTCCGAGTCATGACAACGTAGCAAATATGCTATTTGTAAAAATAATTAAAATTCAAGACAGCTGTTAGAAAATAATAATCTCAATAGTGAAGATTACAAATATAAAATCTCCACAAAACACCTGATAATACTCATCTGCTCACTAGTGGCTGACTTCAAGAGATACTCCTGGAGTTCTAGTGAGAAGCCGTGACCAGTGGAGTTCAACAAGGTCTGTTGTGAGATATCAGCTCATTGAAGACAATGGTGACGGTGGCGCAGCTTCGTGGATTGGTTGATGCTAGACATTAGCACCCTTCGATGCCGGCTGGCTCAATGGTCTAATGGTTGAGCGCTCGCACGCGAGATTGATAGGTCTTGTGTTCGAATCTCGTGGGGGTGGGCGGGATAGTGTATGCGCACTGCTGAGGAGTCCCATAGTAAGACGAAACGGCCGTCCAGTGCTTCCAGGTTATGCATGGTGGTCTAGCTTAAATTGACTCATGATTTCAACCATTGAAATATGAAATAGTTAAATACGGTTCATCCATAGTAAATCTTATCTTCTATCAAAACTAAGTGCATTTCCCCTTATAATAGTCCAATTCATCAGCACAGGTAACCTATCAAGACTGAACATTTTTCATGAATGTTCTTTGCACTGACGACTTTCAAATAAAGAATAGTTACAGACAGTTTATTTTTATAAGCAAAGATCGATAGTGGCTAGCAGTGGAATCTAGGACGCGCATTTCGTACTATTCGGAAATTGTCACCTGGATATACTTGCATATCAGAGTTGATGTTCATTATACGACTCGAACTCATTGCCGTTCACTTCAAATGCCATCGCGTTATCCACTTAGCTACTAAGTCCTGATAGCCACTTGCTTGTGCAATGGGTAAAGTTTTAAATTCACTTGGTGTTGTTTTACTTGTATCTTCCCATTGTTATTTAGGACTGTAATTCATCAATCTTATTGACATGGATGCATCCTGTAAGGACTGCTTCGATAGTGCCTTGATTCACAAGCATTATAAGCAAAGAAGGATAGTGGATATTGATATGATGGAAAGAAAAGTCAATATTCGATTGATTTACTCATTATGAGTTTTATTCAATATTTCTTCCGTTCTGATTCAATGTGATGATCATTCAGTGTAGTATTTATTTTCTTTCCTCGTATGATATTTTATTCTGTATAATATACGATATTCTTGTATTCAATTGACATGAACTATGCTCTATATATGATTTGTGATAACTGAGTATTTTTAATATATGTGATTTCATCCTAATTATTAATCAAAATGGGTGTACAATCAATATATAAACGAGTGTATTTTTGACTATCGTCGTCGTGGTCATCACCGTGTTTTGGGGTTAATAAATCTTCATCTATACCAGTTTTTGTAGTTCTTACTTCGCGTCAAGGGAATCGCGGAGGTCCCTCGTTCCGAGTATAATTGATAAGCGTCTCCGACACAACAATCAGCGACGACCAGATATAACAAGTAGTATTCAAACGACAAGTTATAACAGATATGCTTATCAAGCTTGTGAATTAATACAATATCGAAGTAATCCGCACAGGATGTACATATATCAATTAGTGACTGATCAATTGCAGTCCTAAATAACAATGAAAAGATATAAGTGAACTACTTCAAGTTTATTGATGTAGTTTTCTCTCTTTTTTTTTTTTTTTACTTTTTTGAACTGACTCTTACTACCAAATCATAATTGTGAGAGAATATTTAATTAAAAAAAACACAAACCAAAACAGGTCAAAATTAAGTGAAATATATTTAGTTTACTAGTATGACCTATTTTTCTTCTTTTTTCTCTCTTTTTTTTTAAAAAAAAGAACAAAACTAAGTTACATATAAGTAAATCATTTTATACGTGTGAATATTTCACTTTTTCTTTTCGTTTTTTTTTGTTGGTTTTTTACTTTGACAACTGAACTCATTTGATTGTATATTGTGTTGTTTAAAGTTTCTGACATAAACTAATGGTTTTGGACTATGTTATTTATGTTATTCATTTAACCAATATGATAATTTGTATAAATTACAATGATATCATAAAATCATAATTCACAAACAAACATACAACAACAACAAAACGAAAATGATCTAATGGACTTTTGAACTTATATAAATGACAATAATTTGTCTAATGGTCTAATAAATAGAGACAAGCGAAATAAATTTAACCTACTTGAACTTATTTTTTTAAAAAAGAGAAAACGTAGGAAATAAAACAGTGGAGAAGATTTGTAGCTCAGGTGGATAATTTTCGTGAAGTTTTGTTCTCTCAGCTAGATGGTTTGGTCGTGGAGATTTCACTGTTTTTCTAAACGACGTCATCAGCATAAACTTCGGATCTATTTCTACCTGAAATTACATTATTTATAGATTGATCTTATTTAAGTTAATGATGAAAATAAGAGAGGACTACACAGTTGTTTTATTTTTAACGGTGTACACTTATAATACGGTTCGTAGATTTGATCCAGATGCTGGAAACATGACAGTTGGAAAAATCAGGTAGGTTTCTAATAGTACAATTGTCAGTATGAACAAGTTGAGATCAAGGTGAGACTATAATTTATGGACGACATTTGAGTGACGTTAAAGTGGCCTTGAGAATGTCCACCTACTGACTAGGGCTAAATGGGAGTTATAAACCTGTATGAATAATAAGGATTCTAACTTACAGTTGATGCTTAATGTTAGGAATTAGATTTGGGGCTTTCATCACGAATTGACATAAGCTAAAATCATAAAATGGTCTTTAACCAAATGGCTGAATGAATTTCACGCCAAAATCCAAGATCTGTTGTTCTAAACCTGATTGCTTCGTCTAAAAATTATAGTCTCGCCAAGATTAACATTTGACGAGAACAACCAGTAAATTAAAACACTCTACAGATATTTTTTTAAAATATAATTAATTATATCGCCACATAACTCCGCCTGTAGCTCTTCTAGAGTTACTGCCGATCCCAAGCCTAGGTAAAAGAGAAAAGTTGAGTATAGGGTTAGCGACCACATCAAGTAGAAAACTAACTCGCAAAATCATATGGAACTTCAAACAACTTTAATCCAATATCAAGGTCACAACCTTCAATACAAACGTTAAGGCAGTTCTAGTGTAGGAAGCTGAAACTTGGAGAACTAATACAACCATCATCTAAAGGGTACAAGTATTTATAAATTGTTGTCTCCTCAAGATACTCAACATCCATTGGTCGGATACCACCAGTAACAGCCTTCTGTAGGAGAGAACAAATCAGCTTCCAGCTGAAGAGGAAATTAGGAATAGACGATGGAAATGGATAGGACACACGTTACAGAAATCACCAAACTGCATCACGATGCAAGCCATAAGTTGGAATGCTGAAGAGAAATGGAAAGGGGGAAGACCAAAGGAAATATTGTGTCGGGAACTGGAAGCAGATATGAAAAGGATGAATAACAAGTGGAAAGAACTGGAAAGGATTGCCCAGGACAGAGTTGGATGGAGAATGCCAATGGGCGGCCTACGCTCCTCCATGAGGGGTAACAAGTGAAAATAAGTAAGTACTATTATTATCACTAATATTGATGGCTTTATTCAATATTATGTTCTTAGAACAATGTAGAATTCTCAGAATGAAGTATTTCAATAAATTTCCTTTTCTTATTTCTTGAATGATCGTTGTGATAAATATTGAGTGACCGGCAGTTAGATGTTAGCAGTTCAGGAATCTACATCTGAATAATTTACATTCATTTCGATGTATATTTCCAGCAACAACAATGTTTTTGATTTCGTTCCTTTGCAATATTTACTGCGAAATTTCGTGAACTTTCCATAAACTCACCTGAATAGGTTATACAATTAATTGACATAATGATCTGTTCAAACAAACAATATCAGAAAGCTCCTATTGTGGGACTTCTCAGTAGTGCATATCCACGATCATACCTCGCGAGATTCGAACTCAGGACATGTCGCCCTCGGGCTCGAACGTTTAACCTCTTCTGAGGAGTCCCAAAATATGGCAAAACGTCTGTCCAGTGCTCTCAGGTTTTCCATAGTGGTCTATCTTCATTCGATTCATGATCTCAACCACTGAAACAAACAACAGATAGACAACTTGTTGAAATATCTAGATGTCAGGAACAGGTATAAATTCATGTATTTTAAGTCATATGTGTTTAGATTATTGAATACAAACAGTGTTTTATTAATTTACGATTATTAGTGGATGAATTCCAAATGCCTTCAAAATGAATTTTGAAAATCTGTTGGATACATTGACACTTTGCAGAATACATAATTCTGAGATTCATTAACAGACATATAGTCTATGAAGGTTTCAGCTGTCTTTCTTGTGTGTAAAGTTACTTCAGTTATTTATTTCTAAATGGATATTAAATGCATACTAATTTCGCGTTTTTATACTCATGTTGTTAATGATATCAGTTAAGTATTAGGATCGAGATCGAACTAAAAAAAGGAAATTTAAAGAGTACTGGAGAATCTTCTAATCAACATTCAAGGCTTCTCAGTGAAGTTCAAACATGGAAATATCCAGTATCGAATCCATGACCCATGAGATTTGCAAAATATATAAAACCACAAAGTTGATATTAGTGGATAACTGTCTGAGTACTGACATCAGAAACCAGGTCATTCTCAGTAGCTTACCAGAATTATGGAAATCCTTTTTCCTCTTCAGCTGGAAGCTGGTTTGTTCTCACCCACAGAAGGCTGTTACTGATGGTATCCGGACAATGGATGTCGAGCATCTTGAGTAGACAACTATTTATAAATACTTATACCTGAAATTTCATTTTGGTCACCCCCCTCTCCAAATAAATGAAATCTAGTCAACCTTTCATTATATTTTTCTTTTGTCAGTAGAAATACAATCGACAGCTTATTATTTTCAAATTATCTAACGAATTCATAAACAGATTGTATTAATGTAACCTTCAATATAAGAAAATGATTAAATGGTTTCTTTTCAAGAATTTTAAATTAGGAACCATAGTTACTTGTTAAATTATATTTAAAATACAATTATAATTTGTATTACCATATATCTTTAAAAATCGGCGAGACTATAATTTATGGACGAAACAATCAGATATAAGAGTAACAGTTCTTGAATTTCAGCAAAAAATTCGGTCATCCATTTAGCTAAATAGCGTCTTGGGATTATAGCTGATGCTAGTTCATGATGAAAACCCTAAATCTAATCCATATGCTTAACCATAAACTATAATTTCAATAGTTGAAATCAGGAGTTAATTGAAGCTAGACTACCATGCATAACCTGTAAGCACCGGATGACTGTTTCGTCTTACTATAGGACTCCTCAGCAGTGCGCATCTACAATCCCGCCCCAGAGATTCGAATCCAGAATCTATCATTAACTACATATCACAAAACTCATCCCTCACACAGGTTTAGAACTCTCATTTAGCTCTAGTTAGTAGGTAGACATTCACATGGTCACTTTAGCGTTGCTCAAAGGTCGTCCATAAATTATAGTCTCATCAACAAAAAAAGGTAAACAAACTTCCTCATATTCTGATGATTCATTTTAATTGCAATGAAAATTTTATTTCACAGCCTAATAACAAGTAAAGATAAGATATTCTGTATTTATCAATACAGGTCAACTGTTATAACTGAAATGAAGTATCCACTTAAGAAAAATGAGAAAGAAGTATTATGTAACAAAATGGTAACAATAAAAACCTATTAGAAAACTAGAAAAGTGGTCTCTTTTTATATTTAATTATTATTTTATTTAAGTAGACTAAAGAGTAAATTATATTTGATACTTATCTTCAAAGAAAATTCTCTGTTATTATGTATTCATCTGTGGTAGTGTCAAGTCGCAGTTGACTATGGTCACTACTATCAGGTTAAACTTCTCCATAGGCTAAATATTAGGACAGTTGTCGATTGCAGTTAGGTTATATTTACTGGTGATCTTGTGGTATTGAAATAAAACTGAGATCATGTCAAAGTTTACAGGTGAGACTACCTTGTGTACGTGAGTAAATTTAAGGTTACAAACATCGGAAAAAGTCTGTTTTTGATACAATTAAACAAAAAGATACAGTAAAACAATAACTGGTGCAGTTGATTATAATAATAAATGTTTGCATTACATCAATCGTATTCTCTTTATAAAAGTAGATTACTATACATCTTTAGCAAAATGGAATGATATACAATTATGTATATGTGGTGTGTGCTACTTATATTGACATAAGTAGTATATAACGTTAGTCGTGAACAGGATATCTGGCAGCAGAGACAAGAGAATCGGACAGTAAGGAAAGGAAACAGAATGCATTTTGTATGGAAATACAAGAACAATGAATTGTGAGACATTTTGAGACAACTGATGGTCATTTTGCAAATTGAGCATTTACTATATGGTTGTTAGATTTTATTAACAAGTTCTGTAATTTGTAGTCAGACGTATTCGATTGTTCCCACCGCTGTTCGTGTCCACTATATGTACATTAAAAAATAATCAGATAGTCGGCAGGTTTTGTTACCATGGGGATAGTGTTTTGATCAGTGATCACAAAACAACAGATAGGAAGTTACGTATCCTGAATTCTGGTTAAATGATACATGCTAGCTATTTAGTAAAATTGGTTCAAATCCTATAGTGAGCCCTTTATTTTTTTGTTCAAAGATCACAGACATACGTTTTCTCTTGACAAGTGTTAACTGCCAAGATACGTAGGTAAATGAGTCACTCTTGATTACCCGCAAATACTTAAGCTAATCATTTATTTAATTGACAATCCAACACTTGTTCAATTTGTTAATGTTTCTATCATAGTTCAAATGTAAGTACACTTTACATCCCACTTTAATTAACGAGTTTTTTTCTTTTATAAGTTACTGATTATCTATTTTAATGCATTTCAGTTAATGTTAATCTATAATTTAAGTTTTCATTAGCTATTTACTAAATAATGGACAATTGAATTACAAGAATCTAAAAAGAAATAATGAATAAAATGAACATCAATCATTAGAATAATCTCTTCCTTATATTGATAATAAAAAAATAATAGTATTGTGGTATGTGCTACTGATCTCGACAGATATAAGTAGTATGTATCATCCACTGAAAGTGAAATAACTGACAGTAGGAAGTTAAGAAGATCGAAGAAAAGTGAACGAGAATAGAGAATAATTGGTATGGAAACGAAAGAACAATGAAGTCCAAAATGATTGATTAACATTTTGTAAATGAAGTATTAATTGTATGAATCTGAGATTTGACTAAGACATTTCTGTAATTTTGCATTTAAATACACTCGATTATCCCCACTTGTATTCTCGTTCACTACACCAAGGCTGTCGTATTTTGATGAGTAGAGATTTAGATTTGTGGTGTTTCATGAATTAATGTTACACACTTCTTCAGAGTAAATAAATAAACGGGCATGAAATGGCATCCTTTACAACATGTCAGATAGTATAATTTAATCATAAATTACATCTCAAAGAATATAATCTGAGATTAGACGAATCTTATTGCATCATCGGAAATAAATGAAAGCAATTAGGTGGATAAGATTTCGCCGTGACTCATTGATGTAGTCAATTATCGGTTTGGTTTTTCGAGTATTCATCTAACTCTTTTCATCCTATCCTATTGTGTTGTGTGTTACTGATGTTGACAGATATAAGTAGTATGTATCACCGATTAAAAGTAAAATGTTTGGTGACATAAGGTTAAGAAGGTCGAAGAGAAGATAATAACAACAGAGAATAATTCATGTGGAAAGGAAAGAACAATGAAGTCTGAGACAATTGATGGGCAGCTTGCAAATGTAGTATTTATTGTATGGTTCTTAGTTTTTATAATTGTGTATTCAAATACATTTGACTGTTCCCGTTGATATTCTCGTTCACAACACTACTGGATGTTATAATCAACACTAACGACAAATTAATACAATCTAATGTATGATGCAACTATTTTTATTTTGAAGTAAACTCAACGGTTGTAATTTAGATAATCTCAACTTTTCGACCGACCATCAGTGATAGTTCTTCAAAGAAGTTAGAAACAGATTTCGGTATAAAAAATGTTCTATTATATTACATACATCAAATATCTCCTATATAATTGAGACCTAATTTCGGTCAAACTATTCATTCAAACTGAACTAATTTTCATATAGGCTAACAAGAGTTCTTCTTCGAAATATGTACAGACTAGATATCTATGCACACTAAGATATGTTAGCAACTTACCATTTTACGTCTAATGTGAACATTCAAAACAATATAATCAATCATTTATCTTAATTTAGTTATTAAAATTCTTTCTAATTAATCATAATAGTCTAGAGGTTAAGCGCTCGTGCACGAGACCGATAGGGCCTGAGTTCGAGTCTCGAGAGAGGGAATCGTGGATACACACTGCTGAGGAGTCCCATACTAAGACAAAACGGCCGTTCAGTGCTTCCAGGTTTTCTATGGTGGTCTAGTTTCAATTAACTCATGAATTCAACTATTAATTCATAATTAATAATAAATATATTTTTTAATGATATTCTAATGAGTAGAAAAAGTATATTTCTGACGTTTTGTGTCTAAATGTAAAGATAAATTGGAAACCTATGTTAATTTAATTAGGTTATTTAGTTACTCTGAAGAAGTGGCGCAAATTTAATTACGAAATGTCAGAAATATGATTTTTCTACTCATTGGACTATAAATAAAGCATATTTATTATTAAATTCACTTGGTATAGTTTACTTGAATCTTCCCATTGATGTTTAGCACCATAATTGATCAGTCACTTATTGGCATATGTGCATCTTGTTCAAATTGCCTCGATTTTGCCTTAATTGACAAGCGTTATAAACAAAGATGGATAGTGGCTAGCATTGAAACCCAGGACGCATGTTTCGTCCTATTTCGAACTGGTCAGCTGGATATACCTGCATCTCAGAGTTGATTTGCACTCTAGTACTGGAACCCAGTATCGTTCGCTTCAAATTCCAGACTGAACATCAACCCTGAGATGCAGGTTCATCCAACTGACGAGTCCGAAATTGGACGAAACACGCGTCCTGGTTCCCACGGTTAGCTACTATCAATCTTTGCTTATGATGCTTGTGACCTAAGGCAATAACGAGGCAGTTCGCACAGTATGCACTTATGCCAACAAGAGACTGATCAATTACAGTCCTAAATAACAATTAGAAGATACAAGTAAAACAATACCAAGTGAATTTAAGCTTTTCTCTCATTTATTACTGTATAATAAAACTTTATGTCTTAAAGCTGAATATATCAAGCTTTGATATCATATAATGGCAAGTAAATCGAGTTTAGAAAAATCGATTGTACAATAATAATAATGAAATAAAAGTTTTATTTTATTTCATTTCGTAGGTTTTTTTCTTCCCTTCTCGTTTTTTTTACCCAAAATTACTCAAAAATTTATGGTTAAATTAAATTAAATTAGAAGATATGTTTATTGGTAATAAGTAAAATTAAGGTAAGTAATCTGTGTAAATAAACACTAACTAAGCTAGAACACCACTATGAAAAATCTGGAAACATTGGACTGTTATTTGACCTTAGTATGGAACTCCTTAACAGTACACATCCATCATCCCACATACGGGACTCAAATATAGAATGTTTAACTTTAACTAATCCATGATACTGAGCAACCATCCGTTATTTACCTTTAATGGGTAACTGTCTCACAACAGACATGGTTAAAATCTACTGGTCACAGCTTCTCATTAGAACTTCATGAAATACCTCTTAAAGCCAGTCACTAGTGAGCACATGATGATAAGTATTGAACTGAAGAGTTTTTTGTAGAGATTGTCATAATTTAATAGTTGAATTCATGAGTCAGTTAATGCTAGATTTTGGTTTACAATTAAAAAAAAATACTAGAGCGGAACTAATTCCTTGAAGAATAAATTAGTCAACAAGTACTATCTAATACGAAATGTTATTCATATCTGTCATCCGTCACTTTCTATCAATCTGATATCAACTTGATCATATGAATATAAAAAATCATTTAGAAGTTTTCAAGGAACTCCGTCTGTAGTCCCTCTATGGGCACTGCCGATCCCAAGCCCGTATAAAGTAGCAGGGTTAAACATGGGTTAGTGAACCCATCCTGTCAAAAACTAACTTGCTTGAAAAAAACGCTAACCAGAAAAAATTGTTCAAACCACTCAAACTCTGACCGGGAAGTCAGAAGGTCTTCATTCAGAAGAGTTATGACGCCTCATACTGAAATCCGAGTTCTCTCGGAAGTCACGAGGTTGATGCCTCTTCTGACAACCAGAGCAACCATTTATTTAGGTACATGTAATCCTCGTACAATGTGGGAGACCGGGCGATTCTTCCGAATCGCTGCCAGTTTCTAAGGAAATTGAAACCATTTGAGTTTCTTTTTACGTGTTTGAAAATGCGAAATTTGAAACTGTTGATAAGAAAAATAAGTTTCCATTTGAAGAATTATGTTTCTTTAATTCACTCAATAGTTTTGTATTAAGAGGAAACTTCTCAAAGTATATTTTACTGTGGTTTCAAATACATTTAGTCTAAACATTGCTTACATAATACAACATATGAGAATTATGAAGTCACTTCATTCATAGACGTGAAAATTAACAATTATCTTCTGACTAGTGGTTTATATCAGAGTAGAATTCTTTAATAACAATTTATAAACGACTAAATCAACAGAAGTAGTGATTGTCAATAAACTTGTAAAGTATACTGAATAAAGTGAAGAACATTAACTTAAAACGATATTTCATTAGTTGAAATCATGAGTCAATTGAAGCTAGACCACCATGGAAAACCTGGAAGCACTGGACGGCCGTTTCGTCCTAATAGAAGTGGAGTTCAACCAGGTTTGTTGTGTGATATCAGCTCACTGAAGACAATGGTGAACGGTGGTGCAATTTCGTGAATTGGTTGAAGTTAGACATTAACACCCTTCGATGCCGACCAGCTCAGTGGTCTAATGGTTAAGCACCTGCGCGCGAGATTGATGTTCCTGTGTTCAAATCTTATGGGCGTGGGCGGGATCGTGTAAGCGCACTGCTGAGGAGTCCCATACTAGGATGAAATGGCCGTCCAGTGCTTTCAGGTTTTTCAAAATGGTTTAGCTTCATTTGACTGATGATTTCAACTAGTAAAATTTGTAAAATCTCCACACCCCTTCTGCTAAAACGATATATCAGAAGGGGTTTTGTGGAGGTTTTGGTAATTTCAATTGTTGAGTTCATGAGTCAATTGAAGCTAGACCACCATCAAACACGTGGAAGTACTGGACAGCTTCATATTGACTGACGAGAAATTAAAACACTTTAGATATATAGTTACGAGCTTAAAAGATGTTAGTTATCTTAGAGTAGATTTTTATTCATTATTCATATGATCTAGCAATTATTCAAAAGCAATGAAGCTTTTAATGACTCCATAAACCAGAGATACCCAAATAATTGAGTGATAAACTATATGTATAGTAAACGAAAGCACAGGTGGAAATCAATTTATTGTTCATTACAGAGTTCTCCAGTAAAATATGATAACAATACATTAAATATATTATTCATACATCTTCCTTCAGTTGTCCTTTACATGCTTCATGATTCAGTGAAATCATGAGTCATGAATTTTGGCGCGAAATTCATTCAGCCGTTTGGCTAAATAGAGTTTTGGCATTATAGGTGATGTCAGTTCGCGATGAAAACCCTAAATCTAATTCTTAACCCTAACCATCAACTGTAAATTATAATCTCGATTCCTCATATTGATTTATAACCCTTAATTGGTCCTAGTTATTAAGTGGACACTCTCAAGGTTACCTTAGCGTCTTTCAAATGTCGTCCATAAATTATAGTCTCACTCATGATTCTTTTAATTCTGTTGTTGTTACAATTTCTCTCTGTTTCCTTGCCTCCTTGTTCTCTTCAATTCAATCTTCTCAATCTTGTTACTAGACATTCCACTTTCAATTAGTGTTACATACTACTTATATTGACAGATATAAGTAGCACACGTCATATAAGCATTATGTTAATTATCAAAATATTTGTAAACTAAATAATGAAACAATAGTGATTCAACAACAACGAAATAAAACATTGATTTTTTTAAAAATGCAAAATTTATTCAGTTCCCACTTGTAATTGAATGTTATCTCTTATTGAATTGAGTCATTGTAAATCATTTACTACTAAAAATAAAGAAAATGGATTGAAGTATGCTCTATATGTGACAATATGCTCTTGACAACGAGAACAACAACAACAACGGTAACGACAACAACAACAGCAAAAACAAACAAACAATGTATGCTTGATCACGCTTGATTGATATTTCATGATCTAATTTATGCTTGAATATAATGGGATTTATTGAATTAATTTTAATTTATTATTATTAGATTATCAACATACTGTGACAGTGACACAAGAATTAGAATAACCAAAACAGAAGAAAATTTACCTCACAAATTATTGGTAATGTTCGTTTGTTTTGTTTTTGTTTTTGTTTTGTTTTACGGTTGATCTAATCATAGATGCAAAGTGTTTGAAAATAGAATGAAATTGTGTATTTTTATTCAATTGATTTATGATATTTTTCATGCAAACATTTATTTCAATGGAAAAGCTGGAAGCACTGGACTGCCGTGGATGCGCACTGCTGAATAGGACGAAACGGCCATTCAGTGCTTCCAGGTTCACCTTGGTATTTTAACTTCAATTGACTAATGATTTCAACTACTGAAATTTCTAAAATCTCCACAAAACCCCTTCTGAAAATATTTATTTATCACTAACATATAAAGAGGAAAGAGGTGAAAGAAATTGTTTGAATGATGAGATGAATGAATTGTTTTTAGAGTTTTTTTTTGTTTTCGTTGCCAATTATTCGTGAATAAGTCGGGTTGACAACTGAATTCCAAAAATAACAGAACAATAACGATATTGTAATGATTGTCAAATTCAAATTAGTCTTTGTTAGATTAAATTTTTAAATCCTACTGAAGCTCCTCCTTGGGTTACTGCCAGTCCCAAGCCCGGATAAAGTAGCAGGGTTAAACATGGGATAATGAAATCATCTTGTCAAAAACTAACTTGCTTGAAAAAAACGCTAACCAGAAAAAATTGTTCAAACCACTCAAACTCTGACCGGGAAGTCAGAAGGTCTTCATTCAGAAGAGTTATGACGCCTCATACTGAAATCCGAGTTCTCTCGGAAGTCACGAGGTTGATGCCTCTTCTGACAACCAGAGCAACCATTTATTTAGGTACATGTAATCCTCGTACAATGTGAGAGACTGGGAGATTCTTCCGAAATGCTGCAGAATAAAGTTTTAGAGATGATCGAACTTTCTATCAAGCTATTCAGTTATTTATAGTGATTGTAGTATATTTTTTAAAACAACACACTATTTTCCTATTAGCTTAGATTAGTATAACATGTGTTGTAGTGTGTACTACTGATGTCGATAGATATAAGTAGTATATATTGTAGTGGCTTTACTTCGTTAATCGATCACTTCGATAACTGTTATAATATAAGCTTCAACCATGATTTAAATTTAGAAGGCAGTGAGAATCGGCAAATACTCTTTTCTTAGCGGATAGGGCAGATTACAAAACTATAAACACATCGAACGTATTTGAAGCGGAGTGGTGAATAAGTATACGCGACCAATTACATAGGCAAATTTATAGTCAAATTGCATAAGGACGCAGCAAGGCAAAGCAAGGACTAATAATATGATTTGAGTAAATACATACATAGGGAGGAGAATGAATCATCGAGTGATATTTAAGCGATCGACACTTTAGCTAGAGTCTTTCATATGCTCTAGTATTTACAACGGTACAGAGAAATATGCGAATTGTTACTGTTCAAATAACATTGTGTGTTAAGTAAGTTAACAATAGGACTTAATCAAAATTGACTATAATCATAATTGATTGTAGGATAGTTGCCATAATATCATCAATCGAAAGTGAAATATCTGGAGACAGAAGGTTAAGAAGATTGAAGAAAAGAGAATGTAAAAAGTGAATGATTGTTATGAAAACAAAAGAACAATAAAGTTTGAGACAATTGTTTGATTATATGTAAATGAAGAATTTACTGCGTGGTCCTCAGATTTTACGAAGAGATTTTGTAATTTTGTGTTCAAATATATTTGGTTGCCCTCACTGATGTTCTCGTTCACTACAGTGTAAGTGATCGAATAACAAGTATTCACTTAATTTTGATATATTATTGTAGAAAATGATCCAAACTATACTCTTTAAGATTATTTATAACAAGTTTTATACTTGAATATTGAGTATTTTAAAGGATTTAATTTTGAAAGTTTAAATTCCTTCCTCACTCTTTCTTCTGGTGGTCGATTAGATTATAAAAACCTCCTTATCTCAGTGGAAGCACAGAATACAGTCGACTGCTTGCATGCAGCTAGATGATTTGAACTTAGCAGATCAACTGGCTCCTCTGTCCCATAAACACAAATAAATACAAATGAAGACAGCCTGTGTGAAAGAAGACTATTTATTAGTGGCTATCGACATGCACAAAGGAAAAAAGCAAGATCCTCAAATACAACACGGAGAACACCAACTCAATCTCACTTGATGGACAAGCTCTGAAAGATGTCAAATCTTTCACGTACCTGGGAAGTACCTTTGATGAACAAGGAAGATCTGATGCAGACATAAACGCGAGGATTGACAAAACAAGGGTCGTATTCCTACAATTGAAAAACATATGGAACTCAGAACAACTATCAACCAATATCAAAGCCCGAATCTTTAATACGAACGTCAACAGAAATTCACTGTACAGAGGTAAAACTTGGAGGACTACCACAACCATGGTTAATTTTGACTAAGTCCTATTGTTAACTTACTTAACACACAATGTTATTTGAACAGTAACAATTCGCATATTTCTCTGTACCGTTGTAAATACTAGAGCATATGAAAGACTCTAGCTAAAGTGTCGATCGCTTAAATATCACTCGATGATTCATTCTCCTCCCTATGTATGTATTTACTCAAATCATATTATTAGTCCTTGCTTTGCCTTGCTGCGTCCTTATGCAATTTGACTATAAATTTGCCTATGTAATTGGTCGCGTATACTTATTCACCACTCCGCTTCAAATACGTTCGATGTGTTTATAGTTTTGTAATCTGCCCTATCCGCTAAGAAAAGAGTATTTGCCGGTTCTCACTGCCTTCTAAATTTAAATCATGGTTGAAGCTTATATTATAACAGTTATCGAAGTGATCGATTAATGAAGCAATGCCACTACAGACCCATGGTAAGAATAGAAAAATAAAGGAACATATTATATACTATATATTAAATTTATACAATTTTATAACTAATAGTTAAACAAAACTGTTAATAATAAACTTTTCAATTAGTTATAATCATAAGAAATAAACCCATTAATCATGGATACAATCTGTCTTAAGTTTTATTACTTTTTCTAATGGAAATTAACATTTGAAAGCTAGTTAATCAGGGTGGAAAATTTGTTTATTATTATTAATATTATTATTATTATTGTTATCATTATCATCTTATCCCATACACCCGAACAAATGAAGATGTAGACAACTCGTGTAGCAGCAGTCTCTGAATCAGTAGGCCTCAACATACGCAAGGGCAAAACCAAGGTCCTCAAATACAACACGGAGAACACCAATCCAATCACACTTGATGGTGAAACTCTGGAAGATGTACAACCCTCCACGTACATGGGAAGCATCATCGATGAACAAGGAAGATCAAATACAGATGTAAAGGAGAGGATTGAAAAAGCAAGGACCGCATTCCTACAATTGAAGAATATATGGAACTTCAAACAACTTTAATCCAATATCAAGGTCACAACCTTCAATACAAACGTTAAGGCAGTTCTAGTGTAGGAAGCTGAAACTTGGAGAACTAATACAACCATCATCTAAAGGGTACAAGTATTTATAAATTGTTGTCTACTCAAGATACTCAACATCCATTGGTCGGATACCACCAGTAACAGCCTTCTGTAGGAGAGAACAAATCAGCTTCCAGCTGAAGAGGAAATTAGGAATAGACGATGGAAATGGATAGGACACACGTTACAGAAATCATCAAACTGCATCACGATGCAAGCCATAACTTGGAATGCTGAAGAGAAATGGAAAGGGGGAAGACCAAAGGAAATATTGTGTCGGGAACTGGAAGCAGATATGAAAAGGATGAATAACAAGTGGAAAGAACTGGAAAGGATTGCCCAGGACAGAGTTGGATGGAGAATGCCAATGGGCGGTCTATGCTCCTCCATGAGGGGTAACAAGTGAAAATAAGTAAGTACTATTATTATCACTAATATTGATGGCTTTATTCAATATTATGTTCTTAGAACAATGTAGAATTCTCAGAATGAAGTATTTCAATAAATTTCCTTTTCTTATTTCTTGAATGATCGTTGTGATAAATATTGAGTGACCGGCAGTTAGATATTAGCAGTTCAGGAATCTACATCTGAATAATTTACATTCATTTCGATGTATATTTCCAGCAACAACAATGTTTTTGATTTCGTTCCTTTGCAATATTTACTGCGAAATTTCGTGAACTTTCCATAAACTCACCTGAATAGGTTATACAATTAATTGACATAATGATCTGTTCAAACAAACAATATCAGAAAGCTCCTATTGTGGGACTTCTCAGTAGTGCATATCCACGATCATACCTCGCGAGATTCGAACTCAGGACATGTCGCCCTCGGGCTCGAACGTTTAACCTCTTCTGAGGAGTCCCAAAATATGGCAAAACGTCTGTCCAGTGCTCTCAGGTTTTCCATAGTGGTCTATCTTCATTCGATTCATGTTCTCAACCACTGAAACAAACAACAGATAGATAACTTGTTGAAATATCTAGATGTCAGGAACAGGTATAAATTCATGTATTTTAAGTCATATGTGTTTAGATTATTGAATACAAACAGTGTTTTATTAATTTACGATTATTAGTGGATGAATTCCAAATGCCTTCAAAATGAATTTTGAAAATCTGTTGGATACATTGACACTTTGCAGAATACATAATTCTGAGATTCATTAACAGACATATAGTCTATGAAGGTTTCAGCTGTCTTTCTTGTGTGTAAAGTTACTTCAGTTATTTATTTCTAAATGGATATTAAATGCATACTAATTTCGCGTTTTTATACTCATGTTGTTAATGATATCAGTTAAGTATTAGGATCGAGATCGAACTAAAAAAGGAAATTTAAAGAGTACTGGAGAATCTTCTAATCAACATTCAAGGCTTCTCAGTGAAGTTCAAACATGGAAATATCCAGTATCGAATCCATGACCCATGAGATTTGCGAAATATATAAAACCACAAAGTTGATATTAGTGGATAACTGTCTGAGTACTGACATCAGAAACCAGGTCATTCTCAGTAGCTTACCAGAATTATGGAATTCTTTTTTTAATCCAGTCAACAGGATACACTTGATTGTCATTTTGATTTAATTACATTGTATCTACACAAGATTGGAGAACCCTGGAATCAGTCTTGTACGACTTTAACGGTTCACAATATTATTACTTCTTATACAGATTTATAGAGTTTAAGTTTAACTTGATACAATCAAACATGATATTTCAACTATTGAAATTTCGTTTGTTCATGATAAAATCAAATGATTACCCAATAATGTTGTTAGGCATCTATATGTATTATGATATAGATGTCAAGTCAAAAATAAGATGTACCCTATTAAATCAAGCAAGAGCAGCATATCTACAACTGAAGAACATCTAAAACTCAAAACAACTGTCAACCAACACCAAAGTCAGAATTGTCAATACAGTTGTTAATACAGTTCTACTGTATGTGGCGAAAACTTGGACAATTACAAAAGCCATCATCCAGAAAATATGTGTTTATCAAGAGTGGTCTACGCAAAATACGTCGGATCAGTTGACCAAATACTATCAGTAACAACCTACTGTGAGAGAGAACAAACCAGATTCCAGTGGAGGAAAAAATCAGGAAGAAGCGCTGGAAGTGAATAAGACACACATTGAGGAAAGCACAAAAATGCGTGACAAGGCAAGTCCTTACATGGAATCCTCCATGCCAAAGGAGAATAGGAAGACTAAAGAACACATTACACCGAGAAATGGAAACAGTCATGAGAAAAATGAATAACAATTGGATAGTACTAGAAAGGAATGCGGAGGACAAAGTGGGTTGGAGAATTCTGTTCGACGGCCTATGCTCCACTGGGAGTAACAGGCGGCTGTAAGTAATTAATATGCAATCACAACTTTATTTGTACATAAGAATGAATTAGGTTACTTTGTTAATATTATAGATTCTCTTATTTTCATCTCATTTATATCTGATACAGACAGAACTAAATTAGTAATTAATCCTTTGTCATATAATTGTTCTATTACAATATACTCAATTTAAAATGATTTAAGAATGATACCAAAAAAATAATAATAATGAATAAAAGCTATCAGTGTAAATTTCTTTTACTGAATTGTGAAGCAGGTTAATCTACCGGATATCCTGTCCATTCTAGTTCAATTCAAAATAGATTTCATTGATAGTTAAAAAAATATTTCCTATGTTAAATGTTAAACTTTTCTTTTCAACTATAAAAGTATTCTGATTTAGTGAATTAAAACTATTGTTAAACGAGTATTTTTAAGAATCAATATTTCTGAAAAGGATTCTATGGAGATTGTAGTAATTTCAATAGTTAAATTTACCAGTCAATTAAAGTTAGAACATCACTGAAATCTTCGAAGCACTGAATGACCATATCGTCCTAATATGAGACTCCTCAGCAGTGGTTGATGTTAGACATTAATATCTTTGAATGACCCCTCAGAAATTTTGAGTTTAAGCACTCACTCGTGAGAATGAAGGTCCTGGGTCCGAATCCTGAGAGTGAGATCGTGGATATGTGCTGCTGAGAAGTCCCCTACAATGGTGGAACGACCGTTTAATGATTCCAGGTTTTTTATGGTGGTCTTGCTCTAGTTGACTCATGAATTCAACCATCAAATCAATATTGCATTAGTTTTTTTAGAATAAATCTTTTGTAATAATTCACTCTTTATTCCTACTATTTTCGATTGATTGTAAACAAAAGTCTTGATTTTGGAGAAAAATTAGCCTAGGTATCTCATGAAGAAAGGAATCTGGTAACAGTGACTGTTGTAGACTTGTTCCGTGCACTCCATTACTTACTTACTTACTTACATCTGTTACTCCTCGTGAAGGAGCATAGGCCAACCACCAGCATTCTCCATCCAACTCTGTCCTGAGCAATCCTTTCCAGCTCTTTCCACTTGTTATTCATCCTTTTCATATCTGCTTCTATTTCTCGACATAATGTGTTTTTTGGCCTCGTGATACAGTTTGATAATTTGCGTAATGCATGTCCTATCCATTTTCATCGTCTATTCCTAATTTCCTCTTCAGATGGAAGCTGATTTGTTCTCTCCCACAGAAAGCCGTTACTTATGGTATCCGGCCAATGCGTTCCATACATTTATCATAAATTTAACTATTCCAAAGATTTGTAGCTTGCTTCAAGTATATCACATACTTATAATCATAATAGTATTAATACTATCTATGCGTTTTGAGACAATATCATATCAGGGAATGTATACATGAAATTTGTGTGCAAGTGCATAACAAAGTTTTTATTCGATTGATTTCATAACTATTACTTCTTCCAGAATTTATTTTAATTATCATAAAACTACAATGAATTATCAATAGTATACATTTCAAATGATTATCTCATTTGATAATGATAATTAAAGACGATAACTATGTAATTATAATCTGTGTGAGGCCTACATACATGATAAGATCTATTAGTTTCTATTTGTTTCTTTGAGTAATTGTCAAAATGAGTAGATATAAGTAGTAAGTAAGTAATGCTTTTAGTTAAGATTTAATCATTCTTGAAAATTGTTTTGATAATGAAAATCATAATATCGTATAAATAATGCCATAGTAATAATTCAATAGTTAAAATGGTTGATTCAGATAGATTAAGTCAAAAAGAGAATATTGACTTCAACTGAGGTAGGTAACATGATATGGTAATGACACTGGTGTTTCTAGATACTAAATTGAATAGATAATAAATTATTTGTATTGGATTTTACTTTATTTGATGGAAATTTACATAAATAGGCAAATATTTTAGTGAAAGCTAATGTTTTTAAATGTCTAGAGATTTATAATTTGAAATAATGAGCTTTGATAGAGTAATGTGAAGATCATCAGAGAATGGATTTGTGCAGATTGTAATGAATCTACTAGTTGAATTCATGAATCTATCTAAGGTAGATCATTATTGAGAACTTGGAAGCACTAGATGGCCGTTTCGTCCTAACATGGGACTCCCCAGAATCACTCATCCACGATCATATATGCAGGACCCGAACACAGGACCCTTAAAACCACTGAGGAGGTCTCCAACGGTGTTGATGTTTAACTTTGATCAACCCATGATCTTGCACATCCTTTCATCTATTGTCTGAGGCAGGATCGTGAATACGCACTGCTGAGGAGTCCCATGAGATTGATGTTATGTTTCTCTCTCAGATAGACAGATAGATATGGCTATATATATTAAGGGAATATTTACAGTGATGATGCGTCCTATGAACTACATTAACTTCTTTTTGGATTTTTAATTATCGTTTTGAAAAATACTAGCATGGTGTGTGCTGCTGATATCAACCGATATAGGTAGTACGTGTCATCCATTGAAAGCGAAATCATTGGAGGTAGAAGGTTAAGAAGATAGAAGAAAAGAGAACGAGAATAAATAATGACTGCTGTAGAAACATTGGTGCAAGGAGGCACCAAATAGACTCGTCAAATTGATATACCTGCATCTCAGAGTTGATGCTCACTCTATGACTCAAAAGCAGTACCGTTCGCTTCAAACACCATCGCGTTATCCACTTAGCTAGTGAGTCCTGATAGCCACTTGCTTGCTCAATGGGGTGAAGTTTAAATTCACTTGGTATTGTTTACTTGAATCTACCCATTGATTAAGGCAATATCGATGCAATACTTACAGTATGCACATATGCCAATAAGAGATTGATCAATTGCAGTCCTAATCATCAATGGGAAGATTCAAGTAAACAATACCAAGTGAATGATAAAATCACCTTTTCTCAGTTTTTTTTCATGATATGTAAAGATTCAATGTTCAAGTTAACTACATCTGTAGCTCTTTCAGAGTTACTGCCGGTCCTAAGCCCGGGTAAATAAGGAGGGTTAGGCATGAGGTCTGCAACCACTCAACAATCTTGCTAAAAAAACACCAGCCAGATTAAAAAAATTAAACCAAATGTTCAAGTTAAGAAAATATAATAAAAGTTTGTGTTGTTTAAAATAAATTTTAATGATTGACTTTTAAACTAATGATACTAGAGTCTTATGATACATACTCCTAATACATTGGAAATAATCTTTCAATACGAACAAACTTTTTGTTTCACTCAAGGTTAGACAAACATGATATAGGTTGCTATTCAATAATCTTCACTCATTGTAATTGTCTGAGACCTTGTAGTGTTGGTTACCATATTAAGCCCACATTAGATTATGCTAACTTCTGAACAAACCAATTTATCCATTCTTCTTAAGCTACATTTTAACTTTGTTAATTATTCACTTATCAATCTTGACTGTTTTTATATGATCACATATGTGTTGATTGATTATCCCATTGATCACATGTCTGAAACTTATTTTTGTTCGGCTATAAATATTGGTTCACGCTTGGTTAAATTGAGTTGGCTCACACGCCTTCTCCGTTGCGTGTCATTTCGTTTCGTTCCTCTGATTGTCTATGCAGATCGCTGAGTGTACAAAATATAAATATTCATAAATCCATTCACATATTTGAATTATTTAATTCTGTTATTCACTAACGATATTTAAGACGATAATTTTATACGAGGATG
This sequence comes from Schistosoma spindalis, assembly GCA_946903255.1. Lineage (NCBI taxonomy): Eukaryota > Metazoa > Platyhelminthes > Trematoda > Strigeidida > Schistosomatidae > Schistosoma > Schistosoma spindalis. Next base: position 20,993,958 of record OX336418.1, read on the forward strand.
GATGATATGTATATTTCAATAATAATCATTCATACGGACAACCTGGAGTCAGATACAGGGTCACAGAAGTGATGATCCTGTCGACAACATCGTCCGATCTAATTGACGTCAAAATAATGGGCCAAGGAATCCTACAAAGTGTTGGTTGCTACTCGAATTCCACAGTGATAATTTCTTGAATGGTGACACTGGGTAATGTTGGTTTGAATTTCACGAGATGCTAAACAGTTTCTCTGTGTTCCAAGGCACACCATCCTGATGAGTAACAGCTAACATAACTGCTATGTTTGAAGAGATTATGAGTTCACCTAAATCTGTAAAAGGAACGAAGACTCAGTGACACAATAATCAAATAAGCTAACTATTCTGATGGGTCCAAGCCTCAGAAGACTTCTACCTGAAGTTTGTGTTGATGATGCCATTCAGAAGAACGATGAAATCTCCACGATCAAATCATCCAGCTCAGAGAACAAGACTCCATCAAAATCATCCACCTGTGCTGCAAAACTTCTCAATCATGACCTATTATCTCTAACTATAGAAATCTAGCGTTTAACTGTCGAACTTTGCAAAGATTTACATGAGTTAAATAAAAGAGTATTATACAATAAGATACCGTTTCATTAAGTCCATTACATTTTACCCATACGAACATGGTTTTATATGTAAAGAGTATTGGTAAAAAAGAAAAAAGTAAATAGATCTTAATATAATAATCACACTATCCATCTTTGCTGAAAAAGCTTGTGACTTGAGGCTATGTCGAGGCAATCCGCACAGGATGAACACATGCCAACATAAGGCTGATCAATCGCTGTCCTAAATAACAATAGGAAGATACAAGTAAAACAACACTAAGTGAGCTTAAACTTCACCCCCATTGCACAATCAAGTGGTTATCTGGACTCAATAGCTAAGTCTATAGTGTTTGATGCGAACGGTACTGGGTCCGAATCCCAGAGTGAATATCAACTCTGAGATGCAGGTACATTCAGTTGACGAGTCCGAAATAGGACGAAACTCGCGTTCTGGATTTCACAGTTAGCCACTATTCATCTTTGCTTAAAAATCACACTAACAGTAAATTAGAATTTTTTTAAATTAAGAGATTGTCATACTGTCAAAATATTATCTAACAAACCATATTTCTTTAGGGAATTCATTTCTGATTATGAATTTGTCATTTATAAAACGTTATCTATCTATCTATCTATCTTCCTATTCTTAAATCTATTTACTTATCTACCTTAAGAGGTTTTACTTTTATCTTATCAGTCTTTAATTTGTACACTCTGATCATATACAAACTAATTAAAAGTAATTTCTCGTCATTGAAGTGATAAAGAATAATTATGAATTCATGAATGTGTCTTCATTAAAAAAGATAGAATTGAGACTAAGAATAAACAGATAACATCTATTAATATATTTACATATTGATGTTGATAAATTTCAATACTGTATCATTTCCATGTATTTTCTTCTAATTTCGTACAAACTCAATGAACTACTGATTATTAGTTTTATATATTCCAAGTAAAGACTTTTGTCAGATGAGGCTGTTGAATCACTTCCACTCTCTCTTTCTTCTGATGGTCGATCAGATTATGAAAACCTGCTGATCTTAGTAGAAACACGGGATACAGTTGACAGCTTGCAAGCAGTTAGATTATTTGAACTTAACAGATCACTTAGTTCTTCTATCCCATACACACTAACAAATGCAAATGAAGACAGATAGTTCAGCAACACCTTCTGCATTAGTAGATCTCAACATAGACAAGAGAAATAGTAAAATCTTGAAATATAACAAGGAGAACACCAACCGAATCACAAATAACGTAGAAGCAGTGAAAGAGGTGGAGATTTAGGCGTACCTGTACAACACCATCAATAAATAAGGAGAATCTGATTCAGGCGTAAAGACTGTAAAAGTAAGGACAGCACTTCTACAGTTGAAGAACATATAAAACTCAAAATAATTGTCTGTCAGACAATATCAAAGTCGGAATCTTTAATACAAACGTCAAGACAGTTCTACTATATGGAGAGGAAACGTGGAGAACTAATACAATCATCATCAACAGAGTACAAATATTTCTAAATAACTGTCTATTCAAGATACGCAATGTCCGATTGTCAAAGTGACCTTGAGGATGTCCACCCATTTACTAGGACTAAATGAGGATTATAAATCAATATGAGAAATTAAGTTTATGATTTACATTTGATGATTAGGGTTAGGAATTAGATTTAGGGTTTTCACCACGAAGTTACATCAACAAAAATGCAGAAACGTTATTTAACCAAATAGATGGGTGAATTTCGTTCCAAAATCCGAGATCTGTTATTTTATACCTGATTGATTTGTCCATAAATTATAGTTTGATCGAAAAACCTACCAAGAAATGAATTTGAAAATTAAATTTTATGCACCATTATCTTGCTTGATCTAAATGCTTAAAAACGTTAGTTTAAAATATGGGGAAAAATACTTTCAGTTTATTTCGATAACTTAACTAACACTTTTACGTGTTCATATAGTAACATATGGTGTCAGAAAGTTGATACTGATACACAATCTTGCTATACATGATCCCGATCGATTGTTTGATCAAAAATGAACGAAATGGTGGCAATATTTATTGTGATTAAAATAAGATGCTTATTTACTTACTCATGGTTGTTACTGTCAGTGGAGCAAGGCCGCTGCTCAGCGTATATAACTGTTAATAAACACTTGTATTTTCTGGATGATGGCTTCCGTAGTTCTCCAAGTTTCCACCCCATACAGTAGAACTGTGTTGATATTTGTATTGAAAATTCTGACTTTGGTGTTGGTTGACAGTTGTTTTGAGTTCCAGATGTCCTTCAGTTGTGGATATGCTACTCTTGTTTTGCCGATCTGCGTCTTCACATCCGCATTAGATCCATCGTGTTAAAAAATTAAGATAGTAAACAAAAACAAGTAATCCAACAGTGCCATTATTCATTGTACAAACAATTCATTTACAGTTATTTCATAGAATAAGAATAAAAAACCATTTTCCTGAATCAACATTCAACGATATCATTATTATCTGATTGTATATTGTAAGGATCATAAGATTAATCTGTTTATTGATAAATGTACTTTAATATTAATCAGTTTTAAACTAGTCCTTTATCAAACAGTATAGTATACGGTTAATATAAATAGATTATCCCTGTATAAAAAAGACTAAATGACTGAAGTTTCACACTACGAGATAACTTTGTTCAGAAAACCATTGATTCATCACAATGTGTAACTCCTCATTAGTGTACTTCCAAGCATAGAGCTTTCAAGCTTCTCAAACGACGTTTAAGCTTGAGACTTTTCAGTTAACAACCAGTGGTTTAAATTTATAACTCTGTTGAACGAATGTGTGACTATAATCTATTGCCTTTGATCTCATGTTTAACATATTTGGATTCCATCGTTTACAGGTTCACATAAGATTTCTGGTAATTATCTCTAGATGTTAGTCATTAGTAAACATGAAGTGAGTGTTTTTATTTAAAATATTGGAGAACGTTGATGAAAGTTATTTGTTTTTGTTTGTTTTAAAACATCATTATGTCTATTAATCGCATAATCTCTGCAAACACGTTTATAATTAGTTTACAACCTTTCACTGTACAACTTACTAAAAAGTACACTCAACGACACCGTGATGAATGGCTATATGAACTGAAAGGAATGAACATTATTCAGATGTTTATTCCTGAACTGCTAACATCTAACTGCCGATTACTCATTATTTATCTTCAAGATTAGATAAGAGATAAGAAAAGCAAACTTGTCGAATTCTGTATTGTACCAGTGTACTGAAAGAGACCACAATTAAGGACAATCAAATGTCTTTCAATACAAATTATAGAATCTCTTCGTAAAATTTGAGAACCACATAGTAAATTCTTTATTTGCGAAATGTCAATCACTTGCCTCAGACTTCATTGTCCTTTCATCTCCTGGTAGCAAATGAGAACAGAGAATGATTAGTGTGGAAACAAAGAAACAATAAAGTCCGAGACGATTGACTGATATTTTGCAAATGAAGCATTTACTTTATGATTCTCAGATTTTACTAAGAGATTCTGTAATTTTGTGTTGAAATACTTTCGATTGTTCTCACTTGTGTCCTCGTTCATTACAATAAAAATATCATATTGAATAAAGCTATTAACAGTAGTAATAAAATAATTATAATGATATATCAGGAGTATAAATTTTAAGTATATAATTGATGATAACTGTCAATGAGTAAAAGGATCCAAAGAAATATTAATCATATATATAGATAGATAGAGAGAGAGAGAGAGTGAAAGATGGAGGGAAAGTGAGACAGAGGGAGGGAGAGAGAATCAATCGATGGGGAAGCAGACTATGGTGTTTTTTGTATTTAATGGATTGATTAAAGAAAATAACGCAAAATTAGTTATTCGAGTACAATAACTGTACAAAATAAGCTTTTAAAAATAGATCCGCATGAATTACAAAGATAAGTCTAAATAGAATGTTAGTAGTAAATATTTCTGTTATTTCTACGACTTGTTATGAATCATCTCAGTCATGATTCCATAGATATACACTTCAATGTAAATTGATTAAGAACGATAGCCAGTAAGTACTGTTCTTAGTTTACAATAGAGTTGAAATTTTCCAATCACAAATATATGAAGCCATATACTTGTTTTATTACTCCAGTGATCAGGTATATTATAAATTAGCTATTCGTAAATTTAATAGTTGAATTCACGAGTCCATTGAAGCTAGACCTAGTTTCGTCCCGGTATGGTACTCCTCAGCAGTGCGCATCCACAATCCCGCCTCACGAGATTCAAAACCAGGACCTATCGGTCTCGCGCACAAGCGCTTACCATACTAGAACGAAACGGCCGTTCGGTGGTTCCAGGTTTTCTATGATGGTCTAGTTTAAATTGACTGAAGAATTCAACTATTAAATTACTATAATATCCACAAAAACCCTTCTTTGATTATATATGTAAATTGAAGATTGACGTATGGAAGTGATGTGCATATCAATTTACAACTAAGTTTCAATCATTTTAATGCCTACTAATGCCTTGCGTTAAGCTTTCATAACTAGACAGATCAGTAGTAAAGTCATTGATTAATGTACCGGGTGATAAAACATTAAACCTCTACGAGGTTGTTTATTCTCAGAAGACTTTAACTGCACTTTCTTGTACACTGTTAACAGGCATAATTATTTACTCAAGAACTTTTTTCAACTCTCAGACTGGATTTCATGTATTCTTATTCATATGACATTTATCATTGAAGTTCGGTTCATTCAATTTTATTTTCCCTCCATCGAGAACTAAATCAATAAAATCTCGAAGATTTGAAGGCAGTCAGCTAAGTGCATTACGCGATGGAGTTTGAAGCAAACGTTACTGAATTCGAGTCCCAGAGTGAATATCAACTCTGAGATGCAGGTACATCCAATCCCAAATAAGACAAAACGCGTATACTGGATTCCACCGTTAGCCACCATCCATCTTTGCTTATAAAGCTTGTGACTTCAGGTAATATGCCAACAAGAGACTGATCAATTACAGTCCTAAATAACAATGGTAAGATACAAGTAAACAACACCAAATGAGTTAAATATTATAGTCATGATGATTAATATCATCGGTAGGAACTATGAAACATCCAACTTACTGAAAACCATTGTAGTGGAGGCTGCTCACAAGGATGTCTGCAAGTTATATGCAGTGGAACATGATACCGAAATTGAAACACTTGTAGGATAAAGTGAAGTGTTACAATTCATTGAAAACATGGTATTGGTAGAATATTTGGATACCAGTATAGAAAACAATTCAGATTATAAATACACTGGAAGATGCAAATGGACGGTTGGAATTAAGAGTAGAAGACACGCGTATTTACTAGTATTTGATTATAGATGTCTTAGAAATATTGCCAGCAATTACTGCGATCATCGGGTAAGTAATAGTGAGGTTAGACGCAGGATATAAGGAAATGATGGTAAATCAGTTGATGAGGTTGTAAATCTTCACCGACTGAGACGGTTAGGTCACGTGTTACGTATGCCTGAACACCGATTACCACGACGCGCAATGTTGACTAGTGTTGAGGATACTTGGAAGAAGGTTAAGGGTGGCCAAACCAAAACGTGGCACCAGTGATTGAAATCACTAACTTCTAGCATGAGGCATGTTGGTAGGTTCAGACTACTTGGTTGTGGTCCGCATGAGTATCATAACTAATGGTTGGAGACTGTGTATGTCATAGATCAGAATCGATCACAATGGTGTAGATGTATACACATTCTGTCTTCCCTTAAACTGTGAGATTGAAATTCCTTTATATATCTTTCTTTCTTCAAACTAATTCTTTCTTCCTGTATTATATTCTTGTATACAATCTTTCTTTTATATATTACTACCACTGAATTAACCACTTCTATGAATCTGGTGTTCATCTTGTTGTGCTAATGAGGTATGGAAACCTCGACTAATACATATATGTGCCTGATCTTACGTTGTAACTGACTGACTGATTGACGATTGGAATCCTTTTCTTTCATTCTTTCCAAAAAAAATCTGTAAACTTTTCAAATTTCATTTGACATTGATCAATGAAAAAATAACGCAAATAAACTCATATCAATAATGTAGTAGTATATTTTACTCTCACCAAAAAAACGAAAGAAGAACAAAGAGTAATTTACATTTATTTTTGACATTTCTCATTAAAAATCTTATTGAAATTTTTGAAAAATGTCAAAATATTATTTTATTGTAAGTTAATGAAAAAAATGTTTTCATTTTATTTCTCTTAATTTTTAGACAAAAAGTATTATTCATTATGAGCAAAAATTGATAGTGGTTAACAATGGAATCTAAGACTCGCGTTTCATTCTGTTTGGGACTCGTCAGCTTGATCTACTTGCATCTGAGAGTTGGTGAAATGTGCGCCCTGAATTCCATTGCTAGCCACTATCCATCTTTGCTTAAAGCTAGATCGTGGCAATTCGCGCACAATGCTAATATACCAACAAGAGACTGATCAATTTCAGTCCTTAATAACACTGGAAATATACAAGTAAACGACATCAAGTGAATTTATTATTCATTATATGTAAAAAAATTATATTTGAAATAATCTCAGCTATTGAAATATAAAATAATTTTAATGTTTCGTCTAACAAACTTGTCTTGACCAGTGGAACTAATCTCTATCGGGTAGAGACAGGTATCAAATTCAGTACAATCGGAGATGGTCGTGCAATTTTGTGAATGGATTGAAATTAGACATTAACACCGTTGGATACCGGCCATCTCAGTGATCTAGAGGTTAAGCGTTTGCATAAGAGTCTGAAACCCCCAAGTTCAAATCCCGCGAGAGAGATCGTGAATGCACACTGCTGAGGAGTCTCGCAATTGAACAAAACTGTCGTCTAGTGCTTCCAGGTTTTTAATGATGATCTAATATCAATCGATTCATGATCCTAATCAAAAATTTAATAATCTCTACAACCCTATACTGATGATTACCATGTGCTCACTAGTGACTAGGTTCACGAAAGAATTCTCGGAGTTCTAGTAAGAAGCCATGACCAGTGGAGCTAATCCGTATCAGGTAGAGATAAGTATCAATCTCAGTTCAATGGAAGATGGTGGTGCGTTTTCATGTATTGGTTGAGGCTAGATATTATTACCGTTGGATGCCTCCCCAGTGGTCTAGTAGGTTAAGCGTTCATGTGCTAGACAAAAGTGTTAAGTTCGAATCCCGCGAGCGAGATCATCAATGCACACTGCTGAGGAGTCCTACAATTGAACGAAATGGCAGTCTAGTGCTTTCAAATTTTCATTTATGATCTAATATCAATCAATTCATGATCTTAATCAAAAACTCTCTGAACTTCTTCAATGATGTTTGTAAAGAATTTAAAGTTGATATGTTTATTTAAAAAATAAATAAATAAAATATCACATTGATTATTTAACATTGAATATTGAAAAATTAAATAAATAGATAAAAAGATTTTTTTTGTTTTTTTCCAAATGAATAAAATAATAAACATACTACTAAAATAATTTTAAAAATTATTATTTATTTTTTATGTAAAAAAAATTAGGTGGAGTAATTTTATTTCAATCATACAATGAAAAAAAAAATTTCTAATAGAAAACTCTATCTGTCAACAATTCGATTTCTAATCTATGATTAATCGGAATAATGTTTATTAATAAATAACCAAAGAAAAAAGAAAAAATAGAGGAAAAAAAGAGAAAAAAAGAAATGGACATTTGATGTTTTCATCTTTATGTTTAGATTGATGCATATTTGTATTTGATTAGAATATTATATATGTGTATATCAAGTATTACCAAACTGTGTTCCGATCGTTGTTGCTACCTTGACATGGTGGTCAGGCTTGCCTATCGTGATGAAGCAACCGAGCTATACTGGCTGGACCAACCGTTCCTCAAGGTCCTACCATGTCAGACAGGTCGGTTGAAGAGAGTTAAGACTAAAAGCAACAAACCCAAGGTCCGAAGGTGAAGTCGCACTGATAACTGTACAGAGGTATAACAGCAGTAAGGTGTTTCCCTCAGACAACCAGCATGACAGTGTAACTGCCTTCCCACAAGGAGGGGTGGGGTCAGAAAAGATCGATTCTAAAAATATACACCTCACATTATCCCACAGATATCTGTCTTCGGCGGTATGGTCTCAACAAGTACGTAGCTAACACAAAAATTACTCATATAAAGGTCGTGTCCTCCCTTAAACTAAGAGAATAAAATCGCTTCATATCTTTCTTTCTAGGTACTAAATCTTTCTTCCTGTACTACATCCTCATATGCAATCTTTCTTTTATATATTACAACCATTGAATTAACTACTCCTATGAGTCCGGTGTTCATCTTGCTGTGCTAATGTGGTATGGCAACTTGGACCGATGCATATATGTGCCTGGTCCTAGGTTGTAGCTGACTGACTGAGATTTTGAATGAATTAAAAAGGGTTTTTGTGGATATTATAGTAATTTCATAGTTGAATTCATAGGTTAATTAAAGATAGAATATCATGGGAAACTTGGAATCACTGGACAGTTGTTTCGTTCTGGTATGGAACTACTAAGCAGCGTGCATACAGAATTTTGCTTGCGAGGTTCGAATCTGAGACTTAACTTCTAGACTAGTGAGCTGGCATCACGAATTCAACTATGAAATTGCTATAATATTTACAAAAACCGCATTCTGTTTATAATCATCATGTGCTCATTGGTGACTGGCTTTAAGAGGTATTTCATGGAGTTCTAGTGAGGATCCTTGACCAGTAGAGTTCAACTGTGTATGCTGTGAGGCAGTTACTCATTGAAGACAATGATGGATGGTTGCGCGATATCGGGGATTGGTTAAAGTCAGGCATTGACACCGTTGAAGCTGACTTAGTGGTTTAGAGTTTAAGCGTTCGCACGAGAGACCTATAGGCCCTTGGTTCGAATCTCGCGAGCAGGTTTGCGGGTGAACAGTGCTAAGTAGTTCCATACTAAGACAAAACGGCAGTTCAGTGATTCCATGTTTCCATGATATTCTATCTTTCATTAACTCATGAATTCAACTAATAAAGTACTAATAAGTAGTTTGCTCAGTTAACAGAATGAAATATCATTGATGGATAGTCTAGAGAAATTAGCTTGGTCTTCGTTTCATTATTCGAATAAATAATTCACAGGTTCATTTTAATGTAATACAAGGTAAAACTCTTAAGTTGATGAATTAAATTATCATAGAATTAAGGTGGTTTAAAATTTACATTGCACAATTCTCATCACCATCTATTCAGATAAACAATGAGAGCCAATTCAGGAATAGGTTAGAAAGTCTTACGGCTTGCTTGATCTATACGTTATTGCTTTAATATATGAGCGAAAACGCTGTATAATATGTCCGATATAAATAACAATCTCAAGTGATTAAACTTAAATCTTTGATAAACTCAATGATTATGATCATTCACAGGAAGGTATGTGGTTTTATAGCATTATTTTATTGATAATAGTGTACTTAAAAAAACAAGTCAGCCCAAGTTTATTTTTCGCTGGTTATATGAAATTAAAATATTTTTGGTTAAATTTGGTTTTAATTTAGATTATGAACTGATTGATGCTAGACCACCATTAAAAACCTTGAAGCACTGGACGGCCGTTTCGTCCTAATATGGGACTCTTCAGCAGTGCGCATCCACGATCCCACTCGCGGGATTCGAACCCAGCCTTCTAGACCACTGAGCTGACCGGCATCCAACGGTGTTAATGTCTAACCTCAACCAATTCACGAAAAATTAGTTTTATCAAAACTAAAGTGTAGCTAGTATTTTTCTGTAGTTTTTTCAAACTATTTTGATAGTTTGGAACTTAATAATCATCACTAATCGATCTCAGCTGATGACGTATTACATACTAAACAGTACGCTAGGAAGCATTTTTATTCTAATCCACAACTTTTTGAAAATACACGTTAGTAACTAAAAATGCAACCTCAAAAACCGTTTGTGGTGAGCTGAAATTTATTAAACCACTGTGTTGACATCCAGTAGTTATTCTAAACAATCTAGAATTCCATATCATATCGTAGATATTAAAAGCCTAGACTCAGGAGTGCACAGTCATGATTTCACCAGGGATCAAACTTAGAACTTTCAGAGCTGATAGAAAACATCAAACACTTAGACTAATGAGTTGGCATTAATTAATTCAGTGATTACAGGTCTCAATTAGTTGTGTAATTACAACCAGTCGGCGATGTAAAACTTTGTATTCAATAATTTTCAGAACACACAGACATAGCAGTCGAATTCAGTCATTTGATGCTATTCAGTATTCATCATTCAATGCAATCTGTCTTGCTAAGGTTATAAGTTTAGTTCATTGGTAATTGTTTCTACATTAGAACTTCGAAAATTTTTTTACTACAGTTAGTCACTAATCAATATTCCGTTTGTTTATGCAAACAATATTGTTTTATCTCATTGAAATAAGGTCGGCATTGTCAATACAAATGTCAACACAGTTCTACTGTATGGGGTGGAAACATGGAGAACTACGGAAGCCATCATCCAAAAGATACAGGTGTTTATTAACAGTTGTCTACACAAAATACTTCGGATCCGTCGGTCGAACATTATCAGCAACAACCTACTAAATGAGAGAACACATCTGATTTCGGTGGAGGAAGAAATCAGGAAGAGGCGCTGGAAATGGATAGGACATACATTGAGGAAAGCATTAAACTGAGTCACAAGGCAAGTTCTCACATGGAATTTTCAAAGCCAAATGAGAAGAGGTGTGAGAAAAATGAACAAGAATTGGATCGAACTCGAAAGGAAGGTGGAAGGCAGAGTTGGTTGTAGAATGCTGGTCGATGGCCTATGCTCGATTGGGAGTAAAAGGTGTAAGTTAGTTGTTGAAATAAATTATTTAGAATCTTTAGACAGGGACTGAACAATTAAACATACTTCATTTAGTATTGTTTACTTGTGTTTGTTCATTGTTATTAATGACTGAAATTGATCAGTCTCTTGTTGGCATATATGCATCACGTGAGGATTGTTACGATCTAGCTTTAAGTTATAGACCTTTTAAGCAAAGACGGATAGTGGTTAGCAATGAAATCCAATGAAGCGCGTAGGTAACTCAATAATGAATTATACTGGGTTTGAGTCCTAGAACGAACATCAACTCTGCGATTCAGGTATATCCAACTAACAAGTCTCGAATAAGACAAAATGCTCATCCTGAGTTCCACTGCTAGCTACTATCTATTTATTTTTGGTTTAATTAAACATATTACCATTTTCGTTTTAGATTTTCTTTTCTCCCAAAAAATCGTAATGATAATAATAATAATGTCGCTTCACTAAATAGATAATCATCAATGGCATGATGAGAATTGAAGTAAATAAAAACATATTGTAAAAAAAGGATAAAGTTTATCACATCTGTACCCGCTTTCTGTAAATACAGATATCTTCTCATAAATTATAGCATGCATATATATATATATATATATATATATATATATATATAGAGAGAGAGAGAGAGAGAGAGAGAGAGGGAGAGAAATACAACTGTAGGTTAAAGCAACTTATTTGTTTACCAATACATCAACAATGAATTGTTATTTATATCATTATTCTATTTAACGATATGTATTATGTCATGCAATAATCAATGATGCGAATTATATTAAAATATTTATTATCAAAAGAAAAGTAAAATAAAGTAAGATTATTTAGAAAGGAAATTGAAAAAAAGAAAGAAACGAAAACAAGAGAAAAACTTGACATACTTAAAGTTTTCAAAGTTATCAGAATTTTTAATCTTTTTTTTTCATATTGAGTTGTCTTAATGGAATAAATATAGAAATATATTACGTCTATTACTATTAGATTTGAATAGACAATTATTTCTCTGTCCTAATGTGGTATGACAACTTGAACTGATGTACGTACGTGCGTATGAAGTTCTACGTTGTTGCTGACTTACTGACTATGAACTATTAATGGACTAATATTTTATATATCTTCTTACTGTATAACTATTTAGTAACTACATTATGTATATCTATATTTCTCTTATTATAAGCTTCATTTTGATCTATGGATTGTTATTGTACAATTTACTGTTCTTAAGTTATACTCAGTTTATTGATTACTGTCTCCCACATTCACAGCCACTTTTTGGCTTTATTGTGTTTAAATGTTATTTCCTATTTTATGGTGTGATGCCGTCTGTTTGTTTGGTATATAAACCCAGTATGTGTGAAATAAATGATTCGCATAGAGGAAGCTGTTATTGGTGGTCTGGACTCAGCTGGACCGGCTAGGCGAGCAATAAGGACGCTAGGCTGATCATACCGGTCGAACTTGATTGGTTTGGCACAGCGCTTACATTCTATAAGTCGCACTGTACTAGGTAAATAAATCACGTGATAATAAAACGGGAAAAAAATACATAACAGTAATCATCATTAATAATGTACATAATTTACATGTAAAAACCTATCTACCTAAAGCGCTTATTTTTAAAGACAATATATAATCAAATATAGACTTTATTTTGTCTTATATGGTTGGAACTTGTCAGTAAAACCCTGAACCTAGGTTTTTTGTTAGTTAGGACTCATCAGCAAAGCATACTTACAGTTCTTGGAGGGACAAACCATACTTACTGTAAAGCTTGAATCCTAGTTACCAAACTTTACAGTCTTAGATGTAACGCCTGACATATGTGAGCTGTGACTTATCTTCTGTTAGACTACTTAACTTCTCAAAATGATATTGAGTCACTCAGACCACTAACCACATTCCAACTTGATAAATAAAGTTCGTTTGGCACTAGAGGATAAAACAGTAATTATTACTTAGTTATAAACTAATGGCAGATTTATGTTTGTCTAGAAAAATTCAACATTATTACCGATATCTTGTGCAGATTATTTTACATTGAAAACAATACTCTGTCATGAAATGAAGCCAACAGATGAAGCACTGAAAACCAACAGAGTACTTTACAATGTATTAAAATAAAACAATACACAATTTCACCATACACATTATGGTTTATTGAATAATTCATTCGAATAAACTCAGATATTTTTGCTTAATGAATGAGTATAGAGGTTTAAAGTAATGGTTTAATTTCAAGTAAGTTTTCATCATCCAGGCTGATATTACTTAAATATCAAGAAGCAATGGAAGGTTGTTTCACTGAGACCCATTACCTAATGCGCGTAATAAAATCCAAGTCATTAATCATAAATACATTCAGTAGCTTACATGGTAATTTTCGTTTAAATTATAAAAATCATCTAGACAAGTAAAATCTTACAAAGTAATCAGTAAACTATAAATAACTTTGCAGAGTTTTTGGTAACACTAAGCTACAATGCCAGGATGTTTGGGATGCGTTTCTTCCTCTCTAAATACAAATTATTGCTTCAGGACTGACCTGCGTCAACACCTGAACTAAGAATAGGGAGTGAAGTATTCAAGCGCATAGACAAATTCACTTATCTTGGAAGTTTGATTGTCCCTAATGGGCTTGTGTCTGACGAAATCACTACAAGGATTCAAAAAACGTATTTGGTTTTTGACAACTTACATCACATATGGCAAAGGCGAGATATCAGTCTATCAATTAAAGGACGAGTATACTGTGCAGCAGTTCGTTCTGTTCTAATTTACGCTTGCCAAACGTGGACGTAAGGAGTAGAAGGTACTCGTAATTTACTAGTATTTGATTATAGATGTCTTAGAAATATTGCCAGCAATTACTGCGATCATCGGGTAAGTAATAGTGAGGTTAGACGCAGGATATAAGGAAATGATGGTAAATCAGTTGATGAGGTTGTAAATCTTCACCGACTGAGACGGTTAGGTCACGTGTTACGTATGCCTGAACACCGATTACCACGACGCGCAATGTTGACTAGTGTTGAGGATACTTGGAAGAAGGTTAAGGGTGGCCAAACCAAAACGTGGCACCAGTGATTGAAATCACTAACTTCTAGCATGAGGCATGTTGGTAGGTTCAGACTACTTGGTTGTGGTCCGCATGAGTATCATAACTAATGGTTGGAGACTGTGTATGTCATAGATCAGAATCGATCACAATGGTGTAGATGTATACACATTCTGTCTTCCCTTAAACTGTGAGATTGAAATTCCTTTATATATCTTTCTTTCTTCAAACTAATTCTTTCTTCCTGTATTATATTCTTGTATACAATCTTTCTTTTATATATTACTACCACTGAATTAACCACTTCTATGAATCTGGTGTTCATCTTGTTGTGCTAATGAGGTATGGAAACCTCGACTAATACATATATGTGCCTGATCTTACGTTGTAGCTTACCGATTGATTAGTAGATTACAAGCATTAAAAAAATGTTAAGTATTTACTACATGTAACATTCTTTACAACTGTTTAACTATCTTTATCAGTTTATTACAACAACATTATTTCACTTCACTTTGATGAACTGTCAATCTTTCATTTACTACTTTAAAAAAGAAATCGGTTATAGCAATTGTATTAGTACGATGTTAAACATTCGTTTTATATCTTTATTACTAACCAGTTGTTAACAAGATTATATCATACTGAAGAATAACTTCCAGTATCCATTAGTGGAATTAACTAAAATGTTAAAAGCAGTTCCATGAAAGGATAATAATAAGCAGTATTACATGTATTAAGTAAATATCTATAAATGTATTCTATATTTAGTAGCATTATTCTATAGTTTATGGGGCTTACATAGGAAAGAAAGAGAAAATATCAATTTGGTTAATCATTTTATCAATAAACTTGTAAATTGGTTATTATAAATTATGCCGTATATCCTATAATGTGATGATATCGCCATTTAAATAACAGTGAATAATCGACCGGATCAATGATGTATAAAATAAGTACGAGTAGTCTAGAGTACTTATCGATCCTGCTTCCCGCTTAGCCTTGCCAGTTAAGTCTAGAACACCAATCTTAGCCTATGCAATATGATTCGTGTATTTCAAGCATAGTGGATTTATATACCAACTAAACAGACCACATCGAACCATAAATTAGGAAACAACATTTGTACAAGATTTAGCTAAATGTGGCTGTGAATAAGGGAGATAGAAATTGATATACAGGGCATAACTCAAGAATCGTGAATCGTACAATAACAGGTTATAGGTCAATATAAAGCTCATAATAAGTTAAGTTACTTAACAATTATACAATAAAAATATACGTATAGTAATGGTCCATAAATGGATCCCAAAAGTTACCATTCATTATGCTTATCAGGATATAACATTGGTTGATAAAGTAATTACTGTCATTAAATGAAAATGTAATGACATGCAGTAAAAAATAAAATGGAAAGCATTTATTAAACATACTAATGGATAGATAGATAAATAGATAGTGAAAATAAACCAGTGAACATAGTATAATATCATGATCTATGTAGTATTTGTAACGATGAACTATTAATATCACTGGAATCCAGGATGACCATTTTGTCCAGTTTGTGATTCATCAACTAGATCTACTTATAACTCAGTTTTAACGTCATTATTAAGATTCGAAATCGGTATCTTTCATTTCAAATACTAACGTGTTACGCATTAAACATATATACATATATACACATGTTTCAATCGTAAATGGTCGATTTCATCCCTTGATATCAACGAAAGAAAAACTTCAACAAGTTAATGACTATACGGATTCAGTATATCAGTGGAAAATGCTTTTTTGTCAGAAGATAAATGCACTGTGTTCAAATCTCAGTACAAACGCCAACACTGATGCAGATATAATCCAATTAGTGAGTTTCAAAAATATTATAACGCACATCATAACCATTATATTATTTCAATATTTTCCAACCACAACCATTATCAAGATGATCTTTTCAGAATGTACATATCGCAACAGATACTAATCAAGTTCACTCCTCAATTTCAACAGGAGGAAAGATCTAAACATTTGTGTATTTGAATATATAACCACATGATATCAACTTTTTCGATTTTATAAGAATCGATTTAGAATATTAAAACCGTTTCCACAAATATAATGGTTTTGTGTATTATCAGTATAGGGTTGGGGAGATTATTGAGTTATTGATTGGACCATCACTGAAAACCTGGTAGCACTGGAAGGCCATTTTGTTCTATTGTAAGACTCTTTAGCACTGCGTATCCACGATCCTACTCACGGGGTTCAAACCCATCGCCTTCATTCTCGCATGCGAACGCTTAACCTCTAGACCGCTGAACTGGTCGGCATCCAACGGTGTTAATGTCTACGCGAGTCAACGCGAAAACTAAGGTGTTGCTTGTATAAAAACAGTATATTATGTAGTTGGAATTCAAAACAGCACGGGGGACTGCACATAACTATGTTTAATATTATGTAATCAATTGAACTATGAGAATGTTATGGGTGTGGACTAGTTGACTTATAAATAGTAGTGTTATCTCCTGTCACTGTGACATTGAGTATCATATCATTTTTAATCTCATGATAGACATAATTTTTTTTCTAATCTTGCAGATACATCTAGTTAACAAATGTCATTTTCATGACGATCATTTCAAATTGATTACATTTAAAGATTTACAATGTCATCTCAAATCATATACCCTAATTATTACACAGTACTGTACCAAACTTGGTTTTTGCTCTATTCATGATAGTAAAGGGAACGATATATACATATATATATATATATATATATATATATATATATATATATATATATATATATGAAGCAACACTAGATAGCTAACAACACAATAAAGAATACCATTAAGTATTAGTCGTTTGATAGTTTGTACAAGCATAGTGATAGAGAAATTTTTTTGTATTTCTATAAACTACTACTGACATATGAAGTTCGGATTGACTTCATTCAAAATACATAAAAAAATCTCATTTCAATAATTTCATAAAATGAAACTGTGACGAGACTATAATTTATGGATGAACCAATCACGTAGAAGATAACAGATATCAGATTTTGGCGCGAAATTCACTCATCCATTTGATTAATTAGAGTATTGACATTATAGCCTATGTTCGTTTTATGACGAAAACCCTAAATCTAACTCCTAACCTTAACCATCAATTGTAAGTTCCTCACACAGGTTTATAACTGTCATTTTGTTATAGTTACTAGGTGAACCCTTTCAAGGTCATTTTATACCATCTCTTAAAGGTCTCATCAAAATGTGAATTTTAGAAATCCAACTATTGAGATACCGTGAAGTTGTTTTAATGAATCACTAAGTAATTAAAAAAGAACTTTTTTTCTTCAATCTTACATTTTTATGAGTGTTTCACTTGAACAAAAAAATTCAATAAAAAATATTGAAAGAAATGAAACAATAAAATTCAAGTACTCGGTAGTACTTTTTGTTTTTTTTCTTTAATCGATGTATCTAGTGATGGTGGGGAAGATTTGTAACTTAGGTGAATGATTTTGATAAAGTTTTGTTCTTTGAGCTGGATGATTGGGTCGTGGAGCTTTTATCGTTCAGAAGAACGATATCATTATCAGCACAAACTTTAGGTAGAAGTGAAGTGTTTGAAGTTCTCCATATATGACTGACAGCTTTTCTTGTAGACATCGATGCTGATTGGTTGTTGTTGTTCTTAAACCTATCATTGTTTGCTTCTATTGATTTGATTTTTAATCCCATAATTGTTCGGAATTTTCCTGATTAGTCGGTAAATTGTATCGATTTTAATGTGCTTATTGATTGCTTCTTAAAATTCTTTGTTTTTCGAATTGCCTCTATTAAAGATTTTTACATTTTTCCAGTCGAATGTGTGTACGCAGTCGTCCACGTGTATTGATATAAGTGAGGACATGTCATGCCGTTTGACTGCTAATTGATGTTCAACTTCGAGGCGTACAGGACAAGCTGTCAGTCATATATGGAGAAATTTAAACACTTCACTTCTATCTGAAGTCTGTGTTGATTACGCCATTCAGAAGGGCAATGAAAGCTCTAAGACCAAACCATCCAGCTCAGAAAATAAAACTTCATCAAAATCATCCACCTAAGCTACAAATTATCTCCCCTATCTCAAGCCTTTATTACATTAATTTAATAGAAGAAAATATTCAGATTTCTTATTTTTTTATCTTGAATACTTTAAGGAACGAGCACATATCAGTAATAACGTACCTATATACATCAGTTATACAGTCTTTTGAACACACGATTCAAATTTTCGTTTTTGTTCTTTCCATTCATCTACTAATTGTTTGAAATAGAGAATCAAAACTTGCAAGATGTAACCATTCTATAAATAATTAGTTTCAGAATAATAAACGGTAACTACAGAATGAGAGAATTTTCATAATCTAGAATTCATGAATGTAATAGTAGTACTGACAGTAATGTAGTAAATGAGAACACCAATGGGGAAAACTGAATGTGTTAGTGGAATCTAAGAATTTTTTACTTTTTTCTTTACTTAGGCATAGGCCGCCGACCAGCATTCTACAACCAACTCTGTCCTCCAACTTCCTTTCGAGTTCGATCCAATTCTTGTTCATTCTTCTCACACCTGTCTCCATTTCCCAGCGTAATGTGTTTTTTGGTCTTCCTGTTCTCCTTTGTCCTTCAGGATTCCATGTGAGGGTTTGCCTTGTGACTCAGTTTGATGCTTTCCTCAATGTATGCCCTGTTCACTTCCAGCACTTCATCCTGATTTCTTCCTCCACTGAAATCAGATGTGTTCTCTCCTTTAGTAGGTTTTTGTTGATAGTGTTCGACCAACGGATCCGAAGTATTTTGTGTAGACAACTGTTAATAAACACCTGTATCTTTTGGATGATGGCTTCCGTAGTTCTCCATGTTTCCACCCCATACAGTAGAACTGTGTTGACATTTGTATTGAAAATTCTGAAATTGGTGTTGGTTGACAGTTGTTCTGAGTTTCAGATGTGCTTCAGTTGTAAATATGTTACTCTTGATTTGCCCATCCGCATCTTCACATCTGCATCAAATCCACTGTGTTCATTAATTTTGATGCCTAGATATGTAAATGTTTTTACATGTTCCAAAGCCTCTCCGTCAAGTGTGATTCGATTGTTGCATGCTGTGTTGTATCGGATAATCTTGCTTTTCCCTTTGTGTATGTTGAGACCTACTGTTGCTGATGATGCTGCTACACTGGTCTTCTTCTTCTGTATTTGTTTTTGCGTGTGCGATAGAAGATCCAGATAATCTGTGAGGTCTAAATCGTCTAGCTCTATCCTAGCTGTCCTATGCTTCTCAGATATTGACGTCTTCATGATCCAGTCGATCACCAGGAGAAAGAGAAGTAAAATCTGAGAACCATACACTATACATTTCATTCAAAAAGTATCCATCGATTGTCTCAGACTTGATTGTTATTTTATTTTCACAACAATCATTCACTGTTCTCATTGTCTTCTCTTCAGTCTTCTTAACCTTCTATCTCCAGAATATTTCACTTTTACTTAATGATACATACTACTTATATCTATCGACATCCGTAGCATACACCACAATCAATTAAACTCAATCAACTGGAAATAACTTCTTTATGATTAACTCCTCCCACCCCCAATTTTATATACACTTCCCTTAATCAAATACTAATTTCTTTCATATTATTCAATACCGACCAAAAGATTGTTTATATTACTTTGTCTAGTTCAAACGATGACAATCTAAACGAAATCAACTATTCAATACAAATGAAAATTGATATTTCATTATTATAGTGTTTATGTCAACTAAGTTATTATTTCAACTTATACAATAGAAATATTCAACCATCTATTGTTTATTGATAAAAGCAAACAAACAAGCAAACAAACCATCCATCCATTTATTCACGTAAAATCATAAATAATACAATAGACAATATACATTCCAATAAGCTTCTACTAGAAGTTTGTGCTGTTGTTAATGATGATGATAATGATCATGTCATTCAGAAGAACGACGAAAACTCTACGACTAAACCACCTAACTTAGAGAACAAAACTCCATCAAAATCATTGATCTCTTTGTTACAAACAAAAGCAATTTCATTTCAGTTTATTTAAATATCAATTGGGAAATTCGAAATAATACTTGTCAAATATTTTCAAATATTAGTCATTTTAACGAATTGATATTAAGCTTATATGTTATAGTAATCAATGGAGGGGGCAGTATTATTGTTAAGCAATTTCGCTACTACTACTACTACTGATAATAATAATAATAATAATAATAATAACAATAATTACTATTATTGTTTCTACGATTTCAGACGAAAAATTCTGAACAAAATCTCTCATGACTTTCAATACCCCATTTTGTTTCTCTTTCTTTTAAGGAAGAAAAAAATATCCCATTTATAACTTTTGCTTTTGTTGAAAATATATTTATCCAAAGGGGTTTTATGGAGAGTTTAGTAATTTCAATAGTTGAAATCATGAGTCAATTGAAGCTAGACCACCATGAAAAACCTGTAAGAGACTGATAGGTCCTGAGTTCGACTCTCGTGGGGGGATCACGGATGCGCATTGTGAGCAGTCCCATACTAAGACAAAGCGGTCGTTCAGTGCTTATAAGTTTTCCATGGTGGTGTAGCTTCAAATGACTCATGATTTCAACTATTGAAAATATATTTATCAGAAGGGGACGAAACGGCCATCCAGTGCTTCCAGATTTTCAATGGTGGTCTAACATCAATCAGTTCATGATCTCAATCAAATATATTGATAATATATTTTATGATTAGGATGGGATTGGTGGAGATTGTAGCACTTTGAGTAGTTGAATTCATGAACCGATTAATGATAGACCACTATTGAAAGCCTGGAAGCATTAGACGGCTATTTCGTCCTGGTGTAAGAATTCTCAGCAGTGCGTATTGACGATCTCGAACGAGGGGTTGGAACCAAGGATTTCCGGTCTCGTATGTGAACACTTAACCTCTAGACCATTGTGTTTCAAGATTTTCAATGATGGCCTAGTTTACATTGATTTATGAATTCAAAGACCAATTTGTGTGGAAATAAGTGTTAGAAAACTCAGTTGTTTCCATTTACTCAATAACCGGTTACGTTTTAATCTTTATCATTATTATGATCAATTTTCGTATAGCTAAGGCTAAAGGTATGTATTCACCCATCCTTAATTGTAAATCACGATCGCTCCTCCCTATGTACGCGTTTCCGCACATACGTGTAAATTGATGGGATGTTACAATCACTTACGTGCTTTTTGGGCTTTTTACGAAACATAGACTTTGTCTTTTTGATAATTACAAGTTGGGCTGAATAAAATTCCCGTTTGATAGCTAATTTAAGTCTCCGTTTCAACATGAGACTATTTGTGTCGCCTCTAAATGCTAACATAATGTAAACTTGCTTTTTGGGTTCCAGAAGCGTCATAGGTCTAGTCGTATTGCAACCCTTCTAGCGGTTTATGAACTTCAATGAACAACCATTATTCAGTAACGTATCTGTCAAGAGCTTCGTCTCTATTTCAATAGTACCACTGGTACAAATACGATTGATTGTATTGAATAAGCCCTTTATTAATCCACGTTTGTAATGAATTGGGCAATAAATATGGAAATTAAGATATTGCCCTGTCCATGTTAGCTTTTTATATACAGAACGTTGAATGAAAACATCCTCTCTCCCACTAATCAGAATGTCTAGAAAAGGAAGTTGGTTGTTCTTCTCTTCTTCACATGTAAAAGAAATGTCCTTTTGACTTGTATTGAGTTCTTTTGACAAGCGGTTTACATCACTTTTTTCAGCTATAATTATGGTATCATCAACATACTGTTTATACAGATTGATTCTTCAGCTAGATTTTCAACATATCCCATAAATACATCAACCAACAACAGTCCTAAAGGGCTAACCATAGTTACACCATCGATTTGTCAAAAAAGCTCACCTTCAAAAGTGAATTTTACATTATCAGTATACAATAATAATAAATTTTTAAGTTTTAACAGGAAGTGGCAATGAAAGGTTATTCAAAGAGATATAGTCACACAAAATACCAATAGTTTTCTTAAGAAGTATGTTGTAAATAAAGTGTTCACATCAAAGGAGCACACTGTCATTGTCTTTATATTTATGTCCTTTAAATACTTAACTAATTATGATGGAACTTTCTTCACTCTTCAGGTCACATATGATTACCTACAAAGCCTTGACTTCAGTCCTATGATATGTTTCAGTTAGGTGTTTTTTATTAAGAGCAGTGGGATTTAGGATTATATGAAACATCTATGTTACTCGCCTCTCTTTATAATTAACTTGATACTTTTAATATTGATCTAGTGATTGTTAAAAACTATCATGTACTGTTATTGCTTTCCAGTTCTACAGGATTACTCAGATGTTTATCTTAGTGTAGCTTAGGTGTTCCTTGGACCACGTCAAAACTCTTTAAGAAGATTCTCTGATCTAAAAAGCACCAAAAATTGACATAACTTAGTTAGCAGACATAATCCTGTATAGAAATCAAATGAATATCTTCCTTTATATGAATCGTTCCGTAAGGATCGATTGTGCAAAGACCAAATTGCGACACTATGGATCATCGTCGAACAATACAGTTGAGTGGAACTCGTCACTATACATCAACTTCATTGATTATGAAAAGGCATTTGATAGTGTATATAGGAGAATATTACGGGAAATTCTTCGACACCATGGCGTTCCTGAGAAGATTGTCAACATTATCCGGAACTCACACGACGGACTGCAGTGCAAAGCAGTGCATGGAGGACAGCTGACAGGTGCATTCTAAGTAAAGACCGGAGTCAGACAAAGCTGTCTACTCTCTCCCTTCCTTTTTCTTCTGGTGGTCGACTGGATTATGAAGACCTCGACATCTGAGGGAAAACACGGCATACAATGGACAGCTCAGAACCAATTAGACGTTTTAGACTTCTCAGATGACCTAGACGTCCTATCGCATACACACGAACAAATGCAGACAAAGACAGCCAGCATAGCAGCAGTCTCTGCATCAGTAAGCCTCAACATACGCAAGGGCAAAACCAAGGTCCTCAAATACAACACGGAGAACACCAATCCAATCACTCGTGATGGTGAAACTCTGGAAGATGTACAACCCTCCACGTACATGGAAAGCATCATCGATGAACAAGGAAGATCAAATACAGATGTAAAGGAGAGGATTGAAAAAGCAAGGACCGCATTCCTACAATTGAAGAATATATGGAACTCCAAACAACTTTCATCCAATATCAAGGTCACAACCTTCAATACAAACGTTAAGGCAGTTCTAGTGTAGGAAGCTGAAACTTGGAGAACTAATACAACCATCATCTAAAAAGTACAAGTATTTATAAATTGTTGGCTACTCAAGATAATCAAAATCCATTGACCGGATACCATCAGCAATAGCCTTCTGTAGGAGAGAACAAATCAGCTTCCAGCTGAAGAGGAAATTAGGAATAGACGATGGAAATGGATAAGACATACATTACGCAAATCACCAAACTGCATCACGATGCAAGCCATAACTTGGAGTGCTGAAGGGAAACGGAAAACTTGAAGGCGAGAAAACACATTACGTTGAGAAATAGAATCAGATATGAAAAGGATGAATAACAAGTGGAAAGAGCCGGAAAGGACTGCCCAGGACAGGGTTGGATGGAGAATGTAGGTGAGCGGCCTATGCCCCCTCACAGGAGTAACAGGAGTAAGTAAGTAATATTAATTATGATGCTTCAAAAAACGTTAGTTGTTTTATAGAAAACTTTAATATTGTATAGTTTTAAGATATGATGTAATTCTTCTGTCATACTGTAGCACTATGGTAGAACTATGATCTCAACGTATGATATTTTATTCAAATTGTTACTTGAAGATGGAGAGTTTCGTTTTATCATCTTTTTGCTTTTTATTCTTAGGCAAATTAATAAATCACACAACGTTTAATATGTTAGTTTGCCTCGTTAGCTCATCTTATTCTGAGGTAATGATCTTGATGGCTTTTCTTAATGAAATTATAGTCAAGGAAAATCTTCTACTAAATGGATGGGCAGATGTTGACATTGCAATTGAAGATGCCACAGGTATTTGGAATTTGACAACGCTTTAACCAGTAACACCTAATATGAATCGTATCCAAAAAGTGAAATCAAAAGACAAAAGCGAGGATGTTCGAAGATATATTTGATAGGCCATCAATATATCGTGGATCAACTGATCTAATCTGATTTGTGATTGCAGGGGATGTTGAGCACGGCGTTCCCACTCGTCATCTGGTGCGGATGCGTGACCGAGCGCCTTCAGCTAGGTGAATCCATTAAAACTTATGTGGTTAGCATCCAATGTCGAAGACTTTTGGGGATTTTTTTACCACTACACAATACATTGATTTTCGGTAAATGGTTAAGTTTAGATTTAGATTCGAATTACTTCTGACTAAATAATCTAAGCATATTAGTACATTATGTTTATCTTCCTTTTAGAAAGTGAGTATGGTATGATTTTAAAAAATCTTTTTAATAATGATCAATTTAATAGTTGAACCCATGAGTCTATTTAAGCAAGACCACCATAATAAAGCAGTTACTGACTGAAGATTATGGTGGACAGTCGCGCAATATTGTGGGTCAGTTGAAGTTAAACATCAACACCATTGGATACCTCCTCAGTGGTCTAGAGATTAAACGTTTGCACACATAACCAAAGATTCTGGTTTTGAGTCGGTATCGTAGATGTGTGCCGCCGATGAGTCCCATACTAGAACAAGTCAGTCATCTAGTGCTTCCCGACTTATAATGGTGGTCTATTTTATATCAACTCATGAATTCAACTATTAAACTAACTAGAATCTCCAAAAACTTTTATTTTGCTGATGGTCAATTTGTCTCTTATTTATTTAAGTCAGCTTCTTAGTCTCATGACAATGACAAGAATAAACAACTCAACGTGGTACATAAATAAATTAACAATAATATTACTTATAAGTAATGATAGTAGTTATAATAAACATATAATAATTGTTGGGACAGCTTCTGAGAACTACGACTGAGCCTCAAGAGGCCCTAGAGAAGACAAAGAGTTCCATCCAATCAGAACACAATGAAGCTTTCTAGAATATCAACATAACATACTACCATTGGCCATTAGCATAATATGCATACATTCATGCATACATTTCATTTTCAAATATACATTATTCTTATATGATATTCTATTAACTAGGATATATTCAATTAATTATTAGCTAATTAATTAATCAGCAGGTAACCAACAAGGATAAGTATAAAACAATGCAATCAGTATATGTATATAGAAAAGTAAACGATTAACAAAGAAATTATTCCTAACTAATTCAATATTACCTACTAACCTAACTATATAGATTAGATTAAATACACAGTATGTGGTTTGTATTCATTAATGAGCTGTTTATATTGTATCTATGTATGATAGATGTATGATGTAATGATTCAGCAAATGGCTTACTATAATAACACTAAAGTTTTCAAAAGATGAAATATATAATTATAAGTAAAGACGGATAGTGTCTAACAATGGAATCCAGTATGACGCGCGTTTCGTCTTATTTGGGACTCGTCAACTGGATGTACCTGCATCTTAGAGTTGATATTCATTCTGGGACTGGAACCCAGTAAGCCAATACCAAGTGAATGAAATATATAACTAATCATTATAGAATTCTACAAACAACAACAACAAAAAGTAAATGAGTGAGGAATGCTTATTCTAACTGACATATGTAACTATTTTACATCTTAATATTACATTTGATATTGTGTATTGTATATTTCTATTAATCTAATTTATTGAATGTCGATTTGATGATGTTGAATAATACAAAAAATAAACAAATGTAATGTGTAAATAAAGAATGTTATTCATATAAATTATTCATACTAACAAAAAAAAAAGAAGTGACCAGTAGATTATAATCCATGTCAGGTAGAAACAGGTATCTACCTTAGACAATGAATGAATGGTTACGTAGCTATACATTGATCAATGGAAGTTAGACATGAACACCGTTGAATTTCTCTTTAGTGGTCTACAGATAAAACGTTCGCGCATGAGACCGAAAGTCTTCGGTTTGAATTCTATATACAAGATTGTGGATGTGCATTGTTGAAAAGTTCCATATTAGGATCAAACGACCATCTAGTGTCTTCAGGTTTTCAATGATGATCTAACTTATATCGACTCATGAACTCAACTATTACAGTCAATATAACAATATAATAAAATCGCTACAACTGAAGAACATCTAAAACTCAAAACAACTGTAAGCCAACACAAAAGTCAGAATTTTCAATACAAATGTCAAGAACATTCTATTGTATGGGGTGGAAACATGGACAACTACGAAAGCCATCATCCAGAAAAGACAAGTGTATATTATCGGCTATCTACGCAAAATGCTTCGGATCCATTGACCGAACAGTATCAGCAATAACCTACTATGGGAAAAAACAAACCAGATCCTAGAGGAGGGAGAATCAAGAAGAAATACTGGAAGTGGATAGTACATACATTGAGGAAAGCACCCAACTGCATCACAAGGCAAATCCTCACATGGAATCCTCAATCGCAAAGGAAAAGAGGAATACCAAAGAACGCATAACGTCGAGAAATGAAGACAGACATGAGAAAATGCACAAGAATTGGATTGAACTCTAAAGGAAGGTGGAGGACAGAGTTGGTTGTATAATGCTGGTCAGCGGCCTAGGCTCCATTGGAATTAACAGGTGTAAGTAAGTAAGTAATAAAAAAATCATACCTACATAAGATCACACTGATTTTCGAACATCATTCAAATGTTTAACTGAGAAGTTTTACATCATAATAATGATCAACAATCAATACATACATTGTGATAAAACTTATCACAACGGAGTATAAACTAAATCGAATTTATGTAATTTACGGTGGATAAATAAAAATGGTCTATTGCTTATTTCAGCAGTTGAAATCATGAGTCAATTGAAGCTACACCACCATGGAGGACTTGGAAGCACTGGACGGCCTTTTCGTCCTGGTATAGAACTCCTCAGCAGTGCGCATCCGTGATCCCGCCCCCCGCAAGATTCTAACCCACGACCTATCAGTCGTATGCGCAAGCGCTTAACCATTAGACCTCTGAGCTGGTAGGCATCCAACGGTGTTACTGTCTAACTTCTACTAGGACGAAACGGCTGTCCAGTGCTTCCAGGTTTTTCATGGTGGTCTAAATTCAACTGACTCATGATTTTAACTATTGAAATTACTAAAATCTCCACAAAACCCCTTCTGATATTGTTTATTTCTTACTTATAGGTTACTTTCAAAAGTGATATATAGCGTAAACAAAAATAAGACTCAGAAAGAGAGTCAACCTAATTATTATTACAAAATGTGTTCTGAACAACTTTATGATCATTCATTTTCTTCTTTTTTTTTTCTTTTTTCTTTCTTTTTTTCATCCCCAAAAACTAGTTCATTCGGTCAACTTGATTAAATTTTGTTTTTCAGAAACAAATAGATAAATAAATAATTATTATCACTAATGCTTGAATGAATAATAAGTCGACCTTTCAAATAGAAAAGATTAAATGGAATTGTATTTTTGGTTAATGATTAGTTAGTTAGTTAGTTGTATTAATAAATTGTGTTATTCCATGAGTATTTATTGACCTGATAAGTTTGATTTCAATTACATTTACTGGAAAGTATAAGATTTGAAATATTGAATATTCAATTACTGAATTTGATCACTTACTTACTTAAGCCAGTTACTCCAGGTCGCGCATAGGCCGCCGGCCAGAATTCTCCAACACACCATTCTGAGCCTTCTTTTCTTGTACTATATAATTGTTGTTCATTCTTATGTCTGTCTCCATTTCTCGGTGTAATGTGTTCTTTAGTCTTCCTCTCCTCCTCTGGCCCTGAGGATTCCATGTGAGGACTTGCCTTGTGACGCAGTTGTGTGATTTCCTCAATATGTATCCTATCCACTTTTAATGCTTCTTCCTGATTTCTTCCTCCTCTAGGATCTGGTTTGTTCTCTCTCACAGTAGGTTATTGCTGATAGTATCTGGCCAACGGATCCGAAGTATTTTCCGTAGATAGCTGTTAATATACACCTGTATTTTCTGGATGATGGCTTTTGTAATTGTCCAAGTTTCCGCCACATAAAGTAGAATTGTCTTGACATTCCTATTTAACAATACCTTGTTGAAGACATTTCTTGGCATTGAGAGAAGACTAATGCCTTTGTAGTTCTCACACTTGTTGAAATCGTTTTTCTTTGGTATCTTGATCAGGTGTCTTTCTTTCCAGTCTGTTGGTACTTGCTCTTCATCCGAAATCTTTCTGAAGAGAATGTGGAGTATCTTTGTAGTTACTGTTACATCTGCTTTCAGCTGATTTTGATTAGACTTATTAAAAAACAATACATTAGAAATCTGGGATAGTATTAAAATAGAAATTTATCGACTGTGCGAAAATACCTACGTTTTAATGAGAAACCCGAAATAGTTCAAGAAAGTTTTGTCTCACCATTGTCTGCATTGAGCTACCACCTCACAACAGACCCGTACTAGGACAAAACGGCAATTTAGTACTTCCAGGTTTTCCATGGTAGTCTAACTTCAATTGACTCATGAATTCTACTCTTAAACTATTAAATTCTGCACAAAACTCTATCTCTCTGATTAAATAATCTGCCAATCCTTTAACAACATATCTAACTTACTAACAATGAATTTGTCTGTTACAATTATCATATCCTCTTCATTTTCCTACATCAAATTACTATATAAATCGCTTGAATTGACTTATATAATCAGTTATGTAACATTATTTTATTCTAAATAATATTAGTTAACGTGAATTCATAATGAATAACTAAATGAAAAGTATGATTTCTATGCTTCATTTGGCATTTCCTAAATAACTATCTAATCAAATCTATCAATAAGAATAAATATTCCCCTTTCATGATTATTATTATTATTATTATTCAATTACAGAATGAATGATGGCATATTTCGATTACTATATATATATATATATATATATATATATATATATATATATATATATATATATATATATATATATATATATATATATAATCTCTTATGTATTATTATGTAACATATTTGCTGAATCATTACATCATACAGAGATTACACATAATCAGTATGTAAATAGTTAATTAATGAATATAAACCTCATACTGTGTGTTAATTTTTTTTTACCTTGCGTTCATAGTTGGCAAACAGTATTGAATTATTGATTATTAAAATGTTTACTAAATCTGTTATTTTGTAAACACTTGTTCAATGATTCAATTGAGCGGGTTAAATTCTTTCTACATTTTTTGTTTGTTTTGTTTGAGATTTAGTAATTAACAATGATTACTATTGTTAAATTCACTTGGTTGTGTTTTACTTATATCTTGCCATTGTGCATCTTGTGTGAATTGCCTCGATATAGCCTGAAGTCACAAGCTTTTCTTAAAGCCAAGATGGATAGTGGCTAGCATTGGAATCCAGTTTGACGCGTGTTTCGTCCTATTTGGTACATCCAGCTGACAAGTCCTAAATAGGATGAAACACTCATCCTGGATTCCACTGCTAGCCACTATCCATCTTTGATTACTATTGTTGCCTAATAAACGATAAGTATATGTTGAACAGTATGTTTCTTCTTTTTTTGTCTTCGTTTTGTTTTTTTTTGAACAAGAAACAATCAATGTAAACCAGTGCTGCTAATATTAGGGTTGATGTTGATAGTTGAATTTTTATTGATAATGCTTTCTTCTGAAGTCTTTATTTTTTTCAAAACTACAATATCTTCTAAGCAACGATGGATAGTAGCTAACAGTGGAATATAAGATGTGGGTCTGTGTCCTATTTGGGACTCGTCAGTTGGATGTACATGCATCTCAGAGTTGATTTTCATTCTGAGACTTGAACCAAGTACCGTTTGCTTCAAACGCTCTCACGCTATCTACTTACCTACTAAGTCCTGATAGACACTTGCTCGTGCAACTGGAAGAAGTCCAAATTCACTTGATATTGTTTACTTGAATCTTCCTATTGAATTGAGGCAATATCGAGGCAATACTCATAGTATGAAACGACCGTCCAATGCTTCCAGGTTTTCAATGAATGTCTAACATCAATCGATTTATGAGCTCAATCAAAAACATAACAATCTTCACAACCTCATACTGATAATTGTCTTTCTACCTCAATTCCTCCTGTAAATGATATGTACAACATGTGATTGTATTAGTAATATGTTAAATTCAACAGTTGACCAGATGGCATTAAATTATAATCTAGGTAATATATATTTATATATAATTTGTCATTATGTACACAAAACAAAGTAGTATACATTCGTAGGAAATTATTTGACATGTATTATCATCATTTCTGTCATTAGAAATTATTCACTCGAATTTCTTGCTTATTCTATGTCTACTACTACTACTACTACTACTTCTACTGTCCTTAGAAAAAAACATAAGATAACATTTATAATATTGGAGGCAAACAACAAAATGATACTTTAGTCAAACACTAACTAACGAATTCATTAATCAATTTATAAAAAAAAAATAAATGCGAAATACCTTCATTTTCCAATTAATTTGATTAGATTAATTATCAGATATTAGCATTTTCAAAGATTTCGTCTTAGATAGAGAAAACATAAAAGAAGATGATTACATTAAAATAGTTGAATTTATGAATTGATATATGCTAGACCATCATTGAAATTCAGGATGCATTGAACGGCCGTTTCATTCTAGTATGAGACTCCTCAGCAGTACGCATCCACGATCTCGAACCAAAGACGAAATGGCCGTCCAATGCTTCCAGGTTTTCAATAGTAGTGTAGCACAAATCGATTTATGAATTCAACTATTAAAATTGCTACAATCTCCACAAACCACATTTTGACCATAACCATCATGTGCTTACTAGTGAATTGCTCCAAATTTATTTACTGGAGTTCTAGCGAGAAACCGTGTTTAATGGAATTCGATCCGTGTCGGTTAGAGACAGATATCTACCTCAAATAATGAATGAGTGGTTGCGCAGCTATTCGTGGATCGACCGAAGTCAGACATCAACACCGTTGGATGCCTCCTTAGTGGTCTAGAGGTTAAGCGTTTGAGCGCGAGATCGAATTTTCTGGGTTCGGATCCCTCATGCAAAGTCGTGAATGCACACTGTTGAAAGCCCCAGACTAGAATGAAACAGTCTCTCAGTATATCTAGGTTTTCAGTGGTGATCTATCTTACATCGACTCATGAATTCAACTATTAAAATTACTACAATTTCTATAAATCCCATTCTGATTACATTTTACACTTGTGAAAATAACACATACATACATACATACGCATACGGTACAATACACATTGTTTTAATGCTTAATCTAAATGAAATTCCTGATAGATAGTTATTTGTTTTATTTTGTTTGTTTTGTTTTGCTATTTAGCTTGATCAACATAAGGAAAGAAGACAAAGAGAATAGAATTCTTCATTAATTGTATTAATTATCAGTTAATTCTGTGTAATATTTGTTTATTCAAATGATTAATTATAGTTTACTGACTTGATAATGTTTATATAATTTTGATAATGACTCATTTATGTACATTAATTAATGAAAATTGTTATGATTTTATGAATAAAAAAATTTGATGTTAAGATGGTTGGTGACTAGCAGTGGAATTCAGAACATGCGTTTCGTCCTATTTGAAACTGGTTAGCTGGATGTACATACACCGCTGAGTTGATATACATTCCGGAACTCGAACCGAGTACTGTTCTCTACTAAGTCCTGATAGACATTTGCTTATAAACCTTGTGAATTATGACATTATCGAGGCAATACCAATAAGAGACTTATAAATGACTACAGATATTGAATCATTTGATCAACTAAGAACTGTAACAGTAAGATTAACTCAATAATTCGATCCAATTAACACATTTTCGTTATACTTACAATCACCCCACTAATTCCATATTATCAATAATAAAATCAACACAAAATTCAATTGATTACGAACTTATCACTTGTACACATTCATACAATAAAACATCAAATTTCAACAGAAATTTACAACTTTACTAGTATCACAAAGCACATTTGAAGCTTCACTACACTTTACTCAAGGTCCTGTCCTGATCTTGGGTAAGCATACATATTCATACAAGCGCAACAATACTAAAGGTACAACGATATAGATAAGTTGTTCTTGTACGAATGACTCTATCCGTTAAATAAGTTAACAAAGACCCTAACTAAATTAAATATAAACAAACTCAATTATATATAAGCTGATATACATAGAATTTCGACAGAAATTTACAATTTTACTAATATCATAAACCACATTTAAAGTTTCACTACATTTTATCCAAGGTTAAGTAGAACAAGATCTTGGGATATTCGTAAATAAATGATTACAAATCATTTTGTCAAAATATCCATTAAAGTTTACAGTAGACTATCAGCAACAACAACAACGACAACAGCGACAACAACAACAATAAAGATAATATTACTGGTAATGATAAATCAATTAACTAAATTATCTACTTAACCTAAATCCTACATAAAAATGTGATTCAACTTTCAATGTTATTCTTAATTATGTTTTGTTTAAATAGATTAAAAGCGCTATAATTGAATTTAAATAATTATTGAAAAAATAAATGATAATATTCATTCATTCATGTTATATTCTATATAGATTTGTATAAATAGTTTAAAATGCATGAAGGTTTTTTTGGATTTTTTTTTTTTGGTTTTACATTCATTTTAAAACTTTTACTTAGAAACGTTTTTTATTTTGCTGGTAAAATTAGATTTTGAGTCCTTATTATTATTTTTTTATTGTTAAGTTTTGTTTCGATGGAAATTATTTTTCTTTTTTCGATCAATATTCAGTGGATTGTTATTTCTATCGTTGTTGTTGTTGCGTTTTTCTCAAATAGAAATAAAAAAATATTTTGAGAATATAAAATGATTTCTTCAAAATTTATATTTTATTAAGTAATTTTTAGTTTAATAGTTGAATTAATGAGTTGATTTAAGCTAGACTGTCATTAAAAACCTGGATGTACTAGATGGCGGTTTCATTCTAGTATGGAACTCCTCAGTAGTGCACATCTAGTATCCCTCATGTGGGACTTGGATCCAGGACCTATCAGTCTCGCGTGCGAACGTTTATTCCCTAGACCACTGAGCAGGTATTCAATGGTATTAATTTCCATGATGGTCTAGCTTGAATCAACTGCCGAATTCAACTACTATGTTACTATAGTCTCCACAAAACCCCCTTTCTGATAATTTCTAGT
This sequence comes from Schistosoma spindalis, assembly GCA_946903255.1. Classification (NCBI taxonomy): domain Eukaryota; kingdom Metazoa; phylum Platyhelminthes; class Trematoda; order Strigeidida; family Schistosomatidae; genus Schistosoma; species Schistosoma spindalis. The sequence continues at coordinate 21,027,965 of OX336418.1, forward strand.
TTATTTAAAAAATGTTTGAGACCGTACATTTTTTCAGTCATTCAATCAATAACCTGCCTTTTCGTGGTAACAGGCTATATTCAGTCGTCTCATATATAAGAATGCGATTGCTCATTAGTTATGGCATTTGACTTTTAACCACTATGTAGCTTTGGGGAAACCTATCAAGTAACATACATCAAATGTCAAGTGCTTCCCCTAAGTTACCTTGAACTACACAATATCTAACATATAGAAAAGCGATTTAAAGTCATATAGCCTAATGTCAACACTATATCATAATGCTAGTCATTTGTTCAACGCCAAAGACTTTTAAAACAAAGTAATCATTAGTCCATGATCAGTTATTTTAAATAAATCACCACTCCGTAATAGAGAAGTTGAAGAAAGCATAAAATAACTACGAATATAAATGGTTAAATGGTTGCCAACCGGAAAGTTTTATAATCAATACAGTTTAGGAACTGACTAATCTTAAATTCACTTGGTATTGTTTGGCTTGTATTGAGGTTTAAGACTGCAATTGATCAGTCTGTTATTGGCATATGTGCATACCGTGCGTATGCCTCGATATTGCCTTAATTCACAAGCTTTTTGTAGTAAGCAATGATGAATAGTGGCTAGCAGTGGAATCCAGTTTCGTCCTATTTGGGACTCGTCAGTTGGATGTACCTGCATCTCAGAGTTGATGTTTCCTCTGGGACTTAATAGCTGAGTGGATAATGCGATGGCGTTTGAAGCGAATGGAATTCGGTTCGAGTCCCAGAGTGAACATCAACTCTGAGATGCAGGTACATCCAGCTGACGAGTTTCAAATAGGACGAAACGCGCGTCAAACTGGATTCTACTGCTAGCCACTATCCATCATAGCTTACTACAAAAACCGACTAATCTTTAGGTTAATCAGTTATTTAGTATGACATCTTAGACTTGAAATGTTATTATTTCTCAAATATAGGGATTAAAATACACCGTTCATTTGGGCTTGTTTTATCAAATATATATATATATATATATATATATATATATATATATATATATATATATATTCATCAGTTCATAAGAACCACGTCAACATTTTAAAAAATGCCTCTACTTTAACCGGTAAAGAGTTAGGGGCGGACAAACCAAAACGTGGCATCAGTCCTTGAAATCATTAACTTCTATTCTTAACCATGTTGGTAGATGCAGACTACTTTGTTGGGGTCCGCTTGATTATCGTGACCAATGGTTGAAGACTGAGTGACATGGCTCAGAATCGACCACAATCGCATCAGTGTCTTCCCTCAAACCGCGAGATTAAAATTATTTTACACCTTCCTTCCTACAAACAAATTCTTTCTCGTTGTATCATATCCTTATATGCATTCTTTATTTATATATATTATTGCTGTTGAAGTAACAACTTTATGGATTTGTTATTCATCTTATTGTGCCAATAAAGTATTGCAACTTGGACCAACACATATATGTACCTGGTCTTGCATTGTAGCTGATTGACTGAACCGATAAATAATTTAATTTTCCACTGTTCAATTATCTTAGAAATTGAAAGTAGGGTGGTGGGAACAGACACCTTCAATGTGCTCTACTTTGCTACGGTCTAAGTATATATATATATATATCAGTTGAGATTATGAATATATGTAGATGAGTTAGTCCGAGGATTCTAGCAAAAGCATCATACTTCATGACAAATTCGTTTGTCATTAGCATTTTGAAATATATACCCCTTGATTTCTATAAATACTTTACTTAGAGAATGTAGCTTTTTCATATCCTCTGTCTATTAACTTCATTCAGATTTCGATCGTGAATTATTAGTGCGGTTAAAGAAAATCGTCTAAGATATTGATAGTTTAGGACACGCGTTTCTTAATACATGAGTCTCACCAGCCGGATGTCAGTGGTTACGTGGATAATGCGTCGGTTATTTGAAAAGAAAGGCAATGAATTCGAGTCCTAGAGTGAACACCGTCATTGGCATTCAGGCACAATCGGCTGGTGAGACTCATGTAATAACGTACTCTTGGTACATATAACTTATCAATATTACTACTCATCATATTGATAATTAGTTAATTTTGTACTTAATAATGAAACTTTCTAGTTAAAATAAAAAAAAAATTTATTTTATAATTCATCTGTATCATGAATTCAATGAAGAATACTGGTCAGTAACCTACTCTCTTCCACGAGGAGTGACAAGTGTAAGTAAGCAAATAAGTATTATGAACTGTACTCTAAATGTTTACTATTTAACAAAGTATGAGAATATAGAGAATAATCAAGTACACAAAATGCAAATGCATAAATTTTTATATTATTATTACCAAATTCCAGCAGGGGAAATAAATCAGGAAGAGGCGCCAGAAGTGTATAGTATACACATTGAGTAAAGCACCTAACTGCGTCACAAAGCAAGTACTCACATGGAATCTTCACGACCAAAAAAGAAGAGGAAGATCATAGAATTGGAAGCAGAAATGAGAAGAATGAATAACAATTGAAAAGAAGTACGAAGGTAAGTCTCAACATACACAAAGGAAAAAGCAAGATTCTCCTATACAACACAGCATGCAACAATCGAATCCCACTTGACGGAGAAGCTTTCGAACATGTAAAAACATCTACATATCTGGGCAGCAGCATCATTAATGAACACGGTGGAAATGATACAAATGTGAAGGCGCGGATCGGCAAAACAAGAGCAGCATATTTACAACTGAAGAATATCTGGAACTCAACACAACTGTCTGTCAGCCATCACCAAAGTCAGAATTTTCAATACAAATGTCAACACAGTTCTACTGTATGAGGCGGAAACTTGGCGAACCGCGGAAGCCATCATCCAGACGATACAGGTGTTTATTAACAGTTGCCTATGCAAAATACTTCGGATCCGTTGATCAAACATTATCAGCAACAACCTACTATAGGAGAGAACAAACCAGATTCAAGCGGAGGAAGATATCCGGAAGAAGTGCTGGAAGTGAACAGGACATGCATTGAGGAAAGCACTCAACTGCGTCACAAGGCAAGTTCTCACATGGAATCCTCAAAGCCAAATGAGAAGAGGTGTGAGAAGAATGAACAAGAATGGGATCGAACTCGAAAGGAAGGTGGAAGGCAGAGTTGGTTGTAGAATGCTGATCGGCGGCCTAGGCCCCTTTGGGAGTAACAGACGTAAGTAGGTAAGAACTAGAAAGGAAGTTCGAGGAAACAGTTGGTTGGAAAATGCTTGTCGGCGGCCTATGCTCGACTGGGAGTAACAGACGTAAGTAAGTAAGTAAGTATGTTTTATTATTGCTATTATTGTTTATTAAAAGATAAACATTACATTGACTCTAATGATTGGGGTAATATAATCAAAATTTTTAATTTTTCTTTCTTTCTTTTCCATTCTTTTCTTCTCTGTTTTTTCTTTCTTTTTTAATATTTCAATTTAAGAAAACAATTGACAGATAAAATTTAATAATGAATTGTAAACAATAAACAGAATAATATTGACATGAGGAATGGAATTGAAAATTATTGTTTCATTATAAATAGTAAGAATAATGATGAAGAAAACAAACAAACAAACAAACTATGCTCAACTATATTATGCTATAATGTTAAACATGTTTCTGTAATAAATGACTTCCTTTTATGTCAGTACGATTATTTATGTTTGTAACAGTACGATTATTACTATTATTATTATTATTATTATTATTATTATTATTATTATTATTATTATTATTAATATAATCATTTGTATATTCATCAATAGTAGTATCATATAGATTATTTATTCTTGATTGTTGATATGGACGACGTGAAATTACAGCAGCTACACCTGAACGACGTTTACTAGCTAATGATGATACAATTCTAGGCTGATTTTTATGTCCTCTTTGTTGTTTCTTTTTAGGACTATTTAGTATTGAAATAATTTCTTCATCCATTACTGTTGTAGAATGAGGTGGGTGAGAAGGAGGAGGAATTGGAGTGTTAGTAGAATTAATAGTATTACTATGGTGAATATTTGATTGTATCCATGCTTGTTTATTTTGATTATGTTGTTGTTGTTGTCCTTGTAAATTTGGATAAAGTTGACTACGCCACCATTTTTTCACATCATCACATGAATCATTTATATGTTTACTAAAATCAATATTATGATGATACTTATAATTATGATCAATTAATTTATTCTCAGTATTGATCATTTCATTTTGTAATGGTAATATTATATTGTTTGTTTTTACTTGAATTTTATTGTTGTTGTTACTACTACAACCACTACTACTACTACTACCAGTAAGGATATTAGTAGTATAACCACTAGATAGTAAATTATTATCAATATCGGAATGATTAATATCTTTTCTCTTCATTGAATCACCTTTCAAATTATACATTTCCATTGTTTGTGATATAGTTCTATTAAATTTATCATGATTATTATTATTATCATTATTTGTACAACTATAAACTAAACGTTTCTCACCTTGTTCATCTGAATCTTCTACAACATCTGGTAGTTTAGATAATTTTTGAATTACACTTTGTCTTGATTTATTATGGGTTGATAAAGATTTAATTGTTGATAATACAGTTGGTTTTGTACGAATAGTTTGTGATGTATTTATATTAGGCGATAATGGAGGATGTTGTTGTTGGTGCTGGTGATGTTGTTGTTGTTGTTGTTGTTGTTGTTGTTGTTGTTGTTGTTGTTGTTGTTGTTCCATATCTAATCCCATCAAATTTTCAATAATAGTCACTTTATAAGGTTCAATTGATTGTATTGATTTTTTATCTTCTATTATTGATGTAGATAATTCTGTATTAATTTTACTTCGATATAATTTTGTTATATTCTCATTAATTAAACATGTATCAATAAATGTTGGAGTTATACTTTGATTATTATTCATTTTATCTATATTTAATTTATTAGAAATAGATTTACGTTGTAATTGATGTAAACGACTATTTCCACTATCAATAGAATTGTATAATTTCTTTTCTTGTTTAGAATCTAATAATAATGGTTGTTGATAATCTGTATCATATTCTTCAATCATAAAACTTTGATTATCATCATCACCATCATCATTATCATTATTATTATTATTATCATCTTCAAATAAATTTTTTCCACTAATATTCGTCTTAAAAGGAATAGTTGTCAGTGTAGGAGTATGATCAGAATCATTTTGTACTAAAACTGTAGTATGTTCATTTGAATGTTGAAGATGTGAATTATTTTGAATATTTGAATTGATAACTGTTGCTGTTGTTATCATATTAGAATGAATAGTTGTTAATGTAGGTTTTGAAGATATATTTATTGATTTAGTAATATAAGTAGTATTTATTGTATTATTAGAAGTAGTAGTTATAGTGTTTATTATGATTTTATTAGTTTTTAATTGTGGTGCTAATATTCTATTTGCTCTTTCATTACTTGCTTCCATTGGATTTTCCATAGATTTTCCACCACTATCTTTAATTGTTATTATTATCGGTGGTGATGATGATGATGATGAGGATGTTGTTGTGGTTGTTGTTGTTGATGATGATGATGATGATTTATTGATGTTTGATGGTTGATTTTTAATACGTACACTTTTATTAATTAGAAAATCACTTTTTTTATTTAAATCATCATTATCATCTATGGTTGTGCTTATTTGACGTTCAATATTTGAATGCATTTTAAATTTCAATTGACCATGTTTCTAATTTGTTTTTTTTAAACAGAAACGAAAATCATATGCATATACAAAAAGATAGCTTACATTAATGACATATTTCGGCTTAAAATTCATTGAAAATCATCAAGCATTGAACAGTTAGCCTGTTTTGTTTTGGTGATCTTCAGGAATACCTATATAGCTACCCGACTGAGAGTTAAACTATGGACAACTAGGCCTTACGATAGATAGCTTGTCTTTATAATTTCGAGTCAGGAGATGGGGGGCATCAAATACAAATGCGACACATAAATCTCATTTGATTTGTGTGAGGGCTTTGATATTGCCTGGGTGCCCATGCCGGAGCAGGTTGTTTTCTTAGTAGGCCATACCCGGAGCCTTTGACCTAAAGGTCTGATCCACAAGGTAGTGGAGCATCGTAAGGAGATGCAGTCCCATGGTAGACGGTGACCAACAATAGGGTCATACACCATTTGTTCCCTCAGGATCCTGGAGACCATGTGCACCATCGGTTTGGAATCAGGGTTTTTCAACTCCTTTAGGTGGACTCTCCGTGTCCATCAACCCGGTTAAAGTGCCGGAAATTCGCTCTTCGTCTTCGCAATTCCGTGAACAACACTCCCACCACGAGAAGGCAGCGAGTAGGACTTCCCTGACAGAGGCTATATACGCGTGACCATGTGAGAGCATTTCAAGAGGGAGAGCGGACTCTTCCCATTGTAGGCAGTGCCAGGACAGGATCAGGAGATGATGTAACTTGTTTCTATTTTTTGTCACTTCGTGTTGTTATATAACAACGATCGAGTGCTACTATTGATATTTATCTCACTACCAAATATATTAATACATATATTGAAGGACTAGACCAATAGGACTTACAAATGTTTGGCTTAAGATCTGTGACCTGTGGTGTTGAATGGATCATTGGCTTAATATTAACATGTACCATTTTCAGACACGATTAAAACTATTGTAATTCAGGTGGGTAGATAGCAGTATAGTAAACTGCCATTCAAGCAATGTAGCTGAAGCATGAGTACATAAATTTGTATTTGATGGATGGGTTACTTCACACTGAATTGCACATCCAAGGATGAACTATTGACTTTACGATGAGATTTGGCGAAAATTTTACTCAATTCCAAGTTATATTAAGTTTAAAATGTATATAACCAGATTTCAATTACATCCTACATGCAACAGTTGGCACTCACTATTGATAAAGTCCAAACTAAGATTATACGCCTATTCAGTGGTTCAAAAGTTAATAATAATTCATGCTGGAAATAATCTTTCGTGTTAGTACGTTGTACCTTGAACGGATAACATTAATATGAACTAGAAAAATGAATCATGTTATTTGCTGAGTAAGAAATTGGGTGATCAATAGATATGTTAGTAAACTCGTCAAGTTGATGGTTTCAACAGACAGACGGAAATGTGTACTCTATTCGTAGAAACTACCGAATTTTCTAATTTGAATCATGAACTGAGCTTGTTATATGTTGTGAGACGCGCTGATTAAAGGGCAGTGAGTAGAGGGGCAGCGAATTATCGAACGGACCAAAGACGCGTTATACAAGTAAGAACAGCCTAGAGTTCTGATTGGCCCTGCTTCCCTGTCTAGCCCAGCCAGTTGAGTCCAGAACACAAGTCTTAGCCTCTGCGATATGAATCATTATATTTTAAACATACTCTGTTTATGTAGCAATCAAACAGACTACATCGTACCATAAAATAAAAATTAACATTTGTGCAAGATTCGACCAACAGGAAAATGACACGTTGAATAAATATTGATCAGTAGAGAAACGATACGTGAAATAAATATTGACCAACGGGAAAATGACACGTCGGATAAATATTGACCAATAGGAAAATGACATCATTTCACGTTCAGGCATAGCATTCGACTTAACAGGATAAGTTTTGGGATATTTTTCTGAATATCCCAACAAAGCTTCGTAAGACAATGATTAAAAATCATGAAGTAATGAAAAGCTAAATTGTCCTATTACAGGATTCCTGAACAGTAAGTATCTGTGGTGAGTCGAAAACAGTAATCTACTAACTAAACTGTCAGATGGATGTGAAGTCCTATATCAAAATGAAAGAGCTCCCTAGTGTTTCTTAGTTTTCAAAGGTTGGCAACATAAGGTCAGTCGGTATGGTTAACCATGAAAGGAAATTGTGGTTGACATGGAACTTTATGGTCTCAGTTATTCGTTAATGTTCATGAAGAACTGCTTTCTTTGATATTTTATTAATATACATTTCCTTACATATTTGAGATTTTAAGGTAGGGTTTATGTGGTTTACTGATAATTTCCATCAAGCTCTGATACTGGTTGATGAAATATTAAGTCATGTAGGGCTGGATTAGTGTTTATTCTGTAATTAGCCTAATAATGGGGAAACTAATTAACAATATATAGGGATATATGCAAGTGCCACTAAGGTTTCATCTATAAATTTGTTGATAAATACTGCGGAACATATCAATAACCTAAAGTTAAATCGGAACAAAGCGTTAACAAAGATTTTTATTTTGCATAACAGGTGAATAGAGTTAGTGACTATATTTCCTAATTCCTATGATCATAATGATCCCGGCACAAGATTTACCCACTTTAGCTATAAGCATAAATGTCTCGGTAAAATACAACATAACTAATATTTAATATTGGTACTGACTGGAAAGAAAACTCTTAGAAAAATAAACAATTACCTGTCTATTTCTAAAAATACATCGTTCAATCCATGCTGCAATAGTCTGTCGAGCCACTTCTTCTTCAATTGCATATTCTAACTCTTCTCGAGCTATAAGTTCTTCTAATTGTAGAGTTTTAGTAATATCAACAGTTCTATAAGCTAAAACCCTTTTAAAAAATATTGAAAGAGAAAATCACCGTTTCGTTCAATGCTTTATTAAGTAAAAACAAATTACATTTTTACTATTTATTGTTTAGATAACTCCGGTTGGAACCCTCCTAAGGTTACTATCGGTTTTAAGCTCGAATAAAGAAGGAGAGTTGGGCACGGAGTCAGCAACCCAATCCTGTAGAAAACAACCTTGCTAAAAAACACTAACTACAGTAAATTATTCAACCACTCTGCCCTGGAAGTTAAAGGATCGCCATTTAGAATAATTATAACGTCTCATGGTGAAGGCCGAGATTCTTCGAAAGCCACGAGGCCGATGCTCCTTCTGACAATCAGAGCAACAATTAATAAAGGTACATGGAACTTCTGTAGTTTGGGAGGAACAGTCAGATAGCAGCCAAAATAATTAGATATAACTTGGGGGTTCTTGGAATCACCAAAACACACTAGACCCAAGCTGGACAGAAAAGATTAGGTTCGGGCTGTGTTGTTAAACTTTGGTTATGAATTAAATCCCTTCAACACACAAGGAGTTGCAATGACACTATTCAAAGAAGCACGGAAAGCATTCACAGAATGCGAGTCTCATGGATCCAGGATCGTCAAAGCATCTTTAAAAACAGAGGAGGAGGGAACCACAATGAATGTTATCGAGTGTAACGCGCCTACTAATTATAGCAACGAAGACGGTAAACATCAGTTTCACGAGAGGCTCCAATCGATCATAGCGAATTGCTCAGTAAGGGACCTGACCATCCTTATGGAGGGCATAAACACTAAGGTTGGGATGGACAACATCGGGTATGAGAATATCATAAGACAACAAGGACTGGGAGAAGGGAAATAGAATGGTTGCAGATTTGCAAATTTATATACGTTCAACAAAATGGTTTTAAGCGGCACTATATTATCCCACAAACGCATACACAAAGCTAGATGGATCTCGACGAATCACACTATACAGAATCAGATCGATCATATTTACATCAGACGGTCAATGGAAGACGTGAGAACAAAGGGAGGAGCTGACATAGCTCCAGATCACCACCTGATTGTTGTCAAGATGAAACTAAAGCTAATGAAGTAATGGACAGCTGAACAAACAACATTACAAAGGTTCAAAACTGTTGGGGTGTTCAGAAAATACCCCAGAAATTATCTAGTGCTATTCCTGAATGACGAATGGTGTCATTTCCTCATCGGCCAACATTCTTCCAACGTGTCATTTCCCTATTGGTCAATATTTATTTGTGTTATTTCCTGAAGGTTAAATCTTGTACAAATGTTATTTTCTATTTTATGGTACGTTGTGGTCTGTTTGATTGCTACATAAACAGAGTATGTTTGAAATATAATGATTCATATCACCGAGGCTGAGACTTGTGTTCTGGACTCAACTGGCTGGGCTAGACAGGGAAGCAGGGCCAATCAGAACTCTAGGCTGCTCGCACGTATCTTATGCGTCACTGTTTCGATCGATAATCGGCTGCTCTCTAATAGGCGGATCACACGTTATAACAAATACAGCCTTCCTTCGAGATACCGACAAACTGCATGAATTCAAAATAGGTCTCCACAATAAGTTTCAGGCCTTACAAAATCTACTCAAGGACGAAGAAACAACCTAAGGGAACAACTGTAAAGGTGTTAACGAAGCTCTAATTCCAACGTATCGAGAGATGCTGGGCCGCAAGATTCATCGTCCTAAGGAATGGATCTCTATTAAAACCCTGAACAACAGACGAACAAGAACAGAGAAAGTGAAGACACGGGCTAAATACATAGAATCCAACAAGTGAGGAGAAGCATTAGAACTAACAAACAAAAATACGTGGTAGACCTATCAACAACAGTGGGAATGACTTCAAGGAAAGGCAATATGATACAACGAAGAAACTGGCAGAGGAATATGGTAAACCAGATAGACACAGTACTACGAAACTTGTCCAGTTGATGACAATTTTTAATGACAAATATATAAAAACAATGAGAAAATAATAAAATTAACGGCTGTCCAGTGTTTCCAAGTTTTTCATGATGATCTAGTTTCAATTGACTCATGAACTTAACTATTTAATTAACCTCTGTTAATTTCTTTTTAATTTCATATTTGAATTAACAATTAGTTAGTAATTTCAGTTATTGAGATCATGAGTCAATTGAAGTTAGACCACTATGGAAAACCTGGAAGCATTGGACGGTCGTTTCGTCTTATTGTAGAACTCCTCAGCAATGCGCATCCACGACCCCACCTCGCGGGATTCGAACCCAGGGCCTACTGGGTAGTAGTAAGTTTAGCAAATCAAATATAAATATATACAAATACTTAACTACTTAAATGTATCGGATAAACTATGTATTATTTGAATAGGTCAATAAACTTTATATATTTTCTTATCTTACTCAAAAGTTTATAATTTTAATATTAAGTTCAAAATGAAGAGTAATTTTTGTTTTGATTAGTCCTTAGAAAATAAAGGAGAATAAAAGAAAAAACAATAAGAGAGAAAAAAATAAACAAAAATGCCGAAACAAGATTAGGAATATTGTTTCTAAGTTAACTGATTAAATACTCTTATAACTATGATCAATATAAACATTATTAACAGTATTATTGATTATTATCATTATTCGTATTATTGTTTATTTAACTACGAAAGCCATCATCCAGAAAATACAAGTGCTTAATAACAGTTGTCTACACCAAATACTTCGGATCCATTAGCCAGACACTATCAGTAACAACCTACCGTGAGAGAGAACAAACCAGATTCCAGTAGAGGAAAAAATCAGGAAGAAGCGCTGGAAGTGAATAGGACACACATTGAGGAAAGCACAAAAATGCGTGACAAGGCAAGTCCTCACATGGAATCCTCAAAGTCAAAGGAGAATAGGAAGACTAAAGAACACATTATGCCAGGAAATAGAGACAGACATGAGAAGAATGAACAGAAATTGGACGGAACTAGAAAAGAAGGTCCAGGACAGAGTGTTTTGGATAATACTGGTCGGCGGCCTATGCTCCATTAGGAGTGACAGGCGTAAGTAGTTACTGTTTATTTCATTTATCACTTCTTAGGTTATTTCATAGCTTTCTTGTCCGATTCCCTTTATGTATATGTACATCCATATTTGACAGACATTTTAACAAAGTACTAAGTAAGTGGATCTAATTTATATTGTTTTGAAAATAAACAATGTAAAGTTATGTGGTGTTAATTTATTCTATGCCATATATATATACTCAGTTGAGTGAAGTCAGTTTCAACTTACCGAATTCAGTCAATTCTAAGACCATTTACTTCATTTATTCTGTGTCATTTCTAAATTTCTTTATGTTTCATTTAAAGTCTCAATAGTTACGAACATGAGTCAATTGAAGATAGACCACCACTATAGAAAACCTGGATGTACTGAATAGGTGTTTCGTCCTATTGTGGGACTCTTCAACAATGTTCATTCATGACTAGCGCTCGCAAGCGATATTGATAGTTCCTGGGTTCGCATCTCTCAGGGGGGGCAGGATCATGGATGCACATTGTTCACAATAGGATGAAATGACCATAGAATGCTTTCAGGTTTTCCATAGTGGTCTAACTTCAATTGACTTATAATCTCAACTATTGAAATTATTAAAATCACCACAAAACCCCTTCTTATTTAAAGTTATTATGTTAACTTTGATTATATTAATTTAAGAATTAATTCTTTACTTATATTATTATTTTGTGTTCATAATTAATGAAGTATGTGGTTAAGTGAATAAATGAAAGAAAATTTGATTAAGTAGTTTATTTAAGTAGTAGTTATATGCATAAATGTATACTGATGTTGACGTTTAGTGTTGGTCATTATGTTAAGCCCACATACATTATTCTAGCTTTCGGACAGCCCATTCTATTCACTCTATTTGAGTCATATTCTGACCTTGTTAATTACCCGCTTATCAATCTTCACTGTTTTTATATGAGCGCGTAGGTGTATGTACACTTCTTATCCCATTACTCATCACATGTCTGTAACTTAATTTTGTGTGACTATAAATATTGGTTAACGCTTGATTAAAAGGGGTGGTTGGTTTATCCGCCATCTCCACTGCGCGTTATTTCGCTTTGCTCTATTCCATTCGCTTAATATACAAAATATATGTATTCAAAGGTCCATTCTCGTTATTTGACTTATTTGACTCCGTTATTAACCAACGCGATTTAAGTCAATGATTATATACGAGGATAGGGGACATATATATTTCGGCAACGATCATTCATACGATCAAATTGGAGTTAGTTCTCGGGCCACTAAAGTGGAGAGCCCTTCGGCAACGTCGTCCGATCTAAATGACGATAAAATAAAGGGCCCCACAATCAGAAGTAAAATGCGATAAATATACGAACATCATTTAGATTATATAAGAGATAAATATTTTAGAAGACGTGAGAAGTTGGAGGGCCAAAAAATCAATAGAGGTTATTTGATAAACATCCAATCAGCATTCCTGAGAAAGGCTAATCACGCTTTCCTTCTGTATGTATGGGTCAAGTTGGAAACGTTTGATTGAGATTCCCTCTACACAACGGAGTAAAAGTTGTATTTTTGTCTGTTAACTATTTTGAATGCATTACTTACATTCACTTCATGCCTGCTATCCAAAAGATGTTTGATAATTGCACTTCTGAAAACTTTACTGCCTTTCAGGCGTAGATTCTTAGGGACAAGTTCAGCAAATGTAATAGAGACCGTTTTGTCTGTCCTTCCTATACACTAACTATCACAGGTACATATAAATCCACTGATGCAATTAGAGGTGATGTCGAAAAGGTATTCGTTTATGCGCAATTTGGTGGGTGAGTGAATACTTTATACTGTATAGACAAACTACTTGAGCATCAGGGAAGTTTTTTTTCAGTACCAACTTAAATCTCTTGTCGATTCCTCCTGAAATCTTATCTCACTTGAACAGAAGATGTATAAGAACAGGTTGTCCGTTTCCATATTTTGCAATATAGTTCATCGGATATCATTTTTTTATAAGATTTTTCTCAAAAATAACAAATTCCTCATTTGTTTTATCATTTGAACATAACATTCTGGCTCGAGGTGAAAAAACATGGTGACTAAAAAGAGTAGACCAAGAACTATTATAGTTTCGATACTGTCCCATCGACATATCCTTTCTCTATCATTCCATCATTTCCTTTTATTACACTAAGATATGAGAAAATAGTTGTGTTGATTATCTTTTTCAATCAATTGAGATCTGGTAAATGAAGAAGAAACGAATTGAGCTGAGATCTGATTATCAGGTCATAATATACTTTTGTATTGAATCAATTTCATGTGGCACTAAGCTGAATGTTAAACATTTTATTTTATATAAAGTCATATATAAGCTTTAATGAATAGTCACAATATTCTAACTAATATTTCATTTATTCACTTTATAATGAATCTTATTTATTAGAACACATTCACACTTTCTTGAAGTCGAAGTTTCCAATCAATCAATCAATTATATAATTTATTTTGAATATTTTATTCAATTCAATTACAGTTTTTGTGATTAGAAAAAGAAAAAGAAAAATAAGTAGTAAATATGTTTTTTCAGAAAACCATTTTAGAGAGAGAGAGAGAGGGCGATGAGCGACAATAAAGAAAACAATAACAAATAATTAATTGTCACTAGTTGGAATCGTGAATTAATTGAAGTTAGATCACCATGGGAAAACTGGAAGCACTGGACGGCCATTACGCTCTATTGTGGGACTCCTCATCAGTGCACATACACGATCCTGCGCCCCCCCTCCGCGAGATTCGAACACAGAACCTATCAGTCTCACGTGCGGGCGCCTAACCATTAGACTACTGAGCTGGTCGGCATCCAACGTTGTTGATGTCTAACTTCAACCCATCTATGAAATTGTGCCACCGTACACCATTGTCTTCTGTGAGTTGATATCTCACAACAGACCTGATTGAACTCCATTGGTTCAGTGCTTCAAGGTTTTGCATAGTGGTGGTCTAGCTTCAATTGACTCATGATTTCAACTATTGAAATTTCTAAAATCTTCACAAAACCCCATTCTGAAAATAATTAATTGTCAAGAGTTGTAATCATGAATTCATTGACGTTAGACCACCATGGAACACTTGGAAGCAATGGACGGTCGTTTCGTTCTGTTATAAGACTCTTCACTAATGTTTTCAGGTTTTGATCATGGTGGTCTAGCTTCAATTGATTCATAATCTTAACTATTAAAATTACTAAAATATATCTACAAAAAACCCCTTTTAAAATAATTAATCGTTAATAGTTTATATACAAGTTTAACTAATCTAGAGTCATAGAATAGACCACCCCATAAATCTAAATATAAACGATCATAATATATACTTTATTATACTACTGAATTATACCATTATACATATATAAATAAGTTTTCATATTCTCAAGTATGTACTTACATTAAAACATCATGAAAACTAACATCTTTATCACGACCACCACGAAGTGTTTCTACTTCATAACACATTTCTTTAAATAATTGTTGATCTTTCTTTTTAGCTAAATCAAAACCAACTCGTTCACGTGGAATAAGACGTAGTAGAAATCGTACATAATAAGCTTTGACAACACCCTAAGTGATAAGAAGAAAATGAAAACAAAAAAACAGTTTTATTTCTTTAAAACAGAAAGTAAAGGGACACAGAAAATGAGGTAACACGAGATGGGAATAAAGTAGAACAAAAAAATTATATAATTGAAAGCCACTTAATAAATAATTTATACATTCATATTAATATAAAGTATTACTTGATAATTAGCGAATAGGTTGTTTATAAGTGATTCTGGAATACTTATCGAAATTGATAATTTTTTTAATAGTTGAAATCATGAGTCAATTAAAGCTAGAACACAGTGGAAAAACTGGAAGCACTGGACGGCCATTACGCTCTATTGTGGGACTCCTCATCAGTGCACATACACGATCCTGCGCCCCCCCTCCGCGAGATTCGAACACAGAACCTATCAGTCTCACGTGCGGGCGCCTAACCATTAGACTACTGAGCTGGTCGGCATCCAACGTTGTTGATGTCTAACTTCAACCCATCTATGAAATTGTGCCACCGTACACCATTGTCTTCAGTGAGTTGATATCTCACAACAGACCTGATTGAACTCCATTGGTTCAGTGCTTCAAGGTTTTGCATAGTGGTGGTCTAGCTTCAATTGACTCATGATTTCAACTATTGAAATTTCTAAAATCTTCACAAAACCCCTTCTTATAATTTTTTATATTTAGATCAAACTGTCCAGCTGAGAAAATAAAACTCCATCAAATTTAAACTATAAAATATAATCATTATTAATGTTGGATATTACTATAATAGAAAAATTACTGGATAGATATTGGTAATTTAAATAATTATATTCTAATTATTTGTATTGATTTAATAGCTAGACAGATCATATCATCATATCAGATCCTAACTACTAGTACTAGTGTGGTGTGGTGGTCTTATGTCCATACAAGTAGTATATAACGATGGTCAGATAGAGAATGTATTTCAGAAGATCGAGAATGAAAGAACGGGAAAGGAACTCATTTTGTATGAAAATGCATAACCGATGAAATCTGAGACAATGGATTGATGTTTGCATCAGGAACAGTCAAGTTTGAGATGATGGATTGATATTTTGTAAATTAACGATTTACTATATGATTTTCAGATTTTGTTGAGATTTTCTGTCATTTTGTGCTCAAATACATTCGATTGTCCCCACTGGTGTTCTGTTCACTACACTAGTAAGTAGATATTGATTTGAAGGAGAGAAATAGATTATTTAAAATACTTTAATCAGTTACTTGAGTTAATTAGTGATGGTTTGCATCGTAGGAAATATTTGCGAATTGTTTAATTTATTGGAAAGAATACATAAGTGAGACTAATTTAGTTGAAGACTGAAAGTATGGTCTACTTTTGAGAAATAATATCAGCACAACTTAAGATTGTCTTTATACCATTAAAGTTATTAGGAATCTAAGATTGAATCCATTATGCTATATACTAATCTTGAGATCCGCGAGACGATAGTAACCGATGGTTAGAGATCTTGAATGACATGGCTCACAATCGTTTGCAATGGCACAGGTGCATCCACTCTTTGTGTTCTCCCAAATTCTAATCTCGTAAATTCTCCTTGTCTTTCTTTTCTCTTTCCAAATTTATTTCACTGGATTACACCCTCTTGAATGACATCTTTAAACCTTAATCTTTCTGATTACTGCTTATGCTCTTACTACCTCTACCACTTTGAGATTTGAATCGACTACTGCATCTCTGTGCTAATGTGGTTTGGCAACTTGAACAGATGTACATACGTACGAAGTTCTATGTTGTTACTGACTGATGCTAATCTTTACTCCTATATACTTTGTTTCGTTTTATGAAGTAATTCATTGTGCAATTACCAACTTGTGTTATTCTTACGTTAGCCTGTAAGTTGAAAGATATTAATTAGAACAAGTCTGCAAATCGTCTAAAATTTACAATCTTTACGAAGTTACAAATAATGAGCATTATCATGTTGATAACTAATATATAATCCTTAAATATTAGATCACATTTATTGAGTTCCTTACAAACTTATTAATTATTGATATATTCAGCAACATTAGTGTATCTAATCTTTACCGGTAATTAATATCGGTTACTTTAACCATGTGACTTTTATAAATTGTATCCAATATTAAGTAATATAAATCTAATTAGGAATAATATACACTTGAAAAGTAACTCATTTAATTATGAACTAAAAATTCATTTGATTAAGTTTTAAGTATAAGTTTATCATGTTTAATTGATATGATAATCATAGATGATGGTATATATGACAAAAGTTATCGTATAAACATTTAATTTCATTGAAACGACTTTTTTGAAAATGAAATGAATCTTATTATGAACTGATTTTATTTAGACAAGCATTCATAATCAAGAATCACTAAAGATCCGTTAAGTCTTTGTATGAAGTTCTCGAGTAGTGAGTACCTAGGATTAAAGTATGAATCAAATCTAAGACCTTTGAGTTTTACGGCAAACGCTTAAAGTCTCAACTATTGACCGAATATCCAATACTTTATATTTCTAACTTAAATTAATCCTTACTAATTCCATCGTCATGTAAATAACTCATATAGGATATGACTGAACCACACTAGTCACCTTACAAAACTCATTACTAGTAAGTATGTAGTGGCACTGGGCCGTAATCACACAATCCTCAAGGCTGAACACGAGACAATTGGGAAAATAGATATTCAACGTTTAACATGGAGAAAAACCCAAAGATGAAGAAAGAGGAAACAAGGAATTGAATTATATATATATATATATCATTATTACTAACAATACTACTTAAATAATCTCACTTTTCTATTCACATCAATAATATTCCAAGCTAATTGAAAGTTGCGTATATCATTATAACTCATAATAGCATCTTCATCATTTGAATAAAATAAAGAGAAATTCTCCATAATAATTGCTAATAAAAAAGAATAAAAGTAGAAAAAAGGAAATTTTATTGTGTAGCATTAATGACAAATAATGGATTATTATTATTGTTAAACTTTAAAACTTTAACAAATGCTACAATGGGAAGTTGTGGAGATTGTAATAATTTCGACAATTAAATTCATAATTTGATCTAAGCTAGACCAACATTGAGAACCTGGAAACATTGGATGATTGTTTCGTCTTAGTATGGAACTTTATAGCAATGCTCATCCACGATCCCGGACGCGGGACTCGATTCCCATACTACTGCTAGGACAAAATTGTTATCCAATGCTTCCAAGTTTTCAATGCTGGTCTAGCTTAAATCAACTCATATGTAAAACATCTCAAACAAACTATAAATGAAAAAGTATGATGATGGAAAACAATTCAAATATACTGAGTTGACTGATGCTTCTTACATACTAGACAGAAAATATGGAAAAACCATTTGAACTGCTGTATTTCTTTTTTTTACTATTATTCATACAATCTCCACAAAACCCCTCCTGATACTAATCAACATATGCTCACTAGTGGCTGGCTTCAAGAGGTATTTCCTGGAGTTCTAGTGAGAAGCTGTGACCATTGGAGATCAACCAGGTCATTTGTGAGATAGTAATTCACTGAAGACATTGGTGGACGTGTCACTCAATTTCGTGGATTAATTGAAGTTAGACATTAACACCGTTGGATGCCGGCCAGCTCAGTGGTCTAGCGTGGGGCCGATGGGTCCTGGGTTCAAATTTCGCGATGTGGGATTGTGGATGCGCACTGCTAAGGAGTCCCACAATAAGACGAAACGGCCATACAGTACTTTCAGGTTTTCCATAGTGGTCTAGCTTTAATTGACTCATGATCTCAACTGTTTAAATTACTGCAATCTCCACAAAACCCCTTCTGATACTTATTCATAAAAGACATTTACTTCATAATAAAATAATTAGTTGAAAAATTCCTACTCCAAGCTAAACAATCAATAATTTTGTTTCTGATTTGAGATAGAGCAAACTATTAGCTTGAATGCACCTCATAGAGTTCGATTTAGAATCTAGATTACAAACGGTTATAAAATAGATTTTTACATGGCTTATAAATATATCTGTTTTTACAATCGACTTTCAATGCATAATCAAAGTATGTTTGATACAAAAACTTTTCCTTTATTGAGTGAATAGTCATATTGTTGTGTGTATATGGCTTCCACGTAGATTACGCATACAACGAAACGATGATTATATCATAGATCTATAAAAATATATGTGCACCATTGGAGTAAGTCAGAATGCTCAAGCACTTAAGTAACATAAAAGGTAACTTGATGTTAACTATTAACAAATAAATGATTGGTCTAACCAATTTAAAAAATTTAACTCTTATTTCTCTGTAAATTTATGGTGAGCTATTGCACACCACTGAAGAGTCACATACTAGGACGAAATGACCGTCAATTACTTCTAGGTTTACAATAATGATCTAACACTGATCGATTTATTTACAATAACTTAATTATGTTATTTCAATGAAATCAATAATAATGAATAGGTTAACTTACCAACAAGTACATTTAACATAACATATGTAATAATAACATAAAATGAACAAAAATATATTAATGATGCTCTGAAATTTCCACAATCTGTTTCCCAAAATGTTGAATGCATTCGACAAAATGGTGGTTGTATCATACAATCATGCATAATCTTATTCCAATCTTCACCTAAAAAATTAAAATTTTATTTTTATTATTAAACATAAGTTAATTAATGAATCTTATATTGAATATTACCATACATTTTCAGCTTAGTTATTCATTAGTATTGTTGTAGTAAACGAGAACACAGAAGTACTTCATTTGCACAATGTTCATTAATTGTCCCAGACTTCATTGTTCCTGGATTTTTCGTTCTTTCCGTTTTGATCTCAACTTTCTGCTACCAGACATTCTATTCCTGACTAGCGTTATATACTACTTAAGTAGACATAATTAACACAACACCATAGTATAATTTAATTAGGTAAATTTTATATTTTTATTGTTATTTCGGATTGATTCTTTAGTTAAAATTATGAGTCAATTGAAGCTAAACCACAATGGAAAACCTGGAAGCAATGGATAGCCGTTAATATCGGTAGATATCGGGTACGAGTTTCAATAATAACATCAACACTAGGATTCAGGTATATTTAGCTGACTAGTACCAAATAATTTGAAATGTATATTATAGATTCCATTACTGGTCACAATAAATCTGTTCCATAAAGTTCCATAAAGTTTGATATTTTACGGCAATACAAATCTAAGAGGTTTATTCGATGGTAAATTTGAGTCTTATTAGTCATTTTAGAAAGTAAAATACCATTCAACCGATGTTTGTTTAAATTTTCCTGATGAAATCATGTTACAGTTATCTAATTTCATTTTGGATTATTCAACTTGATTACTGTCATATGTGGATAAATACAATAAAGTAAATCAGTAAAGTTTCATTGAAATGAATAAACTTTTATTCAACAATTTCTGGTTAGATTAGAACAGTTTAACAAAGAAATTTTCTTTGAGTCAATGAAATCTTCATGAAGAAATCAGTTGGGATTTTCTTTAAAATCAACTTAAAAATTGGAAGATTCTCTATAACTTGTAAAGATGAATATTCATTTTATTAAAATTATTTAATGAAATCATATTTTGACATGATAAACTAACTTAGATATTAATCAATGAAGGGCTTTTTGAAGGGATTCGCGTGATTCGAACCCAGGACCTATCAGTCTCGTACGCGAACGCTTAAGCTTATACCACTGATCCGGCATCCAAGGGTGTTAATGTCTAACTTCGATCAATCCAAGAAATTGCATCGGCGTCCACCATCATGGATGAGCATTGTTGAGGAATCCCATACTGAGATGAAATGGCCGTCCAGTGCTTCTAGGTTTTTCATGGTGGTCTAGCTTCAATTGACTCATTAATTCAATTATTAAATAACTTACATTTAAAAAAGAGAGGGAAATTAATATTACCTGTCACAATTCTTGTCAATAAGGCAGTTGCTCGAAATGTATTGTGAAAATTTGCATGACGACCAAGATTATCACCATATTTTACAGATCCAAATAAAATAACACCAGCCAATGCATATACCATCATTAATAAAAACATACTCATAATAATAAATAATGATTTATACATTGACATAACAACAGTTAACATTAACATTTTCAATGTAACCTGTAATAAAGAAAACAAAAAAGTACAACAATTTTATAATAATTTATTAAAAACAAATACAAAAATTGTTATACAATCATTAGATAATGTTATCGCATTCTTCTTCTTCCTCTTATTATTATTATTATTATTATTATTATTTAAACGCATAAACATGGGTACAAGAAGGCACTAAATGGATAAGCGCCACATAAATCATTCGATTTGTGTTAGGACTGGGATACGATAAGGGTATGCAAACCGAAACAGGTGGTTTCCTTAGGGGATCACACAGAGAGCATCTGGCTTCAAGCTATAATCCACAGGGTAGTTGAGCAACTTTAGGAGGTGCAGTAACATGGTAGACGATGACCAATAATAGGTCCATGTACCATTTGTTCCCTCAGGATCCTGAAGACCATGTGCACGATTGATTTAGAATCAGAGTTTGCCAACTCCCAAAGTTGGATCTTCCATATCCACCAACCAGGTTAAACCAATTGACATTTGCTTTTTGTCCACTCGATTTCGCAAACAACACCCCCACCACAATAAGGCAGCGACAAGGACTTTCCTGGTAGTTACTGTATATGCGTTGCCGTGTGGAAGCATTTCTAGACAGAGAGCTGACTCTCCCCACTCTCGACGGTACCAGGGCATTTCGAGGTAATGTTATTGTATGATAAAAACGTGTACCTAAACGTCATCATGACAATTTAACGTTAGATGTCGTTACAAAATCAGGAAGTAGAAAACTATTATCATCAATAGTAAAACACATAGTTAAATTACATTTTTCTCGTAATATTTCATTTCATCCGTTCCGTTTCTAACTTTTCATTTTATACTTCATGAATGTATGCTTAACTGACCTTTATTAATTTTTACAAATAGGTATCTTGTCGAGAACGTACACAATCAGATGGTTTAAAATGTTTATTTTGAATATATCACATCATTCAGATTAACTCTGTCTGCTCATTATATTATGGAAATTTATGAAAAGGCTTAGTTGTTCAATGAACACTATTAGTTAAATAGGTTTAAATATTCGTTTAATTCTCAGATTAGCATTATTATTGGATGGTTTATTTGGATGAAGTAATGAAAGATATATGGAAATGTACTTGTTTTTTTAATTTTGTTGGGAATTCCTTGTCACAAAACTTTATTTTTAAACAAAAGAAGTGCATTTCGAATTATGAATAAGGTACATTTTTGTTTGAAATCCTGAAGGGAAAAAGAAAAAAGGAAAACTAAAGAACCCACTATATCGAGAATTGGAAGCAGACGTGATTACGATGAATATCAACTGGAAAGGTTTGTCCATGATAGAGTTGGATGGAGAATGCTAATAGGTAGCCTATGCTTCTTCAGAAGCAGGGACAGGAGTAAGCAACGTTTCTTTTGTTAGAGTTTATCGATAATGAATTGACTAGTACTTACCAGAAACTGTAAATCGAATTTTAGATTTAATGTGATTTTGAAATTAACTCCGCCTGGAGTCCCTTTCCGGGGGCTACTGCCGGTCCCAAGCCCGGATAAAGGAGGAGGGTTGGGCATGGGGTTAGCGACCCCATCCTGTAGAAAACTAAATCGCTAAAAAAACGCTAACCAGAAAAAATTATTCAAACCATTTAAACTCTGCCCTGGGAGTCAGAAGGTCTTCGTTTAGAAGAATTATGACGCCTCATGATGAAAGCCGAGTTTCTTCGGAAGTCACGAGGCCGATGCTCCTTCTGACAACCAGAGCAACCATTTATTTAGGTACATGGAATGCTCGCACAATGTGGGAGACTGGGAGAGTTTTCCAAATTGCTGCAGAAATGAGGAGATACAACCTAGAGGTGCTTGGGATCAGTGAAACACATTGGACGCAAGTTGGACAACAACGACTAGCTTCCGGGGAGCTGCTGTTATACTCCGGACATGAACAAGAAAATGCTCCACATACACAAGGAGTTGCATTGATGCTGTCCAAACAAGCACAAAATGCACTTATAGGATGGGAATCTCATGGACCAAGGATCATCAAAGCCTCCTTCAAAACAAAGAAAGAGGGCATTACAATGAACGTCATCCAATGCTACGCGCCTACCAATGACTACAATGAAGATGCTAAAGGTCAATTCTACGATAGGCTGCAGTCAATCGTCGAGAAGTGTCCAACAAAAGACCTGACTATTCTGATGGGAGACCTAAATGCCAAGGTTGGAATTGACAACACCGGATATGAAGAGATCATGGGACGACACAGACTAGGAGAAAGGAACGAAAACGGTGAGAGATTTGCGAATCTATGTGCCTTCAATAAACTGGTCATAGGCGGGACTATATTCCCACATAAACGCATACACAAAACCACATGGACTTCACCGGATCACAACACCGAACCAAATCGACCATATCTGCATCAACAAGAAGTTCAGGAGGACGATGGAGGACGTGAGAACAAAGAGAGGAGCTGATATAGCATCAGATCATCACTTGCTGGTCGCCAAGATGAAATTGAAACTCAAGAGGCACTGGACAACGGGGAGGACAACATCACAAAAATTTAATATGGCTCTTCTTCGGGATACTGACAAACTCAATAAATTCAAGATAACCCTCAGCAATAAGTTCCAAGCCTTTCATGATCTACTCAATGGAGAAGGAACTACTATGGAGAGCAACTGGAAAGAGATAAAAGAGGCAATCACTTCAACATGTCATGAGGTTCTGGGCCAAAAGAAGCATCATCACAAGGATTGGATCACGGTCGATACACTGGATAAGGACCATCAGAACTGACAAACGTAAATATGTGGAAAATTTGGCATTGACGGCGGAAAAGGCTGCCAGAGAAGGAAACACGAGAAAACTGTATGAAACAACAAAGAAACTCTCTGGAAATCACCGTAAACCAGAACGACCAGTGAAAAGCAAGGAAGGCAAGATAATCACCAACATTGAAGAACAACGAAACAGGTGGGTAGAACACTTCAAAGAACTCTTGAATCGACCAGCCCCACTGAACCCGCCCAACATCGAAGCAGCACTCACGGACCTCCCAATTGATGTTGGCGCACCGACAATTGAAGAAATCAGCATGGCTATCAGAAAAATCAAGAGTGGCAAAGCAGCAGGACTAGACAGCATTCCAGCAGAGGCACTGAAAGCAGACGTAGCGGCAACTGCAAGGATATTCCAAACTCTCTTCAGAAAGATCTGGGATGAGGAACAGGTACCAAAAGACTGGAAAGAATGACTTCTAGTCAAAATACCAAAGAAAGGCGATCTCAGCAACTGTGACAACTACAGGGGAATCACTCTTCTTTCAATACCAGGAAAAGTCTTCAACAGGGTATTGTTAAACAGGATGAAGGACTCCGTAGACGCCCAACTTCGAGACCAACAGGCAGGATTCCGTAAGGATAGATCGTGCACAGACCAAATCGCAACTCTACGGATCATTGTGGAACAATCAATTGAATGGAATTCATCACTCTATATCAACTTGATCGACTACGAAAAAGCATTTGATAGCGTGGACAGAACAACCCTATGGAAGCTTCTTCAACACTACGGCGTGCCTCAGAATATAGTCAATATCATACAGAATTCCTATGATGGATTAAACTGCAAAATCGTGCATGGAGGACAGTTGACAAAGTCGTTCGAAGTAAAGACCGGTGTCAGGCAAGGTTGCTTACTCTCACCCTTTCTCTTTCTCCTGGTGATCGACTGGATCATGAAGACATCAACATCTGAAGGGAAGCACGGGATACAGTGGATAGCTAGGATGCAGTTGGATGATCTAGACTTCGCAGATGATCTGGCTCTTCTATCGCATACGCAACAACAAATGCAGGAGAAGACAACCAGTGTAGCAGCAGCCTCAGCAGCAATAAGTCTCAATATACACAAAGGGAAAAGCAAGATTCTCCGATACAACACAGCATGTACCAATCCAATCACAATTGACGGAGAAGCTTTGGAAGATGTAAAAACCTTTACATATTTGGGCAGTATCATCGATGAACACGGTGTATCTGATGCAGATGTGAAGGCACGGATTGGCAAAGCAAGAGCAGGATATTTACAACTGAAGAATATTTGGAGCTCAACACAACTGTCTGTCAGCCATCACCAAAGTCAGAATTTTCAATACAAATGTGAAGACAGTTCTACTGTATGGGGCGGAAACCTGGAAAACTACGAAATCCATCGTCCAAAAGATACAGGTGTTTATTAACAGTTGTCTACGCAAAATACTTCAGATCCGCTGGCCGGACACTATAAGCAACAACCTACTGTGGGAGAGAACAAATCAGATCCCAGTGGAGGAAGAAATCAGGAAGAAGCGCTGGAAGTGGATAGGACACACATTGAGGAAAGCACCGAACTGCGTCACAAGACAAGCCCTCACATGGAATCCTCAAGGTCGAAGGAGGAGAGGAAGACCAAAGAATACATTACGCCAGGAAATGGAGATAGATATGAGAAAAATGAACAAGAATTGGATGGAACTAGAAAAGAAGGTCCAGGACAGAGTGGGTTGGAGAATGCTGGTCGGCGGCCTATGCTCCATTGGGAGTAACAGGCAAATTGTGTTATTGTATTGTGTGATTTTGAAATTATTAGCCAGAATGAATGTGAGAGAATTGATTACATCATTGTTAAACGTAACAAACGATAATTAAGGGATGATGTAATGTATTCAATGAAATGAAATAGATAAGAGATGATAACAGTCAGTCAGTCAATTACAACGTAAGACCAGTCACATACATGCATTGGTCCAAGTTGCCATACCTCTATAGCACAACAAGATGAACACCGGATTCATAGAAGTAGTTAATATAGTGATGGTAATATATAAAGGAAAGATTTTATGTAAGGGTATAGTACAGAAAGAAAGATATGAAGCGATTTTAATCTCATTGTTTAAGGGAAGATAGAAAATGTATAAACCTACGCCATTGTGATCGATTCTCAGTCTCCAACCATTGGTTACCATAGTCACGAGGACCCCGATCAAGTTGTCTGTATCTACCAACATGACTCAGACCAGAAGTTAGAAATTTCAAGAACTGATGCCACGTTTTGGTTTGGCCACCCCTAACTTTCTTCCAACCGTCTCCAACACTAGTCAGCATTGTGCGTCGCGGTAATCGGCGTTCATCCATACGTAACGCGTGGCTTGACCAACTCAGTCAATGAGGTTGTAAATCGTCATCGACTGATTTACCATCATTCCTTAATACCCTAAATCTAATCTCACCATTACTTACCCGATGATCCCACAAGATGCTGGCAATATTTCTAAGACATCTGTCATCAAATACTACTAACTTACGAGTATGCTCCACCCTTAATGGTCACGTTTCGCAACCGTAAGGTAGAACAGAGCGAATTACTGTTCAGTTTACTCGTCCCTTAATCGATAGATGGATATCTCGCCTTCACTACAGGCGACGTAATTTGGCAAAAGAAAAACGAGCTTTGTCAATCCATGCTGAGATTTCGTCAGACACCAACCCATTAAGGCTGATCAGACTTCCAAGATAAGTGAAGTTGTCAATGCGTTCGACTACTTCACTCACTATCCTCAGTTCAGATGTTGACGCAGGCCAGTTCTGAAGCGAAAACAGTAGATTGAATGTATATAAAATGTTGAAATATGAAGAAACCGAGAGAAAATAAAGTAGTTAGCTTTTAATCCTGACATGGTTTAGAGTCACCTATTACAATTTTTCATTCAGTCAGCTATCAAATATCTGTGTAGATAAATTTTAAAAAGGGACAAATCAAAAAAGGCTGTTTTATTTTTCTAAATTTTGCTACTTATACTATCAAATAAACGGAATACACCCATTAAGATATTAAACAAAAAAGATTGATTCAACAAAGAGCTCTCTTTTCAGTGACTTCATTTCATCTCAATTGTACGGTTTTGAAAATGAATTCACCGAAATTGAGAACTCTTCACTGAATCAATTTTTATTATTCTATTGAGTATCCATTAGTCATATAAAAATCAATCCAATATATCAATCCGAAAGAAATAACAAAGATTAGATTATTTCATTTTCAAATATCTGTTGATGATATATCTTAATAAGAAACAATTCATTTTTCTCTAATTACAAACTGCAATATTCACCAATACAAAATATCAATTGAATCATAACGGTATCATGTTAGATGAAAAAATTGATTTTTAGAAGGGATTGTTGTTGTTGTTGTTGTTGGTGGTGGTGGTGGTGGTGGTTATAATCAAATCCATCATGAGAATTCTTTCTTCAAAATGAAAAAAAGAAGTTAAATTTTAGAAATAAAGAAAAACTATCGTTTGAATACAAATATTGTTAAAACACGCAAGAGGTTGCTGTTTGTTTGTTTTTTTAATGAATAAATAAAATAAATACTACTAAAATAACATTGCACGTTATATTAAACTTACATGCCTTCCAGCAATTGTGAAAAATCTAAGCATTAAAACAAACCAACCAAAATTATTGCTTATCATATGTTTTTCCTTTAAAAAAAAGAACACAGAAAAGGTTATAAATAAATAAAAGACTGAAAATGACAATGATAAGTGGCTATCAGGACTCAGTAACTAATTGGAGAATGCAATGGCGTTTGAAGCAAACGGTACTGCGAGTGAACATCAACTCTGAGGTGCAGGTACATCCAGATGACGAATCTCAAATAGGACGAAACGCGCGTCAAACTGGATTCCACTGCTAGCCACTATCCATCTTTGCATATAACGCTTGTGAATAAAGGCTTGTAAATTAGGGCAATATCGATGCAATACTCACAGTATGCACATATGCCAATAAAAGACTGATCAATTGCAGTCCTAAACATAAATGGGAAGATTCAAGTAAGACAATACCAAGTGAATTTAAACTTCACCTCAATGCACAAGCAGGTGGTTATCAGGACTCAGTAGCTAAGTAAATAACGCGTACGAACATCCATTAAAATATGAAAACATAAGACTACTGTATTCTAAATATAACAAAGTGGGCATTTTTAACTCATCTGTCAACAACCAGCAATTAAAATCAAATTTAAATCAGACTACCATGACTACCATTTGTTAAGTAATAAACAACATTATATTATTAACATACAAATGGTCGAATTCATCTGCATCAGTCATATGAATTGTTCACATCTTCACAGTCTTTCAAGGCTGATACGTACTACTTGCATATAGTTATTGACTCTTCACACTCGTACGATGTCTTTTTTTAACAATCTTATATTCACCTCAAAAAAATTTCGCGCTCTAAAAATTGTCGTATCCAGGTTTATTATATGATTCTATACATGAAATGTAAAGCCGACTAATTTCAGTTATTACAGATAAGAAGATTCTATGAACTTCTCTTTGTCGTTCATAAAACACGTCCTAACTTTAGTTGGTTCAATAAGAATCTACGCACTTTAGTTTTACAATGTCCGAATTACGAACCGAGTCTGGATGATTATTTGTTCGTAAATCTATGTTGAGAAACAGTTTCTACAACAATTTACAAAATTTCGAACAAAGTTTCAAACTGAAGTGTATCACTTGCATTTATTTAATAGAGTGCAATAAAAAATTAATAAACCCGTAATTTGTTAATAGTTTTATAGCCTTAAGTGCCTTTGAATGCCCTGGTACAATTGAGGGGAGGTGGAGAGTCAGCTCTCCATCTCTAAGTGCTCGCACAAGATCACGTGCATACAACCACTGTCCTGCTCACTGCCTTCTTGCGGTATTGCTGTTATTTACGAAATTGAGAGGACGAAAAGCGAATTTTCGACGCTTTAACCGGATTAGTGGATATGGAGGAGTTGGAAAACTGTGATCCTAAATCAATAGTGCACATGGTCTTTAGGATCCTGAGGGAACAAATGGTGTATGAACCAATTGTTGGTCACCGTCTACCATGGGACTGCATCTCCTGATGTAGCTCTACTACCTTATGGATTGTATCTTGAAGCCAGAGGGTCAAGGTGTGGTCTCCTAAGGAAACTACCTATTTTGATTTGGGCACCTGGACAGTATCCCAGCCCTCACACATATCAATGATAACTACTACTGGCCACATTATATATTCAAATAAATAAATAAATAAATAAATCTATAGAATTAATTAACACTTACAGGTATTGGTCGTAGTATAAAATGTAAAATAATCCATGTTACACCAAGTACAGCAACAAGCATATCAAAACGATTTCGTTTCGATTGCCAGTAACCTCCAAATTTTAATGCAATAATTTTTAGTAAACATTCAATACAAAAGAATAAGGTAAATATAATACCTAAAGAGACTTGAATTTGATATCTTGGTTTAACCCAACTGGATCTTTCAGTACCTAATTCATTAAACTAACAAATGGGATAAAAAGAAGATATAATATTGGCTTGGGGAAAAACAAATTAAAGAGTTTACTGAAATATCCTAAATATAATATAAAATAGAATAAAATAAATAAATAGGCAACTTTATACAAGTAGTTCCCTTTATGAATTTAAATAAAGCCAGAACAAATATTGATGCACAATAATATGAATTCATTATATTTCATTGTTTCTCGTCAGCTTCTTACTACCAAATCTGTATTAGAATTTTACATAGGGATAAGAAATAGTATGGAACAATTGACATGAATGAATCATAAGTCAATTAAAGCTAGACCATCATGGAAAACCTGGAAGCACTAGACGGCCGTTTCGTCCTAGTATGATACTTTTCAGTAGTGCGCATCCATGATCGTGGATCGGTTGAAGTTAGACATTAACACCGTTGGATGCCGATCATCTCAGTGGTCTAATGGTTTAGCGCTCACGCGCGAGACTGATAGGTCCTGTGTTTAAATCTCGTGGGGAAGGGGCAGGATCGTGGATGCGCACTGCTGAGGAGTCCCATACGAGGACGAGACGGCCGTCCAGTGCTTTCAGGTCTTCCATTGTGGTCTAGCTTTATTTGACTCATGATTCCGACTATTGAAATATCTTGGATTGCTACAGTAGTTTTACATTGCTGTCACGGTACAATAGGGGAATTATAATACATCTTGAAAACATGCGAAATTAAAAAATTCTGTAAAATAACTAATACTTTTCGAAATGCTATCGTTTGTATTACATCAAAGATCCTGTTTACATTTAGGCAGATTTTATTTTTATATCGGGCTGTGCCGCTTGTGATGCGTTCTATGTTGAAGAATTGTATAAAGGAATTTTTACTCATGTTAAGGAACAGTCAAGCTATATGAAAGGATCTAATATTCTTGTAGAACTGAGAAATTTACAGATTAAATTGACAGTAGCGTGTGGTACTATTTTCAATAATCCCTAAATCGCTATTCGAAATATTAAAATAATTCAGAAAGATTTTTACAGCTAGAAAGAGAGGTGAGTGGCTGAAGCGTTCCATAGGTGTCTCTGTCTTAAATAGTAAAGAAGGCCTGAATCTTTATTCAACATGGATTGTTTATCCAACTAATCACATATAACTCTATTCATTTTCAACATAATCTACAAACACACTGGAATTTTAGCTCTATTTCTTGATTCACTTGATATTGTTTTACTTGAATCTTTCCATTGATGTTTGAGACTGCAATTGATCAGTCTCTATGTTACAAATTACTTATTTTTCATACCCAACAATCATATACCTAAATGAATACAGCAATGTTTCATACAGAATCACCTTCACCTAAAGATTCACATGACATTCACATAATCAGACTTATTTTGATTTTGATGGAACTTACTATTCTACCCTGTTCCTGTTTACGATTTATTTCGGTTATTTACTTATGTTTTTACTCCAATGAAGTAGCTTATGATAAGTCAGAAAATCAAATTTCAGTGAGACTATAATTTATGGATGAACTAATTTAATTAAAAACAGCACATTTCGGATATTGGTGAGAAATTCATTCATCCATTTGGTTAAATGGTGTTTTGTTAATTTAGCTGATAAAAACCCTAAATCTAATTCTTAACCCTAACCATCAATTGTAAATCACAGTTCTAATCACTTATTAAGCCCTCGTTAGTAAGTGAACATTCTCATGGTTACTTCAGTGTCACTCAAAGGTCATTTATAAATACTAGTCTCATCATTCAATCATTTTGATTGTATAAAATTATGTAATAATATGAAATTGACATTTGAATTGCGTATATAAAAGTTTCAATAGTTGAGATCATGAGTCCATTGAAGCTAGACCATCCTGCAAAATCTGGAAGCACTGGATGGCCGTTTCATCCTATTGTGGTACTCCTGAGCAGTGCGTATCCACGACTCCGCCTCGCGAGATTCTAACCCAGAACCCACCGGTCTCGTGCGCTAACGCTTAACCTCTAGACCGCTGAGCTGGTCGATATCCAGTGGTGTTAATGTATAACTTCAACCAGTTCACGAGATTCAGTGACACATTCATCATTGTCTTCAGTGAGCTGATATCTCACAAGAGATCTGGTTGAACACCACTAGTCGCTGCTTCTCACCTGAACTCCAGGAAATACCTTTTGAAGGCAGTAACTAGTGAGCATATGTTGAGTAATATCAAAAAATGGTTTTGTAGAGTTTTAGTAATTTCAATAGTTGAGATCATGGGGCGATTAGAGCTAGACCATCATGGAAAACATGGAAGTACTGGATAGCCGTTTCGTCTTATTGTGGGACTCTTCTGCAGTGCGCATCCACGATCCCGCCTCGCGAGATTCGAACCCAGGACCTACTGGTCTAGCGTGCAAGCACTTAACCACAACAAAGTTTGCAATTAAATTTAATGCATTATCAAAGACTTAAAAATCTGGAGAGGAAATTTTTAATGCATTTTTGTTAAGTTTTTTTTCTTTTCAAATAATTGAAAATCTGTCAAGTCTGAAAAAAAAGCATATCAGCATTCGATCATGGTCGAAATTAGAAAGTGACCAACAACACTATTAACGTACTACAGTAGGAGGTTTGGAAAGATCAGTTGTTTTTGTGAATACTTTATATTACAAGCTAACTATGGTTAAATAAATACTGAGAATTAGGCAACACTGAGAAGTTGTTCTATTTCAGTATAGGGTTTGTCAATAGTGTATATCAACTACTGAACCAGGGTTGGATCCAGGAACTTTCGACCTCATGGTAAACACAACATTTACATCAAAGAGCTGGTAATGAATACTATATTTTCCTAACTTCAGTCAAAATGAGTGAACTACATTGTTCATAGCTTTTTACTAGATTTTCGGCAAGTCTTCTCAACATTAACCATTATAGCAAAAAGAAACACCCACCCAATTCACTCCGGTTTCCAAAGATTTATCAGCTGAGAGCAGCTTCTGATGTAAAGTATTTTAATAAATTACTGAAATAGTTACTTTAGTTGGTATGACTAAAACTTATTGATAATGTCTGAGTGATGCTAAACTGAGCTTTAGAAGATTCGCCTACTTACTAGGGTCAAATGAGAAATCGTAATTAAGATTTAGAGTTGGAAGTTACGAATAAGAATTAGAATAAGAGATTTCACCACTAACTGACATCAGCTAGAACTCTGAAATTCTATTTAACTGTATGAATGAACGGATTCTGCACCGATACTCAAGATGTGAAGAATGTAATTTCATTTATTTGTCGACAAATTATAATCTCACTTTGAATAAACCAAAAATATATCACAATTGGTTGATCACAGGGTGGTGATCAATGTCATGTGTGTCAAGTCTTTATTAGTGCAGATCGAATGCTATCGACTAAGTTGCAAACTTAAAATATATAACAGTATTACTTACTGGAAAAAATAACAGGAAACAATTAGCAACAACAAGAGTTGCTGAAGCACGTTTAAATAAAATATGCTGAGTTATATCATAGATGAAACAACGGAATTTTAAACTTTTCTTTTCTAAATTATTCGATTTCGGACCAACTATATTTCTTGTTAGACCAGGTTCTTGATGAAGTTCTATTTTTTTAAAAAAAATTAGTGTAAAAGCAAGTAAAGAAAAGATATACAGTACATGAAAAAACATTTGATACTTCATTTTAGTATTCTAAACACTAATCTTGATTATGAACTGAGATTAACTGAGGGTGTATTAGAAGCATAAAACCAACGGTTTTACATCGGTTATGTTCTTCTTGATAGTGTACACCTATGACTTCATAATGGATGGAGTTCATTGTCTATTAGTCTTACTGGTATCACGGAAATCGAATTAAAAAAAAAAGAATGATCCACATTTGAAAGTTCATTTAAATCACTAAACATTATAATCTTAACTGTCCACTGCTGAAACGTATTCTAAATTTTAACGGA
The DNA here is from genome assembly GCA_946903255.1 of Schistosoma spindalis. Classification (NCBI taxonomy): domain Eukaryota; kingdom Metazoa; phylum Platyhelminthes; class Trematoda; order Strigeidida; family Schistosomatidae; genus Schistosoma; species Schistosoma spindalis. Next base: position 21,061,646 of record OX336418.1, read on the forward strand.
AGAATATTATTTGATGACCAAGAATATAAATCTCTGATGACATTGAATGATTATGAAACCACATCACAAATTAAATAAAATGAGGAATTATGTCCCGGTGGACATTGACTCAGTGGCTGAATATAATCATGCTGAATTTAATGTGCAGTTTGATCTATGTATCACTACATAATCCCTATTTTTCATTGATCTAATCACTTATCGGTAGTGAATGATGTAAGTTATCCTCAAGTTAGAGCAGATAGTAAGGTTCAACTTGGTAATTGACCACTGACTACGTTATGATATTCCAGTCAGTAGAAAATTAGATACTGGTCAACTAACGTTCGATTTAGATCTCATTATTAGAGAAAAGATAACTTTTTCGAGTTAACTCAAGTTTTTATAGTGCCAGTATGCAATCTACTGCATTATTCCTGTTACTATAATTGTGATAGTATTACTATCAATATAAATGTTTAGACAAGTTATATAACATTGAATAGTGACCATTTGTGGATGGAGAACTTCGCCTGAATGAACTTATTCAAGTAGTTAGTTAATGTATGAAGATGATTGATATTGAGTAGAACTTAGAAGAACCTATTCGGATATTTAGGTAGTCATAGAAAATAAGGTGGTTATATGAACGTTTTTTGAATTATAGTGTAGAGGTATTTGAATTCAGTCTTTAAGAGTTTTGCTGCAAGTACTTAAGAATCATAGAAAATTGAGTGTTACGATATGTAACCGATCGTCATATGTAAAAGTACAACGCTCCTTATATTCTCATTCTGTTCTTTGCTCAGTTATGAACAATGATGTTCAGAATTATTTTAACAAGATCGTTCAGTAACACATACAATATAATTAACTTAGAATGTCACATACCAAATTTAAAATAGGAACTTTTGTCACCAATATGTATAATATAGTCAGCAGTTGAAAACCACAATATACTCAATTACTTGGATCTGTCCTACTGGGGGTATATGTACTCCCGATATCTTGTACACTATCACGGAAAAGTCATCCAGTTCTCAGTGCATTCAAATGGTTCATTAGTTAAAATGAAGACTGGCTTATTAATTGAACCATTTCACTCATTTACAAGGTTACAGTTTTGAAACGTTCTGAAAACGTTGTGTTCGATTTTCAGCCATTAATTAACAGGTTCGAATCCTATCCTGCCCAATTTGATTTCGCTAACCAAGTGACATCAGTACCTTTCACACTTCAATTATAACTCAGAGACAAGTCCATAAATTTCTATCTGGTAATGAGTTAACATTGGTTTGAGTAGCTAATGTAGTTACCTCAGATTATAAAACTCATAGTATCTCTACATAATTAATTTTCATCTTATTGTGACATATTCACCGATCCTTTGAAATTTAAAATGTACTTTTAATTGTATATTAGTAAATACATTACAATTCTTTATTAATCAATAGTATAATCATAGTAATGATGTTAATAATTATTTGCAAAAACATGATTAGACTACTAGTAAAGATATTTGAAAAATATAAATATATTATAGAAACAACTTACTTGGACGTGGTGGAATTTGTAAAGGTTGAGTTAGTCTTATACGCCCTTTTAAATCTAACCATCTACGTTGATCAACAGTAAGTAATGCTGTACCCTATAAAGAAAATTTTCAATAATTCACAGTAGAATAAATTAAATGTTTAGATTAACTGAATATGTTATTTAAAATATCATTGAAATATTTCATTATGAATTAAAATTATTTCAATAATTTGGGAATAATCTGTTATTTCATTAGTTAAAATCACGAGTTAATTGAAGCTAGATCACCATTGAAAACCTGGGAGCACATCCACGATCCCGTTCTCCATCTAGATTTGAACCCAGGACCTATCATTTTCGTGCGCGAGCGCCTAACCATTAGACCACTGAGTCGGCATCTGACGGTTTAATGTTTAACTTCAACCAATCCACGAGTCCCATACTAGGACGAAACAGCCGTCTGATGCTTCTAGGTTTTTCATGGTGGTCTAACTTCAATTGACTCATGATTTCAACTATTGAAATTACTAAAATCTTCACAAAATCCCTTCTGATAATAATCTGTTAGTTATAAATTAAATATAAATTTGTAACGAGTTTTTCAACAGATAGAATTATATGGTCTAAATATGAACCAGGTTTCAGTCTAAACTTAGTTCAACTTTATTTGAACTTCGACATTAAAATTAAAATGATTCATCCCTATTATAATATGAGATCAATTGAACACTTCTCATTTATGATATCATTTAGTGACTAACATGAAAACAATATCTGACTAGTTATCGACTTAGTTTTATATTTAACTAATTGAAATCATGAGTCAATTGAAGCTAGACCACCATGGAAAACTTAGAAGCACTGGACGGCCGTCTCGTCCTAGTATTGGACTCCTCAGCAGTGCGCATCCACGATCCCGACTCGCGAGATTCCAACCCAGGAGTTATATTTAAGTCAACAGAATCTAAACTGGAACATTATCCATAATTCAAGTTTTCTATCGATATCAGTTATTTATCCTTTAGTATATTATATATACTTCACTAGTGGGAATGGATACTTAAATATAGACACGCGCATATATATATATATATATATATATATATATATATATATATATATATATATATATATATATATATATATATACGTATAGTATTGACAAGTCCAACTGTCATAACAAGTTTAAATTAAAATAATTTCGAATGAAAAATACAATATAAAATACAAAAAATTGAAATGATTTGAAACTATTATTGTACGGTATAAAAAATATCAAAAAAATGAAAATTCACTCTCTTTTCCCCTATGTTTTGATTAGGAATCTTTTAGTCTCAATATATTGACAATGAACAATTCTGTCTGATCATTATCAATTGTGTGTTTTTATAAGGAAATGGATGAAGAGAAAAAATTTTTTTTCTTTTTGACAGATTTTTTTGAAATTTTTATTTTAGAGAAAAACTATTTTTTTAAAAAAACAACAACCTACATTAAAATTATATTTGTTATTGTTGATTGAAAACAATATGTGAAATTTAAGCAAAAATGGATAGTGGCTAGCAGTGGAATCTAGTTTGACGCGCGTTTCGTCATGGATAGTTTAAAGTTATACGTTAACACTGTTGAATGCCAACTCACTGGACCAGACGCTGATCATTTGCATACAAGATCGACGGTTTTGGGTCCGATTTCCCCGTGCTGGATCATGGATGCTAACTGATTTGGAGTCCTGTAATAGGACAAAACGGCCGTTCAGTGTCTCTAAGCTATCAATGGTTGTTTATCTTAGACCGGTTTAGGATTTCAACGAAACTAGAATACTGACTGAAATTATGATTCGTTTGGTTCACGGGCTAATTTGGTGTTGTGGCTGTGTTTTTCCATCAACAACCTCCCTCCATAGCTTTTGTGGTCTCTTATGCTGACATCACTTAATGTAGGATTATTTGTGAGCACTTTTTTGTTTTTATATCAATACTGGTCTAATTTGACCTTTTTGTACAAATGATCTTAAAAGATTACCTGTCATATTACTGTTAAAAACTCATCATCCTACTGTAACACAGCTCTGACGAACTTCTTCACATTGTACTATCCGAATTCATTTAGAGGACTGTCTTAAAAATATGTTTATAAATGTGTTTAGATAACTATATGTAAGAATGAAATAGTTTATATGACTCAGTGACCATACTTACAAATATTTATTTGCATTAATTGTAAAGATTAAATTGTAATTCTTATTTCAAACTTGGATTTTCTTTAAGCCTGTATATTATACAAACTGAAGAGAAGTGATAGGTAATTTAAGTAACTTTAGAAGTATGACCAAGGACGCTTATACATGAAGTCCAATTTCACGCTTCCATCATTTGGCCATAAAAATAAAAGCTTCTTGTAGCACAAAGAATATAAAAGTATTAAAAACTTTTTCACAGAATTTTGTGTAGTTAAGTAAACGTTCAAAAAACCGTTATAACTCAGCTTTTGTTATTTAACTGCTGAGCAAAACATGAATGTTCAGTTGATCAGTTTACATTATGACACATTGATTTCAGCTGGTGAATTACTGACAACCAAGTAGCAATGAACTGCTCTTTCATCTCTAGTATAAGACTCCTAATTGATGCATATCAATAGCTGCTTCTTAAATGGAATATATTGTCTTTAGGTAGGAAGTTTAGACTGGTGAAGTCTAATCATATCAGGAATGAGATAGATATCACCGATGGCGATTGATGATCACCGAGCCAAACTACAAATCGACAGAAATTAGATGCATGACCTATTAGATAACAACTCTGCGGTAAAAGAGTGAAACGTTCTCTGTAGCACCTGAGAGTTCTGAGTTTGATTTCCAGTCATTTCGTTTTCATACCACTAAAGTGTTTCATACTGATGCGAAACACATGGATCATTTTTGGACACTATGTTGCCGAAGGTTTTCTTCGAAAGGAAAATTATATATTTATTCGGAAGAAGTTCTGAAGTTGTGTGGAATTGTACTTTTTACGGAACCTCTTTATAATGTTTCAACAATCTTGACTGATTTATCAGCCGTAAATTCTCCTTGATAAATATACTATTAGGGAATGAAAGGGATTTTAACGTCATAATATCAATTTTATCCGGTTCTCCCGGTGAATAGAACAAAGTCAGGCTTAATTGGTAAAATAATGACAAATGACTGGATGATATAAGCTGAAATTACTTAATAAATGTCTTATGCGTTGTCTGTTTGATTATGTTACATAATAGTGTATTGTTTCCGTTAACGTTGTGTAATCTAGTAATACTAACCATGACTTAAATTGTTTGTATTTTAGATAACATTAAAAAGTTACTTTGTCTGGTGTTTCGATTTTGAACATGTTTATGTTTCCTGTTTGGTCTGGAAACAAATTTTTTTTCTATGAAATATTCTGTCAGCTGGTTGAAAACATTAATCTGTGACCTATACGTAAGCCCTCTCACTTGTGAAATTAATATTGTACACATTTAAGCCGGTCACTGAACAAAACTATTTTTGATGTCTAACTATGGTTAGATTATGTGGTATAAGGGAGGAGGAGGTACACTGGAAATGCTTGACATCTTGAAAACAGTTTATTTCCATGGTAAAATACTAAACCAAAATAGCAGAAATCAACATTTACCTTATTTTCACTGTAATTTGCGATAACCACACCTACGAATAATGTTAAACCAATAAGACATCCAATAAAAACGAATAAGTGTATGTAAATAACATGTCGCTATAAAAAAGGGAACAGAGAATAAAAGTAGAAATGTTATTCAAATAGGTTAAAATAAATTAACAGCTCAGTTTGATGTTTATATGAAAAGTTATTGAATGCTAAAGAATACTGTACAACTATTCGACTGAGCTTTAATATTTGTTATCAGTGCAAAACCATGACACTACGCATGACAAGTGGTGACAATTAAATTATACAGTAAGATAGTTAAAGATTAGTAACAATTAATCATTAACCTATTGTTATCTACAGACGTTCTTTGTGCTACATAGTTTTATCATTAAATTGTAAATATCTTTCTAGACAATATTATCAACGTTCACTTCAAAGAAAAATGAGATAATCGAGTTTCTCTACAAATGGATGACAGTTTGACCTACTGATCAGGTATTCAAATGTGTGTTGTCTATGATTATGTAGTTATTGTTTGTATGTTTATTTCGATTGTCTTCTAACTTGACCTGATCTCTAACCTTGATAACAGTGTAAACGACTAAAGTTGGAAAATGTATACTATCAAATTCACAAATCATATACTGAAAGACCTTAAACTTATTATGAGATTTGAAAATAATGGGTTTCGATTGTATGAACGATTGAATACCGCTAATCAGTTTCAAACTAGGACAGAATAATAGTCAATACTTTATGAATAGTTGAGATCATAAGTCAATTGAAGCTAGAACACCATGGAAAACATGGAAGTACTCGAGGGCCGTTTCGTCCTATTGTGGGACTCTTCAGCAGTGAGCATCCTCGTTCTCGCCACTCCCCGTGAGATTCGAACCCAGGACCTATCAGTCTCGTGCGCGAGCACTTAACCACTAGACCACGGAACCGAAACATGAACATAGAACCAGTAGGTTCTGGGTTCGAATCCCGCAAGGCAGGTTCGTGGGTGCGCACTGCTGAGGAGTCCCACAATAGAACGGAACAATCGTACAGTGCTTCTAGGTTTTCCATGGTGGTCTAACTTCAATTAACTCATGATTTCAACTATTGAAATATACTAAAATCTCCACAAAACCCCTTCTGATACTAATGATTTATTATACTCAATACTTTTTCTTGGCTCTATTCATGCATATTAATAATTATTTTCAAATTGAATTCATCTAAACAAATCACCTAATTAGACAATCACAATGTAATTAGTGAATAGAAGAATTCAATTTAATTGAAAGTATGCAAATTCTACCCAATTAATTATGTGTATGTAATCAACAGAAAAGAATGAAATTGTCAAAATAACAAATTACAAAGTAAAGAAGATCAAAATGAAATATACAGTAGATTAATTTTGAATTAAACTGGAATTATATTGTCATATATATAGCGAACGGAAACTTGATGAAGACAACCAACATACCACCTTCATACATATGAAAACCTTACATCAAATACATCATTTTGTCTTTTACAAACTTTATCGTTACTTCATTTCTATTGTTAGTAAAAGTAATCTTTGTTAACATTTCTATTCTTTTCAATTTAATTTTATCAATCTTCTACTTCCAGGCATCCCCTTTCGATTCGTGTTACATACTACTTTTATCTTTCAATATAAGTAGCAAACATCACATAATTTTTTTCGTGTGGTGGTTTTCTTTTGATATTATTGGTATTAGTTAAAGAATTATTGATCAACAGGAACATTGAACAAAAGTACAAATTTAAAAAAATTTCTACTCTTGTGATAAGTTTCAAATCTTGAGATCATAAAGTTAAAATCTAATGAACTAAATTAGTTTACAATATTCAACTGATTATTTATATGGGAACATTTGAAGAAGAAGAAACAAAGTGATGATGAACTATGGTGTGACATATAAGATTTCATTACAATACATCATTAATAAATAAACAGGTTATTTCTTTTGGTAGGCATCAGTGATATTCACGTTAAAATAAATGTTTTTATATGCTACATTACTTTACTTTGCAATGAGAAATATTAAGATGATGGGGAAGATTTGTAGCTCAGGTAGATGATTTTGATGGACGTTTGTTCTCTGAGCTGGATGGTTTGGTCATGGCGTTTTCATCGTTCATCTGAACGACATTTGTCTGAAGGTTGTGCTAAAAAGTATTATCTAATATATATGTAATTTAATTTTAATAGTTGGGTTCATGGATCCACCATGAAAAACTTGGAAGCACTGGACAGCCGTTTCGTCCTACTGTAGAACTCCCCAGCAGTGAGCATCCACGACCCCGCCTCGCGAGATTCCAACCCAGAACCTATCAGTTTCGCGAGCGAGCGTTTAACCTCTAGACCACTGAGCTGGCCGGCATCCAACGGTGTTATTGTTTAACTTCAACTAATCCACAAAATTGAGCGACACATCCATCTTTGTCATCAGTGAGTTACTATCTCACAACAAACCCGGTTGAACTCCACTGGTGATTTATTTGCATATTTAACATTTACACTATACATTGTGATTTCTTACTGCGGATTCAATGTAGAGTTATTTAGTCAGTCATAATCAAAGTAATCTCTAGTTTAAATACTTGTCAACATAATGAGGTTATATGGACAAAATGAATAGGGAATCGGTCTTAATAATAGTAGAGTCAATAACAGGAATAAACACAAGAGTAAAGAAAATGTGTTTTGAAAAGTCAATCTTTTATTCTTCTAAACAAATTTACTTTGGTCTTAGTTGGAACAAAATGGGATTCAAATCCTTCAATCTTCACTGTAAATAATCACTTAAAGAATTATAATGAGGAAATTATTTCAGATGTTGGTGGTACATATCCCACTTGGATATAAGAACATTGCATTAAATAAAATTAAATGACTAGAAAAAAAAATAGAATGCATGCTTCAAACGAATCATCATTTTAATTGAAGTGAATTGTAAGTGAAGAATTCAGGATTTTCTCAGCAACCGATGTATACGAACTTGTAGTTTTACACTGAATAAAGATTAAAGCCGTTGAATACTAGAGCTATAAAACTATTTAATTAATATCCAGTGTTTAGTGACCACGAAGATTCTTCTGTATGTTTATTGTAATACATAATGTAATAATAAACCAAAAATAGATGAAATCATCACCTCAATTCGAGACATATCACTCAGAATCTCCAGTCACTAGTTACGATAATTGTGCAAACTACAGCCAAGTGCTCTACACTTGACAGTACCACTTAGTTTGTCACTCAATAACTTCATAAATTGATATCATGACTTTGATCTCCACTTAGTTTTTTTCCCAATATACTCCTACACCAGTAAACATAGTATCTCGAGGTGAGAGATGGTTGGAATAAATGTAAATGTATTCTGACCATTTCAGTCGATGAAGATTCACAACCTAATTAACCGATTTGCCATATTTTTCTAAAACCCTAATTCTAACATGAGTAGTTTCAAAACACTTAGGGAATGCTTCAAATGCCTTTCCAGTATTTAACGATGTATTATAACAGTGGAGATTAATGTGTTTGATTGAGCTATATCATAAAAAATTATGCAAAAAATATCGAAGTACGAGTGCTGCAACGGTAGATCAAATAAAAAAGGCTGTTGCGTTTTTATCACTTTACAACATCTGCAACATTCAGAAAAGGTTCTATAGTGTAAACATTAATTTAGTATCTTAGGATAAGAGAAAACAAATTAGATCCGTACGTCTACGGAAGAATTTAAACGCATTTATTTTGAATAGTTTTGATAATATTAGCAACATACTATTGTGTTCTCTTTATCCATATGAAGCTAAAGAAGACTAGATAATTTTGGCTTATCAATGATTATTATTAAGATTGATGTATTAAACAGTATGATTTAAATAGATTGTACAATCTACTTAAAAAGTTCTAATGGTTCGAAAACTTTTTTTCTCATTCCATAATAAATTCAAGTCATGGCGTTGGCATTCGCGCGAGACTGAAGGCCCTGGGTTCGAATCCCGCGAGCGGGATCGTGGATGAGCACTGCTGAAGAGTCCCATAATAGAACGAAACGGTCATCCAGTGCTTTCAGGTTTTCAATAATAGTTTAACATCAATCGGTTCATGATCTCAACTAAAAACTTAATAATCTCCACAAGCCCTAAGACATTACATACACATTTTTCAAATGGTTTTTCAAAAAATCATTCACTCACAAAAAAATCTATACAGATTTTTGAAAAAAATAAAGGAAGGACATTATGATACATAGACACAATTTAATCACTTACTGGACCAATACGTTCTTTAATTACATCTCGTATTTCAACCCAACCTTCAAGTGATAAAACTTCAAATAATGCTAATATTGCATTACCAATATTATCAAAATTGAAATTTCTTGGATTAGCCCATACTCTTGGTACAAGTATTTTAATTGATTCACCTTTAACACTTTTCAATTTTGTTGAAGCTAATTCACGCATAAATCGTCCAACACATTTTTCCTAAACATATATGTATTTATATATAAATAAATAAATAAATAAATAATAATACTTTCTCAAAGATAAGTGAAGCATATTACTTTTCTCTGATCTTAAATACATATTTCAAAATTAGATATCGGTTCATAAGATTATAGACTATTATTCTAAGGCCATAGCGATTTTGTTCCTTAGGTTATTGAGATTAGAAGAATCACGATATGATATGTCATACAATTTTCTTAATAAAATTGGATGCCGGCTCAGTGTTCTAGTTGGTTAAGCGCCTGGCGCGAGGCTGATAGGTTCAGGGTTCGAATCCCGCGGGGGGACGGGGTCGTCGATGCGCACTGCTGAGGAGTCCCATACTAGGACGAGATGGCCGTCCAGTGCTTCCAGGCTTTCCATTGTGGTCTAGCTTCAATTGACTCATGATCTCAACTATTGAAATTGCTACAATCTCCACAAAACTAACAAAATACTGTTATGAGCTTTCTAGTTGAAATAAACATTTATCTAGTACTTTTAGATTCACTATGGTTATTTCAATTATATCAACTTATCTGACATAGATTTTAAACAAAAACTTTGAATATGCTTCTCTTTACTACTTCTGACATGAAGATTTAGCTTTTGTATTCAAAAAATTCTTTCAAACTGACTATTCAAACCAATAAAGTCACATAAGTATAGATAATTAGGATTGAATTGATACATTCTAAACAGATCTCTTTTATAATGTATGTAGCATAATCGGTAATTTTCCCTTTCATTTGACTAGTAGATCAGATAACTCATTTTTATCATCATGAGGATGAATCACAAAGTATACATTGATTTATCGTTTTGTGAAATGTTCACAATCCTATGAAGTCAACAATGAGAGCTCTTGCAAATAACTGGATATAATGTACGTAACATCCAACTGAGTCACAAGGAAAGCCCTCGCATAGAATACTCAAGACCAAAGGAAAAGTGGAAGAAAAAAACACATTAGGCCGGAAAATGGAGAGAGACATGCGAAGAACGAACAAAAACTGGATAGAACTAGAAAGGAAATCCGAGGATAGAGTGAGTTGGAGTATGCTGGTCGGAGGCCTTTGCTCCATTGAGAGTAACAGGCGTAGGTAAGTAAGTAATGTACGTAAATTCTTTCTTTTATGAGATAAAGCGTCATAAAATTTTATGTTGATTATACAGGGAAAACTCTAATAGTGTAGTCAAAAAATAATCTGTAATAGTATAGAGAGTTTATGGATATAGCTACATTTTTGTATTTTACATGACGGAGTGACTGGTTCTATAACCATGGAAAACTGGGATTCACTGGACGATTTTATCCTTCTAGTATGTCATTCTACAAAAATGCTCATCAGAGATTGCAGTGGAAAAATTTGAGCACCTAGTGCAATGTATAGAGACCCTATTATTGTAAAGCAATTAATTGTCTCGGTGTATTTGTAAAATATGAAAACAATACAGTAAATATAATATTTGCTCATCTCTTACAAACTCCATCGTTTTTCTATTTCCGTTGCGATTTCAATTGGTTTTCCTTCTTCTTTTTTATCTTTTTGTGTTTTTCTTCTATGGGTAAAAATTCTACTTCCAACACTTCGTACATACTACTTATATCTATCTGTATAAGTAGCACATACCACGCTAAGATTGATTCACGTTGGAAGCATGAACTCGCACAGCTGATGAGTCTTATACTGCAATGAAACGACTGTTCAATCTAATTAAAGCCACTTGATGACGTGGGCTACAATAAGCTTTATTCTGAGAATTAATCATCTAAAAATAATCATTTTATTTAATTTCTCTCAAACACAGCTTATAGATATTGTAACTTTATCACTATTCGATTTTTTTTGCTGGTTAGTTAAAATAATTATAGGTCAGTGTTCAGTAAAGAAAATAAAAAGTGGACACAACCATACCTCGTACCTCTGACTCACTCAACCAGAAAACAGTTAATTACAGAAAATAAGTTTATTATAACAGAGAGTGGAAAAACTAACCCACACTCTTTATATAGGTTCAGAACTCGATTTGATTAGTATCTATTGGCATAAGAGGTCCTTCTTGCTTAAGAGTCCTATTTAGGTCAATACGAGAGTCTAAATTTCTACTAAAACGCTCTGTTCAAAGTTTGAATTCTGCATCAAATCTCTTTTTGTTCAAAATTCGTCAAGTTATTTGCAGTAATCATTATTAATTTTACTGTTAAATCTATACTACTTATCAGTTTAGGGGTTGTGGAAATTGCCAAGTTTTTGACTGAGATCATGAACCGATTGATGTTAGACCACCATTGGAAACATGGAAGCACTGGACGGCCGTTTCGTCCTATAGTGGGGCTCCTCAGCAGCGCTCATCCACGATCCCGCTCGCGGGATTCGAAGTCAGGGCCTTCAGTCTCGCGCCCGAACGCTTAACTGACTGGACCATTGAGCCGGCATCCCACAGTGTTAATGTCTAACCTCAACCAATCCACGAAGTGAGATTAGATTCAGGGTATTAAGGAATGATGGTAAATCAGTCGATGACGATTTACAACCTCATTGACTGAGTTGGTCAAGCCACGCGTTACGTATGGATGAACGCCGATTACCGCGACGCACAATGCTGACTAGTGTTGGAGACGGTTGGAAGAAAGTTAGGGGTGGCCAAACCAAAACGTGGCATCAATTCTTGAAATTTCTAACTTCTGGTCTGAACCATATTGGTAGATGCAGACTACGTGGTTGGGTTCGGCGTGACTATCTTAACCAGCGTGTTTAAAGTTTATGTTATAACCTGTTTTAGTTGCTTGTCACCAATCATAGTTTTCGTCATGCCAACCAAAACATATTTTGGGAACGTATTTAGTCACGTGAAAGAAGGTCGTATTGATGCAATTAGAAATGAAAATATGTGCATATCATAGTCACAAGTAATTCAAATCCAGAATAATAGGGACGAATAAGCTGATGGTAAGAATGGAATAATATAACGTATAACAAAGACTTATAGATCAAAAGAAAGCTTCGAGATAGGGAAATAGAAAAATGGAACAAACAAAGAGTTTACTAATTATAAAATTAAGTATAAACAATAATCCTTCATATGATGGTCTCAAAAGTTATACTTCCGTACTATTCTCTCAATTAAATCAGTCTTTTACTTCACATGTTCATCTGAGGATTCGACTCTAACTGGTTACGAAACCATTGTTTTTTGCGTCGGTCCAAGTCGGCATACCAAATTAATAGAAGCAGTTATTTTAATGGTGGTATCACAAATATATATATATATATATATATATATATATGCACTGGTGAGGAGTCCCACAACAGGACGAAACGGCCGTCCAGTGCTTCCAGGTTTTCCATGGTAGTCTAGCTTTAATTGATTCATGATAATAACAATTGAAATAATAATATTGACTGTATACTAACTAATTTACGGCTTACTTTACTCACGATATTTCTATCATTACATATAGCTAAACGTCCACCGAATAAATGTACACCATATACAGCAAATATAAACATGAATACAACTAATAGAACAGAAACCTACAAAAAAGAAATAACGATAATAATAATAATATTTTCTTTGAAAAAAAGTTTTTTAGATCTTAAAATTTAAAACAATTAGTCCCTTTGATAAAAACAATGTGATAACCACTCTGGATAATAAATCAGTATTACCAGGGTAGGTGAAGTGTAAGAATAAATTGTTTCTTAGATCACATAGTAAGGGGTTTCAGTTTCCGTATAGCCAAGGTTTCAATAAACCTTAGTATACGTCTTTGAAGGCTTTTATACAACACTATAAATGCTGACTTAATGTCGACCTTATGACCAGTCTCAATCCAATGTTTCACAATGGAGGATGATATTTGTCTATCATATAAAAATGTCTTAACAAGTACATGTGTGTGAAAAGATTGTTCGATAAACTTTGTCTTCACATTGTATTATCGATATCTTAAAATAACAAAGGAGATTGTATAGAAAATTTTAACATTAAATTATCAGATAATTTTGTATGATTTAATTAGTATAGACAAATATTTAATGAGAACATATCTTAATTTTAATGGTTGTGATCATGAGTCAATCGAAGCTAGACCACCATGGAAAACCTGGAAGCACTGCATGGCCGTTTCATCCTAGTGTGGGAATTCTCAGCAGTGCGCATCCATGACCATGCCTCTACTAATCTACGAAATCGAGCGACACATCCATCATTGTCATGAGTGAGTTACTATCTCACAACAGATCCGGTTGAACTCCACTGGTCACTGCCTAATGTCAAATATTTGTTGTCAGCTAATATTATTTACACTTATTACAGACATGATAAAATGACGTGTGAATTGATAGTCAAAATTATATATTTCTGTGTAATCCAGGAGTAACACTGTAGTGAACGAATACTTAAATGGGGAAGATTAATTTATTGTTTAATATAAAATTACAAAATGTCTTCGTAAAATACCAAAACTAAATATGAGATACTTTTATGCAATTAATTCCCTTTATTAATTTAAATAAAGCCAAAACGAATATGGATGCAGAATATTATGAATTCATTATATTTTGTTGTTTCTCATCAGTTGCTTACAACCAAATCTGTGCTAGGATTTTACATTGAGGTAAGATATAGGGTGGGGCAATCGACATAAGTGAATGTAGAGAATCGGAATGATAAAGGTTATCAATAATAACTATATATATCTGTGTGCAAGAACAGATCGGAGGTCATTTGGTGTTGGAATCAAGAAACACTGAGGTGTGAGTGATATAATAACTGAGTGAATTTCAGAGACAGATATGACCAATTGTGGGATAATTATAGAAGTAATGAAGGGTTTGCACAAGATTCATGGGATTAAAAAAACCCTGGTAAGATGGGTTACATAATGATTGAACAAGATTTGAAGAGTTCACATAATATAAGAGAACTGAGTGAAAATGTATGACTGAAGAGGTGGTTGAAATGTTAATAAAATAAGAATTCGGTGATGGAAGAGCAATATAACAAACTGAACATTAACAAAATAAAACTAATGACCAAAAAATTGAATCACCAAGGTAGTAATAGGTTTATTACTGTTTCTTTTAGAATGTATAACCTATGTCAGTTGTTCTATACTATATCTTACCTCAATGTAAAATTTTAATACATATTTGGTTGTAAGCAGCTGATAAAAAACCATAAAATAGAATAAATTCATATTATCTGCACCTATGTTCGTTCTGGCTTTATTTAAATTAAATACTTTATTCGCATATCTTCCATCATTTATCATTTATATGCTTCATAATTCTTTCATTTCTGTTATTATTACAATTAATCGCTGTTTACATGTCTAGTCTCTTCAATTTGATCTTCTGGACCTTCTGCTGGCAAGTATACCATTTCTGATAGGTGTTACATACTACTTATGTCGACAGACATCATGAATTAAACTTATATGAAGACTTATTAAATTCAAGCTAGATATGTACTTCATCAGAAAAATAAATGACCGCTTTTTATTCATTTATCTCGTGAGCTGATAGAACATATTGTCAAGATTTGTAATAAAAGTAGATATGAAGGATGGGAATTATATTAGTTCATTAATTTTTAAGAAACTTACATGTCCCATCTAATGCACTTGAACGCAAAATATTATTTCAGGGTTTTAATTAACTTTTATACCAATATTCAGATTATAAACATTTGTTCTTTTAAATGAACTCAGAGAACACAATTAATTCATAGATACTAACCCAGGTAGTATATAATGTCATCTACTCCATACTAATGAGGAATCTCGGATCAAGATGAAACACTTAACTTTCCATAAGCAAGTGAAATAAGGTGATTTTTTGATGATAAATACTATAACGGCCACTCACTAACATTGGCGACGACTGCCACATTTTCGACCTGGTTGGATTCCACCTGTCATGACTTCTAACTATAACTTCGGGGAACCCATTGTATTGGCTGTGCTTCGTTAACTAGTCACCATCGTAACCGTTATCATATAATCCTCAACGGCGTTTGAAATCAGAAGCAGCAACTACAGTTTATTAGCAGATAGCTCAGACCACGAAGCGGAGAGGTGAATGAGTCAGTCAGCGAGTCGAGTGAATAGTATTAAATAAGTATATATATATATATATATATATATATAGGGAAATGAATGGATCATCGAATCAATTAAACAGTTAATAGTAAAGCTAGCGGAATGAATATATGCGTAGGTGGTAAGCAATGCTCAAGCATACATGTTCATTCATTTGCAACAACAATAAAGGTACAATGATAAAGCTAAGTTGTTATTGTACGAATGACTCTGACCGTTAAATAACCTAACAAAAGAGCTTAACTAAATTAAATGTGAATAAACTCAATTGCACCTGAGTTGCTATACCATGTTGAAGTTAGTCATTAATGGAATTACAAATACATCCTGCTTTTCACCGACACTTTAACTGATATTTATCGGTGATAAAAGCAACCATCAAACAATCATTATATATTTTACACTTGAACCTTTTGATGTAACTTCCAGGGTCCGATATAACAATGAATAAGATAGTTACTGAAGATAATATGTTCAAATTTATATATTTCATTGAATAGATAGATTCCTAATCAATACGTTACTTTATATTTACAGTTATGATATCTCCTCAAGTGAACAGTTATAATAGTTATCTTTCACATACAGTACAACTTTATATTGAGAAGAAACTTGAATAAAATTGTTGTGTAAAGTCAGTTTAGTAATCTTCATTAAAAAGAAATCTGACCACTTTGATTTGACTTAATACATTCAACTGCAACTTACCATAAGAATTTCTCTGAATCCTCGAACAAGTTCATAAACAACTCGACGCATTTGTGGAACTAAACAAAATATTCTTAATGGTCGAAGACATCTTAATACCATAAGTAAATGACCAGCAGATCCTGGACCAATCACGTCAACACGTAACATATAACTGACAAAAATCAAACTGATCTATTTGTCATTGATCAAAAACAAAATTAGAAAATAAATAACATAATTAGAGAAATAAAAACAAACTGTAATAGTAAACAACTTTTATAAAATATGAAAATCATACATTTAATACATCAGTTACACATCTTTGAATTGTCCTTTACATATCCTATTATTCTTCTAATTCTGTTATTTCGATTACTCTCCGATTTCTTTTCTCCTCTTTCTATGTTTCTCTTCTGTTCGTAAATATTCTACTTCTCATACCTGATATATACTACTTATATCTATCCTCATAAGTGGTATACATCATACTACTATTGTTGTATATATACACACACACAACTACAACTAGTTGTGAAGAATTGTATACATCAAGTCAAATAATTAGGTCAGATAATTATTTACTGTACTCATTCGTCATTAAGATGATTATCTGATATTTTCTTTTAATAAAAAACCCTATTGATTATACAGTTGACTTCTTCATACAGTGATTAAATAGTTAACACTAACAACTATTACAGATAGGAAACAAAAACTATGGATACATAAATAAATTGATAAAAAATAAATAAATTAATGAATGGAAGGAAACTTTTTCTTTTTGTAAACAAAAACTTAGAACTAGAAGAAATCTAATTAAAAAAGTTGTTGTTATGGTAGATAACTGTTTGATTCTAGTGTGAGAATTGTTAATAGTTTGTATCCATGACCTCAAGAAAGTAAGAATCTAGAATCTTCAAGACTCGTGGTGAATGAAGTAATTCAAAAATTAGATTTAATAACAAAAAGTCAATTTCAAATAGTTGTTTGTTTGTGAATGTCATTCCAGATAGAAGTTGGGCAGTGTAATAAACATTTGTATATGGTATTCATCAGGGTTTGAATTCAGTTGGTGCAACACTGTATACCAGTGATACCAGACAGTTTATGTGCCCTAGAATGAATGTTTAAAAAAATGGTCAATGAGTGTAATCTCA
Organism: Schistosoma spindalis; assembly: GCA_946903255.1. NCBI lineage: Eukaryota > Metazoa > Platyhelminthes > Trematoda > Strigeidida > Schistosomatidae > Schistosoma > Schistosoma spindalis. The sequence goes on from OX336418.1 coordinate 21,079,294, forward strand.
GGATTAAAACTCACAACCTCCAAGTTTCAAATACCTCCAATTAACTAATATGATTACCAAACCTACCCAATAGAATAAATATTTGTTGTAAACTTCTTCCTTGATGTATTTATTTTAAGTGGTTGATTCAACCTTATGAAACAAACTAAAAGCCTTATACTTTTAAAATATTGAAAACGTAAATAACGTTGTGTTTCGTCTTATTATTCAAAGATATTGGTACGTCTCAAAAAGTAGTTGACATAGGATGCATTCTATGAATGCATAAACAATTGACAAACAGGACTTACAACTAATCATCATTTTACGTGTATATACTATTTGATTTTAACAAGTGGTTTCAATACACTCAATAAATATTGTAGGTTTTATGTTGTGATTGGTGTAAATGTGTCACTAGTTTAAACATCCCCATAGAATATTCTTCATTTTTGTAAATGAATCACTTAGTCTGTGGATTTGTTTTCGCGTCTGGAAATTGGTTAAAGTTAGAAATTAACACCGTTGAATGCCTGCGGGACCGGGTTGGAGTCCCGTGAAGCAAGATTGTTGATGCTAAGGAGTCCCATACTTGAACGAAACTGTCATCGAGTGCTCCTAGGTTTTCCATGATGGTCTAGCTTTAATTGACTCATGAATTCGCTTATTAGATTTTTTTAGCATTGATCTAATTACAATTGCATTTTAATACATTAAAAGTTCTCTGTTTCATTATGCACATTACTTTGTGAGGATATTTTGTAAGTCGAAAAGTAAACTCAAGTTATTTGAAACAGATTATTCTATAAGCAAAAATGGTTAGTGGCTAGCAGTGGAATGAAGGACGCGTGTTTCGTCTTATTTCGGACTCATCAGCTAGTTTTACCCGCATACCAGAATCAATGTTTACTACGGGAGTGAAACTCACGTTCTGAATTTCACTGATAGCCACCATCCATCTTCACTTATAATGCTTGTGAATTAAGGTAGTATCGAGACAATCCGCACAGAATGAACATATACCACTAAAATATTTAATGGTTATATTTTAACTACTATTATTTACCTAGTAATATGATGACAGTACCTTTAAAAAATGTTTGAATAGTTGAAGAGAAGTGAAATAGTACACTGTGTTAAATCTTCTTGCTCACATAATGTATACAATAATAATCACTTACTATATAAATAAATAAATCTAAGAATCCACCAAAATCTTTTAAGAGTGCATTAGGCGTAAATATTAGTCCATTCGCAAAAATTTTCAAGGTCATTTCTAATGTCATGACAACGAAAAAAATATATTCACATATCTGTAAAAGAAAACAAATAATCCAGAGAAATAAATAAAACTATTGAATAATACATACATAAATCTCATCTTTTGTGATGATCTTTTTCAACCTTAACTTCAGTTCATTATAAACTGACATCAGTTGGAAAGAGAGAGAGAGAGAGAGAGAAAAAACACTTTGAAATGAGAGTGAACTGTTTTGAAATATAAATTAAGAACGAATCATTTTTCCAGACTTAACAATTTAACATATTTTCACCAACCGACATTAATTCATTATGAAACTTGCCTTTTGGTCCATCATAATTAATATTTTAGTTATATCATGGTCTTTGATAATATTGATGATTAAAAGGTAATAAATAAAATAATTAGATAAACTTATTAGTAATAACTTTAGACACAAATAATGTATGTTAGCATTGTATCACCAGTTTTGTTACTTAGACTTTTCTGTCAAAAAATATATTTAGTCTATTCTATCAAGCGTTGAAAAGCTAATCCGTGACTACCTATCTGAACTTTGGGTATTTATACTAGAGGTTCAAGTTCGTGGTAATTCATAAGACCAGTTGATCAAGTAAGAAATGTACTGGTTAAGTTAGTAGATATGTTATTAACTGTCAGTATGGAGTTGTGAAAATTACTGCGTTTTAATAAAAGCGTGGACTGACCTAAATTGGACAACTATTAGAGATCTAAGAGGACTAGACGGCGGATACGTTCTAGTTTGAGCTACTCAGTATAATGGCGCATGCATAACCTCACCACAGAAAATCAAACTCGGGACCCACGTCTAAACCACTGAGCCGAGATCCATTTGTATACAAGCCTAACTTAAGTTAGTCCACAATAATGCTTGACCATATTTCATTGTTTCGGCGAATATCATTCACAAGCCCAATCTATTTAAACTGAGGAGTCTCATACTAGGACGTAACAGCTGTCCAGTGCTGCCAGGTATTTAATGGTAGTCTAACTTAAATCAGTTCATGATCTCAGTATTGTCAACTGTCCAAGTAGAAACACAGTGATATTAATAGCAGTAATATAAATGATATTACAAATGACTTACTTGAACTTCTGGTGTATTCATTAATCTAAAATGTGGTGTTTCTAAAGACATTGATGCACATGATAAAGTTGTTACAAATATAGCTATCCAATCCAAATATGTAACTAATCCAAGAAATTTACTAAAAGAAATTACATAGAATAAGGAAGTTGGAAGGTAAAGTTGCTTTTAAGTTATATTATTTGAAAACGATATGCCATCAACATTATCAGCTCAAAAGTTGCATGATTTTTAATTCAAGCAATAGATGAAATTTCATGTTTACAGATGGCCTTTAACTACACAATATTAATTGGATTGTATTATGATGCTTACTTACTTCACTTACTCTATGAGTGACGTGTATACATGAGTCATAATACAAGTAAGAACAACTAGACAAGTTGCATTGCATCGAGCGATTCACATTTTTAATTTTTATAAATTATGTAATCTTTGGTGGTAATTGGCAGGAAATCCTGGTCGACCTAGACTTTTCTCTAGGTTCTCATAGAAAGCCAATGGATTTTGATGCTCCTCATGAGATTCCAAACCACTTCACATGTTGTCAAAGTCTAATCTTCCAATCAAAAATAGAGCTCAAAAATGTCGCAAATACTTTGTTTAAAAAAAATCAATTAACAGTCCAGAAAGTTATTATGCTATCAGTACATCACTTCGATCTAACCGACTTCTATAACAAGACAGTGTGAAAATAACATGTACTTTATACGAGTTAGACGATTCATTTTATGGAGATTGTCATATTTGAATACAGTTTACATCACTATTTGACATTTCGCAGATAACCTATGTAAACCTGCTCACACTATATGACTGCTTCGTTCCACAATGAGACTTCATAGTTATGTGTTCAAAACGATCTAGTTAGTGATCAAATACAAGAATATCAGGTCATGTAACTAGTTAATTAGGATCTATCAATTTACATTTGAAACCGAGTATCTATTCACAAAACTATAAAGGACTTCTTTTAATGATGAAAATTTCATCAAAAAGAGTTTTAGAAAAAAATAAGTCAATTTAATTAAATAACAATAACTTACTGTATAAAGTTCCCATTATCTGTTGAATCCATTGAATCGTGTGCTTTATGTCTTGCTTCAACAAGAACTAAACAAAATCTTCTAAAACGATTTTCACGTCCAAGAACAAATAATGGTCGATCAAAAAATGGATGATTTTCTCTAAGTTCAACTTCTTGTTGTGTTCTATATAAATTATTAATAGAAAATATTTTAATCAACATTGAAATCATTGTTATGCATAAAGTAAGAAATATAATCTTATTTTATAGATTTAATACATTAAAACAATCAAATGATAAAATATTCAATTTTGCTTATCGTCATCACCCTTCCTCTTTCCCCTTGGTGACCGACTGGATCATGAAGACGTCAACATTTGGAGGGGAAGCATGGGATACACTCGACAGTTTGGATGCAGCTAGACGATTTAGACTTCATAGATGATCTAGATCTTCCATCGCACACACAACAACAATTTCAGGAGAAGACGACCAGTGTAACAGCAGCCTCAGAAACAGTAGGTCTCAACATACACAAAGGGAAAAGCAAGATTCTCCGATACAACAAAACATGCACCAATCAATTCACACTTGACGGAGAAGCTTTCGAACATGTAAAAACATTTACATATCTGGGCAGCAGCATCATTAATGAGCACGGTGGAAATGATACAAATGTGAAGGCGCGGATCGGCAAAACAAGAGCAGCATATTTACAACTGAAGAATATCTGGAACTCAACACAACTGTCTGTCAGCCATCACCAAAGTCAGAATTTTCAATACAAATGTCAACACAGTTCTACTGTATGAGGCGGAAACTTGGCGAACCGCGGAAGCCATCATCCAGACGATACAGGTGTTTATTAACAGTTGCCTATGCAAAATACTTCGGATCCGTTGTCCAGACACTATCAGTAACAACCTACTATGGGAGAGAACAAACCAGATCCTAGAGGAGGAAGAAGTCAGTAAGAAGCACTAGAAGTGGATAGGATACATATTGATGAAATCACAGAACTGCGTCACAAGGCAAGTCCTCACATGGGATCCTCAAGGCCAGAGGAGGAGAGGAAGAATAAAGAACACATTACACCGAGAAATGGAGACGGACATGAGAAGAATGAACAACAATTATATAGAACAAGAAAAGAAGGCTTAGAATGGAGTGTGTTGGAGAATTCTGGCCGGCGGCCTATGCTCGATTGTGAGTAACAGGTGTAAGTAAGTAAGTAACTGCTTTTGATAGTTGTATGTAATAGATTAATCTTTTTGTTTTGTCAACGCCTATGTCTATCTTAATATACCTTTACGGACTTATTTCAGTGAGTTGAACAATCCACTTATCGTAACTGCTTTCAAATGAACAAAAGGATTATTTGATGTTAATATTATCTTAGTTTTATTATGAACATTGATAATTAACTTAGTAAATTAATGTCAGACAACTAACTTGACGATGTTAATTTATGTCAATCTTGTTTTTAAAACTTTAGTGAAAATTCACATTACGAGTTTAATTTTTGATATGATTCTTCACTGACACTATTCACTATACAAGAACTACTTATGTAAAAAATAACTGGTCAGCTATGAGAATGTCTGAACAATTCACTTCTTTGAACTAAAACAACCCGAACTAAACATTGATAGGTTAAATCTCATCAAGAAGAAATGAATATCTTGTATTTTTTTATTTGATTAAAAACTGAAGCTAGTTAGAATAAGAAATTGTCACCCTCTTAGATCATTACTAAATACAGAAATGAAAGCAAGAACAAAGATTCCAGTAAAATAGCATGAATTCATTTTATTTCGTTTGGTTCTCGTCAGTTGTTTACAAACTTTGATATATAAAACTCATTTTATAATTACAACTCTTAAATATCACAGGTTGTAAGCAGCTGACGAGAATCAAACTAAATAAAATGAATTCGCGCTATTCTATTATAATCTTTGTTCTTGTTCTCTTTAAAATGATAGTGGGAACTATGTGTATGAAATATGGGAATGGATGAACAGAAGTTTCAGTGACCATAATTCACTAACTTGGAATCCAAGGAATAAGTAAGAGCGGTACTGTACACAGAAATCAATCTAGAATAACAAAAGTACCACCCTTTAACTGTGAGATTATTTATAAGACGGCCTACTGAACATACAACAATAGTCTAAGACCAACAAAAAGAATAAATAAGCAACAGTCAACAGTGGAATCAAGCAGTTGAATTATTGCATTTTTACGACTTTCCAAAGAATTTAAAATTAAGAAGTGTAATAGCTCTAAACAGTACAGTAGTTCGGTGTTTAATGGATACCAGGAATATAACTGATATTTCTGAATTCTTCAAAATTCTCAGCAAACAAAATAATTCATCTTCTCTTCAGTTTACCGAAGTGATATCATTAAAAAAACTTCAAACTAGGTTTATATGCCCAGAAAAACAGACAGTACTCAGCTTCATCATTGCCTTGATAAATTTTGATTAAAATCTATTATTATTATTATTATTATCATAAGGGGTTTCGTGGAGATTGTAGTAATATCGATAGTACTGATCATGAGTCAATTAAAGCTAGTGGAGTTCAACCGGGTCTTTTGTGAGATAGTAACTCACTCATGACAACGATAGATGTGTCTCTCAATTTCGTGGATTAATTGAAGTTATACATTAACACCGTTGGATGCTGGCCAGTTCATTGGTCTAGTGGTTAGGCGCTCGCACGTGAGACTGGTAGGTCCTTGATTTAAATCTTGCGAGGCAGGGTCGTGGATGAGCACTGTTGAGAAGTCTCACATTAGGACGAAACGGCCATGCAGTGCTTCTAGGTTTTCCATGGTGGTCTAGCTTGAGTTGACTCATGATCTCAACTATTGAAATTATTATTTTTTTTATTTATTAACACAATCCATCTTATCAGTTTCCGGACTTCATTTAATTACTGTCTCATCTCCCTGTTTTTGAATTCAGCTTCACATAACCTCTCATTTGTTTTTCATATATATATATATATGGTTATAATCTATAATCTTTGTAATTCTAATTCTCTTAGTCATCATTGTCGATTCCTTCATATATTATTATATCTCAATATTACACGTTAGTAACAAACAGTTGCAATCAGCTGATGAGGAACTACAAAATAAAACGAATTCATGCTATTCTACCTCAATCGCTCTCTTGACTTTATTTAAATTCTTAAAAGAAAACAACAGTATGAAAACTTTTCACGTTTGGTCTGAAAAAAATATCAAATATTTGAATTATGTTACCGTTCAGGTTATCAGCAAAAGATACAAACAGTGGTTTACGTTTCTATTTTTAATCAGTTCGCAACATTAAACAACCTTGATCATCTCCACTAATAATGAACACAGAAGATTAATCTGGAGAGAAAACTGAGAGAGTTCTAGTAGGAAACTATGGTCAGCAGAGTTTAAGCACATTAAGCGTAAAACAGGCAACATAAAATATTCAACATATGTATAAAATAATTGTTTTGTAGTAATGTGGAATGATAAGTGTTATCTGCCAACTATTTTACATTGAAGAAATATCATAAAACATTAGAAGTATGACTAACATAGTATCAAATGAATTTGATGGAGTTTTGTATCATGAAGTAGGTGAGTTAACTGTGAAGCTTCCATTGTCCTGTAGGGGCTGGCATTGTGCCAAGCCCATATAGATTGCGTCAGCTTCTGGACGGACCAATCTATTCATTCTTCTCAAGCCACATTTTTACCTTGTCACTTATTAGCTCATTAATCCTGACTGTTTTTACATGATCGTATGTGTGTTAATTACTTACCCTATTCATTATATGCATGTAAATTGTTTTTCTTTGATTATAAATATCGAGTCACCTTGGTTAAATCTAGTTGGATCACTCTCCTTCTCCACTAAGCGTCATTTTGTTTCGCATTGCTCCCTCCTCTTCACTTCCTTCGCTTCGTTTCATTGAATGCTTGTCCAAACCAATGAGTGTACGAAATATACGTATTCAAAATCCATTTTCGTGTTTGACTTATTTAATTCCATTATTTACTAACGCGATTCAAGTCGATAATTATATGCGAGGATTGGCACCATGTATATTGCTATAACATTATCATACAATATAACGAGTCAGATATCGGGCCATTAAAGTTTATCTGAACAGCACCAACGACACAAGCTTCATACAAAAGAAGACTTTTATCTCAAGTCTTTTGCTGAAGATATTGTCCAAGCGAATATTAGAAGCTTCATGATTAAACCTGTTAGTTCAGAATACACAGGCTCAACCAAAATCATTCATTTGAACTACAAATCTTCTCTACCATTTGTACTTTAAATTCTTATTTATCATTAAATTAATACCAGGAGTTATTCAGTTAATAGCCAATAAAACAGTAAGATGCAAAATACTGTTCCGCTTATATGATTATCTTACCTTTTAAGTTCTGCAAGTTGAGCTTTTTGTTGCAATAGTTTGATATCGTCATGACTTGTTCTATTACCAGTTGTTGCTTGTGATTCACCATTACGATCTGGTCTTACTGAGGGATTTCCTCCTCTAACTTCTCCATTAGCCCGAAATGATTTATGTGTCCCCATTGGATTTCCAACTCTGTTTCTTGTGCTTCTACATTATATAAACATGGGGTAGTATTACAGTGAACAAAAAGTATTAGTTTATATCATAAATTTGTAAATGGATGAAATCAATGGTTTGGTTTAACTGACATTCTGAAATATCTTTTTGTTATAATCCTGTGTCTACTTAAAGAATAATAAGTAGCTTCAAGACATATTTTACGACATCTTAAATGGTAAAATATGTTTACGAAACCATGATTTTAAATACACATATAGTCTATAAATCATTACTGATGATTCATAGTTAAAAATAAATAGTTGGATAGTTTTATGATAAGGTAAAATAAGCCTGCCGAGCAATGAGAAGTACACAGTACTAGACCGTTATTCAATCCTGATTCTGAATACATCAACTTCAAACAAAGAGAATTTGATACCTTTCAACTGTCATCTTTGAATAGTATAAATTGCATACTCTCACCAGAAAAAAAGATTATTACTTTGAATTTATTTCGGTTTATTGTTATATAAAATTTCATGTCCATTAGATCGTTTGTCGAGTGATAGGGAGTTGAATTAAATGGACAGAATTCAACAATTAAAAGATTTTAGGTATAGACAGTATAAAAGGTACTGATATTTCTTTTTAATATCACAGGAAAGCAACATTAATCAATATCCACTGAAGTGAACATATCTGTAATGTAATATTACCAAGTTAAATCTTTGATCATTGATTTACCACCGACTTGAAGAAGACCTCTATAGGATTTTAAAACATTGACCAAGTGATTCACAAAGAAACAGTTTCACAATCTGAACATTTAAATGTCTTAAAATAGGAGAATTGGCTACGTAAAGTTTTCAAACTATTATTTACCTTTTTGATGATTAATGGATCTACCTCCCTAATAAACTAATGATTGAGAGAATTTCGAATATTCAAGAGGAAACATTCGTTGAGAAAACAATTGTTATTAATCATTGTCAATAAAGGATTTATAATAATTTGACAGTATATTTATTACTAAATGATAGAAGTTTAAGAAGCATTCAGAACCAAACAGCACTGAAATGACTTTTTTAAATTATAGTTTAAAAGGTCTAAACACTGAGAATTCATGGAACTTTTAAGTGGCACAATGAAAACGATATGATTTAAACTAGTGAATATGAATTTGATCTCATAAACTTCTCATCTTTGGTGTGATAAATCTTCTAGTTGGACTCTTGATTCGGTTCCATAAGCTATTCTATAACACCAGGCTGAATCTACACGGCAACTTAAACACTAGAAAAAGGCGCGAAATATGGAAAGTATGCTTTACTCCAAGATAAGTTTATATACAGAAAATCTAGGGTATTTATGACACTTTAGATGGCCTTGGGCTTTTGGAAAGTTTGGGGACGTTTCTAACCATATTAGCAGGATAGGTAATCAACCAATTAGAAATGTGACACGAGACTTTTCACTTTCTAGATGTTTCTGAGATACTTCCACTCAATACTGATCGGATAAAATGTTTCCGAGCGTTTTCAGAGCCTTTTTGGGCTTAACCACAGAGTTTATTTATTAAAGTCTTGATTTGGGTTTTTTTCATTTATTGTCAGTTTGGTTTTACGCAACGCTGCAAATGAATGTTTAGATGGTACTAGATTAACCAAAATAAACATTAAAATTGCATAGACAGTAGAAATTAGATATTCAACTTTTCTAACACTTGTATTCAAAATAAAGCTTTAATTAACAGGTTAGTTGAAAAGAAAATATCTCAGCTTAAAAATGATTAACTACTTAACAGAATAGTATTCTTATCAGAAGGGGATTTTGTGGAAATTTTAGTAATTCTATGGTTGAATTCGTGAGTCATTTGAAGTTAGACCATCATGAAAAACCTGGAAGCACTGGATGACCCGTTCGTCCTATTACGGGACTCCTCAGCAGTACGTATCCACGGTCCCGCCCCTTGAGAGTCAAACCTAGGACCTATTAGTCTCGCGTGCGAGCGTTTAACCACTAGACTACTGAGCTGGTTGGCATCCAACGGTGTTAATGTCTAACTTTAACCAATACAGGAAATCGCTCCATCGTCAGCGATTGTTATTATCTCACAACAGACACGGGTGAACTCCACTGATCACTGCTTCTCATCTGAACTTTAAGAAATACCTCTTGAAGCCAGTCAATATTGAGTATATGTTGATTAATATCAAAAAGGGGTTTTGTGGAGATTTTAGCAATTTTATAGTTGAATTCATACTAGGACGAAGCGGCAATCCAGTGCTCCCAGGATTTTCATGGTGGTCTAGCTTCAATTGACTCATGAATTCAACTATAAAAAAGGACTTGAGCACTTCAAAAATATTTACAGTAATATAAAGTTTAAAACCTAAAGTTTTCTATGTAAATTATGCAGTTGAATACAGATGTTTATTACCCACGATTACATAATCTGTATTGTTTTTAAATAAAATATCATTCATAAGATAAATGTTTTTGTGGATAGATGTCTCTGTGTTAGTGATTATATTTTTATTCATAAACACATTAAACTATTTCATGGGATAAATATAAATGAAAATAAATTTGAACTGTCAATACTCTTAAATTTACCTTCTTTCTAATCGAATCTGATGTTGGGTTGATAATAAGGATCTATTTCCAATGTTTGAAGTTTTTTCAATTGTCAGTAAGCGTGTTTTATTCGATTCACTTCAGAAATGAGAAAAACAAATTAATAGAGTGAAATATTATTATTTAAAATGAGAATAGCATTCAGTGTTAAGTAATGATTATTTGCACCCCCAAATGCTCTGGTACGGCCGAGAGTGGGAATTCATCTCTCACTCTCGAAATGCTCTCACATAGCCACGTGCATACAAGTACTGCCAGGGAAATCCTACTCATTGCTTTCTCGCGGCATTAATGTTGTTTACGAAGTTAAGAGGGCGAAAAGTGAATGTTCAGCGCTTTAACAGGGTTGGTGGATATGGAGGATCCATCTAGGGGAGTTGGAAAACTCTGATTGTAAACCAATGGTGTACATGAGCACCAGAATCCTAAGTAAACAAATGGAGTATGAACCAATTATTGGTCACCGGCTACCATGGGACTGCATATCCATCGCCTTGTGGATTAGAGCTTTAGGTCGAAGGCCCAGGGTGTGGCCTTCTAAGAAAACCAACTGCTTCGCTTTGGGCACTCAGGTAGTATCCTAGCCCTCACACAAATTGAATGATTTATGTAGCGCATATCTATTTGGTGCCTTCTTGTACTTATATTTTTGTGTTTAAATAAATAAATAAAATAAATCATTACTTGTAAAAAATAAATACATCATTTTTGCAAAATAATGTTTTCAAACTGTTCTTGGAGAACTGACAGGATTTGTAATATAACACAATTGTACAACCGAATGAGAAAACTCTTAGCTTTAATGAATTTACAGAAACACTAAGAAATATGTGGACATACTACTCTAGATTAGTCCGTAATATGCATTATGGTGAATGTTTTTGTACTCTTTCCTAATTAAATCTTATCTTTTCCTATTTAGTTCATGAATATGAATCGTAAATTTTCAATGACTTGAGAAAGAGCAACTCAAATCTACAATTAAACTGCAAATTATGGTTCTGACTAACGAAATAGAAATTTATTTTAACCTTATTCTTCAGTGTTAGAGGTAATAATGCCTCATAACTGTTTAAACATTTTTTGGTAATGTCTAGATATGAAAAAAAAAAGATTTAAAGCGAATGATTTTATAGAAAAGAATCGAGACAAATGTAAGAATCTACTAATTATTTGTAGTGCGTTTTCCAAATTAAGGTACTCTGAGCTGTGAGGCCACATGTAAATGTTAGTCGATTGTAAAATGGTGATTAAATGTAGTTGACAGGAAATCATGAATCTATGTTTCATGTTACTTGGCACTTATCATTAATGTGTACTTGTACCATTGAAGAAATCGATGCACCCTGGTGGCTTACAGTCAGAGAGATTATCGCTCAGCTATTTAAGCATCGATCTATCTCCTGTAGTACTGAGATTTATTTACATTTGGTTGATCACTGAGTGTTGATTAATTCCATGAATTTCAAATCTGTCGTAGTATAGGTCAAAATCTATCTATCACATTGATCAACATCCAGAGAACAAACCGACCAAAATATAAAATTGAGATAATCAATATGAAAATTTTACAATTACCTACTTTAAAAGATAAATAATTGCACGAAATTTTTCTTCACCATGTAATCCATGAACTTTGCGTTTAATAGCTCTTAATGTTTCAACATCTGTATGACTAGGAAGCGCTTCTTTCGTTAACGTATTATAATTATTAAAATTAGGATTAGTATTAGAAGGATTTACACAAAATGGATATAATTTAAGTTGATTTTGTTCTGTTGTTTGTTGTGACTTAGCCATTGTTGTTAACATTTCTTCAATAGTTTCATCTTCAACTTCTTCAAGAGCTGATATAACAGCGAATTGACGCATAAAACTATCACGAATTTTTGGCATTAAGAAGTCAGATACAAGTCGAGTAAGTTGTAACATTTGTGGACGATTTCTTGGTTATTTATTTAAAAACAGAAAATAAAAAACAATGACAAAAGAAAAATTAGTATAATCGGTTAATCGTAATTATCGGGGTTTTCGGCACAAGTATGTATTCACTCAAGTTATCATAATACAATAGTACAACGAAATGAAGTTAATAAAATGAATAGTGAAGTCAAAACACTATAGTGGAAATGATACTGAGATAAACTAAGCATTAAGAATATGGCTCGATAAAAATTAAAAAATATATACTTGAAGGAATGCTGGAACTACGTATCTAGAAGAAGATAAAAAGTGGATGCTTCTGAGTCGTTGTGATGAATTTCAAGTCATGCCATTCAAAATCTTTAACCCCTAGGGTCGGTTATCAATAGACCCCGAACGGATAGTCTTTATCCGTTAACACGGTTTAGAATAACAGTTAGTGACTTCATGAACTTGCTTCACGTTTAGGTTTGACCACTCTTGACTTTCTTCCAGCTTACTTCTACATTAACAAATGTTGATCGAACACATTTAATGAGGATACATGTAGGTTGACAAATAAGAGTTATACGGGCAAGCAATTGAGATAAGTTGATAATAATAGAGTGCCAATGAATTAATTAAACAAAAACTACATTGCGAAGATTGTGGGAATCAACAGGATGAGAAACCTGTTTCAGGTGACAAACATGGAGAATGTAAGTTAAAAGAAAAGTGACATAGAGTTCATAGTAATAAAATGTTTAAGGAAAATGTGGAAATAGATGTACATTCATGGGATTTGTTTTTCAGATTTATTTATCTGAAATCTTAAGCTAGTTACAGACAAAGAAGGACAAAATGGTACCAGTGATTATTTACTTAAGATATCATATCGAAAGTTGAAACAGTTTGAGTGAAAATCAAATGAAACAAAATGCGAATGTCGAGACAGTGTTATCAGTTACGTAAAGAAAAAATAAAAGTCACTAAATATTAGTCAAAATATCAAACATCACTCAAAGCTCAAGACATGAAAGAAGATAGAATGAGTGCAGCTGAAAAAGTATGACTGATTTAAACTGTTTCTCTCGATCTCTCCAATCGTAGACATCATAGACTAGTGCCGCATCTTGTTTGAACCTTTTAACGTTTTTCTGATCTGCTAGAATACTGACCAATATAGACTATTGGAATAGAATGTGGATGAGAATAAGTGACATGTATTCCTGATACCTCAGTCATCGAAAGTCTACAGTCAACATAACACTTTTAATTATAACCTTGAGTTTAGTCTCAGCCCTTAATTAGTTGCAACGGTGTATAAATCTACTGAGCCTTTTGATCTTTAGTCAACTTTAGTATTTAAAGTCCCGAAATTCCTCTGGTTTTCTTTTAGTTACTTCTATTCAGTTCATTTCTAGTCATTTACTTTGTAGATAACGCTTAATTCGTCTTCTTTCTGTTGTTTCCGATAGTTCTGAAGAGGCTATTCAGGATTAAGAATTACTTGACTTCAAACAATATTCAATGCTTCACTTGTATTGTCTGTGATATCAATTGTGTAATACAATTTATTGTTTAGTAGTTGAAGCGAGACTATCAGGGAAAACCTAGAAGCACTGGACGGCCATTTCATCCTATTGTGGGACTCTTCAGCAGTACGCATCCACCACCTCGACCCCTGCGAGATCCAAACCCAGGACCTACTGGTCTCGCTGGTGAGCACTTAATCACTAGACCACTGAGCCGGCCGGCATCCGACGGTGTTAATGTCTAACTTCAACTAATCCACGAAACTGAGTTACTATCTCACAACAGACCTGGTTGTTATTTGTTTTATTTTATTCATGATAATAAGCTTAAATGTCTTTATTCTTTAAAAAAAATAGTTTTTATCGTAATATGGATATGATTTACATTTGTTTTCTATAAGTAAGTTAATGAATCATATTTGACCTTTCAACATTAATAGTGATGCATATCATATGTGTTTAAAGTACAATGAACGTGAAATTTATTTTCTAACTATTTTATTTTTAATACTGATTAATTTAATTATAACTGTTACATAAATATATGTAACATTAGTTTGAAGGTGATTTCAAAGACTTACTTCTTTTTTAATACTAAACTTATCAACAAAATACATCTTCACTCGGTAACTACTTATATAGATATAATGAACAAAAAAAAACAAGCTTATCATTACAACTGAAAGCATAAAAACCTAGTAATTTTACAATTTATGGTAATAATTTTACTTCCCCCCTCTCGAGAAAAAAACGTATATATATTTCGCCTCTAGTAGTCGTATTGTATAAATTGGTGTGATTTCTAAAATATACAAAAAAAACTGTACTTTACATACAATAAAAAAACCTGTGTTAAGTTTTATTGTTTAGGTCACTGTATCATGTGAATAAAGAGAACTAAACGTAATAATATCTTTCGTATGACGTAATGCAACATATATGTGAAATTATAGTAGTGAAATAAATAAATAATATATTTGTAATATCTCAATGAGTAGAAAAATTGGATTTTCTGATGTTTCGTGACTTTGTGTAAGCCACTTCTTCATAGAACGAATAACCAAATCAAAATTAGTCCAAGTTTAAATAATACAACGGAACAACAAAAATATTATGTGATCAATAAAAAGGATTAGTTCAGATCTGTTTTTTTTATTAATAACATAATATTCGTTGTACTATTTAAATTTGGACTAATTTTGATTTGGTTATTCGTTCTATGAAGAAGTGGCTTACACAAAGTCACGAAACATCAGAAAATCCAATTTTTCTACTCATTAGGATATTACAAATATATTTCTTATTTATAACAATCTATCCAATGGTCAATTTATTCGAAATTATCAAATCAAACCTTGGTAGTGATACCTGTAGTAGTGAAAGTTTGTGAATAATCACAAGCATTTTAAAAGTAAAGAGAATTCAGCGAGGAAAATCTTTTTGACGATTTTTTCATTCAGATCACACATGATCTCAATCAAAAACTTAACAATCTCCAAAATCCCGTAGTGACGATGATTTCGTTGAAACGAAAAGTATCTTCTCTGAATTCTCTTTATTTTTATTCATTGGCACAATGGATTATTTGGAATAATGATTTTATCGATGTAAGATAGAAAAGAAAGAAGAATTTCTAAAAGTTTAGCTGTTAGACTAATCAGCAATCAATAAACAAGGAAATAAGTGTGATTTACCAACCAATTAGAAATACCATAAACAACTATCAGGTTAAAATATGGAATAAAGGGCATGGGGACAATTAAGATAAATATACCGACAATCAGACAATAGAAATATTGACAACAACTAATCAAGATCAAAATTGACAGAATAAACTGGTAATCATCATAAAATCGAATTTAAAGTGTTCACTTCTGTTTATGCTTTTGTTGACAACGTTGTTCAGAAAAAAAACAATGACAGTTTAACGAATAAACCACCTATCTAAGTAAAACTAATGTTAATAGAATACATTTAGTTCGAATCAAATTGCAAACATATTTTTATTGTAATGATTGCTATATTGTAGTGAAAGAGAACACATGTGGAGACATTCAAATATATTCGAACACAAAATTACAGCACATCTGAGAACCATAAGGTAAATACTTAAATCAATGTCAATCAGTCAATCGTCTCAGACATCATTTTTCTTTCGTTCACACACCAACCATTTTTTGTTTTTGTTCTCTTTTCTTTGACCTTTTTAACCTTCACTTTTGATTGACGATACATACTGCTTATATCTATCGACATCAGTAGTACACACCACAATATTATCTCAAAGTAGCAATTTCCAAATAAAAAATAAACAATTTTCAATAATACTGGTTTCTATTCACAGTTTAATTTAATCATGGATTAAGAACCTAATTGAACTAAACAATTAGAAATTTCAATGAAAGTTAATATAATTCAAAATATGAATTTCTACATAAACTGAAAGTGGATAGGACACACATTAAAGAAAGCACCCAACTGCGTCATGATGCAAGTCCTCACATGGATTCCTCAAGGCCAAAGTAGGAGAGGAAGACAAAAGATCACATTACACCAAGAAATGGAGACAGACATGAGAAAAATGAACAAGAATTAGATAGAACTGGAAAGGAGTGAGTTGGAGAATGCTGGTCAGCGGCCTATGCTCGATTGTGAGTAACAGGAGTAAGTAAGTAACATAAACTAAACTTAATTCCATATAATTAACTTACGGAAACTTTTCAAATACTCGAAGACGCATAGGTAATTTCTGTTGTGTTTCAGCACTGATTTCTCTAAGTTTTAACTTAATAGGAAAATTAAAAAGATTATAATAAAGAATTAAAATCTAGATTAATTCTAATTTGTGAAGAATTGTTACCCTGGATGTAAAACTCATTGAACTAGTCAATTTTTTTGGGGGGGAGGAATAAAATACGATAGTATAATTTGTCTTCATAATTGACTACTACCAAACTTCATACAACAGAATATGCAGCATTCTGTCAATATTAAAATCTACTAGTAATGCGTTAAACAGAATACATTAGAAATGTAAACGGCATATACATCCGTTGAACCGTAAAAAAGGGAACATTTTAGATGATTCTAAGCACTGATATCGGTATTGGTTTATATTATTAGATTCTAATCGTTTATCTTGTAGAAATAAGTAAAATACATAGTGTTCAAATAATTTGTATGAATGTTTTTAACTTTAAAACTCCTATCCAATTTGTAACTTTTTTCCCAGACTGATTATAAAACATTATATTTAAAACTGTAATGGTAGAGATTCGCAGCTCACGTGGATGATTTCGTTGGAGTTTTGTTCAATGAGCTGGATGGTTTGATCGTGGAGCTTCCACTGTCATTCTGAACGATATCATCAGCACAAACTTCAGGACACTTCACTTCTACCTGAAGTTTGTGTTGATGATATCGTTCAGAATGACAGTGGAAGCTCCACGATCAAACCATCCAGCTCGTTGAACAAAACTCCAACAAAAACTGTGATGTGATTTCTCTGGTAAGGATAGAAGTTTTTAATTGATCAGTGATAAAATATACTTTGCCTCTTGAATAACTCTTCGTTGTCGATAATATGTATTGGACATCGTGAAATCATTGATTTTGAGATCATATTTAATAGGAGATTCGGACTAGTTCCATAGGTCATAGTTCTGAACACTCACGTAATTATTTGTTGTAACAACGTCAGTTTTGCTCTTACACTGACTTTTAATAGATTTACATGTTAACTGTTTGTCAATCCATTTTTCTGTTTACTTTTATTTGGTACGCCACATATTTTTATAGTGAAGCCGAAGTGATCATCCTATTTGTGTCCACACTTCGCGTATAAATACACATATTATTATAGTAGCACCTTTGTAAATATATTATTGACAACATATTACATAGTCAGAAAAGTCCTTTTTATAACCGCTACCAGTGATACCCCTCTAAGCAGAATATCTACTGCTTGTCATATTGAACCGCTCTATTACTTCCATTAAGCCCCACCAACCTTGTCATAGAGCTTCCGCAAACTGAAACCTTGCTTTCGTCATGAGGTATTTTATACCACTTACCCAGTGGGTGCATGTGATTGATACACTGTAAGCTGAAAATAGTTCTGAAGTGGGAGACTTCAGAAATCGATTTTACTTGAAATACGGAATAGATTTCAAATCAAAAGTTAAAATTGTGAGTCTATCACCTCTTATCATAAATAATAAAAGACTATGAGATTGCATTCATTGTAACCAATCTCCTGGATCGACAGTTTTTTTGTTGACCAATAACGAACTACAAACCTAGATTTATTGCTGTACAACTCCAAGTGAAAGGAGAGATTAATTCGTCACTAATTATAAGTCACTTTGTATAACGAATTATTATACATAAAACATATCTAACAAAAAAGAACAAACATGAATAGATTTATTTAAATGGTTATTGTTTGTTGGATATGGGTCGCATATGTCATTCATGAATTCATGAAATCAAAGCCTGGCTATTAGGATTAATTATTGCCAATCGATTTTGTACAAGACTAATTATAATATTAGTGATACATGAATGATTAAAACAGATTATTTTGAACAGAAGTTGATTTGCTTACTTGATGCATGGGAAATTCGTTTTGTTTTTTAGTAAATGCAATACATTATTCAGATAGAAATATAAATATCTGCATAATATAAACGTACTTGTTTTAATTTTTTAATATCTTCATCCAATTCCAAATTATCTAAGATGACAGCAACAAACAAACTAAGAACGATCTATTTAAACAACAACAAAATGAAATGATATCACTAACAGTATTTGATAAGAATAAATAATCATTTATTGACATGATAGAAATGATTTACAGCTTAGGTGGGGATAATTTTAGCTGTGTTTTGTGTAAAGAACCAGGGATAGTTTAATTGACAAGTTTTCATTATCGTACTGAACAATCTCATCAGAGCTTACTTCAAGTAGAAGAAAGTTATCTAATTAATTCATATGTTAAATCCACCTTTTCTGATGACCTTGTTTGTAGACGGTTTTTTTAATGGTCTTATCAGATTTATATGTTGTAGCATTTCTTTTGAGTGTTTTGCCTTCTTGAGCTATCGGTATGTGATTTGTTCACCCCTCCATAAATTCACAAAGACAACCATTCACATACAAAGTTATTACAATAGGCTGATTTAACACATATGGTCTAACATCATTCAGTTTATGATCTCAATTAAAAACTTAGTAATCTCCACAACCCTATACTGATAACAATTTTGTCTTAAAATAAATTTCAGCTTTATGTGGGCATAATATAAACCGCTTTCATGCAAGTAGAAAACTAAATGATGAAAGCACGAAAAAATTACTTGTTTACAGTTTTGTTTTATTAATTATCATTTCATTACTTGTCTTTTAAGTACTCTACATTCTGCGCTAACTTTAAAAAAAACTGTATAATAAAAATACAGTTGTCCACATTCATTTCGTCACTGATTTACAAATAAACATAAACTGAATCTAGTTGATTTAAGTTTATCAACTGAAATGATTCTTTGCAGGAAATTAGAAACAAAACGCTTATAATCACTGGATTTATTCAAAGATGATAAGTAATACGAGGAAACAATTGGCAGTAGAGAGAGAGAGAGCAAAAAAAAGTAACCGCGTCGGATATGAGGAACCTATTCACAAATAACATTATATGATGGTTGTTTAGTATCGTAGTGATTGAAACTAAACATTCGGTGGTTTATAACTTTTGTGCCTATCTGATACTCGTCAAAGTCAAGTATGAGTACTTCTGAAGAGCCTAGTGCTACAACGAAACAGCCCTTCATTGATTCTTGATTTTCACTGGATATTTTAATCAGGTCAAATAGAAATGTGAACTATAAAATATAGTTTCATTCAACAACAATATACATACTAATGAACATAGTGCATTGAAATGTAGAACAAAAATTTATTTCATAATGAATATGCAACAGTATTTTGGCAAGATAAATCGTACCAGTGTAACATAATTATGAAACCTTGCCATATTACCTTTTAGTTAGGACTACATTATGATCTTAATATCACGTTCTGTTTATTACTAACCGTCATCAATTATCTTGACAGATAATTCCTATTTAAACATTAAAAATTAAAAACACAAGGTTCAGTGAAGGGATCTCATTTCAACGAAATGATTATCAAGCTGTATAAACCTATTTATCTGAAAATTTTTTTGTTTGTTAAAGTAATAAAGCCGTGCGGAAACGTGAACACGAATAACCAAGATGACGTAACAGAAAAATTATAATGCTGGATTACGTAATACGTATAATAACAATAGATTTAGTGAATGTAATAAGATGATTAAAATGTTTTAGATGGGGTTAGTGGAGATTGTAGTAATTTCAATATTTGAGATCATGAGACAACTGAAGCTAGACCACCATGGAAAACCAGGAAGCACTGGACAGCCGTTTCGTCTTATTGTGGGACTCCTCAGCAGTGCGCATCCACCATTGTCATTAGTGAGTTACTATCTCACAATTGACGGGAACATATCCCAGTTTGGTTCTACAAGAGTGAAAAGAAAGCAGTTATGAATTTTATACTTGAACATCACTTTTAAAATTTTCATATATATATATATATATATATATATATATATATATATATATATATATATATATACGATTGTACAGCTTGATAATCAATTCGTTGAAAAGAGATTCCTTCATTGAACTTTGTGTTTTTAATTTTTAATGTTATAAATTACTTTGTTTGTTTTTTAAACACTATTGCATTTTACATGTTTTTTACCAAATCATCTCAGCACAACATACTTTAAGATGATATGAAACATTACAATAGTTGAACATTATTAATTATCAATTTACATTATGTAATATAAATAAATATATCCTTATAAATAAAAAAAGTAATTAATTTATTTACCAATGTTACAACCAAATGATAAAATACAAAATAAATTGCTACTCCTGTTGTTACCGCTTCATTTTCTACAACATCCATTGTATCATGCATAACAGCAACCCAACCTTTTTGTGTGAGTATTTGAAACATTGACATAAATGCCTACAATTATGTAATATTGAAAGAGGAAAAAAAGAAGAAAAAAAGAAAAACAAAGGAAGGAATTACATTAATTAATGTTCTTATATTGAAATGTTATATTTGAAGTATGTTTTCTTTTATTATTATTATTATTTATAGTCTTTTAGACATTTCATATTTAAAAATGCACTTGTTAATAAGTTAACAATTGAAGAACATATAGAACTCAAAACGACTTTTAACCAATATCAAATCCAAAATCTTCGATATGAATGTCAAGGCAGTTCTATTGTACGGAGCTAAAACTTGGAGAACTAATACAACCATCATCAAGAAGTTACAAGTATTTCTAAATAGTTGTCTACGCAAGATACTGAACATTTATTAGCCGGATACCATCAACAACAGTCTACTGTGGGAGAGAACAAACCAGCTTCCAGCTGAAGAGGAAATTAGGAAAAAGACATTGAAAGTGGATAGGACATACATTACGCAAATCACCAAATTGCATCACGATACAAGCCCTAACTTGGAAGGCTGAAGGGAAACGGAAAAGTGGAAGGCCAAAGAACATATTACGTCGGAAAATAGAAGCAGATATGAAGAGGATGATAAACAAGTGGAAAGAGCTGGAAAGGATTGCCCAAGACAGGGTTGGATGGCGACTGCTGGTGAGCGGCCTATGCTCCTTCACGAGGAATAACAAGCGTAAGTAAGTAAGTAAGTAATAAGTTAACTAGTAAGTAGTAATTTTATGGTTGAATTCATGAGTCGATTAAAGCTAGACAACCATGGAAAACCTGGAAGCACTGGACGGCCGTTTCGTCCTAATGTGGTGCTCCTCAGCAATACGATCCCGCCCCGTGAATTCAACCATAAAATTACTAAAATCTACACAAAATAGTAATTAATATTCTATTTTATTTAAATAATAAACATCAAACATTGGGGTGATCTCACGATCTCGAGTAGCCTGCATCAATATCTGGGCTACCTGTTCCTGAAATCTAGATATTTCAACAAGTTAGTTGTCTTTTGTTTGTTTAAATAGACCATTATGTCAATTAGTTGCATAACCTATTTAGGTGCGTTTGTGAAAAGTTTACGACCTTTCGCTGTACAAGTTGCAAAAGAGCCTAATCGGCGATATTGTGGGTGCTGGTAATATACATAGAAAAGAATGTATATTATTCAGATGCCAATTCCTGAATAGCTAACATCTAATTGACGATCACTCAATATTTATCGTTGGGTTCGCTCAAAAAATTCAGAAATGAAAACTTGTTGAAATACTTTGCGCTGAGAATTCTTAATTGTACCAAATATATAATAATGAATGAAGCTAATAATACTAATAAAAATAAAAAAAGTGTATCCTGAACTTTACTAGTGCCCACTATCTGTCTTGAATAATGAACAGTATAACCTGATGGCTGAATGTATTAAATTTCGAACGATTAGTTTACATTACGTCTAGTTCTCACTCTTTACCACATATCACTGTGTCTCAACGTAAAACAAACTAGTCTTCTTATGTTATTTTACTTATGATAGATTTATTACTATGACAATTGAAGGACTACCAGAAGACCGCAGTATTGAAGGGTAAATACCATACTAATTAATATTACGCTAATTGTTATCAATATCACAGTTGAAATCATGAGTTGATTTAAGCTAGGAGTTCAATACTATGACGAAACGGCTGTCAAGTACTTCCCGATTTTCACTGGTGTTCTATTTTAGATCTCCACAAATCCCGATGCTGATAACAATCATGTGTTTACTAGTGACTAGCTTCAAGATATAACTCATGGAGTATTAGTGAGAAGCCGTGACCTGCGGAGTCCAATCCATGTCGGGTGTTAGACAACTATTTACCACAGGTAATGGATGAAGAGTTGTGCAAGATCACAGATTGGTTGAAGCTAAATATTGACACCGATAGATACCAACTCAATGATCTTGAGGCTATGTATATAGGTCAAAACACTTTTTATCCATATATATGCAAAATTATGAAACATCAAGAGCATATACGTATCAAAATCAATTTGTTTACCTTTGGAAATGTCGAGAACCTATCAAATGTTGGTTCGAATACTTGAAAGCAACAAAACAACTGTAAACTAAACGTTGATGTGATTATTAAGAAACATGTAGTGAATAAAATTAAGCTGCCCAATTTTTTAGCTGGTCCAAATATCTAAATATAAGTAAAAAAAAATGATTCAGTTAGGTTAAAGTGTTTGTCTCTGTATAAGTCAGTCACTAGATAACCTGATATGTGGCACAGATGAGTAGTATTTTATGTTGTCTAATTCTGTGATGACACATAAAGGAAGAAAACTATCGTGATAATTACTTAGCTTGTAATGGTTTAGATTATCCGGTTTATTATATTTTGACTGAAATTTTGTCAGTCTTGGTTGACATTTGTACACCTGTGAGCATTGGTTTGATATAACTATTATGATACAAGTTTATGTACATTAAGTGGAACATGGCTAGCAGTGGAATCCTGCATGTGTGTTTCGTCCTATTTTGGGACTTATCATCTGGATTATGAAAGTGATGTCGAAGTATTCACACCAAGTTAGTACGTAGCATAGTATAACGGATGGAAACCTGATAACTATAGAACTTCCCTGATCTTAAAATTTACATTATGATAAACAATTTGTGCACCTACATCAATATGGTAGATTTTGAAGCAACGTTACTCAGCATCATAAATATAGATTACAACTGTTATGCGAACTTTTAATCTAGCAGTTTGGATATCCTGATAATAGATCAAGCCATTAGTCAATAACATTATGAACTGACGACGTAACTTGTTTTCTTCCAGCCTACTGTCATGCTAACCAGTAGAGGACCATAATAAAAACTAATTTTCTAATCATTTTAGTACAATTATCATTATTATTGAAAGCATAATAAAATGTTACTTTATGTTGAACTATTGTTTCATTCAATAGTATTCCCTTCTCTATATCCCTCTACATTTTCATTTCTTTAAATGATCTTATTCAGTAATCATTAATATAATAAATTTCTCACATATTTAAGAATTTATTCTTTTTTACCACATTTTCCTATCTTTTACTTAAATCATATTATATCATTACACGTTTAATCTGACTACTAATTACATTGTTATTAGCCTAGATAAAGTCAATGTGTAATATAAAATCACAAATTATCTTATTGTTTCTTTCACCATATGTTCAATTCACACAAACTATGGTTGAAGTACATATCATATATTAGTCGCCTCAATACTTACATGGGTCGACTTTTATCAGCAATTTCTGAGGCTTTATACTTTTCTATTGTTAATGTTAAGGATTTCAGTAGGCATATATGGATCCTGAAATGACGGCTTCAGCAATGCCAATTAATCGCAATTAATCGGCAAAACCCAAGAAGTGCATTTAACATTATTTGAAACTCGACAGCTAGAAGTACCTAGACTTGTATATATAATGAATAAACACTAAAAACCCTATTTTTATTAGATCATTTTTTTACCTTGAAGCAAAAGTCTTCTAACATTGGAGAGGCTTTAATCAGACGCACAATTCTTAAAACCTGTAAAGAACACAATGAAGTTTGAAAATTATGTTTTTTAACACAAATAAATTGATAAATCAAGCACGTAGAATGTATAAAAAGACAAATAGTCAGCTCACTAGTAACTAGCTTTAATATATTTCTGAAATTATAATGTCAAACGATGATCATTGGAGTTCGGACATGTTAGAAATTAAACAGTGGTCACCAGCTACATTAAACGATAGTCACGTTATATTTCAAAATGATTGATATCGAGACTATACCACTGTGCATATCAACCCAACGGTTTTAGTGGTTATGCTCAGTGCAAGATCTGAATGTCCTGAGCTCGTACTCTTATTCTGTTGTAGTCATGGACTACCGAGGAGTAACATAGTAGCACAAGATCGATGTCTGATTTTTTCCTGATCTTTCACGCCACCACCAATACGGTCAGTTAGTGGCGGATGCAACATTAAAGATACTCTCCATAAATTATACCTATCCAAAAAAATAAATAGTTCTGCTTGTTATCTGCAATAAATAAGTAGTACGACAGTATAAATCTTGGTAGTTAAAATAGAATGTAGATATAGTTTACAATTTATCGATTCAAAACTCAATGTGATATCAGGTAACTTAAAGAACTTAGAAACTGATTATTATAGAATAAAAAAAACTCATATTTAATTTAAAACTACACTATGTTTAACTTACAGATAAAAATGTAAATTCTGTACGATATAATATTGGTATACAATGAATGGTTGTACCGATACAAAGAAATAATTCAAATTTAAACAATGATCTATGCCAATAATTTCCCCATCCTAAACACCAGATTTTAAAAACAGCTTCGAAATTGAAAAGTATAGTGAATAAAATCTGTCAGAATATAAAGAGGGAAGAAAAAAATTAATTAATTAAAAATTTATAAAAACGGATGAAATATGAGTAGAATACATATTTCATTATGATCATGTCTTAGTTTTATTGGTTTAATGGTTGACTTCTTACTTTTTATCTGAGCTTTATTATGCTAATCGATTCTTCTAAGCATCATATAAACTATGATATGAATCTTTTATTTCTATGAAGTTCGATTCCATGCTCGTCTCAGATTTCGATTTAAGAATACACAACAAAAAAATCAACAATTTGAAAGACTTTCTTAATTCTCCCACAAAAATTATCCTTTATCCATTTATATATGTATGTTGTAATGAAATTAAAATCTTTCTGATATTAGTTATGTATACTTTGTTTTTACTAATGAGAAATCCTGAAATAAACGGATTCACATTCTTTTGTGGTTGTTTTTCTCACACTATTCTAAATAATCTGAGTCAACATGTAGTTAGATAATAATCAGCCTTAGTTACAAAACAAACATATGTACATACTTGCATATGTAAGGTGAGATACTTCATTTTTGGTCGACAGATCATATCTAAATGCATTTATGAAAATAATACACTAATCAAGGCAGATTGTGAATCTATGATAACATAGAAATAGACGACAGAAGTAAACATAGTAAGCAAACACAAAGCAAACGTTTAACTGAGCCTTTAAGTTAGTAAACATTTCCCTTCGTAGCTAGGATACGATGTGACTAAAATAGTGCACAGCTCTCTGAGATCACATTTGGTCGATAATGATCATGTAGTAAGTCGAACCACATCATTCAGAGAAAATCGTCACTTGGCTATTACTCTTCCTGTTGGTGTTCGATCTTGTCTTTTACCTGTGATGGAAATCATAGGGGTTTAAGGTAATAACCCAAGTCTTCATGAAAATGTGTATTACCTTTTACTCTTCCTTGGGTAAATTGGGTCTAACGAACCTTATTATCATCACTCATACCCTTTATTTGTTTGTCATTCTTCACTATCTTTTTAAATACACGCTTTACTGTTTAATTATATGAACACTTCTTATCATATAAGATTATTAGTCTTTAATGAATGTTATCTCAGTGTCTATTTTTCCAAATTTCTTTGATCTGCCTCCTTTTATCAAATATCAATCAAAGCTTCAATTGACTCATGAACTCAACTATTAAATTACTATAATCTCCACAAAAACCCCTCTTCTGATTATAAAGCTTTTATAAGTCTTATCACAACTAGTACACTTGTCATCTTACTATTAATTTTTACTTTTCACTTATTATGTTTACTTATGTAACGTTTTCCACTGTTATCGTTGACTCATAAACTGTCTTGATCGGTTTAATATTTTTGTATGAGCAAATAAATTATATTGTACATTAAAGCCTGATAAAGACCTGATTGGAAGCAATATTATTCACATACACATGTTATTCTAATTTACAATAAGGGGATTTTCAATATTTTAAAATCATAGGTAGTGGTGGAATTTTGTTCTTTGAGCTGGATGGTTTGGTCTTGAAGCTTTCATAGTTCTTCTGAATGACATCCTCAACACAAACTTTAGGTAGAAGTGAAGTGTTCGAATTTTCCACATGTAATTCACAGCTTGTCCTGTACACTACGATGTTGATTGGTTCTTCTTGACCTTAAACCTGTCATTGTTTACTTCTTTGTTTCGGTTGTACCTCCCACTTCACTTCTACCTGAAGTTTGTGCTGCTGATGTCGTTCAGTAAAACGATGAAAGCTCCACGATCAAAGCATACAGCTCAGAGAACAAAAACTACATCAAAATCATATGTGGTAAATAACATGAAAATGCTGTCAGTCTCTTAACATTGAATAATTCCATAACATTATTTGTGCATAGAATTCAATCAGACAACAGTTATTTGATTTAACGTTGTATATTTCGATCATTTCTACGAATGTAATAGAATTATTATTACCTTAACTTGTATAGATAATATAGATCAAATCAGTAATAACTTTTAGTAATATTCAAATATTTGACCCAGTAGAAACGAATTATTAAGTCATTTAACAATATGTTATATATACAATACTTGAAAAGGAAAAAAGGGCGATGAAACATTAAGTTTTTATAAAATTTACAGTTACTCAATTATTTCAGTCGATCTGTTTATTTACAAGGGAATAAAACAAGACAACTTTTCAATATCTCGGTAAAACATTTCAACGTGTAATTAGAGAAGGGTTTTATGGATATTTTAGTAATTCTATAGTTGAATTCATGAGTGAATTAAAGCTAGACCACCATAGAAAATCTGGAAGCACTGAACGACCGTTTCGTCCTAATATGAAACTCGTTAGCAGTGCGCACCCATGATCCTGTCTCGCGAGATTCGAACCCAGGACCTATCAGTCTCGTGCGCGAACTCTTAACCTCCAGACCACTAAGCCGGCATCCAATGGTGTTAATACCTAACTTCAAGCAATTCACAAAATTGAGTGATACGTCCACCATTGTCTTCAATAAGTTACTATCTCACAACAGACCCGGTTGAACGCCATTGGTCACATGTGTTTACTATGTATTGGAAAGCGTCTGTACTGTATTTTTTTTAAAATACAAATATAATACATCTATCAATTCTTTAAATATTTTGACATGAATCATTTTATTTACGTGATGAATTCAATTTGACTTTTCCTAATGTAATTATATACAACATTACTATAGTGGACTTAAAAAACATATGACTATTATCATCAATTATCATTGTCTAGTCATAATAATAAACAACTAATTTCTAGAATTCATCTTTAGAGATTTTATCTATCTATCTATCTATTTAAAATGTCATGCATAGTTTATATGTTTATGAATATTTGTGGAATAATATTTAGACAAAATCAATAAAATATGATTTATGTATATTATTTACTTTTTTGAATTCTCCTTTTTTTGATTACATAATATGAATTATGTTTATCTTTCCAATTAAATTATAATTGCCATATGCAAAAGTTCATTTTCTTTTTTTGGAATAAATTAAGGTTAGAAAGATGAAAAAAATGTCAAAAAATATTCTTGTAATAAATCATGCCAAGCATGTGATACACTTGACAGCTTGGATGCAGCTAGACGATTTAGACTTCATAGATGATCTAGATCTTCCATCGCACACACAACAACAATTTCAGGAGAAGACGACCAGTGTAACAGCAGCCTCAGAAACAGTAGGTCTCAACATACACAAAGGGAAAAACAAGATTCTCCGATACACCACAACATGCACCAATCAAATCACACTTGACGGAGAAGCTTTCGAACATGTAAAAACATTTACATATCTGGGCAGCAGCATCATTAATGAACACGGTGGAAATGATACAAATGTGAAGGCGCGGATCGGCAAAACAAGAGCAGCATATTTACAACTGAAGAATATCTGGAACTCAACACAACTGTCTGTCAGCCATCACCAAAGTCAGAATTTTCAATACAAATGTCAACACAGTTCTACTGTATGAGGCGGAAACTTGGCGAACCACGGAAGCCATCATCCAGACGATACAGGTGTTTATTAACAGTTGCCTATGCGAAATACTTCGGATCCGTTGTCCAGACACTATCAGTAACAACCTACTATGGGAGAGAACAAACCAGATCCTAGAGGAGGAAGAAGTCAGTAAGAAGCACTAGAAGTGGATAGGATACATATTGATGAAATCACCGAACTGCGTCACAAGGCAAGTCCTCACATGGGATCCTCAAGGCCAGAGGAGGAGAGGAAGAATAAAGAACACATTACACCGAGAAATGGAGACGGACATGAGAAGAATGAACAACAATTATATAGAACAAGAAAAGAAGGCTTAGAATGGAGTGTGTTGGAGAATTCTGGCCGGCGGCCTATGCTCGATTGTGAGTAACAGGTGTAAGTAAGTAAGTAACTGCTTTTGATAGTTGTATGTAATAGATTAATCTTTTTGTTTTGTCAACGCCTATGTCTATCTTAATATACCTTTACGGACTTATTTCAGTGAGTTGAACAATCCACTTATCGTATCTGTTTTGACGTCTTTTCATAATCATATTAATAATGGCCACGACGGATTCGACATACACCGTGCTAACTGCCTTCAGCACTTTCCACAATACAACAAAATCTTTTCTCAAAAGCACAGGAAAGAATACTGGAGAACAGTAAAGAATAATAGGTAATATACAGGAATTGACAAATTATAAGAGTAAATGTCGCGTAATCTCAACATCATGCAGCCTCTTTATGTAGTAAGTCAAACCAAGAAAAATCAGAGAAAACGGTAACACAAAGATAATTGACCTTCGACACTGTGTTTATCAAATAGTCTATAAAGGCATAAGCCTTACAGGATCCCAAAATTGTGTTTAAATGCTGTTCATGTCTCAGGTTAAATTTATCAGCTTGACTGTGTTGGAGTGATCCAGAAAATTTCTCGCAAAAGACAAACAAGGATCAGGAAACACTAAGATGTATTTGATCCAATCAGCATTCACTTGAAGTTTTACCAGAAACATCAAGGAAGTGAAACGTCACATGTAGAGGTTCTGATTGGCTGATTGCTATACTGCTACTATGTTTAGTAGCATTCCAGAATCTTCGAGCAATCCAAGAACATTTAAAATATTATAAAAACCCTATATTTTCTGTATTAAAATGGACCTTTGGAGTAAAGTACTTCTCACATACTTTGCGCCTTCTCCCTCGTGTTCAGGTCGCTGTATAGTTTTAGCTTGGGGGTTACGAGAGTAGCTTAGGAACCGAATATAGCGTTCAATTTGCCAGACTTATCATACTGTTGGGAAAGTAATAAGATTATTTCATTGTATTTATCATAAAACTTGAGGAATCAGTTAAGATCGAACGACTAACCAGTGAAATATAACTCAGATTATCATAGTATCAGCCTAGATTTCCAACAAAACAGAAAGTTAGACATTAACACCGTCGGATGCCGGCCGGCTCAGTGGTCTAGTGGTTAAGTTCTCGCGCGCGAAACCAGTAGATCCTGGGTCCGAATCTCGCAGGGGGCGAGGTCGTGGATGCTCACTGCTGAGGAGTCCCATAATAGGACGAAGCGGCCGTCCAGTGCTTCCAGGTTTTCCATGGTGGTCTAGCTTCAACTGACTCATGATCTTAATCATTGAAAACAGAAAGTCTTTAGTTCGTCAACGAGATTTATACAATGGAACAACTGCATATCATAACTAGAATGTCAGTCAGCTTTTATTCATCTCGAATTTTAATTTAGGATAAAACCGCTAACTACAGTTGACTATAGTCCAACACAGAAATTACACACAAAAATAAATAAAACAATTAATTTAACTAATTTACAAAAAAACATGACAGTTCATTCAACAAAAATGTGTAATACCTCAGCATAATAGAAACCGTCTAATTGAACTTTCACATGGTCACTGTCTCGTAAACTTTGATGATTAAAGTGTAATGCAGCTGCTGTGATTGCATTAGCCAATACTAAGACCATGATAACTACATTGAATCCAGTAGACCTGAGTATCGTCTATTAAACATGCAAAATATAATAACAAGTAGAGATAGTTCGTGTTAATCAAATCACAGATAAGGAAACAAAAATAAAATACTTGCAATTTTATAGTACAATGTAGTCATTGAAACCCTAAAAGCACTGGATGGCCGTTTCGTTCTAATATGGGACTCGTCGTAAGTGCTCATGCACGAACCCACACACGAGAATTGAACCCAGAACCTTCAGTCTTGCGTGAACACTTAAACCCAGGACCACTAGTCGGGTATTCAACGGTATTAATTTTTAACTTTGACAAATCTACTATAATGCGTAACCACTTTCCATTGACTTTGATGGGTAATCGCCTCACACCAAACACGGTTGAACTCCGCTAGTCACGGCTTCGCATTAGAAATTCATAAATTGCTTCTTGAAGCCGGTTTCTACTAAGCATATGATCAAAATTAGGTCGGTTAGGAATTTTAATAAAGTTCAACAATCTCCCTAACCCAATACTTACAACAGAGTAATCAGACAGCTTTTGTTCTACGATGTTTCATAAAATGCTGCTAGATATTTCAATCGTGAGAGTTTAAATTTTCCCATTGATGGAGTTAAGAATTTCAGTTAATCAGTCTGTTTAAGAATTCTATCAACATTGTCACTAGTTACTGGTATAATTAAGCACAGTTAAATAGTGGATAGAGGTGGAATTCAGGACATGCGCTTCTTATTATATGAGTCTCATCAGCCGGGTGTGCCTGAATTCCAATGATGGTGTTCACTCTGGAACTCGAACTCAGTGCCTTTCTCTTCAAATGACCAACTCATTATCAACGTAGCCACTGATTCCAGGTTACCGCTGACTTATGAAACGGGGGTAAATAATAACCCAGCTGCTATCGGTTGTAAAGATTTCTGGGAGGAATCCGATAGTGGTTAGACGTGTGTTTGATTGCCTGTGTGAACATCAACAGTGGGATACAAGAACATCCACCTGATGAGTTCAAAATAAGACTCTCAGATTCCCCTGCAAGCGACTATCCAACTGTGCTTAAAAAAGTTGAATAACCTTGCTTTTACTTAAGTCACAATAATGCTAGTCAATACACACGCATTCACATCAGACACCGTAAAACTGTTATTATCCTGAAGTAAATATTTTGGCAAGTAATGTTACTTCGTAAATTAAAAATCAACTGAATATTACAGTTTCATATACATTTCACTATCTTCACTAAACTTTCGTTATGCATCGAAAACTGTATTCGTGAAATAAGATCACCTTATTTTACTAGTTTCTCATCAACTGTGTACAGTATAAGAAAATAAAATAATATGTGGGCAGTTTTCTTCATGAAACGACGTCGGCTTGTTGACCATTGAAAATAAAAAGTCAATGTATAGTTATTCTGTCTGAGTTACAAGTCCACAGATAGTACACTTATACGATTTGACTGAGATCGCTAAGAAGTCATCCAATTTAGTAAAGGAACACTACCTCACAGATGACATGGGGTAGCGAACAGACCAGTATAACAAATGAAGTGTAGTTGTAAATATGGACCATGATATCTTGATCAAATGCTTCCATATGTAGAAAGAATCTACCGGCTTCAGATACCATTGTGTGCATTTTTGAAGGTGAAGACCACTTAATAATAAATACAGTAACAAAATAGCTATCCGGGGCCTCTTCGCCTCAGGTGGTCTGCTGGCTGACGTAAAGTTATGTAAAACATACCTTTAAAGTACACTGAAATGTTCACTGTCATTCAACCTTGTAAATCAATTTATTCATATTACTGTAACGAATTTCGCAGTTTATTATCTACGGTCTTTAACCACCGATCTTCTGGATTTCAACATGACAGTTCTAATGTCCAGACACTGATAAGACATAGATTTGATAACCTTATGATTCAATGCCATTAATAGTTATCTTTCAACTTAATTATATTCTTGTTAACATTGTGTGTTGGTTTTACGGACTACTTAGGCTCAATTACTTCAACCAATGATGGTTCATATTAGCATCGACCAACTGACCTTGTGGTGTATGCCACTTATCTTAACAGATATAAGTAGTATGTAACGCAGTCTGGAAGTGGGATACATGCCAGCAAAAGTTTGAGAAAATTGGATTGAAGAGAACAGAAAGAAAAACAGAAAGTAATTATAGTAACAACAAAATTAAAATGATCATGTATACGACAAATGAAGAAACATGTGCACGTAATGTACATAATGTATGGTTATCATATTTTATGAAAACGCTATGTAATTTTTGATCAAACGATTAGTTTTCTCTACCTGAGCTCTCGTTTACCCCATCTTTATCTTAATTTTTTTATTCATTAGTCTGTAGTTCTAACACACCTGAGAAATACCTTGGAATTTTCTATTATCAAAAATGTTTTCACTCTACTCATGATTTTAACATTTGAAGTGCTTATAAGCCAAATAGAAGTAAACTATAAAATGTAATGCGAAATTCCTACCCTTAGTAACGTAGATAAAAATTGTGCCTGAACACAAGTCAGATGGTGGTTGGAGGTAGTCAACAGAAAACACTGGACACGGGTTTCGTGCTATCTGGCACTCGTCAGTAAGGTGTACCTGTAATCTCGAAGGTACTGGAGCTCTATAGCAACTCACGTGCAATTGAGTTGGTTCTCATTTAATTCGGTTAAGCCCTTTTGTTAACTTATTTAGCGGACAGAGTCATCTGTACTATAACAACTCATTGTACCTTTATTATTGTTATGCTCGTACGAATAAGTATGCCTGAACATTGTTGACCGCCCACGCATATATTCATCCCGCTAGCCTTATTATTAGCCTCTTAATCGATTCGATAATCCATTTATTTTCCTATATATACATACATGTGTATTTAACGCTTCACAGATTCTCGGTTTGCTAACTCATTCGCCTCTCTGCTCTGTGATTTGAGTTAACTGCTAACAAAACTGTAGCAGTTGCTTCTCTTCGCCTTCTGATTTCAAATACCGTTGGGGATTATACGATAGCGGTTACGAAGGTGAACGGCCAACGAAGCACACCCACTACAGCTCCCTGACGGGTTTGATCCCGTGTCACCAACTTTCACAGTCAGAGACGTTACCACTGAGCTATCCGGGTCGCTACCGACCTCCTGTATGACTGAGATGTAATCACAATTGATTGATCACTGAGTGGTGGGTGATCGATTTCATGTGTGTCAAGTCTTTCTTAGTGCAGATCGAACGCTATCAACCAAGTTGCTATGTGGCCACCGGTCCAGGTGATTCGACACTGCTGGGTGACACGGGATTGAATCCGTCAGCGATCACCAGTTCCCTCAGGACTACAGGTACACCTTGCTGAAGAGTGCCAAGCAGCACGAAACATGGGTCTAGGGTTTCCTCCAACCACCATTTAGTCTCAACACAGTGAACGCAATATCGAATTTCCTAGACTAGTGGCCACATTGCAACTTGGTCGACAGTATTCAATCTGCACTAAAAAGGACTTGACACACATGACATTGATCACCCACCACCCAGTGATTAATCAATTCTGAACAAAAGTTGATACAACAAAGCTGATCGATTTAAATGTCCAATAGTACACTCAAGGTATTACATTTTTAAAACAGAAATAAATATAAGACTGTGGATCGTTAGCAGAATCATTCAGTAAAACATAAATTTTTCAATATTCATATCAACATCTAAAGGGAAAGAATTAATCTCTACGAGATCATTTTTCAAGTGATTTTTTTCTATATTTATTTGACATGTATAGTAGTTATGAGATGTTTTTTTATAACAAGCAAAATTCTTAATATTCTAACTTACATTATAGACATTTTTTATTGATCACCGTCAACATTTGTCTAATCTAACCATTTGGGCCATACATACACATAGATACACATTACATTTGTTTGTTTTTTTTCCCCACTGTACACCAAATGTTCTAACACGACAAAATACTTAGGTAGGCAAATCATTTATTTATTTCTGTGTTATTTGAAGACAGGAAAATTGGTATTTGTTCTTAATCCTTTGGTCTATTTTTTCTTAGTGAGGAAATATGTATAGACAGTAGCTTCAATATGTAAGACAGGTAATGTATTTGTTGGGAGGGAGAGAGAGGAGAAATCTGTAATCTGTACGAAATTGATAGTTCACGCGATAATAAACATTACTTAAGCAGTAAAATTCCCTGTACTTTTGTAAAGAATATCATTGGAAAAGAAAAGATTTCGGTGGAATGTATGTTACAAGGATTTATGAATTAATGTGGGAAACAAAAGGTGATTGTTTTATATTTTTTTAAAAATAAGATTTATTTTATGTGAATTGATACAAAATATAATATGTAACTACTAAGTGATAATTATCACAGGAAATTTGTGTAGATACCTTAGTATTTAGTTTACGTTACTGATTGATCATTATTAAACAAACAACGAAAATTAAAATACACTAGATTTCCGTTTCGCCATAAGACGGCTATCTTCAGCAGTATGCAATTACTCGAATCAACAGTGCTCAAAATTATAAAGCCTCGTAAAAACAAGAAGGTTACATTTAAGCCATACAGATGGGATTTACTTATTCACATCTATAATTTCAGTCAGTTTGTATTATTGCGCGACCTTTTTACATTATCACCTATGATGTCGATTTCGCGCTCGATATGATTGCATTCCATAGGATGGAGTTTACCACTAAAACCACGGGAATTTTTATCTAAGTTAGTCAGTAATGTGTACGTGGTTATTGTCAGAATGGAAATGTTTCCATCTTTCAGTTATTATAATGAATTGATTCTAGGTAAATAACGTATTTTAAATTGATCATATAAATAGCGGAAATTTACATTACACCAAGTCGGAATGAACGGAGTCAATTCTATTTGGGGCCAATTTTTAATACGAGAGTCAGAGGGGTAAAATTATGTTTTAGTCATATTCATTATGAACTGATGTTAGCTTGGTTCGTGCAACGAACATTTGTTTTGAGTACAGTGTTACATTATTTCCATTGATGTTTTGTTATATCTGCTACTTACAGTGGGACAAGAAACTAGATGAATAAGTATAATTTGAGAATGATAAATATTGAAGGTGAGGAAACTTAGTCTTTTGTATGATGTGTTTTTCAAAAGTGTCAGACTAAATAAGCATTAAATGTTTTGGTGTTAATAACGTGAAAATAATCCAAGGAACTGGAGAACGACACTCTTACATATATGATTTCAAAAGTTGTCAATATTAATTATTGTTTTAGTTAACGTTGCAACATCTGGAAATGAATAAATTTCCTTTGTAATAAATTTTAAGTCTCCATTAGCTGACTGACTATAGTTAGACAACCATTAGAAATCAGAAACTACTGAATAACCGTCTTGTCATGTTATAGGATTCTTCAAGGGTAGGCATCCACGATCTCACTAGACGGCTAACCCAGGAAATTAAGATGTCATGCTGAGTGCCTAAACTTCAGATTACCCAAAGTTTCAAATTTATAACTTTATGTACTTACTGATAACTAGTATCAAGTGGTAATTCCCGTGATCAGAGGATTTTTAACTATTTCAGGCATATGAAAACTAGTCACCAATGGCGCTAGAGGATGGTTGAGTAATATCGGGGATAGACTGAAATTCGAAATGAAACCATTAAATGCCGACTCAAGTTGCTGAGAAACGTCGAAGACTTGGCTTCGATCATTGGTAGTGTCGTAAATATATGTCGATGAGATAGTGGCATAATGAGTAAAACACTTAGCTTACAGTCAGTTACGATGGTGTAGATTTATTCTGTCTTCTCTTTAGATTTCAAGTTTCATACTATCTTATGCTCTTTTATTCAAAAAATTCTTTTTCCCTCTCCAGTCATATCGTCTGAGTCTGATTGTTTCTATTACCCTTGATACTGTTAGTACTGCTTCTTCTCTAACATTTGTATTGATAATTTCATCCAGCTGTGCTGATTTAGTGTGGCGACCTAAACAGATATATACTTCTTATTCGTATTAGTTGCGTTGAATCTCCTAATTCCTTTTTTGGAATATGGGCATCCGGTGAGGATTGCCTCGATATCCCCATGAAGTTATAATAAATTTTAAGCAGAGATGGATAGTGGATAGCAGTAGAATCCGGGATCTGCGTCTCTTCCCATTTCGGAACTCGTCAGCAGAATGCCCCTGTATCCCAGCTTTGATGTTCACTCTAGGACTCAAATCACTTAGACTCGTATATGTGTGACAGGTTATAATTTGCTTGTGTCCAAGTGAACTGGTTGAATTTTAAATCAGGAGATCACAGGTTTAAAAACCACTCCATCTAGTATAGTTTCAGCAACTAAGTAGTATTATAATTTCAAACTGAAATTATGTAGCTTAAAGCCAATTACATAAACATTTACAATCGTAAATCAACTGTATTGAACGAATATAATATCAAACAGGCTGCTTATATGTAAATTAGTAGCAGTACTTGTGCATAACTACAATAACTTTAAAAACTAATCGCCTTTGATAAAACTATTTACTTAAATCGAATATTGAAAAAGCCTAGAGAGAAAGAGAGAAAAAGAAACAGAGGAAAGAAGCATTCTTAATTGAATTTCTCTATAATTTAATAAAATACTTACTTCTTGAAAAAATTTTGGTGCTAAACCACGTGGATTACTTTCATGTACAGGAACCAATTTCCATGTTAAACCATCAAATTGAAATATCTAAATAGACAAGAGAAAAATTTATTATGTAATACATACATAAATCTTGCAAATAACTATTAAAATATTTAATCATAAAAGTTAATGTAAATTATGTTAGATATGAAGTAGAATTTGATAAAATACATTATTTTATTATCTTAATCTGTTATGAAATTCATTGCTGGTGAGCGGCCTATGTTCCTTCATGAGGAGTAACAGACGTAAGTAAAAATAAAGTATGAAAATCATTAAATTCTTAAGGCGTAATATTTACATAAATATCTGTCAATGATTAGTGTTAGTTAATATTTTTGTACAGCTTCATTTCTTTTTTTGTTTTTCTCTCAAAGTTAATTGAGAATAAAACTGAAATTAAATAGTAATTGAACATAAAAAGTATTACTTAAATGCTGGGAAACACTTAAGAAAAACAAGTCGAAACTATGAATTACTAAGTTGTTACGTTTCAAAAACATAAAATTTATAAGAAAAGAAAAAAAGAAAACTTATTTCAATTCAAGATGTAATCTTTAAAACTTTCCATGAATATTTCCCTTTTTGACCAATTCATAAACAAAGAAAATAATGTTTGGTTAAAACATCTTTTAAATTAGATTATGGTTGGAGGTAGTCAATAGGAAACCCTGGATCCATGTTTCGTGCTACTTGGCACTCGTCAGCACGGTGTACCTGTAATCTTGAAGGAACTGATTCTCGCTGACGAATTCAATCCCGTGTCACCAACATTCACAGTCAGAGACGTTACCACTAAGCTATCCCGGCTGCAACCGACCTCCAGTATGACTGAGATGTAATCACAATTGATTGATCACTGGGTGGTGGGTGATCAGTCAATGGTGATTACATCTTTTAAATATAATTAAATTAAATGTAAACTTAGTTTATATTTTCAGTGTATTAAAAATATTAATAGATAAACACTATGAATTACAAGCAAAGATGGATAGTGGCTAGCGCTAGTACGGCCGAGAGTGGGGAGAGTCAGCTCTGCCTCTCGAAATGCTCTGAAGTGGACACGTGTACACAACCACTGCCAGAAAGGTCCAACTCACTGCTTTCTCACGGCATTACTGTTGTTTACGAAATTGAGAGGACGAAAAGCGAATGTTCGACGCTGTAACCTGGTTAGTGGATATAGAGGATTTACCTATGGGATTTGGAAAACCCTGATTCTAAACCAATGGCGTACATGGACTCCAGGATCCTAAGGAAACAAATGGCGTATGAACTTATTGTTGATCACTGGTTACCATGATACTGCATCTCTTAGCATTGCTCCACTACC
The DNA here is from genome assembly GCA_946903255.1 of Schistosoma spindalis. Lineage (NCBI taxonomy): Eukaryota > Metazoa > Platyhelminthes > Trematoda > Strigeidida > Schistosomatidae > Schistosoma > Schistosoma spindalis. Next base: position 21,118,367 of record OX336418.1, read on the forward strand.
CTGTGGATCAGACTTCTAGGTCAAAGGCTCGGGGTGTGGCCATCTAAGAAAACCAACTGCTTCGATTTGGGCACCCAGTCAGTATCCCAGCTCCCACAGAAATCGAATGATTTATATAGCGCATATCTAATTGGTACCTCTTTGTACCAATGTTTGTGTGCTTAAATAAATAAATAAAGCAGTAGAACCCAGGATGAGCGTCTCGTCTCATGTGGGACTCGTCAGCTGGAAGTATCCACATCTGAGTTCATGTCCACTCTGGGACTCGAATCCAGTACGTTCGTTCCAAACTCCATAGTGTTATCCACTTAGCTACTGAGACCTGATCGCCAATTGCTTGTGCAATGAAGTGGATTTTAAATTCACTTGGTATTGTTTACTTGAATCTTCCCATTGATTAAGACAATATCGAGGCAATACGCACAGTATGCACATATGCCAATAAGTGACCGATCAATTGCAATCCTAAACATCAATGAGAAGTTTCAAGTAAACAATGCCATGTGAATTTAAACATTATGAATAATTTAATGATTAATTATAATTACTGAAATGCACAAAATGAATGCCTAAAATAGATTATAACAATTTGTATTGAATATTACAAAGATTTTTGTTTTCTTTACCTAATTGGTAACATCTGTATATTAAAAGTGAATTTCAGAATTTCATTATATTTATTTCTATATTTTATAAGATTGGTTAGTAACAGTTTCTGTAGTGGGCCAGCCAGATTGGTTAGTAAAGCTTTTTCTGGAGAGGCCTGTATATCCTTCTGGGAATGGACTATGTGTTTTTAAGGTTCACGAACCCACCTCATGGATGTGATGGCTACCGCTTCAGTACTTTATGACACACACATAATGGCTAGCAAGGTTGCCCCTACTATCCAGCAGCGCCACAAGAAGGCCTTAAGTCGAATTTTGAAAATAATATATGCACACAGTTAAAATAGTTTATGATCAAAATAGAAATAAGATTTTTTTATTCCCTAAGAAAAAAATTATTGTTCAGTTAACAAAATAAATTTATCATTATTGATTTAAATATTATAGAAATGAATGTACATTTACCTTTGATGAATCTGCATCTGCAGTATGTCTTGGTGTCCACATTTGTTGAAATTGTACTCTAATCTCAGCGAATGTTTCAATTAACACAGCAATGAATACATTCTGACAAATATAAAATATCAACAACAAAAAATAAATGTTATAATATACATTTATACACTAGATAAATTTAAGGAACGATAAAATTATAAGTGGTTTTGTGTATATTGTAGTAATTTCAGTAGTTGAGATCATAGGTCAATTGAAACTAAACCGCCATACAAAACCTGGAAGCACTCAACGGTCGTTTCTCCTCATTGTGGGACTCCTCGATCCCGCCTTGCTGGATTTGAACCCAGGAGTTGTCAGTCTCGCGCTCGAGAGCTTAACTACTAGACCAATGGACCGGCATACAACTGTGTTAGTGGATGCACACTGCTGAAGAGTCCCATACTAGGACGAAACGACCGTCTAGTGCTTCCAAGTTTTCCACGGTGGTCTAGCTTCAATTGGCTCATGATCCCAACCACTGAAAGATAAAATGTTCTTTTTGACTAATCTTCCATTCACTATCACAATAATACACTTGTGAAATTAAAAAAATTGAACCTACTATTGTTGACTTATTAAATGATGAAATAAATTTAAATCTATTATGTTTTAGAGTATATATTTTCACAGATACTGTTCTCTACTTTAGTTTAAACAGTCTATACTGGTCTGTTTATTGGTTATATAGTTTGAGAATTATGTACAAGTACAATTATATACCTACCAAATTCAGTATTTATATAAGGTTTAGTTATTTTACATGGCCATTCAAATTTTTGCAGGTGAAGTGACTTTCAAATTTGTTAAACTTGGAGTCAAAACTATAATGTCTGAACCACTAGATTGAAGTTTTTTGAATAAAGTTCAAATACAAGATGAAAATTATAACGGAATATAATAAGATATTACTTCTATTTAATTTAATATATGTACAAAATAGATCATAATATCCCTAACTACATGATTCATGGCCGATAATTTGAAGTCAGATAATGGACTAGAGAATAATTAAATTAAAATCAATAAAAGCAGTATTCAAATAGAGCAAGGTTTACAGTGAAATCAAAGTAGAAATTAATAATAGATAGGAATTTACAAAACAAAATAGTGTAATAACATTCAGAAAACTGGGTCTCTGCTTGTCTTTGCCCACTGGTCATTCACATCTTTAAATATTTGTAGTAAATAAAATCAAGCATAATGTACGATTTATTGAAATCATAAACCAATCAATGTTAGTCCACCATTGAAAAGCGGAGAGCATTGGATGGCCAGTGTGAAACTTCATAGCGGTATTACCGACCCCTCATTTGGGATTTGAACCCAAGATATTCGATCTTGGGCAAGTACTTAACCTCTAGATCACTGAGCTGAGATCCAACTTCAACTAATCCGTGATACTTCGCGACTATCTTTCATTGTCTTCGGTGGATAACTGTCCCACAACCAACACGGTTGAACTCCACTGACCACAGCTGATGATAATTGATGCCTATTCAATTTTCCGAGACAGCATAAAGATATTCGATATTATAGTTACCTATTTGGTAATGAGTTATAATATACCTAAAATGCATTGCAGGAATATTTAACCAACTAACCCCTAACGTAATACTGTTAATGAAATCACTTTCACTAACAGTTTACGATAGTGATTGGTGAACATATTCAATACAAATAAGATGTTAAAAACTCGAGCTCTAATAACGTGACTTGAGCTCACTTTTAAGGCAATAAATGCTATGGGAAGAAATTCACTGATGCCTTCCATTATCAAGATTCAAACACTTAAAAAGATGCTAATTCAAGCTAACTATTATTGATTAGTATTCATCAAGAGATCTGTTTTCAATATTCTTATCCTTTACTGTAACTAACTGAGATCATGAACCGATTGATGTTAGACCACAATTGAAAATCTGGAGACAGGTATCTGCCTGTCTCTACCCGAGACGGATTAGCTTCGTGGATTGTTTAAGTCCAGCCCAGTGGTCTAGAGGCTAAGCGTTCGCGCGCAAGACTGAAGGCCCTGGGTTTGAAACCTGCGAGCGGGATCGTAGATGCGCACTGCTGAGGAGTCCCACGGTAGGACGAAACGGCCGTCCAGTTTCTCCAGGTTTCAATTGTGGCCTAACATCAGTCGGTTATTGATCTCAATTAAAAACTTAATGGTGATGGTTTATCATTATTTCCTGAATGCTAAACGATCATTTAGTTTTCGAAAGGTTTTGACTGTTTAAATTCATTATTAATCAAACAACTTCATTTGATAGACCGTGCCTTTTAAAGATTATCATTTGCACGTCTACGTGCAAACACTTTCTGGATTATGGTAGCTTTGAAATCAGTGTCTTCTAGGAGTTTTAAATTATAGATAAAAAATTATTCGTATTATTACATTCATATTTTTGATTCACATATTTATTTGTGTAATTAAGATAGAAAATAAGTTGACATTGTACATTTTGAATTTTTATGTAAATGCATACAGTGTATTTGAAGATAGCTTGAAATTCCCGATTGACACTAACCAGATAGTCAATTAAAATTCAGAGGCAGTCAAAAGTTGTTTCATTGTTATTGCAACTTTTGCTCATTGGTGTTTAATGTTTCTGGAATTAAATTTAGTAAGTTAATGAATTTTTCTAATAACTGAGTAGTGTCCAAAAAACCTTCTAATCTGCTTGTACATTGTGAGTGTTCGATAGCTGAAGGTAGCTGACAGGAACTTTAGACCTATGTTTCGTGTTTGTTAAAGCTCATCACTATTGATGAAATTGATTACCCATATTGGATTCAAACCTGAATCATTTAGCTGTATACTCTTAGAAACCCAATTAAAAGACTAAATTGTTTACAAATAATTGACCATCAGGTAGTGACCAATGTATTTTATATCCAGTCATTTTTAATAATGATCGAATTCTGCCAGTCAATATCCAATATGTTTAACTGACTCAGTTATCATATAAAACATATAAATCTCATTGTGTTTAACTATCAAATTTAACGAAGATTGGTTTTCTTCATTAATATGTGTGTACTAGTGAACAAATTGTTTTAAAACAATGTTTAGGTTTTTTGGGATTTCATGAAACAAAAATACAGAATTCTTATTACTAACCTTAACTAACCATGCAACTAAAAAGATCATAGACATAAAATAAATAACTCCTTTCCATGACGCAAGACAATCCATAGCACGATACATTATGAAGACCCAACCTTCTTGAGAAGCAGCTTGATATACCGTAAATATACTAATATCTGAAAATTAAGCAAATAAAAATTAATCATCATAAAAGGTATCACTGTTTTAGGTAACTGAGATGACACGTATGACGAAATATTTGGATATATATATATATAACACGCTAAAAAGTATGTGAATATCCTGCTTTCTTCACTAAGTTATTCTCAGTCAGTATTTTTGCGTAAAAGATTTCAGTAAATCAAGAACCAAACATTAAGTTTCATATACTAGTCAATGAAAACCATTGTGGATTGGTCAGAGTTAGACAATAACACCGTTGAATGCCCATGGTCTAGAAGTTAAGCGTTTATATACGAAACTAAAGGTCCTAAATTCGGATCCCTCATGCAGGATCGTGGATATGGACTACTGGGCAGTCCTATACTAGAAAGAAACAGCCGTAAAATGCTTCCAGGTTTTCAATGGTGGTCTTACATTGATCGGTTCATGATTTCATTTAAACCCATGTAGCTCATAAATGGAAAGCTACTGTTAGAGAATAGCTGTTACCCATTGTGTAAACTTCATTGATCATAACCATAAAATTGCCAAAAGACTTTATGAATCATACTGTTTTCAACGGAAAGTACACGTACGTACATCTCTTCAACCACAGTGTTTATAATTGATACTAACCCTACAGTGTAAGCGTAGTATTGCATGCATACTGAACAAGATATCGCAACGATTTGTACATCCTCTTCAATTTTTTTGGATTTTAATGTGAGCGACTGTTATAGATAAGCAGTGTGAAAACATTAAGTTATCATCGAAGTGAATCATTCTTATTTCATAAAAAAACACTTCATAGTTGTTTATAGTCTGTTCAGTGTCTGTACAAAACCATTCTTCGAATGAAGTCAAATGATGTTTGATAATTCCGAAACACTCAAACTGCATTTATATTTGTCATTGATGAAACAATAATGTTATTAGACTTTTGACAGAAAAACGTCTCTCGGCAGATAGTATAACGTAAGAATACTTAAACTATGAATAGTTCTTTGAAACTTTTCAAACTTTAAAATTGTTAACATTTTTCAAACAACAGAAAACATTATTGTTAAACAAAAAATGTATTTACTTACAAAAACTTTCAAATCCAGCATAACCCCCATCATCTTGAATAGAGCTAGCGATCCGTATACATTTCATATTACTGGGACATTGAGCATCAGGATTTTTGGCTGGATTACAATATGAATCCGGTATGGCTAAATCTCGTTTAGTTATATATCTGAGGAAATATTCAGTTGAATAAACATGAGTAAGAAATCAGAGAAAAATGTATAAGCTGCTGACTAATGGTCATATTAAAAATCAACATTATCCGCTGTTAGCCAAAGTGATAGTAATCGAAAACAATTTCCAAATATGGTTTTGTATTGTTGTATGCTCAGAATTACCTTACTGTACAGTATATTTACACACTGAAATATTCAGTCATTTACTCACTGTCATTTTAAGTTGGTTATGGAAGTAAACAAAGTTGTAATTTACATACAATAGTATTTCGTTACCTCTACAAGCTAATTGTGGTCTTTGATATTTCTATACCTTAATAACATATGATCTACAGGGGAGTGTAATTACATTTCTTACTGATTAGCCTGTATTAGGTTAAATCAGTTAATGTAAATAATGTTAATCCGTCCGATCATTACAATAAAGTTTATTCTTAACTATTGTAACTAAAATGAGTATTTTGGTAAAATAAATAAAAATATTAAAATCAGAGTGGGATTTTGTGGATATTATAGTAAGTTAATAGTTGAATTCATGAGTCAAATAAAGCTAGATCACCATGGAAAACCTAGAAGCATTGGACGGCCGTTAGACATTAACACCGTTAAATGTCAGCTCAGTGGTCTAGAGGTTGAGCGTTCGACCACACGCGAGACTGATAGGTCTTGGGTTCAAATCTCGCCAGATGGGATCATGGATACTCACTATTGAGAAGTTCCATACTAAGACGAAACGGCCATCCAGTACTTCCAAGTTTTCGATTGACTTATGAATTCAACTATTAAATAAAAATATGTTTCTTTTCTTAAGATATTCATTGAAAATCTGTAGTTTTAGTTTTACTTAGAATTAAGAAAATAAAAACAACCATTAAAAAAAAGTAAAAACTGAAATTTACTTATCATTTACATTTATTCACAACCAATGTTCATGTTATTAGTGGTCATTACTGTTAGATCCTAGCGAAGATTAAATTATGGATAACTTATGAGAACTACTAATGAACAAAGCAACAGCCAACAAGTGACTGATTGTGAGCGACTGTAATTCATATATATATATATATATATATATATATATATATATATATATATATATATATGTTGTATAACCATTCAGTAACTAAATTATGTATATCTATATTAATCGTTCCTTTATTTTGACCTATAGACTATTACTATATGATTTACTATTCCTAAATTATACCCAGTTTATGAATTACAGTCGCTCACAATCAGTCACTTGTTGGCTGTTGCTTTGTTTATAAACCAAGTATGTATGAAATATATGATTCATATAGTAGAAACTGTTATTAGAGTCCTGAACTCAGCAGGCAAAGCTAGGCAGGATAAAGGATCAATAAGGACGCTTGGCTCTTCATATCAGTCCGTACGTCATTGGTTTGGCACAGAACTAACACTGTATAATTCGTTTTCAGATTAACTAGTAAATCACGTAATAAATTAATCGGGCAGAAGTTACAACAATTCCCCTTTATACTGATCCGATTTATGTGATCGTGAATATTATTATCAATTATGCATATGTAGATAGTATAATATAAGAAAACGAAGATTAGCAAAACTATGTAATGATATATTAACACAATACATTTCGAGCAATCTGATCACACACATTTACTTGTTAACAACATTTATATGAAACACAAAAGGTTAACAAAAGGAAGAGAGGATAAGGGGAACTCATCACTTTAAATTATTTACAATGACTAAGATTCAATAAGATGCATCTACAGATAAATATACTTCGCGAGCTTATAAAACAAATTTGTTTCATCTTACTAGATTCGTTATTCATGGTTTATAAAATTATAATGGTTGAGATGATTCAATTGAAGTTAAACCACCATAGGAAACCTAGCAGCATTGTATGGCCGTTTCGTTCTATTGTGAGTCTCTTCAGTAGTGCACATCCACGTGAAGCGTTCCATATTTTTGCCCCCAAACGCCCTGATTCGGCCGGGAGTAGGGAGGGGCCGCTCACCCTCTCGAAATGCTCTCATATGGCCACGCGTATATAGCCTCTGCCAGGGAAGTCCTACTCACTGCCTCAACGTGGCGAGGTGTTGTTTACGAAACTGAGAGAACGAAAAGCAAATGTCCGGAGCTTTAACCAGATCCCAAACCAATGATGCACATGGGCTCCAGTATCCTGAGGGAACAAATGACGTATGAACCAATCGTTGGTCACCGGCTACCATGGGACCGTATCTGAACCACTGCCTTGTGGACAAGATCTTCAGGTCGAAGGCTCGGGGTGTGGTCCCTTAAGACAACCACCTGCTTCGGTTTGGGCACCCAAGCAGTATCACAGCCTTCACACATATCAAATGAGATTTGTGTGGCGCATATGTGTTTGGTGCCTCCTTGTACCAATATCTATGTGTTAATATAATAATAATATAATAATAATAGCACATCCACGATCCCGCCTCGCAAGATTCGAACACAGGACTTATCGGTCTCGCGTGCGAACGCGCGTGTTCTAGCTTCAATTGACTTATGATCTTAACCATTAAAATTGCTATAACAACCACAAAAACCTTACTAAACAGTGAATGTTACGTAATATAGTCACTCTTATTTTCACTGATTTTCAATCATCAATTACAGTGTACCTAAAAGTGTGTTTTTTTTTAATTGTAAAATTTCATGTTTATTCTAATGAATAGTCAATATTTTCTTAGTGATTTTATTTTCTAGAAACTGTATAGTTAAAAATGAATCTTTTCTTGTCATTATAAACAACAACATTCGTGTTTACTTCAAATTCTATACTATTTTTAGTAAACTTTAATGTTATTGCTCAGAACGATGATAAATTTTCTAAAAATTAAATTTCCAGCTCAACGAATACAAAAGCTAAAAAGTATGTGAATATCCTGCTTTCTTCACTAAGTTATTCTCAGTCAGTATTTTTGCGTAAAAGATTTCAGTAAATCAAGAACCAAACATTAAGTTTCATATACTAGTCGATGAAAACCATTGTGGATTGGTCAGAGTTAGACAATAACACCGTTGGATGCCGACCAGCTCAGTGGTCTAATGGTTAGGTGCTCGTGAGCGAAACCAGTAGGTCCTGGGTTCGAATCCAGCGAGCGGGATCGTGGATGAGCACTGCTTAGGAGTCTCACAATAGGACGAAACAGCCGTAAAATGCTTCCAGGTTTTCCATGGTGGTCTAGCTTCAATTGATTCATGATTACAACAATAGAGAATTCTAAAGCATTAAAATACATTCATCAGAGCCATAAAGCTCTGACTAGATTGTTAACTAATTTGATTATTACACTATCAAAATATTTTAGATAAATAATATGTGGCAAGCATTTAGCAATTATGTGTACTGTTTACTTATATATTTTATCAAGTGTTTATGTTTACGAACAGTTTCAGCTTAAAATGATTAAATGTGTTGAAAACTTTGGTAAATATTATAAAGAAAAGGAATGTAGAATAGGTTACTTCATAAAATTTATCATAATTATTTAGGTGAGACTATAATTTATGGACGAACCAATCACGTATGAGATAACAGATCTCTGGGATTTTGGCGCGAAATTCATTCATCTATTTGACTGAATAGAGTTTTATTGTTGTAGCTAATATCAGTTCGTAATGAAAATCCTAAATCTAATTCACAACCTTAACCATCAACTGTAAATTATAATTGCTTACACTGGTTTATAACCATCATTTGGTCCTAGTTATTTTATGGGCCCTCTCAGGGTCAGTGCAGCGTCACTCAAATGTCGTCCATAGACTATAGTCTTACCGGCAAATAGTTGAAGTATGTATTTATTTTTCATATATTATAAGATTTATTTATTAGATTAGACCGTGAAATGGATTTAATTTCAATGATCTGAAAGTATTTGGTCTATGAATACTTTATAGGAGTTAAAATTGTCTGATGCTTTCGGATTTGCAATGGTCAATGTTATCTAATAATAATATATAATTCCAAATTTACAATTATTGAGTTATCAGGATGAGGGTTTGTAGAGGTTGTAGTAATTTAATAGTTGAATTCATAAGTCCAGTTCCTAGTGCGGGTTCGTGGATGCGTACTACTAAAGAGTCTCATACTAGGACGAGACGATCGTCCAATATATCCAGGTTTTTCATGATAGTCTAGATTAAGTCGACTCATAAATTCAACTAATAAATTATTGAGTCACATGTTCAGAAATTATAAAATATGAAGGAATAACATACTGAATTATTAATAAATCAATAAATTTTATGATACCATAAAATGTACACAATCTATGGTTTTCTAGGTAAACTTACGTCTCATTAGCCGTTTTTAAAACACAATGATAATTTAACTCATCACCGAAAAATTGCACACCCAAGAAACCATAAAGTGACATGAAGAAAAGTAGAAATACTGTCACATTGTATACTTGATGAGTGGATCGTCTAAAATTTAAAATAAAAAATTTAAGGATAAATAATTTGCAAAAAAACAATTCATTAAATTTATTTTGTATGTAGGAAAAAACTGTATTTTGAAACTGAGATTAAGTATAAATAGTTTGTAAAACAAGATGTTGATTACCATACAACATGAAGCTCTAAAGCAATTTTATTTTTAAATTTTGATAGGCGGGTTAGATAGAAAGTGCTGGTGGGCGGCCTATGCTAATCCACGAGAAGTAACAGGCGTAAGTAAGTAAGTAAGCCCGCCAAAAGAATATTACTGCATACAGTAAAAGTTAAAGTAATGCTTAGTAAATGAAAATGTACGTGAACACGAATAATCAAGATGACGTAATAGGAAGATTGTAATACTAGATTACGTAATACGAATAATAACAAGAGATTCGCTTTTCCATATTATTATACTTTTACTGTTTTACACTATTTTCCTCATTCATTTATAAGTTTTTGGTGTAGAATGTTTTATTTGTATAGTCGACTTAAATGAAATTAGTTGAATGAACTTCATAATTAGAAAATATAGAATTTGCTGATTTTCAAGTAATGGACTAAACAATTCAGTGAATAAAATTCTCATTTCAAAGATATTCTCTGTTAATACTGTACCATTAGAATTATAGTTACTTAACATTTATTAGTCTATTGAATACTAAAATTGGATCGATGGAAATCCGGTAATAAATTAGATGAATTTAACAGAAGATAATTGTCATGCTTGAAAGATTGGTTCAGAAAGGTAACGTGAAAGATCATCCACAATACCGTTGACTTTAAACCTGGATTCGAACTCAGGGTCTTCAGCCTCGCATGCGAAAGATCAACCTATTGGATCATACATGTGCACTGCTGAGGAGTCCCACAATAAGACGAAATGGCCGTCCAGGGCTTCTAGGTTTCCAACGGTGGTCTAACATTAATCGGTTCATGATCTCAATCAAAAAATAATTTGTGGGGTAATACCAGTGAAGGATGTAAACAAATAAATCTAGATTTTTCCATTGGAACACTTACTATTGTGAATTATTAAGGGGAAAGATCTTGAAGATCTATCTTCCAGGATATGTGTTTATATATATATATATATATATATATATATATATATATATATATATATATATATATATATATATATATATAAAGGTTTAATCTCTACATCCCTTATACTTACTTACTTACGACTGCTACTCCTAATGGAGTATAATCCACCCACCAGTATTCTCCAACACACTCCATTCTAAGCCTTCTTTTCTAGTTCTATATAATTGTTGTTCATTCTTCTCATGTCCGTCTCCATTTCTCGGTGTAATGTGTTCTTTATTCTTCCTCTCCTCCTCTGGCCTTGAGGATCCCATGTGAGGACTTGCCTTGTGACGCAGTTCTGTGATTTCATCAATATGTATCCTATCCACTTCTAGTGCTTCTTACTGACTTCTTCCTCCTCTAGGATCTGGTTTGTTCTCTCCCATAGTAGGTTGTTACTGATAGTGTCTGGACAACGGATCCGAAGTATTTCGCATAGGCAACTGTTAATAAACACCTGTATCGTCTGGATGATGGCTTCCGTGGTTCGCCAAGTTTCCGCCTCATACAGTAGAACTGTGTTGACATTTGTATTGAAAATTCTGACTTTGGTGATGGCTGACAGACAGTTGTGTTGAGTTCCAGATATTCTTCAGTTGTAAATATGCTGCTCTTGTTTTGCCGATCCGCGCCTTCACATTTGTATCATTTCCACCGTGCTCATTAATGATGCTGCTGCCCAGATATGTAAATGTTTTTACATGTTCGAAAGCTTCTCCGTCAAGTGTGATTTGATTGGTGCATGTTGTAGTGTATCGGAGAATCTTGTTTTTCCCTTTGTGTATGTTGAGACCTACTGTTTCTGAGGCTGCTGTTACACTGGTCGTCTTCTCCTGAAATTGTTGTTGTGTGTGCGATGGAAGATCTAGATCATCTATGAAGTCTAAATCGTCTAGCTGCATCCAAACTGTCGAGTGTATCCCATGCTTCCCATCAGATGTTGACATCTTCATAATCCAGTCGATCACCAGGAGAAAGAGAAAGGTTGAGAGTAAGCGGCCTTGCTTGACACCGGTCTCCAGGTTTTCCATGGTGGTCTAGCTTCAACTGACTTATGATTTTAACCATTGAAATTACTATAATATCCACAAAACCCATCTGATATTAAAAATAAAATACTTTATATTTAAAGATCTACTTACTGAAATATAGCTTTTACACGTGCTTGAGGTAATTGAAGCCTTAACACTGCACGAAATACACGTATAAGTATCAATGGTCTTGGACAACGTATAACGCTTAAAAAACCATAATTTCGTCGAAAATTTTCATTATTTGAACATGAATAATAATCTTTATTGATATTATTGTTATAAATAATAGTTCCTTCATCATTACTATTAACTGGACAATGAAATGTAACATAAAATTCTACACATTGTAAAGCTAATGAAGCCCATATACATAATAACATGAATGCATCAAAATAATTCCATGATTTTTGAAAATAAGCACGATTACGTTTTTGATCAATGCCACCAGATGACTTAAATAAAAATTAGATCAAAAAACAAAAAAGTGAAAAGTATTCAGATTAATTATATTAAAGAAACAATGAATAATTACTATAGTTAGATATTATATTGAATAATTGGTGAGACTATAATATATAGACGACATTTGATTGACACTCACGTGACCTTGAGAGTATCCACCTAATAACGAGGACTAAATGTGGGTTATAAACCAGCGTAAGTAATTAGAATTAGGATTTACAGTTGATGGTTAAGGTTAGGGACTATATTTAGAATTTTCATTACGAACTGACATCAGTTATATTACCAAAAGACTATTTAGTCAAATGGATGGATGAATTTCTCGTCAAAATTCCAGAGACCTGTTATCTTATACATGATTGGTTCGTCCATAAATTATAGTCTCGCCGAATAATTTGAATAGTATATGTTCTATTTTGAAATATTTACTTCTTTCCTCAATTAAAGTACAAACAAAAAACATGAATATACGATTGTTTACATTATGTGTATATATAATACAATCCTTAAATGCTTTATTATAAATTATAGATAGAATTGAATACCTAATCAGGTTAATTCGCATATCATAATTACGCATAGCATATCAACCAACAGTACATTTAATTAAAAAGCGAGATAGATAGAGGAAAAAGTGATATTAATAAAAATATAAATAAGAGTAAGTATTGAATACATTTTTGTTATTCATAATATCTGATTAATGACAGGTCATTCGACCATCCTAACGATTTGTTACTAACTAACGCAAGAAATCTTTGATTGAATGTCCAGTTTCGTTGGTCGTAGGTCGATCGATAAAACAAGTAGTGATAAACGTTATGTATTGTGAGGTGACATACAATATAATGAAATATACCATAGATGTGAAGTGCTTCGATTCAATAATAAGGATAATCGTCAAGATTATTGAAGATGAAATAGTTAAACGCACAGAAAATTTAAATTGTTGTAAACCAATTTACATCTGTTTGAATATTAAAGTCGGATAATGAATAGATACGCTAAAAAAGATATCGGTTTCATAAGTTTTATTAGACCAAATTTTGTAAGATTAATCCAGTGTGACAGTCTGAAAAATGAATAGTCATTACCAAACTCTATTCCAAATTAAATTGTTTAGTTGCATTGTATAGATGACAACCGTATAAATTTGTGTAGCATTTCAAGATCGTGAAAAATAAAAGAAATTTGTGCAGAGTAAGTAAACTAGCATTCCAGTTTAAAGTGAATGAAGTTAGCTAACTAAGATAACTTTTAAAAAACATATCTTCATTAAAAACTGTGTGCTAAATATTTTTAAACGGTCCAACAAAATACGACAAAAATTCCATGAAAATTTCTGTCGTTTGTTTTACAACGACAGCTAATAATTGATAGGCTTGGTCTCACTTGGAGCTGTAAATGTATGCTACTTGGGAGCCTCATGTTAGAATGTAAAAGCTATCCAGTAAATCCCTGTTTTTGTTGGTTGTCAAATCACAGTCAGCACATATTGTAATTTGTATATTATTCAACTTTTTAAAGTACATACAATTTTCTTTAAAAAAGATTAGTTCTGATGTTTAGAGGACAATGATATAAAGTAAGATATCAATATAGTTACTCTGAAGAAAATAAAATCCGCTGATCGAATTCTATCGATCAAATTACAATGTGGTCACCAGACTGAATGACTCGACATTACGTACACAATGTTAAAATGTGAGGTGGTTGTTGAAGGTGATCGGCTGAAAACTTTGAACGTAGGTTTCATGCTATTCGGCAATCATCAGCAAGGTATTTTTTGCAATCTTGAGGGAACTGATGCCCTTTAGTGGTTTGACAAAGTCAGAGACGTTATCATAGCTATTTGTTAATCGCTTTATTTATACATTAATATATTATTTATATCATTTCATCCTTTTGTTAGGATGGAAAGCAAACTGTTTTACTAGACTTTTGCTTTGGAACTTTTTAAACCAGTTCGTTGAACAGATATACATCAGTGGTTCAGTTGTGTGGGTATTCTTTGAGCATACCATTTAAATCATGAATCAACCTGAGTTAAATAATCATCTTAGTATGAAACTTTACAGCAATGGGCATAAACGGCCTAACAAGGAAGAATCGAACCCAGTACCTTTATTTCTCGGTGTTTAGTGCTTAGATCATATTTTATCGTGATATGCATTATTTATTGAATGAGGCTATATTTTATCTTTTTAACCGACCCCTATAAAAAATTCACATTATACTAAACTATCATAAAAATCAAAATATTAGTATATATTGTAATGGGACACATAAATCACAAAAAATCGGAAATAAAGTTAACCCAATGTTCGATATCTATATCTCTTTGTTGTTATGGTTGCCATGTAGGCAAAAAGTCGCATATGTCAACGTCAAACTCTTGTTTCAATATATATGGCTATATTCGATACCGTTGGTAAAATCATACGAATATTAAATGTTCTATCATTGTTATCACTGAACATATCTACTAAATTTCTCTTCCCGTAGATGTTTTACACTTACACTACTCCTAATTAATTCGCTTAATTCAAACAGTTTTTATTCAAATTAGTGCGTCAAAAAACAACATAACATAAGTATAGTGCCCATCTATTACGGTAACTTTCGTTGTTTCTTACTAACTATTTTCATTTTCTTTTCTATAGTTGTAGATGATTATAATAACTCAGTAACAGCATTATTCATACATCAATAAGATGTAAAAGTCCATCCACTAAGAATTACTGGCACCCAATCACTGCTTCATATTAACAACAACTCATGAATTACGTCTTTTCCAACAAATTAATGTTATTTCCCACCCCACCCCCTTTAAATGTAAATTTTTTTTCTGTATTAACCTATGCATATCTGTAAATTAGCATGCATTCCATAATTATTTTCAGAATATAACTGATTTATTTATATTATATAAGAAAATCATACTATTAATAGTAGCACACCAAAGTGATAGCATGCAAAATAAAAACAAATAATATATGGTGCTGTGTTAAAATAAACCGAACTAAAAAGAAAAAATAATTATCAACGAAAAAAACTTTTAAACTAATGTCGGATTATACACATTAACAGAGGCGGGGGGGAGGGAAATAAAGAATTGGGTGATGAAACTCAAATTATATATATATATATATATATTTGTTTTCTCGAAAATCAAATAAATGAAATAATAACAAAAATGTATTGCGAAACAAATGTCGAAAAACAAAAAAATAAAAAAATGAAAAATAAAGAAAAATGAACTCAAATCAATAAAAAAATTCTAATGGAAAGAAATTCTTTTTGAAAATTATATGTGATGTAGAAATAAATAAATAAATAATTTCATGCATTAGATGGTTTGTAATGAAAATTTGTACTTTTAATAGTTCTTTTTTAAAGAATATTAAATTCATTATTGTAGGTATCATTACCAATGTTTGATTGGATAATTTCGAATAACTTGAGCATCAGGTAGATTGTAATAAATTAGATAGTGGTTGGAGGTAGTTAACAGGAAACCATGGATCCTTTTTTCGTGCTCTTTGGCAGTCGTTAGAAATGCGTACCTGTAATCTTAAGGGAACTGGTGCTCCCTGACGGATTCGATCCCATGTCACCCAGTTTCACAGTTAGAGACGTAACAAATGATCTATTTGGGCAGTGACCAATCTCTTGTAGGACTGAGATGTAATCACAATTGACTGATCACTGGGGTGGTGATCGATTTTATATCGGTCGCGGTCCGGATAGCCCAGTGGTAACGTTTCTGACTGTGAAGGTGGTTGACACGGGGTCGAATCCGTCAGAGATCACCAGTCCCCTCAAGATTATAGGTACACCTTGCTGACGAGTCCCGAGTAGCACAAAACCCGGGTTCAGGGTTTCCTGTTGACTACCTCCCACCACTATCTAATCCCAGCATAGTGCACACAATGTCGAGTCACCTAGAGTAGTGACCACATTGTAAATTGGTCGATAGTATTCGATCTGCACTAAGAAGGACTTGATACTTATGACATTGATCAGTACCCTGTGATTAATCAATTGAGATTGTTATAAATAAATTAATATATTTTTAATATCCTAATGAGTAGAACAATTAGATTTTCTGACGTTTTGTGACTTAGTGTAAGCCATCTCTTCAGAGAATAAATAAATATCCAAATCAAAGTGAATCCAAGTTTAAATAGTACAAACGGAACAACAACAATATTATGGGATTAATTTCGATTTGGTTATTTATTTATTCTCCGAAGAAGTAGCTTACACTAAGTTACGAAATGTCAGAAAATCTAATTTTTTACTCCTTGTGATATTACAAATATATTAATCTATTTATAAAATTCATTATTGCTAGAAATTAGCTAGACAATCATTGTGTGGGTGTTATATAAGCTTTGATTTCTTAAGATGAGTGTATTTTTTCTATAAGGTTAACCCACTTAAATGAGACTTATCCAATTAGAAATTATACCAATAAAATTCTGGATTGTATGTATCTTTTCCCTGAATTTTGTATTTTTCATAGACTGATCTCATACGATTTAGAATCAGAGAAAATTGGACAGCTATCTTATCCTAGTACGGAACTTCTCAATGTTGACTATCAACCTGGCAGGGATTGAACTAGAGGTGTTCAGTTCTCACGATGAATGCTAAGCCTTTAGATCTACTTATCTACTTATCAGTTACCAACATTTAAATTTGTCTAGTTTTATTAAACTAACCAATAAATATCCGTATGTTTTCCATCGTTATTAGTAATAACTGTATATTCTTAAGTATCTACTCATTCTCTCAACTGTTTGGAGTTAGGAAGACGAAGATAATCGTCTTCTTATTACATTATCAAAATTTATCAAAGGGACTTATTGCTTTAAATTTCTGAAAAGAAGACTCCCTATACATAATATTAAAAGGTTAAATGAACTTGTCAACCTTAAATGTAAAATTGTATCGGAACGCGTGAAACTGAAATTTTGTAATTTGAAATCATATATTAAATGCTCCAATACGTTTGTTACAAAATAGATGATTTTGGATTTAAGAAATTAATAAATTACCTATTTTAATTAAATTCTATCAGATACTGACAAATATGCATGCATAACTTATTCCTGTATGTATAAATACTGTTTCATCAAATTATTAACTAATTGTCATACAAATAAAATAGTTGAAATCATGAGTCAATTGAAGCTAGACTACCATGGAAAACCTGGAAGTACTGGACGGTCGTTTCGTCCTCTTATGGGACTCCTCAGCAGTGCTCATCCACGACCCCACTCGTGGGATTCGAACACAAAGCCTTCAGTTTCGCACGCGTGCCTTCAACCTCTGGACCACTGAGCCGGTATCCAGTGTTGTTGGTGTCTAACATCAAACAATCCATGAAATTGCGCGACCATCTGCTCACTTGTGACTGACTTCAAGAGGCATTTCCCAGAGTTCTAGTGAGAAGCCGTGACCAGCGGAGATCAACCAGACCTGTTGTGAGACATCAGCTCACTGAAGACAATCGTGCAGGGTGGCGCAATTTCGTGGATTGGTTGAAGTTTGACATTAACATCGTTGGATGCCGACCAGCTCAGTGGTCTAGTGGTTAAGCGCTCGCGAGGTGGGATTTTGGATGAGCACTGTTGAGGAGTCCCACAAAATAGGACGAAACGGCCGTTCAGGTTTTCCATGGTGGTCTAGCTTTAACTGACTCATGATTTCATCTATTGAAATTTCTAAAATCTCCACAAAACCCCTTCTGATAAATAGAATAAACAAAAATTATATTTCTCATTATTACATCAACATACAAACACACTCATACAAATAATGTGTCAACTCAAATAATAATTAAGAAAATAAACCAAAAAAATAACTAAAAATAAAAATAAACTAGAAGACTTATACAAACAAACAGAAAAAGAAGTTTAAATAGATTTGAATTCAAATTAATTCGACTATGTAACTAAACTGTAACATTTCGTGTGTGTGTGTGTGTATCTCTCTCTCCCTGTGTGTTTCTGTGTGGTACTTGAATAGATTGATGGGATATAATTTTAGGGATAATATAAATTATAAATATGTATATACTTAATAATAGATATATAATAAATAATAGATCAATATTACCTTGGCAGCAATTTGTGTTCGAATTAGTTGATTCAAATTCTATATTATTGGTAAATATGTTAATTTATTAATAAAACAAAAGAATTATTATTTTTTTTAAAAAAACAGAAAAGAATTCAGTCACTTATTGAATGAAATGAATATGAATTTCTAAATACATTTAAGAAAAAGATTGTTGCTGATTAAAAGAAATGAATATTTTAATAGAATAATATATTATACTGGTTATTAATTTATAATCCAAAACCTAAAAGACATGAAAACGATTACGTCACATCCCATTGTGATTACCAATTTAAATGTGTGTGTGGTCACACATGAACATGTACCAAAATGGTTACAGAAACAAATAGAATCAAGTGACCCAATAAGAGCAGAGGATAAACATCCATCATCCTCGATTGCTAAACATATTATCGAAACAGGTCATATTATTGATCATAACTCGGCTTTTATGGTGTTGTGCAAAAGTGTAAAAGCGCGTATACTAAGGTTTATTGAATCTGTAGCCATGCTAAAATTAAAACCCCCTTTGTGTATTCAAAAACAGTTTGTTCTCACCTTAAACCTACCTTGATAATATTGACTTATTATCCAGAGTGATTAGGTTTCAAATTGTGCTCACATTATTATTATTACTCTTATTATTATCCTTATCTCCTCTTACCCCATTTCCAGTCCAGTTGACCTTTTATTTTCATATACGAATGTTCTTAACAAGTATGTAATGTGTGATCAGATTGTTCGAAATCTATTGCGCTAATACATTACATAGTTCTGATAACCTTCGTCTTCTTATTACATTATCAATATAATAAACTTTAGATAAAAAAGGCATTTATTTAAAATTTATATTTATGATATTGTTGATTAAATTAATCAGTTAAGAGAAAAACAAAATCATTTACTGAAATTATCCATTTGAGCTGAATAATTTCCCTCTCATGTAAATATTGGTCATTTCAATTATTGAGATCATGAATCAATTGAAGCTAGACCACCATGGAAAACCTGGAAGCACTGCATGGCCGTTTCGCTGTATTGTGGGACTCCTCAGCAGTGCGCATCCACGACCCTGCCTCGCGAGATTCCAATCCGGGACCTATCAGTCTCACGTGGGAGCGCCTAACCACTAGACCAATGAGCTGGCCGGCAACCAACGGTGTTAATGTATAACTTCAATTAATCCACGAAATTGAGAGACACATCCATCATTGTCATTAGTGAGTTACTATCTCACAACAGACCTGGTTGATCTCCACAGGACACTGCTTCTCACTAGAACTCCAGGATATACATCTTGAAGCCAGTCACTAGTGAGCATATGTTGATTAGTACCAGTAGGGGTTTTGTGGAGATTGTAGTAATTTCAATGGTTGAGATCATGAGCCGATTGAAGCTAGACCACAATGAAAAGCATGAAATCACTGTACGGTCGTTTAGTCCCATTTTGTGGGACTCCTCAGCAGTGCGCATCCACGATTCGCGATATGTCGCTGAATTTCGTGGATTGGTTAAAGTTTGACATTAACACCGTTAGATACCAGCTCAGTGGTTTAAAGGTTAAGCGCTCGTCCATGAAAGTGGATGCACACTGCTGAGGAGTCCCACGATAGGACAAAACAGCCGTCCAGTGCTTCCAAGTTTTCTATGTTGGTCTGACATCAATTGACTCACAATCTCAACCATTGAAATCGCTATAATCTCCACAAAAGCCCTTCATATATTGATAATTAGTAATACAATTTTTTCGGATTATTAATACCGATCTAAAGTCTGAAATATTTTGTTGATTATTAAGTAACATTTAAGTCAAATTGTCCAATTCAATGATTTTGGTTGAAATAATAGTTTGTACTGATAACAGGATTATTTTATTGTTTAACTTGATAAGTTAATCGCATGAAAAATGAATAATTTTTTTGTTTCATTAGGCTGACCATGATATGTAAGAATGTTTGAAAGATAATTAGTTTGATATTATCTGTTAGTGAATAGTAAAATACACAGATAGTAGATAAGGTCTGTTTTCTCAATTATTTCTTATATAGATACTATGAAGGAATACTTTTTTTTCTCAACAAGTTGGATTTATCAAGAGTTCAATATATGTAAATTACAAGAATGTGATTAGAAGAGAAAAAGTTATGATTGATCAAAATGATGCCTGTTTTAAATAAAAATTGATGGTATGAAGACAATATAAACATAATGATGATACAGAACATTATTTTTATAACGTATTTTTCATTGAAAATTATATAGAAAGTAACACATTTCAATGATTACGATTGCATCACATAGAATAGAACCCGGGATTTTCAGTCTCATTCGCAAATGCTTAACCTGTAGACCACTGAGCTAGCATATAAGTGTTTATGCTTTACAATTTAATCCATTGACGGTCTTGTGTGATCAACATCCATTGTCTGTTCCACACTCGACATGGACGAATCTCATGATCTTTCAGTGTTGGTTACATAGTTGAATGTAGTTGGCGGAAAATCTTCACCAGTGTTGCACGCTTGACATTTCAGGGAACTGATATTTCCAATGGGGTTTGAACTCACATCGGTCATAAGTCACGGTTTGAATAGCTACCACTAAGCTATTCAAGAGTGTGACGGATCTCCTGTATATCTGAGATATTTACACTTGATTATCATCAAAAAGTAACATCGCTTCTCCTGATATTATGTTCTAATAATATATACTTCAACATTACTATAAACGTTTACCATAACATAAATGTCCAAAACATCGATGAATTTTTCTCAACCAAACCATTCAACCCCGAGAATGTAATACTAAGAAAAGAATCCACTGTAAATGTGAAACTGCTCCATCATGTCAAATCAAATCAAATGTCGGCTGGTAATGATAAATCCTTATGACCAAACAGTTATTGAATAGTTGTAGTGATGTAATGTAATAGAGTATGAATTAATTCTGTTAGTTAGGCATTCATCCCATTAGAGGTATACAACTGCGATATCCTCCAATTGTTTATATGACTCAATGCCATCTAATCATGTTTATTTGTGTATTCGATATATTTTTTATACAAGCATGTTATTCCATACGAAAAAAGAAAGCTACTCTTTTGGTTGTTGGTTATGTTATTGATTTGAAATTATTTAGGCACGTATGTCCTTAATACTGCCTTGTGAGAAACCACCACTTGGTTACATATCACATCACTGTATATCATTGATTGATCAGTAATTTCTTCATCTCAACAATCAAAAGTTTGTTCATCGAATTTCACTCCATAAAATTTAGACAGCAATAATTCATAAATAAAATTGAATATAATTTAATAACAATCATTATCTTATAGAAAATAAGGTCATACACATTTAATATCAAAATCATCCACCTGAGCTACAAATCTTCTCAACCATCTCAACATTGAAATAATATGTTTACACTTTATATATTTATTGTATATTCACTGACTATTTCATGTTATTTAAGTGTTTATTTAATGATAGTTACCCGCATGTTATTGATGGAGTTTTGTACTCTGAACTGGATGGTTTGGTTGTGGAGCTTTCATCATTCTTCTGAACGATATGATTAGCACAAAATTCAGATAGAATTGAAGTGTTTGAATTTCTCCACATATGATGAATGCTCTACGACCAAACCATCCAGCTCAGAAAACAAAACTACATCCAAATCATCCACCTGAGCTATAATTCTTCTCTACTACCTTTATGTTAAATAACCTTTTTAATTATAACTACAAGAAACCATAATTAAAGTATATTAATAAACTAATCATTATTTAATAAGAATAAAAATTGTTGACAGAAAAATCCTACTTAAAGAGGTCATCTGAAATCGTGAATATAAGACTTAAAAGTAATAATAATAATAATAGTAATAATAATAGTTTGTATGAATATCAAAAGTTTAAGGAAATACGAGTTTTCAATAAAAGAAAAATGTTACATATTCATAATGTTCTATGGATTGATTAGTTTATCTCAGTCCCATGAATATGAAATCAGTGTAATACATGAATAACATTAATAATAATAATAATAATATAAGGCAAGTGAAGAGATAACTATTGATAATTAAAATAACCCATAGTATCATTGAATAAGAAAAAGAGAATTCAGTAAAGAAAATTTCCCTTCTCGACGAAATCATTTACTTAAACTGTACATTCATATATACATAGTTATATCTGGAAAATATATGTCTACAGAAGGATAGAAAAGATTGCATCATAAATGAGGTTACGTACTAATCAACGGGTAAAGAAGAAAATAATTTATGGGTCAGATAATTGTTGAACAATTTATTCCCAACTTGACCTTTCAACCGTAAATGTAATCAAATATATTACATATTTCTTTAATGAGATATTTTCTTAATTATTATTTACATTAATTCAGTTGACCAATCAAAATATTTATTCATTATGACTAATTTATTTTTTCTATCTGATAAGTCTTCTAATCAATATTAAAAATATCAATAGTTGAAATCATGTATCACCATCATGGAAACCTGGAAGCACTGGATGGCTGTTTCGTCCTATTGTGAGACTCCTCAGTAGTCCCCATCCACGATCCCGCTCTCTGCGAGACTCAAAACCAGAACTTACTGGTCTCGCGCGCGAGCGCTTAACCATTGGACCACTGATCCGGCATCCAACTATGTTACGGTTGCGCATTTTCGTGGAATGGTTTAAGTTAGACATTAACATCGTTGGATGCCGACCAGCTCAGTGGTTTAGTGGTTAAGCGCTCACGCACGAGACTGATAGGTCCTTGCGAGGCGGGATGGTGGATTCGCACTGCTGAGGAGTCTCGAAATATGACGAAACGACCGTCTAGTGCTTCCAGATTTCCCATGATGGTCTAGTTTCAAATAACTCATGATCTCAACTATTGAGATTACTATAATCTCCACAAAACCTCTCTTCATTTGTGAGGATTTTTGAATTTTATGGTTAAATATATATTGTGGATATATGGTGTGTGTGTGCTACTTATGTTTGTGTTAGTATGTTACACCAGTCGAAAGTGAAATGTCTAAGAGTATGTGGTTGAGAAAATTGAAATGAAATGAAGAGAAAAGGAAACTGAAAGCGATCAAGATAACAACAGTAATGAAGGAATAATGAAGTTTGTGAGAAACAATTTAAAGAAAATGTGAAAATGATATATTTGATGTATGATTTTCACATTTTACTAAACCACTGTGTGATTGTTCATTAAACAATAAATTGCTTTTTTCCACTTGAGTTCTTGTTCACTATGGATATGCAATACAGCATACCAGAACAAAATGGATTCTCAACGTTTCGTGCTGCTTACTGGTTGTTTAACTAAGATCAGTCTGTAATATAAGCCATAATTGATAATAAAGTGAGCAAATCAAGCTAAAAATTACAACAGTTGTTAAAATCATATACTACTCTTGTCATGATGTGTACATCTTTGATCTAAGTCCATTACGTAGCCATAATCACTATCTGAAAGCTTAAGATATCATGACTTTACATTTCTTGTAGTGAGTCACTGACCAAATATTGAGTTTTGGCATTGTTTTATGATTTTCAATAATTGGTTGTTTATGTTTAATTTCCATCATTTGTAACGAAAGACAGTGAACTGGGATTTCGTTGTGAATATAAACGCTAAAATGTAGGTACATCCAACTAATGAGTCCCAAGTAAAACGAAACGAGTACCTTGGGTTCTACCGCTGGTCACAATTCTAATACAAAAAATTCATCCTAAACTTAGCTGATACTACTGGATAAAGGTATGCTGAATTGTAATGTTGTACGGTCTGTCTCCTTTAATGTCTACTGTAAATTTCGCAACTATTACATGAGGACGAATTCATTGTTTAACGAAAAATTTGAGTTTGGATAAGTTTTGAATTCTCAACTAGTTCTCATGTATATGACGAAGTTTTATAAAGTGACTGATTTAGTATTTTCTGTTCTGTTTACAAATTAGTTTCAAGTTTCCCTTTTATCTCTAGTCAATAAAATAGGCTAAATTTTGAACATCAAACATTCTTGTTTAGTTACACAAACATTAATAATTAAATTACATTATTACAAAATTGTTCTGATGACTAATAGCACAAATGTTGTGGAAATCATTTCAGATATCTGACCAATTAACTTCATTACTAAACTGAAATCGACGAAAATTCTTGACAGATCACTTATATTACATAAAAACTTGAAAATATTTATCATCGTGAACATATCATGATGAATCGATAAACAATCATGGAATTTCTTTCAGGAAAAAAGTCACATTTAGGTGATAAAATTACTAACCTGACTTGATGCAGGAACAAATAAGCCTTCGATATACATTTTGCTGATCATTTCCACTGTGAATAATAATGCAACCATCAAATCCAAGATAAAAGTAATATACATTAATACTGGAACTTGTTTAAATGTATCTGGCGTATTCATGCTAACTGATGCTAGACTGATCATAGCAGCTGTTCGAAACATTATTCTATAAAGAAAATTTAGAAAATCAGGTGAAAGATTTGAAAAAGTAAGAAAATTTTTAAAATTTCGAATATATTCAAGCATGTAACTAAGAAGGAACGCATGAGGTGTATAACATATAACCAGTAACGGTCTAACTCAACGAACGATGTTGACGAGTGTATGAGTAGGTCGAAAGGAAGTCTGGGGGTGGCCAAACTAAGCGATTACATCAATACATGAATTCATTGACTATCAAACTGAACCACGTAGATAAGTGCAGATTACCTAATTGGCTTCTATGTGATTATCGTATCCAATAGTTTTCGATGTTAGATGACAATATTTAGAATTGATCTCAACGGAGCAGGTGTTTCTACTGCGTGTCTGTACTTGAGTCTTGAGTTCTAAAATTATTTAATATGCCTTATTATGTGTTTAGATTCATTTTTCACGAATCATAACATATGAGCCCAATATTTTCGACTACCAATGAGACTACTAATATTCCTACTACTCTGACATATATTTTGGTATATTACTTCTCGATGTGTTAATCTATAACATGAACTGATACACAAAAGTTCCAAGTTCTAAGTTGTTTATTACTGACTAACTTAACAAATGAATGTGATGAAAATGATATGTGGTACATGAAACAAAGTTAAAATAAATGTAACTGGATCAGTATAATCAATTTTTGAACTAATTTTTCAATCAACAGATTAAATATTACCCCTTATATATCTAACCTCAAGCATTGTATATTTATCCAGAGTTAAATTATTTCCATTGTCTAATTTGTTTTATAAAGAGTTATTATTTAATCGTTTTTTCTATCACAAAGTGATTTATAAAATAAATATTAAGTCAGCAATAGTTTTCCATATATATATATATATATATATATATATATATATATATATATATATATATATATATATATATATATATATATATATAGTTATAATTTGAATTACTCTACTTAATAAGTAAATGCTTAGCATTTTAAATAATTAATTATCTATATCAGACGGGGTTTTGTGGAGATTGTAGTAATTTTAGTAGTTCAGATCAAGAGTCAGTTGAAGCTAGACCACCATGGAAAACCTGGAAGCATTGGACGGCAGTTTCGTCCTATTGTGAGACTCCTCAGTAGTACGCACCCACGATTCCGCCCCCGCGAGATTCGAACCCAGGACCTATCAATCGATAGGCGTTTCCCAGAGTTCTAGTGAGAAGCAGTGACCAGTGGAAATCAATAACGTCTGTTGTGAGATAGCAGCTCATTGAAGACAATGGTATACGGTGGCGCAATATCGTGAGTTGGTTGAAGTTGGACATTAACACCGTTGGATACCGGCCAGTTCAGCGCTCGCGCGCGAAACTGATAGGCCCTGGGTCCGAATCTCGCGGAGAGCGGGATCGTAAATGCGCTTTGATGAGGAGCCCCACAATAGCATGAAACAGTCGTCTAGTGCATCCAGTTTTTCCATGGTGTCTAGCTTTAAGTGACTCATGATTTCAATTATTGAAACTAATTATATGTTGATTACTTATTAATATTTTATGGTTATGTAATTGTATGTATATTAAAATATATTTATATAAGACCATCGGTCAATAAAACGGTAATAAATATAAATATAATTTAACCTTAATAATTTTTTTCAACTCTACAGACTATGCATTAATTACTTTTTAAGAAGATTCAAGAATATTATTTGGCACAATTGAAAAAAGGTGAAAATCTATTA
Source organism: Schistosoma spindalis (assembly GCA_946903255.1). NCBI lineage: Eukaryota > Metazoa > Platyhelminthes > Trematoda > Strigeidida > Schistosomatidae > Schistosoma > Schistosoma spindalis. The sequence continues at coordinate 21,145,376 of OX336418.1, forward strand.
TTCACAAAAAGTTCAAACATCTTATGAACATGGATCATTCGATCAAAACGGACTTCGAGTTATTTACATGGTGAATAGAAACCTGTAAAAAACATTGAATTCCCATTTTGTTAGTGTTACCAGAACCTTTACAATACATTTACGAAAGTTAGAAATATATAAACCAAAGAAACTTCGACTGATTCTTTGATTATAGCCTTGAACTCTAGTTTTTCGAAGACATTATTCTACGTTTCCTCTCATATACTAACCCGTTATTTCCATCAGACGTTTTTTTATTTACTGTGTACTATTGAGGAGTCTCATACTGAGACGAAACAGTTGTTTTGTGTTTCCAAATTTTCAATGATAGTTTAGCTTAGATCAGTTCATGATTTCATAAGTAAACGTACTACAATCTCTACAACGTGATTTATTAAAAATGTGCAATAACTGGAAAATAAATTTATAAGAATAGACAAAAACATAAATAGAAAGATAACAAAGCATACTACTTATTATAAAAGACTAAAACGTAAAAAATAAATGTCAACATTGCTTTCAATTAATGAATCCTGCAGATGTTTAGGAGAAAAAAAAAAACAAAACAAGTAGGTTTTATTAAATTTAAAGGAAAGTTGGTCAGAAAAATTGATTAAATTTCAATTCTTTGAATATGATTAATTAGCTAAGATGCATATTAGATTTTGTTTTAGAAATTGACAAATGAATGTAGATTAATATCGGAAGGCTTTTTGTGAATATTATAGTAATTTCAATGGTTGAGATCATGAGTCAATTAAAGATAGACCACCATAGAAAGCCTAAATGGTCGTTTCGTCCTATTGTGGCGCTCCTCAGCAGTGTGCATCTACGATCCCGCCTCACGAGGACCTCTCAGTCTCGCTCGCGAGCGCTTAACCACTAAACCACTGAGCTGGTTGGCATCCAACGATGTTAATGTCTAACTTCAACCAATCTAAGGAATCGATTTTGTTATAAATATATATCTACTCCTTTTTCTTGGAATTTCCCCGAATCTTAATAATTTAAGTAAAATTTCTAATCAGTATAATCGGTATCCTAGCTTGAGATTAAATAAAGGAAGAAGTTGAATTTTCGGTAAACAAACATTCAACAAAAAGACATGCTAATGACTTAGTTCAATGCGTAAAAGACGAAGATTTTACAATAGACATAATTTTTTCATTTCATGGACTACTGAGTACTGAATAACTTCCCTAATTATTGCTTTTTTTCATCATTGAACATCTTAGATAGTCAGATATAAGCAATGACACTAGAATATCTAGACAATTAATCATAAACTATAAACATGGATAATTTAGAAGTGAAAACTAAACAATTGATGATGTTACTGGGATTGGTTGTCTTTTACCTATATAAATCTTTGAATATAACATAGTAGCCAATATACAAAACAATTTGAACCAAAACCAACTATTTCTTACACTTATGCTTAATACTTACTTAAGATTTATACAAGCAAAACCTAATAGTCACTGTTCTATGGGCAATTAAGATTACTATTACATTTTCTCAGTTCAGTGATCATTCTTGATAACTAGTGTAGACGGTTATTTTCTAAATATGAGGACTGCAAGATTTCTATTTAGTTTCTTTAATTTATTTGAATATTATAAAGTGTAAGTAGTCAACATGTATCTAACTATGTGTATGAACATATTCATTTTCCAATAGTAATGACATAGATTTTTATGACTTTCAATCACAATTAATTATTTACCTTCATGGTGTGTAGTTTTGAAGTGATTAACTATTCATATTTAGGTAGACATTTGCATGAAAATTTTCATTTGTGTCAAACTGAATACCATATTTCACATACAAATACGATTATTGCATTCAATTAATCATATCGTAAAGATATTAAGAATACTAACTTAGGTGAACTTAAATGCACAGTATCGAGGACATTTCCCTTAAGCTTATCAATAAACCACTTCACTTCATATTCTACGCACGCGTTTGTTAGCGTTCGTATGAATAAAAATGTAATGGCACAGTTTTTTAAGGAGTTTTGTTCTCTGAGCTCGATGGTTTGGTTATGAAGCTTTCATCGTTCTTCTGGACGACATCATTAGCACAAACGTCAGATGGCACAGTTTTCATGATGAGTTATTTGACAAGGTACTGAACCTGATCTCACATTTCATGATGATTAACACTAATAAGTAATATTCTTTTACTCACCTAAAAGCATATCAAGCCTTTAAAGAATTCAGTTCATTTTAATTAATTCCATGAAAAACTAATGATATCTTTGAACTATTCAAGCCATTAAATATTTTATCTTTTAAAGAAGTATCTATTAAATTTGATAACAATTTCCTAAATCAAAATTTGTCTATCGATAACCTTTTATGAACCAAAAATTCCTGACCAATTAAAATACTTTTTTGTTGACTTTCTTATGGTTGTTATTCAGTGTCAACTCTTAACCGAGATAACTAACAGCAGTTATTGTAACTGTGTATGCTGGGTGTACTGTAGAACAACACACTGAGCAGTGTGAATTATATATTTGTCTCTATTGTTATCAGAAGTGAGGATTTAACAAGATTATATAATATTTAAAACAAAATAAGATATTTGACATTAATCTTCTATTCTTCCCGATTATTACTATTATTACTTAACCGTATTCCATTTTAGGAGCTTTAATAAAAAGTTCATAAACTTCTAACATTAAGTTACTGTTGACTAAAAGAAATACATTTTCTCGTTATTTCCTTTATTATATCGCTTCATTTCATTACGTTTATAGTGGCTGAATAAATATCTCATTTTAGTAGTTCAATTCATGAATCGATCTAAGCTAGAGCACCATTGAAAACCTGTGAGCACTGGATGACTGTTTTGTCCCAGTATGGGACGCCTTAGTAGTGGGCATGCACAATTGACTCATGAATTCAACTATTAAAATTACTACTATCTCCGCGAATCGCCATAATCTTTTGCACACTAGTAATAGGCCTCAAGATGGATTCCTTGGAGTTCTAATGAGAAGCTGTGATCAATAGAGTCAAATTCGTGTCGGATAAAGACAGTCATCCACCTCCGACAATGGAAAAAGAGTTGTGCGAGATCATAGATCAGTTGAAGTTAGGCAGTAACCCCATTAGATGACAGCTCAGTGGTCTAAAGGCTTAACGCTCGCGCGTAAGATCAAAGATTATTGGTTCGAGTCTTGCATTCAGGATCGTGGATGTCCACTACTGAGTAGTCCCATACTAGTACGAGACGACCTTCCAGTTTTCCCAGCTTTTCAATGATATTTTAGCTTGTATTGACTCATGAATTCAACTATTAAACTTATTATAATCTCCACAAATCCTCATTCGGAAAATATTTCATTTACTAATATTATCTTTTTTACTTTTTACATAAACGAGCTAGTCTACTTATCCTAAAAGGAGAGAGAGGGAGATAAAATAGATAGATAGAAAGAGAAAAATAGAAACCGTTTTTCCCATTCATACATCTATTTACCTTCATTCTGATTGGATTATTGAACTGATGAGAATGAAATAATCAATAAAAATTTCAGACTACCTATCCAAACATTTAGAATATTCTTGATTTTTATTTTTAATATTTAATTCTTCTTATAACTGTCATATTGTACATTCATTTTTAAGAAAAATATATGAAGTATGATAATAGATTATTAACATTAAAATATAAGTGTAATTTATAAACATTTATCAGTATAGGGGTGGTGGAGATTATTACGTTTTTAATTGAGATCAGGAACCGATTGATGTTAGATCACCGTTGAAAACCAAAAAGCACTGGACGGCCTTTTCGTCCTATTTTAGGACTCCTTAGCAGTGCGCATTCACGATCTCGCTCACGGGATTAGAAACCAGGACCTTCAGTCTCGCGCGCAAACGCTTAACCTACTAGACTACTGAGCCGGCATCCAGTTCGAGTAAATAGATTTTCATTTATAGTTCTACATTTAATTTTAACCCTGAATAAGAGATCAATTGACTAAAAATAGAGTTGACTATAATCTTAACATGATTCAGTACTTAAGTCAATTTTGATTGTTCTCATCATTATATTGATTTATAGGAATCAAATTAACATGAAACTCTAGCTACTTTAGGCGGCTTGATTCATATATATATATATATATATATATATATATATATATATTCAGTAAATTCGCTTGAAGATTTGTTACTGTAATTTACATTTATATCTTGGTATTTGAGTTTAAAACTAACATTGATTTCAGGGAATGCTTCTGATTTCCAGAAGATTGATCAATTAAAAAATTATTTTCTTTTAAAATTATAAACTGATATTGATTTCATAATCATTAAAAACAGGTAGAGGATTTTCGGTTGAAACTCATCATCTTTATACATGTTCAAGTTAATAACGATTAAAAGACTAGTATTTGAACGAAGAATATTCTTTTCGGTAAATTCTCTTCAGGTTCTACAATTCAATTTAACATTCTAACTGAATCATATCAACATTAACAATTCTATTGTATTTTGTTTAACGATCCTAAATTCACATGCATTAAACCATGTACTTTGTCCTATAACCTGACCATTTTTCAGATTATCAATTCGGATATATGAATTGTAGAACCTGAAGATAATTTATCGAAAAGAATACTCTTCGTTCAAATATTCGTCTTTTATTATGATGTGGATCTTTAAACGAATAATAACGATTAATTTGTTTATTGTTCACATCACAAGAGTTTGCTTTTATGAAAAAGTTGAATATTTTACTCCTTGATTTAGACTGCTCAGTTGCTATGAATTCACAACGCTAGCTAAGAAGTTTGTATTGTTTGGTACATATTATCTGTTCTGTTCCTCTTTTTTTTATATCATTATGAATTAGTTTTAAAATAAATAAGCTCAATGGAAAGTGAGTTAGCACTGGAGTTACATGATTATAATTTCGATTAATTGAATATAGTTTAAGAGAATGCAAAGTTTAAAATGTTGAAAGTGTGTATTGTGAAAGAGTCATAGAATTTTCAGACATATTTTCTAGGTATTCCAATTTCACCATGACTTGTTTGAATGTTATCAACTGATATCACAAGAATGTTTTTTCAAACCAATAAACAGGAGATACATAAATTAAAAACGATTAACCTCATTAGAACCATTGGAACAAATCACTCGACACAATTTATTATTTAAAATAAGTTAGTTCTGATTATTTCAACAATATGATGATTGATTATATTGTAGCTACATGCTCTTTCCATTATTTGAAAGCTATTAATTCAGTCAGGATACAGGATGATTCCTGGCAAGTTATTACATGTAATAAATAGGCATGTTCTTTTCACCTCAGTTATTGAGGACTCTGCCTGAAGCCCCTATTGAGTTACTGCCGATCTCAAGTCCTTATAAAGGAGGAGGGTTGGGCATAGGGTTAGCCACCCCAATCTCGTAGAAAACTAACTCGCTAAAAAACGCTTTTGAAATTTCCCATGTAATATAAGTCTGTTGTGTGTACTGCCTTTGTGCTTTGGTGTTTTATGCTAGGATTTTAATGATCAGTCTGATATTTTCATTCCAACTTTGTTATTAATTATGAATCCTAAAAAACACAATAAATCATTCGATTTCATTTTATTACAGTAAAAGTTTCATTTTATAGTTTTTTTATTATTCAGGTTAATTATTAATATATTATCCTTTTAACTTGAGGGCATAACATTTCAGCCTATTTAATAATGTTACTAGGCCACTTTAAATGACCTTAGAAACATTTGTGAATTTCGCTAGTCTGATAGTGATGAGATTGGCTTTCTTGGTTTAGTATATCTAAACTTGAATAGCTAAGAACATTATAATATATTTACTTTTATATATATTTCGTCATAAACAGTTCATAAACATAACTAAATGTTTATCATATTGACCAAACTAATTTTTTTCCACAAAAATAATTATTTGGAGACATTGCATAATGTACACGGAGTTATCTTTTTTATTCTGAGATGTGTAAATTATTATAGTTTAAGAAGATAACTGAAAGTTTCTTTCGTTTGTCTCATTTTCTCTATATCATAGTTTCAATCATTCATTAATAATAATAGTAATGATAATAGTTTTATTCAGCATTACAGAATTTGTTACAGCAAAAAATTATTAAAAACCAGTAATATCTGGGAATGGAGATTTGTGGAGATAATAGTATTTTAACAGTTGAATTCGTGAGTTAATCCAAGATAGATCACCATTGAAAACCGTCTAGTGCTTCTAGGTTTTCAAATGAAGCCATAACAAATATGGATGCAGATTAATATGAATTCTTATCAGACTATTATAATGGTCTATCTTCATTTGACTCATGATTTCAACTATAAAGTTACTCAAATGTCTACAAAAACCTTTCTTATAATAATAATATTCATATGCTCACTAGTGACTGTCTCCAAGAGTTATTTCCTGAAGTTCTAGTGAGAAATAGTGACCAGAGGAATTCACCCAGATCTGTTGTGAGATATTAACTCACTGGTAACAATGGTGGATGTGTCGCTTAGTTTCGTGGATTAATTGAAGTTAGACATTAACACCATTGGATGCCGGCTCAATGGTCTAGAGGTTAAGCATTCATGCTCGTCCTGGGTTGGGTTCTCGCGAGTCGGGATCGTGGATGTGCACTGTTGAAGAGTCCCATGCTAGAAAAAACTATCGTTCAGTGCTTCCAGGTTTTCCGTGGTCGCCTATCGTTAGTTGACTCATGAATCCAACTATTATATGAATTCATTATATTTCGTGGTTTTTCATCAGTTTCTTACAATCATACATGCATTAAAAGTTAATATTGTAAACAGCTAATAAGAAACAACGATATATAATGTTTGCTCCGGCTTTATTTAAATTGATAAAAGGAACCAATTGTATGAAATTCTAGGTTTTCACTGATGATCTAGTTTAGATCGACTCATAAATTCAACAATTATATTTTACAACAGTTCCATATTCCAATGGTTGAGATCATGAGTCAACTGAAGCTAGACCACCGTGGAAAACCTGGAAGCACTGGACCACCGTTTTGTCCTATCGCGGGACTCCTCAGCATATATTCGTAAGTTTTTATACAAGAAATTACGTAATAATAATAGTTACATAATAATAATCTTTTTTAAAAACATTATCAATTTGATTTTAACTGAATGTTGATATTATTTGAATGTCTTTAAGAGAAAAAAACAATTTTTATTTTCTTACATACATAAAAACAAATTCAATGTTTTCAATGACGTATTTGCTTAAATTATTTATATCCTTATTTTCGATTGTTTTGTATAAATTGTTATAGAATTTCATATCTAATCATCATTTATTCAATGTAAACATATTAATAATGAAAAGAAATTCTATTGTTTATTTATTTATTTTTTTGGTGAGACTGTAATTTATGAACAACCTTTAAACGACGCTGAAGTGACCTTGAGAGTGGATACCTACGATTAGAATTGACTAAAGATTATAAAGCAGTTCGAATTCTCATTCACAGTTGATGGTTAGGGTTAGAAAAAATTAGATTTCGGAGTTTTCATCACGAACTGACATAAGCTATAATATTAAAAATCTATTTAGTCAAATGCTTAGATGAATTTCGCGCCAAAATTCATGACTCGTTATCTTATATCTGATTGGTTCGTTCATAAATTATAGTTTCGCCTTTCATGAAAATAATATTTTATCATTAATTAATTCCAATTAATGTAATGTTGAACATTAGAGAGGATTGAACAGTTGTTTTAACTGTTTAACAGTATATATTCAAAAAGCCTAGGAAAGAGTATAAGGATTTTGTATGATATGGAAAACAAAAAAACTGAGAATAAAATAGTTTCACCTTCATCATTTAATAAACTGGAATTTTTCATAACAATAATACTCAGTCACAATACTATCAATGTTAAATAAAACAAAAGATAATTCTCAAGGGTTCATATTTATTCTTGTCGGTAGAATTCAAGAATAAATTTGACTATTCTATGTCGATATATAAGCTCAATGAAGGGATGCATGAAAACGGATCACAGTTGCAAGATGAATACATTTTTTGATTGCGGCTGTTTAAATGATTTGCAACAGTAAAATATTCATCGTGTAGTTGTGTTGCTTACTACTTATGTAATGCCACAGTGATTATAAATCAATATCAAGTAACTGAAAGAAAGAGGATCATAATAATCAAAGTGTATTTACAAATTCAACTGCCTATCACACAGCAAAATATCATACGTCTTGACTGAGCAAAGAACAGATAAGAGTGACCAAGAGCCCTATTCTTGCTCAATTGATGGAAACTATACATGTCATGACTTGAATAAAACATCTAAGTTTGTCCACCATATTCCATCAACTTTACCACACGGTTTACGGGTTTGTTACAAATGACTGAAGTTTTCGGAATTCATGTTAAAAAACTTAATTCTTGCATTTAAAAGAAGCTCGTACAACCACTTCCACTACATTGGCCGTCGGTATAGAAATGAGCTTTAAATGAACTTTGATTAACCCATTTCTTTCAAAATGTTCAGAAATTTTTTAATTTCTTCCACTATTGTATTTTAATAGATTCTCAACGTCCGTCCCTTGGTTCTTACATAACTATTAACCATTCATTAAACTATTTTGGTAGTACTTTTTATTTGTTGTGCTATGCAGTGAATGATTAATTTTCCGGATAATTACTTTGATAATTGTAATCTTCTTTCTTTCACTTATTCAATATTATTTTATAATCGTTATATATATATTTTTCTTCAATCTAATCGTTCATTTTAGCTAAGGTATGGAAACGTTTTGACTTGATCACCACTACTCTAGTTTGACTAACATAAAAATCTGAGCTATATAGTAACTTAAAAATTACAATGAACATTTCAACGAAATAAAGTTATAGAAATGCATATAGCTTTTATTCGAACAATAAAATAAAAATCCAAAATGACTTGGTCACCTTAAAATGATGAAACGACGTAGACTAGACTGGAAGTTGGTCTCATGACTCGTAGTAGTTCAGTCATAAATAAATTAAATATTTTTTAAAAATTCAGTATTACTATTAAGCATGAAACTGTAGACAAAATAAACTTATTTACATGAAACGCTTAATAAACATTATGAGAAAAAGAAGTGTAAGGGATATTTTCAAGCCCATAGTTTTCTAGACATTATCCTTTTTGACATCCAAGAGGAATATTGAACAGAAACCTTTTTGTTATCTGTTCTTCAGAAAACTTGAATATCTATCCAAGTCTTGTTGCAATAATATGATGTTTTAAAACCTTTGAGAAGCTTGAGATTTTTAAACTGTAAATATTTTTCCTACTTATGTTCACAAAATATAAAGATCATGATAGATCTTGTAATGAGTTGTTGACTAGTTCATTACTTTGCTCAATTCAAGTACACTTAAAGACGGACAAGAAAGTTAGGATAAATATCTAGTTTGGTGAAATTTGTTTGGTTGAAAATTTCAAAATAAAATGACACTAGAGAAAATTGTTCAATGAATATATCACAATCAGAATTTGGTTAGTATTCATGTCTTGTTTCTTAGACTTTTGGATACGCGACTCACAATCCCTAAGCCATCACACAGTTGTGGCAAGTGTTTTTCTTTGAGTGCGCTCATAACCTAATAAGCTGCAATCTCTTTGAAACTTAGTACTCTACCTAGCCTAGAGTTCCGGACCTGAATATTGGTCATGGCACAATAAACATTATGTGTGTATCTAAACTTGGCCTTATCAATTCTGTTGTCCCTTATCACCGGTCGTACAGGTAATCAGTAAATACAATTGTAAGTAAGATGTGTTTTTTAAAACCTTTATGTTATATTGAGCTGATAGATATCAATAAAACTTCAGCAAAAGTTTTCATAGTAATCATGTTTATGTTATGCGACAACCAGTTTTTCATTTTCGCTTTTCAGACAACAGAGGTGTTGTTCTTAAGTTGAACAAGAAGCCATGATTTTTTGCAGAATATATAAAGCAAAAAATAACTTGACCGCGATATCAACTTCATCAAAGTAAATCTATCATCCCCCAAAAATTGTTTTATAATGAAATGGTTCTCTACAAATCCTAATTGAGGCATCTGCCCGAAGTTGTTGTCAGTAATATATGTTTTCGTGAATCTGAACGCTTTAGGTGTTTAATGGACCGCGAAGTGCTACAGACCAAGATAAAAAGTTATACAAAGACAAACAGGAACTAATGAATGTCTGACAGTAATCTTTGTGCATCATAAAAATCATACATAAGTTTATCTTTCTGATCTCCCTAGCTAAACCTAACATATTTCTTGAAAGTAACACAGTAAAACATAAGTTACAGATATGCAAATGTAACTGTCTGTTTCAAAAATCCATAAAAATTTCCTCATAACTTTAATCTCCAACATACTACAGGTAATTTTCAGCAGGGTGATGTGAAGATTGTTGAATAACACTAAAATCACTAAATGATCAAAGTTAGAGTCATTGAAAACCCGGAACTACTCTACGAGCGTTCCACGATAGTATAGGACTTCTTAGAATTGAGAATCCATGCCCCTTTAACCCAGTTTAGGACTAAAAAGCTTTGATCTTTCTCCCAAAAGCTTAGCCTCGGTAAGTACCTCACCTTACGTCCTATATGGCTAGACTTTGCTTAAAACCACTTATCTCATGAACACTAGAAATGTCCTCTCAAAACTGGTAACTGGTATAAACAGGATGCGAGCTTCTAGGGAGTCTCATTCTAGGACGGGGCGAACATCTAGTGCTCTCAGTTGTTAATGGTTATCCAGCTAAAATCGGTTCATGAGTTTGATGAAACTACAGGCAAATTTATTTTGTATTTTTTCCTGTTTTAGTAATTAACAGTTGATAACTATAGGTAGCCTTATTTCTGCACTCATTTGGCAATTAATCAGTACAGTAGTGTATGACAAACATTGATTGTATGAAAGAACATTTGCTGAAAGTTTTGAGAGAGTTCAGTAGTTAGCCAACGCATAAAAATTAAAACTAATTAATACTCTACCAAAAATTTACCTGTATTGTTGCATATAAGTAACTACTTTAATTATAAACCAGCTAAATACTTCAGAGCAGCACCACTCAACGTGATGATCATCCACCTAACTACCACTCAGGAATGGTGCATAAATGAATGCACTATCCTTAAAAATGTATAGTTCACGCCACAACATTTTTTATCAGGTTTTGTTTGGTAAGAGTACTATAAGTGACCAAAAGCTAACTTGAAACAAAAACTCATTCATTTGTATTTATGTGACCCATAAAAGTTATATTTTAAATTATTCAACAATCTACTAGCATAAACTAAGAGCTGATTGTTACCGAATGAAAAATCAAATATTGTATGGCTAATTTCACTACTACTTATAGCTATTAAAATGATCGAAACATTGTCTTAAAATAACAATTCATAGTAGAGAAGCGTTCTGGTATTCTTCCAATTATTCTGTATTAGAATAATTATAAGGCAAGATATAAAGCAGTTGAAAGACAACGGAGGCAAAAGTTTATTAGAATAGCACAAAACAATCTATGTGGAACAGGTTTCTAACCGACCAAGATCTAATTTTATTAAATCCCATGTTATAATTTGGTTCGCTACAAACCAAGTTTGTCTAGATGTGGCAAGGCGTACTGCACTAGGCGTCAACCATTTCTTGTAATAGACACTTGAAAACAACTGCCTCGACGAGGCTATTTTCGGGAATTTTTCCATAGAATTTCTTTTAAGAAAATAGTCAGTTGTGTTCTTAATGGGATTTAAAGTCAGGTGAAATCTATAATAAATATAACAATATATTCCTGTTTAATAAATGTTCAAATCATAGTTTTATGCGATCCTACATGTATATTTACTTCTTATAACTAGAAAAATATAAATGACCAGTGAATTTTGCTAACCCACTAAAGTAAATATCTGATACTTGCCCAAGGTAATGCTTTTAGTTTTATGTGAATAAGCCTTGACATTATATTCAGGGTGTTTTGAGCTAGTGTTCCATTTAGGAAGACCTTAAGCATTCATTATTGTTTTTAATGTTTTTTGCTATATATAATGAGCAGAAATCTTTCAGGGTATGGGTATGTGGACACGAAACAATTAAGTATGGAAAATTATGTCTGCATAATTTCGCCTTTGAAAATATCTTAGAAAAATTAATGAAACAGAATTCAAGTACGTATTTACCAAAACATGTTTATTAACGGTGAACTGTCCTAATATATCAGTTTTTTAGTTTAACACTCATGGTACCATCAGGTTACGAAATCATTAGTTGTTCAATGTTCGTATGCTATCAATCAGTCTAGTGTCTGGTTGGTAGCTTAACATAAATCAGCTAAATTTTCCCTGAAGTCACATTTTATTACGTAGTTATTGAAGAAAGTATAACAGTATATCTGCTGCTTCATTGAAAAGATAACACAGGTAAATAGCACTCTAAAACTATCAACTTTGTGGAAGTTCAACGTTAGTGACAGTTTTTGGTCCTAGCTGACAAAACCGTCTTGAAGCCTTTGTCAAAGCAGAGTGACCATATATTGACATACCATACGTATGAAGCGCCTCATTCTCTAAATAGTTAAATAGATTCACGACTCTCTATGTTCGCCTATATATTCAAAACTGCCTATTAATTGGCGTTTGGAGGTGGTCGATAGCTCACACTGGACTTAAACTTCACGCTATTAGTTACTCTCAAGTTGGGTGTACAAGTAATTTTGGGGGAACTAGTGCATTATCGTAGGTTCAAACCCATTTCACACAGCTTCACAGAAAGATAAACTACAAATGAATCATTCATATCGCGAATGCATATTGTCTCTGGCCATCATTCTGCATCTCAACATAATTCATATGATTTTGAGCTACTCAGGTCAGTGACCACATACTAAATAAGTACCCGTATTACCAGTCAGCTTAGGCTGAATTCTGACCCATTAAGAACTAAAATTCGATAAAATAATCAAATAATACGATATATAATTAGATTTATGATAAATAAACACATTTTACTTGGCCCATCTTGTATAAACCCATTCTTTGGATGTAGAATCTGAACCATCATCACCCGAAAAATCCATACCAACAATATTTCCTTGAGTATCACGGGAATGACTAGTCTTCCTCTCTGAAAGAAACATGTCGCCGTCTCAAGACGGACAGGCGTCTTTTTTTGTATGATATAAGAAAATTTAGTTTGTTTTCTGAGTACGCAGTAACAGCGTAATAATAAAAATAGTTGCAGGACTCAAGGACAACATCAATTCATAGTTCAATTTACAAAATAGTAGTCACGTTAAGGGCTTTAAACTTCGTTTAGACTGTGTTTTAAGTAACAGTTGCACTTCACTATATTCTAGATGAAAAACTTTAAATTTATAAAAATAATGATTTCCATCAGATAGATTCAAGATGCTATTTTAATCAAACCGGTTTATGAAGCCGGTTATTACTTCTGATGAAGAGACACCCATGGAAGCACGAGAAAACTACTGGGACGAAAAATTCGCTTGAATTTTTGTTTTTGATGTCTTCGTTTTGTATATTTCGGCACGAAACTCAAAAGCATATAGATGTCACTGACATTCAAGTCTTGGAAACGCTTTTGTCAGTAATAAGCTTGTGAACCATGCACCCAGATCATAAGTCGAGAATGAAGAATTTTGAAGAAAAATTTCAAAGATGGTCGGTATGTCAAGGAGTGTGTAATTTGAACTGGCTAGCTGTCGTGAGGGGTGCGTAGCAAGGCATATTATGTGGTGCTTTAGTGCAGATGCGGTGCCAAGCTACTTCATCTAGGGTGCACCCAGTAGAACTGATGAGGTCAACATCGAAAGCGAAGACTTGCAGGATTATCTATTTTTGGGATTTATTAACCTTTACGTGAACGTTTGTAATCCGGGCATGTTAATTCAATCGGGTTTAATGTGTTATTCATTTATCACTGTGGCAAGCAATCTATCGTAATTGATATTATCACATTAGTGTATATATCTGTTTTATAACTTGGGGTTACATCCATCAACGTTTTTGGTATGATAATCATTTGAAAAGTGATTTTTCATCAAGCGTTTTAGTTTCCACAACCAATTTCCATTATTTACTTCCCTGATTTTTCGTTCTTGTATGTGAGGCATTTATTATTCGCAACAGCAGGTTCTCCACCAAACTATCTTGTGTTTAATGTTCTTTGTTGCGATTTCGCAAATGTGTCTCATGTATGTGACATTCACATCCCTCCATGTAGTCGGTCATTCATCCCCAGGATCGTTCTCTCTTCAGTACTCAGGACTGCTTCTAGTTTCATCTGACTCATGAATAGCAGTATATTCTAGTACATATATTGAAGCAGAGCATATAGCCAGCTTTATTGTTTGATCTTCGTGCATAGGCTTGTATTAATTGATCTAACCGTGAGAAATTATCCTGAGTAGGCTAGATTAGCTCTGGAATTTTATTTTTAGTGGTATTATCAGGTAGATCATCCTTTCATGGTTAAGCACTTAGTTAATTTAAAGCCTTTGCTTGCTGTAGGACGGAAATCCCAATATTCAGTTTGAACATAGAATTAGGGAATTAAAGTTTATTTGATTAAACCAAACTCCGTTCTTCTGTACAACTTACGAAGAGTTTTCGAGCGACTTGAATTAAATTATATCGAGCCACAAACTCTATGTTCTATTTAAACTGTTCAAATTCAATAAAGAAAATGGGTTGCATCAAAAGTACAAAATGCTTCCGACGGAACAGTCCGTGCCATACAGTCAATGGTTTCTCTAGTATAAACTAACTTTCTAAACAACAAAAAGAATAATTACAAAATAAGGGACCAATACCTGATAATCAACAAAATATATGTTAAAGAAGCTGGGATCAAATATCTGTAAGCAAGGATTGTGGTAACGTTTTTAAGCAAAGAGTCATATGTTAACAATCATACACTGAAGCACGTCAAACACGATCTTCTTGGCAACAGTCAAACAATATGCAACAGTAGAATTAAGCAGCAATAGACAAGTCGTTAAACAAGGTCAAATAAGGAGAGAGCATATAAGAAAGACTGAAAATCGTGAAGTGTGGCTAAAAGAGGTCTGAATATTGATTGGAATAAAAGAGGGGGAGAAGAAACAAGTAAATGACTATACTGCCCAACAAAATGCTCTAAAAGGATTTTCAGCATGTACTTTCCGCTTCACATGTCCCACAATTTTCTTTTCTATGCAGTTAGAGAAGTTGGTGTTTCGTTCGCTTATGGTCATCACGGTCGTGCACGGTATTTCCATTCTCGGTTGTTTAACACAACTTCAAAAATCCAGTAGTACTTTTTCCTTCCATTACCGCAGTTATTTACTACAGTCATATCATCTGGAAAACTTCTAGGCCCAATCAGATGTACCTTACATTGTTAGTTCTTTGAACAGTATGTCTGTTGAGAAGTCTAAGAATTCATGTAATACGATGTTAAAAAGATGGACACTCCTTACTTTCTTATCATGCCCCTCTTTTTGGATGAAATAAGTCCATTTTTTGTAATAGCCTTTCGGTTTTTCAAATAAATAGTGAATAGTAAAGGAATGGTAAAGGTTCTACCAACATGGTTGAAACAAGCACCGGGAGTTTTGAATGAGTGTGAGGGACATCTGTTTCGTCCAATCGCCTCAGATTTCTGGCAACCTACACGGGAGCGTGCCCACTCACTGAAGTCTTTATTCATACCAGGCCAGCAAAATAGTTTGACTATGAGCTTGATGGTTACACGAACACCTGAATGACAACGCTTGTGCAACGTATCGATGTTACGGAGCAGTTGGAAGATCCCTACCGGCATGTGTCGCATAGAACGGTTTACTTACCCTTTTCCATCTGTTTAATAAGCAGTTTTAGGGTTGTTGAAAATAACTCGTGCTGAAGATCAGTGTCTTTCTTTTGAAGCTGGAACAGCTTAGGAAGATTGATTCTTTGGAAAACGTTCAAGGGAGTTATACGAGACAAAGAGCCTGCAACGGAATTGTTTGTTCCAGAAACGTATATCCGAAGAAAAATGCGAAATATAGTCTAGTTGTCGAAACTCTCGAGTGGAATGCTTATCTGAAGATGAGCTTAAACAGATGTTAACAAGTTTGTGGATGGTGAAAAAAGTGAATTCTCAGCCTTCCGCAGAGTGTCGAAAGTGTTGCACAGTGCAATATATGGCTATTATTCCCCTACCAAAAGCGCTATACCTCGACTAGGTGTCTAGCAACCGTCTTGAGAAGACTGCCAAAAGTTGTCGGGTGTAGTTATTTAATTGTTGTAAGACTGCCAAATTTACATCTCCGCCTGTAGCTCTCCTAGTGTTACTACCGGTCCCAAGCCCGAATAAAGGAGGAGGGATGGGCATGGGGTTAGCGTCCTCATCTCCTAGAAAAGTGACTCGCTAAAACAAATACGCTAACCAGGAAAAATAACTCAAACCATTTAAACTCTGCCCTGGCAGTTAGAAGGTCTTCGTTTAGAAGAAATATGACGCCTCACGGTGAAAGCCGAATTCCTTCGGAAGCCATGAGGCCGATGGCCCTTCTAACAACCAGAGCAACAATTTTTATATGTACATGGAACGTCTGGACAATGTGGAAGACCGGGAAAACCAATCAAATAGCAACAGAAATGAGGAGATACAACTTGGCAGTACTCGGAATCAACGAAACCCACTGGACTCAAGCTGGACAACAAAGGGTAAATACGGGAGAGATGTTGCTATACTCCCGTCACGAATAAGAAAATGCTCCACACACTCAGGGAGTTGATTTAATGCTGTCCAAAGTAGCACAAAATGCACTTGTAGGATAGGAATCTCACCGATTCAGAATCATCAAAGCATCATTCAAAACAAAGAAGAAGGGGACCACAATGAATATTATCCAATGTTATGCACCCACAAATGATAGCAACGATGACATTGAAGATCAATTATATGAGAGGCTGCAATCAATCATGGAAAAGTGCCCAAGAAAGGACCTCACCATTCTGATGGGAGATCTAAACACCAAAATCGGAATAGGCAACACCGGATATGAAAATATCATGGGACTACATGGACTGGGAGAGAGAAACGAAAACAGGGAATGATTTGCAAATCTGTGTGCATTCAACAAATCCGTCATAGGCTGCACAATATTTCCACACAAACGTATACACAAAGCTACATGGATCTCACCGGACCACACCACAGAGAACAAGATAGATCATATTCGCTTCAATAAAAAATTCCGAAGGACAATGGAAGATGTGAGAACCAGGAGAGGAGCTGACATAGTTTCAGATCACCATCTGGTTGGGGCCAATTTAAAACTGAAGCTAAAGAAGAACTGGAAAACTGGACAAACAGCACTACAAAGATTCAATACAGCCTTCCTTCGAGATACTGATAAACTCAATGAATTCAAGATAGCTCTCAACAACAGGTTCCAAGCCCTACAGGATCTACTGAAGGAAGAAGAAACTACTATGGAGGATAACTGGAAAAGTATCAAAGAAGCATCATCATAAGGAATGGATCTCTATAGAAACACTGGACAGGATCAAAGCAGCACACACAGATCGTTCTGTAGATGTCAATCCACCAACGACGGAAGAAATTAGAATCGCCATCAGACAAATCAAGAGCGGGAAAGCAGCAGGACCCGACAATATACCAGCTGAAGCACTGAAGTCAGACATCGAAGTAACTACAAGCATGCTTCATCTTCTATTCAAGAAGATTTGGGAGAAGGAACAAGTGCCGATGGACTAGAAAGAAGGACACATCATCAAGATTCCAAAGAAAGGAGATCTGAGCAAGTGTGAAAACTACAGAGGTATTACACAGAGTGTTACTGAACAGGATGAAAGACACAGTAGACTCTCATCTTCGAGAGCAACAAGCTGGATTCCGTAAGGATCGGTCGTGCACAGACCAGATTGCGGCACTACGGATGATCATCGAACAATCCAGTTGAGTGGAACTCGTCACTATACATCAACTTCATTGATTATGAGAAGGCATTTGACAGTGTAGATAGGAGAACGTTATGGAAAATTCTTCGACACTATGGAGTTCCTGAGAAGATTGTCAACATTATCAAAAACTTATACGACGGACTACAATGCAAACTAGTGCATGGAGGACAGCTAACAGATGCATTCCGAGTAAGGACCGGAGTAAGACAAGGCTGTCTACTCTCTCCCTTCCTCTTTCTTCGACATCTGAGGGAAAACACGACATACAATGGACAGCTCAGAACCGACTAGACGATTTGGACTTCACAGATGACCTAGCCCTCCTATCGCATACACACGAACAGCCAGCGTAGCGGAAGTCTCTGCGTCAGTAGGCCTCGACATACACAAGGGGAAAACCAAGGCCCTCGAATACAATCACTCTTGATGGCGAAACTCTGGAAGATGTGGAGTCCTTCACATACCTGGGAAGCATCGTCGATAAACAAGGAGGTTCAGATGCAGACATAAAGGCGAGGATTGGCAAAGAAAGGACAGCATCCCTTCAATTAAAGAACATAACGAACTTAAAACAACGTTCAACCAATATCAAAGTCAGAATCTCCAATAAGAATGTCAAGGCAGTTCTACTGTACGGAGCTGAAACGTGAAGAACTACAACAACCACCATCAAGAAAATGCAAGGATTTATAAATCGCTGTTTACGCAAGATACTCAACATCCATTGGTCGGATACCATCAGCAACAGCCTACTGTGGGAGAGAACACACCAGATTTCAGCTGAAGAGGAGATTAGGAAAAGACGATGGAAATAGACAGGACATACATTGAGGAACTCATCAAACTGCATTACGAGACAAGCGCTAACTTGGAATCCTGAAGGGAAGCGGAAAAGAGGAAGGCTAAAGAACACATTACGTCGGGAGATAGAAGCGGATGTGAAAGGGATGAATAAGAACTGGAAAGAGCTGGAAAGGATTGCCCATGACAGGGTTGGATGGAGAATGCTGGTGAGTGGCCTATGCTCCTTCGCGAGGAGTAACAGGCGTAAGAAAGTAAGTACTCCAGTTTACGAATCGGATGCGTTTGCTGCTATACTAATGGATGTTTTGTTGTTCTGGTGAGCGAGGCTATCGCCAAAGATGTCAACAACTAGAATTACGATCTCTCAGAATCAGATGTATCAAATTAAACCTTGTCTTAATGTACCGGCTTTTAACGGTATTTCCTAATCATTGGTATCCACCCATTTATACTCTATGATATCATCCCATAATATACTCAATAAGAAAAATTTTCTAGCAATTCCAAGAAGCCACAAAAACGTACGCCAGGATTTTTCCGTTATTCGCTACTCAACCATATGGAACAAACTATCAGTGAACCTCCGTTGCAGAGAAACTACAATCCGGTTCAGAAGTTACCCTGATGAGTTTCTTTTTGAAAGTAGATTGTGTCATCTATTGAATGACAATGTGTTTAATAATGATTTATACAAACAAGTTCCGTCATCAATCTAACTGACTGAAAACTAAAATGTAACATTTGAAACTTTTCACGTTTATTTGATTTTTATTCATCTTAATATATGAAGTCTGCTTACGTTCGTATCTGTAATTATTACTGTCATTAATTTTGTTATTGGTCCCACGCCACATTAGATATTCTTTTTATCTCTTCTTATCTTTCTAAACATATATTATTCCCAAACATCCAAAGTCTATAAAAAATTTATCTCACGGTACACTTAAATAAATTAACTTCTCAGATTCATTTTATCATCATCACATATATATAACACATAGAAATTTATATTTGATTATCCTATACAATTAATTGTGACTTTCACGGCATCATTCTTAATTATTATTGCACAAATGTTTATACTAATATCCGGTTTCACTCTGTGTACTATTACGTAAATCTACACGCATTTATCCGAGTGCACTCAGGGATTTATTGTATTCATTTATTTTATTTTTCTAAATTGTTAGTTTACTTCGGAGGTCGATATTCATTGCACAATTATTATTATTACCATGGTTAAACTCTCTCACTAAGTGTGCATTTTTTCCTTTCTCTTTTTTCCTTCTAAATAATTATTATTCTCAAGATTACAAAGTTTATAATGAAGAAAATAAATTGTGTTACACTTAAATTAAGTTCTCAGATTCGTTTTATCTTCACTATACATATATGACTCATACATATTGGTATTTCATTATCCTTTTCACTTTATTGACTTTCATAGCAACGCTCCAAACTATGGCTGCACAAACATTTATTCTAGCGTCATATCTTAGTGCAATAATAAATTGTGTTTTCTGAATTATTTTCCATTTTATTTTTTTACCAATTTGAAGATACATACATAGTCGGTTATTCTTGTTCTGTGTTCATAAGCACGTCTATTAAATTAGTTGCGCATTTCACGTCTCCTTTATTTCTATTCCCTTATTTTTTTCCTTTCCTCCTTTAAACTCAATTCAATATTCTCAGTTACACAGAACCTGATTTATTATTATTCTATTATTATTACTCTCTTTTCCGAATATGGCAAGTATAATGTTAACATTATTGAAACTGGTGTATTATTGCATTTTTGAAGAAACCCGAAATGGTTTCTTCATAACATTTATGTACCCATAAGATTTTGGTGCATGATAATAAACGTCGTTTCAACAATCAGATGCTTAACTACGAAGAATGCGTTTTTCACAATATCGTCCAATTTGATGAATTTCGTATATTCACAAAGTTGGCTTGTCAAAGATTTCATGGAAGACGCGCGATTCAGTATGAAGTGTCTATAGAAACTTACGAATCCGTTAAATGTGTGTGCTTGCTTGATTGTGGTTGGTCTTGAGAAATCCAGAAAAGCCACCGATTTGCTTTTCAGAGGTTAGATGCCTTGATCATTAGTGGAGTGTCCTAGGAAACCTAGATAGTTAGTTCCGATTCGGCATATCTGAATGTTTACAGTAATGTCATTGCTTTCATTGTTGTTTGGAAACAAGGTCAAGACGCTAGAGATGAGATTCTCTATCCGGACTTCCTACTAAGCAGTCATCAAGAAACGCATTTATGAAGTTGGGACCTAATTGATGAGGCTTTAGGCAGCACTTCTTAAACTGAATGGCACGCGCAAAAATTCACAGAGATCGAAGAGAACAACGATAGCAGTTTCGGGAATGTCGTCAGCAGCCATGGAAATTCGGTTATAGGCTTTAACCAAGTCGATTTTCGAAAGGACAGTTGTACCTTTTAAGGTAGCTGTCGAATCGCGAATGTCAGATAACGGGTTTTTGCATTCAATCTCCGATAGTCGCCAATTGGACGTCGATCGTTGCTGTCCTTTTCATGGACCATATACGAGGGAGGTGAACAACGGATTGTTTGATGGCCGAATGGTTCCTAAATCTATCATGTGGTCAAATCCGTCTTTAGCCAACTTAAGCTTTACGGGAGTCAGTCGGCTTGCTTTTGATAATACAGGTGGTCCCGTAGTCGTGATGTGATGCGTAACATTGCTGGTTACCCGTGGCAGTTTAGGTTGCGTTTGGCAAACCCCAGCGTACTTATCGAGTATTTGTTGGTAGAATGTATCGGTTGAGTGCCTCGCAGTATCTGGGAATAATCTGCAACCGGAAAAATAAGTTACAGAAACATAAATTAGTGTTTCCATCTACTAACCTCGATTTCCGCGTGTCGATGAGTAAGTTATGATGTTGTAGCATGTTTGTACCAATGATCGGCATAGAAACATCTGCAGCAACGGAAATCCAGGGGATTAGTTTGCGTAAACGGACTTTAAGATAGATGTACTGTTTACCATATGCGGACATCAGTTTTCTATTTCACGTCTGTAAGTTTAAAACCAGTTCGTGCAGCCGGTCGTCAGAATTTGCAGGAAGAACATTAACTTCTGCGCCAGTTTCTACGAGGTAGCGAATGTTCGTAATGGCATCAGTGATGTAGAACAGACGGTTGTGTTCGCTATTTACGGTTGCCGTTTTCATGTCTATCGGTTTTGAGTTCGGAAAATTGCAGGGTTTTCTGCAATTTCGAGATATTCTGTACTGATTATGATACCAGCAACAGTCAGTGTAATTGCTCTCTTGTGATCTAGAGACAGACCGTTTTCGTGAAGAATTCCTTTAAGGGGTTTGTGATCGTTTAAGGTCATGACGAATACGAAGGTAACGTGTCAGCGTATGACATTCTGTCGCTCGAGGAGTTTCTTAGACTGAAAATCCTTGATATTAGAAGGTTTGGTGATTTTTAAAGTGCGCTCGGCAGATGCAGTCAGCTCGTCCGCAGCATTATTTTGAAATGAGACAAGCACTGCTTGCACTTTTTGAGTAAGCTTAGACAGGAAAATTTGTTTAAACAGTGAATCGCTGAAGGTCCTTTGACCAATTACTTCACTCATTCGTAACAACATGTCTGTTGCTGAACCGTGTTGCAGATCAATTTTATTAAGGAGTGGATCTAACTTCTGTCAACCGGTTAGATCCCTAGGTTTCAGAATGGACTGTTTCGAAGTTTCATAAGGTTCCGAAGCATCACTAGTAAAAATAGTAGGTGTGACGTACCTGTTGAATCCGCGCGGTAGTGCCTTCACTACTGCGAGTAATTGTGCGCGTGTATTGGTCACGCCGTGCTCGTAGAAGTTAGTCTTTGTGTAACAGAACCAGGCTTCGATGTTGTCTGGCCAGCATGGGATTAGCTGAAACGACGATGGTGTCATAGTCTTG
Organism: Schistosoma spindalis; assembly: GCA_946903255.1. NCBI lineage: Eukaryota > Metazoa > Platyhelminthes > Trematoda > Strigeidida > Schistosomatidae > Schistosoma > Schistosoma spindalis. The sequence continues at coordinate 21,168,179 of OX336418.1, forward strand.
ATCTTAAGTACATTAGGAGTCTATTCTGTCATGGCGAATATGAAATACAGGAATGAACGAGGGAAAATATCCAATAACACGAAAAATATTATAATATATAAAAATTAGAGTAAGGCAATGATACATGAAATTGTAGCAAAGAACAGACTCATAATTTACAAATTTGTGTACCAGATCATACGGTTCACCAATGACGATGCCACAGGTATTCATAGTTTGACAACACTTTAGCTAGTAACACCTATAATTGAGTCGTGACCACCGAATGAAACTGGAAGTCAGAAGCGAGGGGATTCGATATATCAATATATCAAGAAATGACTAGTGTAAACTAGCCAGAGGTTGCAGGAGAGGTTGGGCACGGCGTTTCCACTAGTGATCTGGTGCGGATGTGTGACCAAGTGCCTTCAGCTAGATGAGTCTATTAAAATTAATGTGGTCAGCATCAAATGTCTAAGACTTACAGAGCTATTGATTTTGGGGATTTATTTATTGCTACATTGAAACTGTCTAAAAAATTTTATTATTTCAAATGACGTTTGCTCAAATTATATATACGATGTCTGGTCAACCAAAATTTTAACGAGGAACAAAAGTAGTTTGATCATGTTTAACAATTTTCGGGCCGCTAAAAATCGTAATTAACTCGAACCTTTAAATCTGAAAGGTCATACATTACAAGAAAGGGGATTGAGCTAAGTCTATCACTCTAGTAATAGAGAAGGTCTAAAGGTGGCCTAACAACAGTTTTATACTACTAGATCACGACAGTGCGTTTTAAAAGTTATTGTTTATCTCAGCAGATAGTAACAGAATTTCTGAAGACACTCCAAAATGTTACAAACACAGAACCAGTTATATGTCTATTGATTACTGATTTTCCTATCGTATAACCAATGAACAGAACTGCATATTTTAACATATCGTTAAATCTGACAAGGGACTTCTCTTACGAGAATTAACACAGGCCATCAAGCATTCTGTTATCCTGAAAACAAATCACGTGTCTTAAATATTTTAGGAAGTATTATTTCAGTAAAAAACCAATAACTACATAGTGTAATATAACTGGTCCCTAATGTTGGTCAAATATTTTTTTGTTAATAAGATCGAAGTGTAAAGAAATAATCTGATTTCTGTTAGTTCAATACAACATATGTTGGATACTGAATAGCCTTCACTTTCGGTGCAACATTGAATGATTTTGTCTTGTGCAATGAAATGATGCGTTATGCACTTCAGTAAAGTAAATGGCAATGAATCTCATTATAAAATGCCCACGAAATCCGATGTACACAACTATGACGCTGCAAAAGGATCTAGTGCAGACGTTGCTCCTTTGGAACATCTTTTTGTAACTAAATTTTCAAAGTTGACTATTGATGATGAATATAAGTATAATCTTGCTTATTTAGTCACTGAAAATAATAATGGAACAACTCCAGTTGTAAAAAGCTCTCAGACTGAAAAGCGGCGATCAGTCACACCGAATACAAAACCTCTCAACCGCATCCACGTTGATTCTATTCAACGTAAATCTGAACCAGTTATTCATACAGACTACAGAGGTTTTCATCGATTATCTAAATACAAAAGACAAAAACCCTTGCGTGGAAAAGTTTCAACCCGTCGCAGTTCCCCTGTTTATATTAGTAGTCCTGAATCGTATGAACATATGTCATCAGACCTTGATGATCAAGGAGAATGCGACTACAGTTCATTCGCAAAACGTCTGTCAAAAGTACATGATAATGATAAATTTAACCAAAGTCATCTCCTTGGGCAAAAGAAAGCTCTTGTGCCAAATAATGCTCCTGTAGATCCCACTTCCAAGTTAAATTGTTGTGCCATTAAATGCCCAGCTAGTTTGAAAACTGTTGCTCCCTTATGTGAACTGAAGAACAATTTAAAAGTCCAAAAGCCGAATCCAAACACAAATAGCATTGTGTCACGTCGTGAAACTTCCCGAACAATAGACAAAACACTTCGGCAAACAAAAGGTCGCTTGGAATGCATGAAAATAGAAGTAAATGCCCCAGATCCATTAATGAGAGATGATTTTTGCTCTCATGATGTTGCATCTAGAGTAAGAGCATTCAAGGCACTCATGAAATCAGAAGAATTAGAAGGAACTGATCAAAATAGTGGAACAAAATCAATTAGAAAAGTCTCGGATGAACGAAAAACACCTGATGTGAGTTTTGCCTTTGATATTCATCATAATTAAAGCCGAGTTCTTGTCCTTACTTATCCCCCCATAACTTTAAAGACGACTTCATAATGACTTTATTTATTCCAATTATTCGTTTTTGTAAGTAATAGTGTGTGATTTATGGAAGGGAAAGAACCTTTGAAAACAACTCTGTGTAGTATGTAAATATTCATCATTGAAGGTCTGTGAAGCCATCATTCGACATAAAATATTTACCACATAACAAACGGTTATTTTAAACGCGAATTGACGACACTACATGCGATGTATGATGTGATTAGGTTTAAAAAACTTGGAGTTTACAGAACAAGTCATATAAATTAGTCTAGCCTTTCCAGTTTAAAAGACTTGTTGACTTTTTCGTTCGATACGGTCAACGGGTGCTCGATTAGTAAATTAAGTCGGCAAACTAGCGACTGAACGGAAACAGTCCACGAGGTGAGAAACAGATAAGAATCAGCATTGTTGGAAAACTCAGTAATATTAGACGGAATTAAGTACACATACTACTCAAACTAATACTCAAAAGGCAGCAACAAAATTCATGAATTTCGTCTCAAAATAGAATGAACTAAATTTTTCACAAAGGCGCTAATCCACTAACAATTACCCAGTTTACTTGGACATTCATTTTGCAACATACCAAGTTTTGGTGAGTAAACCACTTTGACTCCCTGATTTTCACCTTTTTCGTTCTTCTGGTTTTACTACCTTATCAGTTAAAATAATACTTACTCGTCTCAAGATCGATATTGTGTAAAGTTTATTCGTTTTATGACAGAAGAAATTTTAAACATAAGAAGTCAAATGCTGGTTATTTTATTGTATACTACTTTTTACTCAATCTATATATTAAAGTAGCCAACTGGTTAAATTCTAGGCTAATATTTGGTATGATTTGGTGACGAAAGATGATTAATAACTGGTCAAAATAGACTGTTTTTCTCACCCGAATTATAGAGTTTTTGCACATTGTACACGTTCTCATTATTTCTCACTTGTAGGTCAGTTTATTATCGAGTTGAAATGTTTCAGTGTGATTCAATCTTATTTTATTAATTTATTCAAATACAATTATTCCGGTTAAATTAGACTATAACGCTGAGGTCGGCAATTTTGTCAAATGTATGCGTGAATAAATTGTACTTGTTTCACATATCGTGAATAATTTGCTGTAATTTTAAATACATTAATGTCTTCAAAGATTATGAAGGATTAAAAGTTTTGGTGGGATATTCCAAAGTTGTATGAACTGGAGAAAAACAATGGTCTATAATCAAACCCATAAAAAGCTTAATAGACCATACTTTTTGTTCGATACTTTTGTTTCTTTATCTTTTTGTATTTCTTCGTTTTGGTTTTAACGAATGATAGTACCACTGTTTATAACATTTTTCTCTAATACCTAGTAGTAATGACAGTGACTTTTTCAGATAGTATATACCGGGTGTTTTTAGCCTAAAGCATTTACATGCTGTTTCTATCTTATCACGCTTTTAATACTTCACTATGCTAGTTAAACTGTAATGCCAAACAGTAATGCTGTAAAAGAATAAATTAAAGAAATCTGGGTTTGAAATCATTAAAACTGTATGTATTCAGGACATATAATTAGTAGTAACAAATAGTGACGAAATATTCAAGGCGCAAAACAATCTATTCATCAATTCATCTTATTTGCATACAGTTTGTCAAAGAAATACATTTCTATCATTCACTGAAAAAACCACCTCAACCCTCTGTAACTTTGCAGTTTTATTGTTTTATGAGTGTGATCTGGATACAATTCGACTACATTTATCAGTTAAACTCCTGACATTTTGTGGTGACCCCTTTTTTAAGCTAAAGAAAAATGTTATAAATCTAAGAAACGTTTGGTCTGATCTAATATTTTATTGCTTTTTTTATATATAAGAACTTATTTTAACACTGTTTACCGTCTTGTAGACTTTTAATATCAGATAATTAACGACATGAATCTTGTGGGATTTTGTTGCATAAAAGACTAGTCATTTTATTGATACTGATATTTCACAATGTCTAGATCACAGAATCACGAAATTCAAAATGTGACTTGGATTTTTAACTTAATAATGTTAGTTTTAATATTTTATCTTGGATTAATTCCTGGACAAGATTTTTTCAAAGCCGCTAAATATAACCTTAATATCTATCTTTATAAACCTATAAAGTCCTTTGATGTATTTTTTGTCGTTTCAAACATGTTAATGTACATCTGACTTTAAAACGTCTTCGTCACATATTTAGCCTAACTATTAAGGTATCCAACTGTTCGTTGGGAATTTGTTCAGAAATCAAGACCTTGAATGGAAACTAAATACTTCTAGTTTCGTACCGTCTGATTTTACCTTGAAGTTTTTAGTAGTGTTTTTGAAAAGCTTAGTTTACGAAAAAACTGTATTTGCTAAAACTAAAGCCCACTCAAGAAGAATGTCACATTAATGACCAAGTATCAGAGAAAGATAGTGAATGTTATTGCGTCACTGAGTAAAAATGAATTACTTCTGCAATTTAAACCTGTTCTTTTCTTTTAAAAAAGCTTTATTCAATCCCCTACTTTATCGTGGTCTTAATACTCCTTCTAATTCTACGAAGTATCCTCATTATAAGTTGTTTGATCACATTCATCAAGTGGACATTCTTTACACTTCTTTCAGAAAGTATGTTCATATCATTTATTTCCATTATTTCCATAACCACTATGTTACTTGAAATTATATAAACATATTACTATTATTAAAGGTTTTTGCAAGAATTGTTAGATTTTAAGTTTCATATCACAAACTGAATTTGATTAGACAATCAATCAGAACTATAAGGCGCTGGAAAGCCGTCTTGTTCTTACATAAGAACCATCAGTAGTGCACACTGACAACCCCAGAACGGATGAAACCTAAGACTGTCAAGGTTGATGATAATTGATTAACCTCTAGATCACTTAGTCAAAATCCACTGGTCATTATCTTTTTAAAAAAGTCATCAAGTTTCTACTAGTGATCAAGTTAGAAGGGTAATTATCGGAATTCAGTTAAAAGGAAGTGACCAGTAGAGTTAAATCAACTAGGCACGAAACAATTAGCACTAACTCTGATAAAGGACGATCTCAATTTGTTATATCTCCATTTTTAAGGACATTTTTGTCTCTGGTACTATAACTAGACTGTTTTAGAATTTTAAATAGTTAAACATTACGAAGTCTGACAATCAGTCTTTTCCGTTGTCTCCATTCATTCCTAATAAGTTCTTGGCACCAAATATGTTAATTCTGATTGCAGTTTAAATTAAGTAAATTTACTAAGATTCCGTTAAGTATTCCTAAAAATTTTATTGTATTTAGCTTTTTTTAATGTTCTGTTGACTGTGCAGTCATGAGAACGACCAAAAATGTCATTTTGAAAAATAAGTGTGTAATTAATTGCTTATACATTAAGATCGTTCTACACTTATGTGATACCACTATTTTCGACTTGCTAAGCAATATATGCACAAATAAAACTACGCCTAATTACTTACAGCTTATAGAGCCATAGTCTAATATCACGGCGTATTTTCTAATCATATTTTCTGACTTTTTAGGCTGAGTTATTATTTTTAGATTTTAAATGCGAAGTGATATTGCAATGCTTAGAATTTTTAAATGAGTGACATATGAGTTTTGGCTTACCGTACATAATAATTATTGATAATTATTTTAGATGCACCAGTTATATAAGTAGGATATTTTTGTGTAGATATCGTAATAAAAATGCGAACCACCGAATGTCAACTAGGCTGGTATCTCGATAATTGTTTTAATCAGTGATTAAAGACGATGACTAATATGGCTCAGAATTGGTTGCAGTGTCTAAGGCCATTCACTTGTTTTCTTCACTTATATTTCGAGTTTTAGAATTATCTTACACCTTTTGCTGTTAAACTTAACAGATGATTCAACAATAATATCTAAGTCAGACATGTGTACCATGGGATTAAGGTTTGATGGTCAGGAATTAAAGTGGTTGCCACGAGCCCGGAAGTCCGGAGTTTGACCTCTAACGAGGTTGTTCATATGCATTGTCACATAGTTCTATATCAGGATGAAACAAATGTACAAGTGCTTCTTGAATTTCAATGGATGTGTTACTTCAGTCGTTTGTGATACTAATAACATTAGATAACCATTATGACTGTTTTTACTAATCGTCTGTCTTCTTGTATCAGATGATTGGATATTTTGTTATCCAAGATTTCATGATTTAAGCGTTCGACTACTTCACTCCCTGTCTTCAGTTCGGGTGTTGACTCAGGCCAGTCCTGAAGTAACAACTTACATTTAGAGAGGGAGAAACGCATCCCAAACATCCTGGAATTGTTACTCAGTGTCACCAAAGGATTATGTATTTTATCAGCGTCTACACCAAACAAGACTATATCATCTGCCTATTCTAAGTCGATAAGTGGATATCCTGGAAGGAGATCAATGCCCGAGAATTCAGTCAACGAGAACGTTATTTCCATCAGTAGGACAGCCATACCCGACACCATTCGAGGTTACAAAATCACATGACAGTTTGCCATAAGCTCTGACTAAACTGGTAGTGTTAGAGTAATGAACCCTCACAAGGTTTATGTACTTCCGAGGCAAACTTTCCAGTGAAAGACACTGCCACATAACCTCTCGGTCAACAGAGTCAAATGCTAATTTTAAGTCAAGAAGGACCACCACTGTCAGACGCCGATAAGCATGGCTGTGTTTCAAGATCTCAAGAATGGCGAATATGTTGTCGATGCATCCACCACCAGGTCTAAAGCAAGCCTGATTTTCTCATGTTTGGAGTTCACGGGTCTTTGTTAGGCGTTGAGTAACTATTGAGGCTAGTATTTCAGATGCTGTATTAGTCAGACCTATCCCTCTATGGTTATCACAGGATGATTTTGGCCTATTCTTATATATTGGGACGACTGGTGATTGCGATCATTCAGATGGGATTACATCCAAGTCCCACATTTTAGCTAAAATACTAGCCAACCTAATCGCTAAAACTGGGTTACCATCGTTAAAGACCTCTGCAGCCTCTGGTCAAGCTGCTCTTCCTCATCTCAGATTAGCTATTGCTTTTTGAACTTCAATTAGAATCAGGTGGTCCACTTTAATGAACTATTAAGGCCAACTGAACCGCTCCTCCTTCTAAACGTCTGGACTGAGAGAAGATGATGGTTGTCTTTTTCGGTAATTGTCTCACTCATCACTTGACTTCTTAATTCCGGTTTCTTTTATTAGTCCGACAGGCTGTTTTGTGTTACCTACAGCCACTGCCTATTGCACCTCTTTCAATTCCGCTGCCCATCATTGCTCACGATCGTTCCGTAGACTTTTCGTTAACCTAGATCTGATGTGTTTTTGCTCTTCATCGTGTTCGGAACCTGATGGGATGAGTTTACGAGAATCTATCAGTTCAATTGGTGCCGCAGAAATCCACTTGTTTTGTGTGACCATTTGGTTCAAACCACTAATAGATATTGCTGCTATATATATAGCTGTTCGTATATCTTTCCAAGCAATATCTGGATTAGACTCATTTATAAAATTGCCGAAGTGTGATTTTAGTTGTTCCTCGTCTCTGAATTCAACTCTGATAGGTCTTCTTATTGTGGCTTTTCTGCGTCCATTGAAACACAAGCAAATATGTGCTCGTATTGGAGAATGATTGGAGTCTAAACATGCACTCCAGAACGAGTGGCAGTCTCCTATCGAGCCTCTCCAAAGATGGCTAATGACAATATGGTTGATTTAAGTACACCGTTCGTTTGGTGCAGGTGAACGTCATGTTGACGATGTCCCTCCTTAGGCTTAAAATTAGTGCTTGTTAAAAATAAACGACTGTTTGAGCAGAGTTGCTGCAGTCGGTCACCATTATCTGTTTGCTGAAGCAGAATACTAAAATACCCATTTAAATGTCTTTCTGTTTGGTTTATGATACCTAGTTGCATATTAAAGTCACCTGCTACAAGTGCTGTGTCTGAGCGTTTAGTTTTCTGGAGAATTTCAGAGAACTCTCTGAAAAATGCATATTTCACTTCATCCCGGTTGCAGTCAGTTGGAGCGTAGGCAGAAACGACAAAAAGGCAACGACGTGTATCCATAACCTTCCGAGTTCTTACAGAGCTAAATACTCGAACAATACATAGGCGACTGTTAGCATGGATCTATTCTAAAAGTGCTTGTTCTCCCCACATTCTCGGTGCTATACTTATCCCCTCTAGTCCACGAGAATTAGCCGTCGGGCCGCCAGATAGACGGAGGGTATATCTCGTCGGTTCCCCGTTTTGGCTAAGTAAGGTCAAGTGAGTGATCGCACTAGGATCCTTTATGCGTGTCTCGGAGACACAACCTACATCAATGGTACGGTATTTCAGGGTCTTAGCCAAGAAAGCCTGCTGGCCGATCTCACATAGGGTACGTACGTTTAAGGCTTCAATGCTTATTTCGGAGCGAGGTTATGATAGACTTGGGACAGTATTTCACGCACTAGAATTGTTGGTCATAGTGACACTTGAGGAGGAAGTATAGAACCGGTAGTCAATGTAGGAGGCGTAGTAGGGATTGAAGAAGGAAACTGATTATGAATGCAGTGGCCCTGAATACCATTAGAGGTAAGAGGATGATTATCAGTTCCTGGTTACTCGCACCATGCTACCTGGAAAAGAAATAGGGTTAAAGGTGGTCTTAGTGACCGCAGTGAGGTCGGCCACACACCACCTTTTTGAGAGTAGTATTCGTATTAGCTCCGTATTGTTGGGACCCTACAGAATGAGACGGGAATCCGCGGGAAAAGGTAAGGTGTGTATTTTTAGGGCCGACCTTTTCTAACCCCACCCCTCCTTGTGGGAAAGCACCATCGCTGTTATGCTGGTTGTCTGGTGGAAGCGCCTTACAGCTGTCACACCTCTATACAGTCGGCAGTAAGGCTTAGCCCTCGGATCTTGGGTTTACTGCTTTTAGTCTTACCGCTCTTCAACCGACCTGTCTGGCATAGTAGGATCTTGGGGAACGAATGTTCCAGCCAGTATAGCCCGACTGGTTCATCACGATAGTCAAGCCTGACCACCATGTCAATGTAGCAGAAACGGTCGCGTTACTATTTATATACTTCAAATGATTATTCACACATTTCTTATTACGGAATTGTTAGCATTTATTGTTTCAGTGGGTCTACTTACTCAAGTTTTGACCCACCTGGTGTGTTTTGACATTTATCCAAGCAATCGTTGTGTTTTTTCACCACATGTAAACATGTTATAATACTCATAAGTGACAATTTTACTCACTATGTTTACTTTTCAGTGCTACAGACACTTAGTTAGAGTTTTGTCTTCTGAGCTGGATGGTAGACATTTGTGCTGATAGTGTTCAGAAGAACAACGAAAGCTCTACAATCAAACCATCCAGTTCAGAGAAAAAACATCCCATCTAAATCATCCACCTGAGCTACAAATCATCTCCACCATCTTAAAATGCTGCATACAATTTCATTGAGGGCTTCTATGCTGTACATGTACATTAGTACGTGGCCTAGTAGGCTAAAGGTCCTCACTGTTTGCCAAAATGGTCTGAGACACAGAATTTTAAAAATGTTTGGTATTGAAAAAGCTTGTACAACCAGGGTGCAACACTAACATGTGATATTTTTGTTAATCAGGATTTTTACTTCATAGGTTTTGGTTAGTATGTTTTAAGCCATATTACTAAAAAAATAGTTGTTTGAACAATTTATGATATGAAACATTCATAAAATGTAGTTTTAACAGAGTGTAGATCACATTTCAAACTTTAATTACGAGTTCAGTCAGTCAGCTAATTATTCATTCAGAATATGAAAATCGAAACAAATACTGATCGGTTCAAGTTACCATGCTTCATCCGTTGAGTGAGAGGAAGATATCGAGATAAATGTCAGAGTAGTACGAATAGTCACGGTACTAGTGGTAATTAAAAACATTAAGCAGATAGTATGGCTCAAGAAAAAATAATTAATTTGTCTGGTAAAAAGTAAAGGACAGTTTTGAAACCCAAGATCAAAGAGATAACAGTAAATGGGGATGTGCCGTTGCAACCGATTCCGTTCTATTTCACCCAACATCTACAGCTGTTGGTTAAGAGAATCACACCGTTGATTAGAGATTGGTTATCGGTTCAACTGTAATTTTACTGCCATTTAAAAAAAAATCGGTTGAGCAATGTTTTGTTATCAGAAGGAGTTTTGTGGAGATTGTAGTAATTTCAATGGTTGAGATCATGAGTCAATTGAAGTTATACCACCATGGAAAACCTGGAAGCACTGGACGGCCAGTTCGTCCTATTGCGGGACTCCTCAGCAGTGCGCATTCATGCCCCCGTCTCGCGGGACGAAACGGCCGTCCAGTGCTTCCAGGTTGTCCATGGTGGTATAACTTCAATTGACTCATGATCTCAACCATTGCAATATTTTATTGTTACACTGGTAAAAAAAAATAGGAATTGACAGTTTAATAACACGAAAAGCCGTTAACAGTGATTTAATTCATTCACACTCTATGATCATACACTGAGTAATTGTCAGATTAAAATAGTTATATTATAAATGAGTAACTGGATACAAATATTCTTATATTGTTATTGAACTCCTACTGATAATTTTCTTTGATAATAATTTTGGTTATCTTCTTTTGTTTTTTTTGCACTACCAAAGGTATCATATCAAGAAAATCATATTGGTCTCCGTCGGTCCAAAACGTTTTCTGGTGAACAGATGTCAAGAAGATATCAAGTATGGTTTTGATAACAGTTATTATTTTCATGAAATCGTTTTTACGATTTGTCATTTTATTTTATGTCGCCTAGAAATGTAACGTTAAAGCTCAATAGGTAGCTAAATCACTAATAAGAATAACACCATATGGCAATCGGCAATGGTCATATAATATACCACATTGAATGGAAGGGAAAATCACTAACCACGGGAATCCTACCAACCATTTTTTATTGAGGTCTGTTAGTTTTAGGTGCAACATTATTAGTGGTCTTGGGTGATCTCATTATGGAAATATTAAAGGAAAGCTAGAAAGTAGTGGGTTGGCTTAAGTTGTAACCGAGATAGATATCCTGTCCTATTTAATTCGGGAGGTTTTTCTGGCTGACATTTGTTTACAATCACCAACTTGAATAGAAATCTCAATCTATCCATCGATAAATAACACCAGAATGTATGACCAACGTTTCGTTGTTCACTTACCTCAGCTTAGGTTGTTGTCACTGAGATGTGTTTGCAGAAAATGATTTCCTGTAGACTCAAGATATTTATATTGGTTAGTCACTAACTAGTAACTGATTTCATGCTTATCTAGTCTCCAGTGCTAATCAAATGCCGTCTGTCAAGTTGCAGTTGAACTAATAGTCTAGGGGCTTTACATCATGTTCACTTTGTTTTGATTTTGACCATGTGTTGATGTTTCAAATTGTACACCTGAGTGATTTGGATTATGATACCACGGTATGCACCAATCACTTCAAGATTAAAGGGACTCGTTGCTGACAAAGGCCTTTTAGCACTATCCCTAAGTTTAGGGTATCCTGCCAACAACTTTAATCAATCTAACATCAAAACATGGTGCACATGATGTTGACTTACTTGTATTACTGACCACATCACTTGGTAGATGGAATTCAAATGGTACTAAAGACTAGCACTATTATGAACTTGCTTAATGCTCAATGATCAATAGGTTAACTGACAAATGTTTTCTCGTAGTATGAGACGTGTTAGTAATTCATGTCTTCAAAATAGTTATGAGACCGGAACTGATTGTTTGTAGTAGCGCCTAACGGTTTTATATTTGATTGCTCAAAGGTTATTTGGGGAGCGGTTATAATAATATTCTAAGTTTTATGATGCTAAATCATCCAGGTATTCGATGTTTTAAGACCAATCAACTGATGCTAATAGATTACTATCAAGATGAAGAACGACAGTTATTGCCTTCAATCTGCACTAAGTAAATATCAAAAGACTGTATGTTGCGAAACACCTAATTTACAATTTATCGACGTAAAATCATGATCATTTAATCAATTGTGTGAAGAGTATTTAGCAGTTACTTAGCTTATTCAACCTTAAAAATGAAAAAAAAACATGTAGCTATGAACATCAGCATCATAGCTGACCTCAATTCATGCACAATGAATACACGACTTTCAAAAACCCTTTAAAAGTCAAACATGAATCCAAACTTCTTTTGTTACGTCAAGTGATTCATTGACAAGTGCTGTGAACTCACTATTTGTTTTAAGTGATATATACATTAATTAGTAAATTATTACAAGTGGTTGAAGCAACTCATTTAAATTTAATAGACCATAGAAGTAACTAACACTTCAGGAGTATTTACTTTGTATTAAAATCTCTGTTTCATCTATTTGCTAAGATGTATATCAGCTTATTGCTTTGTGCAACATAAATTACACAAATCAATAAACAATGTTGGGAAATTCATTATCATCAACAACCAATAAACATCAAGGTCAGTAGAATAAACAGTTATTCATATGTTAAGAGTTTCCTATACCTCATTTGTATATGAAGTTTTTGCTGATAAAGTCATCCAGAAAAAAACAATGATTAAACCATTGTTCTCAGAGAGCACAACCTCATCTAAACTACAAATTTTTTCCATGATTATGATTTAGAGATGAATGTATAACAAGTATATTAGCATTGTACTGTAAGTATATACTTGTTTAGCAAATCTCTATCACTTTTATTTTTACCCATTTGAACATGTCAACGAATAAACATACTTTTAATGTTCAATTTGATAAGGAAAAAAAACACAAAGAATTCATTTATTTGTTTCTTTTAAAATAGGATTTTTCATTGAGACGATTGTTTTATGCACATTTATTTATTCCATGGATTGATCACGGTGTAGGTATTCATAAATTGGATGCTCTTAATTCAAGTATTTCATTTTCATGAGTTTTTTTCTAATCAACAACTGTAGTTGTTTTTAACGAAATGTTTGACTCAATAACAAAAAGCATTCGCTGCAATACTGTAACTCATTTAATGACATAAATATTTTTAGTTTATTGTTACGTCGTTTTGCTTAGTAGTAATCCATAATGGCCAAATATATTTTACTGTGGTTTCATTATCCTTGGGATTATATTTATCGAAGTATATATATATATATATATATATATATATATATATATATACTGCTTAAACCTTAATTAATAAATCTGAGTAAAATAAAGACAACAAGCTTCACTTTGATAAAATGTATGAAAACATTTACTTCACAACTGAAATTAATAAATTTGACATATTAAAGTAATTAATGATCAAAATATTCCTAAGACTTCACAGATAACTCGATTATATAGTTTATTTTATTTTTATTTTATTTGAACACATAAATATTGGTACAAGAGGGCACCAAATATATATGCGCCACACAAAATTTTGTGTGTGGGCTTTGATACTGCCCGGGTGCCCAGACCGAAGCAAGTGTTTTTCTTATGGGGGCCACACACCGAGCCTTTGGCCTAAAGGTCTGACCCACAAGGCAGTGGTGCATCGTGGGGAGATGCCGTCTCATGGTAGTCGGTGACCAATGATTGGTTCATACGCCATTTGTTCCCTCAGGATACTGGAGTCCATGTGCACCATTGGTTTGGGATCCGGTTAAATTGCCGGACATTCGCTTTTCATCCTCTCGTTTTCGTAGACAACACCATCGCCACGAGAAGGCAGTGAGTAGGACTTCCCTGGCAGAGGCTGTATACGCGTGACCATGTGAAAGCATTTCAAGAGGGAGGGCGGGCCCACCCCACTCTTGGCCATACCAGGGCATTTGGGGGCAATATGGTTTATACCTGAAGTAAGTTAACTGATGCAAAGAGAGCATGCTAGATAAATGTGATCACTAGAGAACTCTGAAATTAAGTTGCGTGCAATTTAGTGCTTTTCAGCACATCATTTCTGCAATGCAGTAAGAACTGATACTACTCGTAGGACTCGAGCTCGAAGCACACACTATCACAGTTGAAAACTTTACCACTAAGTTATCGGGATTTTGACTGACTTCCTGTAAAACTGTGATACTCATATTGATCAACAGCTGGAAATTTGCCAGTGTCATGCTTACCTAGTCCTTAGTGTTGATCGATCAGTCCTATTAAGGTTACGGATGAGACTTATTGACAAGTCTTAACTACCAGAAATCGTAGATATAAAGCTTACTACTAATGGTCATTAATCACCCAACATTGAAATAATATTGCCTTCGATGTTCAATAACTTGGACTACTAACCTCGTTTTAGCATAATCGAAAGAACTTGATTTGGACTCGGGGTTAGATCGACATACCATTAACTTCTCCTGAGTGATCGATATTTGCAAAATATGCGTTTCTTTTAGATGACGTAGTGCGCTTAGCTAACAAACATGCAGAATTCTACGTACATAACACTTAATGACAATTAAGCCTAAATTAAAATCTAACAGCTACCAATGCTTTCATATTTATATATATATATATATATCGTAATTTGCTAAAATTAGTACGACACTACTGCTATTGTGAACCAATGTTTTTTTCAGTTAATTATATACTAACTTACATTTAACTTGAAAACGCTTTTACAGAAACATTATTTGGTAAGTGACTATTGGTTGAATTGTACATGTGTTGCTTACCTCATACAATGTTACACTGTTCACCTGGTGCCATAGTGAATGGTTTCTCCCAGAAAAAAACTGATTATTTTATTCTACTAACAAGCATTGTTTAAATAATCAACATTTAATTTCTCAGGTTATTTCCTTTACTTACTTGGGTGTTTTGTGAAAAGATATAGTTAGATTTAACTACAAATTGACATCAGATAGGAAAAACCATTAAAAACTAGGAAACATTGGACAAAAGTTACATCCTGGTTTGGTACTCTTCAGTTGTAGACATCAATGAATCCACGTAGGGTCGAGTCTAGAAACTTCAAGGTTTGTGGTTAGATATTCATAATCAGCATAGAGTTTAACACAGATTTGCGTTAGCCTAAGGCGTTGTACTAAATGGAGATAATAAGACTAAATAAATAGGATAAATAGCAGTTTAAGTTCAAATAATTTTGCTAGCACTTGTCATGAGATCATTAAAGCATTGAAAACATGGTTCGTGAAGGAGGATAAGAAGGCAAGTATGAAGGAATAATGGGACAGATAAAACGCGACACATGTTCCATCACGGCAGATTATCAGCCATGTCACCCAGCGTCTCCAGCCACTGATTATGATTATTGCCCAAACCACAACACGTTAATCTACGCCTACCAAAATGACTAAGTTCAGTGGTCAGTGATTACATAAGCTATTACCATGTCTTCATTTGGCTACCCTTAGCTTTCTTCCAGTTAACTTCTTCACCAGATAAAAAATGTATTTAGAGATAGTATGAGGTTATTCATACTTAAAAAAATATCAAAATCACCTCAATAGATGGAGATTTAGAGTTTCACCCACTGATTTGTTCGATTCACCTATTACCCTGCGTCCAACCATCACATCGCCAGCTCAGTAATCTCAATATGCCCTAAAAGTGCTCCGAAAACACTTGTGACCATCTACATATATCTTCTGCACCTATAGATTATTCAAACAAGCATGATATCTTTAAGTTACTGAAAATGGATTTCGAACCAAAAAAAATAATTTCCAGGGCTATCTCATTTCAATAACACTTCAGTTGATTTTAATTCGGAACGAAAACTACATTTTTTAGTCTTAACAGCCACTAAACCACTTTTAAATTTATTGACATGAAATAAAGTGACATTAGATGAGACGCCTTAATTTAATTAGAAACGATTAGGAGTAACCGATTTGCTTTTCAATAAGCATATTTAATTTAATTAACGTTATTACCATCAATGTATTTATTCAGTAAGTAGAGTATACATTTTCGGTTCTATTTAATGTCTGTTTACTTCAACTTGAGTTAAAATACGTTTCAAAAATACAACATGATATTCTTTCTCTCTCATGAATATATAATTTGTCATTTCTAGCAAAACCGTATAGATTTAAGAAACATATTCATAGTCATTTTGTTGACTTTTTCGATCTGTCTAAAATAGATGGTATGAATAAACTAAGACGTGTTTTTAGTTTATTTGTTTGAATAATATGATGGCATTTGAGCATAGGGTTTATAATAGATAGATAATTTAGTCGATGAAGTATGACAAACTATCATGAATATGAAACGTAACAGATAAGAGTGTAAGATTTAATTAAATTGCAGTTATTTAATTGGTGATATCTTATCCTCACTGATAACATGTGGTCATACTACTGAATAAATAATTCTAAAGTAGTTTTATGCGAGAAAAATTTATCAGTTGATGATATTCTGAATCTTAATTGACTGATATTGTGGAGTTATTTGTTAGAAATATTAAGTCATCGTCTACTATCAACGAATAATCTAGATTGAAGAATGGATGATCTACATTGAGTCTGAGTGTGAAAAATTACAAAACCAATTCGTTTAATCACTGACTGTCGGTCTGAATCATTTAAAAAACAAAGAACATTTTTTTATGGGACCTTTAGGACATTAGAAATTAATCTGAGTCAAAGATGTTCAGAACTAATCACACACTAGAAAACTCATTTACAATTTCCATCTTTTACAAAATCTATAACATCTAACCCATTATTTGGTTTAACTTCAATGCATTTCCTTTTAATATGTTAAAATATCATTTCGTATTCATTAAATTTTCTTTTCATTTTCCTGTTGTTGAAAGTATGCACAGTTTTGTGATAAAATGTAAGTGAACTTGTCTAATTTTCATGAAATTCAAGAAAGCTTACTTAAGTTCAATGGTTGAGATCATGAGTCAATTGAAGCTAGACCATCATGGAAAACATGTAAGCACTGGACAGCCGTTTCGTCCTATTGTGGGACTTCTCACTAGTGAAAATCCACGATCCCGTCTCGCCTCAAATGACTCATGATCTCAACTATTGAAATTATTATAATATCCACAAAAACCCTTCTGATATTAATTATTTAATTCAACTAGAATTTAATTATAAAATGTTTCTTTCAATCTATTTCTCTGTACAATTCATTTAATAAACTTTCTAATATGATGCAATAAGAATTGATTGGATAATTCATGTTTACATTAAATAGATTCAAAATCTAAATTTGCAATTATATTTTTTAAGGGCTACGTGATAAAAACTTGTAAATTATATATTTTGAATTAAAAGTAACCTTGATTAACTATTATGAAGGACTAAATTGGTCTGTGTTATGAAATTAAACAGTGATCATTTTATAAGCAATGATGGATGGTAACTGGTAGCGGAATGTAAATCGAGCATTTCGTCTTATTTTGAATTTGTCAGCTGAATGTAATTACACTTCAGAAACTGATCAATTGTAGTTCTAAACGTCAATGAAAATATCTAAACTAATAGTAACAAAAAATAAATTAATGGCTATTTTGTTATTGTACGGTCAAATTAATAATTATCAATATAATCTAATCTACAAATTTATAATAAAACACAATTTATATGAACGAAGAATATTCTTTTCAATAATTTCTCACTAGGTTCTACAATTATAAATCCAAATTAAGAAACCATAAAGTTGGCCAGATCTAAGGCAGAGTACATCATCTGGAAATTGTAATATGTGAATCAAGAGATCGTGGATGCGTACTGCTGAGGAGTCCCACAATAGGACGAAACGGCCGTCCAGTGCTTACAGGTTTTCCATGGTGGTCTAGCTTCAACTGACTCATGATCTCAACCATTGCAATCAAGAATTGTTGTTTGTTATATAAAATCAAATCAGATCGTTAATGTTGAGGCTGACTAATATAAAGTGTTAACTTGAATCAGTTTATAAGTGCAATGAAATTATGAGATAAATGATGATCAGAATAAATATGCTCAACATGGGGTGAGACAGAAAATAATGAAATAGAAATCAGAAATTACGTAATATGTAGAATAATATGAATTGGGTCAGATATAGTAGGTAGGGGTGGATACTGAATAAATTCCTCAAAAAGTTTATCAAGTGTAATGATAATTATAATAACAATGATAAAGACGATAATAACAATGGTAACGATAATAATAATAAGTTTGGGACACAAAATGAACATTAATCAAATTACGTCACTATATTATAAGATTGATTATTAACTAGTTGGCCCCAAAGTTGGCCAGAGTAAAAGGAGTCGTTGAACATATTTCTTTTGGATACAAAGCTCTGGCTTTTTGATCTGAATAGCTATTGCTTCAGCCATCTGTAGGATTCTCAGTCTGACGGAATTAGGTAGACTGCTGTTGACACGATCGATTATTGCAAAAATTGCTCCATGTTGACTGTATATCTTGTCTGAACTAGATGGTCTAAAATGGAGCTGTTAACCGTTTTGACTACACCTTTGCTTAACCACACGGGGAGGTGCTCACGAGCCCGAATGTAAAAATTCCTAGAAAATCTGCCAATACAACTTGCTCCACAGGATCAGTTGAATTGATAAGTACGGAAAGATGTGGCTAGTTTAAGCAATTTATCTTTCAACCTCGGAGTGATTATTGGACGTGTGAAAAACATTAGTTGTAGTTTACCTGCATTAAAAGTCCTTCGAATTGATCTGCTTAGCATTTCCCTCGGTGCATCGCCTATGAATTGTAAGCGTACATACAGAGGCATTTTATTTACTGTTAGGCATTCTCTATGCTTTCTTTTATTGGCTGTTTTTATTGATAAATTTCTCGGGATATCCATTTTCTGTCTCACCCCATGTTGAGCATATTTATTCTGATCATCATTTATCTCATAATTTCATTGCACTTATAAACTGATTCAAGTTAACACTTTATATTAGTCAGCCTCAACATTAACGATCTGATTTGATTTTATATAACAAACAACAATTCTTGATTGCAATGGTTGAGATCATGAGTCAGTTGAAGCTAGACCACCATGGAAAACCTGTAAGCACTGGACGGCCGTTTCGTCCTATTGTGGGACTCCTCAGCAGTACGCATCCACGATCTCTTGATTCACATATTACAATTTCCAGATGATGTACTCTGCCTTAGATCTGGCCAACTTTATGGTTTCTTAATTTGGATTTATAATTGTAGAACCTAGTGAGAAATTATTGAAAAGAATATTCTTCGTTCATATAAATTGTGTTTTATTATAGTGGGAATTTTTCAGCGATTAAAATTTATAATAGACAAATACATTTCTAAAGAGGAAGAATGTATTTGGAAAATTTCAGCGAATGGATTTTGAAGTAAACCCAACATTTCACCTGACAATTTGGTCCAAGCTTTTTCAAGAAAATATAACGTTGAATTTACTCTAAAATTCATTCACTGAGATTGTACAAATACATTCTTTCTTTTTAATGTCTCAAATTAACTCGGCTCCCAAATAGTATGAAGCTATTCGATGAAATTTAGTCGAAAAATTTTATTTACTCTACAATCGCATCAAATTATCGAAAAAAATACACTTTTGGTTTGTTTTATTTGACCTGATTTCAAACATAATGATTTAAAATTACTTGTGCTTTTTATTGTTTGACCCATTAAAATCTTCAAATGTTAACAGATTTTCTTGTGATCTAATTGACTAACAAGATGATTAGTTGTATTTTCTTACTCATTTCTGCTAATACGTGATCTTTCTGACTTCAAATATTTTGTGCGTATACTTTTTAAAGTGTTGATATTTGGTTGTTTTTAAGTCTATAAACTGATTTACAACCAGATATTTATATCAATAGCAGGAAAGATACGATTCATCGTTAAATATATTACTGTCCATACTCTACTAGACTAACAGTTACAATAAAATAACGTACGATGGAGCGATTTAGTGGATTGGTTGAAGTTAAATATTAACACCGTTAGATGCCGACCAGCTCAGTGGTTTAATGGTTAAGCGCTCATGCACGAGACTGATAGGTCCTGGGTCCAAATCTCGCGGGTGGCGGGATCGTGGATGCGCACTACTGAGATGTTCCACAATAGGACGAAACGGCCATCAAGTGTTTCCAGTTTTTCCATGGTGGTCTAGCTTCAATTGACTCATGATCTGAACTATTGAAATTACTAAAAATCTCAACAAAACCCCTTCTGATGATAGATAAAAGTCAATGAAAATAGTATGAACTTCTAATAAGCACTATTTAATAGTACTAAATGTAATATGTGAAATCAACAAACACAAAAAAATCAGTGTCCAAAGAAATACGTGATTCATTTGTGAAGTATTAATGAAATATTTAGCAAAAATGATTTGATAGAATGTCTACTGAAGTATATTTTTAAAGTAAAGTACTCGTGAAATGGAAAAATTAACATGTCTACATAATCAGACACACCCAAGAAAAAAACTGTTTTCAATTGATTAGAATGACTTTAGTGCTAGTTAGAACAATTTTCTAAATTTTATAAAATTAGCTCATTTAAAATGTCAACAGTTGAGATCATGGGTCAAATGAAGCTAGACTACCATGGAAAACCTGTAAGCACTGGACGGCCGTTTCGTCCTATTGTGGGACTCTTCAGCAGTGCGCACCCACGACCTCGCCCCCTGCGAGATTCAAACCCCGGACCCATCAGTCTCGCTCACGAGCGCTTAACCATTAGACCACTGAGCTGGTCGGCATCTAACGGTGTTAATATTTAACTTCAACCAATCCACGAAATTGCGCCACCGTCACGATTGTCTTCAGTGAGCTGATATCTCATAACAGACCTGATTGATCTCTACTGGTCACTGCTTCTCACTAGAACTTCAGGATATACCTCTTGAAATCAGTCACTAGTGAGCATATGTTGATTCATATCAGAAGGGATTTTGTGGAGATTTTAGTAATTTCAATAGTTGAGATCATAAGTCAATTGAAATGTGTCACTAAATTATATTTTTTCTTAAAACTGGTTTTTAGTTCTATCTATAAACAATGCATCATGACAACTAACAATTTACCCTATAAATATCATCAAACGTTGTTTTTTTCCTTATTCTTTACATTTTATTTAATGTCTCAACGATACATTTTTTTGTTATGTCGATAAAAGTTTTTGAAATGGTTTGTTTATTATATGTCTGACTAAGTAGTTCAGTAGACAGCTTTGCTTTTTTTTTCCTGGTTTTACAATCATTCGAAGTGATATATTTGACTTTGAAGATTCGATAGGATCACGTTACTTGTATCTTCTATTCAAAGCAGGGACTGATGATGTTGTCACTAAATGATCATGAAAACTTAACAAATAAATTCATCAACTCATTAAACAAAATATATTTACAAAGGATCCATCTCCATCATTCCATTAGTTTTTCTTGATTTATTGGTATACTGGGAAAAAAGCCTGTTAAGCTGAAAGTTAGATAATCTGTTATTAATTGAGATCATGAACCTATTGGTGTTAGACCACCGTTGAAAACATGGAAGTACTGCACGACCGTTTTGTCCTATTGTGGGACTCCTCATCAGTGCTCGTCCACGATCTCGCTCGCGGAATTCAAACCCAGGACATCCTGTCTCGCGCCCGATTGCCTAAGCTACTAGACCACTGAGCCGGCATCCAATGGTATTAGTGTCTAACCTCAACCAATCCACGAAATTGCGCGACCATCTTCCATTGTACTGAAGTAAATTAATCGTAGTTTGAATATGATTGAAAATTAAATCCAACTGAACGATTTGATATATCCAAGTTTTTGATAAAGTTTCGTTCTCTGAGTTGAATGGTTTATTTCTACCTAAAGTTTGTGTTGGTGATGTTGTTCAGAAGACCTTCACGACTAAACTATTCAGCTCAGAGAACAAAACTCCATCAAAATCATCCACCTGAACTACAAATCTTCTACATTATCTGAAGATTTGTCTAAGTATTAGACTGTTTATCGATTTGTGCTCATAATGTAACCAATGATCAGATCTATGATAATCAAATTTTTTAGCGAACTTTTAACTGAAAGTATAAATTATATTCATTCAAATCTTAAGGTTTTTCTTAAAATAATAATTGTTTATAATGATAATGTATAATTAGTATATAATGTTGTTTTCTTCTGGATTTTTTTGTTTTCTAAAATATTCACCCATATTAGCAATATATGGATTTATGCTTTGATTGTGGCAAACGTATTTATCCTGTAGATCGTATATCTACCGGTGAACGAGTTTATCATAAGGCATGTTTTCGTTGTGCAACATGTCAAAGAACGCTATTGTAAGTTTTAATTTAATTTTCTTTTTTTAAAGAAAAAAAACATTGTTACTGAGTCAGTTTTTTTATAATTTGTGCTTTGAATAAAAAGTTTTTTTTGGTTAGCATTTTTTAGCGAGTTAATTTTCTACATGATAGGGTCGCTAACTCCATGCCTAACCCACCTCCTTTATCCGGGCTTAGGACCGGCAGTGGCCCCAGAGGGGCTCCAGGCGGAGTTTCCTATAATTTGTACATAACTAATTTTTTTAGTAAACGGAATACACCCATTAAGATATTAAATAAGAAAGATTAGTTCAGTGAAGAGTTCTCTTTTTGGCGAATCCATTTTCATTTTTGCCGAAAAGAGAACTCTTCACTGAACTAATCTTTCTTACATAACTAATTATCAAATAGAATACCGTTATTTTTTCTAAGTAAGAATAAAGCACGTTGTGTAAATATTTTTCAGGGACGGAAATATATGTATTTCCATATTAAATCATTTAATAATTTTGAAAAAAACTTATTATTTAACTTATCATCCATAGAAAATCAGTTTAACTTTTTGATTTCCGTGAACCTCCAGCCGTAAATTAAAACTTGTGGACAGTAAAGATGTGAAATTCAACTTAGTTTCAGATGTAGAAATATATTTATTGAAAAATTATTCACGTTTGTAATAGGTCCAAGAACATGGGGTACTTACTGACACTCGTTAATAATAGGACTTCTTGACTTATGGAAGCATTTGACTGCGCAAACCTAGAGGTTTCGTGGGAATGTTTGTCATGAAAAAGAATGACGAAGAAAATTTTTACAGCTGTGAAATATAGCTTTTAAGAAGTAGAAAAAATTGTAGGTTACTAGCATTTAATCATGAGCTTTTTTGAGAGTTTGTCATGTACGTTGGGATCACAAAACTATTAATGTCGAGGTTAGGTATTTGGTAATGGGCAACGATGACAAATAAGTTTGTGAAGCTGTGAATTGCCATTAAGTGAAGCGGTTAGAATATGTGCTACGTGTATCTAATCACGGACTACCTTAATATAAAGCCTTGGTCGAAGTGGGAGAAGGTCGTGAGAAAGCTAAGGGTGGTAAAACAATTATATAGCATTGACCCGTGATTTTATTGAATGCTGGTCAGAGCCACGTTAGTAAGTGTTGACTACCTAATCACAGTTCTAATGCTTATCGTGATCAATAGATGGATACTTTTAGTGATATGTTTCAGAACTGGTCGCAATGATGCAGATTGATCCACTCTTAATCTACTCCTAAACTTTGAATTTCACAATTTTTTTGTGTTTTTCACAAATTGTTTTCTCTTCCCTAATTATATTCCCTAACCTTAATCAACTTTTGTTGGTACTGACACTATTACTTCATAATTATTCATATTGTTGATTTGCGACACACAGTTATACAAAGTTCTACGTTAATTATGACTGAATGAAACTATGACTCCTGAAATTTGTCTTTTAAACAATATTAAGCCTTCTATTAGATGACATGTTTTCAAACGGTAATGAATTTTCAATAGCTTTATACTCAGCTAGTTGTTTGTCGTTATATCAAGGGATATACGCTTGTGTTCATTGTCCTTTCTTTATGTAAAATGTATCGACTTTTATTTTAGGTTGAATTATATAATACTTACCTACTTACGCCTGTTACTCCTCGTGAAGGAGCATAGGCCGCCGACCAGCATTCTCCAACCCACTCTGTCCTGGGCCTTCTTTTCTAGTTCCATCCATTCCTTGAATTACATAATAATTAAATCAATTTCAGTTTATTGAATTACATTGGTTAAAAGAATTTAACATTTATTCATTTAGGTAGTGTAGAACATATTTTTATTAATGATAGACAATGAATAAATCAAATAGAAATTCCTCACTTCTCGTTATTGTAGTTTATTATTAAACACCATCATAAATGTCATCATTTCAGTTGATAGGTTTCTTGATTAATTGTTTTTTTTTATAATAACTTAGTTACAATAATTTTATTGTATAAGAGGAGAAAATAATTTGAATTTGTTGTGAATCCAATTAGATTCTTTTTGAGTCAAATGATATATTGAAAAGATAATTGTATATGAAGTTGTTTTCATGTAACTATGATAAGCAAAAGCTAATATGATATAATACATATTGTATGTTAAAAATAATTAAATGACTTGTTTCTGTTCACTATATGACCGCTATCGATCAAGTGTGACAGAATTGAGATGCGTATTGTCTTGACGTTATCTTTTCCTAATCACGAAGGGAGGTGTTCACTAACTCTTTGGTTCCATTGCCTGGTAATTCTCCCAATATAGCTTTCTCCGCAGGAGCAGCTGAATTCGTAGATACGCATAACCAGATAACTTATCCTTTAGTTGGGGAATCACCATAAATCAGGTTGAATACAATAGATAGAAGTTGGCAACATTAAACATTCTCTTTACTGCTCTAGTCAGTCTATCACGTAATACATCACTAGCTTCATCTCCATTGAATTGCAGCTTCAAGAAAAGAAGTTTTTTATTAGCCGTTGTTGCCGCTATTTCCTTGCTTGTTACACACAAATGTTTCTTCTGGAAACCCTTTGGATATTCCATTTCAATCAACATATTATGAATGAGCTCTAACTCCTTATCGATTGTGTCGCCTGAGCATATCTTAATAGCTTTATTTGCCAGACATACGACTAAGTTTCTCTCATAATGAAGTGGCACAAAGCTAAAAAAATGTGTGTATTGGCTCAAAGCACTTTTTCTATACACATCTGTGCTGATAGAACCATTTTCTTTTCTATTTAATCAAACATCAAGGAAATGTAGTTTATTATCCATTTCCTCTTCACATGGAAATTTAATTGCAGGATGTTTGTTAATAAATAGTTCTAGTAGTTGTTCTTTTCTAATGTTCCGAACGGCGATGATGAAGGTGTAAGCATAAGATTGATAAATTTGAGGAAATTCATTATATTCAGAATGAAGAATTGTAGAGATTGAAGTAATTGTAATAGTTGAATTCATCAGTTGATGTAATCTAGAACACCATGGAAAACTTGGACTCACAAGACGATTATTTCGTCTTAGTATGGGACTCTTCAGTAGAGTGCATCCAGGATTCCGCAAGCGGGACTCGAATCAAGGTTCTTTGATCTCCTTCGCAAATGCTTGACCTCTAGATCACTGAGCCAGCACCCCATGGTGTTAATGTCTAACTTCGATCGATTCATTATCTTGCGTGACTAGCGGAGTCTAAGGTGTGTCGGGTAGAGACAAGTATCTACCTCAGACAATAGATGGTTGCTCAATATCATGGATCGATTGAAGTTAGACATTAACACCGTGATCTATAGGTCATGTGTTCGCGAGGAAGACCAAAGGTCGTGGTTTGGAGTCTCGCACGTGGGACCGTGGATACACACTGCTAAGGAGTCCTAAACTAGGACGAAACAGCCGTTCACTGCTTCCAAGCTTTCCATGGTGTTCTAGCTTGATCGACTCATGAATCCAACTATTAGAATTCATTATCACTGATTGTGATTATCTGTAAAAACACTAGAAATAATGTAAGCTGTAAAACACAATTACTGTTTGAACACTATTGACTAGGTTTGAGATATAATTTTTCACAGAGCGATTGAAGTGAAAATTGTGGATTGAACTTTAATTTAGTGATTTACTGTCAATTACTTATTTTCAGAAGGGATTGTGTGGAGATTTTAGAAATTTCACTGGTTGAAATCATGAATCCATTGAAGCTAGACCACCATGGAAAACCTGGAAGCACTGGACGGCCGTTTCGTCCTAGTATGGGACTCCTCAGCAGTTCGCATCCACGATCGCGAGGAGCAGGATCGTGGATGATTTCAACCAGTGAAATTACTTATTTAACATTATTAGAATTGATTATTAGTAACCGCCTATTGGAGTAACGCATATAAGCAAACAATACAATCAGAGGCGATAAACAGTGCATGAAATTTCTTCTCATACCTCAGATCCATTTACGAATATACACAATCCGTTATCTTAATACTCTTTCCGTTATACATCACGTCTCATTAAATCAAATACCTACTTTAAATATTGTTAACATGATTGAATGACCTATTTAGTATACAGTTAACCTAAGAACCATGTACATATTTATGTTCGATAATTTTAATGTTTGATTATGTTTCTTTGAAAAGCTTGAACCAGATTGCCGAGTGAAATGTTGAATTTTCTTCAAATTCATTCTCTTATATTTTACTGATACATCCTTCCTCTTTAAAGCAAACAATACTGTTTCCAATAAAATTTTCATCAGGCTTAACTTTGATAGAAGTGATAATTAGGTATACATCTGAAAAAATATTAGGTCAGTTTGTGAATTAGCAGTAACATTGAGATTGATTGCATGTTTAATTGCATAAAATAATAATTAAAGATTGTGAATTGATAGTAAAGTAACATGTGTACTAGTAGTAATGAGAGTAAAGACAACTTAAATAATTATTTCAACACATGAAGTAGGTCAAAACTAGAAACTTGTTCAGATAATGATTACATTAAAAATTAAGTAATAAGAAATATGCAAGTAGTCGGTGAAGACACAAATAGTGAATGAGAGAAATGGAAATAGTGAAAAAAATAAACGAAAGATGTAAACAATTGGTAGGATCGTCTCTTAAGTCACATTTAATTAAGGAAGTAACAGATGTGCCACAAATCTCTTTTGAATGTAGAAATTGGAGCTATCAGCCTGACGTCCTACAGGTTCTGCTACAGCTAGGAAATAAAATCGAACCCTAATCAAAAGATTTTATGTTATAAGATGAACGACAGTGAATGCTTTGGTTTGATCTATTAACTGTGATAAAAAGGAGAGGTGTATGCTTTTAGTCTATCTATTTCTAAACCACCAAGTGAGATATTTGTTATCTCGTCGGCTAAGTTGTCTGGTCGTAAACCCAGTATAATTTTCTGCACAGAAGTAATTGGATTCATAAATACATGAAGATGTGGGAAAAACAGATCATTTGTCCTTCAGTTGTACAACTATCATGGATAGAATGAAGACCAACAAACAGTGGTTACTTGGATTAAAAGTCCTTTTCATTGTTCTAGTATGTCTGTCGTACAAACGTTAGTAGTTGTATTACCGTCGATTTGCGACTTCATGAACAGAAGTTTTTTTCCAAGTGGTCCGTGTTTCTGAATTCACAGTATGAATATGTCTATTCAAAAATCCTTGTAGGTTACCCTCCCTTAATTACGAGTTCCACAAATGATTATAAATCTTATTTAATTAACTTGTAATGGTGTTTTTATGTCTGAAAATTCATACGACTGACCCATAGTCTTGAATGTAAATAATTATTTATGAACTAAAATAACTCAATCACATCAAACCCATATAAGAGGTGTGATGAGTCAAAACTTTTATATGCACAAAAAATGATCTGACTATTGTAACTGGTTTACACTAAATACATAGGATAGCCTAGACTATTCTCTAACATCTTGTCTCAATCTGTTTGTAACCACTGGCGCTAAATGATGCTTACATTCTTGTACATTACTTTCAGATATACATAAACATATTTGGTGATGTCTAATCCTGTTTACCCAAAATGATGTAGGTCACGTTAATCCGAGTCTACAATTCAAATGTTGAAAGAATATCTCTTGAAAATAATTACTTTTAACTCTAGTCGTTAAATCATAATCTGAGCCAGTTAGATTTTCAGCTATCTGGAAAATGTTAATCATCATCATTCTTCTTAAAAATATTTGAACCGTGAAATACTTAAGACATTATGATACTTCATATTAGTTCAGCTGACACTAAAACATATGCTTCGAGGTAGTGAGTTTAGAATCTTTTATATACAAACATCATATGTTTCTACGAAAAATCTCGTGATTTTCACTTTTTCTCAGCAATCACTTAATTAGAGATGAGTTTTTTAGATATTATGGTAATTTAATAGTTGAATTCATGGATTGGTTGAAGTTAGACATTAACACCGTTGGATGCTAACCAGCTCAGTTGTTTAGTGGTTCAGCGCGCGCACGCGAGACTGATAGGTCCTGGGTTCGAACCCTGAGAGGCGGGGTCGTGGATGCGCAAGCTGAAGAGTCTCACGATCGGACGAAACGGCCGTCCAGTGCTTCCAGGTTTTCCATGGTGGTCTAGCTTCAATTGACTCATGATCTCAACTATTGATATTTTATTATTTGTCTACTCTCTGTAATTTAGACATTGAGCACGTGTCTGCATATCAATCTTATCTATTCTCCTATTGGTTGTAACACACAGACAATCATTAATTTACCCACATCTGGTTAACACTCAAAAATATATATGAATTTTTAACACTCACGCACAATCAATCATTTCCCTGTATGCTTGCTATCTGCGCGCTTGCGGATTTTTACTAATCATTAACAATAAACTATCTCTACAACTAGTGTACGGCCTTCGAATAAACTCTGGTAAATTCATAATATTACTAGGAGATTCAGCCTACGTAAATATTCATTTTCCGGGATACTATTTATTGGAGTCAGATACAGAAAAAAATTAGCCTCTACAAGAGCTTCGTAATTAAACTTTACAGCTCCGAGACCATAACACAACTAAATGTGTCAAACATGAAGAACTTTAAGATTTAGAATGTAAACAAACAAGAAAGGTTCCATATTTTTTTAAACCATGGCATCGATGTGACTTAGAAAGCCGTATTGAAGTAGAAAACTGGAAAGAAAACTACAAGTTAAGGTATCAGATTAAAAATACAGTAATCAAACTCAATTTTAAGTAAGCAATAGCACAATTTTAACGGCAACCACTGTTGCAATGTCACAAGTCACAATAAAATAGTCACCTTAAGAGCTTTAAAAAGCTTTGTTGTGGATTTTACTGCTTGTCCAAAACAAAACATATTGATTAGCGATCATGAAGCGACCTAAGTTGTGTGATGTTGGATAGCCTAGGAGCACATAATATCAGCTCTTCAATATGAAACTCCTCGTAAATATACATTCACACCCTCTCAATCTGGAATTGAATCCAAACCCATTCGGGTGTTTCCAGGTATTTGATTGGTTATATAATTTAGATTCGATCTTGATCAATTTCGACAATCTCCACAACCTTACAATCATTTCATGTTTTCCAGAACAAGGTAAACTGGATGGATGAAGTTTAAAATTTGTCCTAAGATAATTGAATAGTGTACTACTTATTTAGAAGTGAAATATTTATCCCCCCTTACAGGATATTACCAACTAATGTGTTTTTTTCTAAAAAAAAAAAACTAAGATATTTCAAGTGATTAAACAACAATATTGATTAGAAAATCGAATGAAGCTTCATATCGATTAAAATACGAACAAGAATAGAAGAAACATAAAAATCATATAGTGATTTATCCATAGAAACATGATAATGTATGACTATGTTCGAATTCAATAAATAAAATATTGATGAAATCATATTTGCGTATTATCTTTTTTAAAACCAAAAATTAAAATCCACATATGTCATTCATTTTGTTACTTTTTGTTATCGATTAATATCAACTGGAGTTTCACTGGAGATTAGATGTCATTGGTCAGTAATTAAATTGGAGCATGAGATTCTTGTAAAATTCTTGTGAAAAGATACGAATAATAATATTGGAAAATGTCGAAGTATATCAGTAATTTACTTACTTACGCCTGTTACTCCTCGTGAAGGAGCATAGGCCGCTCACCAGCATTCTCCATCCAACTCTGTCCTGAGCAATCCTTTCCAGCTCTTTCCAATTGTTATTCATCCTTTTCATATCTGCTTCTATCTCCCGACGTAATGTGTTCTTTGACCTTCTTCTTTTTTGATTCCCTTCACGATTCCAAGTTACGGCTTGCCTCGTGATGCAGTTTGATGATTTGCGTAATGTATGTCTTATCCATTTCCATCGTCTTTTCCTAATTTCCTCTTCAGCTGGAATCTGGTTTGTTCTCTCCCACAGTAGGCTGTTGTTGATGGTATCCGACCAATTAATGTTAAGTATCTTGCGTAGACAGCTATTTATAAGTACTTGTACTTTACTGAAGTTAAAATTTGAAACTATTGTATTCTACCATTCTGGTTTAAAGGTAACACATTCATTATAAAAACTTTAAGGTTCTAGGTTTGATCTCCTGAGATGTTGTGGTGATACAGTGAAAAAACGTCAGTCCAGCGTCATTTAGTTCTTCAATTATTATCAAACGATGACAAAAAGTAACTTCTTGTTGACAAATGTATTTGTTAGGTCCAGAAAATGTTTTCAATTTTAAATGAAGCGTATTGGAGTAAACCAAGTCATATGTATGTACACTGATTCATAAATATATCTTAAAAAATTAGGGCTATCAGTAGTTTCTTTCACCCTTTGTAAAAAAGCCATCTCTTTCATATATATGACTGGTCACTGAGTAGTGACTACTATTATTGTTTACTAGTCTTTTAATGTTCATTGAGTCCTGTCCAGTAACTTGAAATGTGGTTATTAGCTGGAGTGACTTATTATCGCGAGCAATGTGTTTTGATGTTAACTGGTTGGTGTTAGTTAGCAGGATATTTTGGATCTTGGTTTTGTACTGACATGTACTCCTCACCTAGTTGTACCTGGTTTACCCTGTGACATTCGTATTCTCGTCATTCAGTGAGTTATACTTATGAAAGTACATAAACGATTCTTTGAGCTTATGAGATAACTTATAAATTTATGTACTTACGGTTATTACCAGTGATCCAATACGTATGTTTCTTCCTATTTGAGACTAATCAACTAGATGTTATTCCAATACAGTACTGATATTCACACTGATATACAAGTACACCCAGCTGGCAAGTCCCAAATAATTCATCAATTTTAAATTGTGACTATTTAAATACAATCTTTAAAGAATATACATCTACCAACTAAGAATAATATGATTTCAGTCATGAATATCATCAATGAGATTATTTAAACGCTAAACAATTTACTGTGGCATTGAATATGAAAAAGAGTATTCAGTGAAGAAAATTTTCTCTTCTCGACGAAATCATTTACTTAAACTGTACATTCATATATATAGTTATATATGGAAAATATATGTCTATAGGAGGGTAGAAAAGATTGCATCATAAAATTAGATTCAAGAGATAAGGAAGAAAATAATTTACGGGTCAAATAATAATATTCCAATTGACAGATTAAAGAAACAACGACAAACATAAAGGTCATGATAAAAAAGGGAACTGTGGTGTTAGTTAGATTTCCCAAGTTAAAAAATCAATTAACAATAAAGTTAATTACATAAATAATAAGTTATATTTATATCCTTTCTAATCAATGATAATTTAGTTACTTGTCAATTTTATTGTTAAGATAAACTGAATGAATGAATTGAGAAATTCTCAATCAGTACTATCACTGATATTAATAATATTAAAGTTGATTAATGTATGATTATTCAATGTTTTGAATAAACTAATGTAAAAATTGTTTCTTTTAACTGTTCAAATGTACAAATTGAAGGAATATACGTATATATAAACATATACGCATATACCTTTCAGTATTATCAATAAGTTAAGAGTTATATCTATGGTACCCATAGTATTTTTTTAAAAAAAAACAAAGTTATGTGATGATGAAATTTATAATTTCCAAAATTTAGTTATCTGAACAATTTTAAGTTATGCATTCCAATCTTTTGTTAGGTTCTTTTTTTCTTTATTTTTGATGCAATAAAATGTATGTTGAAAAGAAATTTCAATGGTTGAAATCATGAGTCAATTTAAGCTGGACCACCATAGAAAACCTGGAAAAACTGAATGGCCATTTCGTCCTAGTATGGGACTCTAGTGGAGTTCAACCAGGTTTGCTGTGAGATATCAGCTCACAGGAGACAATGGTGGATGGTGGCACAATTTCATGGATTGGTTGAATTTAGACATTAACATCGTTGGATGCCGACCAGCTCAGTTGTCTAATGGTTCGAATCTCGCGGGCGCGGGATCGTAGATGCGCACTGCTGAGTCCCAAAGTGAGACTAAACGGCTGTCCAGTGCTTTCAGGTTTTCCATGATGGTCTGGCTTCAATTGACTCATGATTTGGACTAGTGAAATAACTTAAAGTATTCACAAAACCCCTTCTGAAAAGAAATTTGATGAAAAATTTATCTCAGTTGATATGTATTTATTAGGATGTCTGCTGGTTATGTTAATCTAACATATGATTAAGGAGAGTCAGTTGAAAATAATAATTTCATAATTTCATTGTTTGATTAATCTTAATGATACAATTATTGAAAACTATGAAGTATTGGACAGATATTTTATTGTGGTATCGGAATTAGCAGAGTGCATCCATCATCTCATATCAAACCAAAACGAAAGCTTTGTACTTCCTTGATTATAATAATTGTTTATTTAAGATCAGTCTATGAATTAAATTATTCACTTCAAGAATTTTTATTAACTCCCTCTGATAATAACCGTGAAAATGTTCTCTTCTTGTAAGTTACGGCTTAGAGATCAGATAATAGGTCAGATTTGAAGAAAAATTGAGGCAGATAGTTTATTATTTATTTATTTGAACACATAAATATTGGTACAAAGGGAAACCGAATACGTATGCGTCACACAAGTCACTTGATTTATGTGTAGGCTGTGATACAGTTCGCGTGCACAGATCGAAGCAAGTGGTTTTCTTAAGGAGCCACACTCGGAGCCTTTGACATAAAGGTCTGATCCACAAGGCAGTGAAGCAACGTAAGCAGATGCGGTCACATGGAAGCCGGTAACCAACAAAAGGTTTATACGTCATTTGTACCTGACCGTTGTTGCTACCTTGACGTGGTGGTCGGGCTTGCCTATCGTGATGAACCAGTCGGGCTATACTGGCTGGAACAACCATTCCTCTAGGTCCTACCATGCCAGACAGGTCGGTTGAAGAGCAGTAAGGCTAAAAGCAACAAACCCAAGGTTCGAAGGCGAAGTCGTACTGCTGACTGTGCAGAGGTGTGACAGCTGTAAGGTGTTTTCTTCAGACAACCAGCATGACAGCGATGCTGCCTTCCCACAAGGAGGGGTGGGGTTAGAAAAGGTCGACCCTAAAAATGCACACCTCGCCTTATCCCACGGATATCCGTCTCCGGCGGTAAGGTCTCAACAAGTACGAGGCTAACACGGAAAGTACTCATAAAAACTCGTATGTGGCCGACCACAAGCAGCTGTCCCTTGGGCACTGCGGTCACGCTCTCAGGTCACTAAGACCACCTTTAATACAATTTCTTTTTCAGGTACCTCCGGGAGAACCCTTCCACGGTGTGGGCAACCGGGAAGTGATAACAGCCCTCATACCTCTAACAACACTCAATACCACTGTATTCATAATCAACCTCCCTCTTCAATTCCTATTATTCCTCTTACATCAACTTTCAAACCTTAACTTCCTCCTTTGGTTACCTCCTCAAGTATCACGATAGACAACGATTTTAGTGCTCAAAACGCTGTCGCAGGTCTACTGAAACCTCTCTCCAAACTACACATTGGAACCTTCAACTTACGCACACTATGTCATATCGGTCAGCAGGCTTCCTTGGCTAAAACCCTAGAATCTCATACAACTGATGTATGCTGTGTATCCGAAACACGCATACAGGATCCTAGTGTGGTCATCCACTTTACCCAACCTCGGCAAAACGGAGAGCCGACGAGATACACCCTCTGTGTATCTGGCGACCCGATGGCTAGTTCTCGTGGACCGGCAGGTGTAGGCATAGCACTAAGCATGAGGGCGGAACAAGAGCTTTTAGAGTGGATCCCCGTTAACAGTCGCCTATACGCTGTTCGGCTAAACATTTCCGTAAGAACCGGAAAAGATAGGGACACACGTCGTTGCCTTTTCGTCGTTTCTGCCTACGCTCCCACTGACTGCAGTTCGGATGAAGTGAAAGATGAATTTTACAGAAAGCTGTCTGAACTTCTTCAGAAAGCTAAACGTTCTGATATAGTACTCGTAGGAGGTGACTTTAATGCCCAGGTAGGTAGCTTAAACAAAACAGAAAGACATTTAGGTGGGTATTTTAGTATTCCGGCACAGCGAACAGATAATGGTGATCGTCTGCTGCAACTTTGCTCAGACAATCGTTTATTTTTAGCAAACACAAATTTTAAGCATAACGAGAGACATCGTCTAACATGGCAACCCCCTGCACCAAACCAACGATGGACTCAAATAGACCATATTGCCATCAGTCATCGTTGGAGAGGGTCAATAGAAGATTGTCGCTCATTCTGGAGTACCTGTTTGGACTTTGACCACGCACTAATATGAGCAAGCATCTGCTTGCGCCTCACTAGACGCAAAAAGCCACATTAAAAAGACCCATTAGAACCGAACTGAGTAACAAGAAAAGCAAAAGTAGGTTCCAAGAACAACTCAGGTCACACTTACGTAGTTCTGAAAACGAGGCTGACCCAGATGTTGATTGGAAAGACATACAATCTGCTGTGGAAACAGCAGTGACATAAATTAGTAATTTAAACCACAGGGTTACGAAGAACTAATGGATTTCTTCAAGGTCTATTGCACTGATGGACTCTCGTAAACTCATCCCATCAGGATCTGAACACGATAAAGAGCGTAAAAAAATCAGATCTAGGTTAAGCAAAAGTCTAAGGAACGACAGTGAGCAGTGGTGGCATACTTATCGGTGTCCGACAATAGTGGTCTTCCTCGACTTAAAAGCAGCATTTGACTCTGTAGACCGAGAGGTTATGTGGCAGTGTCTGTCATTGAAAGGCGTACCACAGAAGTACATAAACCTTATGAAGGCTCTTTACTCAAACAGTACTAGTCGGGTCAGAGCTTATGGCGAACTGTCATCCGCTTTTGCAACCTCAAGTGGGGTCCGTCAAGGCTGTCCACTTTCTCCTTTTTTGTTTAACTTTATCATAGACCTACTGATGGAAATAACGTTCTCGTTGACTCAATTCTCGGGTGTTGATCTCTTACCAGGAAGTCCACTTATTGACTTGGAATACACAGATGACATAGTCCTGTTTGGTGAAGACGCTGATGAAATGCAGTCATTTGGTAGCACTGAGCAACAATGCCAGAATGTTTGGGATGCGTTTCTCTCCCTCTAAATGCAATTTGTTGATTCAGGACTGGTCTGCGTCAACACCTGAACTAAGGATAGGGAGTGAAGTAGTGGAACGCGTTGACAACTTCACTTATCTTGGAAGTCTGATCAGCCCTAATGGGTTGGTGTCTGAAGAAGTCTCAGCGCGGATTCGAAAAGCTCGATTGGCTTTTACCAACTTACGTCATTTATGGCGCAGGCGAGATATCGGTCTATCAATTAAGGGACGAGTATACTGCGCGGCAGTTCGTTCCGTTCTACTATACGGCTGCAAAATATGGCCATTAAGAGTAAAAAATACTCGTAAGTTACTAGTATTTGACCAGAGGTGCCTTAGAAATATTGCTCGCATCTGCTGGGATCACCGGGTAAGTAATAGTGAGGTTAGACGTAGGGTATTAGGGAATGATGGTAAATCAGTTGATGAGGTTATGAATCTTCATCGACTGAAATGGTTGGACCACGTGCTGCGTATGCCTGAACACCGATTACCACGACATGCAATGTTGACTAGTGTTGGAGACGGTTGAAAGTTAGGGGCGGCCAAACCAAAACGTGATATCAGTGCTTGAAGTCACTAACTTCTGGTCTTAGTAATGTTGGCAGATGCAGACCACTTGGTTGGGGTCCGCATGACTATCTTAACCAATGGTTGGAGACTCTTGGTGACATGGCACAGAATCGATCACAATGGCGTAGGTGGTGTATACACTCTGTCTTCCTTAAATTAAGAGATTAAAATCACTTCAAATCTTTCTTTCTAGAAACTAATTCTTTCTTCCTGTATTATCTCCTTATGCACAATCTTTCTTTTATATATTACCTCCACTGAATTAAATACTTTTATGAATCCGGTGTTCATCTTGTTGTGCTAATGCGGTATGGCAACCTGGACTGATGCATATACGTGCCTGGTCCTACGTTGCAGCTGACTGACTGAATGACGTCATTTGTTCCTTCACGATACTTGATCCCATGTGCACCATTGGTTTGGAATTAAGGTTTTCCAACTCCCTAAGGTGGACCCACCGTGTTCATCAACCCGATTAAAGCGCCAGGCATTCGCTTTTTGTCCTCTCAATTCCGTAAACAACACTCCTGGTGCAAAAAGGTAGTGAGTCGGACTTCCCTGGTAGTGGCTGTATACTCGTGGCCATGTGAGAGCATTTTAGGAGAGTGAGCTGACGCTCTCCACTCTCGGCCGTACGAAGGCATGTGGGGGCAATTTTTCATTTAAAGGTACTTTTGAGTGTCTTTTTTTTGTGTAATATTAAGTAGTATAAAACTATTGAATTAAGGCTTAAATTTAGATGGTCCCGGAGATGAACACTGTATCATTTAGTTTGTAACTGGAATATTATTAGTGAACGACTGCATATAAATATATTCACAGAGAATTTAAATCACAGGTAATTTGCACTACAGTTCAAATCTGTTAGAATGATGTTATTTTGTTCACTTTGGTATAAGATGTATGTGTATGAAAATTTTAAGATACTGGATCACGAATGAACATCACCGCAGGAATCATTGGTTCTGCTCAGTTTAGGGCCACTTGAAATTCAGGACCAACTGTTATACAGAGAGTCGAAACCAAATCCTTCAGATATCACAACAGGCAAGACATATCCAAATCTCTTAACTATAATTCATTTCCCTGATTTGTGACTTCTATAACACAATGATCATTTATTGCCGTTGGTGCTGACTTACTGACTATTGGCAATACTAAATTGCAATGATAACGACTTTTTATTGAAATTTCAGATGATCTTTTTTTTGATAACAATCAATTGTAAGTATCATATGTGGAAATTTGTTAGAATTCAGATTTTACTGGATATCTGTTTTGTCCTAACTTGATACTTTTCAGTAACGGCATTCATTATTAAACGTGAAGGTGGTTTGGACATTTCAAAACATTGATATGAAATAATGAACAGGAAAAATTGTTCACTAAAAACTATAGAAAATATATTTACCGTATGATTAAATGAAAAATCATTATTATTTATTGGAAGGACAAAATTTACTCATTTGTTGTGCTTATTCAAGCATAGTTTAACTTACGTATAGAGCTAGTAATTTATTGGGTTGATATACTACTGGTTGATCTGTTTCACTTTGGGCTTGTATAATTTGCGAAACGAGTTAAAGTTTATTTAAAGATATCTATACAATAGAATATAATATCAACAGCACCGAATAAAAGTAAGCTAAATGAAGATGCTGACTACTGACAAATCGACAACGGGTATGACTGTTTGCTTTCAGTACTTTATGGTATACTAAATGCCAGGAATACGAAAAGACACCTGGCCTTTGACTGTGGGGAATTATTTAGCGAAAACTCACCTTTCTGTATTTAATTTTAACCAAATCTAAAAATTCAATAAAAAGAGGTTAAATGATTTATGCTGATTAATCAAAATAATTAGTTTTAATAAAGTTATCCCGACTATTTATATAGTGGTATTGAGTGCTGTTAGAGGTATGAGGGCTGTTATCACTTCCCGGTTGCCCACACCGTGGAAGGGTTCTCCCGGAGGTACCTGAAAAAGAAATTGTATTAAAGGTGGTCTTAGTGACCTGAGAGCGTGACCGCAGTGCCCAAGGGACAGCTGCTTGTGGTCGGCCACATACGAGTTTTTATGAGTACTTTCCGTGTTAGCCTCGTACTTGTTGAGACCTTACCGCCGGAGACGGATATCCGTGGGATAAGGCGAGGTGTGCATTTTTAGGGTCGACCTTTTCTAACCCCACCCCTCCTTGTGGGAAGGCAGCATCGCTGTCATGCTGGTTGTCTGAAGAAAACACCTTACAGCTGTCACACCTCTGCACAGTCAGCAGTACGACTTCGCCTTCGAACCTTGGGTTTGTTGCTTTTAGCCTTACTGCTCTTCAACCGACCTGTCTGGCATGGTAGGACCTAGAGGAATGGTTGTTCCAGCCAGTATAGCCCGACTGGTTCATCACGATAGGCAAGCCCGACCACCACGTCAAGGTAGCATCAACGGTCGGGTATATATATATATATATCGGTTTAAACATTTCTTTTTATATTACTAATATTTTATGCAATTCATAAATATTATGGTGTTCAGTTTTTATATTGTTACCATAGATGTCTAAATAATACTTTTATCTTCCCATTGTTTGTATATAAATTACATCAGTTTACAAAATTTTATTGATGGATTCTATTATTCAAATAATCATTATGATTAACTTAGACTGAATATTTTATTTTTTTGTTCTTGTTGTAACAATCAGTATTAGAAAACATTTTAAATACTACTATATTTATGAATTGGGCTTATTTTATATTGTTCAATATTTTGAGAATAATAATGATGTAATAGAAATTTATATTAAATAACTAAATGAAGAGTTTTGAGTAATGGATTGTGAAAGTGTCATCTGGTTTGATGAATAGCTTAATAGGAGATAATGTAGTTCTCTTTTGGTTATCATATGAAATGAAAATCATTTAATGAATTAAACCATTGATGTTCAATCTCTGGAGTGGAAGATTGACCTACTTAACATCTAGTGAGGTTTGATTAGCTGGTTTATATCAGAATCAATTTTATAAAAATATAGTTGATGGTAAACTTTATTATTACTGGTTGCTGAATAGTTATAAATCAAAGTATTTGACAGTGATAAATGAAGTTTGCAAACATTTATTAATCGAATGTTTCTTATGTATAACCAGAGATGATTGCTACACCATAAACGTAATAATGAAAGTTCAGAGTACATAATATCAGTTCTAGATATCCTGAGAGTTCATGAATTAAATCAAAAGTTTTCGTATTACAAATTAAAGTTATACGGATTGAAAGCGATTGTAACGGTGCACTTACATTCATTCATCGGCAAGACTATAATTTATGGACGAACCAATCAGATTTAGGATAACAGGTTTTGGATTTTGGCGCGAAATTCATTCACCCGTTTGGATAAATCGAGTCTTGGCATGTTAACTAATGTCAGTTCGCGATGAAAACCATAAATCTAAATCCTAAGCCTTACCGTCAAATGTAAATCATTATCTTTATTCCTCCAACTGCTTTATAACCTCCATTTATCCATATTAAGTAGGTAGACACTCTCAAGGTCACTTTGGCGACGCTCAAAGGTCATCCATATATTACAGTCTTACTCATTCATCTTCACTATGGATTTAATTCTTTTTTCACATATTAGTTTCATTAACAAAATTTTATTTCAAAATATAATGAGAAAATATAACTATATGTAAGGAACAACTCTTAAAATCTTTGGAACATGTTAACAATTCCTTTTTCTAGTTGAATAGATTGTGGAACTATGTACAATATATGAAATTTTTCCCACCCCAAACTTACATCATCTGAAAAACCGCATAGCACTAAATAATTGTTTTGTCTTTATTTTCGATTCCTCGTCATGATTCCACAATATTTTCAAGCTTCGTTCTTTCATACTTCATAAGAAGTATATATTATTTACAGATAATTATATAGAATTTCAGTCGCCTACATTTTCAACCTGTTATTTTGAGATATGGCTCATCTGCTATTCATTTTTATTGATGAGAACTATCTCATTACAGTAATGATAAAACTTCACTAATCAGAAATTCGATATCAATCAAACTAGTGCACATCAATTACAGGCAACTTTCGAAAGGGTTTATATAGATATCTTCTGCTTATCCGATCTCGTTATTATCTCAACTAAAATCTATTTCTATTGGAAACTACATTTAATTTCGATTGACATTTTCATAAGTCAAATTACTCTAACAAAACACTTCTGATCGAATCAGAGTACTGCACTAATGTTCAATATCATTTGCTTCCTTGTATAATGGTTATTTCTCTAAACAAACATAAAACACTTTCAAATTTATAAGATGTTAGAAAATTTAAATTAATACAATCAGATGAATACACATAGCAACATTATTATTTCTACAATCCTAAAAGTTTTCTTCATTTAATCAGTGATAGTATTCA
Source organism: Schistosoma spindalis (assembly GCA_946903255.1). Classification (NCBI taxonomy): domain Eukaryota; kingdom Metazoa; phylum Platyhelminthes; class Trematoda; order Strigeidida; family Schistosomatidae; genus Schistosoma; species Schistosoma spindalis. The sequence goes on from OX336418.1 coordinate 21,208,873, forward strand.
ATTTTACAACCATATCAGATGACAGAGATTGATGAATTTCATGCTTGTTTGTCTGTTTTTCTTACATTATACTCAATAATGTTTTGTATACATACATGTTTAAATGGTCATTTGAGTAACTTCTCATGTGATAGGTAAAATATAATGATAATGTGATTGACACTTGTTTGTAGGATCAGAATAAAAGGAAATACTACAAGCATAATCATTTTAAATATGTTTCATATGAGAAATTGTATTTTCCCATCAGTCTTTTATTATTATATGTGCATTACATTTAGATTGCTTGAATACTAGCTATATAATTACAAGGATTGTTGCTAACAATGGATTCCATGGCTCACGTTTTGTCATATTCGATTCCTGTTAGCTGTATGTACCTAAATCCTAACATTGATGTTTATATTGAGATCTAAACCCAGTATCTTTTATTTTTATTATCCAATTGTACCGAAACCTTGTGACTAAATGGTAATATTGAGATAAACAGCTCAAGTTCAGTAAATGCCAGATTATATAGAATATTAAGAAGTGATTAGATTAATTATCAGATTCTTTGCATATTAAACCCTGTTGTGAACAATTTATATTGATAATAAGTAGTTTTACATTTTAATTGGGTAATTTAAAATAACTTTTCTCTCTGAACATTTATGTAATGGAAATGATCATTACCATTTAACAAGCCACATAAAATACTTAGAGTATATTGAATGGAGACTTAGCTTATATGATTTTACTCACTTTCTGTGCAAAAATTTAAGTGTATTATTGTTTATGTATTCGTTTTTAATCCATACATATTCTACGTGATTAGTAGAGACAGCGACTGTCTTTTTGATTTGATTTTACAAATGAAGTGTATGATTTCGCTTAATACAATAAACTGGTTTACTCTGACCAAGTTTTTGTTCATTACACTGGTAAAATATGTTGCCAACCTGTTAATGAATCATTGAATTTTCAGTGAAGTGACTGTTCAATAATCCATAGTATATTACTTAAATTAACTAGATGAATTGAAAATTTTTTCTTTTTTATTGAATAAAATAATCAAATGAAAAATTTGCATGGGGTTTGTTGTTTTTTATCGTTAATAATGTTTTTGCCGTAAACACCAGGGGAAGGACCACCGAAATATAGAGAGCTTTTAAATATTATATTCTAGTTTAATACAGGCAAACAAACGAGCAAACTTTTGTCCTAGATTGAAATTAATGCTCTCAAGTTTCATGATGAATATAATATTTTTTCAGTATGCAGATTTGTGGAGTTTGTAGTATTTTCATGAGACCCATACTAGGACGAAACGGCCGTCCAACGCTTTCAGGTTTTCTATGGTGTTCTAGCTTAGATTGACTCATAAATTCAACTATTAAATTACTTTCATTTATCAGAAGGGGTTTTGTGGAGATTGTAGTAATTTCAATCATTAAGATCATGAGTCAGTTGAAGCTAGAACACAGTTGGATGCCGGCTCAGTGGTCTAGTGGTTAAGTGCTCGCGCGCGAAACCAGTATGTCCTGGGTTCGAGTCTCGCAGGGAGGGAGGTCGTGGATGCGCACTGCTGAGGAGTCCCACAATAGGACGAAACGGCAGTCCAGTGCTTCCAGGTTTTTCATGGTGGTCTAGCTTCAACTGACTCATGATCTTAATGATTGAAATTACTTTCATTTAGTTAAAAAATAAGGTTTTGAAAACAAATAACTACTTGATAGCCACTAATAATCGAAATATAATGTACCGATTTCACGTAATCTTTTCGTGTTTATTATTTTTTTTTAAAAATACGCGGTAATGCTTTACTAGAAAATCTTTTAAGTATTGTCATACACATTCAAAATAGATTTTAGCTAGCTGTAATTGTTTTCACTGTCCAAATTGTTAATTAAATTTATTTGCAAGCTGACTTATGGAGTGAAATTATGATGTAATTAATAAAAAATTATAATAAAAAAACGATTACTTATTTATTACTTATTAAGTACTGTGGTGAACAAGAACACAAGTGGGGATAATCGAATAAATTTGAACGCAAATTTACAGAATCTCTTAGTAAAATCTGAGAACCATACAGTAAATACTTGATTTGCAAATTGTCAATCAAATAATCTCAGACTTCATTGTTATTTCATTTCCATACCAATTATTCTCTCTTCTCGTTCTCTTTTCTTCGATCTTATTAACTTTCTGCCTCTAGGTATTTTACTTTCGATTGACGATACATATTACTTATATCTATCATCATCAGTAGCATACACCACAGTATCATTAAATAATTCTTTCTTTATTTTTACTACTTATTGCATACATATTAGGGCAAATCTAAATAAACTGATATATTTTAGAAAATTTTTATTTTCCATTAATGTTGATAATCATTTAACAACAGGATGTAGGATCATTTGCCCAGTATTTGTCTTTCTAAATACTTCGGATGCTGTTGTTAAAATTATAACCGAAATAAGTAAAAACTATCTCCACAAAGATTACTGTTGGATAATCTTAATTATAACTCATTTGGCAAACACATATACACATATAGATAAGAACTGAAACTAGTACAAAAAGGGACACGATGTGCTGTTACTGGTATCAATACATTTTGATGACTATTGAATGTTGTGAAAATATAAAAAATATGTACTATGAAAATATTGAGAATACTATGGAAGTCTAAGAGATATTGAATTCAGATAAGTATACGATCAAAATACATATCAATATAGCACCAATTAGCAAATGCGTATAATAAGGATCAATCAGTCAAATGATCAAAAGTCTACCAAAAAAACAGTCCGTGAAAGCGCAAGTATACATTTATATAGGACAACTGAATAATATAGTTTAAGAATGAAATATTACCAAATTATAGTATAAAGTATACGATATATTGTTAAACTACCTTTTTGACTAATCGATTTCCACTAGTCCCGTTGGTTTAGAATTTATTACACTAGTTACCAGTTATTATCTGTATATCTTTAAAACTCTATTGTATTTAACATTAGTTATGGTGTAGTGCGGGTTATTTATATCCACATAAATAGTATAGAACGATCATCAGGCATAGAATGTATTTCAACAGAAGATTGTGAAGAAAAGAACAGGAACGGAACGCAGTTTTTATGAAAATGCATGTGCAATGAAATCTAGGACGATGGACTGATATTTACAAAAAGAACATTGAAGTTTGGGACGAATCGATATTTGGAAAATTAATTATTTACTATATGGTTCTCAGATTTTATTGAGATGCTCTGTAATTTCATGTTCGATTGTCCCCACTCGTGTTCTTGTTCACTACAAAGGTATTAAAATAAATACAAATATTGATAAAGTAAGTTTATTAGCTATTATTTTCCGGTTAATTGAATATATATATATAATCATTTTAGTTTAAACGGATAATATACTACTTATTTCTATAAATGCATAACCTTTTCTATATTTAAGAAAAAGTTATATTTATGAAAATGTTTTATTTCAGTATTATTTTAAGTGATATTGAATAAATTTGATGCAGGTTTATTTGCATTTTGTTTATATTATCCCCATTTACATTTGTAATAGTAAGGCTATTTGTAATGCAGTAAAGACAAATATTCACCTTATTATTATTATTATTATTATTTGCTGCTATTACAACTTGTCTTCGTTCTGCTTTCAATCATTTCATGCTATGTGGCTATAGTTACCTTAAATCATATGATTGTTTTATATTTCATAGTTAATCAATAAATTCCGTTTTGAGTAAGCGGAAAACTTTGAAATTTTAGTCTATAAGTTAAACTGCTACTAATACAATGACTTTTATTATTATTATTGATTTACTGTACTTAATAACCAGGTGAGTAATAATAATGCTTGTATTTGATCAATCCCTTCAAATATGTGTTTTTCGTTTCTTGATCACTATGCAAAACCAATGGTGATTACATTTTTTTAATATGGAGGTAATAATAAAAACGATTGTAAATCATTGTTAGTTCAACGTTAAATGTTTTCATTATTTCTTATTATTAAATATTCAGTTGACCTTGGGTTGGATAGCAGCACAGTTTATCAGTTGATCATTTAAAAGTAGCCGGCACTATGTTGTTTCATCTTTAACGTTGATCAATCTCCAATACTGTCATCGGACTGAGCAACTCTTCGTTGTACAATGTGCGTTGTGTTTGGTGTTGAATGACTGAGAACTAACGACTGTTCTTTATTTTCTAATATTCGTCGGTTAATATAGAACAGATGGATGGTGGTTAGAAATGGATTATAAGATCCATGTTTTGTCCTGTTTTCGACTCGTCACCTGAAAGTCACTATATCCCAGTGTTGAAATTCGCATATTTGTTAAACAAGTTAGTGGTTGTACGGACGTAACAGCTCGATGGATAATCATTTGAAGTTTGATGAAAAAAGAGTAGGTTAGAGTCTCGACGTGAATGTCAGCACTTGGACACAACTACATCGAGCTGACGTGTGTTGCGAAATCCATTGCTAGTTGCAATCCATCAGTTCTACAAAACTGTAACGAGATGGCCAACATTCAAGCATTCCTTACATAATGCGTGAATTCCAACAAATCTTGTCACTGGATAGTTGAGAAAGTGTTACTGAGCCTTTAACTTATCTGGTTTGGTTTTATGGTGAAGTTCACTTTTGATAAGTTTCAAATTCAGTTAACATATTTATTTTTACTGCCCCCAAATGCCCTGGTACGACCGAGAGTGAGGAGAGTCAGCTCTCGCTCTTCAAATAGTCTCAGATGACCATGTGTATACGGCTACTGCCAGAGAAGTCCTACTTACTGCCTTCTCGCAGCATTACTGTTGTTTGCGAAATTGAGAAGACAAAAAGCAAATGCCCGGCGCTTTAACCAAGTTGATGGACACGGAGAGTCCACCTAGGGGAGTTGGAAAACCCTGGTTCCAAACCAATCGTGCACATGGACTCCAGTATCCTGAGTGAACAAGTGACGTATGAAACTATTGTTGATCACCGACTGCCATGGGACTGCATCTCCTTACGTCATTCCACTGTCTTGTGGATCAAACCTTTAGATCAAAGGCTCCGTGTGTGGTCCCGTAAGAAAACCACCTGTTTTGGTTGGGGTACCCAGACAGTATCCCAGCCGTCACACAAATCGAATGATTAATATGGCGCATATCTATTTGGTGCCTTCTTGTACTGCATAAATTTAATAATGATGAAAAATTATCTAGTTCATAATGTCATATTGATTTTCTCTTCTTTTTTCATTGTACAAACTTTATTTTTTTTATACCGTAAGACAAATATATTGATTTGTTTGGTTGACCATGATGAGGTACTTGAAATTAAGACTACTTTAGTTCAGTACTTAAGCTTATTGTTTACTCCATTATTATTTTCTAAATATGGAAAGTTATTAATCTCATTTTTTTAGATTAATACAAATGTGTTTTCTTAGCAACTATTCAAGATTTATCATGATCACATTCATTTTTTCTTATCTTAATTCAAATCATTGTTTCGTTGGTTACAATTTCTCATAGAATTTCATGCATACACTTCATGTATTACTTTTGTATATGAACATTGTACTAACCTGTAATGAAAATTTTTATACATTGTACTGGATAGCGGTAAATATTAGGGTTAATTAAACATCTCTTTTATTTTTAAAAATATGATAGTAAACAACCTTGCCTAACCACCGGTCATTATTTCGAACAAGTCTGTCAGCTGTCCTCTATACACAATTTTACAGTTTATTCTATCAAAAATAGTATGATATAAAAATATCTACCCAAATACGATAAAATCTAATAAAATATTCTTTTTCTAAAATTAAATAATAAATAAACGCATAAATTTAGGACATTTTATTTTAAAATTCAGCCTAAAATAGATCACAATCAAATTGTTTTAATTGAAAATAATACAATACAGTTGTTAGGGTAAATAAACAAACATTTCGAAACCATTCTTAGTTAAGTTTTAAATTTTCGTAGATATATTGAATTACCTGAAATAATTTCTAATTATAAATACATTTATGTTAATTAATGATACTCCTCTCTCTCTCTCTCTCTCTCCAAGCTGAACGATTGATTTATTTTAGTTAGCAGTGTTGTTTTTTGTTATTTACAGTCAGCATAATCTCTAGGTAGAGAGATAACTACTCTAAACTCTCCTTAATTGAGTAAATAGTTATTTTGTTGAAGTGAAATAAAATTTATTGTTGCTTAGCCCTAGTGGTTTGACATTTTGTATATTTATTTTTGTCGTATTCAACCTTAGAGTGTTTCTCAATGAAAACAATTATTCAGTAGTTTATCAACAGAGCTAAAAGACAATTACCTTTAGAGAAATTTTAATATTTAAATTTCTTTCCAAGTTTGTGATTCGAATGATTCTATTTTCCTTATAGGCTATACTTTCCCATCATCTCATTTGTTTTATTTTTTTAAGGGAAGATATGCCTTCATCCTTTCAAGAAAAGTAGAAACAAAGTGATCGTTTAGTTACCTGCTGTATTTATTTATTTGAACACATAGATTTTGGTACAAGAGGGCACCAGATATATATGCGCCACACAAATCTCATTTGATTTGTGTGAGGGCTAGGATACTGTCTGGGTACCCAAACCGAAACAGGTAGTTTTCTTAGGGGACCATACACGGAGCCTTTGACCTAAAGGTCTAATCAACAAGACAAAGGAGCAACGTAAAGTGATGCAGTCCCATGGCAGTCGGTGATCAACAATAGTTTCATACGTCACTTGTTCACTCAGGATACTGGAGTCCATGTGCACGATTGGTTTGGAACCAGGGTTTTCCAACTCCCCTAGGTGAACTCTTCGTGTCCATTAACTCGGTTAAAGCGCCAAAACTTTCGCCTTACGTCTGTTCAATTTCGTAAACAACACGCTCGACACGAGAAGGCAGTAAGTAGGACTTCCCTGGCAGAGGCTATAAACGCGTGGTCATGTGGGATCATTTGGAGAGTGAGAACTTACTCTCCTCACTCTCGGTCGTACCAGGGCGTTTGAGGGCGTTGACTGTTGACCAATTTCTAACAATTTAGCTCTCACTCAATTGTTTCCTGAATTTACTGTTTTATCAAGTATTTTAGAAAAATTATGACCTGTTTAGTCACTAATTTCATTGTTTTATTACTTTGTAAAAAAGGTCCTCTGAATGCACTCAAATTGTATTTTGATTGCATGCATTATAATTCAAAGCATATGTCTTTTTTATTTCTATAACTATACTAATAGAGTTCACTCTTGTTTGAAAACTCAGATTTCGCGCATATAAAGAAGTTGAAGTAATTTACATGTAATTACATATATTAACTGTGCTTTACCACAGCCTAACTCGACGCCCAATTTTATTAGAATGAAAGATAGAGACAGCCAAACCAAGTCGTAACATCAGTCTATGGAGTCATTCACTGTTGATGTCAGCTATGTTGATTATTGCAGACTATGTATTTAGAGTTTCTGTAATGGTGGAGATCAGTGCTTGAAAACGTTGAGTAAAACTTCTTAAAATCAGTTTCAATAGGGTAGGAAGATTGAAAATATTTCTTCATCTAGATCATGATTTAAAAAATTTTCTTACACCTTTTATTCCATTATTTCATTCCTTTCTTTCTGTGTCAAACGTTCTTATCTACTACTGATATTGTGACTAATTTTAATACTTAATTTTAATATTTAGCTTAAGAACCACCTCGTTTATCCAAACGACTTAATTTGAAGTGATCAGAACTTTTCATTGTTACCAGTTCACAGTACATTATTACTATCACTATTTGCTATTCGTCTGTAAGCGTATTGTGTTTGATTTGATCAAATATAAAGATTATAGCCTCAAACAAAAAATTCAGGAGTTTGGTATGGTGGTTCGAGGTAGTCAACAAAAAACCTTGTACCTAGGTTTCGTTCTGTTGAGCACTCATCAGCAAGGCGTACCTGTAATCTTGTGAAAACCGACGCTTTCCGACGAATTTAATCCCATGTCACCCAGCTTCACAGTCAGAGACGTTAGCAGTGAGCTATCCAGGTCACGACTGACCTCCTGTAGGATTAAGATGTATTTACAACTGATTGACCACTGGATAGTGACCAATATCATGTGTGTCAGGTCCTTCTTAGTGCAGACCATTTAATCTCAATATGGTACAAGCGATGTTAAGCCACCTAGACTAGTGGCCACATGGCAACTTGGTCGACAGAATTCGATCTGTACTAAGAACAACATGACACACATGGCATGGGTCATTTTCCAGTGATCAATCAGTCATAAACTTCGGGAATATATCTACAGATCATTTATTTGCGAGCATTCGATTGTTGTTCACTTGATCGGTTATGAAGATTATTTCGATTTTGTAAAAGTTCTCTTGATGAACTTAATTCAATTCATTACTTCCAAAATTAATCTTTTTTTTGTCGCTTTGATTTTTTATTTCTATTTGTTCATTTAGAGTTGGGAATTTCGCATCATTAGATGGAGTGATATTTTGTAAGCCACATTATATAGAACAATTTCATATGAGTGGTAAGTAATAATGCAAATGTGTTATACATCTATTACTGCTTATTAATTATGTGTAGAAAGCAAAGAGATTCTAATGCATTAAAGCCTTTCTCATTCCTATGTTATAAAGCATATATATATTCTTTAAACTACGTGACAGATAGACGTAATAACATTATTATAATCATTATTTTGATTATTAAAATCTACGGAATAGTAATATAGTCTAAAATGATAGAGATGTACAGCTTAGGTGATGAGCTGCTCCTGATGTATTATTCTCTGGACTGGAGGGTTTCATAAGCAGAATAAGATTTAAATTTCATGGTTGCTAGCACTCATCTGGTTAGCGCATTTTTTTTACTTACTTACGTCTGTTACTCCCAATGGAGCATAGGCCGCCGGCCAGAATTCTCCAACCCACGCAGTTCTGGGCCATCTCTTCCAGTTCTGTCCGATTTTTGTTCATTTTCCTCATGTCTATCTCCATTTCCCGGCATAATGTGTTCATTGGTCTTCCTCTTCTCCTTTGGCCTTTTCTTCATTGTCTTCTGAGAATTCAAGATATGAACTTTAAAACAAAGCAACTGTCAAATTTTCCTTGGTTTAAATAGTACTTTATCTATATTATCTTTTTAGAAATTCAATTTATAAACTAAATCTATCTTCACAAAACTCTTTCAATTGAACTTCAAATATTTATTAATGAAGAGAGAATGTATGGTCACATGTATACATTAGTAGAAAAAGAGCTTGTACTTGAAAATCAAAGACCATTCTTCTTGTTGTTGTTGTTAATAAATTCGACAATCATAATGTTTAGTTTTTATGAATTTAACTAAATTTTCTTAATTACTCGTGGTTTCTTTATATCCTGGTAACATCAAAATAGACTATTTGCTAACCAATAATAAAATCTTCGTTTAGTTACATTAAAAAAAATTTTAGAATTTTGAAATTTTTGTTTTTTTGGTTTTTATATGTGAAGAGGCTGACAAAATGCAGAGTCTTTTGGTAGCACTAAGCAACAATGCCAAAATTAATCACTTCTTTGAATCAGGTGTTCATCTTGTTGTGCTGATGTGGTATGGCAACTTGGACTGATGTATATATGTGCCTGGTCCTATGTTGTAGCTGATTAACTGACTGATGTGTGAATTATTTTGTAGGTGTCAAAATAGTTATCTGACTATCCTGATATGTGTTAGGTTGCTACTAGTAATTCTCATGTCACAGAATTGTCTCATGTTAAATAAATATGACCTTCATTTACATATGTATTCAAGTGATAACATTCTGGAAACGTAGATGAAATAATGATGACACATTAAAATATATGTACAACAGTGTTACTATCTCTAAGTTACTTGTAGGACACATGCCACATTGTATCTTAAATTTTTCTAAAACAATATGACTACAGTTTTTGTTTTGACATATATAAGTTGTCTCATGTGTTTAATGATAATCGTTATTTTTATTAACTGTTTTCATGTATTTCACTCATATACAACAAACAATACAACTCATTTTCATATTGGTTATTTGAATCTTCCCATTGATGTTTAGGTCCACAGTTGATCAGTCTGTTATTGACATATGTGCACCTTGCCTCCATATTGCTTTAAGTCACAAGCATTATGAACAGATGTAATTACAACAAATAAATATAGATATTGCTATATAGCATATTCTTATATAGCTCCATAATGAAATTCGATATGTCCTAGAAAGTTGACAAAAAAGGTAAATAATCTTCAATTTAAAGTCATTCTCTGTTTATACTATAAAACATAACAGTTAAGAGAAAAGGTTACATCACGAACGGTTTTGTTTTAGAACACCACTAAAATCTAACAAGCATTGACAAGTTTCATCATAGTACAAGACTCCTCAGGAATAGGCACTCACGGCCGCATTAGGGATGGAACGCAGAACCCTCGGTTTCATGGAGAGCTCTTGACCTCCTGATTAATGAGCTTAATCTGACGTTGTTCAATCATGGTAGCTGAAAAGATGTTATTCACAGTAAACAGTAGAAGACAGTCGTACAGCATCTGAATTTAGACATGTAAACCACTAAACTCAGTCTCAATGGTTCAAAGGTTAGGCCGAAGATCCTTAGTTTGACTACGGGTTGGATTGTACATGTTCTCTGCTAACAATTCTCACAGTAAGACAAAATTGCTATCTAATGCTTCTTGTTTTTCAATGATTTTCCAACTATGATCATCCTGTGGCGCAAATAAGGGGGACACTTCAATTAGTTTGAACTTCGTTGCCAAAATAAGAAATAAATAAAAAGAGAAGTTTCCACGTAGGGGATTAGCCAAACTCATTAGAGAAACGCCCATTTTTACTTCTGATTTCACATTAAATATCAATGATACTTGTTATGTTAACAAAAAAATATCAGACAATTAAAAGAACTGGTTAAAAAAGAAAGGAATATAAAAATCAATTTCTTCACAGCGTTTACTATAAGATTGTGGTTCATGGTACTTGTAAATTTTATTTATTATTTTGGGTGTAACCTTCATCACATAGTACATAAATATTCCATAGTAGAACATTCAGTTTAATAATATATATAGATTAGTATCTATGATTTTATGGCTGATTCTAATCCAATTTGAGCTCAATGTGACTTTTGAGATTTAATCAGAGTTTTTTTTATCATTATGAAGTTGAACGTTTTATGATAGATGTTAATTTGGGAATCATTTAAACACAATTCATCAGTTTGATAATTTATTTAATTAAACACAAATTATGGTATGTTCAACAATTTTTTTAACTAGAAAGATTTAAGGCTACAATGATTGACTACTATAATCAATTTAAAAATAATAAAAATAATATAAAGAGCACATTGATTATGGAACTGTTGGGGATTCCCAGAACTCACTTGGAAAAGGACCTAATTTTGTAATGTTATTTGGAAAGTTTGAATTTCTTTGTTTTCGCGCCAAAACGCTCTTGTCACCTTCAAGTCGTATTTCTCACTTGGGAAATATCTCAGTATGCTATTTGATAACTCTCCCCAAGGACGGTTTTGTACTGTATATATACGTTTTGATTTGTGTTATCGCTCGTTTCTGGCTGTTTATAGAATATACTTACATATTCCAAGCTTGGACTTCTTCCTCTGTTTAGCGGGAATGAAACGTATCGAATAGCTAGCTTACTGGTTTTTGGTCATTGAGTCTTTGTTCTCGTTCGCAGATTAAATGAACTCGTGATAGCTTCAAACCTAGAAGAAACATTATGATACTATTTAATAATTGAGATAGCAGAGATTTGTAGCTCAAGTGAATGATTTTGTTGAAATTTCGTTCCGTGAGCTGAATGGTCTGATCGTTGAGTTTTTATCGTTCTTCTGAACAACATCATCAGCTGTGAACTACATGTGTAGAAATTTGAATACTTCACATCTACCTGAAATTTATGTTGATGATGTCGTTCAGAAAAACGATAAAAACTCCACGATCAAACCATCTAGCTCAGAGAGCAAAACTCCATCAAAAACTATTTGATAATTAAAATCAAATGAGAACTTAATAATTATCAAACTGGATAAAGAACTAGATGTTGTCATTTTAAATAAGAATGATTATAGAAATCAGAGGAATCTCTTGATGAATGACCAAACTAAATTCTAAAAAATTAAAATCATCTAAGGACTTTACGGCAAAGAACGAAAGAACGATAACAACAAATTTCCGATTCAATCTATAATATACTTAAACCTTCTGAATCCGATACTCTGTAAATGTACAGCTTACATAAAGTTCACAAACTAGGGGGGACCTATATGTTTGACATTGAATAGGTCGAGCTTACCTAGAGACATAATAAAAAACAATGTTAAATGAGTATTTGAATTAATAGTTAAGTTAAAATAATTTAAGAATTTAATAAACAAAACCAATATTATCTTTAGATAATAACATTATTATTTATGAATATTTGACTGATAGATACCATCGATTACGTAATTGAAAACAAATTTTGGAAAGTAAAATAATAGTACTGATGTCAATATAGAAAATGAAGTAATCTCTGCTCAAATGAACGATGAGTATCTACTTCATGTTTAACAAGACACTTTACAGACAACTAGGTAGATGAACAATTAAATATCCCGTATGTCCAATATTTTTCCCTACACTTTCCTAGCTAAACTGAAAAATAGACTATAACATGATACTTGGAATACAATAGTTGTTACGTAAATATCACTTTATTTGTCTGCAACATAACAGCCAATCTAGGAGCACTTTTAAATATCAATAATAATACACAGCCTTCAATAAGTTTAACATGTGAAGAAAAATATGATAAGAGCATTACAATTTTTGACATCCTGTCGTTCAAAAGGTTAGATGTCTACATAAAAAGGGAATTTATTTATGTGTCAAACTGAAAAATATACTCACTTTCATGGCTTAACATCTCCCTAACAGAATTAATTTCGTTGATTGCATGAGTAACGGAATCAGATGACTCTACTTATAAGTAAGCACAAAAGAGAAAGCATATTTCTGAACTGGAAGTTAACACAAGGATTTCTCTAGCCGAAAAGAAAGCTCTCTATAATAAGACTTAAACCCAATAATAGTTTGATTTATGTTACTTTTGTCTGTTGACATAAGTAGTATGTAACGCCCAACAAAAGTTGAATGCATGTCGATAAAAGATTGGAAAGATTGCACTGGAGAAAACAGAATAGAATTATGAAATGAGAAAATTCGTGAAGAATGTGACGTACAATTGAAAAACGATTTACAAATGAAGTATTTAATGTATGGTTTTCATAGTTTAGCAAGAACTCTGTAATTCTGCATCAAATAATAGATTGATCCTCCACACCTGAGTTTTCGTTTACTATAATAATACTGCGGGTAACATTCTAACATAACAACAACATTTCGTTAATTTTCTATGCAATTAGTATCATTATCATTGATTATTTATTCATCCTCAGCGTACTGCTGAAAAGTCCCACAATAGGACGAAACGGTTTGTCTACCTTCAATTGACTCATGAACTCAACTATTTAAATTACTATAGTATCCACAAAAACCCATTCTAATACTAATATCTTATTTTGCATGGCATTCTCATCACTAACTATTGTCATTATTATCAGTAGTAGTGGTATTATCACTGCAATCAGGACAATAACAATCCTCATCTTACATTAAATTTTTATAAATCCTCTAATGTATAACTTTCTAAATTTCACCAATGATAAATTATGGTAATTTTTAGGACTCAGTAAACATAAAATCCAGAATTTTCATTGCATAACACTCGGATTATTTCAATTAGGTCGTTTAAAGGAATACATAATTATCATTTTATAATCCCGGTTTGTATAAAAGTGATTTCACTGGTTGAAATCATGAATTAATTGAAGTTAGATCACCATGGAAAACCTGGAAGCACTGGATGGCCGTTTTGTCCTAGTATGGGACTCCTCAGCAGTGAGCATCTGTGATCCCGCCCCCCGCGAGATCCGAACTCAGGACGTATCAGTCTCTCGCGCGAGCGCTTAACCACTAGACCAATGAGCTGGTCAGCATCTAACGGTGTTAATGTCTAACTTCAACGAATCCACGAAGTTGCGCCACCGTACACGACTGTCACCAGTGTGTTGATATCTTACAACAGACGTTCATTGCTGAAGAGCCCATACTAGGACAAAACGGCCGTCCAGTGCTTCCAGGTTTTCCGCGGTGGTCTAGCTTCAATTGACTCATGATTTCAACCAGTGAAATTTCTAAAATCTCCACAAAACCGCTTTTGATAAAAAATGATGATCAAAAATAACTATTTGCATAGAGATTGTTTTTCATGAGAAAAATTGTAATTAGTAATAGAATCCAATAAGTGTGTTTCGTTTCATTTATGTTAACACTAGGACGTAGATATATTTAGTGTGTCTGATTTGACAAAAACAATATCTTGAATCCCCTAACTAGCCATATTCAATCTATTCGAGTCAATTCGCCTACGATACATATATCCTAGTTAAGATTAATCAAATTTCATTCAAGATTATATACAATGTGGTGAAGTGTTATTAATTAAGTCGAATAACATTCATTTTTCTTTTGACTAATATTATTATTAAAACAGTTATTTAACATTTGAAATATTCTCAGTTAGTTCCTCATTTTATTTAATTTTCTGTTACTCAATTAACAAAAATGAAGTATTCAATTTTTCAAGAATAGGCTTACAATTTCTACTGAAAACATATTTATGAGCATAATAATTACACTTTATAACTGATATGGTGGAGAAGATATGTAGCTCAGGTGGATGATTTTGATGGTATTAATGTGTATGTGCTCTTATGCTCAAGTAGTTCCTCGGCTTTTTGACGTATTCTTCTTTGTCCATAATCATTGTGGTGCGTCCTTTGTCCGCTGGAACTATGACAATATCCTTTCTAGTTTTGAGTTCCTTCAAAGCTTTTTGTTCTTGTGGGGTTAACTGGTTGTTGTCTTTTACCCAAGTAATTTATGACTACTGTCGTTTTTCGGTTGTTTACCAACTGTTTTATAATATTTCAGCTGCTAATTTAAGCTATTTTATACCAACTTGTTAAGTAAAATAAGAATGATAAATAGAAATTACATAATAAAATATTTCAATAATATGCGGAGGTAGTTGTATAGTACTTAAAATCTGCAGGTCCGATTTTTAACAAGAAGCATTAGTTATCTCAAGATTACACTTGGGATTTGCTAATGAAAGGTAGCTAGCTACAAAACCTAAATCGAGAGTTTTCCTGTGGACTACCTTCAATCACCTAATATATCCAATTAATCATTATTTCACTTAGTTTAAAATCTTGGCTATTATAAAGCAATAAGCTTATAAGGCATATAATTTTTATAGTTTTCTTATCCACCATATATTATCGATTTCTTATCATCTCCATTTTTTCATTTTCTCATGAAGCAGGTCGTTATGAATATCGTCAAAGTCTTAGTAAGTTTCATTATTTTCTTTTCAATTCAAATTAATAATATTTAATATTCTAATATTATATATAATGTGTTAAACTTAATCTATCTTACGCATCAAATCACTAGTTGTATTTACAACGTAGGGTTAACATATAATAGTTATTGTAAAAATGGTTCACATCGCCCCGACTGTTGCAGTTACCTCGACGTAATAGTCGGGATTACTTATCGTGATGATCCAGTCGGGCTCCTATCTGATTGTTCGCAATCACTGATCGTCCCAATATATAAGAATAGGCTAAAATCATCCTGTGATAACTATAGAGGGATAAGTCTGACTAACATAGCATCTGAAATACTAGCCACAATAGTTACCCAACGCCTAACAATGACCCGTGAACTCCAAACATGAGAAAATCAGGCTAACTTCAGACCTGGTCGTGGCTGTAGCGACCACATATTCACCATTCATCAGATTTTAGAACACAGGCATGCTTATCGGCGTCCGACAATGATGATCTTTCTTAATTTAAAAGCAACATTTGACTCTGTGGACCGAGAGGTTATGTGGCAGTGTCTGTCATCGAAAGGCGTACCACAGAAGTACATAAACCTTGTGAAGGCTCTTTACTCAAACACTACTAGTCGGGTCAGAGCTTATGGCGAACTGTCATCCGCTTTTGCAACCTCAAGTGGCGTCCGTCAAGGCTGTCCACTTTCTCCTTTTTTGTTTAACTTTATCATAGACCTACTGATGGAAATAACGTTCTCGTTGACTCAATTCTCGGGTGTTGATCTCTTACCAGGAAGTCCACTTATTGACTTGGAATACACAGATGACATAGTCCTGTTTGGTGAAGACGCTGATGAAATGCAGTCATTTGGTAGCACTGAGCAACAATGCCAGAATGTTTGGGATGCGTTTCTCTCCCTCTAAATGCAAGTTGTTGATTCAGGACTGGTCTGCGTCAACACCTGAACTAAGGATAGGGAGTGAAGTAGTGGAACGCGTTGACAACTTCACTTATCTTGGAAGTCTGATCAGCCCTAATGGGTTGGTGTCTGAAGAAGTCTCAGCGCGGATTCGAAAAGCTCGATTGGCTTTTACCAACTTACGTCATTTATGGCGCAGGCGAGATATCGGTCTATCAATTAAGGGACGAGTATACTGCGCGGCAGTTCGTTCCGTTCTACTATACGGCTGCAAAATATGGCCATTAAGAGTAAAAAATACTCGTAAGTTACTAGTATTTGACCAGAGGTGCCTTAGAAATATTGCTCGCATCTGCTGGGATCACCGGGTAAGTAATAGTGAGGTTAGACGTAGGGTATTAGGGAATGATGGTAAATCAGTTGATGAGGTTATGAATCTTCATCGACTGAAATGGTTGGACCACGTGCTGCGTATGCCTGAACACCGATTACCACGACATGCAATGCTGACTAGTGTTGGAGACGGTTGGAAGTTAGGGGCGGCCAAACCAAAACGTGATATGATTGACTGACTGACATTAATGACAAATAGCCTAGCAAATATAACTTTTACGGGCTAGTAACGAATCTTCACTACGATTACTTTTCTCTACGGTCATAGATATTTTCATTTAAATATTGGAGACTAAGAGGCTCATCATTACGTCAAGTAATTGTGCTCAATAGTTGAAACTTATTAATTGTGACATGTAAAAATCATAGATTCGATTTAACATATAAATGATAGATTTATTATACATGATGAACTTAAAATTAGAATGAAACAGCTCTCTAATATTCCTTTGTTCCATTGGTTATCTAATTCATTTCAGTAGATAAAGTAAAATACCATTCTAAAACTGATTATTAAATACGGAAGTATCTACTGTACCAATAACGTATGAGGAAACTGCTATTATTGTGTGCGTTTTTCAATGTTCATTTGTTGAATATTTTTGCTCTACTCTTCATTCTTCTGTTCTGTTTGATACTTCATTTAAATATCTTTTTATTTCTACAGTTTCTAAATGATATCTTGTTCTTTGTCAATTGGTCTAATCTACCTATTAGTTACTTTTTTACGAACACAATCCAACAATTTTCCATGAGCACATTTACGTAAATAGAAATTTTCTGCTATTACAAATATTACTACTCAAATTATCATTAGTAGTAATGGTAGTATGGATAGTAGGTAATATTCAGTTGAAAATAGTCAGTTTCATAATTTACTAACATCAAAATTTATCTAATGTAAGTACAATTTTAACCATAAGATTATATCATTCTATTAATTCGTTTCATATAGTTAATGTTACAGGATATGGATTTAAACTGAAACTTCATTTAATTCATCACTCAGTTACTTTCTTGTGAACACAACTATTACTTATTTAAGATGAGTTTTTCTCCGCAACTTCCATTATGAATCAATGTCATTTGTAAAACTACTGAAAACTAAGGAACTTATAAATTACATCATAATAAATTGTGATCCTAATGAAAAATCCAAAGATTATTCAAATTAAACCTTTCACAAACATTTATCAATGCTTAATACTATTCTGAAATTTATCTTTAAAAAGTGTAGATTAAATTAAGTCTTCTGATGTAAAAAATTTCTAGGTAATATAGTGAGTAGCAATAATAGATGAGCCATTCAGTTTGTGAATAACTCTGAATATTACTAGTAAAGAAAACCATAAAGCTTAATAAACTAAACATAACTGCTAATTCACTTGATGTTGTTTGTTTGGATCTTCACATTGATCTTTAGAACTGCAATTGATCAGTCTCTTATTGGCATATGTACATACTGTGTGTATTGCCTCGATATAGCCTTAATTTACAAGTTCTATAAGGAAAGATGGATTGTGGGTAGCAATGGAATCCAAGATGAGTGTTTCGTCTTATTTGGGACTGGTCAGCTGGATGTACATGTATCCTAGAGTTGATGTTCACTCCATTGCTAGCCAGTACCATTTGCTTCAAACGCCATCGCGTTATCTACTTAGCTACTGAGTCCTGATAACGAGTCCCAAATAGGACAAAAACGCGAGTCCTGGATTTCACTGCTAGCCAATATCAATCTTTGCATATAATGCTTGCGAAGTAAGGCTATATCAAGGCAATACGCATATATGCCAATAAGGGTATGATCAATTGCAGTCCTAAATAACAATGGGAAGATTCCAACAAACAATATCAAGTGAACTTAAACTTCACCTCATTGCACAAGCAAGTGGCTAACAGGACTCAGTAGCTAAGTAGATAACGCGATGGTGTTCGAGTCTCAGAGTGAACATCAACTCTAGGATGCAGGTACATCCACGTGACAAATCTCAAATAGAACGAAACGCGCGTCCTGGACTCCACTGCTAGCCACTATGCATCTTTGCATTAATGCCAACTATTTGCGAATATTTAAACTTTTGATAAAGAATCTATTGAGGACTATTATTTATTTTATAATATAAATGATATATCGTCCTAGAGATCGGTTTCAGAATAAGAATTATACAATGCTAAATCAGTAGTAAATAGAATACAATAACACTAACCGATTTCATATTCATATTTGTCTAGATAATATTTATTTCTTCTATTGAACAGATCAATCTGCACCATTGTCGTCAGTCTTTCGTGTACAAGGAGAATATTAAGATCATTCTTATTTGTTTACATTGTCAACTTCTACTACATTTATCTTACTAGAATTTTTTTTTCAATGAAACAAAAAGATGAATCGAAAGAAAAAAATTCGTATTATATAACTCTACATTCAAAAAAAAACATCACCTTTAACAACCAGAACAAGATAACGTTGAATTACAACATTGTTTGTATACTAACTACATTGCACGATTACAAATCATTAGCGAATTGATTACTTGAAGTTTGTCTTCATTGGATGATAACTTTATAAAAACGTTTCAACAATCTTTACTTTGATTAATTTTTGAAACTTCAGGTATCAGGAATTTGATAGATCTATATTCTTCTTATTTCTCAATTTGTGTACGTATAATTTTCTTCATTTATTTGTTGTTAACTATTTGTACTTTTTTATAGAAAGAGTAATATCACTAGATGACCAAATTATTGCTTCTAATTTTATAGTCAATCAGCTACAACGTAGGACCAGGTACATATATGCATCGGTCAAAGTTGCCATACCGCACTAGCACCGCAAAATGAACATCGGATTCATAGGGGTGGTTAAATCAATGGTGATAATATATAAAGGAAAGATTGTATATAAGGACATAGTACAGGAAGAAAAAATTAGTTCATAGAAAGAAAGATATGAAGCGGTTTTAATCTCACAGTTTAAGGGAAGACATAGAGTGTATACACCACCTACGCCATTGTGATCGATTCTGTGCCATGTCACCAAGAGTCTCCAACCAGTGGTTACGATAGTCACGCGGACCCCAACCAAGTAGTCTGCATCTGCCAACATGGTTAAGACTAGCAGTTAGCGACTTCAAGCACTGATGCTGTAGTGAATAAGAACACTGATGGGGACAATCGGATGTACTTGACAACAAATTACAGAACTTGTTAATAAAATCTAACAACCATATATTAAATGCTCAATTTGCAAAATATCCATCAATTGTCTCAAAACGACTCAGACTTCATTGTTCTCGCATTTTCATACAAATTGCATTCTGTCTTCAGTCTTTACTGTTCAATCTTCTTGTCTCTCTGCGGCCAGACATTCTGTTCACGACTAACGTCATATACTACTTATGTCTACATAAGTAGCACACACCACAATGCCACATTTTGATTTGGCCAACGCTAATTTTCTTCCAACCATCCCCGACACCGGTTATTTTATCGCAAAAAATTATACCCGAGGAAAAGAGGTGTATAGTGAAATTATATAGTTTATAGTGAGAACTGTGATGATTTGTGCCCACTACATTGATCTAAGTCAGACAATATCGGGAAATTGTTTAGAAAACCCAATTTCCTACTAAACTCAAATATGGTTTAACTGTCATGTGTACACTAATTAGAAACCAATGTATCGAATTGTAGTTCAACAGTACAAATTCTTCATTCGTGACCATAGAGAATTTCAAGTATGAATTACACTCAGATTTGCTGAGTTTTGTTGCACAACTAGTTTCTGAACAATAGATGTGTTTACAAACAAGATGTCATAGTTAAGGATGATGGCACTTCTTGGTGAAGTTTCATTCTTCGCGCTATGTGGTTTAGTTCTGAAGCTTATAAAATCTTTCTAGGCAACAATATCAGAACAAACTCTAGGTAAAAGTGAGCTATTCGAAGTCTCTCATATGTGACACTCATATATGATAGTTTTCTGTCAATATAGATTAGTTGTCGTTGACCCTAATTTTGTTGTTGAATGTATGTGGAAATGACACTGTTCACTATAATGTGGTCCATAATTTTTTTGGAAATTCAAACCACTTTTAGGTTTTATGAGAAGAAACTTCTATGATATTCATAACCGCTAAATCCTAATAATACACAAAACTTGGAAAAAATTATCTCAGAAACCAACTTAGAAGAATAAATTTATCAACCAGTAATCAAAAATGGAATTTAATAGAAAATTTATTTATGTATAAACTGGTAATTTGCAGCCTTCCATGTGATTATTGTTCACAATTTATAATAATTCATGGAATCAAATAAAATGAACCCACATATCGATCAGATCACATCAATATCACGCTCTAGAACTCTACAGTGATCTATTACAATGTTGAATTATTTCTATCACTTTCAGTAAGTGATTGTACTCACAACGATAGAACAAAGACGATCTAAGCGTTATCACTGTCAATTTTATCATTAACATACTTCATATTTTTGGTACGTAGAACGTTCGATAAGATTTCAGTGTACTGACATCTAGAGGTTATCAGAATGAGAATAAGGTTAGTCGAGAAAACGTCAACTTTTAGGTCACTTTCATATTCTGATAAAATATGACACAAGCAGCGAACCTAAATGAACTGAATGTTAACTATTTTCCTTTATATCGTGTTGGTACATTGCCTATAACGCATAAAACTCGGTTGACGAAATATGATATTATTATCAACGAAACCTTACTCTGAAGCTTTCTTACAACATTATCACGGTAGATTTTGACCCTACTATAATTTTCCAAAACAATTTAAAACCCTAAAGTACATTTATTTTAACAAGCATACTCAAGTCTAACAACATTACATTGACCACATACTTATATCGAACAAACTAATCAAGATTAGATAAAATAATCAATAAGACAAAAATCAGATCAAAATCAGTACCATTTTATTTTAGACCAAATGACAGAAAAAAAGAAGAAAACAAATAGAAAGTTATTATGATAATAGAAACTGATACAACATATAAAAGAATATTATCCTGCTACACTTGGGGCGTAATGTTTTGCGCAACGTGTAAATTCATCATCCTATAAAATAACATAATTAGTTGTTGTTGTTTTTTTCAAAGTGAATGATTTTATTACCTTCTCTGCATAATCTAAAAGAAATGGATGATCCTTACAACAATCCCGTAGTTGAGATATTAATCTGTTGATAGTCTGTTTTATTTTTATAAAAAATGAAAAATTAAACATACTTACCTCAGTCGGTTTTCCTAAATAGTGATAAACCACAATCATATTTACAATTGTATCAGGATTATTACCATCCTAGAAAATGTAACAAATATACATATAATATATATAAATAAGATTCTCTTAGGAAAATAATCTGTATAGTAATATACGTTTTCGTAAAGATGAAAAATCATAACTAGTATTAACAATATTACAGAATGTGTTTAAGAGAGATACTAAGTGAGGTAAAAATTCGCATCACAATACGCTAAATATATTTCACAATAACAGACAGATACAATCTTACACAATAAAGTTGTATACTATACTTTTATTAATTTATTTGAACACATAACCAGTGGTACATGGGAGCACTATATGCGCCACATAATAGCAATGATGTTATGGAGATAAAGAGTGGAAGGTGAGTACAATAAAAGAGAAACAAAGAACAGTAATTAGTGTATGAGGGTACAATAATAATAAGAGCAGTTTTGCTTGCATGTCGATAGATGTTATTGATTGGCATCTCGTCAGCTTCACAAACTTTTTCATTCACACTAAACTTCTTGCTGCCAGTGACTCGGATGAGTTGAAAGAGCTTCAGGCAGTTAACAGAAGCAGCTGATCTTTCTAACTCGTTTGAACGCTCCGACTACCAAGCTTCTCAGTCCTTACACAAGATTTGCACAGTTCTATTGAGTAACAATCCTCACTTATGGTCAAACTCGCGGTCACACGGAATGGACCAACGGGCTTCAATGAGTTATAAGGAGCCTGAAGGAACCTAATGCTTATAAGCGGGATGTTTCGCGAAATCGCAAGTGCATTTACTCAACATTTTCATGAATTGCAATCAATGCTCATCTATACTTTTCGGTGGGATGATAGCTAGCCTTGAACATAGCTCGGTTTGATATTTAGCTGCAACGGAAGCTGAAACCAATTTGCTGACATCGACCCGTTTAGGACGATGAATTTGTTGGCCATTGAAACGTAAGATAAAATTTGCGCCAACAAGGATATCCATCAGAGTTTAAATAAGTACTCCAAAAGAAGCGACAGTCCTGTACACAGCCATGCCAGCGGTAGCTGATCGCGGTGTGATCAATCTGAGTCCAGATTTGAGATGCATAGCACTCCAGGTAACACATAGGTGATGACTGTGCCGATAGCAAGTGCTAGTCAGAATTAGGTTGTATTCTGCGCAAAGTTGCTGTAGACGGTTACCGTTGTCTGACCTGCGACCAACAAGTTCACACTGGCCATCTAAATGACACTTCTGTGCCTAGACGCCCGACCGACGCATTTGAGTCTTCGGCTAGTACTACAGAATCTGTCGAACAAACTTCCTGTATAAGAACACTTAACTGGTGGTAAAACTTATCCCTCATTGCATTTGGGTTGCAGTCTGTTATACTTTACAACAAATTTGGCGAGAATCAATAAATAAATTGGCAAATTTATGATGGCTTTCGAGTAATTAATTCTATAAACTACATTTACATCTTATTTTATTTTCCTTTTTCACTAATGACTGGTAAAATTTACCGAAACATTATGGGTAATCGTAATAACCATCATATGAGTAGAATTCTGTACGTTGACAATATGGAGTCAAACTACTTACAGAATGAAATCTTAAATTTTTAGAATACCACTACGACTATTTAAATGTAATAAATATTGATATACAACTAAAATAGTCGTATTGAGAATTTACGAAAAAACCTGTAAACTGTTGCACATCTCAAATAAACGGGGAGATAGAAGACGTTTCCGTTTATTTAGTTCGTCTTTTCAGAGATGATTTTTGGACACCGAAAAATAAATAAGTAATAAACTAACCAAATCAATAGCTTCTTGAAGGATTGGTTCGGCTTCAACCCAATTATTCATACCCATCAAAGCTGCAGCCTGACCATTTAACAGTAAAGTTGAAGGTCCATGTTTTTCTTTAAGTTCTTCATATATGTGAACGGCTTCTTGTAGCTGATCACCGCCCTGGACAAAATGAATATTATTTACAAAGCGAAATGGTGGGATGCATATGTTTTTTTGACCAACACTATCAGAAACATACTTTTTTCACGTAGTATAAAGCTGCGGCAAGTTGTGCTGCTAAAGAATCTTCATCTGCAGTTTGCATACGTCGAACAGCCTTGCCAGCAAGATCACAACGATTCATGTGAAGTAGGCACTGAACTGTTAAAGCGTTGCTAAAAGGAAAAGTGCTTTGAGATATTAAGCTTTCCTAAAATTTCTCAAAAATGCTAACATTCTGTAATAAACTTATCAAACTAGAATTAACTAGAAATAAAAACCAAAACAAACTAGTCTTGAGTTTACATGACCATAAGGAGAAAAATAAACGGATTAGTGAGCCACAACAATGATGTAGTTACATGATTATGTAGTTATAATAATGCTGACAGTCCGGTAAAGGACAGAAGCCAACTAGACTATTGTAGACGTTACAAAGTGAAAAAAACAATTGATAGAGCTAAGAATAAAAATTTATTTACACGATAATTGTGTTGTAGTTTTCTGATTCATTGGTCACAGTACTAAACGTCCATAACTATAGAGTTACATATATTTTAGCCAAATCTTCAACTTAGGGGGCTAATGGCTACCTTAGAATCAGGAACATTACAAACGCAAAATTTTCTTATATGTTTAGTCAGTCAGATACAGCGTATGACCAGGTAAACATATGCATCGGTCCAAGTTGCCATTCCTCATTATCACAATAAGATGAACACCAAATTCATAGAAGCAGTTATTCCAATGGTAGTAATATATAGAAGAAAGATTACATATAAGGATATACAGGAAAGAAAGAATTAGTTAGTAGAAAGGTATAAAGTAATTTTGATCTCAAGGTTTAAGGGAAGACAAAGAATGTATACATATAGGTCATTGTCACCGATTTTGAGCCATATCACCCACTCTCCAACCCTTGGTTACGATGGTGGGGTGCTGTTTACGAAAATGAGAGGACGAAAAGCGAATGTCTGGAACTTTGATTGGATCCTAAACCAATGGTGCACATGAGCTCCAGTATCCTGAAGGAACAAATGGCGTATGAACCAATCATTGGTCACCGGCTACTATGGGACTGCATCTCCTTATTTATTTATTTATTTATTTGAACACATAAATATTGGTACAGGGGGGCACCAAATATATATGCGCCACACAAAACAGTGATAATTAGAAGAGAAGGAGAAAAGAGAAGAAAAAAAAAAAGTAATGAACGTGGGGAATTATAAAAAAAAGAAGAGAGAGAGAGAACAATGGTGGGGGAAACGGAAAGGTACAATCAGAACAGATCTTTCAGTTAAGGAAGAATACGACCACCTTTTTTATGAAGAAAGTAAAAGAAGGTTACAGCAGGATCGCCACTGGCTTCTATTCTGAGCCATATCTGATAACGTCTCTAGCCACTGCGTTACACCATCTCTCGGACCCCAACCAGGGAGTCGTGAAGGACCAACATAAGCTAGCCCTTTGCAGCTTTCTTTCATACCACGACACCATGTCATATACTGACCACCTCTCCGCTTTTTCCAACCAGTCCCAGAGTCGGCAAATAATGCACGACGAGGAATTCTCTGGGACGACATTCGTAGAACATGTCCAAGCCACCGAAGTCGGTGTTTCAAGATGGTGACACCAATTTCATTATCGTCTCTGTGACCGAACACTCGATGCCGAACCTCTGCATTACTGACATGGTGTTGCCACTGGATGCCAGCAATCCTTCGGAGGCAACGATGATCGAACACAGAGAGTCGTCTAACATCCTCAACTCGGAGAGGCCAGGTTTCACAAGCATAGAGCAAAACTGCTCTCACCGTCGCGTTGTAGATCCGACCTTTTACACCCAGACTAACATCACGAAGGCGCCAAAGATGGCCCAGATTGGCATAAGCCGCTCTGGCTTTCACTATACGTGCATTGATCTCATCACTCACGCCACCACCAGCACTTATGCAGCTACCTAGATACACGAACTTCTCGACTACTTCTATCTGCTCACCATCCAGAGTGAGTACAGGATTAGAATCCTGCCAGTCTTGTAGAAGTACTTTGCACTTCGAAGGTGCAAAGCACATACCATACCTACGGACACTGATTGCCAACTGATTAAGTGCGGATTGCATGACTTGGGCATTCTCGCACAGTAAGAAAATATCATCCGCATATTCAAGGTCGAGAAGTCTTTCTCCAGGCAACAGATCCACACCACCATTAGTTACATCCGTCAAAGCTGTTTCCAGAATGTCATTGATGGCAAAGTTGAAGAGGAATGGTGAGATTGGGCAACCCTGCCTAACTCCACTGCTTGAATGGAATAGTGGAGAAAGGTGGTTGTATGCCCTCACTCTACCTGAGGTGTTTGTATATAAGGCTTTTAGGATGTTAATAAACTTCTCAGGCACACCCCTCTTCAATAGACAATCCCAGAGAACAGTTCTGTCCAACGAATCGAAAGCAGCCTTGATATCAAGAAACACTACGATTGTTGGCCTTTGATAAGTATGGCGGTGTTCTAACACTTGGCGGAGGGTGAAGATATGATCAATACATCCTCGACCAGAACGAAACCCAGCCTGCTCCTCGCGAGTCAATCCTTCTCGGGTTCTGAACAACCTACGAAGTATGACGGAAGCCAATAGCTTGGACGCAATCGGAAGTAGACTTATCCCCCGATAGTTGTTACAGGAACAACGTGAACCCTTTTTAAGGATAGGGACAACTATCGACTCATTCCATGACGTTGGTACACTCTCTAGTTCCCAGATCTTTGTAAACAACGTCGTCAGTCCTTTAGTCAGAAAGTCACCACCATCTTTAAAAAGAGCCGGGGGTAAGTCGTCTGGGCCTGGTGATTTGTAACGTTTCAAGAGTTGGAGTTCCTTGCGGACTTCCGCCTCATTTGGTGGATCAGTCGTCACCGGCCAAGGAGGGCAGGACAGTCTGACCGATGTTGCCGGAGCAGCAGGCCAGTTGAACTGCCCTTCAAAGAATTCTGCCCATCGTCCAAGACGTCGATGGATGTTAGTGATTGGCGTTCCGTCATCCTCGCAGATTGTTTCGCTCACACCAGACTTCTTGCTGCCGGTGGCTTGGATGAGTTGGAAGAGCGTCCGGTAATTACCAGATGCAGCTGCTGCTTCCAACTCACTGGCACGCTCCGACCACCAGGTTTCTCGGTCCTTACGCAAGCTTTGCCCGATTTCATTACGTAACAACCTTCGTCTGTGGTCAAACTCACGGTCACCCGGAGTAGACCGACGGGCTTCAATCAGTTGTAAGGAACCAGAAGAAACCCAGTGCTTGTAAGCGGGACGTTTCGCAATCCCACAGCTGACTTGACCCGCCATTTTCATGGCGTCATGCAATTGCAACCAATGCTCATCTATACTTTTCGGTGGAATAGTGGCTAGCCTAGAAGCTAGCTCGGCTCGGTACTTACTAGCAACAGAAGTTGCATCCAGCTTGCTAACATCAATCTTGTGGTGGCGGTCACTTCGTTGTCCACTGAAAAGTAAGGTAAGATTGGCGCAGACCAGAGCATGATCAGATTCCAGATAGGTACTCCAAAAGGAGCGGCAGTCTTGTACACAACCGCGCCAGCGGTAGCTGATCGCGATGTGATCAATCTGAGTCCAGGCTTGAGATGCAGAAGGGGGACGCCAGGTGGCACATCGGCGATGACTGTGCCGAAAGTTAGTGCTAGCCAGAAACAGGTTGTGGTCTGTGCATAGTTGCAGTAGACGTTCCCCGTTATCTGTCCTGCGACCAACGAGTCCCCATCGGCCACCTAAACGACTCTCTTCTGTGCCTAGACGCCCGACCTGAGCATTCAAGTCTCCAGCTAGTACTACAATATCTGTCGAACGCACTTTCTGGAGAAGAACAGATAACTGGTGGTAGAACTCATCCTTGATTGCATCCGGGCTGCAATCTGTCGGGGCATAGGCGGAGATGACGAAAAGACATCGTTTCTCACGCCGATTTCTTCTCACTTTGATGGTACTTTCTAATCTAACAGCACATAACCGACTGTTAATGGGGATCCAGTCGACTAGTGCTGCCTCAGCTCTTGCGCTTAGTGCGACACCAACGCCAGCAAGACCAGACGAAGATGCCACAGGGTCCCCGGATAAACGCACGTAAAACAAGCTTTTTGGAGCGACAGATGGAGAGCGAACTTGTAGTACTTCACCAGAGTCTTGAATACGGGTCTCGGATAGACAACACACATCAATATTAAGACTTTCCAAAGACATTGCCAGCCCTATCTGTTGTCCGACCTGCATAAGTGTGCGAACGTTAAAGGCAGCCAGTTTGAATGGTGCGCGTGGTTTCAGAAAGACTGCTTCAGTACTCTTATTCGATGGTAACATACAATTTTCAAACCAGGCAGTGACTCGAGAACGTTTAGATAAAGCTGAATTTTTACCATAGGCGAGCTGCTGTCTGAGTCGAAACGGATACAAAAAGTAGAAATAGGAGATAGTGAGTAAATGACGTAGTAAATAATAATAATAATAATAATAATAACAATAATAATAATAATAATAATAGTATCAGTCATTTCAATGTTAGTCAGAAAAGAACGAATATTTTCCGTAAGCGAATATTTCATCATGTTTTGGTGTGTGGGCTGAGATACTGCCCGGGTGCCCAAACCGAAGCAGGTGGTTTTCTTAGGGGGCCACACCCCGAGCCTTTGACCTAAAGGTCTAGTCCACAAGGCAGTGGAGCATCGTGAGGAGATGCAGTCCCATGGAAGCCGGTGACCAAAAGTTGGTTCATACGCCATTTGTTCCTTCAGGATACTGGAGCCCATGTGCACCATAGAATTGGGATCCGGTTATAGCGCCGGAGAGAGTATTTCGAGAGGGAGGGCGAACCCTCCCCGCTCTCGGCCATACCAGGGCATTCGGGGGCTAAGCAAAGATGGATAGTGGCTAGCAGTGGAATGCAGTTTGACGCGCGTTTCGTCCTATTTGGGACTGGTCAGCTGGATGTACCTGCATCTCAGAGTTGATGTTCACTGTGGGACTCGAGTGAACATCTCCTTACGATGCTCCACTGCCTTGTGGAGGCTCGGTGTGTGGTCCCCTAAGAAAACCACCTGGTTCGGTCTGGGAACCCGGGCAGTAAAACAGCCCTCACGTACATCAAATGAGATCTGTGTGGCGCATATATATTTGGTGCCTCCTTGTACCAATATCTATGTGTTAAAATAAATAAATACGATGGTCACGCGGATCCCAATTAAGTAGTCTGTATCTTTATTTATGCCACGCTTTGCTTTTATCGTCCCTTAACTTTCTTCCAACAGTCTCCAACACTATACAGCATTGCGTGCCCTGATAATCGATGGTTGGGCATATGTAATAGGTGGCCCACCAACTCAGTTGATGTAAAGTCACAACCTCACTAACAGATTTGCCATCAAACTAAGTTTTTGAATTAGTGTACAGATTTCGTCAGACACCAACACATTGGGGCTGATTAGATGCACTCCAAGCACCCTGACATTGTTGCTCAGTGTTACCAAAACACTGAATTATATCAACGTCTTCCCCAAACAGGACTGTCATCTGCATATTCTAAGTCAATAAGTGAACCTCCTGGAAAGACATCAATTCCTGAAAATTCAGTTGACGAGAACTTTATTTCCAGCAGTAAGTATGAAGTTGAACAAAAACGGAGACTGGACAGTTTCACCAGACACCACTTGAGGTTAAAAAATCACATGACAGTTTGCCATAAGCTCTCACTCGACTGGTAGTGTCCGGGTAAAGAGCCTTCACAAGGTTTATGTACTTCTGAGGCACACCTTTCAATGACAGACACTGCCACAGAACCTCTGGGTCTACAGAGTCGAGTGCTTCTTTTAGGTCGAGAAGGACCACTGTTGTCGGACGCCGATAAGCATGCCTGTGTTTTAAAATCTGACGAATGGTGAATATGTGGTGGAGTAGCTGAAGGCGAGTTGAACTGCTTCTTGATGTTCTGCCCATCGTTCTAAACGTCTGGACTAAGAACAGATAAGTGTCGTCTTTTTCCGAAATTGTTACACTTACAGTTGACTTCTTAATTCCGGTTTCTTTTATTAGTCCAAAAAGCTGTCTGGTGTTGACTACAGCCGCTGCCTTTTCTATTTCTCTTGCTTTCGTGTGCATTTTCAGGATCGACCTTTTTTAACCCCACCCTTCCTTATGGGAAGGTAGCATGGCTGTTACGCTGGTTGTCTGACGAAAAACCTTACTGCCGTCACACCTCTGTATGGTCAGCAGCACGACTGCTCCCGGACCTTGGGTTTGCTACTTTTAGTCTTACCGCTCTTCAACCGACCTGTCTGGCATGGTGTGACCTTGGGGAACGAATGCTCGGGCAAGTATAGCCCGATTGGTTCATTATGTTAGGCAAGACTGACCACCATGTTGAGGTAGCAACAAACCGGGTTTCTTACGTCATCATGAAATCTACCAATGACTGAGTGAACGGTTTATAGTTGCTTTTAACACCAGGATTCTTCCAAGTACTATCATTTACTACTCAGTGATAATATTAGCAAGGAGCACAAAGCCTAACAAGCAGATCATGCAAAGGAAATCGAACTGACAATTTTTACTGAGAAGCAAGGTAAGACTATGCATGAATCGAATCTGTATAGATTTATAACGAGTTCCAAATACTACTATAAGTTTAACGGACCCACTCTTTTCAGTGGACTAAACGAACATAAAATTGTATCCTTACAAATTTAAATACGAAGACATACTATCACTTTCAAACTGCGAATATTTATGTCGTGTGATTAATTTGAGTAAATTCTAGTAGCTGCAAAACGATGTCAATCGTTTTTAAAGTTGTCTTAAGTGGTTATTACGCTGAATGTAATTGCCGACTCCCATAAATCAGGAGCTACTGAAGTCACAGATTACTATAACGACTTCAAGAGCAATTACGTGAACTACCAACTAAAGGTTTGTTTCTGAAACCCCGACTTATGACATTTCACACTGAATATGGCTTTACAAAAGAAACTCACCAGTAAGTGTCGCTCCCATTATTTAAGGTTCTCAAAGCATATTCCACCATCTAAAGTGAGACAAAAGAATTAGTATTAACTTACATTTAAATGAAGATATATAGTAGCTGCAATGACGATCGCACTTTGGCTTAAATCCATATGTTGTTCCAGTATTCTGTCAAGCTGTTTTACTGCAGCGTCCCTTCACATATGAAAAAAACATTAAAGGTTTGCCGCCATTATCAATGGAATATAGACATACTCAGATACACCTTTCGAAAGGTAAGTCGCCAAGAGCCTAAGAAGCTTCAGCTCTGGCTCGTTGGCGTCCTCAGGAATTTCATCGAGTACAACTCCATACTTTTTCTGAGCTATGTATACTTGATAAGTAAGCACATTGGCCTGCAATTCTACGTCTGAAGAACCTGACTATAATAAAATTAAAATACAATACACCTTATTACCTTCAACTTTTGAATTGTTTTAAGAGCCAGTTGGTGTTGTCCCAAAATGAAAGCACACTGAGCATCTAACAGCACTAGTTCATCACTCATATTCGGCTGCCACCTAGCAACTAAGTAACGCAACACGTGAAAGTTCGGTGCAACTTCCAATTCAAATGGTTTCAATGTCTACATGATGACCTCCCAAACATCAGTGTACCGTTGTTCAAAATCTTTCTAAAATGTTTATTGATGTCAACCACATTTAACTATCTGTTTTAGAAGACAAGAAAAATGATAGCATATCAGGTGCGAATTTATCACTAAGTACTTAAAATATTGTGATCAAGTCGCCTCTGGTTCTTCTATATGAAATTAGGTGGAGTTTAGCTGACAGATTTCCTCCAACCCCTATTTTATTTACCTTATATAACAGTCGGTTAAGAGAAACTTTGTCAAAAGCTACAGGAATTTGCAACAAAATTCTCTAATCCGTTTAGTGACCTTGGGTGCATTTCGTCGGCTCCCGAAGATTTGCTTATATTAAGCTCATTTAGCAGACCAATGACATCGAGTTATTTATTGGTCACAGTGTCTAGTGAGTGTGTGATGAGATTTTGTATGGACTGAAGGTGAATACATACATATGTGGGTTTGAGTATAAGTGTTTGGGGTATCCGATATACTCCTTAATATGTTTTTCTTCGTACAAGCTTCTAGACTTGGGTAGGGTTGAAGCACAAATATTTCATGCTTTCCGATATGAGATTTCTTCTCTTTTGTATCCAGTAACCTAATTATCCCCTGAATTCTTCTCTTAAGGAATAAAGTGTGAACCTCTTAATTGAATCACGGTGAAGAGTTTCTCGGACTTTGGGTCTAGCTTCGGCTGACACATCCTCATTATAGACGACCATATGGAAATCAAAGACTAGAACTGCATGATCATTTTTTTACGGTAGGGGGGCATATAATTGAGGTTTGTGACGTTATCCTCACAACGTGTCAATATGAGGTCTAGTAAGGATGATTCAGATTCCGGGTCGAACCTCGTTGCTTCGTTCACTCGTTGCACGAGGGCACGTGTTGTAATTTTATCAACTAGTTTCTGTTCGAAGGATTTTTCCAGCCTGCCGTAGGTGCACTATAGTCTCCTAAGACCAAACATCAACCACTTGATAACTGAGTGTTGAGACCGTCTAACAAAACCTCTTTTACCTCACGGTTTACATTACGGTAGATCTAACCAATCAGCAGCTCATGCTTTTTGCATTTAAAGTGGCGACAAACTAACACGCACGTTCTACTTTCATGAGATGTTATTAATAACGGTAAATGGGATAGTATTCTTAATGGACAGAGCTACTCCCCTTCCTCCTTTACGTTTCTGGATATTGTCAGCTCCTATTAATATGAAACATGCAAAACAAGTTCCCTACTGTCCATAGACTGCGTTAGCCAAGCTTCTGTGACTGCGATTTCCTTCGGGGGGGATCGATGAACTATTCAATACTCAGTGACCTAACTGCCAGATTATTTGGCTAGAACTTAGTGACTTTTCACTGGACCTACAATCCTTTAGCGATGTGAATCCAAAGATAACCTAAGGCATTAGCTTGTTTAGTAGTTTCTTTATTAACCCAATGTCATGCTCAAAACGCGTTCTGACTATATGAAAAACAACTGACCAGCCACTGTGATAAGTCTTCATTTTATGACCTACTGTTTTTGGGACTTTATTTTCTAGAGCAACATTGGATCGTTTCTTCTTCCTGAACTGTAACCACTCGTCAATTTTCACTAGAGTAGCAATCACAGTCACATCACAAACACTTTAGGATCCTGAGTGGTTTTGGATGTCTCGGTTAGTCAAGTTGTTATCTTTCCTGCTAGAAACAGACTTTGCCTTGCGGTTAAGTTTTCTAGGCGTTTTCTGCCTGCTGTCGTTTGGAGGACAGAGGAAAGAAGAAGCTTCCTTTCTGGAGCTTCCATTTTTAATAGACTTATTTATAGGCAATCCTTCCTCCATTTACCCATGTAAATCAATCAACTCTAAGCTTATTTGGGGTAACTGAGCGAGTACCACTTGATGTCCTTCGATTACGTCTGCTAAGCCCCCTTTCGGCAGCATTCATCAATGAAATGGCTTCAGATAGCAAGCTTTTTGAGTCCGAGTAACATCGCTGGCAAAACTACACGCAACTATTTTTAATAGAACGCAGACGTTAGGTTCGTGCAAACTTCTTGGTATGATCCTTTGCACTCATCGCATTGCATGCCAGTTTCCATATGGTATCTACATCCTGGGCGATGGCGATTACTCTTTCGCGCTGTCCAATCATCAAAAGGAACTAGGTAAAAAATATATAGAAAGTGATGGCCAGATAAAGTGAAAATCTGTAATTTTTCAGAACTTAAGTGACAATAAATACAAATAGCTAATATACTTTAAAGTACCGATGATAAATGACTTTCGAATGAAAAGAACACTTGGCTATTTCTTCGACAAAAATAACTTCCATTAAAGCGAAAACAACAGTCTTGATGTGTAATAAAAGATCAAAGCAATAAAATTAACTGAGCGAGGAAAAATACCAGTATCATTGCTAATTAAAACAATGCAGCTCAACAGTTTATTTGGTATCGAAGTTTTAATTTGCACTTCGTAAAATTATCCACTCGATAAAATAAATACAATTCAGATCTTTTTCTCAGTAATGTACTGGGACTACTGTTTTAAAAACATTGTACTATGAAAAAGGAATCTGAAGATACTCTAAATAAGGCCGGATTAGATAGTGTTTATCCACAAGAATTTTGCCTTGGAGAAAAATCACAGGACGGTAATTTGGAATAAGTTCACACCTGATTTCAGGCGGAGCTGGAAAAAAATGAGATTTATAAACTGGCTACGGAGAGTAGGATAAGCTCTTCATCTTGAGCCATGTCCTGATCCGACAGTGGCGCTTGAGTAATCACATTCAGCTAGTAATGGCCATTAAAACTGACGAAATCGTTTGCTATATGGAATGTTTTCCTCATTATTTAAAACAACCACTTGTAACTAAAACTTAATTAATTCAAGCAGTTTGAAATATCTTCACCTCTGGAAGTTTCGACCTATAATTAAAGTAATCCATATCATACGAAACAAATAAAATTGTAACTATTCCTATTCATGGTTCTGACTGATTCATCGCGAATTACCTGGCCTCTGAACAATTCCATAATTTGTGTCACTGTTCTTCCAGTAAATTTTTATTTTGCTAGATTATTCACATTCTGAAAATAAGCTTCAAACTCTAACATTTTTGGTAAAACGTACCATTCTGAGAAGGTCATTTTTATCGCAAAGCAAGGTCGACGCTCTGCCAGAAACATGTTATTGTGTGTGTTGCATATCACCGCGTTTATCAATTTACACGTGTGTGGTCATACGCAAAGAGGGGGGAAGAAATCATGATTTGGGAATTAGGGTTTCTTAACATGTACCAAAATGGTTGCAAAAGCAAATAAAATCGATCAACTCAATAAGATGCGGAAAAGAGGAAGGCCAAAGAACACATTACGTCGGGAGGTAGAAGCAGATATGAAAAGGATGAATAACAACTGGAAAGAGCTGGAAACGTTTGCCCAGGATGGGGTTGGATGGAGAATGCTGGTGAGCGGCCTATGCTTCTTCACAAGGAGTAACAGGCGTAAGTAAGTAAGTAAGTAAGTTAGTAAGTAACCCAATAAGAGTAGACGACAAATATACATCGCCCTTTGCTGCTAAACTCACTTGAAACATGTCATAAGATTGATTTTAACACGGATTTTGTGGTGTTGCACAAAAGTGTTCAAGGGTGTATCCTAAGGTTGATTGAAGCCTTGTGCATACGAAAATCCAAACTTTCCTTATGTGATTAGAAAACAATTCGTTCGCTCCCTAAATCCACACTGATTATATTAGTTTTTTATCCAGAGTGGTGAGTTACACACTAATTCCACATTATATTCTTCATTATCTCTATTTCTTCTTACTTCTATTTGTTTACTTCACATTTTATATTTATATATAAATGTTCTTGACAAGTATGTGTGAGCGGATGGTTCGAAATGCATTGCGATAATTTATGTATATAATAGGCAAAGATGGATAGTGGTTAGCAGTGGAATCCAGTTTCGTCCTATTTGGGACTCATCAGCGAGATGTACCTGCACTTCAGAGTTGATGTTCATTCTAGAAATCGAACCTAGTACCTTTCACTTCAGACGCCATCGCATTCTCCACTTAGCTACTGAGTCTTGATAGCCACCTGCTTGTGCAATGGGATGAAGTTTAAATTCACTTGATGTTGTTTTACTTGTATCTTCCCATCGTTATTTAGGACTGCAATTAATCAGTTTCATGTTGGCTGGATTCCACTGCTATCCACTATTTATCTTTGCTTAAATAGCTTGTGACTAAAGGCTATATCGAGGCAAACCGCATAGGATGCACATATATCAACGTGAGACTGATCAATTGCAGTCCTAAATAACAACAGGAAAATACAAGTAAAACAACACGAAGTGAACTTACCAAAATAATATTTGGTGATAATATCTTTGAACATCAATACATGAAATATATAAGTGAAAATAACTACTAATTAGTAATTGTCTTCCATTATAAACAAATTCGCTGATCGATGACAATGATGGATCATTTTTACAGATTACAAGTTACTAATTTACCTGTCAAACAATAGCAATAACAATACATTTGTTGATGGATTGTACAAAACAAACAATTTTCATTATCATTGTAATGGAAAGTGCTATTGTTTTTCAACAAACTAATGTCTTGATTTCTAAGGATAATAAAAATTGAAGTGTAATAATATATGATGATGGTGATGCTCAAATCACTTGCTTGGCTGAAATAATTGACACTTGATATGAACAACATGGCTAGTGAGTAGCGAGTAAATGACACATATAGTTTTAATAAATAAACTTAGTTCACCAATAAACTTGAAAGCATTGGATTGTCTCCATATCCTTATATGCGATTCCTTAGCAGTGCACATCCACGAAATTGCGCGAGAGTCAAACCCAGAGCTTCCGATCTCTCATACTTAGTGTTCAGATCACTGAGTCAACATTCTGAGCCTTCCTATTCGTTAACCAGGATGCTTCTGATATTTTTACAAGTACTAATTCGTTAATTCAGATAAACTGTATTTACTTTCTGAATCTTCCTTCTGATGTTAGAGACTGTAATTTGTCGGTCGCTTTAGAATATGTGCATCCTGTGTGGATTATCTTAGTATGAATTAGAACTTTGTCACATAGGATGAATTTAAGTGATATCGTTACAAATTTAACAGAGTTAACATAACTCATGCTAGACAGTATTTCCATATTTTGTGAGGTTGTTCAAATATGAAGACATCTACTCTTTGAAAACCAAGTTTTATTATATA
The DNA here is from genome assembly GCA_946903255.1 of Schistosoma spindalis. Lineage (NCBI taxonomy): Eukaryota > Metazoa > Platyhelminthes > Trematoda > Strigeidida > Schistosomatidae > Schistosoma > Schistosoma spindalis. Next base: position 21,245,912 of record OX336418.1, read on the forward strand.
AAGTCCGAAACACACAGTGCTACTTACAGAGATACTGATTCAGATCAATTTCAAATCGTGATTTATATATTTCATTATACTTTATTATATATACTTAACTTAATAATCCAAAGTATAAAGTAAAATTAAACTACTTACAAACAAGCCTCTGATATTTGAACAACTACTTAGAACGATAAGTCGATAAACTATCTACTATTAGACGTTTGAAATCGACAACTCAATCGATGAGCTCTACATTTGTACTACTTTTTTTCAATATAAGACATGATAGTTTTTCTTTTTGGTACTTAATAGGTAAATCTAGACAACAATAGTTTACAAGAATAAACTTCCGTTTCATTAATTAAGTTTTGTCTGATACATGTAGCAAAACTATATTTATGTAATTAAAGATATTTCATTTTTGACACTTGGTTTCGAAAAAAAATCTTTAATAAGTTGGTGTTGATTTCTCCAAAAAGCAACCATAAAGATAGTAAACTAGTCATTTTAATGAATAATGAAGAATTCAGTTCATGATTGATTGGTTGTCAGAGTAGACTAGATATCTGTTTTGTCTCTACTCGTGACTTCTCAGCAATCGCTACATATAAATCAATAATGAAATGGATCAGGGAATGTCATATCTCCTGTCAGGTGCACTAAATTTAAAATGAAATTGTTTACATGTCCGAATTCAATCCTTTAATAATTTGACTCTAAATGTAAGTAACTAAAATATTTAGTTAATGTTAGACACTAACACCATTGGATGCCGACTCAGTGGTCCAGTAGGTTAAACGTTTGCGTGTGAGACTGAAGGCCCTGGGTTCAACTCCCGCAAGCGGGATCATGGATGCGCACTGCTGAAGAGTCCCACAATACGACGAAACAGCCGTCCAGTGTTTGCAGGTTTACAACGGTGGTCATGATCTCAATCAAAAACTTAATAATCCCCACAACCCCTATATTGATCAAATATTTAGCTACTTGAAATAAATTGTCTGTTATTATTACAATTACGAACTGTTTGCATTTCTGTTCTCTTGCTATCAGGCATTCCACTTCTGATTAATACTACATACTACTGATATCTATCGACATAAATAGCATACACCAAAATATTGTGTTTTCATCTAATATTTGATTATCATTTTAAAATACTAATATTAGACATCAAGATAATATAACAACAAAAGTCAGTAATTTCAGTCAGCAGAATGGATTGTTCACTCACTAAAGCAACTTACTTATACACAAAACATCTCAAATTGAATCAGTTAAAACACACTCATATCCTGGCTTATTTACAGTCAACTGAAACAATGACATGACATTCAACGATGGGAGCTACACAGATCATATATAAAGTTTATCAAAAAAATGGTTTCACTGCGAAATTTCATCCTTTTAAATGTAAACAATAAACATCATTTGAGGGGAATAAAATATTAATTTAACATCAAATAAAATCTAAAAATTATGTTTAAAAAACTATAATCAGAGTATATTTAACTAAAAAAAGTTCATCAAACCGAGAGAAATAAAACAGTTCAAATCTAATGAAGATAACTGAATAAATAATGTGAATTGTCAATGAAATATAATTATCAACATTTGTCTCTTTATGATTAATAATGTTTAGCAGTGGAATTCAGGACGTGATTTCGTCGTGTTTGGGACTCATCAGTTGAATGTACTTGCATCACACAGTTGATGTTCAATCCTGGGCTCGAACCTAGTACCGTTCAATTTAAACATCACCGCGTTATCTACTTAGTTGTTGAGTCCTGGTAACGATTTGCTTGTGTAATGGGGTGAAATTTAAATTTAGTTGATATTGTTTATTTCAATCTTCCCATCGATATTTAGGACTGAAATTGATCAGTCTCGTATTGGCATGTGGATTGCCTTTTTATACCAAGAAATGTTTACATGTATAGTATTCAATGAATGATAGATTTCATTGGAAAAAATAAACGTCATCTAATACACAATAAATTAACTGGATATAGTGATCGATAAAATAATTAATTAGTTTCAGTAAACCTTGACATATTTTGGCAGCATCATCGATGAACACGGTGGATCTGATGCAGATGTGAAGGCGCGGATCGACGAAACAAGAGCAGCATATGTACATTCGAAGAACGTCTGAAACTCAAAACAATTGTCAATCAACATCAATGACAGAATTTTCAATATAAATGTCAATACAGTTCTGCTGTATGTGGCAGAAACTTGGAGGACTACGAAAGCCATAATCCAGAAGATACAAATGTGTATTAACGGTAATATACGCAAAATACTTCAGATCCGTTGGCCAGACACTATCAGCAACAACCTACTGTGGGAGAGAACAAACCAGATTTTGGTGGAGTAAGAAATCAGGAAGAAATGCTGGAAGTGGATAGAACACACACTGAGGAAAGCACCGAACTGCGTCACAAGGAAAGGCCTCACTTGGAATCTTCAAGGTCATGGAAGAAGAGGAAGACCAAAGAACACATTACTCCGAGAAACGGAGATAGACATGAGAAGAATGAACAATAATTGGATGAAACTAGAAAGGAATGCCGTGGACCGAGTTGGTTGTGGAATGCTGGTGAGCGGCGTATGTCCCGTTGGTAGCAACAGGCGCAAGTAAGTTCAATGAACAAATTTTTTTCAAGTTGAAATTGATTATTTTAACATTTGATTGTTCCTCTAAACAAAATACTTGACATAATGCCTTTACTCATACAATACAAAAAATCTATTTACTAGTAACATACAAATAGTTGTGAATGAGTTACTCAATGGAATGTGATATAAAATCATTGACAAATAAATAGAATTAGTACAACACATATAAGAAAACAATATTGTTTCCAACCAGATCTTGAAATGTTGGAGAAGATTTGTAGCTCAGGTGGATGGTTTTGGTGGAGTTTTGTTCTCTGAGCTGAATGGTTTGGTCGTAGATCTTTCATCGTTCTTTTGAACGACATCAACACAGACTTCAGGTAGAAGTTAATCAGATCACTTTTTTTCAGTTTGTCTATGGTGTATAAATGTCTCAACAAGTATAGATTTGATTAAATTTTTCCAAATGTATTGTGTTAATACATTACGTAGCTGTGAAAATTCCCTTTTTTTCTCATTGCTCTACTTCAATAAGTGAATAAGTTAAACGAAAACTTTAGATTTTGGAAATAATGGTAAATCATAGTAACTGGTTTGGCTAACAACAGATCTTATCGACAAAGAGATCAGTGTTGAATTGACAAACTGCTGAAATTCTTAATCCAAACTCCTTGATTCAGATCTTTCAATATCATGGATAATACTCAATGATGATTTCAGTAGTAATACTTTTTAGTGGCTCGAGAACTGACTCCAGGTAGATCGTTTGCTGCTTATTATTGAAATATCCACGTCTTCAATCCTCGCATATAATTATCGACTTAACTCGCGTTAACGAATAACGGAATTAAATAAGTCAAATACGAGAAGGGATGTTTGAATACGTTTATTTCGTGCAATCGTTAATTGGAAAGCAACGCAAAGCAAAATGAGGCGCGATGGAGAAGGTGAGTGAGCCAATTCAATTTAGCCAAACGTGATTCGATATTTATAGTCAATGAAAAATAAGTTACAGATACATAATAAGGTAAGTAATTAGCACACGTACGATCATATAAATAACAGTCAGGATTAATAAGCTAATAAGTGACCGTGTAAAAATGTTACTCAAGAAGAATGAATACACTGACCTACCCAAAGGCTAGAATAACCCATGTGAACTTGACATAGCACCAGCCCCTACAACTTGACCAGATGTGATCATTTGTCTATAAAAGCGGTTAAACTGATAGATGCATGTCAAGCTGATCAAAACTACAGTTTATCTTTAACAAATTCATAAATTAAGTACTTCAAAAGGCTATTCAAAAATTCCTTAAACAAAAAAGTGTTGCACATTTTCAGGCGTTGTTCTACTATATACACTTTGAATATAAAATTCCTGACCAAAATCTTCGATGCTATAGAAGTGATTTACAGTTGGTATTTAAGTTTCGAGTTAGTGACCATGATTGTGTGCCAAAACTATTTTTTTAATCGTTATCCCTCATATTTGAATTCCACTTCAATGATTTGTCTAAAAGATTCAGTAAGCTCCTCGAAAAAATGTCAAGAAAGGCTCTGAAAACATTGAAAAGCATCTTATTCAATCAGCGTTCTCTAGAAGTTTTGCCAGAAACATCTAAAAAGTGAAAAGTCACATGTCGAGTTTCTGATTGGATGATTACTCATACTGCTACTATGTTTAGTAGCATTACAGAATTTTCGGGAAACCCAAACGACATCTAAAATACTATAAAATCCCTAGATTTTCTGTATAGAAACAAACCATTGGAGTAAAGCGGTTCTTCCATATCTTGCGTCTTTTCTCATGTTCGAATCGCTGTGTAAATTAAGCTTGAGGGTTACTAGAAGAGCTTAAGAATCATATATAGCGTTCAATAAGAAGACTTATCAATATTTATTTAACTTTCTTTTTTTAAAAATGGATTTCATTTGTAATCAACTATATTTTATATATTGAAAATTGACTTTTTATTAGTGACGTTAGTGAGACTATAATTTATGGACAACCTTTGAGCGACATTAAAGTGATCTTGAGAGCGTTCACTTAATAACTAGGACCAAATGAGGGTTATAAATTAGTATGAGGAATTCGTATTATGATTTACATTTGATGGTTAAGGTTAAGAATTAGATTTAGGGTTTTCATCACGAACTGACATTATCTATAATGTCAAAACTGTGTTTAACCAAATGGATGATTGAATTTCGCATCAAAAACCAAGATCTATTATCTTATACCTGATTAATTCGTTCATAAATTTTAGTCTTTCTGTGATATTTTTGTTTGATGAAATAAAGCAACGAAATTAACTTTCTCTGTTTACATTCTACATTTAATTGATGAAAATATTCTCATTTACAAAGAATATATCATTATTTACAATCACGTATAGATATATGTATATATGATACATATATGCAATTGATACAACTACATATAACGTAATTGTTCTTTATTTTTCTCATTGTTACTGAACTGTAATTCATTAACCTATAATAGTAATATGTTTTCATTATTAATTAAAACAATAACAAAGTACTGATATAATTTGTTTATCTAATAAAGTGTCAATTCATTTAATAATGATCATGATCATGATGATGATTAGTAAACGAATCATTAGTACTATTCTATTGGAGGTAAATGATTTACATTTAAGAATTGAATATAAATAAATAAATGAGTGTTATATTAAAGTATTGTCAATGTAAATTGAATGAACTGTTAGATTTTATCAGTAATGTATAATAGAATGAAATATTGTTCAATCATTTTAAAGGGTGTGTGTATGTGTTATTGTTTTATTGTCTCCTCTTCATTTTGTACAAGTGTATTATTATGTTTGTATGATAAGGTTAGTTATATTAAAACTGTTGGATACTGGATCATTGGTCTAGTGATCAAGCGTTCACGTGAGAGACCGATAGATTTTGGTTTCATATCTCGTAGGGCGAGATCGTGGATGCGCACCACAGAGGAGTCTAACAATAGGACGAAAATATCCCTCCAATCCTTCCAGGTTTTCAATGGTGATCTAACATCAATCAGTTTATGATTTCAACCAAAAATATAATTTATTACTTGAATTCATGAGTCGATTAAAGGTAGACCATCATGAACAATTTATTATTGTACTCTGTAAACGAGAAACAATCAGTATTGCATTGAGTTCTTTTCTATTAATTGATGATTTCGAAATAGGGATTCCTAATATCCTTGAATAAAAATCTTCTAACTATCAAAATTTACTTAAGCAGTAGATTAATGGATTACTACTATTACATAACTTTGTTCTTAGGTACTTTCATATTAAATTGTTATGGTTGAGGCTGCAACAAGGAATGAAATTCCATCAGGCTTATTGGAGAGACTATAATTTATGGACGAACCAATCAGGTATAAGATAATAGGTCTTAGTTTTTCACACGAAATTCAATCATCCATTTGGTTAAATAGAGTTTTGACATTATAACTGATATCAGTTTGTGATGAAAACCCTACAATGCGATGTAATGTTGTTGATATAAAAACAGAAAGAGGTTTTACCATTAATTCACATATTACAGGATAAAATGAAATCTTTCAATTACGACCATCATTACAAGAGATAAGAGGACAAGCGGTTGTTGCTTTAGATGGTAATTTTAAACATCAAGACACAGATCTTGCTAGTTCTACATTAATAAAAGATTATAGAAAGAAAGAAAATATGGAAATTATTGTTCAGTATATGGTATGTTATAGTTTATTTGTTTCTTCAGCGAGACTAAAATTTATGAACGAATTAATCAGGTATAAGATAATAGATCTTGGTTTTTGATGCGAAATTCAATCATCCATTTGGTTAAACACAGTTTTGACATTATAGATAATGTCAGTTCGTGATGAAAACCCTAAATCTAATTCTTAACCTTAACCATCAAATGTAAATCATAATACGAATTCCTCATACTAATTTATAACCCTCATTTGGTCCTAGTTATTAAGTGAACGCTCTCAAGATCACTTTAATGTCGCTCAAAGGTTGTCCATAAATTATAGTCTCACCGGTTTATTATTATATAATCCACTTTTTTGTCATTCTACACTAATCTAATCCAACTTTATACTTTCTATAATACATTGTACTTAATTATTGATTTATCTATTCTAACCCTTCGATAAATAAATTAGTTCTGAGTTCCTGCTGAATAGGAACATGAGAAATTTATGCAATAACACAAATTTCATTAATCAACTGATGGATTCGTTAAATTTTAATTTTTGTACTTTGGGAACTAGACAGCAGATAACTGTGCATATACGTATCAAAGACGCCAAAACAAGGTTTGTAATATCAATCAACAGAATAGAATAGATATTCGCGTTCAGTTCAGCGATTTGTTGTTTGTGGATTAAACGCCATAATGTCTAAATGATTTTCCATAAATAGTTATATAAGTCTCTTAGTAGGAAAATACAATGTAATCTGGATCGCAGATGTAAAACAACTACTTCTGTGGTGTGAGCTACTTATATCCACATAAGTAGTATATAATGATAGTTAGGAATAGAATGTAGTTCAGTAGAAGATCGAGAAGGAAAGAACAGGAACGGAAAGTAATTGGTGCGGAAATGCAGGAACAATGAATTTTGAGACGACGGACTGATATTTACGAAAGGAACAGTCACGTTTAATACAATTGATTGATATTTTGCAAATGAAGTATTCACTGTATGGTTCTCAGATTTTAATGAGATGTTCTGTAAGGTTGAGTTAAGATATATTCTTTTGTACCCACTCATGTTCTTGTTTACTACAACACCAATAAGATGTATACCGGTGCTTTGCCTAATGAATAGTGTAGATTTGATTCTTCCTCTATATTCACAAATTAAGAAAATAGACTTAATACCCACATATGTTAACAAAATGTTACAGGTAATGACTATTCATCTTTTATAAAGAATATTGGGTTTTAACATAAGGGAATACAACAATAGTAAGCAATCTGTATATGTTCAGTGAAAAGAGCCTTTTGTTATTTAGTTGATCTAGAAACATGGCTAATTCAACGTTGTTTGAATTTGCATTTCAACATCGTGTTATTTCCAGGCTTATTACAATGTATTCCAAGTAAAAGTAATAGCGATTCCGCTGAAGAGCCTCATTGATTCAAGTTTATGTAATGGAAATATCTTCGAAATACTTCTTACTATTCGTATATTCCTCGTCTTGATAACCTTAATAAATAACTCTCTGTGGTGTATAAATTTCAAAAGACAATGCGAAGCATTGACTATAGTTTAAGGTTATAAAGAGCAGATCATAAAATCACAGGCATATGAAGAGGATACGAGCAGAAATGTGAATGTATATCAACGAATGAATATGATTTAATAATAATAATAATAATAATAATAATATATATATATATATATATATATATATATATATATATATATATATATATATATATATATATATATATATAAGCAAATGAACGGGTCATCGAGCTATTTAAGTAACCAACATTTAAACTAGTATATACAGGCTTTAATACGTGATCAAGTATGCATGTTTATAGAAGCATGGGAATAATAGCATAAAAATACAAACAAATAGTTACTGACACAAATTACACTGTCTTTTGAATGAGTTTATTGAAACATGTGAATGATTTAAATGTATACAGCCTGAAGTATGATTGAAGGTATTGTAACCACAAACCAACCCTGCCGACGAGTTCCAGCTAGCAAGAATCTTAGGTCTAGGGTTTTCTATTGTCTACGTCTAACTGTCACCTGATAATGAAATGCGTACATATGTGGGCGGCAATAACAATAATGTCAATAAGAAATAATTAATCTTTTTTTTCAACTAAAAACTTTGTTATAGGAAGCCAGACTTATCAGGCCATTTCATGGAATTTTGATGTGTCCGCAAAAGTTTGAAATCTGTCTTAAGGTCGTGATCAGGTGAACAGAATTCAAATTAACAGATGTTTAGATGCAATTTATAAGAACAATACACCACAACTCATCTGATGTTCATCATTTGACAATAGTACCTTCCATTCGAAGATTTAACAACAATGAATTACAACTAGTAACAATTATATCCACAGTTGACTCAGACTTAAGCAATAAAATAGACTATTTGGATCAGAATATCAATAAAATTGCTTCAATAAGCAATTGCTAAGTTCCTAACGAAATATGTACATAGGTTGTGTTGACAGTCACAACAGACTTCTGTGAACTGACTTATTACTTAACATTAGAAATCTGTTGTTTTGTATTTGAGCACTGATTCACAACCCTAAACTTCGTACTGATAAACTTTAATAATCATAGTAAAAAGTGACCTATTTTCATTTTATCAGTACCGTCTGATCTATTTTTATATCTGTTATATCTTTCTGTTTGAATGCTGAATTGTCTTATCTCTTTTAATGCTTATTTGTTATATCTGGTCTTAGCTGATTGTTGTGTCGGAAACGCTTATCTTTTATACTCGAAACGAGGGACCTCTGCGATTCCCACGACGCAAAAGTAAGAACGCAAAAACTGGTATAAGTGAAAATTTATTAACCCCAAAGGACGATGACAACGACGACGATAGTCAAAACTACACTCGGCCGTGGTATAATTGTATAAAGAATGAACATTGAATTAACTATGAATATAAATTATCTGTTTGTATGTTTTACTTAAGTTAACCCTATTTGAGCAACGGTGGTAATAAGAAATCAAATATCAATGAAACCGGGTGAATTTATTTCAGTTATTCACTTAAACAGGCAGTCAAATGAGAAGCGAACAGGAGAAGGCAACTTAAAATATTACTTATAACAAGCTTTGATATTGCTCGAAATAGGTATCGGTTATAGGAAAAAGAAGCACTCATCAAATATAATAATCAGTGTACAGGCATCCACACAAGCGCACATGTATATGTAGAATTACAGGAATAATATATGTGATACAAATCATAATTTCCTATTGAGAAGAATAGAATTACTAGAATGGTAAGAATTATGTACTAGTCATATGTTGGCTGAATTGTTAAAGCCTATCAAAAAGACAGGATAAATAATTTAGGTGTATAACAATGTTAGTTGCTATAATCTGATCACTTTTATCTATAAACTGAACATTGATCATTCGATAACATTTCATGATACTAAATCGTTACAGGAAATACAATGATTTTTGAACATGACCAAATGACATTGGGATGAGGATTATCATGATTTAAAAAAATAAATCTAAATCAAACGTACGTGATAACGGTAAGCTGGTTAAGAGTTGGAGATTAGTCATAGATTTAAATTAAATAGTAACTAAGTCTTTCTAGTTATGATTGAGATCATGAATCAATTGAAGCTATATCACCATGGAAAACATAGAAGCACTGGACGGCCATTTCGTCCTACTATGGGACTCTTTAGCAGTGCGCATCCACGATCCCGCCTCGCGAGATTCGACCTACTAGTCTCGTGCGCGAGAGCTTAACCACTAGACCGCTGAGCTGACTGGAATCCAAAATCGTTAATGTTTAACTCCAGGAAATTTGGTGACATATTCACTATTGTCATCAGTGAGTGATATAAACTGTGTAAGAAATAGTATAATGTAATATTTGTGTAAGAAACATTTATGAAAGTATAGCGGTTTATACAAACTGAGATTTTGAGTCGACCTAACAACTCAAATGATAATCGGCAGATGGTCACAATCACACGCTTTTAGTTTGAATTCGTCTTCAATTTTTGAGAAAATAGTTGTTATTATTCAAAAAGTTTGCTTAATTTTCTAAAGGTAACAGTATGTATTCAGGGGTGAGTTGTGCGCAAATATTCGATTTAACTAGCCAGTAAAAGTTTTCTACTCGTTCTTCATTTTCTTCATTCAAGTAGGTGGTTTAGGACACTCATTTTGGAAGTACGTATATAAGTATCAGATTGGGTTGGTCATTAGAAATAATGGTGAGACTATAATTTATGGGCGACCTTTGAGCGCCACTAAAGTGACCGCCTAATAACTAGGACCAAATGAGGGTTACAATTATGATATATAGTTGATGGTCAGGGTTAAATATAGGGTTTTCATCACAAATTGACATCAGCTATAATGTCAAAACTTTATTTAGCAAATTGGATGAGTGAATTTCGCGCCAAAATCCCGGAGACCTGTTATCATATATCTGATTAGTTCGTTCATAAATTATAGTCTAGCTGAAATAATTCGTTTGTTAAATTATTTTACTCATAATAAAGGTGATACTTAAAGTTGATCACAATAAAAGTAACAATCATACATAATTCTTTTGACATTATATCTGTCGCTTAATCCTACAAGCCTTTGTTTCTGACATTTGGAGGATTTTGAAGGTGATGAATTTTGACAGATAAATAGGAATTCAATAAATCATTGTAAACGATTGATTCATTCTGTCTACTTGGTTCATTTGAACTGTAAAACGTAATGAGAATTTATTATTAAAGATTTCTCTTGTTCATTCATCTTTACCACAAAAAAGTTACAACCTAAGCATTCAGTTAAAAGTCTGTGATACTGTAGTGAACGAGAACACAGGCGGGGACAACCGAATATGTTTGAACACGAAATTAAAGAAGCTCATAGTAAAATCTAAGAACCACACGGTAAATATTTGATTTGCATAATGCCGATTAATCGTCTCAAACTTCATTGTTCTTTCGTTTCCACACCAATCATTCTCTGTTCTCATTCTCTTTTCTTTGATCATCTTAATCTTCTGCCACCAGATATTTTACTTTCGATTGATGATATATACTACTTATATCTGTCAATATCAGTAGCACCCTCCACAACATTTTATTCAAGTACAGAAACATTGTTACAAGAAGGCACCAAATAGATATGTGTCACATAAATCAAATGATTTGTGTGAGGGTTGGGATACTGCCTGAGTGCCCGAACCGAAGCAGGTGGTTTGCTTCGGGGGCCACACCTCAAGCCTTTGTCCTATAGGTCTAATCCACAGGGTAGTGTAGCACCGTAAGAAGATACAGTTCAACGGCAGCCGGTGACCAACAATAGGTTCATACGCCATTTGTTTGTTTAGATTCCTGGAGCCCTGGAATCATAGTCTTTTCATTCCCCTAGGTGGATCCTCCTTAACCTACTACAACATGATCACTGTCTAAAATATTTACACTAATTTGGGACATAGAATTTTTGATATTTAGGTATTTTTTAAAAATCATCTTGCTATCTTTTTCTCTTCTATATAAACACAATGTAAATTAGATTAAGGTATGAAAGTAAAAATATTCGGAATAGGTTTACTTAATTATATATTCTAAAAAAAGTAATCATTCAAGAATAAAGAACTTACAAGTCGAACGAAGCGTAAAATTCTCTTATTATTTGAACAGCTGTCCTAAACAATGTTTATAATTGATATTTCATGAATCCTATGTTCAATATTCTACAAATGTTTCGTAAAGTATTCAAAATTAGTAGATAGTGTAGTGACTGTGCTTCGTTAATAACAGTCGGAAATATGAATAAGACTAGTATGTGTTAAATGAAATTCTGATTATTTATTTAATTAATTGGGTGACTAGATTACTAACTTTTTATTATTGTGAATTTTAAATGAACTATTAAGAGCGATATCTAAGTTGAGAACTCTTGCATACAATTTGACTATATGATCTCCACAATCAAAAATTTACTATTGTTCAAACTAAATCAGAATGGTAAACAACAATCGCTTTAATATAATGTATGTTGTTTTTGAGGCAACAGTAAAGAAGCAATCTTGAAGGGAAGCGGAAAAGAGGAAGGCCAAAGAAGCAGATATGAAAAGAATGAATAGCAACTGGAAAGGATTGCCCAGGATAGGGTTGGATAGAGAGTGCTTACGGGTGGTCTATGCTCGTCCACGAGGAGTAACAGGTTTATGTAAGTAAGTAAGTAAAGTTCTTTTGTTGTTCGTTTTTCATTATTTCGATAATTCAATCATTATACTTGTATCTTTTCACTTCTATTTTATTATATAAACATAATAAAACTTATTTACTTGATATAATATAGTTAACCTTAATTGTGAATGATCATTCATTATTTTATAATATTGAAATGTTACACTTTTTAAATGTGGTATACATGTATTACTGATTACAAAATAAGTTACTTTATTCAACATTACTATAAATTATGTTCCAGTAAAGAAATCATAGAAACAATGGTAATAATATTCTATTTAATATATATATATATATATATATATATATATATATATATATATATATATATATATATATATATATATATGGGTATATTATGTTATAATAAATAGATTAAATAGTTATTACATAATCAATCATTTTCAGTCACGAAATGTCTTTATTATTTCAGCTGTTTAGCCTAGTTTCTTCCCATTTACCCTAAAAGATACATGATATATATATATATATATATATATATATATATATATATATATCGTCAGTTTAAAGGATACACAAGTAAGAATTATCTTATCTGAAAGAACATTCTACAACATCGATTGTGACAACAGTTCAAACGGCTAGAAACAAGTGATTACATAATGAGCAAACTTTGATCGGGATAAAATGAATAGAGCTCAGTTGATAAAATAAGATTTTTAATTTAGAAGGTAGTTGAATGTTTATTAACTATTCATAAAATATTTATCTCATATTTAATATATCAAGACATGAGTATATACACAAGTGCTCAAAACAGCCTAGTGTAATCCGAAAGAAACTAAGAGGCTTACCAGATATAAATACCACATAAAAAAGCCTAATAAATTCAAGTAAAGAACACCAAATATAATCTTATTTCCTTTTTATCCAAGATATAGTTTGTTCTTCCAAAATGTATCTATGATTAAATAGGCTTTCATAAACATACACTTTACATTTTTATTACAAATGTATTTGTATTCTCTGTTATTAAGTCACGATCCGAACATAACCCACCACAGCACCTTAATCAAGTCATCTAGATCGGACTAGACTGTGGCCGGATTATTAGGACGGAGCCTTTGACCCTAGTTGATATACAGGTATACACGCTGGCAGGAACTCTCTCAATACACGACTTAATGTGCGCCGTGATAGATGTGAGGAAGACCAAAGAATACATTACGTCGAGAAATAGAGACAGATATGAGAAGAATGAACGAGAATTGGATAGAAGATTGTATTATATTATATAAAAGTTATGTAGTAATTTTTTATAAAACTAAATACCATGTTTACCAAATAAATTGTTATTAGCATGTTTGAAGTAATTAGTCATTTTTGTTAATTTAGACATTGTCATATAAGAAGATGAAATTTATCAAAACCTTGTGATGATATTATTTGGGCAATATATTTCGACAGTTGAATTCATAACTCGATGTAAGTTAGACTATGAATGAAAACCTGAAAGTAAACAATATATTATCCAGCATACGAGATCGTAGATGAGCATTGTTGAGGAGTCCCATACCAGGATAAACGGTCATCCACTGCTTTCAGGTTTTCAATGGTGATCTAGCTTATATCGACTCATGAACTCAATTATTAAAATCACTAGAAGCGCCACAACTTTCGATTCTAACAGTATATTTCGAACAATCTGATCACATTGTTTGCAAACTTCTATTAAACAACTAATCATTATGATAAGCTATGAAACAAGACAAAAATAACTGATGTCATAGTTTGAAATAATTTCACTACATTATTTTGTGTACTTAGTGGGGCTCGTCATTTAGAAATCAATCAGATTGGACGATGTTTTCGACACGCTCATAACTTTAGTGGCCCGTATCTGACTCCGATTAGATCGTATGAGTGTTTGCTGTCGAAATATATATCCTGACTATTCGCGTATATGTTTATAAACTTAAACCGGGTTGAGTGAATAACGGAATTAAATAAGTCAAATAACGAGAATGGATTTTTGAATACATATATTTTGTAATATGAAGCGAATGGAAGAGAGCAAAGGGCAACGACGCACAGTGCAGATGGCCGGTAAGCCAACTCCATTTAGTCAATATTTTAGTCACACTAAAATAAGTTACAGACATGTGATGAATGGGATAAGAAGGTCACACACATATGTGCTCATATAAAAACAGTCAAGATTAATAAGCGAATAATTAACAAGGTCAGAATACTACTCAACTTGAATGAATAGTTTGGCCTGTTCAAAATCTAAAATAAGATATATGGGCTTAACATAATAACCTACACTACAACTTTCATTCCTCAATCTGTATAATAATTCGATAGATAACATTTTCTCTGTTAGTATATTTTAATTGAAACTATCGCTGGAATTTAGGAATGATACTCGATCCATGCGCTTAAGATATGCAGATTCTAAAAGAGATCTGACCAAATAAAGTAACACCTTATGAACGGTGTCAGTTATTTTGTTCATAAATAAATCAGACTTAAATGATTAGAGAAAGTATTAGCGAATTCTGAAGTAATATTTATCTTCTATAGTCTTATAGTTTCATTATTTATCAAAATCATTTGACTAGTAAGGACGCACAGTCTGAACTTCATGAGAGCTAATAACAACAATTATCCTTCATTGATGAAAATTCTAAATATGAATATATTCAGCAATATCCAGCTTATGTTTATGCCATTGAAAGCTACAAAAATGACTAGCTGACCAGTCTGATAAACTACCATTGTAGGTAGTCGGTAGGACACTCTGAACTTAGGTCTCGTTCTAGTTAGCATGTTTAAGACTATGAAGCTGGATGACTCAGTATCGATTCAATCAGATAGTAACATTTCTCCTAAGATTATAGATACACCTTATTGTTGCGTAACAAATAGCATAAATCCTAAGTTCAATGTTTCCTGTCGGCTACTATCAACCTTCACCCTATATTTTATTATAGTGCACGTGATAGTGAGTCACTTAGATTAACGGCCACTTTTCAATATTATTCGATCAGCATTAAACGACTAGGCAAACAATAACATCATACACTACATAATGATCAATCAATTGTAAATTATAATTACAATTTCCAGCCGATTGGATATGGATAATGTACATACTTGAATTAATCCTTTGTAAAAATGATTTACTTAATTTTTAATTCAAATGTAAAAAGTTTGACTTGTGTCCATTTATTAAACTAAATGAATCTTATGTAAACTTCTAATTAGTTGATCAAAAAATACGAATATTTTTTTGTTTCCAGTCAATTAAATATAGATTGGAGACCAATTAGTATGCATGAAATCATCCGGTTAAACAGTGAAAATTAACAATGGTCAATAATTAAAAAGTAAAGAGAAGAAATCTTTAACTTAAGGAAAAAGTTGGCAAGACTATAATATACGGACGAACCAATCAGATTTACGATAACAGGTCTCTGGGATTTTGGCGCGAAATTAATTCATCTATTTGGCTAAATAGAGTTTTATCATTGTAGTTAATGTCAGTTCGTGATGAAAATCTTAAATCTAATTCCTAATCTTAACCAACAACTGTAAATCATAATTGTAATTCCTTACACTGATTTATAACCCTCATTTAGTCCTAGTTAGTTGGTGAACACTCTCAAGGTCACTCTCAAAGGTCATTCATAATTTATAGTCTCACTAAAAAGTCGAATAATCGTTATGTCAAAATATACTTTGGACATCACAGTATAGATAGCTATTTCTCGAACTTTTAAAAAAAGTAGTTGAATCATATTCTTTATGTTATATTAAAACGATCACTACTATTGGAAGGATAGGCAAAATAGCCTTTGTTCTATCAAGTACCTTAATCATGGATAAGTAGCTCTGAATCTAGGTTTTATACTAATTGTTAATTGTCAATAAGGTTTGTTAACATTATTGAAATTCTTATAATCATGTAATAGTTATTTTGAATTGTCAGTTAATCACATGTTTTTTAAAAAGAGTATTGTTTTCATGAATTGATTTCGAATTTATGAAATTAAAAAGATTGTATGTATACATGGAAATAGTCTAAATGCTTTATGGTAATCCAGAAACAACTGAAAAGGATTGTCCAGAACAGAGTTCAATGAAGAACGCTGGAGGATGACCTATGCTACTCAACGAGGGGTAACTTAAGTGAGTATGTTAGTAAGTAGGTCTGGTAATCCAATCGAATTTCTATTCCATCAAAGCAGTTATCAAGTAGTTAGTACTATAAATATAAATCTGTTTCATACAAATTGGTACCAAATGTCACAATAGCATTTTTATATCTAATCATAATGATTTTATTGTTTGTCGATGTCCAAAGGCAGCTTTCAGAAGTTTCATTTCAACGTTAACTAACAAACTACTTATCATTATCTACAATATTTGTATGCCGCTTGTCTGTATGAATATTATGTCACCCACATTCGGTTATCGATTGAATTTTATCTTTTTGATAGTTTAAATCAGGAACTGGTTTTCGTTAGATCATCAATTAATAAACTGAATTTTCCATCAAATTGACTTAGTATAGTTTAATTGAATCTTATAATTGATGTTTAGGAATGCAATTGATAAGTCTTCTGTTGGCACATGTGCATACTGTGCGGTTTACCTATTGTTGGGGATGTTAGATCCCCAGAACTCACTTGATAAATGCCTTAATTTTGTAATTTTATTTTGGAAATTTAAATTTCCTTGTTTTCGCGCCAAAAGAACTTTTCACTTTCATGTCGTATTTCCCACTTGAGAGAATCCTAACACTATTGGTCCGTTGTGTATTTTTAGTATGCTATTTTCGCAACACTTCTCAAGGACAATTTTGTGCTGTACATAAACGTTTGATTTGCGTCTGTTATTATTCACTCGTGCTTTTGGCTTATGGAATATATTTTCCAGTTCCAAGCTTGAACTTTTTCCTCTAGTTAGCGGGGCTGGGACGCATCAAATAGCTGGCTTATTGGTCTACGGTCACAAGTCTTTGTTTTATTCGCATACTAAGTGAACTCGTAATATCTTCAAACCTAGCACTTTTATTCACAAGCATTATAAAAAAAGATGGATAATAGCTAGCAGTGGAATCTAGGACGCTCGTTTCGCTCTATTCGTCCTATAAGAGACTGGTTAATTGCAGTCCTAAACATCAATGCGAATATTCAAATAAACAATACCAACTGAATCTAAACTTAATCCCATTACACAAGCAAGTGGCTATCAGGACTCAGTAGCTAAGTGGACAACGCGATGGCGTTTGGAGCAGACGGTACTGGGTTGGAGTCCTGCAGAGAACATCAACTCTGAGATGCAGATACATCCAGCTGACCAATCTCAAATAGGACTGAACGCGCGCCCTGGATTCCACTGTTAGCCACTATCCATCTTTGCTTGAATTTCCTATTGTTTAACTGATAGTGATCAGTCTAGAATTATGTTTGTCTGTATTTTATGTTTACTATTAACTGTCAGTAACTCCGCCTGGAGTCCCTTTCCGGGGGCTACTGCCGGTCCCAAGCCCGGATAAAGGAGGAGGGTTGGGCATGGGGTTAGCGACCCCATCCCGTAGAAAACTAACTCGCTAAAAAAACGCTAACCAGAAAAAATTATTCAAACCATTTAAACTCTGCCCTGGGAGTCAGGAGGTCTTCGTTTAGAAGAATTATGACGCCTCATGATGAAAGCCGAGTTTCTTCGGAAGTCACGAGGCCGATGCCCCTTCTGACAACCAGAGCAACCATTTATTTAGGTACATGGAATGCTCGCACAATGTGGGAGACTGGGAGAGTTTTCCAAATTGCTGCAGAAATGAGGAGATACAATTTAGAGGTGCTTGGGATCAGTGAAACACATTGGACGCAAGTTGGACAACAACGACTAGCTTCAGGGGAGCTGCTGTTATACTCCGGACATGAACAAGAAAATGCCCCACATACACAAGGAGTTGCATTGATGCTGTCCAAACAAGCACAAAATGCACTTATAGGATGGGAATCTCATGGACCAAGGATCATCAAAGCCTCCTTCAAAACAAAGAAAACGGGGATTACAATGAACGTCATCCAATGCTACGCGCCTACCAATGACTACAATGAAGACGCTAAAGATCAATTCTACGATAGGCTGCAGTCAATCGTCGAGAAGTGCCCAACAAAAGACCTGACTATTCTGATGGGAGACCTAAATGCCAAGGTTGGAATTGACAACACCGGATATGAAGAGATCATGGGACGACACGGACTGGGAGAAAGGAACGAAAATGGTGAGAGATTTGCAAATCTATGTGCCTTCAATAAACTGGTCATAGGCGGGACAATATTCCCACATAAACGCATACACAAAACCACATGGACTTCACCGGATCACACCACACAGAACCAAATTGACCATATCTGCATCAACAAAACGTTCAGGAGGATGATGGAGGACGTGAGAACAAAGAGAGGAGCTGATATAGCATCAGATCATCACTTGCTGGTCGCCAAGATGAAATTGAAACTCAAGAGGCACTGAACAGCTGGGTGGACAATATAGCAAAAGTTTAATACGGCTCTTCCTCAGGATACTGACAAACTCAACAAATTCAAGATAGCTCTCAGCAATAAGTTCCAGGCCTTTCATGATCTACTCAATGGAGAAGGAAATACTATGGAGAGCAACTGGAAAGTGATAAAAGAGGCAATCACTTCAACATGTCATGAAATTCTGGGCCAAAAGAAGCACCATTACAAGGATTGGATCACGGTCGATACACTGGATAAGATTCAAGAAAGGAGGAACAAGAAAACAGAAATCAATACCAGCCAAATAAGAGCAGAAAAAGCCTAGGTACAAACCGAATACACAGAAGTAAACAAGCAAGTGAAGAGGAACATCAGAACTGACAAACGTAAATATGTGAAAGGTTTAGCAATGACGGTGGAAAAGGCTGCCAGAGAAGGAAACATGAGACAACTGTATGACACAACCAAGAAACTCTGGAAATCACCGTAAACCAGAACGACCAGTGAAAAGCAAGGAAGGCAAGATAATCACCAACATTGAAGAACAACGAAACAGGTGGGTAGAACACTTCAAAGAACTCTTGAATCGACCAGCCCCACTGAACCCACCCAACATCGAAGCAGCACTCACGGACCTCCCAATTGATGTTGGCGCACCGACAATTGAAGAAATCAGCATGGCTATCAGACAAATCAAGAGTGGCAAAGCAGCAGGACTAGACAGCATTCCAGCAGAGGCACTGAAAGCAGACGTAGCGGCAACTGCAAGGATACTCCAAACTCTCTTCAAAAAGATCTGGGATGAGGAACAGGTACCAAAAGACTGGAAAGAAGGACTTCTAGTCAAAATACCAAAGAAAGGCGATCTCAGCAACTGTGACAACTACAGGGGAATCACTCTTCTTTCAATACCGGGAAAAGTCTTCAACAGGGTATTGTTAAACAGGATGAAGGACTCCGTAGACGCCCAACTTCGAGACCAACAGGCAGGATTCCGTAAGGATAGATCGTGCACAGACCAAATCGCAACTCTACGGATCATTGTGGAACAATCAATTGAATGGAATTCATCACTCTATATCAACTTCATCGACTACGAAAAAGCATTTGATAGCGTGGACAGAACAACCCTATGGAAGCTTCTTCGACACTACGGCGTGCCTCAGAAGATAGTCAATATCATACAGAATTCTTACGATGGATTAAACTGCAAGATCGTTCATGGAGGACAGTTGACATAGTCGTTCGAAGTAAAGACCGGTGTCAGGCAAGGTTGCTTACTCTCACCCTTTCTCTTTCTCCTGGTGATCGACTGGATCATGAAGACATCAACATCTGAAGGGAAGCACGGGATACAGTGGATAGCTAGGATGCAGTTGGATGATCTAGACTTCGCAGATGATCTGGCTCTTCTATCGCACACACAACAACAAATGCAGGAGAAGACTACCAGTGTAGCTGCAGCCTCAGCAGCACTACGTCTCAATATACACAAAGGGAAAAGCAAGATTCTTCGATACAACACAACATGTAGCAATCCAATCACATTTGACGGAGAAGCTTTGGAAGATGTAAAAACCTTTACATATTTGGGTAGTATCATCGATGAACACGGTGGATCTGATGCAGATGTGAAGGCACGGATTGGCAAAGCAAGAGCAGCATATCTACAACTGAAGAATATCTGGGACTCAAAACAATTAGCAACCAACACCAAAGTCAGAATTTTCAATACAAATGTCAAGACAGTTCTACTGTATGGGACGGAAACCTGGAGAACTACGAAATCCATCGTCCAAAAGATACAGGTGTTTATTAACAGTTGTCTACGCAAAATACTTCAGATCCGCTGGCCGGACACTATAAGCAACAACCTACTGTGGGAGAGAACAAATCAGATCCCAGTGGAGGAAGAAATCAGGAAGAAGCGCTGGAAGTGGATAGGACACACATTGAGGAAAGCACCGAACTGCGTCACAAGACAAGCCCTCATATGGAACCCTCAAGGTCGAAGGAAGAGAGGAAGACCAAAGAATACATTACGCCGAGAAATGGAGATAGATATGAGAAAAATGAACAAGAATTGGATGGAACTTGAAAAGAAGGCCCAGGACAGAGTGGGTTGGAGAATGCTGGTCGGCGGCCTATGCTCCATTGGGAGTAACAGGCGTAAGTAAGTAAGTAAAATTAACTGTCAGTAAAATATTTCCAAAAATTGAAAGAAGTTTATTCTAGATCAGTCAGCAATCAACTAATGAAATTAATCACTGTTACGTTATTCCATTCACTGTTATTATACTTAAGATCAAGTTCAATACTAAATCACTAATTTTACAATCAATATGCATGGTGAATTGTTTTATATACTGAAACAGTTCGCCTCAATTAATAAAGATGAAATTCTCTTATTATGGATTTTTATATACACGATTTATTGTATTACCGTTATGGTGATTATAACTTGACACTTTACTATAACCAGAGAGGGGTTTTATGAATATTATAGTAATTTAATAGTTGAATTCATGAGTCAATTGAAGCTAGACCACCATGGAAAACCTCGAAGCACTGGATGGCCGTTTCGTTTTGGTATGGGACTCCTCAGCAGTGTGCATCCGCGATCCCGCCTCTCCAGATCCGTACACAGAACCTATCAGTCTCGCACGCGAGCATTTAACCTTTAAACCACTGAGCTGGTCGGCATCCAACGGTGTTAATGTCTAACTTCAACCGACTATAAATCATTTTGATCTTTATTCAATGACCTTTAAAACAGTCCTTTGAAAAATTCCGGTTATACAATAAGAAGACGTTGGTTATCAGAATTCTGTAATATATTTGGGCAATACATTTCGAACAATCTGATCACACATCTATACTTGCTAAGACATTTTTATATGAAAATTAAGATGTCAACTAGACAGGTTATAGGTAAGTTGTAACAAAGGAATATAAATTAAACGAAAACAATGTGATAACCAAACTGGATAATAAATCAATATTACCAGGGTAGGCGTGAGAACATAAACCTCGTCTTTTTAATAATGACACAGCTGGTCTGCATAAAATGTCCGGTTAATGGCTAATTCAATGACCTTTCTAATTTAAAATTTTTGTCGTGACAGAAACATATAATATTGTCGAATTCATGAATACATGCCTTATTTTAGCCTTTGTAAAATATTACAATAATTATGAACTTATAACTGTAGAGCCTAATGATACAGTGATTGAAAACAATTGTCCTCTCAAATATTCTTTGTTTTTGGATATTCTGTGGAGTGAGATGTTTCTATCGACTAATTATGAATTTTAGTTAATAAACTTGTTATATTTTCTCTTATTACGACCTAGCTATTCTTATTGCTTAGTATTCTTAGACACTAATTCACTCGACAAGTCCCTAATTTAGAATACGATTGAACAAAAACAAAATTATGTTCCAAATAACAAAGGTAGATGGAAGTAAGAAGCATGTTAATATATTTATAGTTTTTATATAAGAAGATTCTAGAGTTTTCTCCAAGTATTCTCTAGCACTGATTGGATATGAAATAGTTAATCATCATGTACTAACATAATCAAACACGGAACATGATTTCATTCAATTTATATTCCACTAAACTCCGCCTAGAGTCCCTCCGGGGGCCACTGCCGGTCCCAAGCCCGGATAAAGAAGGAGGGTTGGGCATGGGGTTAGCGACCCAATCCCGTAGAAAACTAACTCGCTAAAAAAAGCTAACCAGAAAAAATTATTCAAACATTTTAAACTCTACCCTGGGATTCAGAAGGTCTTCATTTAGAAGAGTTATGACGCCTCAATATGAAAGCCGAGTTCCTCTGGAAGTCACGATGCCGATGCCCCTTCTACCAATCAGAGCAACCATTTATTTAGGTACATGGAATGTTCGTACAATGTGGGAGACCGTGAGAGTCTTCCAAATTGCAGCAATTACTGTATTCCACCAACAAAATTGCTTTGTAAAGTATATCAATAATGATATTCAAACTAATATAAATGATGAATGTAATTTCGGAATAGAAAAAATAAATTAAATTGTAATTGATTTGAAAAAAACTAAATAAGCCCTATATTTAATTAAGATGATACGTAATAGTAAACATTGACTTATTGAGTTTCCAATTCATTCATCTAGCGTAATATGCAATTCAATTGAGTTCAGCTAGGGTTAAAAAATGAAAAAAAAACAATTAAGAAATCTTTTTACAATCAAACCATAAAAATGTAAATGATTATGATTTACATTTACATTTTGATAGTTTAATTCAAATCTCTACCTCTACTATTATGAGATTTGAATAGACAATTATATCTCTGTGATAATGGTGATATGGTAACTTGAAGTGATGTATGTACGTTTGAAGTTCTACATTATTGCTGACAAACTAACTGACTGACTAACTGATTGATTAAAATGGTTATGATTAAACTTTTTGATAGTCTGAATTGTAACTAATCCTTAAACTGGTTTATTATCATAGAAAATGAAGACATTTTTTAAAAAGAAAAATAGTCATTAGGTCGTGTTTAAGGCAAACAACAATTACAATCAAAGGTAAGAGAGATGACATTCAAACACTTAAAAAAAATAAATAAAAAAGTAAAAACTTAAAGGACAACTGACATATATAAACACAACAGCACATTGAATATTTAAACTATCAGACTAGATTTAACAATACACATTATAGTAATGACGTAATCATTTATGTACTCTTAGGCATTTCACACAAATGTTACATAATAAAGCACATGAGATATTATTACGAAATTACTTTGGTTTTACATTTTTCTTTTTTTTTTTCGGGTACTTTCTTTCTTTTTTAATTACATAATTTCATTAGTTCTAATTTAAACTGTATATAAGAATCAAATCAATGATTGATCTAATCTATTAAATAATTTAAATAATTTTCTTTTTAGGCTCTAAGGGAAAAAATACACAGTTTTTGTATGTCGCCTAAAGAATATAGGCAATATGATTGATTTTTTTTTTCTTTAGAAAAAAATTACACGAATCGGATATAATTTTTTACAAACGCATTAAATGTTCTGAGATTTATATTCTTATATGACTGAAGTCTTTTTATTTTGGTGAGATTATAATTTATGGAAACATTTGAACGATTTCAAGTTCATGGCACCAATTTCAGTAACCGATGCTCATGTAATGTCGATGTACAACGGATTCCAAATTCTAATCTTCTGAACATTTTATGTCCCTTTCTTTCTCTTTCCAAATTTATTTCACTGGATTATACTCCTTGAAGAACATCTTCAAAATTTAATCTTTCTGATTACTGGTTATAATTTTACTGCTTATACCACCATGGGAATTGAATCGGCAATCGTATCTGTGTGCTAATATGGTATGACAACTTGAACTGATGTACGAACGTACGACGTTCTACGTTGTTGCTAACTGACTGACTGACAGAGGATTATAGAGAAGACGTGATAATTGAGTGCCTGCAACAAGTGGGACTACCAAGAAGTTTCATTTTTTTGTGACTGGTAATCAAATGAATACTGTACCGTGCACAGACAACCACGATGCTATTTATGTTGAAGGAAGAAGTCTGCCAGAACAGGAAATTTTTTCGCTCGATCCAGATTAAGACTAAGGCAAATCATGATCATTGTTGAAAATTGGATAGTAAAAGCACCAGTAACGCTAGCTGTAACTTTTGCAGATGTTACCAAAGCTTCGGCAGTACAATCGTATGAGTATTGTCGAAATATATGTGCAATAAAAATGACAGGCTTACACGAGTCGGGGAGTCGGAAGAATTGTTGAAATAGACGAAACAGTAGTTACAAAACGAAAATTAAACAAAGGATGTAGTATTAAAGAAGACTGAGTAATTAGCACTTCCATAAATAAACCTCACAGGTCCTAGGAATATATGACAGTTCATCCTTAAAGGAACACTTCCAAACGGGTTAGAAACCAACAGGCAATGACGATAATACCAGTTATACGGGAATATGTGCAGCCAGGCACACAATATATACAGATGATTGGAGAGCGTACAGATCTGTACATAGACTTGGTTATGTGCATCGTGTCATCATCCACAAGCGCCATTCTGTTGACCCTACAATCTGAGTTCACACTAACAATATTGAAGCTATGTGGTTGAGTCCGACTATTATGAAGCCATATGGATGAGTTCGTCTACTGTATGCATTACGATTTTAGAACTTATGAACCTCTTTCCAATCTCAATAAGTTTTTGAACTATGTAAAAGAAGTGCATCCATTTTAATTCTTTGGTATTGTATAATATATTTTTATAACATATTTTTACTGTTTTTTGATTGAATAATATTTATTTATTTATGGCTTTATCCAATATTATATTTTGGTACAATGTAGAATTCTCAGCACAAAAATATTTCAACAAGTTTCTTTTACAGAACAAAAGAAAAAAAAACGGTTAAAAAAATCTGAAAAAAAAGAAAAAAAAACTGTACAACTTTTCAATTAGAGTCATGTTAAGAATGCAGATTATTGACTAGGTTAACTCTAACAACCTGTTAGTCACAGAGTACATTTGCTAGGTAAGGTACTATAGAACGTTTATACTTTTGCTTGCGTGCTTGGATTTTAATGTAATTTCGTCTCGTTCTACCAGAAGATATACAAGGAGAAAGATATGAGTGAAGGGGATGGTTAGTATCTGATAAAATAACATCTGCCAGGAGTTTGCATGACTTTAGATGTCTATCCACAATCATATTAATTATGGTCTCGAAAGATTCACTACCTAACTTGCTAACTGCCTTCAGCGCTCTCCGCAGTACAGCAAAGTCTTTTCTCAAAAGCCCGGGAAAGAATAACGGAGAACAGTACAGAATAATAGGCAATATGAAAGAATTGACAAATTGTAGGAGTAAATGACGAGTGATCCCAAAGGCATGCAACCTCTTAATGTAGTAAGTCAGACGGAAAACTTTCCTCGATAACAATAAAACGTGAGAAGACCAAGAGAGATCAGAGGAAAAGGTAACACCAAGATAATTGACCGTCGACACTGTGTTTATCAAAGAGTCGCCAATGGCACAAGCATTATGAGATCTCAAAAAGGTGTTTAAATGCCGATCATGTCTCATGCTAAAGTTAACAGCTTGACATTTAGACGGATTAAGTAGGAGACCATTAACGACAGACCAACCATCAATGCGAGATAAAAACTCGTTCATTTGTATAGGATGCAAAGAGGAAGAGATAGGCATACAAACAGTGAGATCGTCTGCATATCTCACGAAAGTGTTTACTGTGGAAGATGGCAGATCATGCAGAAAAAAAGAGAAAAGAAGAGGTGAAAGAACAACTCCTTGTGGTACACCTTCATAAGACACTAGAGACTCTGAACACTTTCCTCCAAACACCGTGTACTGTTCCCTTCCAGAGAGGTAGGAACATAGCCAGTTGGTTATCCAGCTGTCAAGATCACTTAAGATTCGTTCAAAGGTCGTCCATAAATTATAGTCTCGTCCATACTACATACATCTATCGATATAAGTAGCATACATCACACTTGAATAAACAAGATTTTGAATGAGTTAAGTACCGACTAATTATAATTCTCAGCACAAAGTATTTCAGCGTGTTTCCGTTTCTTACTTATTGATCGATATTGATCATAGATATTCAGTGATCTCCAGTTAGAAGTTAGCAGTCCAGTCAATCGACATTTGAATAATGTGCATTCTTTTCGATGCATATTAACATCCACTATAATGTCTTTTATTGTGCTCTTTCCTAACTTGTACAATGAAGTTCATGAACTTTTCATAAACGTACCTGAATAGATTATGCAACTAATTGATATAATGATCTGTTGAAACAAACAAGGAGATAGATAACTTGTTAAAATATCTGGATGTCAGGAACAGGTAGCCCATATATTCAAGTAGGCTATCCTCAACAATGTTTATCAGTATTATACTGCATGTGCTATAAGTTAATAGCAGATTTTTGTTTATATTTCATGTCAGCAAAACATGTGAGATATAAAAGTATCTAAGTCAGATAACAGTAGAAAATCTTTATATGTTTAAAGTCTTAAATAAAGGATGTCTTCAAATTAATATTTAGTTTATGAAGTTGATTCCATCGTGACTAAACTTTCAGTGTTTACAATCATCTGTATATTTAAAAAAAAGGAATTCGAACTCTTTACATATGATAGTTGAAAGTAAAATTATTTCATTGCCAATGAAGGTCAATTTTATGTTATAATAATAGAATGGCACATGATTAATTTGTCCTGAGTTCCACTGCTAGCCACTATCCATCTTTGCTTAGAATGCTTGTAACTTAAGGCTATATAGAAATAGTCTACACAGGATGCACATATGCCAACAAGAGACTGATCAATTTCAGTCCTAAATAGCAAGTAAAACAACACCAAATGTTTATCTCATTGAGTAGAAAAATTGTATCTCTGAAGTTTCATGATTTAATGTAAGCCACTTCTTCAGAGCAAATAAATAACCGATTATTTATTTGCTCTGAAGAAGTGGCTTACATTAACTCTCGAAACGTCAGAGATACAGTTTTTCTACTCATTGATATATAACAAAAAATACATTTATTATTAACTTTCTATCCAATGCTCAATTTATTTAATACTAACAAATCTAACTTTGGCATTAATAACCACAGTTCTATGTGTAATCTAAGTAATTATGAAAGCTGATTTTCGGATCAAATATTGAATTAAAATCCTGATACATCGATATATCTAGCTGTTTGAATAATCTAGAATGATCATCTACCATTAATTCCCACTAGTATCGAACGACAGGTCTAACTACATAATATGAGTATCAACGTTCTAAGAGATAGGAAGTTGTTGATCCGGACAATACTGGATGAAAAACTGTATATTGTAAAAATCTGTCATTTAGATATTTTAAACACAGTTCCGTTAATAAAATAACCCATTAAATAAAAGGTAACGTTTCAACATTGTCTATTTGACGTTCGACGATAATTCCTGAATAATTCTGATACTTAATGGAGCACTTCTCTTTGATTTTTATTGGTTTGTCATATAGTATCATCTTGTAATGAAAATGACACTTATCTGTGTGTTAAAACGTAATGAAATTCTTGTACTCATCATTAAGTATATATATATTGCTTATAATCTAAATAATCTTTTAAAAATAGAAATAACAAAATGACATATTCATGTTGTGCTATAGTTTCTTTACAAATATAGACCATTCAGTCATTGAATATGAGATTGATCATTAAGTTCTTAGTTTTCATTATAAGTGCAACATCCAAGATTTTCGAGAATTTTCTCTCATAATTACTGGGTAAATATTATATGTAAGTGGATAATTCACACTAGAAATTTCACATTACTCATTACAAAACATCCAATTATATGTAGTATGAGTACCCTATTGTAACGTATATCTAATCATTGGATCGAATAACCAAGTAGAACGAAAGTTAGTGTTTGAAATGAATTTATCAATGAAAGTCATGATCTTACATGGTACATTCATTCAACAAATGGGTAGAAAACTTAACAATATCCGCAAACCTTAAACTGATAATTACCATGTGCTCACTAGTGACTAGCTTCGTGAGAAAATTCTCGGAGTTCTAGTGAGAAGCTGTGACCAGTGGAACTAATCTATGTCGGGTAGAGACAGGTATCTAACTAACTACAATGGAAGATGGTCGCAAAACTTCGTGGATTGGTTGAGGTTAGACACTGACACCATTGGATGCCGATCAGCTCAGTGATCCAGTAGGTTAAGCGTTTGCGAGCGAGACTGAAAGCCCTTGGTTGGAATCCCGTAAGCAGGATAGTGAATGCGCACTGCTGTTTGATTCCAAATACATATTTTGAAGATTAAATAACACATATTGTGTGTTCCAAACTCACTGATACCTATCTTACTGCATAAACTCAAATCCATCTACTATTATTCTTTTTCATATGTTTAATGATAGACGTACTTATTATGCAATCAATCAAAATTATGTAGACCATTTAAGTAAAACGATTAAGAACTTATTAAGAAAAAATTCATTATATATTCACTCATTAACTTGCTGAAAAACCAATCAACTTTATCCCTGCTTTATATATCTTAAGTTTATAGACTCATACTGTGGTGTGCACTGTTGATGTCGACAGATATAAGTAGTATGTATCATTAATTGAAAGTGAAATACCTGGCAGCAAAAGGTTAAGTAGTTGAAAGAAAAGAGAATGAGAACAGAGAATGATTGCTGTAGAAACGAAAGAACAATCGAGTCTCAGACGATTGATTAATATTTTGCAAATGAAGTATTTACTGTATGATCCTCAGATTTTTACTAAGAGATTCTGTAATTTTGAATTCAAATACATTTGATTAGTCCATACTTGTGTTCTTGTTCATTACAATACTTCTTCAGGTCTCATAAGTATCATGGGGTCACAGTGAGTCATAATCTTGAGATGACGGCCCATTGCTGGGAGATCTCAACTAAGGGGTTTAGAAACCTCTGAGCTTTAAAACGGACATTCACTAAGTTAGATACTACTATGCTCACTACAGTATACACAACCTTGGTGAGAACTAAGCTTTAGAACTGTGTTTAGGCTGCAAGCCACTGTTTAAAAGGTGACTCATACATCCTGGAAAAAGTACAGAGGGCAGCTACCCGTGCAATTCCACAACTCCGGGGTTTACCATACAAAGAGCGACTGGAAAAGCTGAATCTCTTTACTCTGTCCTATCGCAGATTAAGGGGAGATCTTATTTTGACGTACAGACTACTGAGAAATGATTTTGGACCTAACATATTCTCTCTTTTTCTTCCCATTAGATTGGGACATCTCAGAGGACATAGCAGGTGAGTAGAAAAGCCAAAGACGAACAAAATACCTGAGGCATACAGGTTTTAACATTGAGTCATCAATACTTGGAACCTGTTACCCAAAGTAGTAGTGTCCGCACCTACAATTGACCCATTCAAGAGAAGACTAGACACTCACAGAAGCAAACCAAAAAAGGAATAACATAGGCTGTAGGCCTTCTGTCCTTACTATAAAAATCTAAATTTGAATCTAATGTTGAATTTCTTTAGGTTTTATTGTCGTTTGTTTGTTATACAACAATTTGAATTACAATATTGCTGTTTAATGTTCATTTCAAAGTGATTTTGTTGATAGGAACCACTTATAAATTCGGTGTGTGATTCACAATGATAATTTAAATAAATGAAATATCATAATCAAATGATATCGTGGAATTTTCTTTCCTTAGAATTTTGTCAAATTTCTTTTCATTAAATGATTAATCAAATATTCATTCTAGTCTTCTTTTTATATAGTTTTCTATCTTTAGGAATCAACATTTATTTCAGTGATCTTGTTTCTGATTATAAAACTGGTTAATATGGGATCGAGTTCGTTAGAGAATATCAACTCTTTAAAGATTACTGATAGACTTTGCTGACGAGTGTCAAATGGCATAAAATCTAGTTCCAATGCTTCATGCTGACCACCTTAAACCACTACCTAATATCTATTACACTTTTTACAGAGTTGATATTGATCATTGTATAAATATCAATTTAGCACATCAGTATTTCAATTTTATATTATACTCGTTATTTTTTCAAGTTTTGTTCTGATGACGTTCAATTTTTGTAACATAATCTTTGACGTAAATCAATAAATTACATGAAAATTGATTATATAATGCAAATTGTTAACATCATAAAACATCCTACTTAAAACTTCATTGTATAAAATTGATAAGAAGTAATCATTATTATTTAAAACTACAGTTTAAAATGATTACTAAATACAATATATATTAACTGGCTCCAAGAGGTATTTCCTGGAGTTCCAGTAAGTAGCAGTGAGCAATGGAGTTCAACCGGGTTTGTTGTGAGATAGTAACTCACTGATGACAACGGTGGATGTGTCGCTGAATTTCATGAATTAGTTGAAGTTATACATTAACACCATTGGATGGTGGCCAGCTCAGTGGTCTAGAGATTAAGCGTTCACGCGCGAAATTGATAGATCCTGGGTTGGAATCTCACGAGATGGGATCGTGGATGCTCACTGCTGTGGAGTTCCACAATAGGACGATACGGTCGTCCAGTAATTCTATGTTTTCCATGGTGGTCTAGCTTCAATTGACCCATGATCTCAACTATTAAAATTACTATAATATCCACAAAACCCCTTCTGATAATAGATTAACTATCATTTATACGTTACTTTATAAATCTTTCAAAAGTCACTACTACTAACTTATATACAATAAGTTTACTTTACAAAAGATTATAGGACTTTATGCAAGTACTGTGTAAGTTTCTTATTTTTGGAAGATATTATTCCATCGATTCAGTAGTCAGCCTTTTTGGATGTGCTAATGTTGTTTATTGTGGTCTTATTAGTAGTAATGGTTGTATTATTACTATTTTTAAACTTTGATGACTTATTATATCAACTTCTTAAAACATATAAGTAATGTTCCATTTCACAACAGTATATGGTGAATTCGCATCGTTTCTGTGGATCGTAAGAATCTATTGAGAATTATAGTTTTCGAAGATACATAAGAATATATGCAAAGATGGATAGTGGCTAGCAGCGGAATTCAGGATGATCGTTTAGTTCTATTTGGGACTTGTCAGCTGGATCTACTAGCATCTCAGAGTTGATTTTCACTCTAGGACGCGCGCCCTGGATTCCACTACTAGCAACTAACCATTTTTGCACATAATGCTTGTAAATTAATGGAGTATCGATGCGATACGCACAGTATGCACATTAGTTGCAGTCTTAAACATCAATTGGAAGATTCAAATAAACAATAGCAAGTGAATTTCTACAT
Organism: Schistosoma spindalis; assembly: GCA_946903255.1. Taxonomy (NCBI): domain Eukaryota; kingdom Metazoa; phylum Platyhelminthes; class Trematoda; order Strigeidida; family Schistosomatidae; genus Schistosoma; species Schistosoma spindalis. Next base: position 21,277,886 of record OX336418.1, read on the forward strand.
AAGAATAGTTTTAACCATCTTCACTGCTTTGATATTTACACTGAGGCTCTTTATTTCCCTCAAAACTTAAATAAGCCTATCCGTTTTCAAATATATCTTCATTGTGATAACCAGTCAATAGGATTTAGTTATTGTCAGCTTGAGGTAAGTTGTCTCAATCAATAGATATTAGTATAGTCATTGTAAACAGAAAAAATAAAACACAAATATTTATAATTACGGGTAAACGGTTAAAGAAAATTGTTGAATTTGATTGAAACTATTAGCTAATTTAAGTTAGACCACCATTGAAAACTGAAAGTAATAGACGGTCAATTTGACGTAGTGTTGGACTCCTCGGCAGTGGGATAAGGTTGTATGTGGTTAAAGGGAAATCATAAAATGAAAAAAAATCATTTTATTCTACAAACCTTATTGTTTTTGTTTTGCGTAAATTTTATCATACATATATCAATTGAACCAATGCATCGTTAGTTAATGAATTACTCACATTCTAACCTTTTTTACGTACACATATATGCATATTGTTATAACTCAGTCTTGAACCCTATTAGTATATAGCGTAATGATACCGCCAATTAGAGAAAAGTGAATTATCGACCACACGAATGACTCATAAAACTTGTACGAGTAGTCTAGAATCCTTGTCGATCCTTCTTCCTGACTAGCCGTGCTTGTTAAGCTCAGAATATTAATTTCAGCCTAAGCGATATGAATCATTTATTTCAATCACTGAGTTCATATACAAAGCAAACAGACGACATCACATCATAAAATAGAAAATACACATTTGTACAAAATTTAGCCAAAAGTGGCTGTGAATGTGGGGAACCGTAATTAATAGACTGGGCATAACTCAAGAAAAGTAAATCGTATCATATTAGTTCATCAACCAAAATAAAGCTTATAATAAGAGGAACACGGATATGTGTAGCTTAGTTAATTAACAGTTATACAATAGATCCCAACAGTTATCATTCCTTATTCTCATCGAGAAATAAACCTGGGATCTAGATTTCGTGCCACTCGTCAGCAAGTTCTATCAGTAATATTTAGGGGACTGATGCACTCTGATGGACTTGATCCCATGTCGATCAGCTTTATAATCAGGGACAAAGTCACTGAAATAAATGTTGATTCCTACAGATAGAAAAATATATAGAAAAGAGTAGAATGAATTTTCGGTAAATCATTTGACGAAAAGAAATTCGACAGGATTTTGAAACTCAATGAACGTTCTGAGTTCGAGTCCCGCGTACGGGATCATGAATATGCATTTCTGAAAAGTCTAGTACTAGGATGAAATAGTCGTCCAGTTCTTACAGGTTTTCAATGGTAGTCAGGAAACTGTCAGAGAAATTCGAGATGAAAACTAACATGATAGACAAGTAAATATAAATATAATCTGTACTTACTTAGCTACACCTGTTATTCCCAGCAGAGCCTAGGCCGTCGACCAGCATTCTCCAACCAACTTTGTCCTTAGCCTTCCTTTCCAGTTCTATCCAAGTTTTGTTCATTCTTCTTATGTTTGTCTCCATTTCTCGGTGTTCACGTGTTCTTTGGTCTTCCAGTTCTCCTTTGGCTTTGAGGATTTAAAGTGATATCCTGCCTTGTGACGTAGTTGAGTGCTTTCCTCAATATGTGTCCTATCCAATTCCAGTGCTTCTTATTGATTTCTTCCTCCTCTTGGATCTAGTTTGTTCTCTTCCACCGTAGGATGTTGCTGATAATGTCTGGCCAACGGATCCGAAGTATTTTGCGTAGACAACTGTTAATAAACACTTCTATCTTCTAGATGAAAACTTTCGTAGTTCTCCAAGTTTCAAAAAAGTGGTTTACGAATCTATTAGCATCAAATCTCTTCATAATAACAAAGTAACATGATGTAATCCTTAATTGATTGGAATTTATGTTTTATCAACGTTTTCTTAGCTCATTTGAACAACTTTATTGAATATTTTGATTTTCTGTTAGCTTAAATCTTGTCAACTCAACTCTCATCGTTAAAGTTATAATTGAGCAATTATGTAACTATTACAAGTGTTGTGTCACAAATAAACATTAAACTAATCTTCACAAATCTCAATTATCATAATAACCATGTACACACTGGTGATAAGATTCAAAATGAATTTTCTGGAGTTCTAATGAGATGACTAAATTCATGTCAGTTAAAACAGTTATCCACAAAATCATGGATAGTTTGAGATTAAATATTAACATCGTTCGATACCATCTCAATGGTCTAAAAGATAATCATTTATTCTGGGTTCGAATCCCGCATATAGGATTATGGAAGCGTACTTCTGAGAATTGTAGATTTTAGATAGTTTGGAGTTAAACATTAGCGTCGTTGGATTCTGGCTCAGTGGTCTAGAGGATAAACGTTTACGTGCAAAACTGAATGTTCTTGGTTCGAATCTTTCATACAGGTTTGTGGATTCGCACATCTGAGGAGGTTCATACGAGAACAAGACATTCGTCCAGTGATTCCAAGTTTTCAACTCATAGATTCAATTATTTTAATCTTTACAATCATAGGACTTCCTTTCTTAGTATTATATGACATTTTAATTTACCATAAAATTTATTACTTAAAATATCTGTTTACTTACTCGTGACAGTTTCTTATATACAATACTATAATTTTAATATCACAAGTATACGCATTATGAATTGTATAATATATATATATATATATATATATATATATATATATATATATATATATATATATATATATATATATATATATATTCAAAGCTACCGTTTATTTACGACATCAATGTGGTTGGTTTACTATGATATAAATATATGACTGAGGAGGGTCTAGATTAAAATAGTATTTTTACGCCTACATATTCTCTTTTCATATAAATCTTTTTGCATATTTGTTTTTTCTCATTATGAGTTATAAATAATCACCATGTTAAATATGAAATTAGAGATTTTCAAAAAGAAATTAGTTTGTAGTAATAGCAAGAAGTCTCAGTGGTCTAGTGGTTTAAGCGGCTCGCGCAAGAGACTGATAGATCCTGGGTAAGAATCTCGCGGATGCACAATGCTGAGGAGTTCCACAATAAGAAGAACTGGTTGTCTAGTGCTTTCAGCTTTTCCATGATGGTCTAGCTTCAACTGACTCACGATCTTAACCATTGAAATTACTATAATATCCACAAAACCCATCTGATATTAATCAACATATGCTCACCACTGACTGCCCTCAAGAGCTATTTCCTGGAGTTCTAGTGAGAACCAGTGACCAGTGGAGTTCAACAAGGTCTGTTGTGAGATAGTAACTCACTGATGACAATGGTGGATGTGTCGCTGAATTTTATGGATTGGTTGAAGTTAGACATCAACACCGTTGGATGCCGGCTCAGTGGTCTATTATTTATTTGTTTGTTTTCGGATTAGGAATTGATCAATTTTCTAATTGAATGTTAGATTTGGTTTGTAAGCTCTTCTAATAAACTGTAGGTTAAATTTACACAGTGACTTGAATGTGAGAGAAAAGGTGCGAAATATGGAAGAAACAATTTATTGTAATGGTTCGTTCATTGTAAAAGAAAATGAGAGTGTTTACAATATTTTAGATGGTTTTAGGGGTTTAGGAAACTTCTGGAACGCTACGAAACATAGTAGTAGTAGTATTGATCCAATCGGAAACGTGATATGTGACTTCTCACTTTCTAGATGTTTCTGTCAAAATGTCTATTGAATGGTGATTGGATAAGATGTTTCATAGTGTTTTCAGAGTCCTTTTTTTCGAGAAGTTTCCTGGAATTCCAAAACATAATATCATCTATAATTCTCATCATTCATTTAAGAATTTCCCCGACATCAGTATGAGTTCATAAAACAAATAATGTAGTATGTTTTGAACTTACAAATTATCTAAATGAGAGCTTAATTTAAATTGATATTTATCATAGTTTATGTTCTATTGAGGTACTTGTAAAAGGCAAAATCCACTGAACTGCTGTTTCTTTCAAACATGGAATATTAACAACGCCTTGACCTTTATTCTGCAACCCGATAGCACTGATTTCGAATAATTCATAAAGTAGTACTTTGCCATGATTTTACTCCAGACGATTTTGAACTCTTTTAGTCACGATATTTTTGGTCGGCGGCCTATGATCCATTGGGAGTAACAAGCATAAGTAAGTCATGACCGTTTATTGGAACCATTTAATAGGAATATCTGTGATGAATATCACTTACAAACTAAAATGATATTCCAAAAGATTTCTCGTCAAATGCATTTCATATTCCATGAATTCTGGAAAGTAGGAAATGAATCCTTAATCAAATTGTTCGGGACCTGATCATCTAGACAATACCTACCAGTATGGGACTCCTCAGCAGTGTGCATTCACGATCCTGCTCCCCACGAGATTCCAACCCAGGACCTATCAGTCTCGCTTACGAGCGCTTCACCATTAGACCACTGAGTTGGTCGGCATTCAACAGTGTTATTGTCTAACTTCAACCAATCGTGGATGCGCACTGCTGGGGAGTCGCATACTAGGACGAAACGGCCATCCAGTGCTACCAGGTTCTTCATGATGGTTTAGCTTCAATTGGCTCATGATTTCAATTAGTGAAATTTCTAAAATCTCCACAAAACCCTTTGTGATAATACCTACCAAATCATATCAAAATTTCTTTCCATTGTCTTTATATAATCAGTGTTAAGAAAGAAACAATCGAGCTAACTAGCGTTAACATAATCTATTCATCTACGTTTCATTAATTACTATTATATCAGTCTGTAAAATTATTATTTCATTAAATGCATATTTCAGTTATTGACTGATTCATTAATTTTTTTATTTTGAATGTACTTCATTAAGCTTTATTGTAATATATAGTTTCCATAACAAAGGATATAACTCTATAACATTTATTTAAGTCAGGGTTTATTTATTATTCATTTGAATTATAATTATTAGTTTACGCTTTCTGCTTTAATGTTGATTCTTTATCTTGATCAACTGTGAGGTTACAAGCGAGCTGCTTGAATATCTGGGCTACCTGTTCCAAATATTTCAACAAGGTATCTGTTTCCTTGTTTGTTTTAACAAATCATTATGCCTTTTAGCCTCATAACCTAATTAGGTGAGTTTGTGAAAAGTTTACATTTCGCTGTACAAGTTAAGAAAAAGCTCAATCAGAGATATTGTTGTTGCTGGCATTGTGCATTGAATAGAATGTACATTATTCAGATGTCGATTCCTAAACTGCTAACATCTAACAGGCAATCACTCCATATTTATCGTCAGGATCGATCAAGAAATAAAAAACGGAAACTTGTTGAAATACTTTATGCTGAGAATTCTATTTTGTACCAAAAACAGAATATTGAATAAAGTTAATAATAATAATAATTTCCAAGTAGTAAATAGTATCTTGTAGGTTCATTTCTTAGTATTCATACAATCCTGGCACTAGTTTAAGTGTCTGAGTATTGTTGTGTGGTTTATTTCTGACACTAGATTTCAGCTTTTTGTTACGGTATTCTTAAGGAGACTAATGCTTCCGAAATGACTGAAATCTACTTTATCTAGTGTTACAGCTTGACACGTTAACAATTATCTCTTTGAGTTGCGTATACATTTGATCAAACATATTGGTATTCATCTTTAAGAATAAATAAATTTTACAAAATGTCATTAGAAACTATCTATCATTTCAGCCCCATTTCGAATAATGTCATGGTAACTTATGGGAGGCGAAACCGGACCCACATGTCCTCAATGTGCCTCCTGGATAGTGGGACTCAGTCCCATGAACTAATGTGAGCGGTAACCAGGATGGTAGAGATCGGCTTAATCACCCACTCAACCAATACCCACAAACTGATTACGAAATCCACAAAGAATCACAGCGTAATTACTCCTGGATCGAAAAACGACAAAAAGTTCACAAAAGTGGTGTGTGGAATGTACGGGGTTGCTCCATACGGGGCAAACTCCAACCGATTGCAAAAACAGCTATTCTAGCCCCGGTAGTTGTGACGTGCTTTGATGTGACCTGTTTCTCTCCAGAATGGCATACAAGGCTTCACTAACTTGTTTGGCTGGAAGGGGCAACTTGGCAACACTTTTGAGGCTTTATTTGTATCCCATAGAATTTTACTACCTAAATACCTGAACTATGTTCAGAAAATCTAGTCAACTTTTCATTGGTTTTCTATGAAACTTGAGTCCGTCTAATCAATTCTTAATAGTGATATTGAATAATTCAATCAACTATCTACTACGAAATATAATGGAAAGAGTTCAGTAACGACTGTAACTTAAGTGATATGACATTAGATTATAAAATAATCATTTCATATAAATTCAAAAGTAATTCTTAAATAAATACCTAAGTACATTATCATATTTTATTATTTGAGGATGAATACAAATTAGTTAACAACTGCATTCTCGAACAAATAATAAATTATGATAATGTGCATCGTAACACAATCATTACTTATATCTATCCATTTATTCACCACCTATCCACATCCCAACTACTGTGAGAGAGAACAAATCAGATTCCAGTGGAGGAAGATGCGTTGGATGTGGATAGGACACACATTAAGGAAATCATCCAACTGCGTCACAAGACAAGCCCAATACCCCAAAGTTTCCCGAGAACTGGGGAAATTCCCTAAAATTTCTCTTGACCTTGGTGAAGGTCATTTGACTTTGGAGGTTTCCCCAAACTTTTGAGATTGAGAATTCATCCAAATCTATCTAGATTTCTTCATATTCAAATTCTTAAACTAATAAAAGCTCTTGCAAATCATGAGTTAAAGCCAGAACTGTGCATACAAAAAAAAATACATCTTATCCCTATCGTTTTACCATAGCTTTAAACTATTATTATGATTATACTTTGTATAGGAAGATATTCCCCTCTCTCTTTAATTACTTCTCATATTCTAATGATTTTATTGATAATAGTTATTTACATCACTTCATTTCATTTAACCCCTCTATTGTCGTTGATTGTCGTAACAAAACCAATGTAATATATTACTTCATTCACATTATAATCTGTTGCTAACTTATTAGTTTTATAAGGATTTTTATTTGCACACACATAATCTTTTAATGTTATTAATCATATTACGTAATCAGCATCAGAATCTTTCTACTACACCATATATAAATATATACGATTGTACAATTAGTTAATTAATTCGTTGAAAAAAGATCCCTTCACTGAATTTATTTTTACCATATAAATTTATTAATGTATGAGATTCAGTATTCGAAATTATTACGATTGTCTAAATCACTTAAATAAGTTGGACCTATCTGAAATCAAACCCATGATAAATGTATACAATTGGCCAAGAAATGTCTTAAATTTACAATTGGTTGATCACTGAGTGATGATCAATGTCAAATATGCCAGATCCTTCTTAGTGCAGATGGAATTCCATTGATCAAGTTGCAATGTGTTCACTAGTCTAAGTGACTTAACATTGCGTGCACAATGTTGAGATAAGATGGTGGTTAGATTTAGTCGACAAGAAACCCTGGACCTAGTTTTCGTGCTATTTGGCATTCGTCAACAAGGTGTATTTGTAATCTTAAGAGAATTATTTAGTCGTTAATATTACCTGACCGTTGTCAATCTAAATATACAATATGTGTTATAACTTGTGTCCTGAGTGCCTTGGTAATGTATAACGTCACGATACCACCAATTAGAGAACAGTGAATTATCGAACGGACTAAAGACGCACAAAACCTGTACGAGCAGTGTAGAGTCCTGATTAGTCCTGTTTCTCGCCTAGATTTACCTGTTAAGTACAAACACCAATCTCAGCCTCTGTGATATGAATCATTTATTTCAAGCATACTAGGTTTATATACCAACCAGACAGACCACAACGTACCAGAAAATATGAAACATTTGTACAAGATTTAACCAAATGTGGCCGTGAATGTGGGAGGCAGTGACTAATAAATAGGGCATTATTCAAGAATGGTAAATCGTATAATAGTAGTTCATAGGTCAAAATAAAGCTTATAATAAGAGGAATATGAATATGAATAGTTTAGTTATTTAACAATTATACGATAAAAATAAACACACAGTATTGGTTCATAATGGATCCCAAAGTTACCATTCATTATGGTTATTGGGACCTAATAGTATGAGACCCAAATTATTTACCTTCATGTTTTCAACATGAAACTCCTTAATCTTAACGAAGATTGCTACTAAAATCGTTTTATAGGTGTTTTTTAAACGTTTAAACTGCACTTTATAAAGGCGTACATGTGTTCATTTGATTCTTTGAAATTGAAGGACTGTATTGACAATGTGACCTAGTTACACGCATAACATTTATTCTAGCTTTTACATTACATTCATGACGTATGAGAATCTGGAAATTATATTAAATTATTAACGAAGCAGCTGAACAGACAAAAAAACAGCTCAGTGTTTACATCCATTTTGAATCAATATGTGTTATATCCCGATGAGAATAATGAATGGTAACTGTTGGGATCTATTTATGGACCAATACGACACATATATTTTTATTGTATAATTGTTAAGTAACTGAACTTTGCATATGAACTATTATTATACGATTTACCATTTTTGAGTTATTCCCGGTATATTAATTTCTATCTCCCTTATTCACAGTCGCATTTGGCTAAATCTTGTACAAATATTGTTTCATATTTTATGGTACGATGTGGTCTGTCTGGTTCGTACATAAACGCAGTATGTGTGAAAGAAATGATTCATATCGCAGATGTTGAGATTGATTATCTGGACTAAACTGGCTGGGCTAGGCAGGATTCCGAAACGATAAGGACTCTAGGCTGCTCGCATTTTTTTATGAGTCATTGATGTGGTCGATAATTCACTACTCTCTGATTGGCGGAATTATTACGTTATACATTAATAGAACAGGGCACAAGTTATAGCAATATGACTCATGATCTCAACTATTCAAATTGTTACAATCTCCACCAAACCCCTTCTGATACTAATCAACATATGATCAATAGAGACTGGCTTCGAGAATGTATATCCTGAAGATCTAGAAAGAAGCCGTGACCAGTTAAGTTCAACTGGGTTTGTTGTGAGATAGTAATTCACCGATAACAATGGTGAATAGTGGCGCAATTTCGTGGATTAGTTTAAGTTAGATATCAACATCGTTGGATTCCAGTCTGTTCAGTTGTCTAGTGGTTAAGCGTTCGCGCGTGAGATCGATAGTTCCTTGGTTCGAATCCCTCATAGTGGGATCGTGGATGCTCACTGCTGAGGAGTCTCACAATAGGACGAAATGGCCGTCCAGTGCTCCTATGTATTCCATGATGGTCTAGCTTCAAATGACTCATGATCTCAATTATTGAAACTATTATTTATCACACTGTTATTGAAAATATCTAAATTAAGATGCAGATCATTTTCGCTTATATGAAAAAATATATTTGATATATGTAGACGTAAGTATTAAGATACCTGGGGAATTCATCTTCCTTTTGGCTTTTATCTAAAGAAAAAGAAACACTTGGAAAATCAATTTTTTAAGCTAGTAATGAAATCATTCGATATATTCCCATGTTAGTATGATGTATTTTTATTTCACTTTAGGTAAATTTTAGGCGTTTTCATAAACCATAGTTTCAGTTTATTTTATAAAGTTGAAGATGTTTATTAATGAATAAAATACTTAGGATTCTATTATTATCTGTATAAACTGTTATCTTAACAGACTCCTTTATGAAATCATTAACATACAGTTTTACAGGCTGGTGTGTTCTAAAGTTGCAAATCTTACGTGATATGCATTATAAGCGATCGAGTCCTGGACGCGCGTTTCGTCTTATTTGGGACGCGTTAGCTGGATCATCTTCACCCTAGAACTCGAACCTAGCACCGTTCGCTACGAACGCTACCGCGTTATCTACTTGGCTACTGAATCCTGATGGCCACTAGCTTGTGCAGTGATTAATTACTTACTTACCCATGCCTGTTACTCCTCGTGGAGAAGCATAGACCGCCCACCAGCATTCTCCATCCAATCCTATCTTGGGGAATCGTTTCTAGGTCTTACCAGTTGTTATTCATTTTTTTCATATTTGCTTCTATTTCCCGATGTAATGTGTTCTTTGACCTTCCTTTTTCCGCTTTAATTCAGGATTGCAAGTTATGGTTTGTCTCACCGGTAGCTCTTCTAGATTTACTGCCGGTCCCAAATTTGGACGAAGAAAGAGGGTTGGGCATGGGGTTAACGACCCCATCCAGTAGAAAACTAACTCGCTCAAAAAATGCTAACCAGTTTTGCGATGAAGCGATGTTTAAATTCATTTGATATTGTTGACTTCAATCTTCCCATTAATGTTTAGGACTACAATTGATTAGTCTTTTACGTGACATGGTTTAAAACCAATTTTTACTTATGCAATCAACTTTAAATATTGATTGATCATATTTGTTTATTCAAACTGTATATTGCCCATACTTTTAACTACTTATTTTTATTAGTATTGTTTACAACTTCCAATTATTTATTATTTTTTCAATGGTTGAGATCATGAGTCAATTGAATCTAGACCATCATGGAATACATAGGAGCACTGGACAGCCGTTTCAACCCAGTATGTGACTTCTCAGAAGTGAGCATCCACGATCGCGCCCCGCTAGATCACAATCTAGGAACTATCAGTCTCGCACGCGAGCCGCTTAACCACTAGACCACTGAACAGGCCGGCATCCAACGGTGTTGATGTCTAACTTCAACTAATCCACGAAATTGCGCCACTATCCACCATTGTCATCGGTGAATTACTATCTCACAACAAACCCAGTTGAACTTCACTGGTCACTGCTTCTTTCTAGAACTTTAAAATATACAATGCAAGGTCGTGTCGTGGATGCGCACTACTGAGGTGTCCCACAATGGGACGAAATGGGCGTCCAGTGCTTCCAAGTTTTCCATGATATCTAGCTTCAATCGACTCATGATCTCAACTATTTAAATTCCTACAATTTCCACAAAACCCCTTCTCATATTTATTATTCACTTTTGACAAATTCTACTTATAGTTTTAGCATAAATTGTTGCATTATAAATCAATGCATATCCATAATTTCTTTTGTTTATTTTTGTTTTACGATATTCTGGGTACAATTTGTAATTAACTTATCTTGACAACAAACTTGACCACTTGAGATAAATCAACTAAAGCAATCTGTAATGAAATAATGTATTTCTTCTTCTTCTTCTTCTTCTTCTTCTTCTTCTTCTAAAAACGCACTTATTATTATAACATAAAGAACAAAAATAACCCAAAACAAAATATCAACTGGAAGAATATGACACACACAGAAGAAAAACAGAACTAAAAATGAAATCACACAAAAGTAGATCAATTGAAATATAATAAAAAAAGAAAGGAAAAAGTGAGAGGAAATTCTCCGATTAAACAGACGTTATATCTGGTAAATATCTAAGATTCGCTAAATCAATATTGCTATCTGTCTCTGGAATCACATCACATTCATCATCATCCTCATCACCATCATCATTATCATCATTGTGATTGTCATTCTTGTTATTAACACTAACAATATTATCATTACCATTCGATATAAAATATTTTCTTGATTCATTATTTATACTATAGTTCTCCATAGTATTAGTAATATTAATTAAATTATTATCTAGATGTAATTTCTGATAGAATTCTTGTTCATGAATGATCTTATCTGAAATTTTATCTTCATTGCATAATTGACCATTTTTTAATTGAATATATTTCATCAATAAATTATTATTATTATTATTATTATCCATACTATAATTAGTATTAGTGATGGAATCTTTAGGAGTATTGTTAATACTACTACTATGAATTGAATTTTGCGTTGAATTCAATTCAATTGATCTTGATGTAAATAATGAAAATAAAGTACATGAATCTTGTGTAGGTGTCAATGATCTATTATATTCAATTCTTACTTTATTCATATGATCATTTGAAAATTGATAAGGCTGTTGTTGTTGTTGCTGATGTTGATGTTCATGATGATGATGATGATGATGATGGTGCTGATGTTCATGATGATGATAGTGGTGGTGTAATTTATCTTCAATTGTTTTATCAATCAAATCGTTATCATTATTTATATTATTTTTATTTATACTAATATCTAATGAATTATTTTTATTAGATGATTTCATGTTATGTAATATAGATGAATGTATACGTAGTACTTGATAAAATTCCATACGAAATGTTTTATTTAACCAACCATATAATATAGGATTTAAACAAGCTGAACTTAATATTAATAATAAACATAATGCTTGTGTAATAATCACTGTAATAGCATTAATATTGTTAGCTTCAATACTCATTATTTGATTAATTGCTTTTAAATTTGTTGTGGAATGTTGATTAATTGAATCGGATGTGATAGTTCTGTCACTATCCATTGTATTATTATTACCATTACTATTATTACTATTATTATAATTATTATTGTTACTATGATCGTATTCATTAATTTTCAAATTTTTAATTGCTATATCAATACTACTTATAATAATTAATTCACGTATATCACTTATAACATTCATTGTATTAATTGGTAACCAACTTAAACAAAATATAATAGCAATTACTGTTGATAATATAATTGCTTTACGATGTCTACGATCAATTGCTTCTTTTTGTGATGTTATTGATATTGCTGTTATAGGTGATTTATTAATTTGTTGATTAGTATCTGAACAATTCATATTATTATTATTATTTAAACAATAAACATTATTATTATTATTATTATTGTGGGGGTGGGGATGGAGGTGGGGGTGGTGTTGGTGAATATGTGTTTTAGTATAAGGAATTACATTCTCTTTTGTATATAATATATTTTCTTCTTTATTATATTGTTCATGAAATTGTTTACGTATAATTTGTGATAAGCATATTTTTTGAATTGCCCTTAATTTCCGATCACGTATACTTAAACAAATACGATAATATACAATAATAACAATAACTAATGGTGTCATATATTGTATAATTAATGCAGCTAATGAATAAAATACTTTAAATTTTTGTATTGTAGGATTATCAGCTTTTTCAGTACATTGTAAATGATTTAATTGAGTAATACGTGAAAAATAAATAAGTGGACTAGCTAATATAAATGCTGTAATCCATGTTAAATAATTTAATTTAATTGCTGTATTTATATTACCACGGTGTGTTGTAGGATAAATGATACACTGAAAATTCAAAAGAAAAAAAGAGAGACAGTGAGAAAAAAAGATCAATATTAAGTCGAAGATTAATAATAAGCAATAAAAATACTTACCTATTCTATTACTACTACTATATGTTACCCCTCATGGAGGGGCATAGAACACTCACCAGAATACTCCATCTAACAGTGCACTGGATCCAGTCATTGTTCCGTTTTTCATTTGAGATTTCAAGTTAGTGCTTGCATCATGATGAAGTTTGGTGATTTTAACAATGCATGTTCGATCCACCTCTAACATCTTTTTTCTAATATCATCTTCAGTTGAAAGTTGGTTTGTTATCTCCCATAGTAGGCTGTTACTGATGGTATCCGATCAAAGGATATTGAGTATCTTGAATAGGTAATTGTTTGTAAATAGTTGTATTTTCTTTATGATGGTTGTATTAGTTCTGCAAGTTTCAACTGTGTACAGTATAAATATCTCGACGTTCGTATTGACGATTCTGACTTTAATAATGGTTGACAATTGTTTTGAGTTGTATATGTTCTTCAATTTTAGGAATGCTATCCTTGCTTTTACAATCATCGCCTAACGTCTGCATCGGATTCTCCCTGTTCATTAATGATGCCGCTGACCAGCTACGTGAGAAAGTTCATATCTTCCAGAGCTTACCTATCAAAAGTGATTTTGTTGGTGTTCTCCGTGTTGTATTTGAGAATCTTGGTTTTCCCCTTGTGTATGTTGAGGCCTTCTGATGCAGATACTGTTGCTACACTAGTTGTTTTGACTTGAATTTGTTGATGTGTATGTGATAGAAGGGCCAGGTGATCTTCGAAGTCCAAATCTTCTAATTGATTTTGATCTTTTCATTGTATTCCGTGTTTTCCCTCAGATGTCGAGGTCTTCATAATCCAGTCGACCACCAGATGAAAGAGAAAGAGAGAGAGTAAGCACCCTATTCTGACTCCAGTTCTTACTTGGATAACGTCTATCAACTGTCCTGTATCCTATTATACTATAATAAGGTCAAGCGTTCGCACGCGAGACTGAAGGCCCTGGATCCGAATCTCGCGGGTGGGATCGTGGATGTGCACTGCTGAGGAGTCCCGCAATAGGATGGAACGGCCGTCCAGTGCTTCCAGGTTTCCAACGGTGGTCCAACATCAATCGGTTCATGATCTCAATCAATATCTTAACAATCTTCACAACTTCTTAACTAATAAGAAATATTGTTTGATGTTTTGTGATTGCAAGAAATCAACATGAAGTTACAATGAAACTTGATTACTACAATAAAATAACCAGAATAACTCAATGCTAGACAAAGTTGACTGTCTATGATGAAACTATTATGACCTAAATCGATGCTGTTTTATGCTGAATAAAGCTTACCACGTAAGTATTTGTCATGCGTATAACCAGAATAAAAACTAACTGCTTGGAATTATGTTGATTGGCAAAACCAACCGAAAACGAAGTAAATCACATTGTCATATGAACACATTTATTTAAGTGGCCATTGTGAGTGCCACAATAAAGACAAGCAACTTTCGAAAAATGCCATATTTGGTTAAGTTTAGCAGAAAATCTTTAGCTTCTCCATAAATCTAGTTGTCATCATTTTCACCATCCAGTTTTAGTAAGATCCAGATCAAATTATAAAACAAATTTCTACAGAAATACCTAGTTACTGACATTAAAGATGGCAGTTAGTTGTATGGTCTAAAGCAATGGAATTGTTAACATTTCTTTAAACAACATCAATGAGAGAACATTATTGATTTTTAATTAAATTGTCATTAGGCTTAACTCTAATATTCAATAATACAAGGCAATTTATTAGTTCGGTGATAAGAAAAAAGGAGAAAAGATTACATTAAAAGGCTTTATCACTAAATTTTCAATGAAGTTTTGCTCTATGAGCTAGATGATTTGGTCGTGCAGCTTTCATCGTTCTTCTGAATGACATCATCAGCACAAATTTCAGGTAGAAGTGAAGTGTTTGAATTTCGATGAACGCTCCACGATCAAACCATCTAGCTCAGAGAACAAAACTCCATCAAAATCATCCACCATCTAAAGCATATATTAATATAAATTCACTGGTTTGGTCTCTATCAGTGTCTTACTGGAGAGAATGGGCATAAATGTATAGATTCTAGTTGATTATTTGAATATATATCAATAATATGGTTAACGATTACTCAAAAAATATATAACCGACTCGAATACACCAATGAACAGATATTAGAAAAAGAGAATAACTGGCCACCAATATAGTCATCTTATATGTTATTCATATCTGAAGAATATTTGATACGAGTAATATGTGTTTAGTTCATGTATCAGTGAATGAAATTTAAATGATCAAACCATTTGTTCAACCTATAACTCAACAAGTCCATTTGCATTATATCGAACGTGCATTTCAGTCAATATAGAAAATAATTTGATATTTAAAGTTGAATTCATGAATCTATCTAAGCTAGATCACCATTGAAAAACATGGAAGAACTGGAAGGCCATTTCTTTATAGTATAGAGCTCCTCACCAGTGCACATTAACGATACCGCACCCAGGACTTAAACCGAGAATCTCCAGTCTCACACTCGAAAGGTAACATTTCTTAAGACTTTCTTAGTTCATGGGACATACGATTATTTGTTTGCAAATATGAAATTTATTTATGATATGAAGTTTGCTTTTTTAAAACAAATGGAAATCTGAAACTCTTTTACTAACTTATGGATTAAAATAGAGTAATCTGATTAATCATATAGCTAATATACATAGTTTAGATGATTCATTATGAAATAGAAGTTCACACTTTAGTTATATTGTGGTGTGTGCTATTAATGTCAATATATACAATTAGTATGTATCATCAATTGAAAGTGAAATACCTTACGGCAGAAGGTTAAGAAGATCAATGAAAAGAAAATGAGAAAAGTGAATGATTGATGTGGAAACGAAGGAACAATAGAGTTTCAGACGACTGATTGACATTTTGCGAGTGAAGTGGTTCTCAGATTTTACTAAGAGACTCTGTAATTTTGTATTCAAATACACTTGGTTGTCCTCACTGATGTTCTCGTACATTACAGTATATGTATGTTTGACATTAATGAATAGAAATATGAAAATTATCTTACCAAACTTTTCCATTCACATAGAACAGAAACTTGTACTGAGAATGTTGTAAACCTGTTACATGTCTCATATTAAAACGCTTAAATATGGAAAAAAAGGTGTAGATACATTAATTAATAGAAAATGTATTTCATTCTAACTAAATATCAGTCAGTCAGTTACAACGTAGGATCAGGCACATATATTCATCGGTTCAAGTTGCCACACTTCATTAGCACAACAAGATGAACACTAGATTCATACAAGTAGTCACTTCAATGATAGTAATATATAAAATAAAGATTGGATATGAAGATATAATACAGGAAGAAAGAACTAGTTCATAGAAAGATATAAAGCAATTTTAATCTCGCCGTTTAAGGGATGACAAAGAGTGTATACACCCATACCATTTTGATAATTCTGAGCCATGTCACCCAGAGTCTCCAACCATTGGTTACGATAGTCACGCACACCCCAACTAAGTATTCCGCATCTACCAACATGGCTAAGACTAGGAGTTAGTGACTTCAAGCACTGATGCCACGTTTTGGTTTGGCCGCTCCTAACTTTCTTCCAACCATTCCCAACACTAGTCAGCATTGCGAGTCGTGGTAATCGAGCTTATGTAACACGTGGCCCAACCACCACAGTCAATGGAAATTTACAACCTTCATTGAATATCCGATGGAATTGTTTATAAAGTATACATTGTAAACTTTGAATCATTCCTTTTGATTAATTAGATCAGCTATTTAATATTATAGAAAGGAAACATATTATTTTAAGTCAGATTTGAAAGTATTTACCATATGATTCATGTATAAAATGGAAATACGAATGAAAACTATACAGAATTGTTTTTATTCATTGTGTTGTTTATAAGCAAAGATGACTAGCAATGGAATTCAGGACGCGCGTTTCGTGCTATTTCAGACTCGTTAGATGGATGACCCTGCATCTCAGAGTTGGTGTTCATTCTAGGACTCGAACCCAGTATCGTTCACTTCAAACGCCATCACGTTATCTACTTATCTACTGAGTCCTGGTAGCCACTTAATTATGCAATGGGGTGAAGTCTGAGTTCACTTGGTATTGTTTACTTGAATCTTCCCATTGATATATAGAACTTCAATTGATCACTCGAGGCAATCTGCACAGTATGCACATATGTCAATAAGAGACTGACCTATTGTCTATTATCATACGATTTAATATTTTTGAGATATTCCCAATTTATTAGTAACAGTTTCTCACAACCATAGCTACTTTTGGCTTGATCTTGTACAAAATGTTCTTTCCAATTTTTTTGATGTGATATGGTCTGAAGTTGGTTGCATATAAACCAAATATGTTTGAAATATATGATTCGTATAGAGGAACCTTAGATTGATGTTCTGAACTTAACAGGTAGGGCTAGGTGGGAAAAGAATCAATCGGAACTCTAGCCTACCCATACATGTGTATTCGTCATTAGCTTAGTCGTATAAATCAGCGTATCTATATTTGGCTATCATATTTCGCGATAATTGTATAAGTTAGGGACGTAAAAATAGTATTGTAATTCTAAATTTGTAAAATACACAATAAGATATCCGATCCCAGTGAATTCTAATATATGTTGGATCTACTATTTTTGTTAAGTGCTTTAACTTATGTTGCAACTGAGCATCTCAAATCCATTTATAACATATAGTAACTCTCCTGCAATCCATTTCGATTATGGTTAATTTTGATTAAGTCTTTTTATTAACTTACTTAACAGACAATGTTATTCAAGCAGTTACAATTCGAATAATTCTTTGTATTATTATGATAATTATCATATCTGTATAAACGTGTACTCTTGATTACATGACGGACTCGAGTTAAAATATTGATTACTTAAATATTACTCGATGATTCAATCTCTTTCCCATATATATATGCACACGGAGCCTATTATTAATCTTTACGTTGCCAAACTGCTTCTTATATTGATTTGACAATAAATCTGCCTCTGTATTTGTTCGCAGACACACACACACACATACACATTCTCCTCTCCACTTCAAATCTTTTCAATATGATTTATGCTATCCGTAAATAAACTATAGTCACTGCTTTATAAGCAAAAAATGGATAGTGACAAGTAGTGGAATCCAGTTTGACACGCGTCTCACCCTATTTCGGACTCGTTAGCTGGATGTACCTGCATCTTAGAACTGATATTCACAATCATCACATTTTATAACATTCTGATTTGAAACATCGTTAAGATTTACATAATAACGATTAGAAAAACGAAACTATGCCACTATAAACGAAAGAAAATATTAATTAACTAACAATAATTTAATACAGATATGATGTAAGATAAGACAGAAACAAAAATATGTTTTAAGTCGGTTACTCTATTATTACATGTAAATGAGAAGTGAACTTCCTGTGATAAAATCTTAATCAATTCAATGCATATGATGCAAGGCTTTTATATTAAAATGTCTTATTATTATTGTTATTACTATTGTAGTTCAGGGCTTTTATATTATAATGTCTTACAACAGTAATAATAATAATAATAATAATAATATTATTATTATTATTATTAATAATGAACTGATTCTAGAATTTTCTTTTTAGTAGAGGAACGTTTGTCTGGAAATTTTGATGAAAATATTTTGTAGAAGAAAAAACAAAAAAGAAAAGAAAGGAAAAAAAGAAAAAAACAAACACAATCGATATACTTCTTTAGTTCATACATCTATATATCACAGTAAATAATTGAGAGAAAACAAAAAGAAAAAAAATTCAGTAAATCAATTTTATCATTTCTTACATAATTAGAATAAAATATCAGTAATTTATCTTAAAGTTAGTCATAAGTAGGCATATGATTATTATTTCTGTGAAAAAATGTAAATAATTGAAACAGATCATATGATTGATCTTAATTAAGCTTTTATGGTGTAAAAACAGCATATACGAATGTGAATTGAAGCTGTGGACATAAAAAAACTTAAACCCCTTTTTTGTATTCAAAATTAGTTTGTTCTCATATTAAATTTACCTTGGTAATATTAGATCATTATCCAGAGGAATAAGATTTCATTGTCTTCTCTTAACCCCAATTCTAGTGTAGTTGACAATTTATTTTTAATTTCAATGATTGAGATCATGAGCCAATTGAAGCTAAACCATCATGAAGAACCTGGTAGCACTGGATGGCCGTTTCGTCCTAGTATGCGACTCCCCAGCAGTGCGCATCCACGATTGGTTGAAGTTAGACAATAACACTGTTGAATGCCGACCAACTCAGTGGTCTAATGGTGAAGCGCTCGTAAGCGAGACTGATAGGTCCTGGGTTGGAATCTCGTGGGGAGCAGGATCGTGAATGCACACTGCTGAGGAGTCCCATACTGGTAGGTATTGTCTAGATGATCAGGTCCCGAACAATTTGATTAAGGATTCATTTCCTACTTTCCAGAATTCATGGAATATGAAATGCATTTGACGAGAAATCTTTTGGAATATCATTTTAGTTTGTAAGTGATATTCATCACAGATATTCCTATTAAATGGTTCCAATAAACGGTCATGACTTACTTATGCTTGTTACTCCCAATGGATCATAGGCCGCCGACCAAAAATATCGTGACTAAAAGAGTTCAAAATCGTCTGGAGTAAAATCATGGCAAAGTACTACTTTATGAATTATTCGAAATCAGTGCTATCGGGTTGCAGAATAAAGGTCAAGGCGTTGTTAATATTCCATGTTTGAAAGAAACAGCAGTTCAGTGGATTTTGCCTTTTACAAGTACCTCAATAGAACATAAACTATGATAAATATCAATTTAAATTAAGCTCTCATTTAGATAATTTGTAAGTTCAAAACATACTACATTATTTGTTTTATGAACTCATACTGATGTCGGGGAAATTCTTAAATGAATGATGAGAATTATAGATGATATTATGTTTTGGAATTCCAGGAAACTTCTCGAAAAAAAGGACTCTGAAAACACTATGAAACATCTTATCCAATCACCATTCAATAGACATTTTGACAGAAACATCTAGAAAGTGAGAAGTCACATATCACGTTTCCGATTGGATCAATACTACTACTACTATGTTTCGTAGCGTTCCAGAAGTTTCCTAAACCCCTAAAACCATCTAAAATATTGTAAACACTCTCATTTTCTTTTACAATGAACGAACCATTACAATAAATTGTTTCTTCCATATTTCGCACCTTTTCTCTCACATTCAAGTCACTGTGTAAATTTAACCTACAGTTTATTAGAAGAGCTTACAAACCAAATCTAACATTCAATTAGAAAATTGATTAATTCCTAATCCGAAAACAAACAAATAAATAATAGTCGACTGAGCCGCCATCCAACGGTGTTGATGTCTAACTTCAACCAATCCACAAAATTCAGCGACACATCCACCATTGTCATCAGTGAGTTACTATCTCACAACAGACCTTGTTGAACTCCACTGGTCACTGGTTCTCACTAGAACTCCAGGAAATAGCTCTTGAGGGCAGTCAGTGGTGAGCATATGTTGATTAATATCAGATGGGTTTTGTGGATATTATAGTAATTTCAATGGTTAAGATCGTGAGTCAATTGAAGCTAGACCATCATGGAAAAGCTGAAAGCACTAGACAACCAGTTCTTCTTACTGTTGGTCTCCTCAGCGGCACACACTCTGTATTCCACTTCTCAAGATTCGAACCCAGGACCTATGGTCTTACCTAACCTGAAGATAAATATATATATATATATATATATATATATATATATATATATATATATGTTCTTAACAAGTATATTTTGAGTGAAAAGATTGCTCGAAATGTATTGAACAACTATATCATCATATGGTTCTGATCATCTTCATCTTCATATTACACTGTCGAAATAAAAATATATCCCAAAGCTATGGATCGCCATTGATTTCGTTAAATTACACATCAAATTCGTGTCGCGTAGAACCGAAGATGGTCGCGCAATTCTATGGATTGGTTGACGTTAGAAATTACCACCGTTAAATGACGGCCAGCTCAGTGTTCTAGATGTCAAACCTTCACACGTGAGACCGAAGGTTCTGGATCCGAATCCCGTAAGTGAAATCGAGGTTGTGCACTGTTGAGGAGTCCTACAATAAGATGAAATGGTAATCCAGTGCTTCCACTTTTTTCAAATGTGTTTTGGCATCAATTGGTTCATGATCTTAATCAAAATAAAAATATCCGTCTTTGTGTACCTAAAATTGAAAGACGATTCAATTAACAAATTATTGACTCCAAGACTACATAAAACAGTTCAGAGAATTTTTAGTAGAGAAAGCGTATAACCGATGTTTTCCACATATCTAATGATTATTTCAAGGCAAAAACATGAAACTCCTCCCGAAGCCCCTCTGTGGCTACTGCCAGTCACAAGACTGGATTAGGGAGGAGGGTTAGGCATGGGGTTAGTGACCCCATCCCGTAGAAAACTAACTCTCTAAAATAACGCTAAACAGAAAAATTATTCAAAATTATCTAAACTAACCATTAAGTTTTATGTAAATCCATTCAACTGTTCTTACAAAATCAAGTTCAGCATATAGCCTTAATAAGCATTGATAAGTGATACTTTGAATAGTTAAATTTACGTATGTTTACAGTTTAGTTAAAAGATAGTAAACATGAATTAAATTTTTTTGTTTTCTTTTCTACAAGCTCTTATAGATTTCGAGAAAAGATTACCGGTTAAGGCATAGACATGTATGAAAAATCTTACCAAAAATGCATTAAAGATATGAATTCTATGACAGTAATGCTAATAGTAGAAAATGAATGATAATATAATTGAACAACGTTACTGACATATACGTGAATAAAAAATTGTTTCAGGAGTATTAAATAATCTTAGCAAGTGTGATAACTACAGGGGCATCGCACTTCTCTCAATGCCAGGAAAAGTCTTCAACACGGTGTTGTTGTTAAACAGAATGAAGTACTCCGTAAACGTCCGGATTCAAGAACAATAGGATGGATCCAGTAAAAAGCGATCGTGCACCGACCAAATCGTAACACTACGGATGATTGTGGAACAATCAATTGAATGAAATTCATCACCTTACATTAACTTTATTGACTAAGAGAAAGTATTTGTAAGCATAAACAGAAAAAAACTATGGAAGCTTCTTCGAAATTACGGAGTGCCTCAGAAGATAGTCAATATCAGACGGAATTCCTATGATGGATTAAACTGCGAAATCGTGTATGGAAGACAATTGACAGACTCATTCGAAATTAATACCGGTGTCAGGCAAAGTCTCTTACTCTCAACATTTCTCTTCTTCCTGATGATCGACTGGACGATAAAGACGTCAACATCTGGGGTAAAGCACGGGTTACAGTGAACATCTAGGATGCAGATGGACGATCTAGACCAAAGAACACAATGCGATGAGAAATGGAGACAGAATTGAGAAGAATGAACAAAAAATGGATAGGACTAGAAAGGAAGGCCGAGGACAGAGTGGATTAGAGAATGCTGGTCGGCGGCCTATGTTCCATTAGCAGTAAGTATTAAATAATCGACAAAACTGTTGGGAGGTGTGTTTGAAAAGAACGTTCCGGTAGAAACTTAGTTCTCTCGCTTTTTCATCTATTTATTATTTCAAGTAGATATAATTTCATTTATTAAATGAGAGTAGATGACAGAAGGGTTATAGTATAACTTTGAATGATCTAATAAACATTTAGTGTAGTATTATGAGGTCAGTTGAGTAGCTAGAAAGCTGCTTTTTGGTCCAACTCTGAAATGGACAAATAATTTATCTTTAAATTCTTTCAATGATGATTGTGAAAAAATGGTCTTCTACTTGACTAGTTTCACTGCATAACACCGAATGTTTTTTTCTTAAAAATAAATATGGATATGGAATAGTAATGAACAGAGATTTGAATAAATATACAGCTGCAAAATCGTGTTTCAGGTTTAATTAAGATGTTGCAAATAAGACGAATGTATTTTAAGTACTTACATACACCTGTTACTCTTAATCGAGCATAGGCCGCCGAACAGCATGTTACAACCAATTCTGTCCTCGACCTTTCTTTCTAGTTATATCTCATAGTTTCACATTTTTCTGATGTCTGTCTCCATTTCTGGGAGTAATGAATCAAGATTTAAATATATATTTAGCTACGAAATCGTGTTTTAGATTTAATTAACATATTGCAAATAAGATGAATGTATTTTCAGTTGGTCCTAGTAAAGGAATATGAAATGAGCAGTGTTATATCCTGATGAGAATAATGATTGGTAACTGTTAGGATCTTTTTATGGACTACTTCTATACATGTATTTTATTATATAAATGTTAAGTTACTAAAAATATTCATATTCGTGTTCCTCTTATCATAAGCTTTACTTTGACCTATGAACTATTATTATACGATTTACCATTCTTGAGTTATGCCATGTCTATCAATTACTGTCTCCCTTATTTACAATCACATTTGGCTAAAACTTGTACAAATATTGTTTCCTATTTTATGGTTCGATGTGGTCTTTTTGGTTGGCATATAAACCCGGTATGTTTGAAATACATGTTTCATATCACAAAGGCTGTGAATGGCGTTGTGGACTTAACAGGCAGGGCTAGAAAGGAAGAAATACCGATAACGATTCTAGACAACTTATACAACTGTATGTGACATTGGTCCAGTCGATAAGTTACTGTTCTCTAATTGGCGGTATCTTTACGTTATACAGTAACAGGTCACAAGGCCCACAAGTTATAACAAGCAGTTCGTTCAATTCATGCTTGATTTCACGATTTATTATGTTATCCATTTAGATAATAATGCAAAATACCATCAACCTGTTCAATGAACAATAATTTAATAAATAGTCGTATATTCTTGTCTACAGTATTAAATTGTATCACTTACAGTCAATTAACAATTTCCATTACAAAAGTGATTATTCTTCTTGTATCCTACCGGTAATTAATGAATCACGACACAATCAACACATAACAACCGAGTTTATTTTGTTACCTGATGATTAATCATCAAGGATAACCCATGATATCATTTGTAATATAAAGATATTTTAAGGTATCCAATCAGTAATCTTTGTTAAACTGACATTTATATAGTTATTCATTATGAATATCATGGTTCTATAGAAGATCAGTCGTAGCTTTAATAATTCACTAGAAATATCTCTAAATATAACATTTACTGATCTATGTATGAATCTTACAAGAAATATTTGCCTCCTAAACGATTGTAAATATGTTTTGTTAACTAACTGTTAACCACTATCAATCTTTGCTTAGAATGCTTGTGAATGAAGTCAATATCGAGGAAATCCGTACAGGATGTATATAGGTGATAAGAGACTGATCAATTGCAGTGCTAAATATCAATGGGATGATTCAAGTAAACAATATCAACTGAATTTAAGCTTGAACACATTGCATAAGCAAGTAGCTATCTGAACTCAGTAGCTAAGTGGATAATGTGATGGCGTTTGAAGCTAACGGTACTAGGTTTGAGTCCAGTAGTAAACGCCAACTCTGAGATGCAAGTACATCCAGCTGACGAGTTCCAAGTAGGATGAAAGGTGTGTGCTGGATTCCACTGTTAGCTTAGAATGCTTGTGAATTAAGACAATATCGAGGCAATGCGGACAGTATACACATATGCTTATAAGAGACTGATCAATTGTAGTGCTAAATATCAATCGGAAGATTCAAGTAAACAATATTAAGTGAATATAATAAAAACTATTCTCAGAATTTCATTATTTTCCTATTGACTACAAATATCTAACAGTTATTGGAATGTAAATAAATAATATATTTGTAATATCCCAATGGGTAGAAAATTAGATTTTCTGACGTTTCGTGGCTTAGTGTAAGTCACTTCTTCAGAGAATAAATAATCAAATTATTGGAATGCATTGGATAACCTCCATGCGACAAAACTGTATATCAAGAAATATTTTTCAGGGAATTTTATTTTTGTTATATCTAGAACTTAGATTGTTCATATACCGAGTACAACTTGAGTACTCAAACGCAAGAACCTACCAAGCCGCAAATGACAGGACAGAAGATGAATGAGAAGGAATGTTATTCTAAACAATGTCAATTATAGTACAAAACTCTCAGATATTTATAAGTTTTAGTAAAAACGAAATAATTATTATATTTATCCAATCCGCATACAAGGGGGTTATTTGCATTTATCCAATAGGGAAGCTATACGTAGAAATTCTGGAATATTTTTTTCAAAAGATGATTGGATGGAATAACTTCAACTCTTTTTGAGATTCCACGATTTCACCCATGGACTGTCCTCACATTTTTCCACACTGATACTTATTAAGGTTATATGATCATATTAATGGTTAATGAATGCATAATAGTATAGAATTATAAGATAATTCAGTGGTTAAATAGATTGAAAATACTTACTAGTATCAAAAACTATTACATAATAGACTAAAGGACAATCTAAAGTAGTAACGAGATATTCAATTACACATCAGAACTGATTGTCAACTTCAATAATGTTTTAAATAATGTGAAGGAATAAAAGATAATACTGTCTAAGATTAGAACAAATCTATAATGACTCACTTGGTATTGTGTACTTGAATCTTCCCATTGATGTTTAGGACTGAAATTGATCAGCCCTAAACATCAATGAAAACCTTCAAGTAAACAATATCAAGTGAATTTAAACTTCACCACATTGCACAAGCTAATGGCTATCTGGACTCAGTAACTAAATGGTTAACGCGATGTTGTTTGAAGCAAAGGGTACTACGTTCGAATCTTAGAGTGAACATCAACTGCGGGTTGAAATTACATCCGTCTAGCGACTTCCAAATAGGACGAAATGCGCATCTTCATTTTCACTGCTAGCCATTATCCATCTTTGCTTATTTAGACAAATGATTGAAAGAAAAAAATTATTATCCTTTTTTCAATAAACGATTTTCATTGGATTTGACACTTATCAATTCAAATTTAATAATCGAAAATCAAGCAAATTCCAATTGAATTTATCTCCCAATATAGGGTATGTGAATTTCAGTAAAATATATATGGCCGGATACCATCAGCAACAACCTTTTTTATGAGAGGAGAAACCAGCTTCCAATTAAAGAGAAAATCAGGAAACGACGTTGGAAGCGGATGGAATAAACATTACGGAAATCATCAAACTGCATCACGAGACAAGCCCTAACTTGGAATCCTGAAGGGAAGTGGAAAAGAGAAAGGCCAAAGAACACATTATATCGGGAAATAGAAGCATATATAAAAGTGATGAATAACAACTGGAAAGAACTGTAAACGATTGCACAGGACAGGGTTGGATGGAGAGTGCTGGTGGGCGGCCTATGCTCCTCCACAAGGAGTAACAGGCGTAAGTAAGTATATGATTGTTTATTGAAAGGAAACCAATATCACGTTAGAGGTAAAATAAAATAACAAGGTTCTTAATTCAGAACAATGGATATGCGCATTAGGGTTCAAAAAGCAGGCTTTATTTAATAAACACATCAAATATTCTTTAAGATGTAATGTACTACATGACGTGAAATAAGTCAGTTAAAATATCACTTTAGTATCAGGTAGATTGCTTGAATAAGTGAGGAGAAAATGTAACAACATTTAAACAATTCAAAAAATAGTTTTCATTAGAAAATTATATTCCACTAATTTCGACAATGCTGCATGTACCCTGGCTTAGTGGTATTTACCTTAAGCTTCAGCGGTCATTAATGAGCAGACGAAGGTTATCAGAATTTCGTGATATATATATATATATATATATATATATATATATATATATATACTTATTAAGACTAAAACATCAACTAGACAGGTTAAACGTAAGCCGTAACAAAGAAAAATAAAGTACACATGAAGGAGGTTTCAGTTTTCGTATAGCCAAGGCTTCAATAAACCTTAGTATACGTCCTTGAAGGCTTTTGTACAACATTATAAATGCTGACTTGATATCAACCTTATGGCCAGTCTCAATCAAATGTTTCGCAGTGAAGTATATTGTCTATCTATCCTGTGATCTAACTTGGCCATTGTTATTCAGTTGTATCTGCAGTCATTTGGGTATGTGTTCCGCCATTCTCAATTGTTAAAAGAACTCAAGTAAAAAACATATTTCTCTTGCATTTAAAGAAGAGAAGAATAACCAACTACCTTTAGTAGACATACTGATTAGTTGGAAAAATGATGGTTTCATCCAATGTTCAGTATATAGAAAGTGGATATGGACAGGATAATATTTTAGTTTCCATAGTCACTGCCTAAATCATGAATTAATAAAGGTCTTATTCAATAGAAACAATCATATATATACTAGCGACAAAGCTCTTGATTGAAACATTACTGAATAATGGTAGTTCATTGGTCCATAAACCACTGAAAGGTTTGCAATACGATTAGACTTATACCATTTCTGGCTCCCAAAAACCGAGTTTACACTGTGTTACCATTTAAAGGTGAAATAAATAATCTTATATAGAATTCATAGTCATTCAAAAAGACAACTTGAAATCCAAATTACACTTTAATAACTAAAGCTACTATACAACAAACCTAGATTTAACAAAACCATCTGTTGAACATCATAAATTCTCATATATATATATACATAAAGGAAACGGGTAAAAAGGATTATAGCTTATTTGTATAGAATATAAAGAACAAATGATAATTAAATGGATCAAATTTTAAATCTTATATTAATTTGCTTCACCTCATAAATTATTTTAGGCTAATTTATTCCAGAATAATGAACGATTTCATTTCCATAATCCTCATTTAGTTTAATTAACAATGTCATAATTTTAAATGACCTAATCATAAATTAGTTTGATAGATGATATGAAATGCTTTAATAAATCAGTGGATTTCATTTTTAGATAGAGGGTTTTATGAAGATTTTAGTGATTTAATAGTTGTTTCGTCCTAGTATGGGATTCCTCGGAAATGCGTACCTATAATCCTATATATATGGGACTTGAACCAAGGACCTTCGGTCTTGCGTGCCAACGCTTAATCTCAAGACCACTGAACTGGTATCCAACGTTGTTAATGTCTAAGTTTAATCTATCTCTAATATTGCACAATCTTTCATCCATTGTCTGAGGTGGATAACTGTCTTCACCTGATACAGATTGGATTCTACTGGTTACGGCTTCTCACTAGAACTTCAGAAAATCTATCTTGAAGCTAATTATTAGTGAACACATGGTTATTGTCATAATGGGGATGTTTGTTGAATTGACGAGTCAGTATAAGCTAGATCATCATTGGAAATCTGAATGTACGAGGGCGAAGGTGTTGAATGTGAATCCCGCGTGTGGGATCGTAGATGCGCACTGATAAAGAGTCTCATACTAGAACGAAACAGTCATTTGGTACTTACAAGTTTACAATAGTGGTCTAAGGTAAATTGATTCGTGAATCCAACTGTTAAAATATCACAATCTCCACAAATTCCCATAATGATTTCATTCCATGTATTATTTTTATTAATCTTACAAATTAATTGATAAATCAATGAAGATCTATGGAGCAACATCACGTATTTTTTGTCAGTTTAATAATTTCTATCATTATGAACCAACAAACTCCATACATTTGCGTATAATAACTGATGCTTAACTTCAGGGTTCTAACGATAAGTCTTACTCGATGAAGTTGAAACGATTTGATTCTGAAACAGTCATCATTTATAAGTTTGTGTTCATGTTTTCAGTAATTCTGATACTTCCTGGATTTAACCTGTAGCGAAGTCATGAGTAATTAATGAGCGATCCTTTTGGCCGAATACATAGTATGACAAAAAAGACTTTTAGTTATTTTCGGTGAACATATCTTTGACTATTAATCAAAGTAATATACTTTCAAAACACGACCAAGAACCATCACTTCCGATATATTTAATTGATGAATATTAATCGGCATGATACTTAAGTGAACGAATTCCTACAGAGTATGTTCAAGAGTGGTATAACATGAAACGTTGCACAGCTTAAGTTGATTAAAATAGCTCCAGGTTGATCAAAGTAAGTCAATCAAATTTAAGAACCATACTACATGTTATTTAAACTAAGGGTCAAGTGGCACAAGCAAACAAGTAAAAAAGCATTTCACATATATCTCCTTCTTATATTACCTGACAAACTTGTAAATCTTCGAATTGATTGTATATTTTACTGTACTTTCTAAATATTTCTAGGGATTATGAGTATTTTTTTATTTTCTTTATTTGAACACATAGATATTGGTACAACGAGGCACCAAATATATATGCGCCACACAAATCTCATTTGATTTTTGTGAGGGCTGAAATACTGCCCTGGTGCCCAAACAGAAGCAGGTGGTTTTCTTAGGGGACCACACCCCGAGCCTTCGACATAAAGATCTGATCCACAAGGCAATGGAGCATCGTAAACAGATGCAGTTCCATGGTAGCCGATGACCAACGATTTGTTCATACGCCATTTGTTCCCTCAGGATACTAGAGCAAATGTACACCATTGGTTTGGAATCAGGGTTTTCCAACTCCCTTAGGTGGACTCTCCGTGTCCACCAACACGGGTAAAGCGCCGGAAATTCGCTTTTCGTCCTCTCAATTTCTTATACAACACTCCCGCCATGAGAAGTTAGTGAGTGGGATTTCTCTGGCAGAGGCTATATACGCGTGGCCATGTGAGAGCATTTCGACAGGGTGAGCGGACTCTCCCTATTCTCGGCTGTACCAGGTCATTTGGGGGCAGGGATTATGAGTGGTGGTGATTAATTCTGTACTGAATCTACTTGTATCTTGATTTCATCATTTTTACAATAAACAATTCGAGCAAAGAAAATTTAAGTCAATAAAACCATTTTCTATTTAATATACATTTTATGGAATGATTTCAATGATTCTAATGTAGCGATTGAATGTATGCATGAAATGTCGAAATTAAAAGATTGGATTAATCTGAAGTAAAGTACCATTAATGAAAACTTCATGATCATCAAAAATATAAAAAAATCTCGAATCTTTATGTATGTTCTAACCTACTACATAAAAATACTTATCATTTAGGATAAGGTTTAGTTTACTCAATAATGTCATCTCCATTTACCTAAAAATAGTTGCCTGTGTTCAACTTCACGGTATTCATATTTTTTATAAACAAAACATATGTTTCTTCAAACAGTTTTCCTTAAGAAGATGAAGATTATCAGAACTATATGATGATATATTAGCGCAATACATTTCGAATAATTCGATCACACATATTGTACTTGTTAAGAACATCTATATATTAAAATAAGAGCTTAACTAGATAAATGGAGGGTAAGAGGATGTTTAGTAAGGTTTATTAAAGCCTTGAACACGCGGAAATTTGAATATCTTTAAATCATTCAAAATAGTTTAATGTCACCCGTAAAAACACTTTCATAATACTAGTTTATTATCCAGTGTGGTGAGTTTCGTACTGTTTTTGCACATGCTTTTCTTTTGTTATCTTTGTTTCCTCTTACCCTTCATTTGTCACATTCACATTTAATTTTTATGTATAAATATTTACCTATTTTTACTTACACCTGTTACTCTTAATGGAGCATAGGCCTCCGACTAGCATGCTACAACCAACTATGTCTTCAGCCTTCATTTTCAGCTATGTTCATTTGTTGCTCATCTTTCTCATGTCTGTATCCATTTGGTCTTCAATCCTTTAACCTTGAGGATTTAAAGGGAGGGCATACATGGTGGTGCAGTGGGGTGCTGTCCTCAATATGTGTCCTATCCACTTCAATCGCTTCTTCCTTATTTCTTCCTCTAATGGAATCTGGTTTGTTCTCTCCCACAGTAGGTTATTGCTGATAGTATCTGGACAACGGATCCGAAATATTTCGCGTAGACAACTGCTAATAAACACTTGTATCTTCTGGATGACGGCTTTCGTAGTTCTCCAAGTTTCCAATCCATACAGTAAAACGGTGTTGACATTTGTATTGAAAATTCTGATCTTGGTGTTGTTTGACAATTGTTTTGTGTTTTAGATGTTCTTCAGTTGTAGATATACTGATCCTGCTGTGCCGATCCGCGCATTCACATATGCATCAGATCCAACGTGCTCATCAATGATGCTACCCAGATATGTAATGGTTTCTACATCTTCCAAATCTCCTCCATCAAGTGTGGTTCCATTGTTTCATTCTTTGTTGTATCGGAGAATCTTGCTTTTCCCTTTGCATATGTTGAGACCTACTATTGCTGAGACTGCTGATTCACTAATCGTTTTCTCCTGCATTTGTTGTTGCGTGTGTGATGGAAGAGCCAGATCATCTGCGAAGTTTAGATTGTCCATCTGCATTCTAGCTGTCCACTGTATCTCATGCTCCCTCTCACCAGTAGGAATAGAAATGTTGAGAGTAAGAGACCTTGCCTGACACCGGTATTAATTTCGAATGAGTCTGTCAATTGTCTTCCATACACGATTTCGCAGTTTAATCCATCATAGGAATTCCGTCTGATATTGACTATCTTCTGAGGCACTCCGTAATTTCGAAGAAGCTTCCATAGTTTTTTTCTGTTTATGCTTACAAATACTTTCTCTTAGTCAATAAAGTTAATGTAAGGTGATGAATTTCATTCAATTGATTGTTCCACAATCATCCGTAGTGTTACGATTTGGTCGGTGCACGATCGCTTTTTACTGGATCCATCCTATTGTTCTTGAATCCGGACGTTTACGGAGTACTTCATTCTGTTTAACAACAACACCGTGTTGAAGACTTTTCCTGGCATTGAGCGAAATGTGATGCTTCTGTAGTTTATATGTATAAATTTTATTTACAGCTAAATATTTGAGCGAATTTTTTCAAATACATTGCATTAATATATCATCATATAGTTTTAATCATCTTTGTTTTCTTATATAACACTACCTAAATTTATCAAAGAGAATAATCGCTTTAACTGTTACCATACGTGAAATATTTTATCAAAGCTATCTGATTATTCTACCCCCCTTTTACATTTTATTTCTTTACATAACGTTTCTCATGAAATAGTACTTTCTAATTAATGACTTTTTTTTCTCATGACTGCTATTTATTAACATTAACCCTATTCTACTTATACACAAGGAATAATCTATAAAGTGATATATTCAGATATGCTATTCAGTTGATTGATCGTCTATAATATTAAAAAAATGATAAGGTAAAGTAAGGTAAGGTAAGGTTAATCATTCCTTTGATTATTATTTAATAATCTGTAATATAATTAAGAATTTTAAATATTTTCATTTAATAATTGCGTGTTACATATAAGTAGATGATTTACACAGGGAATTTCATATTGATCCTATTGTGATGTGGGTTACTTATATTCACACAAGTAGTATATAACAGTTGTTAAGTATAGATTGTATTTCAGTAGAAGGCCGATAATTAAAGAACGGGAATGGAATTCAATTGGTATGAAAACGCATGAACAATGGAATCTGAGACAATGGATTGATGTTTGCAACAGGAACAGTCAAGTTTAAGATAATGGATTGATATTTTGCAAATTAACAATTTACTACATGGTTCTCAGAATTTATGGAGGTGCTCGGTAATTTCGTGTCAAATACATTCGATTGTCCCCACTGGTGTTCTTGTTCACTACACTATATGCATGTATATTCTATGAGTATAACACTATAACTCAAGCATATTTAGCTGGATAACAAAACAAAACAGAATATGAAATGTAACTTATAGCTCAAAATGAATACTTTAATGAAAATTATCCTCTTCTATACAAGTAATTACATATACAGAAAATGAGATATTGTCTAAACCTACTTAATACCACATATACATATATACATAATAGGCATTAAAAATAAAGTAAAGAGATGTATTAGGTATTCACTAGATATGTCTTTTGGTAACTTTTCTTTCTCTCTTTTTCTTTTTCATTTTAGATTAACTAAACAGTTTATTGTTAGAATATACATATATCACATGATAGTCTGCTATAAATTATTCAATAGGTTTTATCATATTAGATTTAACATAGTTCCTTTGTCGATAATGCTTTTATTAACTTTTATTAACGAATTAATAAATATATGTATATATTCAGTAGTTGAGATCATGAGTGAATTATAGCTAGATCATCATGGAAAACCTGGAAGCACTGGACGACCGTTTCATCTTAGTATGGGACTCTTCAGCATTTCACATTCACGATCACACCTCGCGAGATTCCGATCCAGGACCTATCGATCTCGCTCACGAAAGCTTAGCCACTAAACCACTGAGCTGGTCGGAATCCAATGGTAATAATGTCTAGCTTCAACTAATCCACGTAACTTAGCGACGCATTCAACATTATCTTCAGTAAGTTACTATCTCACAACAGACCCGATCGAATGTCACTGGTCATTACTTCTCATTAGAACTCCAGGAAATATCTCTTGAAGCCAGTCACTATCGAATATATGTTGAATAATATCAGAGGGTTTTTTTAGAATAATTTATTTACTAGCAAGAGCAATTGAATAAACTTCTCTAATTGATAAATATGTAGTAATGTGTATATTAACACCCTAGACTTTAATACTACTACTAATAAACACAATTCAATTATTTTGATTCATAATTTTAATAATATCAGTCTTGAAGGTATGATGCTATGATGATATGGTATAAATTGAAATTCTATACAAAGCTGATATATACAACTTTATATAAAACTTGAATGAAATACAACCATGTATATATCATTTGGTAAATTAAACAGAGCAGATTGATTAAAGCGTTAATTTGAAATCATTATAATTTTGATAATCTAATTAGCAGACGCCGTAGACGCCCTATTTCCTGACCAACACACTGGATTCCGTAAGGATTAATCATGTACAAACCAAATCATAACACTACGGATCATTGTTGAACAATCAATTAAATGGAATTCATCATAATCAGAAAGATGAACTTGTTAAAATTAAGGGCGAAATTATATCGGAACGAGTGAAACTAGATTCTTATAAATCATGTTTACTTAATCACCTATTCCCGAATTTATATCATTCTGATAAACTTTGTCTTCTCATTGCATAATCGAAATTTATCGAAGGGACTAATTGTTTCAAATCACTATTATGAGAATTAATTTTAAGTAGGTAAACATGAAAATTTCATACACATTGTTGCCTTCATTATCTTAACGAAAACAAAAACGAAGATTGATGCAGAATAATAAATGGATTCATTTTATGTTGCTAGGTCCTCGTAAGCTACTTACAACCTGTGATATTTTTGAAAACCAATGTCATTACAGATATTGACATACTTCTACATAAGAGGGTGGTTAAATATAAATATGTGTATCATGATTCATTAAAGATTTCAATAGAGTTAATAAGCTCATAAAATATTCTGTTTTAGAGAAATAAAGTTTGAGAGGGAAAGTTCCAAAACATGGAATTAGTGATTAGAACTCATCGAGTTAACCAACATTAGATGATTATGTTATGAAGCAACTAAAAATAGATTAATGGTAATGAAGACAGATATGAATTGAAATTAGTCAGTTATGGATTGAAGAAAACAATGACATTGACGTAATCAAACTTCAGAAAGAGTTGAAATAATGAATGACGTAATAAATAGAAAATGGGGTTTAATGTTACCACAGTAAAAAAAGATTTATTACTGTCTCATATTGGATACGTAGGTCTGGTTTTAGACATTTATTTGTTATCATTTCAGCAAATTTCAAATGATTAAAGTTTGATTATATGTTAATTATCGTGAAACACTTCAGTGTATTAAGTTGATATTGTATATCAAGATCATTTACGTTGTATGCAGCTGAAGAGAACCTATTCTACATCAATCTTCATTCTTACTCTCTCGTAAAATATGTAAATAATGTTTTACAATAATCAAGTATGACACAATGATCGGTAAATGCCATAGTAACAACAAATAAAGGGATTTTCAAACTATCTACATAAACATTTAGGTCATCATATTCTCTAATTGTTTACATTCATATTCTATTGAATAAAAAAGAAAAAAAGAAAACTCAGATGAAAACATTGAAGTGATAGTCATACTTCTTTTTCTTTTCTTTTTTTATTTGTCTTTTGGGGAAAAAAAACTAAACAAAACAAAAACAGAATAGCAAGACATATTTATGGATAACCATACACATTTCTATTTCTATATTGATAGTGAGCAAAAAAGAGGAAAGCAAAAAGAAAAATTAATTATCGCATAAAAGATTGGTAGGAAAAAAACTTTTATTTTCTTCATTATCAACTATGATCATGAGATAATGACTGCATGATTAAACAAATACATTTATGTTATGAATGTTAAATAAAAAAGCAGTAATCTAGATGTAGGCAATAATTCCCTACAGTAACAACATTGATAGAATTGAAAAAGATTATCATTATCATCACCAAATAGATTTAATTAAATTGGAAATATAATTCTGTCATATAGATCTATATATTTACATTTGAATAGTTGAGATCATGAGTGAATTGAAGCTAGACTACCATAGAAAACTTCAAAGCACTGGATGACCGTTTCGTCTTATTGTAAGACTTCTCAAACGTACACATCCATGATCCCGCCTCGCGAGATTCAAACACAAGACTTATTAGTTTTACGCGTGAACACTTAACCTCTAGTTGAGAAGCAGTGACAAGTGGAGTTCAACCGGGTTTGTTGTGTGATAGTAACTTACTGAAGATAATGTTGAATGCGTCGCTAAGTTACGTGGATTAGTTAAAGTTAGACATTAACACCGTTAGATGCCGGCCTGTTCAGTGGTCTAGTGGTTAAGCGCTCTCATGGTAGACTGATAGGTCCTGGATCGGAATCTCACGAGGTGTGATCGTGTATGTGCAATGCTGAGGAGTCCCATACTAGGACGGAACGGCCGTCTAGTGCTTCTAGATTATCCATGATGATCTAGCTTTATTTCATGCATGATCTCAACTATTGCAATATATATATATATATATATATATATATATATATATATATATATATATATGAAATTTTAAGCTGTTTTAATTGAACATTTATATTACTCCAAGTGAATTAAACGCTAAACGTTAAGTGTGATGTTTTTTCCGTGAATTAATTTACAGAATGAGGATTTTATCCATTTTGATGCTTGAATACATGAGTTGATCTAAGCTAGACCAACATGGGATAGCGCATCCCACAATCCTATAAGTGGAACTGGAACCAAGGACCTTAGATCTAGCGCATCAACGATAAGCCTCTAGACCACTGGAATGGCATCCAACGGTCATTATTTTTAATTTCAATCTATCCTTGACCTTGCACAACCCCTTTGTTTGGTCAGGAATTGTGGATATGCACTCCCGGTGAATTCCATATTAGGACGAAGTAGCCATTTAATACTTTCAGGTTTTCAGTGACGGTCTAACCTAGATTTACTCATGAATTCAACCATTAAAGTTAATTTACAGCTTAAACTGATTGTAACCCTTTTCTATATATTGATAAATTTTATACAACTTACTAAAAACCATTTGTATATAGCTATCAACTAATAAGCAAAATGTATTACATCTATCAGATAGACTTTATATGTCATTATTAATTTCAATCAATTTATGTTAGATATCTTGTTTCTGAAAAAATTCCTGAATATCCTCAATGAATGTAATGAGCAATTAAAAGTTATGATTACTTTGCATAAGAAACTAATATTGAGCACTATTATAGACTCTTGTCCAATATATGTTAACCGATAAAACGTAATAGATAAAAAAAATAAGCTCGAACATTGCTTAGGGCATATTGGTAAGCTTACAGCAATTAGGTCTTTTTATAAATGTCAGTGGTTGAATATGATGAAAAGAAGAAATTGATTTGAATAGTTTGATACAATTGCGTCATATATTTCAGAAAAACAAAATCCAATTACATACATACTTGTCAAGGCATTTTTCAACGAAACTAGAATTTATGCACGAACCAATCAGATTTAAGATAACAAGTCTTGAATTTAGGCGTTAAATTCACTTACCTATTCGTCTAAATAGTCTTGGAATTTTACTTGATATTAGTTCCTGATGAAAACCATAAATCTAATTTGAGATAGTGAAGAAGATCTGTAGCTCAGGTGGATGATTTTGATGGAGTTTTGTTCTCTGAGATGGATAGTTTAGTCATGGAGCTTTCCTCATTCTTCTGTACAACATCATCAGAACAAACTTCAGATTGAAGTGTTGATGATATCGTACAGAAGAACGAGAAAATCTCCACGACCAAACCATCTAGCTCAGATAATAAAACTCCATCAGAAATCTAAATTCAAATCCTTACCATCAACTGTAAATCATTATCTTTATTCTTCAAACTGCTTTATAAACTTCGTTTAGCCCTAATATGTAGGTAGATACTCTCAAGGTCACTTTGGCGTCATTCAAAGGTCGTCCATAAATTATAGTTTTACCCATTTTTCAATGAAAATCAATTTAGGTCACTTTAATAAAAGATAAAATAAATATAAAGTGATAATCGAAAATAAAAGAAAGCTAATATAAACCTTATTGTATCATATCAAGTGTTAAAATAGATTAATGATTATCAGGGATAGATTCATGATCTAAACAACGTGAGTTCCCTAGTAGTTGAGGTTTCTATAAACTTGAAGGGTTCACTCTTGACAGTTTCTATACAAACCTCAACAGTCCATCATATGAGTGATTTCTATCGTGTGTATTTCAGTCAAGGAATAGTGTTCTACTGCCTGCATATAAATTTTGGATAAATTTTGTTACTTATAGACATTACATAACCTGAATTCATTGTCATCCCCCCTGAGCTATACACAAACAAAAATTCTTAATAAACTCTATGAGGACTTTCATGAATTGATCATATTAATTAAATATCACCAATTTTATCCTTAAATAGTTATACATGTTTTATAATTTTACTAAATGCAACAATTCAAATGTTTCGAAGGAATATTTGTTAAGCCAGATGGATGGAAATTCTTACGTAACTGGACAACATCATCAATCAACAAGAAAGATTCGATGGGATGGTGGAGATTTGTAGCTCAGGTGGATGATTTTGATGGAGATGTAAAGACGAGGAATGGCAAAGCAATGACATTATACATACAATTAAAGAGCATATGCAACACAAAATAACACTTAATCAATATGAAAGTGAGAATCTTCAATTAGAACGTTAAGACAGATATACTGTACGCAGCTTGAGCTTTCAGAACTACTATAATCATCATCAAAAATGTACAAGTGTTTGTAAACAATTGTATACGTAAGATACTCAATGTTCGTTGGTCTGATAGTGTCAGTAACAACCTACTGTGTGGGAGAACAAACCAGATTCCAACAAAAGAGGAAATTAGCTAAAGACGGTGGAAGTGGATAGAACATACATTACGAAAATCACCAAACTGCATCACAAGACAATCCCTAACTTGGAATCCTGAATGGAAGTGATAAAACAGAAGGCCGAAGAACACACTTCGTTGGGAATTGGAAGCAAACATGAAAAGGATGAATAGAAACTGGAACCAACTGGAAGGGATTGCTCAGGACAAAGTTGGCTGGAGAATCCTGATGAGTGACCTATGCTTCTCCATGAGGGATAACAAGAGTAAGTAAGTAAGTAAGTAAGTGAGCCTGAGGGAAAGTTACTTAAAATACATCTCTATTTCAGTCATCTTCTGATCATAACATGAGCATAATTTTATTGTTCGAAACGACATGAAATTAATTTACATTTCTTCTGTATGACATTTAATTGATGAGAATCGATTCATAACAAGAACCTATCACATTAGTTATCTAGTAGTTAATTAATTCAAGTTACTTTAAAAATTTATTTTCAAGACTGGTTAGTATTTGTCCAAGAAGGAATTGATGACACATGAAATGAATTAATTTACTTATGTTTTATACATTACATACATATACATATACATATACATATACACATATTGTCTGGTTATTTTTGCCCATTTTCTAAATGTTCTCATGGATAATAACAATGTTCATAATATTATTTTAAAATAATTTACTTATATTCACCTGGTGTCGCTTTACTTATATCTTCCCATAGTTATTTAGGACTGTAATTGATCATTCTTATGTTGGTATATGTGCATCCTGTGTGGATTACACCGATATTGCCTGAAATCACAAGCTTTCTAACAAAAGATGGATAGCGGTTAACATTGGAATCAAGGACAAGCGTTTTGTCTAATTTGGGACTCCTCAGCTGGATGTACCTGCAATCCCAGAGTTACAGTTCACTCTAGGACTCGAACCCAGTACCGTTCGCTTTAAATGTCAACGCGTTATCAATCTTTGCTTATAAAGTTTTGACTTCAGGCAATATCAAAGCAGTCCGAACAGTATGGACATATAGCGACAAGAGATTGATCAGTTGCAGTTCTAAATAACAATGGGAAGATACAATTAAAACAACACCGAGTGAATATAACTTCGCCCAATTGCACAAGTAAGTGGCTATCAAGACTCAGTAGCTAAATGGATAATGCGATAACGTTTCAAGCAAACGGTACTGGGTTCGAGTCCTGGAGTGGAAGTCAACTGTTGAATTCAGGTACATCCAGCTGATGAGTCCCAAATAAGTCGAAGCGCGCATCAAAATGGATTCCGCTACTAACAATCTTTGCTTATAATTTATTTGATTGAATATTATGTTGAAAAACACAATGTTAAATCTTTCAATCCATTATTGTTTTACCCTCTTGAATTTGCCTTTTTCTGGAAATAAACAAACAAAAAACAATAGATGGTACAACCTAATAAAGCTAATTAATCCTAGTGTGTGGGATTATACAACATGTTTTATATACTATGTAACAGTTTTCAGAATAAACATGAAAATTTAGATGTACATCACTGATTAATATCTAATCATATTGAATGTTCCAAACATGTTGAGTCTTTGAAATTTTTAATTGTAGATTTTATTCAAGATACAACTTTCAATCAACTCATGAATTCAACTTTTAAAAATAACTACAATCTCTGCAAAAAGCTCCTAATCTGATGTTAATAATAATCACCTTGTGCTCATTAGTGACTGGCTTCAAGATATATATCTAGGAGTTCTAGTGAGAAGCCGTGATCAGTTGAGTCAAATCCGTGTCTGTTATGAGGCAGTTACTTACTGAAGACAATGGTAGACGGCCGGTGAAATATCGTGG
This sequence comes from Schistosoma spindalis, assembly GCA_946903255.1. NCBI lineage: Eukaryota > Metazoa > Platyhelminthes > Trematoda > Strigeidida > Schistosomatidae > Schistosoma > Schistosoma spindalis. The sequence goes on from OX336418.1 coordinate 21,318,580, forward strand.
ATTGATTGTAGTTGGGCATTAAAACGTTTGGATGACGGCTCAGTGATGTAGATGTAAAGAGTTCACTATCAAGACCGAAGGTGCTGGGTTTGAATCCCCCGAGCAGGGTCATGGATGCATAATGCTAGGGAGTTCCTATGAGGACTAAACAGCCGTCCAGTGCTTTCAGGTTTTCAGTAGTGGTCTAGCTTTATTCAACTCATGAATTCAACTATTAATTTACTACAATCTCCACAACCCCCCCAATCTGATAAAAAAATAAATACTATTCCAAAACATACAATTTATAATTAAGTTTTACAAAATCATAACTACGATCATTTTGTACATTACACTGTTTTAATCCTCGCAAAAATATTTATCTACTTAACATTAGTAATAATTGTCATTTAGATAGATAGAGTTATATGATAATACTAAAAATGTAAGTGTAAGTACACATCTGCATGTTCTCATTGGACTGTTAGATCTACCACACTAAAAGATTTTACTTTCTCAATAGTATAGCAACAACAATACATAAATAAGTTTTGGGTGACTTGAATAACTCAAAATGAACGACACGGTGTTTATCATGTTTGATCAGACGAATGTGTACTGGTTACTTACTTACTTACGCCTGTTACTCCTAATGGAGCATCAGCCGCCGACCACCATTCTCAAACCCACTCTGTCCTGGGCCTTCTTTTCTAGTTCCATCCAATTCTTGTTCATTTTTCTCATATCTATCTCCATTTCCCGGCGTAACGTGTTCTTTGGTCTTCCTCTCCTCCTTCGACCTTGAGGATTCAATGTGAGGGCTTGTCTTGTGACGCAGTTGGATGATTTCCTCAATATGTGTCCTATCCACTTCAATCGCTTCGTTCTTATTTCTGTCTCTGATAGTGTTTGGCCAAAGGATCTGAAATATTTTGCGTGAACAGTTTTTGATAAACACTTGTATCTTCTGGATGATGGCTTTTGTAGTTCTCCAAGTTTCCGCCCCATACAGTAGAACTGTTTTGACATATGTATTGAAAATCCTGACCTTGGTATTGGTTGAGAGTTGTTTTAAGTCTTAGATGTTCTTCAGTTGTAAATATGTTGCTCTTGATGTATACTGGTTTACAATGTTTAAATATAATATATTCACCCTAGCCAATGAGAAATAGTCAAGAGATATCTAAGAGTGATTGAAGTCATATATGTACAATCAGTTTAAAATTAAATGATTTTAATGAAATATGAAGATCTTTGGTTTGATGCTTTTATGGGATTGTAAATTTTCCCTGCTAAGGAGTCTTAGATTATGATGAAACAGTTTTCCAGTAGTGATTGCTAGTTTTCAACGATTGTTTGAATAATACTATAGTGAACGAGAACATTGGCGTGGACAATGAGATGTATTTATACACAAAATTACAGAACATTTTAGTAAAATCTGAGAACCATACAGTAAATACTTCATTCACGAAATATCAATCAATCATTTCATTCTTCATTGTTCTTTAGTTTTCAAACCAATTATTCTTTGTTCTCATTCTCTTCTCTTCGATCATTTTAGTATGATGGAGAACACTTTACTTTTACCTGAAGTTTATGCTGATGATGTCATTCAGAAGAACAATGAAATCTCCACAACTAAACCATTCAGATTAGAGAATAAAACTCTATCAAGATCATTTTATTCTTGTGATGTCAGGTATTTCACTTTCGACTGATCATACATACTACTTATATCTGTTAATATCAGTAACACTCACCATAATAATAGTTCATAATGTAAACCATGAATATATTGACTAATGATGATAAATAAAACTGTGTTGTAAGTAGTACCAATGTTTGATTTGATAGTTTCCAATAAGTTGAGCATTGGGTAGATTGTTATAAATAAAACTAATATATTTGTAGGTATCCTAATAAGTAGAAAAAATTGGATTTTCTGACGTTTCGTAACTTAGTGCAGGTCACTTCTTCAGAAAAGAATTAAATAACCAAATTAAAATTAATCAAAGTTTAAATAGTACAAACGGGACAATGCAAGAAAATTATAACTCTTTTAATCTTTTTGTTAAATGTAACTATTTCATCGGTATTTATAACGGAATTATAATGAAGAGAAATCTATTCAAATTTTTTTTCTTCTTTCCTCTTTTTGTTGTTGTTGGAAAAATCAATTAACGACTACATTTTTATGCATTTTCGATATAGTTACTTTTTTTCTATATTCAAGAGAAATTAATACACATCCTTCGATCCAATTTAATTATGTAACGAGTATGATAATTTTGAATCGTAGTTTATCGTTATTTAAGTTAAAATGCAAAACCGTGTATGGAAGATAATTGACAGACTCATTCGAAATTAATACCGGTGTCAGGCAAGGTCTCTTACTCTCAACATTTCTATTCCTACTGGTGAGAGGGAACATGAGATACAGTGGACAGCTAAAATGCAGATGGACAATCTAAACTTCGCAGATGATCTGGCTCTTCCATCACACACGCAACAACAAATGCAGGAGAAAACGATTAGTGAATCAGCAGTCTCAGCAATAGTAGGTCTCAACATATGCAAAGGGAAAAGCAAGATTCTCTGATACAACAAAGAATGAAACAATGGAACCACACTTGATGGAGGAGATTTGGAAGATGTAGAAACCATTACATATCTGGGTAGCATCATTGATGAGCACGTTGGATCTGATGCATATGTGAATGCGCGGATCGGCACAGCAGGATCAGTATATCTACAACTGAAGAACATCTAAAACACAAAACAATTGTCAAACAACACCAAGATCAGAATTTTCAATACAAATGTCAACACCGTTTTACTGTATGGATTGGAAACTTGGAGAACTACGAAAGCCGTCATCCAGAAGATACAAGTGTTTATTAGCAGTTGTCTACGCGAAATACTTCGTATCCGTTGGCTGAACACTATCAGCAATAACCTACTATGGGAGAGAACAAACCAGATTCCATTAGAGGAAGAAATAAGGAAGAAGCGATTGAAGTGGATAGGATACATTAAGGAAAGCACTCAACTGCGTCACACAATAAGCCCTTATATGAGAAGAATTGGAAACACATTGATAGAACTTGGACGGAATGCCTAGGATGGAATGGGCTAGAGAATGCTGGTCGACGACCTGTGATTCATTGGGAGTAACATGCGTAAGGAAGTTAAATAGACAATTATTTTGCTTTCTAGTGGTAATATTCTTTTATTATTATTTTAAAAATGAGAAGATACAAGTAAAACAACACCAAGTGAATGTAACTTCACCTCAATGCACAAGCAGGTGGCTATACGGATTCAGTATCTAAGTGGATAACGCGATGGAGTTTCAAGAGAACGGTGTTGGGTTCGAGTCTCTGAGTGAACATCAACTGTCGGATGTAGGTACATTCAGCTGATGAGTCCTAGTTCTAGTTATATCCAATTCTTGTTCATTTTTCTCATGTCTATCTCCATTTCCTGGCGTAATGTGTTCTTTAGTCTTCCTCTTCCTTTCTTCCTTTGGCAATGAAGATTCTATGTGAGTGGTTGCCTTGTGACGCAGTTGGGTGATTTCCTCAATATGTATCCTATCCACTTCCATCGCTTCTTCCTGATTTCTTTCTCTAATGGAATCTGGTTCGTTCTCTCCCACAGTAGGTTGTTACTGGTAGTGTTTGGCCAACGGATCCAAAGTATTTTGCGTAGAAAACTGTTAATAAATACTTGTATCTTCTGGATGATGATGATTAAGTAAACTTTCCTAGATAAATTTGTTATCTTTCGTTGAAAATTCTGAAGATAACATTTCTTCTTATTGTCAGCAATTTAGAAAGTATTTTCGAGATTATTACAAGTGAAGTTGTTTTTTCTATGATCTCTTGAAATCAATGATACATTTGCACGAAACGTGTCATTTTAACTAATAATTAAATGATTTTTTATATACCAATGAGCAGAAAAATTGGATTTCTGACATTTTATGCCTTAATGTAAGTCATTTCTTCTTTTTCCTTACTCTGAAGAAGTGGCTTACTTTAAGTCACGAAACGTCAAAAAATCTAATTTCTCTACTCACATTGGGATATTACAAAAGTAAATTTATCATTAACTATCCAGCCAATTGTCAATTAATTTGAAACTATCAAGTCTAACCTTGGTTTTGCCTAATAAAATTTATCATGATAAAAAATAATAGACTAGCTCATTTAGTACGTCTTTCAAATGATGTACTTGTTTATATATAGAGAGTAATTCATATATGATCTTTGTAAAAATACAATTATTCTTGCGAGACTAACACTTTTTAGATGTAAACTGATTGTCTTGTTTTACCGGTTTTTAGAAGTGTGTTATGTGCCACTAATGTCGACAGATATAAATAATATATATGATTAATTGAAAGTGGAATGTCTAGCGGTAGAAGATTAGGTAGATCAAAGAAAAGAGAACCAAAACAGAATATAATTGATGTGGAAACGAAAGAACAATCAAGTCTGAGACAATGGACTGACATATTGTAGGTGAAGTATTTACTGTATGGTTCTCAGATTTTACTAAGAGATTCTGTAATTTCGTGTTCATAAACATTCGGTTGTAACCATTTGTGTGTTCTCGTTCACTACATTACAATCAATCATAAATGACATCCATTTAATTCATTTCACAGTGAATCAAAATATGTATAAACGTCTTCAATAATAGAATAAACACATATGGAATTTTGTAAACTGTCGAAAAGAATATTTGGGAAAACTTGAATTAATGTTAATAAATTCATTTTGTATTGCTAACTTGATGTTTAAGACTACAATTGAACAGTCTGTTAATGGCATATGTTCATACTGTGCGTAGTGCCTCTATATTACCTTCATTCACAAGAATTCTAAGTAAAGGTGGATAGTGGATAGCAGTGGAATCAAGGACGTACAAGCAAGTGGCCATCAGGACTCCATAGCTAAGTGGATAACAAGATAGTGTTTGAAGCGAACGGTACTGTGATTCAGTCCCAGAGCGCACATCAACTCTGGAATACAGGTACATCCAGCTGATGAGTTTTGAATAGGACGAAACGAGCGTAAAACTGGATTTCACTGTTAGCAGTTATCCATATTTGCTTATAATGATATATATATATATATATATATATATATATATATATATATATATCCGTAGAATGAATGGTTTATGAAATTTCTATCTTCCTATGTTTCATTTTAGCAAAAATGCTTCTGTAGTGAAAGAGAGTACCAATGGGGATAGCCAAATGTAGTTGAATACAAAATTACACAATCTTATATTAAAATCTGAAATCCATATAGTAAATACTTCATTTACAAAATGTCAATCAGTCATCTCAGACTTCATTGTTTCTTCGCTTCGACATAAATTGATTTTTGTTCTCGTTTTTTTTCTTTGACCTTCTTAATGTTGTGCAGTCAGGTAGTTCACTTTCGATTGGTGATGCATACTACTTGTACTTGTCGATATCAGTAGTACAAATCACAGTAGTAATTTAAAAATACCTCATAAATTTGTAATTATGAATGTGAATTTTTCTTTAAATTAAGGTGTTTTAAGATACAAAAAGTTCGAAGTATCCCAATGAATTAATCGAAGACAAAATGTGATTTGAAGTAAGAGTATATTCAGCTAAGTTATGGTATTTTATCTTAGCAGGAGTTAATTATGAACAATAAATTTTAGATAAGTATTAAAAAAATAACGTTTATCACTGATATGAACACATGTTGACAACTAAGATTATGAAATTGACATAGAGAGGATTTTGCAGTTCTAGAAAATGGAGAACTTCTTGAAGTATGGAATACAGATAATTTAGCAATCAATGAACATATCGGTTTCACCTCCAACTAAACAACTCATCTTAAAAAACTTAAGCAATAACATTTTCAAAGGGATATTATAATTCGACTTGAACATAAAGTTAACTGAGTTCAATGAAACATATCAAGTAAGCATTGATTATAATATTTCACTGGTTGAACTTAGACCACCATGAAAAACCTGGAAGCACTGGATGACTGTTTCGTCCTAGCATGCCACTCCTCAGTAGTGCGCACCCATGACTCCGCCCCCACGCGAGATTAGAACCCATGATCTATCAGTCTCGCGCGCGAGCGCTCAACCATTAGACCATTGATTATATTGTTTTGAAAGACATTGAAAGTCCTGCAATTAAATCATCAACCTCATAGAATTTAACAACATTAAAAACTAATTAGGAAGAATGTAAATTTATGATTGATGTTGAATAATTGTTATCAAGGTATATATGTCATTACTCGTTATATAAAATTATCGACTTAAATCGCTTTAGCGAATAATGAATAGGTTTTTGAATTGTATATTTTGTACAATCTTTGATTTGGACAGATAATCTGAGGGATGAAGCGAAGGAAGCGAATAAAATTGAAAGAATTCGGATGACGCACAGTGGTGAAGGCAAGTGAGCCAACTTGATTTAACGACCAATTGTGAATCTATATTTATAGTCAGATAAATATAGGTTATAGACATGTGATGAATAAGATAGGAAATGAACACATATCCAGCTTATATTTAAAGTCAAGGTAGACAAGTGAATAATTAACAAGAAGAATGGATAAATTGGTTTGTCCAAAAGTTAGAATAAGCTAAGTGGGCTCGACATAAGTCCAGCCATTACAAAACCTGCACTAATATAAATCATACATATATGAATATAGTATAATAATAAATATCAGCATAGGGGTTGTAGAGATGAGTAAGTTGTTGGTTGTGATCATGAACCGATTGATGTTAGACCACCATTGAAAACCTGTAAGCACTGGATGGCCTTTTCGTTTTATTGTGGGACTCCTCAGCAGTGTGCATCTACAATCCCGCTTGCGGGATTCAAACTCAGGGCCTTCAGTCCCACGCGCAAACATTTAACCTTAATAAATAGTCAAGTGACTAAAATTCGCAATTTAAAGCAACAGATGTCAAACTGAAATGTCGAATATAATGAATTAGATGAAATAACTGAATGTCAGATTTTAGATTTTTGACTTGATCTAGACTGTGTACAAAGATAAAGTTCAGAAGAGTTTGAAATCGTTCTTTAATAATTCCTAATATTAAGAAGTATTATCTTTTGTTAAGTTCAGTAATTTGACAGATATGCCTTCAGACAAATATCATCGACTGATCAATTACGGTCCCAAACAACAATGTGAAGCAAACAATACTAAATTGATTTGAAGATAACTTTGTTTCAAAATCTTTTCCATTTTAAATATGAAGTCTAATTCTATTGCATGAAACATTTTTCTACAGCCATCTCACAAAATCTGTAAAATATAGTTTATTGCGAAAGTACAAAACTACGTAGGATTTTATATGTTCATACCATTGTGGTGTATACTACTTATTTCGACAGATATAAGCAGTATGTAACGCCAATCAGAAGTGGAAACCATGACAGTAGAAGGCTAAAAAGATCAAGTTGAAGAAGAAACAGAAACGGAAATAGAAAGGAATTATGAAGAATGTGAAGGACAAATGATGGAATTTTTCGCAATTGAACCATTCAATGTATGGTTCTCATACATTAAAACATTTCTCCCTAACTTTAAATCATTTATACTGATCTATAAACCTTTTGATAGAGATTGAACTGTTTGATGATTGAGGCATTTGACACTTTGTCTTTTTGTATCGGTAGTATTATCACGTTGTCACTTCAGTTCTAAATTTCCATGGATATTAAACATTTGTTCTTGATTTCAATTTGCATTATATTCCTTCTAATGACAATTAAATAATACATAATGTCAATTATATACAAAACTAACCAAATGCATAAGAATCATAAATACAAACATGCTCTACCTACCCAGTAGAATGAGTAAATTGGGCTGTCCGAAAGCTAGAATAAGATATATGGGCTTAACATAATAACCGACATTAAAAGTTTATATGATTAAGATGCGTATGTAAATAGAAACAACCTGTTGACAATGGTATGATATACACAAGTGTTAGAATTAAAGCTTATTCTTTTATAAAACAACCTAATTTTAGAAAGTTAGACTGGTCACATGTTAATAAATAAATAAATAAAAACTTAAGAAATACTACTGATATGCAATTAATGAACATACTTTAGGATATTTATTGTTACTAGCTTGAAGGAGATACTCTGGAAGATGTGGAAACATTCATCTATTTCGGAAGCATCATTGAAGAACAAGGAGGATCCGATTCAGACATAAAGGCGAGAATTGGCAAAGCAAGGACAGTGTTTATGCAACTGATGAACATATACAAATCAAAGCAACTCTCTACCAATATCAAAGTCAGAATCTTCAATTAGAACGTCAAGGCAGTTATAATATCACTGCTGAAACTTGCAGAACTACTACAATCATCATCAAAAATGTACAAGTATTTGTAAACAATTGTATACGTAAGATACTCAATGTCCGTTGATCAAATACTAGGTAGACCTCTACCCAAATTTCGTGCTGATGATGTCGTTCAGAAGAACGTTGAAAACTCCCTGACCAAACCATCCAGCTCAGAGAACAAATCTCTATCAAAATCATCTACCTCAACTATAAATCTTCTGTACCATCTCAGTAATCTGATTGCATAATAATCAAGTACATTCGCAATTATAATCTTATGGTCTATGACAACATTTATGTCAACAATCATAAATACATCTTTAATAAACTTTAGCCTAATTAGATGTCAATAATTTAGGCTGTTGATTAATAAGTTACATATTCAAATTTAAATTCGCTCTATAACATGGTTTATCTTATCTCATTTGATAAATTATTTGGCGTCTGGACTAATCAGTAGAGTTTCTAAAGCTATGTTTCATCATAATTTGAAGTTAGTAAAAAGTTAATATATGGGGCTTGATAAAATCAAGTTAAAAAACAATAATACATGACCGTAAATCACCAAGCAAACTTTTTAATATTCATGTAACTTGATAAAGCATTTAGAATTTGGAGAGTAATTGAATCTGTTATCTAATCAGAGTAGCTTTTATTAGTGGATTGACATAAATTGCACGACCATTATGATTCCCCACTACCCATTGATTAGAAATAGTGGGGTGTGTTAAAAAAATTTAGGAATTATTGATTGATGTACTTGTTTTGCAAGTGTGTGCTCAAGTGATAATGAACAAAGATATTGTTACTTGTAATAATTTTTAATTGGCCGTAAACTGTTCATCTTTGTAATCTGATTAGTTCAAATCGAAATAGCATCAACCGTTTTGATTGGATGTGAGAACTTGCATTTTTACATTTGAAATTTATTTTTAATAAATAATTCTTTTTGTTTCATCCGAGTCTTGGTAAAAATTTTTACTTCTATAGAAAAATACACGAATTCCATTTTAGTATTCTGCTATACTCCTGTCAGTGAATGTGTCTTGGGATAAATGGCCGATTGTTTAATGATATTCTTATTAGTGGATTCAACCAAGTCAACTAACTGCACCATTAGTTTCACTATTCTTACGCCTGTTACCCCTCGTACAGTTCAAGCCGTCCATCAGAATTCTCCATCCAACTCTGTCTTGGAAAATTCTTTCAAGTTGTTTCCATCTGCTCTTCACTTTTCTCATATCTACTTCTATTTCCCGACATAATATGTTGTTCGACCTTTAACTTTTCCGATTCCACAAAGAATTCCAAGTTTGGGATTGCATCGAGATGCAATTTGGTGATTTTCGTAATGTATGTTCTATCCACTTCCACCGTCTTTAGCTAATTTCCTCTTTTGTTGGAATCTGGTTTGTTCTCCCCCACAGTAGGTTGTTACTGACACTATCAGACCAACGAACATTGAGTATCTTACGTATACAATTGTTTACAAACACTTGTACATTTTTGATGATGATTATAGTAGTTCTGAAAGCTTAAGCTGCGTACAGTATATCTGTCTTAACGTTCTAATTGAAGATTCTCACTTTCATATTGATTAAGTGTTATTTTGTGTTGCATATGCTCTTTAATTGTATGTATAATGTCCTTGCTTTGCCATTCCTCGTCTTTACATCTCCATAAAATCCTTCTTGTTCATTGATGATGCTTCCCAAATACATGAATGATTCCACATCTTCCATAACTTGGGTTGATGTTCTCCTTGTTGTATTTGAGGAAATTTCATCGTACTTTAAATAAATATTTGTTTACTTAACCCTATAACTATTCTGGAAATGAAATGAGCCAAAAATAATTTGTTTGAACAAAGTATATTGGAGTCTTCACTCAAATATTTTCTTTCCTAATCATCTTGATTATTCAAAATACCATTTATTACTCATCAGTTTCAATACATTATCACTTTCAATTGATAAGTAATTCATTTAATAAACATTAAACAATTAATACATTTCAAAATAAAATAGAAAATGTTTAGCTAAATACAATAATATCCGATGGGGTTTTGTAGATATTATAGTTGTTTCAATAATTGAGATCATGATTCAGTTGAAGCTAGACCACCATGGAAAACCTGGAAACACTGGACAAGCGTTTCGTCCTTTTGTGGGACTCCGCAGCAGTGCGCATCCACGATCTCGCACCCCACGTGGTCTAGCTTCAACTGACTCATGATCTCAACCATTGAAATTACTGTAATCGTCAATCCATTAACATGATACTGTCTTTATTAGGTGAGAGGATGTTTAGCTTTTAGCGATATATTACGTAATCAAATTTCAAATATAAAAACATTGAAAATTTAATTTATGTCATAAAATTACGTTTAAATCACCTTTAAATGTCAAAATTTATTTGACAGTTAAATATGAATTTATCCGTGATAGACGTGCTCTAAACTCAATGTTCTGATTTGTCATAGACTGTTTATTTATATTTATATTCAACAGCTGATCGCGTATACAAGTTAGTTGCAATTATATAGTTTAGCATAAGGCGGAATACGATTTAATTGAGATATAGTGATCGTAAGTGGTTGAAATCAACTAAGCTTATATGTGGCAATTATAGGTGATGTGATGTCGCAAGATGTCTTCGGTTAAATTAAACAATTCTTTACAAGATGATTAAGTATGAGAGATTCTACATTAATAATTATAAGTACTTTTTCATGACCCCTTATTAAATAGAATTCACACCATTAATATGACACAGAATGAGTGTTGAACTAGATGTAAGTTAAAATATCAAATGTCCAATAACTTCCAAGGATGATCTATAATGGAGTGACCATGTTTAAAACTGATAAAACTATTGCACTGTAACTGCATTTGCTTCTAGTGTTTTATTTAACTGATACCAGTTCAAGATAAAAACAACCCATAATCTGTCAGGTATTCTGACATAGTGACTTTTACCATCTGACTTATACATACCACTATTACATAAAGAAGGTTGATCTATTTAATGGTCAACCTTACTGAAATGAGAACATAGTTAAATCACATTAAACAATATTTGAAATATCGACATACCAAATTAAAAATACATTTTTATAATAACCAATGCAATAATTTCTTGATAACTCTAGGTATATCTTACTGTCCAGTACAAACTATCAAAAATTCCTACATTCGGAAAATCATATTGTAGTGAACGAGAACGCGAGTGGGTAAAACGAAATGTTTGTAAACATTTATGCGCTACCGCACTGTATCAGCACAACGAGTTAAGTGTATCAGTTCAAATGCTAGCCAGAGAAGTAGAGATATTAACATTATCAGTGGTAGTGTAGTGAACTAGAGCAACAATGGAGACAACCAAATATATTTCAATACAAAATTAAAGGATCTCATAGTAAAATCTGGAAACCATACAGTAAATACTTCATTTGCATAATATCAATCAATCGTCTCGGATATAACAGTTCCTTCACTCCCACACCAATTATTCTCTATTCTCGTTCTTTTTCCTTTGATTTTCTTAATCTTCTACATTTCACTTTCAATTAATCATACATACTATTTATATCTGTCGACATCAATAGCACACAACAAATTAGGATTGCATGAAAAGAATTAAATGAATGTTCGAAAAATCAAACAGATAATTGACTACATCAATGATTCCCTAAATTACTTTCATTTATTCTTAATAATGTAATAAGATTAGTTTGTTGTCAGATTAGATTTTTTCGAAACTTCGCCTGGAACCCTCCCGGGGCTACTGCCGACCCCAAGCTCAGATAAAGAAGGAGAGTTGGGCTAGTGACCCCATCCCATAAAAAAATCTAAATTTCTACTGATTAGAATACCGCAATCTAATTATAGTGAACGAGAACATCAGTAGAGATAACCGAATATAGGTGAACACAAAATTACAGGACATCTTAGTAAAGTCTAAGAACTTCATTTACAAAATGTCCATCGATTATATCGAAGGTGATTGTTCGTTTGTTTTCACACTAATCATCCGATTTTTCTCTTTGATCTTCCTAACCATACATTTCGCTTCCGACAATGACACATACCACCTATATATATATATATATATATATATATATATATATATATATATATATATATATATATATATATATATATATATATAGGAAACACCTTATCGTAAACTATCTATCATCAAAATACAATTCAATAATTAAATTATAATTTTATTATGTGAATTTCAATGAATAATAAAGATCAAACCATATTCTATTGATTATTAAATTATAGTAACCAAGTGAATACTTAATTGTTTAATAAGTACATAGGTACACACAAACAATAAAATAATTGTCTTGACGACAAAATTTAAACTACAAAAACTAAAAAAACTATTCAACTGAATCTTAGTTTCTATTTTAAGAAACATGCATTTTTAAACAGAAACTTTGTTATATTTAATAATCGGAAATCATAAAATGTAAATTTTGTACTTTGTTTCTTTAAAAAGAAGAAAAAACTTAAGTAAATTTTACTGTATGATGATGAGAAAAATAAAATTATGGATTTTATCAAACTGATTAAAAGATTAATCACTACGAAAGAAGAATAGTCATTTTTTTCTCCAGTTATTTTCTTCAGTTTCTACAGTATCATAGATCTAAATTAATAATCCCACCAACCAACCACCCACAAAAAGAATATGATCAGTTTAAGCGTAAAAGTTGAAACATGTGAATTGTAGGATTATTAAATAAAATATAATAAAATTCATTTGGTGTTGTTTGACTTGAATCTTCTCATTGTTGTTTAGGATTGTAATTGATCAGTCTTATGTTGTGATATGTACATCCTGTGAGAATCACCTGAAGTCCATGTGCACCATCGGTTTAAAATCAGAGTTTCCAAACTCCTCTAGGTAGATCCTTCGTATCCCTTAATCTGGTTAAAGCGCCATAAATCCACTTTTTGACCTTTCAATTTCTTAACCAACACCCCTACCACAAGAAGGCAATGAGTAGGACTTCTCTTGTAGTGGCTGTATACATGCGGCCATGTGCGAGGATTTCGATAGGGAGAGCTGAATTTTCCCATCCTCATCCATTCCAGGGCATTTAAGGACACATATATATTCGGTGCCCCTTTGTACCAATATTTATGTGTCCAAATAAATAAATAAAATTAATACATAGTTGATACACACATATTTTATGCTTCTAACTAATTACAGTACATTATGTAATAAAAACCGTATGGACTGATAAATGAAGGTGAGAATAGTCTATTTCTTAGCTGAAGTTTCTTCTTAGGAAAAGATATTAAAAAACGTCACGAAATATTCTAACTGGTAGATAAATATTAAGGTTTTAGAATCTATAATTTATATTATTATTATTAGCATCTGGATTTTTGTGGTGTATCATACTTATGCTGACATATATAAGTAGTATATAACAGTAATCAGATATAAGATGTCTGCCAATAGATGAATGAAAAGAATAGAATGAAGAGAATAGGAAAAGCAAAATATAGAGGGAGGGCAATATTTAAAAAAAAAAGAATTAAAAGAATCATGAAGCATATTAAAGACAGCTGAAAGAAGATATGCATATAATGTATTCAATGTATAGTTTTCTCATTCACATCACTTCTGGTTTGAATATATAATGAAATCAGACAAGAAGGAGATATGGAATTTTAAGTATGAAAATATAGATTTATAGAAACTCTCTTTTATATCAATATATGGATATGGATACAGTATGATAATGTTTATCCCAAATGGACATCAAATTATGCAGATCATAAGTTGTCAGAGAAATATGTGGTGGTTGGTATTTAATAGAATCCTTAAACATCGTATACAGTTCGTCTTGATAACCGTTATTAGATAACGCCCCAACTGTGTATTAATCAGAAGGCAAATATGAAGTGTTGATTATGTTTATTATGGGACCACACATATTCAAATTTACAAGTACGTTAAGTAAGCATGAAAAAGTAGTGCAGAAAAGCAAACAGGTAAGCGAGTGAGCGTGCGAGTCGAATGACCGCGTGCACGAGTCAACGAGACAATGAATATATGGGTAGGCAGTAAGCAATACTCAAGCATACATATTTATACAAGTGTAAAAACAATAAAGGTACAAAGATATAGATAAGTAGTTATTGTACGAATGACTCTATCTGTTAAATAAGTTAACCAAAGAGCTAAACTAAATTAATCATGAACAAACTCAATTTCATGTGAGCTGCTATAAATGATTAGTTATATATTGGCTTCTTCATTTAGTACATACATAAGGTCCTTATTAAATGAGTTTAAATTCGTGTATATAAATAGTAAATTGTACATCTAAATACAGATACTTCTCCGTATATCTAGTACGTAATGCTGGAGCATATAGAGAAGAATTAGGATTTCATAAAATAGTCTTCATTAACTATTAAGCAACCATTATAGATATATTAGAGAAGCTCATTTTAAATGATACATCCAAAACTAATCTTAATACTTCTAATATACACTGGAAGGCAGTTCTAAATTATATATAGTAATCACAATGAATGAATGTATTCAGAACTTGTAATTTGTCCGGACTGCAATGAATTCTATAATCTGAAATGCAGCCATTATAATTCAATTGATTTCAATATCCGGTTTCTTTCTCTATCATATGTGATTAGATTTAGGTAACTCACTAGCTACGTGACATGAATTTATGAATCTAAATCTCTATGAACATATTACTGTAAAGACGGCCTACTTGAATATCTGGGCTACCAGTTCCTTCTATCTGAATATTTCAACAAGTTATCTGTTTTCTTGTTTGTTTTAACAAATCATTATGCCTATTAGTCTTATAAACTATTCAGGTAGGTTTATGAAAAGTTTATGACATTTCTCTGTACAAGTTAAAAAAGAGCCAATTAAAGACATCCTGGTTGCCGTCAATATGCATCAAAAATAATAAACATTATTCAGATGTTGATTTCTGAATTGTTAACATCTAACTGGTGACCACTCAATATTTATCGCAAGGGTTGTTGAAATACTTTATACTTAGAATTCTATATTGTAACAAAAATAATATATTGAATAAAGCCACTGCCTACGTAATACGAATTTATGAATCCAGACGTTTATGTAAATATTACTGTAAAAATATTGTCCTCAGAATAGGACACTTAAGAAGGTGCTTTCTTTGATTGATACCAGCTGAAGTTAAAAATTTATTTAATGTTCTCTTCTGCATGACAAAAAAGATTTGAACAAGTTATGAATCAAAGACACAGACAAACATTTTTTATCGGTTCCATTTAACCATCTGTTATTACACTGAAATAGTCTGACTTTTAATTCATTCTTGATTAAAGTTTGTTTTGTTTTTTTTCATTTTGAAACTTCACGTTATGAATACAAAATTATTTATTTATTACCTAATAAATTTGATTAAAAATTTATTGAATTTTATTTTTGATTACCATAGTTGAAAACGATTACGTAATTCTTTCTGTTTTTTTTTCTACTGAAACGGAATATTTAATTGTTACAGTTCATTGTGTAATCTTAACTTCTCTTACATCTACTGAATCATCTTTACTACATTATACTGCTATAATGTATCAATTTCATTTGATTGAAATAAAGATAAAATTGATTTATCATTTGTATTATTGAATTCATTCAAGTTGTTAATAGTTGACGTGAACAGATCAAAATTGAACAAACATAATTCAGATCATTAAACGTGAAGTGAAACATTGTCTAAATGAACAAGAATCGATTGATGTTAGACCAGGATACTGAAGGTTCTGGGTTAGAATCGTGTGAGCGGGATTGTGAATACGACCTGATGAAGTGGTTCATGATCGGACGAAACTGTTGTCCAGCGCTTCCAGGTTTTCACTATTGGTCTTACATCAATCAATTCATGATCTCAATCAAAAGCTGATGTATATTTAGTTTTATAATCCAATGTATATTGGTGGAAATATTTTATGGTTTATTTTGTCAACTAAAATAGATATTCAAATGAGAATGATTGTTCTGTCAAGGGTATTAGCTTGAGAACTATATGTTGTATACTACTGATAAGTACGTGAAGTTTCAAAATGAAAAAAACAAACTTTAATCAAGAATGCATTAAAAGTCAGACAATTTCAGTGTAATAACAGATGGTTAAATGGAACCGATAAGAATTGTAATAAGTTGAATATATAAGCTTATGAACTAAAGTAAACCATTGAATGCAACTATTAGTAATACAAACTATTTCTACAATCTAATATTATACGGTATGATAGATAACAGTTGAATATGGTTTAGATAATTTTGGTGACTGTTTATTTTTTGATTCCTGGACCTAGAAAACATTTAGTCAAATAATATAACTGAAAACTTTATTCTGCATAACAATAACCACTTAGCTTTCGAAAATATTCTAAGATTGTCTTGAAGAATGTAATTGTCTTTCATCAATACCTGCGATACTAATTCAACTATTAAAAAACTATAATATCTACAAAAACCCTTCACTGATAATAATCATCATATGGCTTCAAGAGGAATTTACTGGAGTTCTAGTGAGAAGCAGTGACAAGTGTAGTTTAACCGGGTCTGCTGTGAGATAGTAACTCATTGATGACAATGGTGGACGGTGATGCAACTTCGTGGATTGGTTGAAGCTAGACATTAACACCATTGGATGACGACTAGTTCAGTGGTCTAGAGGTTAAGCGCTCGCATGAGACCGATAGGTCCTGGGGTAGAATCTTATGAGGTGGCTCATGGATGCGCATTGCTGAGGAGTCCAGTGATAGAACGAAACGGTCGTTCAGTGCTTTGAGGTTTTCCATGGTGGTCTAGCTTCAATTGACTGATGAATTCAACTAATAAATAAGAGGACTTCTGAAAACTAAAGAGAAATTAAATGTTTATAATTTTAAGAATTTGTAACCTGAACCATTAACAGCCACTGAGTCAGTTGTATGATTTTATTTTAACAGAATTAAAATTGTGTACTTTCCAGTTTCTTGTACATCGTTCAAATGATCTATAATGAACTGAATTTAATAGAGTTACCTGTTGACGCAAGTTATGAAACAATAAGTTAGCAGGATAGTTTTATTTTAAAGTATCAACCACCTAGGATATGTAAGTCATCAATAATTATACAACTAATTTTGATGAAGTTTGTTCTCTGAGCTGAGTGTTTTGGTTGTGTAGCTCCATTAAAACCTCCCCCCTACGCTACAAATCTTCTCCACTACATACGACTACTTGTTTTTCTGGAAACAATCTAAGTTTCAACTATAGCCGTATTCATATATTCCGCTCTTTATTTATATTTTGTACAATCATTGATCTGGGAAGGTAATCAGAGTAAAGAAACGAAACGAAATGACGTGCTTTTGAGAAGGCATATTAGTCAACTCCCATTTAATCAAGTAGTAATCACTATTTGTAGTCACACAAAAATATGCAACTGACATGTCATGAGTAAGATAAGAAGCGTACATACATATACGGTCATATAAAAACAGTCAAGATTGATAAGTGATTAATTAATATGTTCAAAATGTGGTCCAATTAGAATATATAAATTGGCCTATTCAGCAGCTAGAATAATTTATATGGGTTTAATATAGTAACCGACACTACACTCTTTTCAATGAGTTTCAATAAATGACTTTTTCTGAGTAGTTTATTATTAACACACAAATTAACTATGTTTCTAATATTGATAGAAGTTGAGATTCCGTTTTGATTTCATTGAATTCCTAAACGTACAGTGTGTGAATCTTCAGTAGTGTATATCCATGTTCAAACGTGAGAGAATCAAACTCAAGACCTCCAGTCCAAGATCGTTAAATTACAATCTAATTTTATGTGTGATATCTTCTTATCTAAATTCTTCGTCAGTAATTTCCCTAATCCAAACAATACTTATTTTTCTGGTTAGCGTTTTTTTAGAGACTTAAAAAATGTTTAAAGAATGACGGGTATCCACTGAAATTTATTGAGAAATATGGAAACCGTGAAGATTTAAAGCCTAAAAAAACTACAAAGAATATAAAACCTATTTATATTAAACTTAAATTCAAAGGTGACAACGTCACAGGGTCAATCAATATGAGACTAAAAAACTGCATTGTCAAGAAGTTATCCTACAGCTAAGCTGATTATCCGGTCCAAAACAACGTGTTCTTTAACACAATCAAATATCGATAAGTATCACTTTCATGTTACCATCAAATTTGTATACACATTTACATGTATTTGCCAAAGCATTTACATAGGTTGAACAGAAAGTAGAGCTTCCATCCTATTTAAAGAAAATATTTCGAAAAGTTTAAGATTGAATAGATTGAAAGCATTTAGCAGTGCTGTTACAAGACATCTCCTTGATACAGGACATGTCGTCAATACACTGAAGTCCTTCAAGGTGATAAACAAACAATCAAACTCCAATTTTTAAAAACTTGACGAAGCGATAGTAATCAATCGTCTAAAACCAGATCTGTGTATCCAATATGAGACAGTAATAAATCTTTTTTTACTGTGGTAACATTAAACCCCATTTTCTATTTATTACGTCATTCATTATTTCAACTCTTTCTGAAGTTTGATTACGTCAATGTCATTGTTTTCTTCAATCCATAACTGACTAATTTCAATTCATATCTGTCTTCATTACCATTAATCTATTTTTAGTTGCTTCATAACATAATCATCTAATGTTGGTTAACTCGATGAGTTCTAATCACTAATTCCATGTTTTGGAACTTTCCCTCTCAAACTTTATTTCTCTAAAACAGAATATTTTATGACCTTATTAACTCTATTGAAATCTTTAATGAATCATGATACACATATTTATATTTAACCACCCTCTTATGTAGAAGTATGTCAATATCTGTAATGACATTGGTTTTCAAAAATATCACAGGTTGTAAGTAGCTTACGAGGACCTAGCAACATAAAATGAATCCATTTATTATTCTGCATCAATATTCGTTCTTACTTTCTTAAAAATAACTAACTCTATTAACTTATGGGACTTTCTTATTAACAAATAGACGGATCAAAATGTTTAGCTTCTCTATGAACAAAAAAAACAATTAATGAAACTATTGGAAAGAACTAAAAAAGAGAAGAAAGAAGAATATGTTTCTTCACAATGTTACATAATTACTATTATTTAATAAATGACAAGAAAAACATTTGACGGTAATTTCAATGTATATTCTATAACTATGTATAAAAGACTAAAATAAAATGATCAATTTAACATAAGATAGATTGAAACGGAAATGGTTGAACAAAGTGAACTATTTTATTATTATTATTTCCTGCTTATTTATAGAATGGGACAAATTATATTATCAAATCTATCGTGAACAAATTTTGTGAATATTATATTGATCTAGATTTTAAGCATTCGCGTGTGAAACTGATAGGTCCTGGGTTGGAATCTCGCGAGTCGGGATCGTGGATGTTCACTGCTGAAGAATCCTACAATAGGACGAAATGGTCTTCCAGAGCTTCCATGTTTTCCATGGTGGTCTAGTTTTAATTGATTCATGATCTTAACTATTAAAATTTTTTTCGATAGAAAATACCGGCGAGATTATAATTTATGGACGAACCAAAAAAATATAGGATAATAGGTTTTGGATTTTGACTTGAAATTTATTCATCTATTCGGCTAAATAAACTGTTGACATTATAGCTTATGTCAATTCATGATGCGAACCTAAATCTAATTTTTAACCTTACCCATCAATAGTAAATCATTCTTCACATTGCTTTATAACCCTCATTTAGCACTAGTAAGTAGGTAGACACTCTCAAAGTCACTTTGACGTCACTCAAAGGTTACCCAAGATATCCCTTGATTTTATTATTTGATTGAAAAACAATAAAAATGTTAATTTGACTAAAATTCTAAAAGTTTAGTTCAGTAAATAGATTTAAGTAGTAGATTAAGGTTATTTTTCACTGCATGTTGTTATTATTCAAGATGACAACTGGTTAATCTCCTTTGGTAGAGTTATATTCTGAATGGATTAACTTGATGTAATGTTATGTCTTAAATCATAATAAATTTTTATATCTGGTTCAGAATGAACTTTTCATATATTTCTATGCTTATTAGATCGATATAACTGTATGGTATTATTAATCCTCATAATGAAATTCAAATTTAGTACTTCTCACTGCCATCTTTAGTTCGTTGTTTACTAAGCTACTGAGTCTAACAGGTATAAAGTTATTGATTCATACATAATGAACAATAAATCATTGGATAACGTGTTCAGCATTCAAAAAGAAAGATACTAAGTTCAAGTTATAGTATGAATGTCAATACTGAAATGAAAGTACATCTTTCTGACAAGTTTGAAAAAAAGACAAAATTAGCATTCTAGACTTTACTGCTAGCCATAAAACATCTCTTCTATGAAATATATATGCCATTGTTTCCAGTGAAGGGTTCATCAACCTATGTCAATGAAGTTCAAATGGATTTTATAAGGTAGAATATGATCAAGACATTTTAACTGATGTATATTTATATTGTGAAAGATCTAGCTAGGTGAAGTCATGAAGATCACTTCATAAAAAATAATATTCCATAAACATAATGAATTAAACTATCATAGAGTTGAAGAATAAATGCAACATAAACAGTTAAGAAAAGAGAGATGTACCAAACTTTACTTAAAACATAGGTAGCGTAGGCAGACATAACTTTATTAGAAGGAAATAAACATAGCATTCTTTGTAGAATATTCTGAGATCCTTTATGTTTTTCCGCTTAATCAAAGATATGAAGAACATATAAAGAGAATCTGTCAATAGCTCAACGTACAAGGTTTAGTACTTACTTAATTTTACAAGTACATTTTATTGACAATTAATCATCAATTTAATTCCCATGATCCAATGTAAGAACACTAAAACTGATACAACTGAGAGATTTATTAAACGCCAAACACAACAACAACGATGACAAAGACGATGAAGACCTTGGTCGAAACTACACTCAGTTATATATTGATTATAAACTCATTTAAATGAAAAATGCCCATATTTATAACAAATTACATACTACATATCATGTTGAGCATAGTCTATGTTAAATGAATACAAGAATATCATATGTTATATGTAGTAAAATACCATAAGGGAAAACAAAACAAGTACTATGCTGAGTAATTGCCATATTGAATTAAAATGGAAGCAATGTTGAACATATATCATGATAAGTAAAAAGATGTCATTTTGCCTTTTCATTCTGTTATATCACAGACAAACTAATGTTTATCAGACAATCAAAATTTTATTAATAATTATCTATAATTTCACAAATTTCGACAGTTTATGATAGTAAATAACTCCTCCTATAACACTTCTGGAGTTAATGACCGATCCCAAGATCGGGTAAATGAGAAAGGTTGGACATGTGGTTAGCATCTTCATCCTGCAAAAAACAACTTTGTTAGATAAAAGGTGCTAACCAGAATAAGTATGACTGTAAATAATACGAATCATGTGATTCATAATATCACTAAATTTCAGGGTAAAAATTGAATATGAACATATTTATCCATAATAGATTATTTGCCAACTATTCAAGTAATGTATTGTGTGACTTGAATTTCTAAAGTGAATCTTCAATAGTTTAAACTTGTATAATTATTTTGTTTTTTTTGACGAAAATTTATAACTTAAACGGAGCACAAACTACAGTGTTATTAAGATATATTAATATCATTCTATTAAGTTGGAAGTTTAAGGGAGTTTCGCTCTCTGCGCTAAATGATTTGGTCGTGGAGCTTTCATCGTTCTTCTGAACGACATCATCCACACAAGCTTCAGGTAGAAGTGAAGTGTTGTTTTATAGACCTCGGCCTTGAGTGGTTATGATTGACCTCTAATCTGTCATTGGGAGATACAACCAAAACAAAGAAGTGAACAATAACAGGTTTAAGATCAACAAGAATCAATCAACATCAATGTCTACAAGACAAGCTGTGGATCATGTGTGGAGTAATTCGAAAACTTCACTTCTATCTGAAGTTTGTGTTGATGATGTCGTTCAAAAGAACAATGAAAGCTCCGCGAACAAACCATCCAGCTCAGTGAACAAAACTGAATCAAAGTCATCCACTTGAATTACAAATTTTCCTCATCATTAAGTTATGCTCTACTCTTCTATATATATATATATATATATATATATATATATATATATATATACACGAATAATTCAATTTGAAAAAAATAACAATAGAATATTTTTCCTATCAAAGTTTAACAAGTAGATTAGAAGACAGAGTTTTCATAAATTATAGATAAGTAATTATTGTACCGGAGTTATTTTCGGCAAAAATGTAATTGATTATATTTCAATCATGAAGAATATAACTTTACTACATAATGTAATGAATTATTCAATAACAGTTATCTTACTGATCATTATATTAATTATAAGATATTTGTTAAAATTTTAATCGTTAACAACATTACTACTTAAATAGTGTATTGTTATTTATTGGGCCATCCTTATAGTTTAAATTTGTAGGGACTGCCTTTGTTGAATACGAGCTAGCTTTAAGAAACTCAGGAAGAGACGAAGATATTCCATCCAATCACTTTTTTGGAACAATATTCTAAAATCTTGATGTTTAGTTTCCTGATTGGATAAATATTAAATATCATTGCATGCAGATTAGATGACTGTATTGATTATTTTATTTTTTATTATGAACTATAAAAACTTGAATGTTCTGTACTACACTTGAAACTGTTTGGAATAAGATACTTTTTGACTAGTCTTCTGTTTTCTATCTTGCGACTTGGAGTTTCCAAGCGTTCGACTACTGAAGTTATAGATACAACATAAGTGATTCAAGTACCGGAAATACAATGCGATGAAATAAGATAGATTCGTTTTATTTTTAAAAAATTGTCAAGCATATATTGCTTGTATTCATAAAGGGACTATTTGTATTTTGTATATTATTTATTTCTTTTTGCTATATTTGAACAGTATCTACAAACCGGTATAAACAACTCAAACAATAATCATTGTGTTCGAGTCTTATAGTGAAACTGAATTCTGAGATACAAGTAAATCTAGATAATGTGTCCAAAATTAGACAAAATGCTCGCCCTGGATTTTATTATTAGTCATGATTTATGTCTGCTTATAATCCTTAAGATTTAAAACAATATCGAAACAATCTTCACAAGGTACACATATACCAGCAACAAAAAAGGACTAATCAATTTCAATTCTAAGCATCAATAAAAATATTCAAACAATCAATACAAAAATAGGAAGTGTTTATATATAATTATGGATAATGGCTAGCAGTGGAATCCAGTACACGCGTTTCGTCCTATTTCGAACTCTCTAGCTGAATGTACATGCATCGTAGAGTTGATGTTCACTATGGAACTCGAACTCAGTATCGTTCACTTCAAACGCCATCACATTATCCACTTAGCTACTGAGTTCAGATAGCTACTTGCTTATGCAATGTGTTCAAGCTTAAATTCAGTTGATATTGTTTACTTGAATCATCCCATTGATATTTAGCACTGCAATTGATCAGTCTCTTATCACCTATATACATCCTGTACGGATTTCCTCGATATTGACTTCATTCACAAGCATTCTAAGCAAAGATTGATAGTGGTTAACAGTTAGTTAACAAAACATATTTACAATCGTTTAGGAGGCAAATATTTCTTGTAAGATTCATACATATATCAGTAAATGTTATATTTAGAGATATTTCTAGTGAATTATTAAAGCTACGACTGATCTTCTATAGAACCATGATATTCATAATGAATAACTATATAAATGTCAGTTTAACAAAGATTACTGATTGGATACCTTAAAATATCTTTATATTACGAATGATATCATGGGTTATCCTTGATGATTAATCATCAGGTAACAAAATAAACTCGGTTGTTATGTGTTGATTGTGTCGGGATTCATTAATTACCGGTAGGATACAAGAAGAATAATCACTTTTGTAATGGAAATTGTTAATTGACTGTAAGTGATACAATTTAATACTGTAGACAAGAATATACGACTATTTATTAAATTATTGTTCATTGAACAGGTTGATGGTATTTTGCATTATTATCTAAATGGATAACATAATAAATCGTGAAATCAAGCATGAATTGGACGAACTGCTTGTTATAACTTGTGGGCCTTGTGACCTGTTACTGTATAACGTAAAGATACCGCCAATTAGAGAACAGTAACTTATCGACTGGACCAATGACACATACAGTTGTATAAGTTGTCTAGAATCGTTATCGGTATTTCTTCCTTTCTAGCCCTGCCTGTTAAGTCCACAACGCCATTCACAGCCTTTGTGATATGAAACATGTATTTCAAACATACTGAGTTTATATGCCAACCAAAAAGACCACATCGAACCATAAAATAGGAAACAATATTTGTACAAGTTTTAGCCAAATGTGATTGTAAATAAGGGAGACAGTAATTGATAGACATGGCATAACTCAAGAATGGTAAATCGTATAATAATAGTTCATAGGTCAAAGTAAAGCTTATGATAAGAGGAACATGAATATGAATATTTTTAGTAACTTAACATTTATATAATAAAAATACATGTATAGAAGTAGTCCATAAAAAGATCCTAACAGTTACCAATCATTATTCTCATCAGGATATAACACTGCTCATTTCATATTCCTTTACTAGGACCAACTGAAAATACATTCATCTTATTTGCAATATGTTAATTAAATCTAAAACACGATTTCGTAGCTAAATATATATTTAAATCTTGATTCATTACAATTTCATATCCACATTTATTTTGAAAAAAAGGAAGACATTCCTTGTTATGCACTGAAACTAGTCGAGCCGAAGAGAAGACTATTGTTCACAATCACCCTAGAAAGAATTTAAAGGGTGAATTATTTATCCATTTCGGAGTAGGACTAAAAAGCCGTTTTCTAACTGTTTAACTGGATTCATTACATGATATTAAATGTTCGTTATATCAATCAAACGTAAATTATTACCTTTGGTAGCTTATATTATTATCTTGAATTAATGTTATAGATATTCACTTTTTATTGTTTACTTGAATTTTCTCATTGATGTTTAACATTGCAATTGATCAGTCTCTTGTTGGGATATGTGTTTACTGTGCATATGGCTATATCGAGACAATACACAGAGTATACATATATACCAATAAGTGACCGATCAATTTCAATCCTAAATATCAATAAAAAGTTTCAAATAATCAATACAAGAGAAAAAAGATGAATTATTTAGTTTCTATGATATAAATTTCAATGTTACTAAGAAAAGAAAATGAATGTTTACTTAACCCTATAGATACAAAAAGAAAAACAATAACTTACTTGAAATCTATCAATTGCAATAGCTGTTATACTAAATGTTGATACAAATATATTAGTACCTTGAAACATAGCAGAAAATTTACACATAAATTGTCCTAATATCCAATTATAATTATTAGTTAGTAAACGTAATAAATTAAATGGTTGTGTAATTAAACATAATGTTAAATCAGATATAGCTAAATTTAATATAAATAAATTACCACGTGTACGCATTGAACGATTATGTAATATAATAAATATAACTAAACTACTACCAAATATACCAAATAATATCATAATTAAAAATATAATTACAATTATAATTAATAATAAAATTGGTATTTCTGATTGATTTTTTAATTCATTTATTTCTTCCCAATAAATACGTAATAATTCTTCACGTATTGTACTATTTAATTGTGTTGAATAATTAAGATATTTATATAATCCTGTATAACATCCAGTTGATGTATCACACATTACTTATATAAGTAGTATATATAGATAGATAGATTGATTTTTTGTTTATTTTATTTCTTTTTCTTTTTTTAAATTGTTTTCTTGAAAATAAAAGAATTATCCACAAGGAGAAAAACAAAGTAAAAGAAAAACAAATAAATAATCATTATATAAGTTTTCTAATAGTTTGTATATATATGTTTAATGAAAAAAAGAAAAAAACAAAGTCATTTTTTATTGGTTGAAATATTCTTGTTATTTGATTGGTTGAAAAATTGTCGAAACATTATTATTATTATCATTATCATTATTCGTTGAGGGATTGTGGAGAATGTTAAGTTTTTGATTGAGATCATGAATCTATTGCTGTTATACCACCATTGAGAACTTGAAAGCATTTACGAAGTTACGTGACTGGTTGAGGTTAGACATTAACACCAATGGATACTGGCCAAGTGGTGTAGTAGATTAAGAGTTCGAGCGCGAGACTGAAGGCTTCGGGTTCGAGTCCCGTGAGCGGGATCGTGGATGCGCACTGCTGAGGAATCCTACAATACGACGAAACGGTCATTCAGTGCTTCCAGGTTTTCAATGGTGGTCTAACATCAATCAGTTCATGATCTTAATCAAATTATTATTATTACTATTTGTAAGAAAATGATTTCAAGCCTATTATAATATAGTAATTTACTGAAGAGAATGGTGAAGATAATTTGTGGATTGGTTGAAGTTAAACATCAATATCGTTAGATAACGACCAGCTTGATGGTCTAGTGGTGAAGTGCTTACGCGAAGGACTCATAGGTCATGGATTCAAATCGTGGATGTTTACTGATCATTATCTCCATACTAAGACGAAATGAATGTTCAATGATTCAAGATTTTTCATGATTGTCTAGTTTTAATCGATTTATGAATTCAATTATCAAATTACTGAAAAATATTATTCAACAAATGGATAGAGAATGTAAAATAAAATTTATGCTTGATATAAGATCTCAAAATGGAACAATAGAAAAAAAACAAGAGGAGAATGATATTTCATTTTTGTGTCCCTTTCTTCTTGTTTAATCTTTTGATTTATAATGTATTGGAAAAAACAAAGAAAAATAAACAGGATATTTTAACATGAAGGGGGTTTTGTGGAGATTTAATGGTGAAATCGATGAGTTGATCAAAGCTAGACCACCATGAGATAACCTGGAATAACTGAATGACCATTTCGTCCTAGTATGCGACTATTCAGGCAATGCGCGTTCACTATTCCACACGCGGTAATCGAATCCAGGATCCTCGGTCCTATGCGCGAACACCTAACTTGTGGACCATTGAGCCGATATCCAACAGTGTTAATAATTAACTTCCTGGATTGATTGAATCGGGATCTTGGACGCGCACTGTTGAGAATATTTAAAGTTGGGAATAATTAGTTGTGTGTTAGTTTTAATGAATTTTATAAATCTTTCTAAATTTTACTACAAGTATTAAATGTTAATATATATCGAGTGTTCTTTACACTTTATTCTACGCATCCAACTAGGATACTGAGTTTAAAACATGAATTACCTAAAGTTTCTATCCTATTTTGTATTTATAAGTTCGGCTGAGATTGTGGAGCATGTTATATTATTTAAATTACTAGGAATTTACGTTGTTATGCGCATAAACGCCTATCAGTGTGGCTAAATAAAAGTGTTATCAGGTTAGTAAACAACTCAGTGCTATCTAATCTAGATCACACTAGTCATATAGCCAATATAAGTCAATTATTATCAATGATTTACCGGGTTAGTAAATTTTGGCGAATTCAGTCCTATTCAACATTGACCAAAGGACAGAAACAGAGTTTATTTCACAGTTATCCTAAATATTAGGACTGTTTTAAAATGTCGATTTCATTTTCCTTGGTCTAAAAAACATTATGTAATAATGCTTCACGAACTACCTAAATCGTATATTTGTGTGCTTAATGAATATCATACTGTTGGGGGTGTTAGATACTTGAAACTCTCTTGGTAAGCGTTTTGTTTTTGTAATTTTATTTTTGGAAATTTGAATTTCTTGTCCTCGCGTCTATTTTTATTTTCAGATTGCATTTTCCTTTTGAAAAGACCCTAAAAGTAATTGGTTCGTTTTTTGTGTGGCCCTTTATTTTGTCGTCATTTAGATCGCCGATGTTTGTTGACGGACTATCCACTTTGGTGGCCCGAGATTTGACTCTAAGTAGATCGCATGAATGATTGTTATTGAATTGTATATGTCGCCTATCCTTGTATATAGTCATCAACTTAAATCGCGTTAATCAATAATGAAATTAACTAAGTCAAATAACGAGAATGGACTTTTGAATACATATATTTTGTATATGAAGCGAATGAAATAGAGCGAAGCAAAACGACGCGCAACAGAGATGGCGGATAAGCCAACTCCATTTATTTAAGCGTTAATCAATATTGATAGTTACAAAACATTAAGTTACAGGAATGTGATAAGTAATGGGATAAGAAGTGGACACACACCTACACGCTCATATATAAACAGTGAAGATTGATAAGCGAATAATTAACAAGTTCAGAATGTGACTCAAGTAGAATGAGTAAATTGGGCTGTCCGAAAGCTAGAATAAGATATATGGGCTTAACATAATAACCGACACTACACGTTTGACCTTTTAGTATTCTATTTTATGAAGTTTCTCAAGGACATTTTTATGTTGTATATATATATATATATATATATATATATATATATATATATATATATATATATATATATACGCTTGAGTTCTGTCGTGCTTTCTGCTGTCTCCTAAATACACTTTCCTTTACCTGAACCTGGACTTCACTCTGTAGTTAATAGGACTGGTGCTCATTCGAATAGTTTAGCTTTTTCCTCATTGTGTCGCTGATCTTTCGTTCCATTCTCGATTCCAGTGATCCCGTAATCTATTCAAACATATAACATACGAATGAACACTTGATTATTATAAATGATTTCACCGATGCATCTATATATCTATACTGATAAGAAGTTATTAGAATAAACTAAAAATTCAGAAGCTAATTAATATGAAAAATTTAATGCACCTAAGAAAAATCTTTGGTTTCCGAAAATATCCTTACTTCCCAGCTTTCATAGTAAACCAAACATTTCTCACATAGATTTTATTTATTTACAAAAGTCTGTAATGAAATTTTCGGGATAAATTCCTATATGAGATCAGCTGATGTAATCAGAAAATTACTAGTGTTTTACACTAACCTGCATAAAATCTTGAGTTTTAAGTAATCATCTTCATTATCACTAGGTGTTTTGTGATTTTAGTAATTTTATAGTTGAATTCATGAGACATTAGCACTGTTGAATGTCGTCTCAATGGTTTAGAGGTTAGGCGTTTCGCGCACGAGATCGGTAGGTCCTGAGTGAATGAGCAAGGTTGAAGAGTCTCACAATAGGACGTAACGGCCGTCCAGTGCTTCCAGGTTTTTGATGGCTGTCTAACATTAATCGGTTCATGGTCTTAATCAACTACTTAATAATCTCCACAACCCTATGATGATAATTACCATGTGCTCATTAGTGACTAGCTTAGTGAGGCAATTCTCGGAGTTCTAGTGAGAAGCCGTTACCAGCGGAGCTAATCCGTGTCGGGTAGAGACAGGTATCTGCTTCAGTACAATGGAAGATGGTCATGAAATTTTGTCGATTGGTTGAAGTTAAATATTAACAACGTTGGATGCCGGCTCAGTGGTCTAGTAGGTTAAGTGATCGCGCGCGAGACAGAAGGCTCTGTGTTCGAATCTCGCGAAGCAGGATCGGGGATGCGCACTTCTAAAGGGTTCCTATACTAGGACACAATAAGACAAAATGACCGTCTATTGCTTCCAGGTTTTCAATGGTAGTTTAACATCAATCAGTTCGTGATCTCAAGCAAACACTTCATAATCTCCACAACCCTATAGTGATAATTCTTTTTTTTGAAATTCTGTTATTTTATCTACGGAGTATACAATGAATTTACATACACTCTGTTAAGTCCTCATTTCTATCTTCGTACCTAGTCATCTCCACATTTCAATTCCATGTCAACATTGTAATTCAATACATAATTAAAGTATATTTGATAATGTTGATTGATCAATATACTTTACAACATAATACTGTCTTTGAATATTTTATATATTGAATAGATCCCGTTACCTAATATATATATATATATATATATATATATATATATATATATATATATATATATATATATATATATATATATATATATAAATATATATATATGTTTTGTCAACAAAATAATCAAACTGAATAAAGAGGATTTATAATGATTCTGATTGGGTGATGTGGAGACAGTATTTTTTTTTCATTTTTCCTTTTATGATGGCATATAACTGTATCAATATCAATTTGTTGTTGTTGTTGTTGTTGGAGAAACTGGCCATTAGAAAATTAAAGCATTTTTCTATATATACAACTCAGTTTATTTTAACCTTAAATTTACCATGATAATCTTTAATCCATTTTAATCTTTGTGATCATATGATATAATACTTTTATATTCGATCGTCTTTCTGTCTCTTTACTATTTCCAATTATTAGTTTGTATGTCATCTTTTCTTTTTCTCCATTTTGGATTTTATTCAACTGACTTTCATTATTTTTTTATACATAATGTTATCCGTTTGTTTGTTATGTTACTTTTTAACTTACGCCTGTTACTCCCAATGAAGTATTTTTGCAGTTACTGCTACATCTGCTTTCAGTGCCTCTGCTGGAATATTGTATGGTCATGTTGATTTGCCGCTCTTGATTTGTCTGATGATCATACTAATCTCTTAAATTTTTGGTGGGTCAATATTGATTACGAGATCCGTGGGTGCTGATTCGATGTTGTTATATTATCGATATTTAGTAAATGAACTACTTGTTTTGAATTGGTAAACACTGATCACTTTTTGAGGTCAATGTTTTATAATTAATGGATATCAGATGATAAACCACGAAGAAAGAGGTAGCATTTGACAAGTATTTCATACCAAACTAGACATTTGCTAGAAATCTAACCTAGAGAGTTAAAATCTTATGATAGTTTTATAAAACATTTACACACTAGTAATTGAATTTTTCAAGTCATTTCTAAACGTCTAAGAAGACTATTACCACATATGATGAATAATATCTGGATTGAAAGAAATACCACCAATAACAATGAATTCACAATGTAAATTATTGTATTTTGATTCAGTTTATTAAAAGTATCTTGACAACCTTGTAATTTAGATGTATCACATTTGGTTCTGATTACATCAAAAGTTGCGCAGTAATAAAATAACCACTAACTAAACAGTACGAAAGCTTTCATATTTTTACTTGACGTTATAATTTGTGCCATGTGTCCTATTAATCTATAAGGTAATGATACTGCTAATTACAGACAAATGAATTACCAACCGGATCAATGACGCATAAAATCCCGTACGAGCAGTCTAGAGTCCTCATCGGTCCTGATTCCCTCCTAGCCCAACCAGTCAAGTTCAAAACACCAATCTCCGCTTCTGTGATATGAATCATTTATTTCAAACATACTGGGTTTTATGCCAACCAAACAGACCACATCGAACCATAAAATATGAAACAACATTTGTAAAAGATCAGAAGGAGTTTTGTGGAGATTGTAGTAATTTCAATAGTTGAGACCATGAGTCAATTGAACCTGGACCATCATGGAAAACCTGGAAACACTAGATGGCCGTTTCGTCCAATTGTGAGATTCCTCATCAGTGAGCATCCATGATCTTACCTCGCGAAAATCCAACCCAGGACCTATCAGTCTCGCGCGCGACCGCTTAACCACTAGACCAATGAGCCGGCATCCAACGGTGTTAATGTCTAACTTCCACTAATCCACGAAATTGAGCGACATATCCACCATTGTCATCAGTGAGTTACTATCCCATAACTGACCCAGTTGAACTCCACTGGTTCCCACTAGAACTCCAGGAAATACCTTCTGAAGCCAGTCACTAGCGGTGGTCTAGCCTCAATTGACTCATGATCTCAACTATTGAAACTGTTACAATCTCTACAAAACTCCCTCTGATAATGATCAACATATGCTCACAAAAAAATTTATATTTCCTGAAAGAAATGTATATTGGATAGTAAGTTTTGTGATGACTAAATTCTAAGTCAAAGATATGTGCTTCAAATATCTTGTCTATGATTTCTGAAGGAATTCCTAAAAATTCTGTCTTTGAAGAAAATTAATCGTTGTAAATACTGTCTTTTTATACAAATGAATGAATTATTGATTTAAGCGTTCATGCGCGAGACCGAAAGTCATGGGTTCGAATCTCGCGAGTGAGATTGTGGTTATGCACGGCTGAAAAGTTCCATACTAGAACGAAATGCTCGTTGAATGCTTCTAGATTTTCCATAGTGGTTTAGGTTTAATCGACTCACGAATTCAACTATTAGATTACTAAAATCTCCACAAAACCCTCTTTCTTATACACATATAGCAACATTTAGAATAACAAAATCAATTAGATTATTCCTGTCAAACTTGTTTTCAGCCAAGTATGAAATGTTATTCATTTTAGTTTTCAATAGGTAAGCCTACTCTTTTTGTTTCATGTACTTTACCTAATAATAGACTTCATATTTCCATGAGAACTTACCCTTTGTTTGCTTATCCAAAATGATATACCGTATAAATGTTTATTTTTATCCAGTTAATTATATGTAGAGTATAATTAATAGAGAAAATGTAAAATTTCAACTTATGAGATATAATTAGTCAATGTTTTAGCATTTATTTATAAGGTGAATTTCTTTTAGTTGTAGGAGATTCAAAAATGTTTAAAACTACCACTCATCAGTATATCATGACATGTATAGATCCTAAACTGATTGTCATGATAGTATTATTTATTCAGATAGAAGTTTGTGCTGATGATGTTGTTCAGAAGAACAATGAAAGCTCCACGACCAAACCATCCAACTCAGAGAACAAAACTCTATCAAAATCATCTATCTCAGCTACAAATCTCCAAAATCTCAAAATGTTATTTATTTACATGGTTTACTGTAATTTGTATTGTAATTAACAACAGAATCCAAAATTTTAGCTTCTCCCTATTTAGAACTTATGAGCTGGCTATACCTATAACTGAATGATGAACGTATTTATATGTAGTTGTATGTTCATATCTATTGAATGTGTTGATAGCAATCTAAATTCAGTAAATTGTTGAATAACACGTTTGCTTTTGAAATCGATTGACACTTGATTTGAATCACAATTGATTGATCACTGGGTGGTGACGAATGTCATGCGTGTCTAGTTTTTATTATTGGTCTGGGGGCGTAGTCGTACTGCTGACTGTACAGGGGTGTGACAGCAGTAAGGTGTTTCCGTCGGACAACCAGCATCTACAGCGACGCTGACTCCTCAGAAGGAAGGAAGGGGTTAGAAAAGTTTGACCCTAAAAATGTCACACCTAATCTTGTAGTGAACAAGAACACCAATGGGGACAATCGAATGTATTTGACAACAAATTACAGCACTTGTTAATAAAATCTAACAACCATATAGTGAATCGTTAATTTGCAAAATATCAATCCATCATATCAAAGTGGACTGTTCCTGCTGCAAACATCAATCGATTGTTTGACATTTCATTGTTAATGAGTTTCCATACAAATTCCATTCCTTTCTTCATCTTCCTCCATCTTCTGCTGCCAGACATTACGTTTAAAACTCGCGTCATATACTACTTATATCAATATAAGTAGCGCGCACCACAACCTTAACTCACGAGATTCCGTCTCCGGCTGTAAGGCCCTTTGAAGAACGGAGCTAACACATTAGAAACGTCACACGAAAAGGCCGTGCGTGACCGGCCTCAAGCAGTTGCTCCTTGGGCTCTGCAGTCACGCTCCCAAGTCGTTAAGACCAACACTAATCCGATTTCCTTTTCAGGTTCCTCAAGAAATACCATTCCACGGTGTGGGCAGCCGGGAAGTGACACCAGCCCTCATACCCGTAACAGCAACCATAAACACTTAAATACAACTGACGAGCATAAAGCAGGACGAAACAGACAGTCTCTATACAACTAATAGCTACACTTCAAACTTATCACTTAATATTGGTTCATTTTTTGTTGCTAAGGTGCAACAATGTTTAATGATATATTTTGATGGTATTACGATGAAATATATATAATCTGGAAATGTTAATTTACCTGTTCATAATCGTCTCATACATATGCTTACTATAGTATTTATAATAAAATTTAAGTACAGTCTAATAAATGAAAGCGATAATGAAAATTTTAAAAGAAACAAACTATGTAATAAGTAAGCTGTAACAAGTTTTCAAATAAAGGTTAGCCCTTAGAATGATTCGGGATTATGTAACATTGTTTTCAAACGTATAAGAGAGTCTTATTACACCTTATAATAGAAAGGATCCTGATTAAACTGAAGAGTATAACCATAGATATTACTAATATAAATAATTGTTAATCGTTTCTCATAATATAAACTATTTAATCTTACATTGGGTAAATTGAGTTATCATTTATCGACAATTGTATATATTTTGAAATTCATGGACAAACCAATCAGGTGTAAGATAACAGGTCTTGGATTTTGGCGCGAAATTAATTCATACATTCGGCATTATAGCTGATGTCAGTTCGTGATGAAAACCAAAAATTCAAATTTTAACCTTAACCATCAACTGTAAATCATAATTCTAATTCCTCACACTGGTTTATAACGCTCATTTGGTCCTAATTACTAGGTGAAGACTCTCAAGGTCACTTTAGCGTCGCTCAAAGGTCGTCCATAATTTATAGTCTCACAAATTAAACATTTACTCATGAGAAATTTAAAGTTTTCTATATTTAACTGTATGAAATTTACATTTATCTGGGAAAATAATGTCGTATTCCCTACTGCTGCCAAACTTTAAATGTAGATTTCATGTAATAATGATGTGAAAAATCTGTAATCATTTTCATTATATTTTATTGCTTAATAGCGGTTCTCCTACGATCAATTTTGATTACGGTTGATTTTTGTTAAGCCCTTTTATTAACTTTTATTAACGCAAAACACAAACTGTATGCAAGTCGAACTTACCTAACGGAAGACAAAGGATATTGTTTTGAGAGTGAAGACAACAGTCACTTGCTCATAAAAACAAAGTTTGCATCACAGCAAACCTTTCTTCAGTGACATTATACACTGACAGTTTATTTGGAAACAATCAATGATGTCATTAAGCTTACTATGACATGGAATATCATCCCAGCATGCGATGAACGTACATTGTAACGCAATCGGAAGTGGAGAATAAAAATTACAACCAGAGCAAAATTCACAGCATAATCTAGTTATTTAATAAAAAATACATTATGAAATGACAAATTCTATGATTACATGAACGCAGACATGACCGTTATTACACTGGGCGATACATTAGGTTTACATGGAAACGTTGCGGATAAATCCACCCCTTTAAAGACAATGTTATTTGAATATTAACAATTCGTCTGTTTCATTGTATTATTATGATCACCATCTTGTCTGTGTAAATGTGTACGCTTGATCACATGGCAGCCTACGTACATATCTCTCTAGGCTCTGTATTTGCTCGCACACACACACACACTCGCCCCTCTACTCCAGATTTACTCAATGTGCTTGTAGCTTTGTCATCTGTGCTATCCTTCCAATATAATATCGGTTATCAAGATGATTGATTAACGACGCTAAGCCATTACAGCATAATAACATATTGACAACGATGACACCAGGTAATATATTTTTAATTATATAACTGAATAATTTATTACGTCAGACAAAATAGATTCCTCCTTTTGTATTAATTTACAACCACACTAATGAACTATCTAGTTTATGTCAGAGCATTTTGATAATTGATAATCTATATCACAATGAGGACAAGTTAAAGTATAGAGAGTAACAGAGCAAAAACTACACAGAGGATATTTATAAGCACAACTCTAAGAACCTTTGATGAATGATAAACATTAAATGAGACCTAAAATACCATCCATTTAAACAAATAGTCTATTCAACCTTAAAGTTAGTAATTTGGTCTGGTAGAATGTAAATCAAAATACGTGTTTAGACAATAACAGTATGATTAAAAAGTAAGCATAACTTCTATCTCTTATCCTAGCAGAATATGTCGTTAGTCAATTTTCGATTTCGTGACAATGATTAAAAAAAACATTTTCATTAAAATCGATTGAAGTAATTAATCAGACTTTCAAAGTGATAATGAATCAGCCAATCCCAGACCAATGTTACATGGTTTAAGAAAACCCTGAACTTAGGTCTTTGCGCAAGTTCCTAATTCTAATATAAGGTTAGTTAGGGTTCAAATAGCTCAATTCTAACCTCTCAGATTATGATACTGGATCATATAGACTTGAACTCCATAGAGAGTATCAACTTTCTCACAGTTACTTTAATGCATTGTAGTTGGATGTCAATGAACATTAAACTTAAGTTTATAAAATGGTGGAGTCTATCCTAAACTATCTAACAAAAATTCATGGTGAACACGTTATTAAATCACTTAGAACAGTAACTATATTACATGATTACATTACTTGAGTAATCATTCTAATGATAAATTCTTTCACCGTACTATCTCAATTGATATTGTATAATATTCTTTTGCATATACTACGTATTTTCAAGCTTCTATTTGGTGAGTTTTTTTTCTGGTTAGTGTTTTTTTAGCGAGTTAGTTTTCTATGCGATGGTGTTGCTAACAACATGCTCAACCCTCCTCCTTTACCCGGGAGTGGGACCGGCAGTAACTCTAGAAGAGCTACAGGCGGAGTTTAAGAGTATTTGTGTTTTTACCACATGTTAACTATTTATGATTTTAAAGTCTATAAATATATCAGGTTTTTTCCTCATAGATTATTACAGGTCGATACAATATAAGTAGTTAATAAGTACTATAAAAAATAACATCAATTTACATTTCATTGGTTAATTACTTGATGAGTTTGTTTTGTTTTTCTGTTGGTCATTTTATGTTTATACTGTACTACATTTTTGTTGTCTGCTAGTTTTCTTTTCAAGTTAAATACTCATTATATCCAGTTGTGAATAGTCTTCGCTTTTCTTTAGACACAAATCACTGTTATTATCATAGAAACTATCTATGATAATAATAGCCCCAATGAGTTGTTGTCTGACGAAATCTCAGTACGGATTCGAAAAGCTCATTTGACATTTGCTGACTTACATCACCTATGCCGAAGGCGATATATATTCATCTATCAATTAAGGGACGAGTATACTGCGCGGCCGTTTGTTCTGTTTTACTTTATGGCTGCGAAATGTGGCCACTAACAGTAGAAGATATTCATAAGCTACTAGTATTTGACCACAGATGCCTTAGAAATATTACTCCCATCTGCTGGGATCACTGGGTAAGTAATAGTAAGGTTGGACACAGGGTATTAGGGATTGATGGTAAATCAGTTGATGAGGTCGTGAATCTTCATCGACTGAGATGGTTGGGTCACGTGTTGCGTATGCCTGAACACCGATTACCACAATGCGCAATCTGACTAGTGTGGGAGAAGGTCGGGAAGAAATTTAGGGGCGGCCAAACCAAAATGCGACACCAGTGCTTGAAGTCACTAACTTCTAGTCTGAGCCATGTTGTTACATGCAAACTACTTGGTTGGGGTTCACGCGACTTTCGTAACCAATGGTTGGAGACTCTTGGTGACATGATTCAGAATCGATCAAAATGGCGTACGTGTATACAGTCTCTGTCTTCTCTTAAACTATGAGATTAAAATCGCGTCGTATCTTTCTTTCTACGAACTAATTCTTTCTTTCTGTACTATTTCCTTACATAAAATCATTCTTTTTTATATTACACCATTGAGTTAACTGCTTCTATGGATCCGATGTTCGTCTTGTTGTGCTAATGCGGTATGACAACTTGGACCGATGCATATATGTGTCTGCTCCTACTTTGTTGCTGACTGACTGACTGACTGACTCATATAAACTATGAAATCATTGACTGAATAAGATATTTTAAAGAATATTTAACTATAAGGAATTTATTTTATAGCTATTCAAGTAATCCACAGTAAATATTAAGTATACCGTTTTTAATGTTATACTCTAGTACTTTTTTAATTTTTAAATTGTACCCTACAATAACAGAAAATAATGATTTATTAACAGAAGGGGGGTTTCGTGGAGATTTTAGTAATTTTTATAGTTGAATTCTATGCAAAATACTTCGGATCCGTTGTCTAAACACTATCAGCAACAACCTACTATGGAAGAGAAGAAACCAGATCCTAGTGGAGGAAGAAATCAGAAAAAAGCGCTGGAAGTGAAGAAAGCACCCAACTGAGTCAAAATACAGGCCCTCACTTGGAATCCTCAAGGCCAAAGAACACATTACGCCAAGAAATAGAGACAAACATGAGAAACATGAACAAAAATTGAATAGAACTGGAAAGGAAGGCCGACGACAGAGTGGGTTGGAGAATGCTTTTCGGTGGTCTACGCTCCATCGGAATTAACAAGTAAGTAATCGTTGAATTCATATGTTAATTAAAGCTAGACCACCATGAAGAATCTTGAATCACTGGATAGCCGTCTCGTCCCAGCATGGTACTCCTCAGCAGTGTGTATAGACGATCCGGCTCGTGAGACTCGAAATCGGAAACTTCGGTCTCGCTCCAGAACGCTTAACCTCTAGGCCATTAATCCAACATTTAAAGATGTTAATGGTTAACTTCAATCAATCCACGAAAAGGCTATCCAGTGCTTTCAAGTTTTCCGTGGTGGTCTAGCTTTAAATAACTTATGAATTCAACTATTAAATAATGATTTAAACAAACTGACAATTTTATCTTGTTCACTGTTTTTAAATAATAAATAGTCTTGTTTGAAAATCGAAATTTCTTCCTCATTTAAATGATAAGCAAAATAAAATGAATAATATCAGTGAGTGAAAAAATGTCAAGATATTGCGATATAAGAAAGATTATTAAATCAGAATCTTGTAGCTTCGTGAAACCTTTGGCTTGTAAACGCTTAATTTCTACATGCTCCTTACAACTAGTTGAGACATGTCGGTTTACTTTGGTGAAGTGCAAGTTTGAAGATAAGCGTATATTACTATGTAATGAAATTATGCAAAGATTGCTAATGAACCAAGAAACCTGATAGTTGGAACATGTTTACGCGTTGGAAGCAGCAGCTGAATCTGGTAACTACTAGAATCTCTTTTAATTCATCCAAGTCACTGAAAGCAAGGAAACTGGTGTGCATGAAAGGATCAATGAACTTGAAAGGGGAGCCAATCAATGGACGATGGAGGTTTTCGACGAATAGCTCAGCTAATCTGTTACCTTACTTTTTTCTGGTTAGCGTTTTTTTGGCGAGTTAGTTTTCTACGTGATGGGGTCGCCAACCCCATGCCCAACCCTCCTCCTTTATCCGGGCTTGGGACCGGCAGTAGCCCCCGGAAAGGGACTCCAGGCGGAGTTACTCTGTTACCTGCATATCACTAAACCAATATGACTTACTTCCTACCCATTTTAACGATGCTGGCAACCTTCTGGTTTCGAAACTGAGTTGTTTTTAAAAGGTTGACAACCAATGTCATACATAGCATCCTGGAATGAGTCAAGAAATATACCTGTCTTTAAAAAGGATTTACTTCACCTACACAATAACTATACTTACTTTACTCCTCGTGAAGGAGCATAGGCCGCTCACCAGCATTCTCCATCCAACCCTGTCATGGGCAATCCTTTCAAGCTCTTTCCAGTTCTTATTCATCCTTTTCATATCTGCTTCT
The DNA here is from genome assembly GCA_946903255.1 of Schistosoma spindalis. NCBI lineage: Eukaryota > Metazoa > Platyhelminthes > Trematoda > Strigeidida > Schistosomatidae > Schistosoma > Schistosoma spindalis. Next base: position 21,358,759 of record OX336418.1, read on the forward strand.
ATTTCCCGACGTAATGTGTTCTTTGGCCTTCCTCTTTTCCGCTTCCCTTCAGGATTCCAAGTTAGCGCTTGTCTCGTGATGCAGTTTGATGATTTCCTCAATGTATGTCCTATCCATTTCCATCGTCCTTTCCTAATTTCCTCTTCAGCTGGAATCTGGTTGGTTCTCTCCCACAAAAGGCTGTTGCTGATGGTATCCGGCCAATGGATGTTGAGTATCTTGCGTAGACAGCTATTGGTAAATACCTGTACCTTCTTGATGGTGGTTGTTGTAGTTCTCCACGTTTCAGCTCCGTACAGTAGAACTGCCTTGACGTTCGTATTGAAGATTCTGACTTTGATGTTGGTTGAAAGACAGTTGTTTTGAGTTCCATATGTTCTTTAATTGAAGGAATGGTAGGACTCTAATTTATGGACGAGCCAATCAGAGGCGTTTGAGGAAGTTCAAGGTCACGGCGCTAAGTTCGATTCTAGATGCTCACATTCGATCGTTTTACAGCAGATTTCAGAGAAGAGGTGATTGTTGAGCGACTATAACAGATGGGACTATTAAGAAGTTCCTGTGTCTGTGACTGCGGCAATCAAATGACTGCAGCACGATGTGCAGACTACCGTGATGATATTGTATTTCGTTGTACTATATGTTGGAGAAAAAAATCTGCTCGAACTGGCACTTTCTTTGCGCGATCACAAGTACATGAATCGTTTGGGGAGTTGGAAAGATAGTGGAAATAGATGAGACAGTAATTAGAAAGCGAAAATACAACAAAGGACGTTTTATCAAGGAAGATTGGGTAAGTAACACTTCAGTGAATATACGTCATTTTGTCGATCCAATGACGGGGGTTCATACAAACAATATTGAAGGCATGTGGTCTAGGCTGAAGTATTTTTAAGACCCTACCACGGTTCCAGAGGACGATTAATATGGAGCCATATGGACGAGTTCCTATACCGCATGCATTATGATTTCAGAACTTCTGAACCTTTATCTAACCTTAACAAGTTCCTAAATCATGTGAAAGAAGAATATCCATTGTAATTCATCAGTTTTTCATAATATATTTTTACTCTATACCAACTCTCTTCTGATTGGCTAATGTTCTCAAGGTCACTTAAACGTACGTTCAAAGGTCGTCCATAAAATAGAGTTTCACCGAAGGAATTCTGCCCTTGCTTTGCTAATCCTCGCCTTTACATCTGCATCTGAACCTCCTTGTTTATCGACGATGCTTCCCAGGTATGTGAAGGATTCCACATCTTCCAGAGTTTCGCCATCAAGAGTGATTGGATTGCTGTTCTCCGTGTTGTGTTTGAGGACCTTGGTTTTCCCTTTGTGTATTTCGAGGCCTACTAACGCAGAGACTGCTGCCATGCTGGCTGTCTTTGTCTGCATTTGTTCGTGTGTATTGGATAGGAGGGCTAGGTCATCTGCGAAGTCCAAGTCGTCTAATTGGTTCTGAGCTGTCCATCGTATGCCGTGGTTTCCCTCAGATGTCGAGGTCTTCATAATCCAATCGACCACCAGAAGAAACAGGAAGGGAGAGAGTAGACAGCCTTGTCTTACTCCTGTCTTTACTTGGAATGCCTCAGTCAGCTGTCCTCCATGCACTACTTTGCACTGTAGTCCGTCGTATGAGTTCCGGATAATGTTGACAATCTTCTCAGGAACTCTGTAGTGTCGAAGAATTTTCCATAACGTTCTCCTATCTACACTGTCGAATGCCTTCTCATAATCAATGAAGTTGATGTAGAGTGACGAGTTCCACTCAATTGATTGTTCGACGATGATCCGTAGTGTCGCAATCTGGTCTGTGCATGACCGGTCCTTACGGAATCCAGCTTGTTGATCTCGAAGTTGAGCGTCTACTGTGTCTTTCATCCTTTTCAGTAACACTCTGTTGAAGACTTTACCCGGTATTGACAGTAGTGTAATGCCTCTGTAGTTTTCACACTTGCTCAGATCTCCTTTCTTTGGAATCTTGATGAGGTGTCCTTCTTTCCAATCCATCGGCACTTGTTCGTTCTCCTCCCAAATCTTCTTGAATAGAAGATGAAGCATGCTTGTAGTTACTTCGATGTCTGACTTCAACGCTTCAGCTGGTATATTGTCAGGTCCTGCTGCTTTCCCGCTCTTGATTTGTCTGACGGCCATTCTGATTTCTTCGGTCGTTGGTGGATTGACATCAATAGGAAGATCTGTGTGTGCTGCTTCGATGTCCGGTGGATTCATTGGAGCCGGCCTGTTCAGGAGTTCCTCGAAGTACTCTGCCCACACAATAACTATGCGGGGGGATAATTCTAATATAAAAAATAAAACAGCCCTACATGAAGTGTAGCTTTTTTTCTAAATTTAACATGATTTACATAAGCATATGGAGAGAGAACATAGAGGAGAGAAGAAACCAGCTTCCAGCTGAAGAGGGAATTGGAAATTGGAAGTGGATAAGACATACATTGAGGAAATCATCAAACTGCATCACGAGACAAGTCGTAACTTGGAATCCTGAAGGGAAGCGGAAAAGAGGAAGGCCAAAGAACACATTACGTCGGGAATTGGAATTAGATATGAAGAGAAGGAATAATAAATGGAAAGAGCTTGAAAGGATTGCTCAGGACAGGGTTGGATGGAGAATGCTCGTGAGCGGCCTATGCTTCTTCACGAGGAGTAACAGGCGTAAGGAAGTAAGTAATTATGGTATTTTTACCAAAATAGATAGTCATTGAGATTCAACTTTTCTTAAGTTGATATTAAGTTCTTTTGACAAATTATCAAACACAAAGTAAATGGACTCATTAAATAATGAAGATATAGTTTACTGAGGGTCAATGCAAAGCTTTTTTTGTTTAGTTTGAAACTTGGAGTTCTGTATTACAAACTGATATCTGCTAAACAGTATAGGATAAAGCTTATGTATGAGAATTACATGTGACTCCTAATTTAAACTATGAACGCTTTTTCAATACTGTCTGGCTTTTAACTGTTGTCCAGTTGATTACCATCCGAAATTCTATCAGATATCTGTAACTAGCAGATTTCAAACGTGTTGCGAGTCAGATAGATTTTATCGACAGAATATGATGATGATCGCTAGACTTATGAACTTCTGCAATCCAATTTAATAATTTGCAGATATTACAGTTGTATTTAAAGCTAAGACTATGTTTTGAATCTTTAGTAGAGTTATTGTTGTAATCTGATAATAAGTTCCAAATTACGATTAAACTACTTTTAAAAGTAGCTAACATTTTATTAGCTCTACAGCTAATATCGTTTTATAATGAGAACAAACTTTAAATGTGCACTCTTACATTGCAACGACAATTTTGAATGAATAAATCATAGATCATTGAATTAAAGATACTAAATTGCTTACTCAAAGAGTCTTATCCTTGTATCTTAGTGAGTATGTACCGGAATTTTTATCGGAAAAGAGGCCAAATATTATAACAGCATCATCATTTCTCACTAGTAAAGTATGATAATCATATTTAAATAAGAGAAGCTTTCTTAATTCACTTTCGTTTCTCGAAAATTCTATGTAAATTAGTAACGTGACTATACTTGAAGTTTAAACATCAAACATCTCTACCCTAAAAATGTATATTTAGTCCCTGTGTTTACCATGGTTCAAGATCAGGTCACTTCATAAATAGTCCACGTATTATAAACTTTCATCTGTTTAATCCCTTTTTATTTTAATTTTACCACTGTCCCATTATTTTATTTGTATATTTATCTTTCTCAATTTACTCGAACATCTTATCATTATTACTGTAACACAAGGTTTCTTATTAAACATTAAATTACAAAATAGTCATCCAGTGTTTCCAGATTTTCAATGGTGATCTAACTTAGATCGACTCATCAATTCAAATTAGAAGGGTTTTTATGGATGCCAACCATCTCAGTGGTTTAGTGGTTAAGTGATCGTGTGTGACTGATAGATCCTGGTTTAGAATCTCGTGAGATGAAATCATGGATGAGCATTTCTGAGGAGTCTCAAAATAGGACAAAACAACCATCCAGTACTTCCACGTTTTACATGATCTCAACCATTAAAATAAAAATTATAATTGTAATCCCCCCACAATATTTCATAACCTTCACATAGTCCTACTTACTTATTTGATGAACACTCTCAAGGTCACTTCAACGTTGAGCTCAAATGTTCTCCATAAATTATAGTCTTATCAAATTTTCTTACCCCCACCCTATTAAAAACAATTGTTCACTTACGATGTTATATAACTAAATGTAAACAAACATTAAAGTCTGAAACCAGGTTGAAACTATTCATAAACTAATTTCAATATAAATGAAATATAATTTTTTTAATGGTTTCTTATTTTTGTTGTTTCTAAATGACAGATGTTTATGAAAATGAATTTATTAATTTAGCATAATGTTTGTTTTTTTTTTCTCTTTTACCTTGGTTAATATGTAAACAAAACTATAGAAGTAGTTACTTGATATTGGTCTAAACAAAACTAGAAAGAAAATGATGTGAATCGAGTAAAAAAACTAATGTAAGCACATTTGGATAAACTAATTAGTTTTAGTTTCTGACCAAGAACAAGTTCAACAGAGAGTCTTGGTAGATAGACTATACTCTTTTATGAAGGGTAAAAGGTGTAAGTAAGTAAGTAAGTAGGTAAGGAAGGAAGAAAGATTGATCTTTAATTAACAGATTGATTATGGTTAATTGATTCCAATTGATATTCATTAGAAAATATGTATAAATGAATGATAATTAACTGCTGTAATATATTTTGACAATTTAATTTAAAGTGATATTAAATTAATCAATGATGGTGGATGTTGTTACATCCTAGTGAAGATTAAATTATGGGCAACTTCTGAGTAGTATTAATGGATTAATATTCTATATATATATATATATATATATATATATATATATATATATATATATATATATATATATATATATATATATATATATATAATTGTATAACTATTCAGTAACTGATTATGTATATCCATATTCCTCTTATTATAAGCTTTATTTTGACCTCTAGATTGTTATTATACGATTTACTGTTCTTAAGTTATGTTCAGTTAATTGATTACCTTCCCCCCGCAATCATAACCACTTTTTGTCTAAATCATTTATAAGTATTATTTCCTATTTTGTTGTGATGCGATCTGTTTGGCTGGTATATAAACCAAGTATGTTTAAAATAAATGATTCGCATAATGGAAGCTGTTATTGGTGTTCTGGACACAAATGAACAGGTTAGGCGAATAAAGGATCAAAACGGATGCTGGGCTGGTCATACCGGTCGAATGTCATTGGTTTTAGCACAGTTCTAAGATTGAATAATTGGTATTTCGATGGGTGAATAAATTACATAATAACTAGCCAGGCTAAAAGTCACATTGGACGTACCTTCATATTATAGCTAATCATGACGTGGAGTTGATTGAAAACACTATTTTTGACCCATATATCTTTATAGTATATATCGATAAGTAATTTAAGTAGGATATACCCTGTTAAAATTAGACACAGAAACCACTGAATGATGACCTATTGGTTCAAAAATTGGAGCACTTCGGGACTTAAAGATCGTTAGTTCGATAGATTATGAGGTTCTGAACTAGAATGAATGTTGACGTATATTAATGCTTGTTTTTCTATATACGTCATCACTGCTTTAATTTTACTGAAAAAAAATCATTAGTTTAATGATAATCAGTATAGGAGTTGTGGAGATTAATAAGTTTCTGATTGAGATCATGAACCGATTGATGTTAGACCACCATTGTAAACCTGAAAGCACATGATGGCCGTTTCGTCCTACTATGGGACTCCTAAGCAGTGCGCATCCACGATCCCGTTAGTGGGATTAAAACTCAGGGCCTTCAGTCTCTCGTACGAACGCTTAACCTACTGGACTACTGAGCCAGCATACAATAGTGTTAGTGTCTAAAATCAACCAATCCACGAAATCGCACAACTATATCCCATTGTACTGAGGTAGAAACCTGTCTCTACCCGACATGGATTAGCTAAACTGGTAACTGCTTCTCACTAGAACTCTGAGAATTCCCTCACAAAGCTAATCACTAGTGGTAAACTGATTTCATCTCTGTTTTACTACTCTCAGTTACCATAGATCAACTAGGGAAACTGTGAAACACTATCTAAAATTAACTATTAATATAAGTATTCAAAACTCAAATTCTGTGAAAACTGACTAGACTTTTATGTTACACCAAGATAGAAAGAAATTATTGAACTACTGAATAAACTACTGAATGTGATTATTTGAAGGTTTAGCGGGTACATAATCTTTGAAAAATAATCTGAATCTGTGCAAATTTTTAAATTAGAGACATGTTTAAGAATACAGGTTATTAACTCGATTAACTCTAACAACCTGTTTTCCTCACAAAGTATATTTGCTAGGTAAGGTAGTATAGAACTTTTCTACCTTTGTTTGCGTGCATGGATTTTAATGTATTGACGTTTCGTTCTACCAGAAAATATACAAAGATATGAATGAAGTGAATGGTTAGTATCATATAAGATAACACCTGCCAGGAGTTTACAAGACTTTAGATATCTATTCACAACCATATTAGTAATAACTTCAAAAGATTCACCACACACTGCGCTAACTGCCTTCAACACTCTCCGCAATACAGGAAAGTATTTTCTTAAAATCCCAGCAAAGAATAATGGAGAAAAGTAAAGAATAATAGGTAACATTCAAAAATTGACAAATCGCATAAACCTATTTGAAGGTAATATCCAAATAGATATATTTCATATTGATAAATAACTCGTTTAAAAATTTAATATATAAAGAAGGTTTTAATTTAATTAAGACATTAAATACAAATTTAAATAGTCCCCAGAAGAGCTCCAGGAGGAGTTCAATTTATTACTAACAATGGAATAATGTGTTTCTTGAAAGCAATCTATCAATTATCTAGTTTATTTCCACTATTTCGGAGAATATTATATTTCAATAAGAAATTAGTTCTACTAAGATAATTCTTTGAAATATTTGGAGAAACAATCAATATATTCTACTTATTTAAGAAACATTTCATACTAGTTTATTACTGTTTTATTTAACATCGATTATGAAGTAAGGAAATATGAAACAACTATATGATACAATGCAGAAACTAGCAGGGAGATATAGTAAACCAAAGAGACCAGTTAAAGACAGAGAAGGAAAGATAATCACGGAGATTCAAGAAACGAGGAACAGATGGGTAGAATACTTTGAGAAACTGCTAAATAGACCAGCTCCATTGAATCCACCGGACATGGAAGCAACTTACACAAACCTTCTTATAGATGTCACTCAACCAACGATATCAGACAAATAAAGTGTGGCAAAGCAGCAGGACCTGACAGTATAAGAGCTCAAGTACTGAAGTCAGACATTGAATTAACTACAAACATGCTTCAATTTCTATTCAAGAAGATTTGCGAGGAGAAGCAAGTGTCGACGGAATGGAAAAAAAGACTTCTCATTAATATACCAAAGAAAGGAAACTTAAGCGAATGTGAGAACTACAGAGGCATCACACTACTGTCAGTACCAGAAAAAAGGTTTCGATAATGTTGTTGAAACGGATAAAAGACGCAAGGGCCGCATTCCTAAAATTGAAGAATATATGAAACTCAAAACAACTGTCAACGAATATCAATGCCAGAATCATTAATACAAACGTCAATACAGTTCTACTGTATGGAGCTGAAACTTAGAGAACTACCACAACCATCATGAATAAGATACAAGTATTCATAAATAGTTGTCTATGTAAGATATTTAACATCCATTGGTCGGATACCATCAGCAACAGCCCACTATGGGAGAAAAGAAACCAGATTCCAGCTGAAGAAGAAATTAGAAAAAGTTGATGAAAATGGATAGGACATACATTACAGAAATCACCAAACTAAATCATGAGGCAATCCCTAACTTGGAATCCTGAAGGGAAGTGAAAAAGAGGAAGGCCAAAGAACACATTACATCGGGAAATAGAAGCAGATATAAACAAAAGTATAACTACTGGAAAGAACTGGAAAAGTTTGCCCATGACAGAGTTGGATGGAGAGCACTAGTCGGCGGCCGATAGTCCTCCACGAGGACTAACAGGCGCAATCAAGTAAGTGATTACCTCCGTATATTAGTATCGACTTAATTGGAGTTGATGGATGACGGGGTTGAATAAGTTCAATACGAGGATGGATTTTTGAATACGTTTATTTTTCACACTCGTTGATCTTGATAGACAATCAGAGGGACGATGCGAATGAAGTGACTAAAAGAGAGCGAATCGATCTAAAAATAAATTAGAATTAATTAAATTTACCTTGTTCTCAACAATTTCCTGAGTATTTATAAATTAAACAGATCGTTATATCAAGTTAACTAATTAGAATTTGGAAAGCACACGCTAAGAATATGGATAATGAATCAATTTAATAGTAAGTAGTTTATTCAGAAAAAAATAAATTATTCATTATCCAAAAATGACAACCTTCATATTAATACGATTTGAATTTTATAGGGTATTTATGAATATCAGCTAATAATCATTAAGTTATTGTCTTATCTGAACGTAAATAGTACTAATGTAGCGAACGAAAGCACAAGTGTGTACAGTCAAATGTATTACAGAATCTTATGATAAAATCTGACAACCATACAGTTAATACTTCATTTGCAATACGTTAGTCAATCATATCAAACTTCTTTGTTTCTTCGCTCCCACACTAATCATTCTCTGTTCTCATTCTCTTTCCTTCGATCTTATTAATATTCTACCACCAGGCATTTCACTTTTGATTGATGATACATACTACATATATCTGTCAATATTAGTAGCATACATCATATATTCACTTTTGAATTGAATATTTTATGCGTTTATAATTTACTGAACTTGAAAATATGTCATTCAAATAACTTTTATTTGTTTTAATTGAAAATTATCACTTCATGAAAACATACTTACGCCTGTTAGTCCTCGTGGAGGACTATCGGCCGCCGACTAGTGCTCTCCATCCAACTCTGTCATGGGCAAACTTTTCCAGTTCTTTCCAGTAGTTATACTTTTGTTTATATCTGCTTCTATTTCCCGATGTAATGTGTTCTTTGGCCTTCCTCTTTTTCACTTCCCTTCAGGATTCCAAGTTAGGGATTGCCTCATGATTTAGTTTGGTGATTTCTGTAATGTATGTCCTATCCATTTTCATCAACTTTTTCTAATTTCTTCTTCAGCTGGAATCTGGTTTCTTTTCTCCCATAGTGGGCTGTTGCTGATGGTATCCGACCAATGGATGTTAAATATCTTACATAGACAACTATTTATGAATACTTGTATCTTATTCATGATGGTTGTGGTAGTTCTCTAAGTTTCATCTCCGTGCAGTAGAACTGTCTTGACGTTTGTATTGAAGATTCTGACTTTGATATTGGTTGAGAGTTGTTTCGAGTTTCATATATTCTTCAATTTTAGGAATGCAGCTCTTGCTTTTTCAATACTCGCCTTTACGTTTGCATCAGGAATGACATCTATAAGAAAGTCTGTGTTTGCTGCTTTGATGTCCGGTGGATTCACTGGGGCTGGTCTATTCAAGAGTTTCCTAATGTACTCTTCCCATTTGTTCCTCTGTTGTTGAATTTCAATGATTGTTCTTCCATTTTTCTCCTTAACCGGTCTCTCTTGGTCAATATTATCAAAACAAAATTCCGATAGAATTGAGATATCTGAATGTTTTGTGCTTAAAGTCGTCAGACGAATTTGGTTTTCTAATATGTAAAAATTCAATAAGCTCAAAAAAGGTTTCACCTTATAATACATGCTGACGATGCTCTTCAGAAGAACTATCAAAGTTTCATAACCAAATCATTCAGATCAGAGAGTATGGTATCTTTAACATTCTCCCACTAAGTAAAATGTATTTTCTATTGGTTCAAAGAATGATTTTCGTTCTCCTCTTACAATTGTTACTCAAATAGTGTTTTAGATAAGATATCGTAGAATGTTTTCACTTTTTTTTATAAAAATCATTTCTAGGGTAACTATGTCGGGGTTTATCATAAGAAATTTGCAAGTGATACAATTAGTTTACAAGATTTCAAATAATCATTGATTGTCATATTCATATTAGAACCAGCTCTTACCTTACTCATAGTATTGATTGTATCATGCAACATCTTTCACATCTGATATGAACATTTATAGAAGAATAAAGTTCAAAATACAATGCGTTACTGAGTTTTGTTCTCTAAGATAGATGGTTTGGTCATGAGGCTTTCATTATTCTTCTAAACGACATCATCAGCACAAAAGTGAAATGTTCGAACTTCTCCACATATGGCTTACAGCTTGTCTTGTAAACCACGATCTTGATTGGTTATTGTTGATCTTTAACCAGTCATTGTTTATTTCATTATTTTGATTGTATCACCTATTAATTCGATTCTAGATCCTTTATTTGTTCATAATTATTCTGATCAGATGTAGATAGGATAAATGTACAAAGAAATTTTCTATAGATTTAAATGATTTATAATATGGTTTATATTATCGAATGATTTGGGTTGGTGATCCATCATTATTATATCATTGTTTCATTCTAGTTTTGAGATGCATTTGCATTTTACACCTATGATTCCAGTCAGTAATCTAATCTAAGCACATTAATTTACACTAGTGAACGCGAATGAAATAGTTATCATATCACATTCCAATCAATTCATTAAGTAATACAATAATAACTCAATATTGCAGAGGATTATATAGAAATTTAAATATCCTCTTCAATCCACTTTGATTAACAGTTCTGGACATTCATAAATAATGTAGAATCTGAGCATTGATAGATAAACAATCATTAAAATATAGCATTCGCTGTAAAGTTGTTATTTATTAATGTTGTTTGACTTATGAGACTTGATCACTTACGAAATTGTAAGTTAGATAAACCTTCGAATTGGAATAAAACCATTTTCAGAAATTTCAGTTCACTTGATATTGTTTGCATGTATCTTGCCATTATTGTTTAATATCATAATTGATCAGTCCCTTGTTGTTATATGTGTATACTCTGTGGATTGCCTCGATATTGCCTTAATTCACAAACATTCTAAACAGAGATGAATAGTGGCTAGCAGCGGAATCCAGTTTGACGCGCGTTTCGTCCTATTCCGAACTCGTCAACTGGATTTACCTGCATCTCAGAGTTTATGTTTACCCAGGTACTCGAACCCAATACCATTCGCTTCAAACGCAGTCGCATTATTCATTTAGCTACTGAGTCTTCATAGCCACCTGCTTGTGCAATAAAATTTTTTAATATTTGAAATAAAGATGCTTTCGTTGATTTTGATAGATTTAACTGTAATCAGTTTACATTTAATTACATTTATATCCACACTATATTACATATAACTGATGGTAGTTAACTATATGTTAATTATGCCATCTACTGTAATAACTAATAATAGAAGTTTCTTTTGACAATATCAGTTCTATTAAATTTGGTAATAATCATTTGCTTTTTTTGGTTTTCAAAAGCGGTGTTGTTCAGTTTACACAGTTTAGTGTTTAACAATTATTTGAAATTAGTGTTATATCCCGATGAGAAGAATGAATAGTAACTGTTGGAGTCTATCTCTGGACTATTACTATTCGTATCTTTTTATCGTATAATTGTTAAATAACTAAACTATTCATATTCATGTCCCTTTTATTATGGGCTTTATTTTGACCTACAAACTATTATTATACGATTTACCATCCTTGAGTTATGCCCAGTCTATCAATTACTATCTCTCACATCCACAGCCACATTTAGCTAATTCTTGTACAAATGTTGTTTCATATTTTATGGTACGATGTGGTCTGTTTGGTTGATATATAAACCTATTATGCTTGAAATAAATAATTCATATCACAGAGGCTGAGATTTGTGTTCTGGACTTAAGAGGCTGGGCTAGGCGGGAATCAGGACCGATAAGGACTGTAGACTGCTCGTATGGATGTTTATGAGTCATTGATCCGATCGGTAATTGAATGTTCTCTAATTTGCGGAATCGTCACGTTATACATTAACAGGGCAGACAGACCACAAGTTATAACAATTAGTTAGCCAATATATTCTCTGTTGTGTGAGAATTGTTAAGAATTTTATAAGATACTTGATTGTAATGATTTGTCATGATAAGATTCAAAAGATGTTATCATCAATACAGTTATATACATATATCGGTTGATTAATTTAACACTAGAATGTTTGCCATTTATATACGTTATCTAATCAAGGATCTATTACTCAGTGACATATTATGCACATTTTGTGGGTTATCATTTTGACAGTCTTCTACATTTCAACTGTAGACATATTTATCTAGAAGGGTTTTTTGTGGATATTATAGTAATTCCGATGGCTGAAATCATGAGTCAATTGAAACTAGACCACCACTATGGAAAACCTGGAAGTACTGGATGACCGTTTCGTCCTAGTGTGGGAATCCTCAGCAGTGCACATCTACTATCCCGCCTCGCGAGATTCCAACTCAGGACCCATCAGTCTCACACGCGAGCGCTTAACCTCTAGACCACTGAGCTGGCCGGCATCCAACAATGTTAATGTCTAACTTCAACCAATCCACGAAATTGCGCCACCATTGTCTTCAGTGAGTTGCTATCTCACAGCAGACCTAGTTGAACTCCACTGGTCACTGCTTCTCACTAGAACTCCAGGAAATACCTCTTGAAGCTAATCACTAGTGAGAGTATGTTGATTCATATCAGAAGGTTTTTTTGTGGATTAAGCGCTTGCACGTGAGACTGATAGGTCCTGGATTTGTCTAAATGCTTTGGAATTACAACATAGGAAGTATTGTCAATAAAATGAGAATGGATGGTATTGTCTATAAACTTTGTAAAAACTTTTTTTCAAAATCTACCTGAGTAGTGACGAGCTCTAAAGGTTAACATCTTTCACCTCTATTATTTATTACAACATTTGTGGGTTTACAATTGTAGGGTCTGAAAATAAAATCACTCTTTTAAATCTGTTAATCATTGTAACTGCTACTGGACCTAAAAAATATATAGCATCTAGACAATATAAGAAATTTAATAGTTGAATTCATGGGTTGATTAAAGTTAGACCACCATTGAAAACCTGGAAGCGCTAGACGACCGTTTCGTCTTAATGTGGAACTACTCAGCAATGCGCGTTAACGATCCCACACGCGGGAATCTAATCCATTATCCTCGGTCTCGCACGAGAACTCTTAACCTGTAAATCACTGAGCCAATATCAAACGGTGTTGGTGTCTACAATCACTTGATACTTAATATTAAAAAACATTGAAAAGTATTCATAAATCGGAATTATATTAAATATATGCCTTACTCAACTAGTAGATAGAGATAGACCTGTTACATACTACTTTGTATGTATTTTAAGTAAACTGAATCCTCTACTTTCTTTTTATCAAAGTTTATCGTTAACTAGTAATGTTTCATTGAAATCATAAACCGATCCTTTTTTGATCACTATTGAAAACTTGGAACCACTGGACGACTGTTCAATACTCGGATGAACTAACCATTCAGTGCTTCCAAGTTACCAATAGTGACCTACCTTGAGTTCATGATTTCAATGAGATTCAACTCACTCCACAACCCCATAGAGAAAATAACAAGTTTTCATTGAATGAAGTACCATTGCTGCCTTAATCGAACTCATAAGTTATAATTACCTAATTTAAGTAACTATGCACTTTCAGTAATCTATCATTAGACATATTAATCACATTTAGAAAGCTTTATTTAAAACTTTTAGACTGTTATGGTTAATTGAATTATACATAAATGTATCTAAGTGACAACATCAAAATAGTAATGGTAGTTACCATAATATAATTTGTTCTCAAAAGGAATCCTTTTTATTTTATTTATTTGAACACATAAATATTGGTACAAAGGGGAACCAAATATATATGTGTCACTCAAGTCACTTGATTTATGTGCGAGCTGTGATACTTCCTGGGTGCCTGAAACAAAGCAGGTAGTTTTCTTAGGGGGGCACGCTTGGGGCCTTCGACCTAAAGATCTGATCCACAAGACAGTTGAGCAAAGTCAGGAGATACAGTCCCATGGTAGCCGGTATCCAATAATTGGTTTATACACCATTTATTCCTTCAGGTTACTGGAGCCCATGTGCATCATTGGTTTAGAATCAGGGTTTTCCTATCCTCTTAGATGACTGCTCTATATCCACCAACCCGGTCAAAGCTCCAAGCATTCGCTTTTCGTCCCCTCAAATTTGTAGACAGCACGTGGCAAGTGTGCCCATGTGAGAGAATTTGGAGTGGGAGAGATGGCACTTCCAACTCTTAGCCATTCCAGGGTATTTGGGGTCTCCTTTTTCAATATGGTTATTTTTAAAGCTTTGCAATCATGTATGTATGTGATATATCAAAGGTCGACGAATAATTTTATGGCTGCTTGAATCTAATTAGCTACAACTTGAATTTAAAAATAGCATCTTATTAAGTTCTAACATACACACAAAAGTCTGTAAATATATGCAAAATTCCTACTTGGAACTCATCAGCTGAATGTAACAGCAATAAAGTTAAATTGTTGAAACTATCATTTGAATTCATTCTTTATCGCTTTGAACAATAAACACATTAACGACTGATTCGTATATTACAGTTAACCAATAATCTATTCAACATGTATGATGTTTAGATGATGATTATTATTAGTAGTGGTATATTTTGAATACCTTCATAGTTGATGTCTTGACTGAATTTTGATCTTGTAGGTATAAATTGTCTTGATAAAACTTTGTTTTATTACAATTTTTGTAAAATTAATAGATTGTAGCTATCGGTGGGATCCATCTACTCTATAAAATTTGTAACATACAAGGTTATATCGAAGTAAACCGTAGAAGATGCATCTAATCAAGAACAAACAATTATTCATTAACCTATACTTTGTTACAAATATAATTGATTATAAAACTCTGAAATGAATGGTTTAATATTTAAATTGATGATTATGATGCTATAGTCAGAGAAGGATTTGTATGGTATGTTGAAAATTTATATATATATATATATATATATATATATATATATATATATATATATATGTTTAGTATAGAACGAAAACAAAATGAATAAATTCTTAATAACCTATCTTAACGACTCATTTCTGTAATAGTTGTTTGATTCTTACCATTGATGTTTACACTGCAATTAATCAGTTTCTTTACCCTATCGTACGAGCTAGTAGCTATTTGGATTCAATAGATAAGTAAATAAAGAGATGGTGTTTGAAGCGAATAGTACTGGGTTCGTGTCCCGGAGTGAATATCAGATCTAAGATGCGGATACATCCAGCTGACGAATTCTAAATGAGACAAAACCGGTATCATGGATTCTACTACCATCCACCATCTATCTATAATATCTCAATAACGTTTAGCATAAAAATGGCAACAAAGAAAAAGAATAAAATAATGAGAGTGTACAATAATTCTTATATATATATATATATATATATATATATATATATATATATATATATATATATATATATTAGAATGCTTTAATAACTATTTTCTCTTTGACAAGAATTATTGATTTTTCGAGAGAATTGTAATGGGAGGAAGTGAATGTGAGAATCACTGTTATGTATATTCACATAGAAGATTCAGTGAATTACGATAAAGTATTATGAGAAAACAGTGATGTAATAGAGTTCCCATCATCGAATCATATTTACCTATTAATTATTTGTAATCGTCAAATTATTAACTGAAAAAACATTTTCTATTCCGAATTTGATCCTAGTTCACTTCATTTGTTAAATATTTATTGTCATAGTTAACGTTACAGATTGACTTTAGTAATAAAACTACTGAAAATTATGCAGATGATTCGTCCTAGCATCGAAATCTTCAGCATTATGTGTTCAAAGCTACATCGAGATTTGAATCTATGACCTTTAGGATTCAATACAGGCACATAACCTTTAGATCTCTGAGTCGTCATCCAATACTATACGTGTCCATCTTGTATTATTACACGAAGACCTGACCATTAAAAGCTAAAAGTTCAAGAAATATTTATCCACTGCAGGCAATGGAAAATGGTCACACAATATCGTAAATTGTTCAGAATTAGATATATATACCTGTGAATGACGGTGTAGGGTCAGTGAAATTTCACTGAATCCTAGCCTAATCATCCGTCAGTTAGGTCATTGGATATCAAGCAAATCATCGATCCTTGTCAAGGTCAAGGACAACCAACGCGCATCAGTTAATCGTACGCCATGGACTGGCCCATGTGGTGGTGGTCTTATTTTCTCTTGTATCTACTTAAACTAATATATTTCTGTAATAACGTCTTCTGTGTTGTACAGTCTTCAAAGCATCCATAGTACCTTGATACGTCAACAGGGTAGTTCACGTAAGGTGCTGAACACGAGATGTGACTTCGGTGTTAGCTAGTTCGTCACGCCGTTTCCGTCTAACTCAAGTAGGCCTACAATCATTCGGCATAGATCATCTACGCTGGTGATTTACAACGGCTTAAGGGTTTAAATGTTAAGCACATGTAGTAAGAAACGAATATCTTATGTTCGATCCCCAATCAGGTCTTAGATAGGTGCTGTTTTCGTTACTAAGGCGAAACAACTATCCACTATGTCATGATTTTAAGTGATTGTCTCAATAAAGTTTGTCTTCAGAATAAAAAAAATTAAAAAAACCAATATTCCTTACCTCACTAGTGGAGAGTTTCATTCTAAGATGAAACGGCCGTCTAATGCTTACAAGTTCTCAATAGTGATCTAACTTAAATTAATTTATGAACTCAACTATTAAAATTACTATATTTTCCACATATCACCCCCCTTTTTTTGTGATCATAAAACTGTTATTAACAACAATTAAAATGTTGATTATAGTATTGAATTTTGTTTACTCATTTTCTTATTTTTTTCTTACAAATAAGCATCAAGAAAACCTTAAATATACCTTCGTTCATATACCTGTGTCCACTGTTAGCCACTATCTATCTTTGCTTATAAAGCTTATAACTTAAGGCAATCCGCACAGGATGCACACATATGCCAATAGGAGACTGATCCATTACAGTCTTAAACAACAATGGTAAGATACAGACAAACAACATCAAGTGAATTTAATATTATTCTATGTAAATAATTTGAAATGTAAACAAAAGATCAATATATTCAATGAAACACATATTTGTTGTTCAACTAACGTAAAACGTTATCAGCAACTCTTTATTATTATTATTATTATTATTTGATCACCCCATGGTATAATGAAACGAAACAAAACGTTGTATCCAAACTGAATTATATCTTAAATAATAGTCATTAGGTTTGTTTTGGGTTATTCGACTTAATTGTTATTATATTTTTCATGTCAATGTTTGATAGAATAGTAAACAAATGAAAATTGTTTTTTCTGTTTGTTTTTTCAATGGATAATAATGCATGTAATCGACTGGATTATGAAGATATCAACATCTGGGGAGGAGTATGGGATAAAGTGGACAAGTAGGATGCAGCTGGACGATCTAGACTTCACAGATGATCTGGGTTTTCTATTGCGCACGCAACAACAAATACAGGAGAAGACGATTAGTGTAGCAGCAGCCTCAGTAGTAGTGGGTTTCGACATACACAAAGAGAAAGGTAAGATTCTCCGATGCAACAAAGCATGCACCAATCGAATCCCACTTGACGGAGAGGATTTGGAAGGTGTAAAAAACTTTACATATCTGGGCAGCATCTTTGATGAAGGCGTGGATCGGCGAAGCAAGAACAGCATATCTACAATTTAAGAACATCTGGAACTCAAAACATCTCAACGAACATCAAAATCAGAATTTTCAACACAAATTTCTGGTGCGGAAACCTGGAGAAATATGAGAGCCATCATCCGGAAAATACGAGTGTTTATTAACAGTTGTCTACGCAAAATACTTTAGATAGGTTGGTCAGACATTATCAGCAACAACCTACAATAAAAAAATAATCATAAATGAACTTGTTTCCATGCAGTTAATGTGTTTATTTGATTCTAAATTGAAACTTATTTGTTGTTTTTTTTTCAACAATTTAACTAAAGACTGAATTGTTTTTCATGAGAAGAAATAAATACATACACACATATACTTGAAGTGAAATGTTTACAGTAAATAAATAACATAATTTTCTTTGTTTTTTATTTAGATGTTGAATGGGTTATTTGCGATATTAAATTTTGAAGCTAAATCGTTGCAAAGAAAAACAAAATTTATGGGGCACCTCAATAGTGCTCATCCACGATCCCACCTCGAAAGATTCCAACCCAGAACCTATCAGTCTAGCGCGCGAACGATTAACAATCAGACCACTGAGTTGGTCGGCATCCAATGGTGTTAATGTCTAACTTTAATTAATCCACAAAATTGAGTGACTGATAAATTTTGGATTCGAATCACGTGAGGTGTGATCGTGAATGCGCAATGCTGAGGAGTGCTATAGTATGACGAAACGGCTATCTAGTGTTTTCAGGTTTTCCATGGTGGTCTAGCTTCAATTGACTCATGATCTCAACAATTGAAATTACTGAAATCTTCACAAAACCACCTTCTGATAAAAATTTACTGTATTAAAAAAAGAAAACATCAAGACGGTCCTACTGTATGGAGCTGAAAATTGGAGAACTAATTGTTCGTTGATTGGATACTATCAGCAATAGGTTATTGTGAGAGAGAATAAATTATTTTCCAGCTTTGAAAAGAAATTAGCAAAAGACGATGGAAGTGGATAGAATACATATTGTAAAAACCACCAAACTATATCACTAAGCAAGTGCTAACTTAGAATCTTGAAAAGATAAGGTACAAAAGAAGACCAAAGGACATATTGTGTTGGGAGTTGTAAACAGACATGAAAAGGGATGAATAGTAACTGAAAACTACTGAAAAGGATTGTCCAGGACAAAATTGAATAGTGAATTCTAGTGGGTGGCCTATGCTCCTCCACTTGAAATCATGAACCAATCAATGTTAGATCATTATTGAAAACCGGGAAGTACAGGACGATGGTTTGTGTTAGAATGACGCTCCTCAGAAGTGCGTATCTGAAATTTTGCAGGTGGGCATCAAACCTCTGGATCACTGGGCCGGTTAAAGTGAATCACAAGTTATATTCAAATCTTTAATTGAATGATAAACGTTCAAATGATTTCTGAAATATTGTTTAATTTAAAACATAATTCAGAATATATCATCTAACGTTTACTAATCAGTTAGGAGTTGCTGTAACAGGTTGGCAGAGATTGTTAAATTTTCATAGTTTACATAACAGACTGATCTAGTTTAAATAATCATTGGAAAAAAAGAAGCTCTGGATAACTATATCAACCTAATATCGGACCCTTCAACAGTGTGCATCCACTATTCTACCTAAGATCGAAACCAGGATCTTAAAGCATCGAAACCGACGTTTAACTGTTAAACCACATAATTGATGATTAAAAACCGTTAAGGTAATCAAGTCAAAATGACTTATGGGATAAGAACGTGAATAAAGTGAACTAAACGTATATAAAATTCACCATAAGACTTTATAAGTTGCGTAACATATGTTGGGCTATATTATGCTATTTGCGTCATTTACCTACTTTGGTTAAGCAACAATTTGAAATCGAGAGGTATTGTACACCATTCTGCTTCTATAACCTTTTTGTGGCCCTCGAATATCTGATTCCAAGTCGATCGTATGAATGATTGTAATCAAAATATACATGTCTCCAATCCTCGTATATATTTATAGACATAAATCACGTTAGTGAATAATGGAATTAAAAAAGGCAAAAAAGAGATTTGATTAGGTATATATCATACAATTGTTGATCCAGACAGACGATCAAAGAAACGAAGTAAAAAGAAATGATTCACAGTAGAGCAGTGTGAGAAAACTCGATTTAATCAAGTGTGAATCGATATTTATAATTGGACAAAAAGTCAGTTACAAACATGTGATGAATAAGTTAAGAAATACACACACATACGCTTACATAAAACAGAGGAGAATTAACATAATCAAAATGTAGCCTGAGAATGGATAAGTTGTTTTGTCTAAAAGCTAGAATAAGCTATGTGAGCTCAATATAGGACCAGTCACCACAACCTCATCAGATATCACAATCAAGATCCTGAGGCTTTAGAAACTAGACCTTTGAATTAAAACTCAGTGGTCTGAAAGTTAAATTCATATTTCGAAATTTAAATGTCCCAAATTCAGTAACCAAGTTAAAGAAACTCATTAAAATGTTATCATATTATTTAAGCAAAGATGGATAGTGGCTAGCAGTAGAAGCCAGGACGCACGTTTCGTCCTGTTTGGGACTCATTAGCTGGATATACCTGTATCTCAGAGTTGATGTTCACTCTGAGACTGCAACCCAGTACTATTTGCTTCAAACTCCATATATTCATTAATATGAAAAACATTGATCCCATTAGTAATTTGAGAAATAGTACAGTGTAGTTTAATAGAATAAAGAATAGAACATTTACTAGGTTGACATAAAAACAATAGTAGATTGCATAGAAATGTAATAAGAGACTCTATAAATATACAGCTAAAACCTTGTAAATCCTTGTATGTATTAAAGTTAACGCTCGATTTAAAAATAAATAATATTTGACTTACATAATCAGTCTGTAATAAACAATTATTTAGTTATTAGTGTTGGGTTATTTGGAGAAAAGTTCCGGACATATATATGTCTAACAGAAAGCTGCATGTATTTGTCAGACAATTACAACTCATAATTATTTTCTACCGAATTAAGCCCTAACTTGAAATCCTAAGTAGAAACGATAAAGAGGAAAGCCAATGAACACACTTCTTCGAGGATTGGAAGCAGACATGAAAAAGATGAATAGCAACTGGAAAGGATTACTCAAGATATAGTTGGTTAGAGGAACCTGGTGGTTGGCCTATGCTCCTCCAGAACGGGTAGCAGGAGTAAATAATTAAGTATGTAAGTTGTATTTTACATTATTCATAATATTATGAATGACCGTTTTAACTGAAAGAAGTTCATCTTGATCATTTTTTATCTGAATAGTATCTTCTACCATATTATGTTCTTGTTTGATTATTATTGTTTTGAACTGTACACTCTTTACTTCACTTATTTCTTTATACAGACTTTTTCTCTCTTTATATAATCCATCCCTTTGTACTAAAATACATAACTAGGAAATAATCAAATAAACGGTTAGTACTATTATACAATGAATGCCATTAAGTAGCTTATCTTCAAAACTGTCTATAACTAACATTACAATTTCTTCATTACTACTGTTTAATCCACATAGAAACCAATTTCTTTTTGAAAAAGTCAAAGAATAAAAAGCTCATGTTTACTTGGTGTTGTTTAGCACAGCAATTGACCAGTCTTTTGTTGACATATGTCCATACTGTGTGGATTGCCTTTGTATTTGATTGAGATCATGAACCGATTGATGTTAGACCACTGTCGGAAACCTGGAAGCGCTGGACGTCCGTTTAGTTCTATTATGGGACTCCCCAGAAGTGCGCAACCACGATCTCGTTAGCAGGATTCGAACCCAGGGCCTTCAGTCTCGCGTGCGAACTCTTAACTTACTGGACCACTGAACCGGCATCCAATACCTCTGTATTGCCATAATTCACAAACATTCTAAGCAAAGATAGATAATAGCTAGCAGTGCGATCCAGTGTGACGCGCATTTCGTCCTATTCGGGACTCATTAGCTGGATGTACCAGCATCTCAGAGTTGATGTTCACTCCAAGACTCGAACCCAATACCATTCACTTCAAATTTCATCGCATTATCCAAATTCATGATTCAACACTTCAATATATAAACCGTTTATTTAAATTAATTCTTCCATGATCTATCTATCACATGTTTTAACACAATTAAATTAACAAAACAAACCCAATTTACTTCAGGCAAATAATAATAAAAATTTTTAAATTTGTAATCATTGAAAATTTCAATGATAATCATGATAATAATAATAACGAGAAAATTCCCTAAAGCAGATACTTTAAAAAAAAAATGAAAGGAAAAAGAAACACATTAGAAATTTCATATGACTATCAGTATTGAAATGCATATGAACTGAACATAGATAATTGTTCTTTCTCATTATTAAACTTACACTTAATTTTTTTATATTAGAAATGGGTATTATTATTATGATTATTACAAGTTGCAGAAACTTTATTCAAGTTGTTTCATGCCTAAAGATTAACAAATCAGTGATAAGTCAAGAAGTATTCGTGAGTCAATTGATGCTAAACCATCATAGAAAACTTAAAATTATTAAACGGCTGTTTCATCCCATTATGGGACTCGTCAGCAGTGAGCATCCACAATCCCGCCCCGTGAGATTCGAACTCAGGATCCATCCTTAACCTCTAGACCACTGAGCTGATCGGCATCCAGCGGTGTTAATATCTAACTACAAATATTATTCGTTAATGAAATGTCTTGTTCAAATAGTTTATGATATATATAACATCATTATCATACAGTATTGTCTATATGTAAGTCTAAGTTTATTACATAGAGATCTACATTTTATATTAAATTTCGTTTATAACACATGGATTAAACCACATAAAGATAGTGGTATTATTAAATGCTGAATGAAGAATATAGCTGAAAGATTCTATTTCAAACATACAAATATGAATACATAATCGTAGAAATATTATGAATGGATCAGTGTTAAACCAACATTGAAGATATGGGAGCAGTGTACTATTATCTCGTCCTAAGACGGGACTTCACATTAGTGTACATCCACGAAATTGAGCCACCCTACACCATTGTTTTCAATGAGTTACTATCTCACAACAAACACGGTTGAACTCCACTGGTCACTGCTTCTCATTAGAACTTCAGAAAATACCTCTTCAAACCAGTCACTAATGACCACATATTGATTGTTATCTGTAAGTGGTTTTGTGGAGATTATATTAATTTTAATAGTTGAATTTATAAGTCATTTGAAACTGGGCCATCATGATAAACTTGGAATCCCTGTTTATCTCAGTAATATCGTGTTTAGAAGAAATTTGATTTCACGCAATATATAATTATTTTTGAGACTCGTTTTTTTTTCTGAAAAAAAGAACTAATAAACAATCTAATTCCTTTCTCTTTCTCTCCCTATCTCTCCTTCTCTCTCTCTCTCCAATGCATGTTACTATTGTTTTTTTCCTTGTTTGATTTATAAAGAAATTAAACAACATAACAATAACTCCAATGTAATCATCATCAAAAAAGAAAACATTCAACCATAACAAAATAGTTACAACAAACTACTGACCACTTTGAGAGAAAAAAATTTGTTTCTATCTTGATAAAACAACAACGGCAACAACAACAAATAAAGTTGAGACAAAGCACTTTTCAAAGGGAATAATAAAAACGATCATAATTTGCATTGCATTTAATGTATTCTGTATTATTCGAATAGAACCATAACTGTAACCATAGTAACCATAATAATAATAATAATAATAATAATAATAATAATAATGGATTGCGTCATGTAATTTTTTTTCATGTAATAATCATAACAAAATCAACAAACAAACAGGATTTACAGACATAAATTAATAGAAATAATAATAATGAATTACTAAATTATTTATTTTAATAATTGAGATCATGAGTCGATTGAAGTTAGACCATCACTATGGAAAACCTGTAAGCAGTGGACCGCCGTTTCATCCTAGTATAGGAATCCTCAGCAGTGCTCATCCACGATCCCACCTCGAAAGATTCCAACCCAGAACCTATCAGTCTAGCGCGCGAACGATTAACAATCAGACCATTGAGTTGGTCGGCATCCAATGGTGTTAATGTCTAACTTTAATTAATCCACGAAATTGAGTGACTGATAAATTTTGGATTCGAATCACGTGAGGCGTGATCGTGAATGCGCAATGCTGAGGAGTGCTATAGTATGACGAAACGGCTATCTAGTGCTTTCAGGTTTTCCATTGTGGTCTAGCTTCAATCGACTCATGATCTCAACTATTAAAATGACTATAATATCCATATAAACCCCTTCTCATATATATTTATTCATTTGTGAAATAATTAAAACGTACACTTTAAACAAAATTATTTTATTTTGATTACTGTTGGAGTGACATCTTTAGGAAGGTCTGTGTGTGTTGCCTCGATATCCTGTGGATTCAATGGAGCTGATTTATTCAGGAGTTCCTCGAAGTATTCTATCCATCTGTTCATTTGTTCATGAATCTTAGTAATTTTTTTGCCTTGTTTGTCCTTAGGCGTTTTCTCTGGTTTTCCATATCTTACTGCTAGTTTCTTCGCTGTATTAAGTAACTGTTTCACATTTACTTCACCTGAATCTTTTCCTCTGTCTTTGCTAGGACTTCCACATATTTCTACATGTCGGCTCTAATGATCCTTTTCACTTCCTTGTTTGCTTCTATGTATTCAGTCTATGTCGTGACATTTTCTGTTCTTGTTCGGCCGTTGTTGATTGCTTTCTTCTTCTTCTTCTTCCTTTCTTTAATTTTGTTCAGGATTTCGATAGAGATCCATTACTTATGATGGTGCTTCTTGCGACTCAGTACCTCCTGATGTGTTGAAGTTAATGCTTCTTTGATCCCTTTCCAGATGTTCTGCATAGTAGTTTCTTCTTTCAGTAGATCTTATAAGGCTTAGAACCTGTTGTTGAGAGCTATCTTGAATTCGTTGAGTTTGTAGAAGGAAGGCTTTATTGAACCATTGCACCACTGTTTCCTCAGCTATACAGTGCTTTTTAGCCATAAACCTAATTACTCTGATATTATAAAGAAATTCGCTGAATATTCAAGAGAGATGATTATTCACTACTTTAATAAGATGAATCTTGCTAGTAAATTTAATTGAAGGGATATTAAAAGTAGTTGACCAAGATTACACAAGAAATTTACGTTGGAATAAACAATTAAGTAAACAAAGACAAGAAATATCGGCGATACTCTAATTTATGGAAGGGCCAATCAGAAGCGTTTGAGGTATTTCAAGGTCACGGCGTCAATTTCAGTACCTGATGCTCACGTACGATCTGTTTTCAGCGGATTATAGAGTAGACGTGGTTGTTGAGCGGCTGCAACAAATGGGACTACGAAGAAGTTCCTTTATTTGTGACAGAGGTAATGAAATGACTTATGTACCGTGTTCTGACTACCGTGATGAGATTGTCTTTCGGTGTTATTAATGTTGGAGGAAGAGGTTTGCTCGAATGAGAACTTTCTTCGCTCTATCCCGATTGGGCCTAAAATAAACCACGATAATTGTTGCAAATTGGATAATAAAAGCACCAGTAACACTAGCTGCAACATTTACAGACGTTACTGAAACTTCAGCTGTTCAGTGGTATTGTGGTGTGTACTACTTATGTAGACATAAGTAGTATATAATGTTGGTCG
This sequence comes from Schistosoma spindalis, assembly GCA_946903255.1. NCBI lineage: Eukaryota > Metazoa > Platyhelminthes > Trematoda > Strigeidida > Schistosomatidae > Schistosoma > Schistosoma spindalis. The sequence goes on from OX336418.1 coordinate 21,384,338, forward strand.
TGAACAGAATGCCTGGAAGTAGAGAGACAAGAAGATCGAACACTGAAGAATGAAGACAGAATGCAATTTTTATGAAAATGCAAGAACAATGAAGTCGGAGTCACTTTGAGGCAATTGATGGACATTTTGCAAATTGAGCACTTATTATATAGTTGTTAGATTTTACTAACTAGTTCTGTAATTTGTTGTCAAATACATTCGGTTGTCCCCATTGGTGTTCTTGTTCACTACAGTATGATTATTGTAGGGATATATGTGCAACGAAAATGACAAGTTTACACCAGTCGTTTGGAGAAGTTGGGAGAATCGTTGAAATAGACGAAACAGTAGTCCAGAAGTGAAGATATAACAAAGGACGTAGTAATAAAAAAGACTTAGTCAGTAGCACATCCATAAATATACCTTATAGGTACTTGGAATTTACAACAGATAAACCCAAGAGGAACACTTCCAAAGGGTCAGAAACCGACAAGCAACCACAATAATACCAATTATACGGAAATGCGTGCAGCCGGGTGCCACAATATATAAAGATGATTGGAGAGCCTACCGATGCCTTCATAGACTTGGATATGTGTATCACGCTGTTATCCACAAGCGCCATTTTGTGGACCCTACAACAGGAATGCACAGTAACAATATTGAAGATATGTGGCCGAGGCTAAAGAAGTTCTTAAGACTCTATCATGGCTCAAAAGGTCGACTATTATGGAGTCGTACGGATGAGTCCCTCTACCCTTTGCACTACGATTTCAGAAACTCTGAGACTTTCAAACCCTGATACATTTTTTAACTATGTGAAAGAAGTATACCAACTTTAAGTCTTTGGTATTTTATAATATATTTTTACTGTATTCTAACTGTTTTCTGACTGGCTAATATTTCTCAAGGTCACTTAAGATTTGTTCAAAGGTCGTCCATAACTTAGAGTCTCTCCGAGTTTGCTAGTAAAACGTGAAAACTATACATCAAATACTTCACTTACAAATCATTCATCAATTGTCCTTCACATTATTTGTAATTCTTCCATTTCTCGCCCGACCGTAGCTGCTACCTTGACGTGGTGGTCGGGCTTGCCTATCGTGATGACCCGACCGAGCTTTATTGGCTGGAACACATGTTCCTGCAGGTTCTACCATGCCTGGCAGGTCGATTGGAGAACGGTAAGACTAAAAGCAGCAACTCAAGGTCTGAGGGCGAAGTCGTACTGCTGACTGTACAGAGGTGTGACAGCAGTAAAGTGTTTCCCTCGGACAACCAGCATCTGCAGCGATGCTGCCTTCTCACAAAAAAGGAAGGGGTTAGAAAAGGTTGACCCTAAAAATGTCACACCTCACCTTACCACACGGATTTCCGTCTCCGGCGGTAAGGCCCTTTGAAGAACGGAGCCAACACATTAAAAACCTCCCACAAAAAGGCCGTGCGCGACCGGCCTCAAGCAGTTGTCCCTTGGGCTCTGCGGTCACGCACTCAGGTCGCTAAGACCAACACTAATCCGATTTCCTTTTCAGGTTCCTCAAGAAATACCCTTCCACGGTGTAGGCAACCGGGAAGTGATATCAGCCCTCATACCCGTAACAGCACACGAGACCAAGTTGGTCACATTCAAATCCTTCCTACACCTCCTAATAACTCTCTTATCTCCACGACTAACCCTTCTTACGTCCCTTTATCACCTCGCCCCGCTAGTGCGAACGATTCGAGTACGCGGAATGTTATTCCTGGTCTCCTGAAACCACGCTCCAAACTACACGTAGGAGCTTTCAACGTCCGAACACTGTGCCAAATAGGAAAACAGGCTTCCTTAGCTAAGACTTTAGAATATCGCTCCATCGATGTGTGCTGCGTCTCCGAAACGCGCACACAGGATCCGAGTAGTGTCATTCATTTGACCGCACCATGTCAAAGTAACGAACCAACTCGATTTACGCTTCGTGTATCTGGAAGCCCTGATGCTGCTTCCCGTGGCCTCACTGGCGTAGGTATAGCATTGAGTCCTAGGACAGAACTAGCTCTCTTAGACTGGATCCCAGTAGACAGTCGTTTGTGTGCTGTTCGACTAAACGGAACAGTAAGGACTCGAAAAGATAGGGACACTCGTCGTTGCCTCTTCGTCGTCTCTGCCTACTCTCCCACTGACTGCAGCTCAGATGATGTAAAAGATGAGTTTTACAGAAAGCTTTCCGACCTTCTCCGAAAAGCTAGGCGTTCAGATGTAGTAATAGTGGCTGGTGACTTTAATGCTCAAGTAGGTAAACTAAGCGAAAAGGAAAGACACCTGGGTGGATCTTATGGTGTCGTGGTTCAAAGAACAGATAACGGCGACCGTCTGTTGCAGCTATGCTAACTTTAGGCATAAGGAAAAACATCTTTTAACATGGCGACCCCCTAATTCGTCTCAACGCTGGACCCAAATGGATCACATCGCTATCAGCCAACGATGGAGGGGCTCGATAGACGACTGTCGCTCATTCTGGAGCACATGCTTAGACTCAGATCATGCTCTAGTGCGAGCGCGTATTTGTCTACGTCTTACTGGACGTAGGAAACATGCTGCAAGGAAACCCCTTAGGGTCCTACTTAATGATAGTCAAGCTAAGAGTATATTTCAGGAACATCTAGAAAGACAGTTAGACAGCCATGTAAGTGACGCCCACCTCGAGGCAGCGTGGAACGACATCCGCAAAGCTGTAGAAACAGCAGTGATATCTGCAAGTACGGTAAACCATAAGGTTAGGGAGAAACACTGGATCTCAGCAGCATCTACCGCACTGATAGATGCTCGAAAACTCATTTCATCTGGCTCTGAACATAACGAAGAGTGGAGTCAGCTTAAGCGTAAGCTGACTAGAAGCCTGCGCAAAGATCGTGAACAGTGGTGGGTAGCGAAAGCAAAAGAGATGGAAAAGGCAGCGGCAATAGGTAACAGTAGGAAACTGTTCAGACTTGTTAAGGAAACCGGTATTAGGAACCCAACTGTTAGAGAAACAATCGCAGAGAAAGATGGACATATTATTCATTCTCAATCCAGGAGATTGGATCGATGGGCAAAATACTTCAGGGATCAGTTCAACTGGCCTTCAGCCACACTTTGGTTTCCCACAATCTCCAGTCGACCTGAATGGCAAGTTGATGTAAGTCCTCCAACTCTTTACGAAGTTGAAAAAGCTATAGGAAATCTGAAGCGTGGGAGAGCAGCAGGCCCTGACAGGTTTACCCCTGAGATTTTTAAGGATGGCGGTCCAGTATTAGCAGCGAGATTGACTGAGGTCTTAGGTAGAATCTGGGAACTGGACGTAATCCCATCTGACTGGTCTCAATCACTGATTGTACCAGTCTATCAGAAAGGACAAAAGTCCTCCTGTGACAATCACAGAGGAATTAGTTTGACTAATATAGTGTCTAAAATATTAGCTTCAATAATACTTCGACGTCTAACCAAAGCTCGTGAAGAGCAGACTAGAGAAAACCAGGCTGGTTTTCGACCTGGACGTGGTTGTATTGATCAAATATTCACATTACGTCAGGTCCTAGAACATAGACACACATTCAGACGCCCCACAGTGGTAGTATTTTTCAACCTTCAGGTGACATTTGACTCTCTTGATCGTGAGGTTCTATGGCAATGTTTGTCACTGAAAGGAGTACCAAAGAAGTACATTAACCTTATAAAGGTTCTCTACTCGAACACAACTGGTTGAGTGAGAGCTTATGGCAAACTGTCATCAGAACTGACTACTTTACCTGGTGTTCGTCAGGGCTGTCCACTCTCTCCATTCTTGTTTAACTTTGTTGTTGACGTCCTTTTAGAGATGACACTTTCATCATCTAAATTTCTAGGAGTTGAACTTTTACCGGGAGATCCACTTGTTGACTTAGAATATGCCGATGACATAGTTCTATTTGGTGAAGACGCTGACAGAATGCAGAGTCTACTGACCACTCTAAGCAACAATGCAAGCATATTCGGCATGCGATTTTCTCCCTCGAAATGCAAAATGTTGCTTCAGGATTGGGTTGTGTCGACACCCAAACTAGTGATAGGGAGTGAAGTAGTTGAGCGTGTCGACCGCTTCACTTATCTTGGAAGTCTCATCAGCCCTTGTGGTTTGGTGTGTGACGAAATCTCAGCACGGATACAAAAGGTTCGACTAGCTTTTGCCAACTTTCGTCATTTGTGGCGTAGGCGAGATATCCGTCTATCAACCAAAGGACGTGTTTACTGCGCAGCAGTTCGTTCCGTCCTACTTTATGGCAGTGAAACATGGCCAGTAAGAGTAGAGGATATTCGTAGGTTACTAGTATTTGATCATAGGTGTCTTCGAAACATCGCTCGTATATCCTGGGACCACCGAGTAAGTAATGCAGTTGTTAGGAAACGGGTACTAACTAGGTAAGGATGGCAAATCAATTGATGAAGTAGTGAAACTTAATCAGTTGAGATGGCTGGGACATGTGCTGCGCATGCCCGACCACCGACTGCTCCGACGTGCTATGTTTTATGGTGTAGGAGTAGGTTGGAAGAAAGCTAGGGGCGGCCAGACCAAAACATGGCAGAAATCCATGAAGTCACTGACAAGTGGACCGAGTCATGTTGGTAGGTGTAGACTACCTGGTTGGGGACAGCGAGACGATAGCAACCGATGGTTAGAGACCTTGAATGACATGGCTCAAAATCGTTTGCAATGGCGCAGGTGCATCCACTCTTTGTGTTCTCCCAAATTCTAATCTTCTGAATTCTTCATGTCCTTTATTTTCTTTCCCAATTTATTCCACTGGACTAAACTCCTTTAATAACATCACCAAACCTTAATGTCCCCTATCTCTACTTATACTTTCAGTACCTCTACCACCATGGGATTTGAATCGATAACTGAATCTCTGTGCTAATGTGGTATGGCAACTCGAACTGATGTACGTACGTACGAAGTTCCACGTTGTTACTGACTGACTGACTTCCATTTCTCGATTCCTTTGTATTTCCCGTCCTGTTTTCTTCAGTACAATCTTCTTAACTTTCATTTGACAAGTATTCAACTTTTGACCGGTATAATATACTACTAATGTCGATAAACATAAGTAGCATATGCTACACCAGGAATGTATATATAACTTTCACTTTGCACATAAACCATTCATTTAACTGTAATATGACTTGGTATTGCCCCTGGAAATTATAGCAATCATAAATGTTCATTCTTTCTAAAATTATATTTTAAAACATATTCATAAGAAAATAAAGTCATGTTCCTATAACTTTGATGTTGTCTACACACTGAACGAACTGACTAAAAATTCGTTATATTCACTGAACTCTGTTGAAAAGCGATGAAAACTCTTCTATAAGAATGAGTTACGAATGTACCTGTTTAGAAATAAAATATAGGAAGGCATGTATGTAGGTGGACATTAACACAAGCAGGTATGCAGACCATTTCGTAGGTAAGTTTAATTCTATTCGAATTTATCTATCTATTTATCCAGACATCGATTAAGTAGAATAAAAACAGAACCACTTTGAAATATTCATATGACGAACAGGTTCTCAACAAATAGCCAATGAAAACGATAGGACTCGATAAATATCTTCGACGCTAATGAATAATAGTCGTGCAATATCACATATTCATTAAAGCTAGAATTGTCAAAAAATCGATGACTTAATTTATCTTAGGTTTGGTTTCTATCCATGAATACAGAAGTTCCTGAGTCCAATCCATGATAGGATTTTCAACAGGTAAGCTCATTTTATAATAAGAAACCTCAAATTCAACAATCTTCACAATATTACAACAGTTTTAAAGTGGCTCTTATTTGTAAAAACTTCAGAAATAAATCGAAATTGCCTCATCTAGTTCACTTCTCTTGTTACTGGCTAACGGATTTATTTAAATAGTTAGTTTGTATCGAAAATTTCCCTTAAGTGATACGGATATTCTAAAGAAAAATGTCAAGAAGCAGGTATCTTTCAGATTATTGAATTATCCCATTAAGTTGTGATTACGTTTTGAAAAAACTGATGTATTCTCACAGAATTATTGCTTTAACTTTTACATAATAAGTTAGTGGGACAGTTGGTGTTATAAGCTTATCGGAATAAGCCAACAGAAATTCCTGGACCTAGGTTTCGCTTTCACTCCAATCTCAAAAGAAACTGGTTAGTACAGATAAATTCGAAGCCAGATCAACCAGTTTCAAAACCTGAGATGTCACCATTGAGCTTTTAGGTCGGTGACTGAAACAGCTCAATAAGAAGATAAATAATCGAACACCTTGTGAACGCAGGTTACTCAATCAAGACTGATTCTGAGTTCAAAGTAAGTAGAAGTCTTCCAAAGACAATTAGATTTCATCTTCTTTGCATTTCCGAAGCAATAGCTATACAACTGGAAAAACCAGAATTATGTGTGCAAACCAGACTGGCACAACCACTTCTTCTACCATGGTCCTAATGTCTTTTGATATTTTTTACTTAATACTCTTCTTCCTTTACAGCTATTTGCTCCCCCTTAAAGCTCCTACCCTTAACTGATTTATTTCTGTTTCTACGCTCCTCCCGATTACATTTAATCTCAATTTCAACATTTTATCTTACCATGCTGAGCCATTATAACCCAATGATAATTTCTTTATCTAACTTTCGATGAATACTGAAGTTAATCAAACAATTATTAAGTTTTCAGTATACGGGTTGAAATCATGAACGATTGATGTTAGACCACCATTGAAAACCTAGAAGCACTGGACGACCGTTTCGTCTTATTGTGGGACTCCTCAGTAGTGCGCATTCACGATCCCACCTGCGAGATTCGGATCCAGGGCCTTCAGTCTCGCCCGCGAACGCTGTATTTTCGCACCAATTTCTTTCCTTCTCTATCTTCTACTGAAATACATGCTATGTCTGACCATCGTTATCCACTACTTATGTGGATATAAGTAGCTCACACCACGATATCACTACTAAACCTTTAAGTGTTTCTAGTCAGATTTTTTAGTTTTAATAAAAATTCACGACAACTGAATTTGGTCAGTAAAGCATACTAACCAATGACATTTTCACAGGTTAAATTGGAAAGCCCATTAATCATACTTTAAATCTATTATTAATCAAATTTTTAATTTTATGTTACTAAAGTGGCCTGAAAATGCATGATCGAAAGTTCCTATACTGTAACCTTCCTTGAAGTAACGAAAAATATTCAGAAATAAAGAAGGTTTTACCTAATAAAGAAAAATTTTTGATTAACTGTGAGATGGTGAAGAAGATTTGTAGCTCAGGTGGATGATTTTGATGGAGTTTTGTTCTATGAGCTAGACGGTTTGGTCGTACAGCTTTCATCGTTCTTCCGAACGACATCATCAGCACAAAATTCAGGTAGAAATGAAGTGTTCGAATTTCTCCACATATGGTTCGCAGCTTTTCCTGTAGACCTCGATATTGATTGGTTCTTGTTGACCTTAAACTCATCATTATTTACTTCTTTATTTTGGTTGTATCTCCTATTGGTTTGATTTTTGATCCTATAACTGTCCATAATTCTCCAGATTGGTTGATAAAATGAATCGATTTCAATGTGCTTGTTGATTGCTGACTGATCTGAATGCCAAGCTTCTAAAACGTCTCTAGTGTTTTTGGAATTGCCTCTATCCAAAATTTCCACATTTTTCCAGTCGAATATGTTTCCACAGTTGTCCACGTGCATTGTTATAAGTAAGAACTGCTAATTGATATTCATGCAGGCGAAGATGAAGATGTCGTCCACTTTGCCCAATGTAGTGTTTTTCGCGGTTGACACAAATTATTCTGTAGATAATGTTTGGTTTGTCTTCATTCTGTTTTCAAGCACTGTAGTTATATTCAATCATTATTGTATTATAAAGACCAATATTTTAGTAATTGTAAGTTATGATTAATCAATTAAACAATATTATACATCAAGAATTGTAGATCTCATGTCAATTATACTTTGAAACACCTACAAAATTTGGCATTCATAAAGTGTAAGGATTGTGGAAAAAAAGAAAGAAAGGAAAAGGAAAAAATCACTTTAAGGTAATGAGTTCTAATCAATTTAATAGTTAGGATGTCCAAAAATAAGGTGATTGCATGATTGTATTTATCGGAATAATTTTAATAATAGCAAAGATAAAAACAAAATCCTACGAATTATAGCAAATGAATATCAGGAAGGGTTATTGTACATATTATAATAATTTCAATAATTGAAATCATGAGTCAATTGGAACTAAACTATCATGGAAAACCTGAAAACATTAGGCGTCTGATGAGTCCCAAAATAAGACGAAACAGTCGTTCAGTGTTTCCATTTTTTCCATGATGGTCTAGTTTCAATTGACTCATGTTCTCAACTATTGGAATTACTACAATCTCCACAAAACCACTTACAGATAACAATCAATATGTAGTCATTAGTGACTGGTTTGAAGAGGTATTTTCTGAAGTTCTAATGAGAAGCAGTGACCAGTGGAGTTCAACCGTGTTTGTTGTGAGATAGTAACTCATTGAAAACAATGGTGTAGAGTGGCTCAATTTCGTGGATTGGTTGATGTTGAACATTAATACTGTTGGATATCGGCTCAATGGTCTAGTGTTTAAGCGTTCATGCGTAAGGCCGATAGGTGGTGGGTTCGGCTCTCGCGAGGCGGGATCGTGTATGTGCACTGCTGAGGAATCCCACACTAGGATGAAACAGCCGTCCATTGCTTCAAGGTTTCCCAAGCTTGTCTAGCTTGGATTATTTCATGAATTCAACTATTAAACGCTCCTTTCTGAAAACAAATATTGTTTATTTCCGCTTTAAGACATTGGACATTGGGAAAAATTATCTTACACCGAAAGAATATATGATCTCATTAATCTTTGTCTACTTGTTAAAATACCTTATCATATAATTACTCAATAAATTGTTTTTGTATTTCCCCTTCTTTGTGATTATGTCATCAAAAAGAAATGATGTCAAAATTATAATTATTACCCCATTAAGTTAGGCAAACTTGTGAATAATTAAATTCTTGTTGCCTTAATATAGTTTTATAACCAATAATTAAAGAAATAAATCATATGCTTTAGGAAGGAAAATAAAGAATTAACTTCTTTCTCCGGTAAATTTCCAACATTCAAAGGAGGAAATGCATCAATTGAATAAGATAGGTTTGAATGAACATTAATTCAAATTGTTGAAGTTCATATTGGTGGTATTCGAATATTTGTAAACATCGAGACATCTTAGAGGATATAGTAGACGAATAGAAAAGCCAAGAACGAAGAAAATACCCTTGGCACACAAGTTTTCACATCGAGTTATCAATTCTTGGGACCTGTTACCCGAAGTAGTGATGTCCGCACCTTCAATTGACTCATCCAAAAGAAGACTGGACATTCATACAAGCATACTAGAAAAGAAATAACATAGGATGTAGGCCTTTTGTCCTTACTACATAAATCTGAATCTGAAATTTGATATATTAAATGAATGCATCAATGGTTCCGTTTCATAATTTGAAAAAAAATTGTGACGTTTGAACAGAAATTGAAAGATTTAAACAACCAATATTCATGACTTGTAATTTGTTAATTTTATTAAAATAAGAGATAGTTTGGTGGTCGGTATTCAATATAATCCTTAAACGTCGTATATAGTTCGGCCTGATAACCGTCACTAGATAACGCCTAAACGGTGTATTAAACAAAAGACGAATACGAAGTGTTGGTCGCATTTATTATTGCACCACGTACAGATAACCAAAAATTACAGATACGCTAAGTAAACATAGAAGAGTATTGCCGAAAAGCAAGTGTGTGAGTGAGCGAGAGAGCGAGAGAGCGTGAGAGTTGAATGAACGAGTCAGCGAGTCAATGAACAGGATTTTGATCTTTTAGTTGCTCGGGATCTGACTCCAGTGAGATCGTTTCTGTTTGTAATTGAGATATACATAAATCAAATACAAGAATGGATTTCGAATACGTATATTTTTCACAATCATTGATGCAGACAAAATATCGGAGAAGCGAAGAGAAGGGAGAGAAGGGAAATTGTAGTGAACAAGAACACTAATGGGAAAAATCGGATGTAGTTGAACACAAAATTACAGAACATCTCACTAAAATCTGAGAACAATACAGTAAATACCTCATTTGCAAAATATCAATCCATCGACCCATATTTGATTGTTTTTGAATTTTCATGCCAATTACTTTCCTTCTTGATCTTCTACTGAAATACATCCTATTACTGACCATCGTTATATACTACTTATTTGGATATAAGTAGCCCAAACCACAAAATGATGCGCAGTGGAGAATACGTGTGAGCCAACTCTCTTTAACTAAGCGTTAATCAATATTTATAGTCACACGAAAATGAGCTACAAACGTGTGATGAATGAGATAAATAGTGTACACACATACGTTCATATAAAAACAGACAAGGTTGATAAGTGAATAATTAATTACAAGGTCAAAGCTTAACTCAAGAAGAATGGATAGATAAATTGGCCTGTCCAGAAGCTAGAATAAGTTATATAGGCTTAACATAGTAACCGACACTAAAACCTTATTTATATTATTCTATATGTAGTTGAAAATCTAGAAGCACTGGACCATCGTTTCGCGATGTCAAAGTTCCTTGGTTCCAGTCCTACGTGTAGGATCGTGGATGCTCATTTCTGAGAAGTCCCATACTAGGAAGATACAACCGTCCAGTACTTGCAGGTTTTCAATGATGGTCTTACTTTTGAATTCAACTGTTAAATTACTACAATCTCCATAGACCCCCATTCTGTTAATATTCTATCATATTACGTTGATTCTTGATCAAATATTTATTTTGACTTACATTTACATTATTATTTCTCTTACATTATTTGACCTATATTAACAATAGTCATTAATCTCATATATACAATACAAGAAATAACAATAACGGGGCGGATTTGTATGCGTATAGCATACAATTACCTTTGAATCTAGCACACAACAATAGCATCATGCACTGTCCTATCGCCCTTGGTAGATCAAGCAACCCTAAAGTTACGAGAACACCATCTGGGAATACGACAGGCTAAGTACCCCACCTATAACACATCAATTCAGTAATAAGAGTATGGTACTATTTTACAAACAATTCTGAATTAACAAACTAGAATTTTAAACGACATATTTGCTTAATAATGGCCACCTTTTTTTGGATTACTCATGTAGATACATTAATAGTAGAACCTGAAGAAAAATGAATGAAAATATATATATATATTCTTTGTTTATATGTCTATGTTTTCAATCCTTAATGAATTAATTATGTAATAAATCCTGTTCATGATGACAATTACATCACAATATAACCATTAACCTCTATCTATCTATCTATCTATCGACCTATCACCATAGCAACGAATTTTACGCTATATAATTTAGTCTTGATCAAAAAAGAAAATAATTCAAGTTACTATGGTAATGTAGCCTATTTAAGTTGATGTGTAAGTCAATTGAAATTCAACCAGAAGTATTATTTATTCACCTCTATTCAATAGATATTAATATAGATTATGAAATAGTGTAATATTCATGTGTTAACTTAGTAACAATGGGAAATTCTTTCATAATGACTAGTAATTACAATAAGAACAATAAGGGGAATAATAGCTAACAAATGTCAAATTAGTCCAACAACAACAAAATACAAAATTAATGACATACAATTAATGTACTTTATAAATTGGAATAAAGCCTAAACAACAATTGAGGCAATCTGTTAGTTACAATGTAAGAATCTGTACATATGTACATCGGTTCAAGTTTCTATACCCTATACAAAGCAGTTAAGATAGAATAATGTAAGTTCATTTTGTTTCATCCTTTTTTTGTTTATCAGCCTACGATCGTGTTCATATTGATGACAGAAAAAATTGAGCTGATAGTGATGATCGTAATATATATCTTCAGGGTAGGTAAGACCATTTGAAGATGGAGCTTAACTGCATAGAATGTATGAAATAATTGTATGGAGTTGAAAAACTGACAGGATGAATTAAGTTAAAGATTTGAAGAGTTTGCATAAGTTCAAGATCAGTTGAAACTAGATATAGAAACTATAACACTGGATAAATTTTTTTGTAATTCCCTCCTTCTTTGTTTTGAATGATGCTTTGATGATTCTAGATCCGTGAGATTCACATCCTACAAGTTCGATTCATGCTACTTTGGACAGCTTTAGAGCAACTCCCTGAATGTGTGGAGCATTTTCTTCTTCGTGACGGAAGTATAGCAAAATCTCTCCCATATCTAGCCTTTTGTTATCCAGCTTGAATCCAATCGGTTTCACTGATCCCCAGTACCACCAAGTTGTATTTCCTCATTTCCGTTTCTATTTGACTGGTCTTCCCGGTCTCCCACATTGTCCGGAAGTTCCATGTATCTAAATAAATGGTTGCTCTGGTTGTTAGAAGGGGCATCGGCCTCGTGACTTTTGAAGGAACTCGGCTTTCACCCTGAGGCGTCATAGTTCTTCTAAATAAGACCTAACTCTCAGGGCAGAGTTTAAATGATTTGAAATATTTTTTCTGGTTAGCATTTTTTCAGCGAGTTATTTTTCTACGGGATGTGGTCGCTAATCCCATACCAAACCCTCCTCCTTGACCCGGGCTTGGGATCGGCAGTAACTCTGTAAGAGCTACAGGCGGAGTTTAAAATGATTCAGATGTATAGAAAAAATTTTTTCACTATCATTGTAATTTTAATAAGTTAATAATGGTATGTATCCACTTAAAGTTTGATTAGTAATTAATAGGATGGAAATATTACTTAAGATTTGGGTACACACCGCTCGGAGCTACCGTTTAAGTAGCTTTACCTCTCGACTGATGCTGAGATGACCTGATTTGACTATTTAAACGAAATAAAAGTCGTAACAAGATTACCGTAGGTGAACTTGTGGAAAGATCATTATCATGACTCAGTAAGTTGCTATCTCACAACAAACTCGGTTGAACTCCACTGTTCACTGCTTCTCACTAGAACTCCAGGAAATACCTCTTGAAACCAGTTACTAGTGAGCACATTTAAGTATAATCAGAAAGGAGGTTTTGTGGATAATGTTGTAATTTCATTAGTTGAGATCATGAGTCGAATAAAACTAGAGCACAATGGAAAATCTGGTCAATAATCACTATCACTTACCTTTCGTGCTATTTGGCACTCGTCAGCAAGGTGTACATGTAATCTTGCGGGGACTGATTATTACTATAGGACGAGTCAGCATAGATAATGATGCGACTTCTACTTAATATCTTATAGATTAGATAGTCCAGTGGTAACGTCTGTGACAGTGAAGCTGGGTTACACGGGATCAAATCCGTCAGGGAATATCAATTCCCTCAAGATTACAGTTGCACCTTGCTGACGAGTGCCAAATAACACGAAACCCGGGTCTAGGGTTTCCTGTTGACTACCTCCAACCACCATCGTAAATCTATTCCGTAAACGGTATGATAATATCACTGTTTGGACCTTGAGTCTTTGTAAGGAAAAAAAGAACTAACTTTCTATATACAAACCATAATATTCAGAACTGAATTGATTAATGTATATTGATGATACAGGTTCCTTTAACGAATATCTTGATATCCTTTAAATTGACATGTTTATCATCACAGATCCTAATAAGGATCTGTTTAGTCTTAATTAATAATTAAAGAACATCGAATTTATTACGTTTTCAGTAAAGCGGTTATTATAAAAAAAAAGACCGATATCATGTATCCAAAGTGATTCAGATATTAATTTCATTAATGATTACCTCATTCATAGATGTTTGCTACCCAGTTTATTCTTATGTTTCTTTTTTCTACCATCATCAATTTTCAAATCTTATCTGATCTTTACTCAGTTAGATCGATCTTACTTTATGTTTTATTGAATACATAACTACAATATTAAAATTTCATTTCTAAATGATCTTGTTTATATGCTCTTAGTTTTTATCCTAGAATATTCTTATATTCAACTAATAAATATTCCTATTATTTAGTATATAAATATTTACTTATAATGCGGTGTGAGCTACTTATATCCAGATATGTAGTATATAACGATGGTCTGGAATAGGATGTATTTCAGTAGAATATCGAGAAGGAGAGAACGGAAACGGAACGCAATTGGTATGAAAATGCATGAACAATGAAATACGGGACAATCGATTGATATTTGCAAAGGAACAGTCGGATTTGAGGAGATGGATTGATAATAGGAAAATTAATTATTTACTGTATCGTTCTCAGATTTCAGTGAGATCTTCTGTAATTTTGTGTTCAAATACGTTCGATTATCCCCATTCATGTTCTTTTTCACTAAAATAAGTCTTTTATACTTATTGTCGTTTTCATTAATCTTCGTCGAAGAGAACTTTTCTAATATTATGATATAAAGTATATAAACTGATTTTTTGAGGATTATGTTTAGACTGTGAGTAGCTCATGAGAAACTGAGAAATTGATATGATGGGAAGAAAGTCAATTTTCGATTGATTCACTCAATATGAGTTTTATTCATTATTACATCCATTTTGGTTCAATGTAATGATTACGCAATGTAGTATTTCTTTTCTTTTCTCGTATGATATTTTATCCTGTATAATATACGATATTTTTGTATTCCGTTGACCTGAACTATGCTCAGTAAGTGAATTGTTATAACTGATTATGTGATTTAATTACTAATCAAAATTGGTGTACAATCATTATATAAACCAGTGTATTTTATACTATGAGAATAATCTTTATCATCATCATCGTAGTCGTCGTCGTCATACTGTTTTGGGGCTAATAAATCTTCACTTATACCAGTCTTGTGTCCTTACTTTGCGTCGTGAGAATTGCAGAGGTCCCTCGTTTCAAGTATAAGTGATCAGCATTTTTTTCGGCACAGCATTCAGCGACGACCAAACATAACAGAAATATATAGTGGATTTGTGTTATTCTGGTAGGTTGATTGTTTTACTTTTCGTCAAAAGAACTCCACGCGGCACTGATCGCATAATCTTCATGTCTTGAGTCTATCATTATTATTATTGGCTTTACTCAATATCATGTTTTTGGTACAATATAGAACTCTCAGCACAAAGTATTTCAACAAGTATCCTTATTTCTTGATCGAACCTTGCGATAAATATTGAGTGGTGGCCAGTTAGATGTTAGCAGTTCAGGAATCGACATCTGATTAACGTATATTCTTTCCGATGCATAATGCCAGCAACCACAATATCTCTGATTGGGCTCTTTTGTAACTTGGACAGCGAAATGTGATGAACTTTTCACAAACGCACCTGAATAGTTTATGCAATCAATTGGAATAATGATGTATTAAAACTAACAAGAAAACATATATTTCGCTGAAGTATCCGGATGGTAGGAACAGTTAGCTCAGATATTCAAACAGGCCGCCTTTAATTAGCCTAGAACTACTTCTTTAAACCATCAAGTCAAAGTTCAATAGTCCATATTTTCAGATTCAGATACGATAGAAGAATTTCGGAAGTCCATCTGAAAGCTAGTTAACGGCTGAATAATTTATGAAGTCTAGTTAACTTTAAAGAAGGTTTCTATTTAAAAAAAATTTCATCAACTGAAAATGAAAATGATAATGTGCTTGATGTTTGTTCATTATAAAGCCGTTGCCACCTGAGCGGTTAGTTACTAAAAGCTTATAGTTGAAATCTTACTAAGAACAAAATTTACGGTAGCCCTATCACTTCATGCGATCAGAGAGGATCGATGATATTATCTTATCCTTTAGTCTCACTTTATTCCTTTCCGGTCTACTATGTACACTTTGTAGATTTAAACTTTGATGATCCGTATACTGTCATTTTATTATTATTTATTTATTTATTAGTTAAGATCATTAGTCCATTGAAGCTAGACCATCATGGAAAACCTGGAAGTAATGGACGGCCGTTTCGTCCTATTGTGGTACTCTTCATATGTTAGACGTTCACGTGCGAAACTGATAAGTCCTGGGTTTGGATCTAGGACTCGAATCGTGGACGCGCACTGCTGAGGAGTCCCATACTAGGAAGAAACGGTCGTCCAGTGCTTCCAGGTTTTTCATGGTGGTCTAGCTTTAATTGACTCATGAGCTCAACTATTAAAATTACTATAATATCCATGAAAACCCCCTTCTTATAGATACAATTTTATTAGTAAGGCAAAACTTAAGTGTGATCTAATTTACTCAGTAAGGTTTTTCACTATCCTATCTAAATAAGCACTTCTAATTACTTTCGCTAAGTAGTTTTGAATGATCAATGTAAAGCACTTACCCTCACACTACAATTTAAGTGGATTATGTAATACATCCCATCATACGTATAAATTTATACAAGAACCAGTGGTTCACAACAACAACAAGGACTATGTAGAATAAATATAGTATGTCTAACAGAGGAATCCAGGACGTGCATTTACAGTTACTTGAGCCTCATCAGTCGGATAGTGATGAATGACAGAACTAATGTTCACTCAATGATTCGAACTCAGTAACTTTTGTTTTAATCGCCAACGTATTGGTCACTTAGATATCGAGTCTAGATATTCAATCACTTGTGGAACACCTATAAAATTTTTATATCACTTCCAATGATTCAAATTATTCCGTTGTTGATATTTTGATATTCTTTAGTACCCAGGGATCTGAATGATTTTTATAGAAATATACATCCTGACTATCCTTGTATATAATCATCAACTTAATTCACATTAGTGAATAACTGAATTAATTAAGTCAAATAAAAGAATGGATGTTTTAATGCGTATATTTCATGCAATCGTTGATCCAGGCAAACGATATGAGAAATGTAGCGAAGAGAAGAGAGAGAAGCCAAATGACGCGCAGCAGAGAAGGCTCATGAGCCAACTCCATTTCATCGATCGTTAATCACTATTTATAGCCACATAAAAATAAGTTACAGATATGTGATGAATAGGATAAGAAATGTACACACACATACTCTCATACAGGAACAGTCAAGGTTAAGTGAATAATTAATTACAAGGTCAAAACTTGACTCAAAAAGAATGGATGGATAAATTGGCCTGTCCAGAAGCTAGAATAAGTTATGTAGGCTTAACATAACAACCAACACTACAATTCTAATACGGTGAGACTATAATTTATGGGCAACCTTCGAGTGACGCCAAAGTGACCTTTGGAGTGTCTACCTACTTACTAAGGTTAAATGAGGGTTATAAAGCAGTTCGAAGAATGATTTAGAGTTGATGGTTAAAGTTAAGAATTAGGTTCCTGGTTTTCACATCACGAACTGACATCATCTATAATGGCAAAACTCTATTTAGCCAAATGTATGAATGAATTTTGTGCCGAAATCCCAGAGATCTGTTATCTTACATACGTGATTGGTTAGTTCATAAATTATAGTCTCAACGTAATTTTCCTTTAGTTATGTATTGTGTGAATTTTTTCTGATAATTCCATTTGTAAATCAGACAAGCTTCTTAACTAATCTATAGTGGTAATAATATGTTATTGGAAAAAAAATAAGCAAACGAATCTCCATGATATTTCGACTATGGTGTTTTAAGCAAACTTCCCAAGTTTATATATATATATATATATATATATATATATTCCCTGTAGATTGGTAGATTCTTTTTTGACTTAGATTTATGGATACATCATAAAAGAAAAATCCTTTAATAGTAGTAAATTATACATCAAAATGAAATCGGAAAGTAGTCTGAAAGAAAATATGATGTAGATTCAATTAAAATAAAGATTATAATAAGTATTAGATTTTAATGGTTGAGATCATGAGTCAATTGAAGCTAGATCACCATGGAAAACCTGAAAGTATTGGACATCCGTTTCGTCCTAGTATGGGACTCCAGAGCAGCGTGCATCCAAAATCCCACCTGGCGAGATTTGAACCCAGGACGTATCGGTCTCACGCCCGAACGCTTAATCTCTAAACTACTGAGCTGACCGGAATCCAACGGAGTTAATGTCTAACTTCAACTAATCCATGACATTGAAGCACCGTACACCATTGTCTTCAGTCAGTTACTATCTCACTACAGACCTGGTTGAACTCCAGTGGTCAGTGCTTCTCACTAGAACTCCAGGAAACACCTCTTGAAACCAGTAACTAGTGTGCACATGATAAGTATTATCAGAAAGAGGATTTTATGGATATTATAGCAATTCTAATAGTTGAGATTGTTAAAATAATCCATTGAATTTCTCTAGATTCATTTGTCTAAAGTTGAACGCTTACAACACCCAAAAAGATTATGCTCAAAACTTTCTTTTTTTTGATTTCTTGATACTGTTACCCATTGCTATTTCAAGCTTCAGTCACTCTGAAGAGATGCGATATGTATTTTTATCTCTTCTGACATATCTGACTTATTTGGCTTTGTTTGAGTTCGACTGAATCTTAAATCGTCAGAGTATGCCACAATCATACTATGTCTTTGAGAGGAAACTTATGTTAATTCGCCCTTAGTTTTCCAATTGTTACTTGATGATATCAATTGAAATAGATCTTTTACGACCGCTGAATGATAGACAAATAAGTAGTAGAAAAATACGATACTCGTCTAGAGTTACTTCATTTTGATAACTGACTAAGTTTGTTTAAACTTAGACTGAATAAAAGAAACCATGAATAGTCATATTGTAGTGAACGAGAACATAGGTGGGGATAACCGAATGTAATTGAATGCAAAATTACAGAATCGCTTAGTAAAACTGAGATCCATACAGTAAACACTTCATCTGAAAAATGTCAATCAATCATCTCAAACTTGATTGTTCCTTCGTTTTCACCCCAATCATTCTCTGTCGTCGTTCTCTTATCTTCGATTCTCTTAACCTTCTGCCGTCAGGTATTTCTCTTTTTATTGATAATACATACTACTTATATGGATCTACATCAGTAGCACACTCCATGATATAACTAATTGTATAAATTCTATTTACTTACTGATAGAGACAATTTACAACTTAGATGCATCCTATTAATGACATCAAATTTTTGCGCTAATCAATTTAGTTGCAAAGACTTCATTGTATTCCTGAACAAATCATTAAACCCTATTCTAAGGAGAGTTGGGTTTTTCAGAAACATTATTCTACAAGTTGCGAATCCTCCCATTCTGATGATATAATCATGAATGGTCGTCTTTGTAGATTTTGTTGTTTTAGTTTACCTTCACACTGTCGTTAAATATTTAGTTTAGTTGAAAAATCATGATGTGGCTAAATGATTTTCTCGTCTGATATCACTGTCGATAAAGTAACACATAAATAAATAACTCTGTTTTCAGTAAGATCTTCATCAGGTTTACTCCGGAATACAGTAAAATTTATATTCGTGCATAAGAATTATGAAACCAATCGCGACTATTTACGAGTTCATGCGAACAATGAATTCGATCACCTAATTAAACATAATAAGTAAACAGTACTGATTGGTAGTGTGATGACAGGGGTACTAGTGTTAATAAGAATGATAAAGGCTTGACAAAACATTTCATAATAGGAGGTAGGTCAAAAAGAACTTGGAAAACTAGACACTGGAATAACATTCAGTAAAAATTATTAAAACTACCTGATTTGATGGATTTAAATAACTAGACAGTGAAGAATATGAAAAACGGAGCCAGGAAAAATAAAGGAGAAAAAGTGTATGGAAAATGATAATAAGTAAAATCATGGTTAGGAAAAATATATGACAAAAATAATATTTATTTTTATTCTATCACGCTTAGTCGATAGCGATCATACAGTAGAGAGAAATTGTTGGGGACGTTAGATCCTCAGAACTCACTTGGAAAAGGACATAATTTCGTAATGTTATTTAGAAAATTTGAATTTCTTTGTTTTCGCGCCAAAACGCTCTTTTCACCTTCATGTCGTATTTCCCACTTAGAATACAGGACGTACGTCTCGTCCTAACTAAGACTTGAACCCAATACTGTTCACTTCAAACGCCATCGTGTTATCCACTTAGCTACTGAGTCCCATTAGTTACTTGCTTTTACAATGGGGTGAAGTTTAAATTCACTTGGTATCGTTTTACTTGAATCTTTCCATTGATGTTTAGGACGGAAATCGATCAATCTTTCATTGGCATATGTGCATACTGCATCTTTAATTATAATGCTTGTTAATTAAGGCAATATCTAGGCACAGTGTACACATATGCCGATAAGAGATTGGTCAATTGTAATGCTAAATATTAATGTTAACTGATGGATAGTGACTCGCGTTTCATCCTATTTGGGACTCGTCAGCTAGATATACCTGCATCTTAGAGTTGATATTCAATCTAGAACTCAAACTCAGTACCATTCAGTTCAAACGCTATCACATTATTCGCTTAATTACTGAGGTCTAATAAGCACTTGTTAAATCAGTTACATTCCTAAACATTAAATGAGAAGATTCAATTAAACAATACCAAATGAATTTTACTTTTATCACTTTCATGGCTTAATTAAACTTAACAACTAATTTTACAAATATCATTCTTATTTTATTTTATTTTGCCACTAATAAAATCTATAATGTAGATCTCAAGTAAACTATAACTGACTATTTCTATTAAGATTGACATATAACTTTATATTGAAACATTAATAAAGTGCCAATTCATAGTATAATTCAATTTAATGTTTTCATGTTCTTACAATGATAATTGATTTTCTTATTTTTATTTTATTAAAATGGATAAAATCACGTTTTCACAACATCAATCATAATAATAATAATAATAATAATAGCAATAACAGCAATAATAGTAATATTAATGATAACAATAATAGTAATAATAATAGTGATAATAATAACAATAAGAATAACAATAATAATGCTAATAGTATTAACGATAGTAATAACAATAATAATAATGGTAATAATAATAATAACGATAATAATAGTAGGAATAACAATATATATATATATATATATATATATATATATATATATATATAATATTATAAGATATTGAAACAAAAATATAAACAAAAGAAAATAATAAGATAGGAGGACACTTTTAAGAAATAAATCCAGAACAAAAATGAAAAAAAGACGAAAGAGAAAAAAAGAAAGAAAAAACTTTTTGGATATAAATCTTTTTTCAAAATAAAGTTGATAAGGTCAAAACATTCGGATTATTATTTTTTCTAAAATAAAAAAAGAGAAAATCAAAAAATAAAATCAATTTTTAATCATTTCTTATTCTTTTAGATAATAAACAATTGTTATTGTTACAAAAAGCTGGATAATGTTAGAAAAAAAAAACATGATCTTTAAAATTAGAAGATATATGTTGGTTATAGATGTTATCATTGAACAATTTTTTTATGATTCCGGAACAATATTGAGGTTAGTGATAAGTCAAATAGTAGAACAATAAAAATCATGAATTGATATTAGCTAAACAACCATTAAAAAATTTGGAATCATTGGAAGGCAATTGTTTTCTGAATATAAAACTCCTCTGAAGTGAACATTCTTGCACTTGAATGAGAGAATCGAACCTAAGACCATTGGTATCACACGTAAACGTTTAACCTCTAAATCAATGAGGAAATACTACAATCTCCACAAATCCTGTATACAAATAGTTGAACATCAGTTATTTAGGTCTCCAGTTTTCATCGATTAAAGTGATTAGGACGTGTTACGTCCATCTAACTATCAATTACCACGACGGACAAATTTCACCGATATATCAGTCGGTTGATAAATTTTTAAGGGCTCCCAAACTAAAACGCGTTAACAATTCATGAAATCTGTTAACTGATGGTTTGAGCCATGTGGTAGATGCACACAAGTGGTTAAGGTTCATGTGATAACCACAATTAGTGGTTACAAATTTTCAGTAACATCGATCAGAATCGTTCATAATCGCTCACATGCATTCACTCTATATCATACACTAGATCCTGAATTCCAATATTTCATCATATATCATTGCTATAACAATGTAACAGTCTCTTCTGTTATTCATCTAAATAATTGTATATGGTCGTGGTAATATAGTGTAGAAACATGATCCAACGTACGTCAATGCCGGGATATAGATTAGTGATCACTGACTAACTTTGTAAATAAATACTACTAGACTATAGTAATGAAACACTTAACTCATTTAAAACCTCACTAATATCTAAATTATTTGTAAATTCACGTAAGTACATTTAATAATAATAAATCAATCTTATTTCTAGTGTGTTGAACAAAAAATAATTATATTCTATTTTCTTTCTAGTTAGTTAAATATTGTCCAAGACAGAGTTGGACAGAAAGTGTTGGTGGGTGGTCTATCCTCTTCCACGTGGAGGAATAAGCGTAAGTAATGTAAGTTAGTAAATATTATATGTGAAATCATTAAATTGAACAAATGAAGTGTGAATTAATAAATTCGGCAATAAAATCAACTTTAAATTCTAATCAGATACATTTTAAAAGACAATACCATTGAGTAACTAAGGTAATCTATTAAAATAATCAATTGTATTGTTACTGTTATAACTTGCAGTCTATGTGCCTTGTTAATATATACGTAACGATACCACCAATTAGAGAACATTCAATTACCGATCGGACCAATAACACATAAAATCCCGTACGAGCAGTCTAGAGTACTTATTGATCCTGATTCCTGCCTAGCCCAGCCTGTTAAATCCAGAACACAAATCTCAGCCTCTGTGATATGAATCATTTATTTCAAGCATACTAGGTTTATATACCAACCAAACAGACCACATCGTACCATAAAATATGAAACAACATTTGTACAAGATTTAGCCAAATGTGGTTGTGAATGGGAGAGGTAGTAATTAATGGACTGGGCATAACTCAAGGATGGTAAATCGTATAATGTCAGTCAGTCAGTCAGTCAGCTACAACGTAGGACCAGGTACATATATGCATCGGTAAAAGTTGCCATACCGGATTAGCACAACAAGATGAACACCGGATACGTAGTCGTAGTTACTTCAATGGGGGTAATATGTAGAAGAAAGATTGCATATAAAAGTATAGTGCAGGAAGAAAGGATTAGTTCGTAGAAAGAAAGGTATGAAGTGGTTTTACTCTCCTAGTTTAAGGGAAGACAGGGTGTGTATACACCACCTACGCCATTGTGACCGATTCTAAGCCATTTCACCAAGAATCTCCAAACATTGGTTACGATAGTCACGCGGACCTCAACCAAGTAGTCTGCATTTACCAACATGGCTCAGACCAGAAGTTAGTGACTTCAAGCACTGATGCCACGTTTTGGTTTGGCCGCTCCTAACTTTCTTCCAACCATCCCCAACACTAGTCAGCATTGCATGTCGTGATAATCGGTGTTCAGGCATATGCAATACGTGACCCAACCATCTCAGTCGATGAAGATTCACAACCTCATCAACTGATTTACCATCATTCCCTAATACCCTGCGTCTAACCTCACTATTACTTACCCGGTGATCCAAGCAGATTCCAGGGATAATAATAGTTTAATAGTATAATAATAGTTCATAGGTCAAAATAAAGCTCATAATAAGAGGAACACGAATATGAATAGTTTAATTATTCAACAATTATACAATTAAAATTTACACATAGTATTTTTCCATAAATGGATCCTAAAAGTTATCATTCATTATGCTTATCGGGACATAACAGTTACTATGTAAGATATCTAATCAGCATAGTTTTGCATATAAAGTTACAAATAAATATGTAAAAATAATTTTTAAAAAATGGGTTGGAAATTTTAAAAATGATCTTGTAGTATTGGTTGCTATGTTAAGCTCATATACCATATTCTACATTCAGGACAGGCCAGTCTATTCATTCTTCTTAAATCATAGTTCGACCTCGTTCATTACTTGCTTATTATCCTTGACTGTTTTTATGTATGATCGTATGTGTGTGCACTTTAATAACGATAAACACACGATCGAACTGGGGTCAGATCACAGGTCATTAAAATCTTTTCAGTTTTATCTTTTGTAATAATAATATTAACTTTTAAATCATTTATAAAATTAGTTTTATGAACACCAACCAAACAGTCATATCTGAACGAGCTAAAGGTGAATAGTTTTACAGCTGACTTTGACTATAAACCCTAAATAATGAAGAGAAATGATCTAAATAATAATAATATATGTTTTTATATTACATAAATGATCATGGAATAAAATCATTATTACTGATACCATACCCATTAAAAAGTGAACGGCTTTCTAGACTCAGTAGTTTAATGCATAGAAAGTCGGCGTTTAAAGTAAATGGTGCTTGGATTGAATCTCATTGTAAACATACAACCTACCAGTGTCGAATATGACAAAACCTACTTTCTGGATTTCATTGTTAATTACAAAACCGTCTATCGTAAACAAAACCCATTGGACTTGTTTTGACTAGGAAAAAAACGGTGATATAAGAAGCTAGTATTAAGTAAGCCTTAACCCGGCAATCAGAAGTAACTGGTGTTACATTGCTGGTATAGTGATTAAATCTCTCAGTTTCTAACTATCAGGTTTAAATCTCATTTCAGTTACTTCGATTAGGGTAATTATACTAATATCAGAACGGGTTTTGTGGAGATTTTAGAAATTTCAATAGTTGAAATCATGAATCAATTGAAGCTAGACCACCATACAAAACCTGGAAGCACTGGACTCAACCATTGAAATTTCGAAAATCTCAACAAAGCTCCTTCTGATAATAATCACCTGCTCACTAGTGACTGACTTCAAAAGGCATTTCCTGGGGTTCTAGTGAAAAGCTGTGACCAGTGGATTTTAACCAGGTCTGTTGTCAGATATCAGCACACTGAAGACAATGGTGTAGGGTGGCTCAATTTCGTGGATTGGTTGAAATTAGACATTAAAACCGTTGGATAACGGCTTAGTGGTCTAATGGTTAAGCGCTCGCATGTGAAATTGATGTGTTCTGGGTTTGAATCTCTCCGGGGGCGGAATCGTGGATGACCACTACTGAGGAGTCCCATACTAGAACGAAAAGGTCGTCCGGGGCTTTCAGGTTTCCCATGGTGGTCTAGCTTCAATTGACTCACGATTTCAACAATTGAAATTATACTAATAGTTCTTTTCCTTAAATCCGAAAATTCTATTTCTTCATTTAATCAATAAGTTAAAAAATTAATTCTCAATTTCTACCGTTTTATTTTATAATTCAGGGGATAGTAAACATGTCCGTAAGTTTGTAACACGTCCTCCTCTCAACATATTTCCAGTAACTAGCATTTTCCCGTTCATATAGTGAGTGATTGCAGTAGATAAGCGCATAATTTTCATTGAGAACTTTAGTCCAGGCAGTATCTTCTACTTCATTGATTTTTTAACCTATAATCAGTGGAGCTAGTACGTGTCAGGTAGAGATAGGTATCTACCACATACAATGGAAGATGGTCACGCAATTTTGTGGGTTGGTTGAAGTTGGACGTTAATACCTTTGGATGCCGGTTCAGCGGTCTACAGGTTAAACTTTCGTGTGCGAGACCGAAGGTCCTGGGTTCAGGTCTCGGGTTTGGGATTGTGGGTGCGCGCTGCTGAAGAATGACATACTAGAACGAAAAAGCCGTTCAGTGCTTTCGGGTTCTGAATGGTAGCTTAACATTGATCGATTCATGATCTCAATTAAAAACTTAATAAACTCCACAGTTCCATATTGATAAGTTAGGATGTGTTACAGTTTCCTATGTATAGAAGATATATGTAGATGATTTTAGATGGTTGAAATGAAATCTTTAGTAAAAATTACACTCTTATATGCAATAATGACCTCTTAAATGAACAGAAGAATGCTCAAAAATGAAAGATATTCCATTTTTATTGGACAGTAAGAAATGCTAGCGGTCCTCACACTGCTTCACTAACTCTAATATAAAAACTTCATCTTTACAGTTCAATTCGATTGTTGTTTTGGTTCTTTTACCTTCTGAAAACAAAAACAGTCCTGATCACTGAATAACATTTTAAAAATTCAACGACGGACATTTAAACTAATGTAAAAACAACTAATAAGTGTTTGTATAGAAACCATCATAGTCTACATCCCCTATAAACTATGAATTCTTTCCCTGTATTTAGAAATAATTTATTCTTCCCCTTATCACATATTGGTAATGTTTCATTCTGATAAACAATCAGATTCCAACACATTGGTTTAAACATATGGCACTGGCTGCAAAATCTGAAAGTCATCGGCATGATGGCCGTTGAAGTTATGCATGTCTCACTGTTGAGATGATCTGAAATAGGACGAAACAACTGTCCGGTACTCAATAGTTCTTTAGTTGATGTCGGTTATCGAATAAGAATAACCTTAATACAATATATAACATTTTCCCCAATGTTCACTTATTGATTCTTTTAATTTATTTTAATCAACAAAAAAAGAAATCTGATACTGTTTACTCTTTATTTGATTTTTATATCTTTTTTTTCATGCTTTAACTGTTCCGATACACATTTACGTGACATTTTAAAATTCTCTTTTCTTGTAAGCAAAGATGAATAGTGGCTAGCAGTGGAATCCAAGACGCGCATTTCGTTCTGTTTCGGACTCGTTAGCTGGATGTGCCTGCACCTCAGAGATGATGCTTACTCTGGGACTTGAACTCAGTACCGTTCGCTTCAAATGTCACCAACTCTAAGATATAGGTACATCTAGCGGACGAGTACCGAATAGGACGAAACGCGCGTCAAACTGGATTCCACTGTTAGCCACTTTATCTTTACTTATAAATCTTGTGAATTAAGACAATATGGAGGCAGTACGCACAAGATGTATATATATCAATAAGAGACTGTTCAATTATAGTCCTTAATAACAATGGGAAGATGCTAGTAAACAACATCAAATGAATTCTCTTCATTTTTGATTGAGATCATGAACCAGTTGATGTTAGACCACCGTTGGAAACCTGGAAGCACTGGATGGCCGTTTCGTCCTAGTGTGGGTCTCCTTAGCAGTGCGCATCCACGATCCCGCTAGAGGGATTCGAACTCAGAGCCTCCAGTCTCGCGTGCGAACGCTTAACCTACTGGACCACTGAGCCGGCATCCAATGGTGTTAGTTTTTTAACATTAACCAATCCACGAAATTGCGCGACCATCTTCCATTGTACTGAGGTAGATACCTGTCTCTACCCGTGTTAGGTTTTGAGAGAGAGAGCTATCACGGGTTCTCGTAGTTTGAGAACGAGATCGAGGATTCGGTGACCAAGGTCCAGTAAGCTATCTATTGACGCGTCCCAGCCCCGCTATCTAGAGTGAGAAGACCAAGCTTAGAATGAAAGTATATTTTGTAACAACCAGAAAACCAGCAAACTTTTTACAAAGACAATCTTAAAACGTATATATACAAATATATATACATCGATATTGTCATGGAGCTTTTAAACATTTAATCGATAGTTCGTCAATTGACTGCCATCGAAATATTTAAACATTTAATCGATAAATTCATCAATCAACTATGTGCGTGAGTGGTAAGAAATGCCCACGTATACATCTGCATACAAGCTTCACAAGATAAATTACAAACTATGAGTTTTTGGGGATCTATCATCTCAACACTCCTCCCCTTTTTGAAGATCTGGTGTTGAGATCCGGATTTTAAGTTTTCCGTGTTCATCCTCCCCCACGAAACAATGTTGGGTCTTCATATACCGAAATTACAATTAGCTTGACTGTATTTAAAACGTATTGAGCAGAGAATCCAGTAAAATGGACCGGGTGGTGAGGATAAACGCCATTTAATTTGAGGTCATCAGAGTTTGAATCTCCTGAAATCTTGTTATCAATTTTATTGGGAGCCTCATTTGTAGATGATGAATCATTAAGATAATCAACATCTGATCTATGTTCTGGTAAAACAGAATCTCGATAATAAGATTCGTCAGAAACTTGTGTCACATAATGATGAGAACCATTTGGAGCAGCTGCCTTCATTGTACTGCTCGATTTATTTTCTGTTTCATGGGCGGTTACTGCAACACTTCCATGAACATTTAGCAGGGCGTCCTTTTGTGAGCTGAATGCATCACTGTCTTTACATGCTGTTTCGGGGATGATGGAGTTTGGATCCATTACCTGGCATGTTTCTGGAGTGGGGAACACTGGATCATCGGGCGGATCTTGAGTGACAGCTGTTTCGTTTGAAGTACGGGTTATCGAGGATTCATCGAGGCTGCAATCATTATCCAGTTCAGTGTGCAGTTGAGAAATCAATTCATACACTTCCGTCGCATCACCAAAGCATGAGTGATTCAGTAGCTGCATGCGTAAATTGACTAATAAGTCCAAGCGTCGCTCGAATAGCAGCTGTAATCGATTGGAAGGGAGAGCCATTTTTTCTTTTTACCCCGTCGCCAATTGTTAGGGTTTGAAAAGAGAGAGAGAGAGCTATCACAGGTTCTCGTAGTTTGAGAACGAGATCGAGGATTCGGTGACCAAGGTCCAGTAAGCTATCTATTGACGCGTCCCAGCCCCGCTATCTAGAGTGAGAAGACCAAGCTTAGAATGAAAGTATATTTTGTAACAACCAGAAAACCAGCAAACTTTTTACAAAGACAATCTTAAAACGTATATATACAAATATATATACATCGATATTGTCATGGAGCTTTTAAACATTTAATCGATAGTTCGTCAATTGACTGCCATCGAAATATTTAAACATTTAATCGATAAATTCATCAATCAACTATGTGCGTGAGTGGTAAGAAATGCCCACGTATACATCTGCATACAAGCTTCACAAGATAAATTACAAACTATGAGTTTTTGGGGATCTATCATCTCAACACTCCTCCCCTTTTTGAAGATCTGGTGTTGAGATCCGGATTTTAAGTTTTCCGTGTTCATCCTCCCCCACGAAACAATGTTGGGTCTTCATATACCGAAATTACAATTAGCTTGACTGTATTTAAAACGTATTGAGCAGAGAATCCAGTAAAATGGACCGGGTGGTGAGGATAAACGCCATTTAATTTGAGGTCATCAGAGTTTGAATCTCCTGAAATCTTGTTATCAATTTTATTGGGAGCCTCATTTGTAGATGATGAATCATTAAGATAATCAACATCTGATCTATGTTCTGGTAAAACAGAATCTCGATAATAAGATTCGTCAGAAACTTGTGTCACATAATGATGAGAACCATTTGGAGCAGCTGCCTTCATTGTACTGCTCGATTTATTTTCTGTTTCATGGGCGGTTACTGCAACACTTCCATGAACATTAAGCAGGACGTCCTTTTGTGAGCTGGATGCATAATTGTCTGTACATGCTGTTTCGGGGATAATGGAGTTTGGGTCCATTACTGGGCATGTTTCTGGAGTGCGGAGTACTGGATCACCGGGCGGATCTTGAGTGACAGCTGTTTCGTTTGAAGTGCGGGTTGTCGAGGATTCATCGAGGCTGCAACCATTATCCGGTTCAGTGTGCAGTTGAGAAGTCAATTCATACACTTCCGTCGCATCACCAAAGCATGAGTGATTCAGTAGCTGCATGCGTAAATTGACTAATAAGTCCAAGCGTCGCTCGAATAGCAGCTGTAATCGATCGGAAGGGAGAGTAAATTTTCTTTTTACCCCGTCGCCAATTGTAAGGATTGAAAAAGAGAGAGAGAGAGCTATCACAGGTTCTCGTAGTTTGAGAACGAGATCGAGGATTCGGTGACCAAGGTCCAGTAAGCTATCTATTGACGCGTCCCAGCCCCGCTATCTAGAGTGAGAAGACCAAGCTTAGAATGAAAGTATATTTTGTAACAACCAGAAAACCAGCAAACTTTTTACAAAGACAATCTTAAAACGTATATATACAAATATATATACATCGATATTGTCATGGAGCTTTTAAACATTTAATCGATAGTTCGTCAATTGACTGCCATCGAAATATTTAAACATTTAATCGATAAATTCATCAATCAACTATGTGCGTGAGTGGTAAGAAATGCCCACGTATACATCTGCATACAAGCTTCACAAGATAAATTACAAACTATGAGTTTTTGGGGATCTATCATCTCAACACTCCTCCCCTTTTTGAAGATCTGGTGTTGAGATCCGGATTTTAAGTTTTCCGTGTTCATCCTCCCCCACGAAACAATGTTGGGTCTTCATATACCGAAATTACAATTAGCTTGACTGTATTTAAAACGTATTGAGCAGAGAATCCAGTAAAATGGACCGGGTGGTGAGGATAAACGCCATTTAATTTGAGGTCATCAGAGTTTGAATCTCCTGAAATCTTGTTATCAATTTTATTGGGAGCCTCATTTGTAGATGATGAATCATTAAGATAATCAACATCTGATCTATGTTCTGGTAAAACAGAATCTCGATAATAAGATTCGTCAGAAACTTGTGTCACATAATGATGAGAACCATTTGGAGCAGCTGCCTTCATTGTACTGCTCGATTTATTTTCTGTTTCATGGGCGGTTACTGCAACACTTCCATGAACATTTAGCAGGGCGTCCTTTTGTGAGCTGAATGCATCACTGTCTTTACATGCTGTTTCGGGGATGATGGAGTTTGGATCCATTACCTGGCATGTTTCTGGAGTGGGGAACACTGGATCATCGGGCGGATCTTGAGTGACAGCTGTTTCGTTTGAAGTACGGGTTATCGAGGATTCATCGAGGCTGCAATCATTATCCAGTTCAGTGTGCAGTTGAGAAATCAATTCATCCACTTCCGTCGCATCACCAAAGCATGAGTGATTCAGTAGCTGCGTGCGTAAATTGACTAATAAGTCCAAGTGTCGCTCGAATAGCAGCTGTAATCGATTGGAAGGGAGAGCCATTTTTTCTTTTTACCCCGTCGCCAATTGTTAGGGTTTGAAAAGAGAGAGAGAGAGCTATCACAGGTTCTCGTAGTTTGAGAACGAGATCGAGGATTCGGTGACCAAGGTCCAGTAAGCTATCTATTGACGCGTCCCAGCCCCGCTATCTAGAGTGAGAAGACCAAGCTTAGAATGAAAGTATATTTTGTAACAACCAGAAAACCAGCAAACTTTTTACAAAGACAATCTTAAAACGTATATATACAAATATATATACATCGATATTGTCATGGAGCTTTTAAACATTTAATCGATAGTTCGTCAATTGACTGCCATCGAAATATTTAAACATTTAATCGATAAATTCATCAATCAACTATGTGCGTGAGTGGTAAGAAATGCCCACGTATACATCTGCATACAAGCTTCACAAGATAAATTACAAACTATGAGTTTTTGGGGATCTATCGTCTCCAACAACTCGACACAGATTAGCTCCCCTGGTCACGGCTTCTTACTAGAACTCCGAGAATCCCCTCACGAAACTCGTCACTAGTGAGCACATGTTAATTATCAGTATTGAGGTTGTGGAGATTGTTAAGTTTTTTTTATTGAGATCATGAACCGATCCGTGTTGGGTAGAGACAGGTATCTACCTCAGTACAATGGAAGATGGTCGCGCAATTTCGTGGATTGGTTAATGTTAAAAACTAACACCATTGGATGCCGGCTCAGTGGTCCAGTAGGTTAAGCGTTCGCACGCGAGACTGGAGGCTCTGAGTTCGAATCCCTCTAGCGGGATCGTGGATGCGCACTGCTAAGGAGACCCACACTAGGACGAAACGGCCATCCAGTGCTTCCAGGTTTCCAACGGTGGTCTAACATCAATCGGTTCATGAACTCAATCAGAAATAATAATCTCCACGACCCCAGTACTGAGAATTCTCTTCTCTTGTTTCTAACCAAATAGTTTAACATATAAATAAAATAATTCTTGATTTAATCCCTCATTAAGTAAGTATTTCGATAGATATTTATGCAATATAAGATATGTTTATTTTATTTTACAATAACACATTATGTTCAGTTTGATAGTTAACAATGGATTTGAATATTTCATATTCTTATATAATATCACTGAAAAATAAATAAGTAGATACATGTAAATAAGATGTAATAGATGTGTGTATTTCTATTTGTAGAGTTCATAAATACATATAATGAGTTAGATGAAACTGACAGAATCAATCTCAAGTTCATCTGGTTGTAAGTAGCTACTTAAAATAAATAGTTTTGTTACTTACTTTCGTCTGTTACTCCCAATGGAGTATAGGCCACCGACTAGCATTCTCCAACCAACTCTGTCTTCGACCTTCCTTTCTAGTTCTATCTAATTTTTGTTCATTCTTATCATGTCTGTTTTCATTTCTCGACGTAATGTGTTCTTTGGTCTTCCTCTTTTCCTTTAACCTTGAAGATACCATGTGAGGGCTCGCCTTGTGACGCAGTTGGGTGACTTCCTCAATGTATGTCCTGTCCACTTCCAGCACTTCTTCCTGATTTCTTCCTCCCCAGGGATCTGGTTTCTTCTCTCCCATAGTAGGTTGTTAGTGATAGTGTCTGGCCAACGGATCCGAAGTATTTTGCGTAGACAACTGTTAATAAATACTTGTACCTTCTGAATGATGGTTTTCGTAGCTCTCCAGGTTTCCGCCTCATACACTAGAGCCGTGTTGACATTTGTATTGAAAATCCTGACCTTGGTTCTAGTTGACCGTTATTTTCAGTCCCAGATGTTTCAAAATTGTAGATATGCAGCTCTTGCTTTGCCGATCTGCGCTTTCACATCTGCATCAGGTCCGCCTTGTTCATCAGTGATGCTGCTCAGATATGTAAATGTTTTTACATTTTTCAATTCTTCTCCGTCAAGTGTGATTGGATTGTTGCATGCTGTGTTGTATCGGAGAATCTTGGTGTAACGACCGAACTGCCAGTATTTGGTTTGAGCGCAGGACTACGTTCTTCTGTATAGCTTACCAACCATTTTTGAGACACTCATAGTAAATTATATCAAAACACAAACTTTGTGCTCAATTTATACGGTTCTAATTTAGGAAATAGAACAAATTATATCAAAAGTACGAAGTATCTGTGACGGTACAGCCTATGCTATACAGTCAGAAGTTTCTCCAACGCAAAGTAGCGTGCTAAACAATAAAAGAAACAGTTAATACCAAAGGGTCCAATACCTGAGAATCAATAAAAATATCCCCAACAAAATGGGTTGAAATACCTATTTGTAGGGATTCCAGCAATCCTCCTAAGCAAACAGTCAAAAGGTCAACAGTCACACACTGAATCACGCCATGACCTTGAGCTTAGTCAAACACTACCTTACTGTCAATAGTCCGGCAACATGCAAAAGAAAGTTAGGTGAGACAAGATAAGTCTTTAATTAAAATCACATAACAAAAGCTCAGACGAGGAAGACTGAAGAACAAAAGGTATAGTTAAAGAAGATCTGAACAAAGGTTAAAATACACAGCAGGGAGAAGAAACAAATATATGACAGTACTGTTCAACGAAAAAGCTGCGGAGGAATTTTGATCGTTCTCTTTTCGTTACACTTACTTCTCCCTTATTTGTATGTTGAGACCTACTGCTGCTACACTGGTTGTCTTCTCCTGCATTTGTTGTCACGTGTACTATAGAAGCGCCACATCATTTGCGAATCCTAGATCGTCCAGCTGCATCCTCGATGCTCATCGTATCGCATGTTTCTCCCCAGATGTTGACGTCTTCATGATCCAGTCCATCACCGGGAGAAAGGGTAAGAGTAAGTAACCTTGCCTGACATCGATCTTTACTTCGAAGGAGTTTGTCAACTGCCCTCCATGCACGATTTTGCAGTTTAATCCTTCATAGGAATTCTGTATGATATTGACTATCTTCTCAGGCACGCCGTAGTGTCAAAGAAGCTACCAAAATGTTTTCTTGTCCATACTGTCAAATGCTTTTTCATAGTCAATGAAGTTGATGTAGAGCGATGAATTTCATTCACTTGGTTGTTCCACAATGATCCGTGGAGTTGCGATTTGGTCTGTACACGATCTATCCTTACGGAATCCCGCCTGTTGGTCGCGAAGTTGGGCGTCTACGGAGTCCTTCATCCTTTTTAACAACATTCTGTTGAAGACTTTTCTGGTATTGAGAGAAGAGTGATTCCCCTGTAGTTGTCACAGTTGCTGAGCTCGCCTTTCTTTGGTATTTTGACTAGAACTCCTTCTTTTTTTAGTCTTTTGGTACC
Source organism: Schistosoma spindalis (assembly GCA_946903255.1). Taxonomy (NCBI): domain Eukaryota; kingdom Metazoa; phylum Platyhelminthes; class Trematoda; order Strigeidida; family Schistosomatidae; genus Schistosoma; species Schistosoma spindalis. The sequence goes on from OX336418.1 coordinate 21,418,506, forward strand.
TGTTTCTCATCCCAAATCTTTCTGAAGAGAATGTGGAGTATCCTTGAAGTTGCCGCTACGTCTGCTTTCAGTGCCTCTGCTGAAATGTTGTCTGGTCCTTCTGCTTTGCCGCTCTTGATTTGCATTATGGCCATGCTGATTTTTTCAATTGTTGGTGGGTCAACATCGATTGGGAGGTTCGTGGGTGCTGCTTCAATGTTGGATGTGTTCAGTCGAGCTGGTCGATTCAACAGTTCTTTAAAGTGTTCTATCCACCTGTTCCATTGTTCTTCAATGTTGGTGATTACCTTACCTTCCTTGCTTTTCACTGGTCGTTCTGGTTTACGGTGATTTCCAGAGTTTCTTGGTTGTGTCATACAGTTGTCTCATGTTTCCTTCTCTGGCAGCCTTTTCCACCGTCATTGCTAAACCTTTCACATATTTACGTTTGTCAGTTCTGATGTTCCTCTTCACTTGCTTGTTTACTTCTGTGTATTCGGCTTGTACCTAGGCTTTTTCTGCTCTTATTTGGCTGGTATTGATTTCTGTTTTCTTGTTCCTCCTTTCTTGAATCTTATCCAGTGTATCGACCGTGATCCAATCCTTGTGATGGTGCTTCTTTTGGCCCAGAATTTCATGACATGTTGAAGTGATTGCCTCTTTTATCACTTTCCAGTTGCTCTCCACAGTATTTCCTTCTCCATTGAGTAGATCATGAAAGGCCTGGAACTTATTGCTGAGAGCTATCTTGAATTTGTTGAGTTTGTCAGTATCCTGAGGAAGAGCCGTATTAAACTTTTGCTATATTGTCCACCCAGCTGTTCAGTGCCTCTTGAGTTTCAATTTCATCTTGGCGACCAGCAAGTGATGATCTGATGCTATATCAGCTCCTCTCTTTGTTCTCACGTCCTCCATCATCCTCCTGAACGTTTTGTTGATGCAGATATGGTCAATTTGGTTCTGTGTGGTGTGATCCAGTGAAGTCCATGTGGTTTTGTGAATGAGTTTATGTGGGAATATAGTTCCGTCTATGACCAGTTTATTGAAGGCACATAAATTTGCAAATCTCTAACCGTTTTCGTTCCTTTCTCCGACTCCGTGTCGTCCCATGATCTCTTCATATCCGGTGTTGTCAATTCCAACCTTGGCATTTAGGTCTCCTATCTGAATAGTCAGGTCCTTTGTTGGGCACTTCTCGACGATTGACTGCAGCCTATAGTAGAATTGATCTTTAGCGTCTTCATTGTAGTTGTTGGTAGGCGCGTAGCATTGGATGACGTTCATTGAAATGCCCTCTTTCTTTGTTTGGAAGCAGGCTTTGATGATCCTTGGTCCATGAGATTCCCATCCTATAAGTGCATTTTGTGCTTGTTTGGACAGCATCATTGCTACTCCTTGTGTATGTGGGGTATTTTCTTCTTCATGTCTGGAGTATAACAGAAGCTTCGCTGAAGCTGGTCGTTGTAGTCCAACATGCGTCCAATATGTTTTTCCCTGATCCCAAGCACCTCCAGATTGTATCTCCTCATTTCCGTTGCTATTTGACTGGTCTTCCCGGTCTCCCACATTGTCCGGAAGTTTCATGTATCTAAATAAATGGTTGCTCCGGTTGTTAGAAGGGGCATCAGCCTCGTGACTTCCGAAGAAACTCGGCTTTCACCATGAGGCGTCATATTTCTTCTAAATGAAGACCTTCTAACTCCCAGGGCAGAGTTTAAATGGTTTGAGTTATTTTTTCTGGTTAGCGTTTTTTTAGCGAGTTGGTTTTCTACGGGATGTGGTCGCTCACCCCATGCCCAACCCTCCTCCTTTATCCGGGCTTGGGACTGGCAGTAGCCACAGTCGGGCTCCAGGCGAAGTTCTATGTGTTACCGGTATATATATAACCCCTGATGCAACATTCGCGCACCAAAACCTTCGTGGAACGATTTTCTCACAAAATCACATCCTCGCGGTGGGTTTGTGAGTCTTGTGAAACGGAAACCATTTACAGTGTGGTGGATCCTAGGAAAAGGGCTTATTCAAGATATGAAAATACCCAAAGTTATTAATAATATACCGAAAAAGTTAACACTACAACTCTAGGTGTCTGTCTATGAGTAAAGCGAAAGGTAACAAATGGTATTTTAAACAACAAAATGATAACAGTTGTTATTAAACGAATGTCACTTGTAAGCTGTTCTCTGAAATAACAACCACAATTGAGTTCACTTGATCAACAAAGATTGTTCTGCACGTGATGGTACCAACGGCGTAATGAGAAAGATTAAACTCAATAGTATTATTTAATAATGATCCAAACCGAAATTCTAACATAATGTTGGAAGGTCTAAAACGATGTTATAACACTATTATAATCTTCAGTCAAAGGCTGTGGCCAATAAAGCAGAAGAACAGACAGCAGAGTTAGCTTTTATATTCCAACAACTGCTGTAGTATATAAGTATGTAAATTAACAAACAATTATTCGTTTTTTTACCACTGATAAAAAGAAACAATAGAGTTTGAATATAAAAATATGGTTACATATAAAGTGTGACAAATTAAAGAAAAGTATGATTTTCATTTTGTAGTTACAAAAATCACTGAATATACATGTCACAATAACAGAAAAATCAATGCGCTTCACTGGATAAAGCTTAAACAACCTTAACAAGACAGAAACATAGTACAAAATAAAAATGTAGCCAATATTCATTTAAACAATAGGTGAAGAAATAGAATGTGCAAAACTTTGCAAGCAATTTACATCTAAAACCTATTTTAGGTTAAGAAAATTCACTCATTTACATATTGTTTCATCCTATAATACACAACTCAATGACTCTTAGTTCTACTCATTATAAAACTTTTTCACTATTTATGTACAATGATTTGATCTATTGTGGTGTTTGAATGAACTAATGATTCCTTTGTACTTGTTGAATGCTTGATTTCGAATTCTAAATACAGTACGTTCGTTCGTGCTTATCTAGTACTTCTTGATCCAATTACGTTATTTCTGGGTTTCTTAGTTCATAATATAATTCAAATACTCCTAATTATCACATCTATTCACAAGAAATTTCTTTCATTTGTTTGGTATAGTTGTTCATTTCAAGATTAATTTCATAATAAAGTAAAATAAGCCGAGAACCACTTAGAAACAATGATCGTAGTAAAGTTGAGAAGTGTATAGACTATTAAAATCTGAGACTTACTTATGAGTAGAGTGAAGAGTGATTGATGGAACGAAATGTCTCATCAGTTCTTTTTTTGCCAAATTAAAATGATTTTACAATGGTGAAACATAATTTTAGATTTGATTTCAGTTGTTCTGATAATGTAATAAGAAGACAAAGATTATCAGAACTATGTGATTTTTATTTTTTGTTTAGAAAAAAATTATATATAGTGCAAGGGAAAATCGAGACGATATAAAATGTAAACTTGTATCTTACGTGCAGTAATCGTTCAAATGTTCTGGAAATATTACTCTTCTCCCAGAACGCGTTGTTTTAAGTTTATTTTCTGATACCGTCGAGGTATCGACGTGTGTTTAGGCTTTCTGTTGAGGTATTATAAGTGCATAAGTCCTGTCATGCGATTGTACTGAAGGAAAGTCGACGTGAATAGGATTTTTGGCGAGACTCTAATTTAGATGCGACTTTTGAACGAATTTTAAATGACCTAGAGAATATTAGCTAATCAGAAAACAGTTAGTATAAAGTAAAAATATATTAGAAGAAACTAAAGAATTACAGTGGATATACTTCTTTTATATGATTTAAAAACTTGCTAAGATTTGATAAAGATTCAGATGTTTTGAAATCATATTGCATACGGTATAAGAACTTATCCATATGGCTCCATAATAGTCGACCTTTGGAGCCGTGATATGGTCTTGAAAACTCCTTCAATCTTGACCACATCGCTTCAATGTTATTAGTATGAACCCCGGTTGTAGGGTCAACGAAATGACGTTTGTGGACTACAACGTGATGGACATATCCAAGTCTTTGAAGACATCTATATGCTCTCCAGTCATCCATATATATCGTAGTACCCGGCATCACGTATTCCTGTATTATTGGTATTATTGTGATTACTTGCCGGTTTGTGACCATCTGAAAATGTCCCTTTCGAGTTGATCTTTCATAAATCCCAAATACCTGTCAAGTATATTTACGAAAATGCTACTTACCCAATCTTCCTTTACACTACGCCTCCTGTTGTATTTTATCTTTCTCACTACCGTTTCATCTATCTCCACGATACATCCTACTCCTCCAAATGATTGGTGTATACTTGTCGTTTTAGTTGTGCATATGCTACGACAGTACTCATACCACTGGACTGCTGAGGTTTCACTAACATCTGCAAATGCCGCAGACAATGTTACTGGTGTCTTTATTACCCGATTCGAAACTATCATCATGACCTGTCTTAATTTCAATCGCGATCGAGCAAAGAAAGTCCCCGGTCTAGCAGACTTTTTCCTCCAACATGAAGGACAACGGAATATAATCTCACCGCAGTGGTCTGCACACTTTACTGCAGTCATTTGATAACCGCAGTCACACGTACAAGAACTGCTTAGTAGTCCCATCTCTTGTAGCATCTCAATAATAACCTCTTCTCTAAAATCCGCTGTAAACCGATCGTATGTGAGCATCATGCGTTAAACTTGGCTCCGTGACCTTGAAATGGCTCAAACGCTTCTGATTGGCTCATCCTTAAATTAGAGTCTCGCCTATAGTATTTGGGTTCGCGTTAAAGAACTTTGAAAGGTCTTTCGTATGGTGGCCCGAGAGGTCGTCGATGCGAGTCTTGACGTACGAAGACGTGTGTACTGTGTCGTAAGTCAGGTTAAACGAAAACATCAGTTGATTGCGGTCGTGTTGAAACAGGTTTAACTAAACGCATTGTGTTTGTAAGCCTTTTTGTGTGGGAGGTTAGATCCATGTTCCACAAATTCTCCTGGAAGTCGAAGGGTCGTACCATAAACGAGTTGAGAAGTAGTATACCCAATGTCAGCTTTCACTGCATTGCGAATACCTAGTAAGACGATTGGAAGAGCGTCAGTCCACTGAGAAATGTTTGCGGCTGATAGTGACGCTTTTATTTGTCGGTGAAAGCGTTCTACTAACCCGTTTGCTTGTGGGTGGTAGGCCGTCGTTCGGAAGCGAGTGATGCCTTATATTGCGGTCAGACAACGGGAAAGTCCAGATTCGAACTGATGTCTACGATCTGTAGTGATTGTTGTTGGGCAGCCGAAGTTTGCTACTCATCGTTCGACGAAGGCGCGGGTTACTTTTTCAGCAGTAATGTCTTTGATGGGTACTGCTTCTGGCCATCGAATAAAACAGTCTACGCATGTTAAAAGGTAAGAATATCCATTTGAATCTGGTAAAGGTCCTACCAAATCCAAATGAACATGGTTGAAGCGAGCATCGGGGGTTTTAAACGAGCCTAGGAGACATTTGTTATGTCTAATAACCTTAGATTTCTGGCAGCTTACACAGAAGCGTGCCAACTCCCTCACGTCTTTATCTACATCAGACCAGAAAAACCGTTCTGCTATAAGCTTCATGGTTTCACGAACACCTGGATGAGAAAGTTTGTGCAACGTATTGAAGACGTTGCGTCGATATTGTTTCGGCACGATTGGGCGATCCCTACCTGTAGATGTGTCACACAGTAAGGTTTCCTTACCTATTTCCATCTGTTTAATTCGCAGTTTAAGTGTTGTTGGGGAAAACTCGTGCTGAAGATCAGTGTCTTCTTTTTGAAGCTGGGAGAGTTTTAGAAGGTCGATTCCTTGGAAACTGTTCAAAGAAGTTATTCGAGATAAAGCGTCTGTGACTACATTGTTTGCTACAGAAATGTGTCGAATATCTAAAGTAAACTGAGAAATGTAGTTCAGTTATCGAGACTCATGTGGTGAGTACTTGTCTGAAGAAGAGCTTAAAGAGAAAGTAAGTGGTTTATGGTCAGTAAAAAGGATGAATTCACGGCCTTCGATATAGTGTTAAAAATGCAGTACAGAACAATACATAGCTAGGAGTTCCCTACCGAATGTGCTGTATCTCGATTCAGTGTCTAGTAGCCGTCTGGAGAAAAATGCCAAAGGTTGTCATGAGTGGTTAACCCATTGTTGTAAGACTGCTCCGATTGCTGAGTCGCATGCGTCTACTGCGATACTAATGGGCGCTTCAGTGTCCTGATGAGCAAGCAGGTTGCCTGAGCGATAAGTCCCTTAACTGTGGATAATGCTTTTCGCGCGGTGTCGTCCATCTTAATGGGTTTCGCATTTCAACGAAGTTGGTCGGTAAGAGATTTCATAAGGGACGCGCATTTTAGTATGAACCGTCTATAGAAATTTACAAGGCCGTTAAACGTGCGCAATTGCTTGATGGAGGTTGGTTCTGAGTAATCCAGAATGGCCGCCACTTTTGTTCTAAGGGGTCGGATACCTTGCGCATCGATTTTGTGTCCTAGGAAGTCTAAGGAGTCGGTTCCGATTTAGCATTTATGAATGTTTACAGTAATGCCATGTTCTTTTAGTTGGTCGAAAACAAGGCCCAGATGCTTGAGATGAGATTCTTTGTCCGGACGTGCTATTAGGCAGTCATCAACATACGCATGTGGAAAGTTTAGACCTCGAAAAACGTCGTCTATGGACCTTTGGAAGGTTTGTGCAGCGTTTCTTAGACTGAAAGGCATTCACAAAAATTCATAGAGTCCGAAGCGAGTTATAATAGCTGTTTTCGGAATATTGTCAGTAGCCACAGGGATTTGGTTATACGCTTTTACCAAGTCGATTTTCGAAAAGACGGTTGCGCCTTTCAAGGTAGCTGTCAAATCGTGAATATGAAGCAACGGGTAACAATCAAGAATGGTTTTTGAATTCAATCGCCGAAAGTCACCAGTTGGACGCCAATCGTTGCTGTCCTTTTTAGGGACCATGTGCAGTGGAGATGCCCATGGTCTGTTTGACGGTCTTATGATACCTAAGTCTGTCATATGGTCAAATTCGTTTTCCTCCAACCTTAACTGTTCGGGGGCCAGTCGACGTGCTTTAGAGAATACAGGTGGTCCTGTAGTCACGACGTGATGTGTAACGTTGCTGGTTACACAAGGCAATTTCGGTTGCGTTTGGCAAATGCCGGAATACTTATCGAGTATTGGTTGATAGAATGGGTCTGTAGTGTGCTTAATTGTGACTGGAAAAAGATGTTACGCAAACAGATAAATTAGTATTTCCGTCTACTAGCCTCCGTTTGCGCGTATCGATGATTAGGTCATGGTGATGTAGAAGGTCCATACCAATGATTGACATAGAAACATCTGCAACAACAAAGGTCCAGTGAATGGGTTTGCGAAAACCCACGTTAAGATAAACGTACCTTTTGCTATACGTAGAGATAGGCTTTTCGTTTGCCGCCTGTAGATTTAAAACCGATTCGTGAAACCTTACTTACTTACTTACGCCTGTTACTTCTCGTGAAGGAGCATAGGCCGCTCACCAGCATTCTCCATCCAACCCTGTCATGGGCAATCCTTTCAAGCTCTTTCCAGTTCTTATTCATCCTTTTCATATCTGCTTCTATTTCCCGACGTAATGTGTTCTTTGGCCTTCCTCTTTTCTGCTTCCCTTCAGGATTCCAAGTTAGCGCTTGTCTCGTGATGCAGTTTGATTATTTCCTCAATGTATGTCCTATCCATTTCCATCGTCCTTTCCTAAGTTCCTCTTCAGCTGGAATCTGGTTGGTTCTCTCCCACAAAAGGCTGTTTCTGATGGTATCCGGCCAATGGATGTTGAGTATCTTGCGTAGACAGCTATTGGTAAATACCTGTACTTCTTGATGGTGGTTGTTGTAGTTCTCCACGTTTCAGCTCCGTACAGTAGAACTGCCTTGACGTTCGTATTGAAGATTCTGACTTTGATATTGGTTGAAAGTTGTTTTGAGTTCCATATGTTCTTCAGTTGAAGGAATGCCGCTCTAGCTTTGCCAATCCTCGCCTTGACGTCTGCATCTGAACCTCCTTGTTTATCGACGATGCTTCCCAGGTATGTGTAGGATTCTACATCTTCCAGAGTTTCGCCATCAAGAGTGATTGGATTGCTGTTCTCCTTGTTGTGTTTGAGGACCTTGGTTTTCCCTTTGTGTATGTTGAGGCCTACTAATGCAGAGACTGCTGCCATGCTGGCTGTCTTTGTCTGCATTTGTTCGTGTGTATGTGATAGGAGGGCTAGGTCATCTGCGAAGTCCAAGTCGTCTAATTGGTTCTGAGCTGTCCATCGTATGCCGTGGTTTCCCTCAGATGTCGAGGTCTTCATAATCCAGTCGACCACCAGAAGAAACAGGAAGGGAGAGAGTAGACAGCCTTGTCTTACTCCGGTCCTTACTTGGAATGCATTTGTCAGCTGTCTTCCATCCACGACTTTGCACTGTAGTCCGTCATATGAGTTCCGGATAATATTGACAACCTTCTCAGGAACTCCGTAGTGTCGAAGAAGTTTCCATAACGTTCTCCTATCTACACCGTCAAATGCCTTCTCATAATCAATGAAGTTGACGTACAGTGACGAGTTCCACTCAATTGATTGTTCGACGATAATCCGTAGTGTCGCAATTTGGTGTGTGCACGACCGGTCCTTACGGAATTCAGCTTGTTGATCTCAAAGTTGAGCGTCTACTGTGTCTTTCATCCTGTTCAGTGACATTCTTTTGAAGACTTTACCTGGTATTGATAGTAGTGTAATGCCTCTGTAGTTTTCACACTTGCTCAGATCTCCTTTCTTTGGAATCTTGATGGGGTGTCCTTCTTTCCAATCCATCGGCACTTGTTCGTTCTCCTCCCAAATCTTCTTGAATAGAAGATGAAGCATGCTTGTAGTTACTTCGATGTCTGACTTCAACGCTTCAGCTGGTATATTGTCAGGTCCTGCTGCTTTCCCGCTCTTGATTTGTCTGACGGCCATTCTGATTTCTTCGGTCGTTGGTGGATTGACATCAATAGGAAGATCTGTGTGTGCTGCTTCGATGTCCGGTGGATTCATTGGAGCCGGCCTGTTCAGGAGTTCCTCGAAGTACTCTGCCCATCTGTTGCGCTGTTGTTGAATCTCAGTGATTGGTCTTCCTTCTTTGTCTTTGACTGGTTTCTCTGGCTTACTGTATTTCCCTGCTAGCTTCTTCGTCGTATCGTAAAGCTGTCTCATATTTCCTTCTCTTGCATCTCTTTTCGCTGTCATGGCTAGCTCTCCCACGTATTTCAGCTTGTCGGTTTGAATGCTCTTCTTCACTTGCTTGTTTGCTTCTGTGTACTCAGCTTGTGTTTGGACTTTCTCTGCCCGTGTTCGGCTGTTGTTAATCGCTGTCTTCTTGTCCTTCCTTTCTTTGATCCTGTCCAGTGTTTCTATAGAGATCCATTCGTTGTGATGATGCTTCTTGGGGCCCAGAACCTCTTGACACGTTGAAGTTAATGTTTCTTTGATACCTTTCCAGCTATCCTCCATGGTAGATTCTTCTTCCTTCAGTAGATCCTGTAGGGCTTGGAACCCGCTGTTGAGAGGTATCTTGAATTCATTGAGTTTGTCAGTATCTCGAAGGAAGGCTGTATTGAACCTTTGTGGTGCTGTTTGTCCAGTTGTCCAGTTCTTCTTTAGCTTCAGTTTCAATTTGGCCACAACTAGGTGATGATCTGAAGCTATGTCCGCTCCTCTCCTGGTTTTCACATCTTCCATTGTCCTTCGGAACTTTTTATTGATGCAAATGTGATCTATCTGGTTCTCTGTGGTGTGGTCCGGTGAGATCCACGTGGCTTTGTGTATACGTTTGTGTGGAAATGTTGTACCGCCTATGACTAATTTATTGAATGCACACAGATTTGCAAATCTTTCCCCGTTTTCGTTTCTCCCTCCCAGTCCATGTAGTCCCATGATGTCTTCATATCCGGTGTTGTCCATTCCGACTTTGGCGTTTAGATCTCCCATCAGAATGGTGAGGTCCTTTCTTGGGCACTTCTCTATGATTGATTGCAGCCTCTCATAGAATTGATCTTTAACGTCGTCGCTGCTATCATTGGTGGATGCATAACATTGGATAATGTTCATTGTGATCCCCTCCTTCTTTGTTTTGAATGATGCTTTGATGATTCTGGATCCGTGAGATTCCCATCCTACAAGTGCATTTTGTGCTACTTTGGATAGCATTAGAGCAACTCCCTGAGTGTGTGGAGCATTTTCCTCTTCGTGACCGGAGTATAGCAGCATCTCTCCCGTATTTAGCCTTTGTTGTCCAGCTTGAGTCCAATGGGTTTCACTGATTCCCAGTACTGCCAAGTTGTATCTCCTCATTTCCGTTGCTATTTGGCTGGTCTTCCCGTTCTCCCACATTGTCCGGACGTTCCATGTACCTATAAAAATTGTTGCTCTGGTTGTTAGAAGGGGCATCGGCCTCGTGACTTCCGAAGGAACTCGGCTTTCACCATGAAGCGTCATATTACCTCTAACTCCCAGGGCAGAGTTTAAATGGTTTGAGTTATTTTTTCTGGTTAGCGTTTTTTTAGCGAGTTAGGTTTCTACGGGATGGGGACGCTAACCCCATGCCCAACCCTCCTCCTTTAGGCGGGCTTGGGACCGGCAGTAACTCTGGAAGAGTTACAGGCGGAGTTATTCGTGAAACCGGTCGTTGGAATTTGTTGAGAGAACGCTTACTTCTGCGCCAGTATCAACGAGGTAGCGAACTCTCGTTATCACATCTGTGACGTATAACAGACGGCTATGTTCGCCGGCTACAGTTGCCATTACCGCGTTCCGGCTTGGAAGTTTCCCGAAACATTTTTCGTGTCGACCGATTTTGAGTTGGGAAAATTGCAGGGTTTTCTGCAATTTCTGGAGGACTTTCCATACTGATTATGATACCAGCACCATTCAGGATTATCCGTCTCTCGAGGTCTAGAGACAGATCGCCTACGTGAAGTGCTTCTTCACGGGGTGTGTGACCGTTTACGGTCGTTACGAAATTTAAGATAACGTGCAAGTGCATGACATAACTCTTTATTGTCACTCTGGGTCGTTTGAGGCTTTTCTTTGACTGAAAAAACCTCAGCATTAGTAGATTTTGTGATATCAAGGATACGGTTGGCAGATGCAGCCAGCTCTACGGCGTTGTTTTGAAACGAAATCAGCACAGCTTGCAGCTGGTGAGGAAGTTTTAATAAGAAAAGTTGTTTGAACAGGCCATCATCGAAGGTTCTTTGGCGAATAACTTCTCTCATTCTTTGCAACATGTCTGTGGCAGAACCGTGTTGCAGGTCGATGTTGTTAAGGAGTTGGTCTAACCTTTGTCGATCGGTTAGATCTCCGCGTTTAAGGGTAGATTGTTAAAGGGTTTCGTATGGTTCAGAAACATCACTAGTAAACATACTAAGTGTTACGTACCTGTTGAATTCGCTTGGTAGTGCCTTGACTACTGTGTGTATGACGTAACGACACCGCCAATTAGAGAACAGTCAATTATCGATTGGACCGATGACGCATAAAATCCCGTACGAGCAGTCTAGAGTACTTATCGATCCTGCTTCCTGTCTAGCCCAGACAGTTAAGTGCAAAACACAAACATCAGTCTCTGCGATATGGATCATTTATTTCAAGCATTTAGTCCCTTTGTAATGTCTGTTATTATGTTAAGCCTATATCTTATTCTAGCTTTCGGACAGCCCAATCTACTCATTCTACTTGAGTCACATTCTGAACTTGTTAATGTAATGTAATATAGTAAACGGTCTACTATGATATTAGCACTGCTCTAATAGTAGACCATAATTCTACATTGGTAAGCCCGACTAAAGAAACGCAACCAAATATTATTTTTTCTCTTTCCACTTGATATTTCTCGATCGATATTTACTTATGTAAACCCATTATTCTAACAGTCCTCTGATTAATGCTCATGTGTATTATCGTAATGTTATATTGATTAGTTGTCACAACTTACTAGCTCAATCAATAATAAAAACTGGTCTTCTACATTAACTTATTAGCTTTTGATGGTTCGTTAACAAGTTTTAGTAGCATTTACATGCTACAGCGAAATAAACTTGTTTTAACATCAAGCTCTAGAAAATATGACCTGCAAATAACCTCAATATGCATTGACTAACCATGCAATCAAGGACTAAATAGTTATCTGGATCTAATTCTTAGTGTTCCTTCACTTAAGACATTCTGTCTTAAACTATGCACTATCCTGTAATATTTTTTTTCTTCCGACCACTGCCTGCCTAATTTCCAATTCTCGAGTTCCATTGCCAAACAAAAAAGATGACACTACTACAAAAACATACGGTGAGTTTCAGCTGTAAGTTTTCTGCAATCATAAGGTCATCTTAGATGGCTTGTTCAGTGGCAACCACACAATTATCTGGATTCATTCAATTGTTCTGATCCGAGCAAGTGACAAAAACGTCAGCAGCACCAAGGACCCTGGAATTAATTACCGTACTGCATGTTTTATTCTGGATGCTTTTGGATCATTACTTCTCACTAATGTCGTTACATATGTCGTCTACTGAATAATCTAATTTTCAAAAATTATCCAGGCGAGTTTAACTATTTCACTGGATGATGTTTTTAAACTTAACATATATATTTTATTGCTTTTGCCACATATTTGTAAGTGCCACTAGGCTAAATGCAGGAACTTCTTGTGGAAAGTTTATAACGCATCATAATCCTGCCTGAAGTTTTATAAGCAGTTTTAACTTTACAATTATTTTTCTGGTCATGTTTATTATTTTTAAATTGTCATATACCTCAAAAACCTGCATTTTAACCTGGCCCGTACATGCGTTTGCATCACATCTCTATGTCTTTTAAATTTAAAAATCATCTGAATCGCCTTTAACATTTTCAATAAATCCATCATAGTCATTACTGCTATATGTATTTGGGTTTATGAATTGGTCTAGTGTATTAGTAGTCTAAAAAGACGAACATATGAGGGATAATAAAGTCACCAAATCTAGGTATTATCATACTGCACTAGTTTAATAACTAAACTCATGTAGTTGTTCGACAAACAAATATTTAAAATTAAAATCACTGATCCTTCTACTAAAATTAACACTGTGTAAACGAATGTTTTTAAGTTGCGATTTACAATACAATTAGGCAGCTCGGACTCTTTAACGCTACAAACTTCTGCTATTTCAGAAGCACATAAAAATCAATACCTATTTCCAACTGGCTACTCCTCAATCAACACTATAACTAGCTAAGTATAATAGTTTCAGGATATCGTCATAAAGCATTGTCATGACTTGACAATCACGTAATATGATTGATAAAATTGATGAAACTATTAACAAAATCGGTCAGCAACTTGACTTATCATTATCATTAAGTAGTGTTTTCTGGTTATCTTCATGCATTACAGATGATTACAGTATATTCCTCTATCAGTTGCTCATTCAGCAAATATCTTAAAACCTTGTTAGTCTAATTGGAGGTTTGGCGACACATTCATGCATGCAAATAACCAGTATAAGCAGTCGAGCAAATTTCCTGCAAACTGAAAACATCACTGTCGAATTTACCCCAACACTGACTAAAGTTCAAGCCATTATCATAGACATGGGTTAGGAGTGTACTCCCCTTGGTTACAACTTATGTTCTTCCTAATAATCACATGAGCATCATTCACTGTTGATCATCTTGTAAAGACTTATTTAACCAAAGTCATCTCGCCGCACTACATCACCAACAATTTATAATCACTATATCTCAATCAAATCGTATTCCGCCTCATGCTAAACTGCATCCTTGCAAATAACTTGTATGCACCATCAGCCGTTAGGTATAGATATAAATAAACAGTCTATGGTAAGTCAGAACATTGAGTCTAGATCATGCCTCTTACGGATACACTCATGGTTAAAGGAATGGCTCTTAGCTATCTGTCCAAAATCCACATAATTATCACTTCACGTATTAAAAAACCTTTTTTCATAATCATTCATATGTATTAGTAGTATTGCTAAATTCCATCACGGTCAAGTAAAAATGAGGTCGATAAAATCTCCCCGTAACTAAATTAACCGTATCAAATAAAATGAAACGCTAGTTGGAATTCTTCTCCACGGTTATACTTTTGTTCTTTCAGTTAGCCTACTAATGCAGGTGCAATTGAAATCAACGCATGGACAACTTTCTGGTATAAACGTTATTTGATTGCATAGTTTAAACTAAAACTAATACCAATATTAAAATCTCTACAATATTGATTGTTTTTAATATTTCTAAACAGGAAATGTTATTAACCTACGGCTATTACTAACTATCATACGGCGACTTATTAAAATATCCCTATACGGAGTCATTTCATTATAATAATAATCCCGCTTTGTTTAGCTCAAATAATCTTTACCTTAATTTTCATTTTAAGCGTGTTAAGCATTAAACCAGACACTTTAAAATTATTACGTGTGTTTCCCGACCAGATGCTGCCGCCTTCTTTTTGATTTATCTTTCAGTTCATCAATACCCGTATAATTCTTATTATTCTTGCTAACCTCCGGTGCGCGACAATCCCGCACGATTTGGTATCGAACCAACGTCACGTTGATTCTGGTGGGAGAGTAGTGTAGTGGCATTGAGCCTTACCACGAGACAATATGAGAAATAGACATTAAACATTTAACGCGGAGAAATAGAGAAGAATGGAGAAGGCGTGGAGAATGAATTGAATTAACTCGAGTTAATCTTATGGCATGGCTCAACCATGCAGGCGTGGTCCCCCCTGCTAAATGTTACGTTATATCTTTTATTCATATTAAATATATTGTTCCATCTTTAGCCTAAGATTGTTCTATATCATGTATTGGTAATTGTTACGACGCAGTGAGTTGGTGTAGATGGTGATGTGACTTCCACGTAGATTAGGCAGTTACATCATAACAAATCTACAATTTTAGGACTAGGTCTATTATTAGAGCAGTGCCAATATCATAGTAGACCGTAATACTACAAACTTATATGTATGTACACTTCTTATCCCATTACTCATCACATTTCTGTAACTTAATTTTGTGTAACTACCAATATTGATTAACGCTTGGTTAATTGGAGTTGACTTACCTGCCATCTCTGTTACGCGTCATTTTGCTTCGCTCTATTTCATTCGCTTCAGATACAAAATATATGTATTCAAATGTCCATTCTCGTTATTTGACTTATTTAGTTCCGTTATTGATTAACGCGATTTAAGTCAACAATTATATACGAAGATAGGCGACATATACAATTCAATAACAATCATTCATGCGATCTACTTGGAGTCAGATCTCGGGCCACCAAAGTGAAGAGCTCTTTGACGAACATCGTCCGATTTAAATTGATGAAAAAATAAAGGGCCCCACAGTCAAACTACAAACACTTGTGGTATCTTCACAACTATTTATTTCCTAGTTGTCATTTTTGTTTTTTTTATTTGACTACTTATATACTTTAATATGATCTTGTCTTGTCTTATTTGTCTAACTGACTGAATTCTTAATATGCTTATGATTATTTTGTTTTTATATAATAATGAATATTGATATTGATAGTTAGATTTTAAATTCAATGGTCAGTAACAATGGGAATTGATCAATTAAACTTACATTATTTAACTCTTTTGGGACTAGTAATTGTTTTAAATTTATGGAACTACTAACAACATTGTAGCACTTGTATATCCTGATAGAATGCATCTCATGCATACATAAATATAGTACCGTTAAAACTTTGCCAACAAATCAATTATTATATTCTAACTTCTATGTTCATTTTACTTAGTCCAAAAGTATAAAGGTAAACTGTTTTAGAATTCATTAAGTGTTATGATAAGATGAATGTTCGCTTTGAGATCTGAATATCCTGGATTCGATCACTGATCAGGTCCTGGATCCCTATATTAGATTAAAATGACTATCTAGTACTTCTTGTATTTCAATACTTGCCAAATTAAGGTCATTATTCTCACAGGTGAAATCATGATTCGATGTAAACCAGACCACCATTGAAAAGTCGAATCCATCGGACGGCCCTTTTGTCATGATATGAAATTTCTTAGCAGTGTACATCCAAGATTCCGCACGCGAGATTCGAATATAGGGTCTCCAGTTATTGCTCAAGAACGTCTAACCTGTAGACAACTGAGCCGGCATCCAGCAGTGCTCATGTCTAACTCTTATCAATCCATGATTTTAAGAAACCCTTCATCCATTATCCCACATGGATATTTAGATATATGGAAGCGTTTGTGTTCAAAACCAAAGGTCCTTTGTTTAAGTCCAGCATGCTGGGTGTGGATGTGCATTGTAGAAATGTCCCTTACAAAAACGAGAAAGTCATTCACCTGTTTCAGTTTTTCCATAGTGGTTTAGCTTGGATCGACTCGTTATCTCAACTGTGAAAATGCTACAAATTCCACCAATAAACATTACTTACTTACTTACGCCTGTTACTCCTCGCGAAAGGGCTTGGGCCGCTCACCAGCATTCTCCATCCAACCCTGTCCTGGGCAATCCTTTCCAGCTCTTTCCAATCGTTATTCATCCTTTTCATATCTGCTTCTATTTCCCGACGTAATGTGTTCTTTGGCCTTCCTTTTTTCCGCTTCCCTTCAGGATTCCAACTTAGCGCTCGCCTCGTAATGCAGTTTGATGATTTCCATAATGTATGCCCTATCTATTTCCATCGTCTTTTCCTAATTTCCTCTTCAGCTGGAATCTGGCTTGTTCTCTCCCACAGTAGGTTGTTGCTGATAGTATCCGACCAATGGATGTTGAGTATCATGCGTAGACAGCGATTGATAAATCCTTGCACCTTCTTGATGGTGGATGTTTTGGTTCTTCACGTTTCAGCTCCGTACAGTAGAACTGCCTTGACATTCTTATTGGAGATTCTGACTTTGATATTGGTTGAAAGTTGTCTTAAGTTCGTTATGCTCTTTAATTGAAGGAATGCTGTCCTTGCTTTTCCAATACTTGCCTGTTCGTCTGCATCTGAACCTCCTTGTTAATCGATGATGCTTCCCAGGTGTAACGACCGAATTGCCAGTATTCGGTTTTAACGCAGGACTGACGAACCAAAACGTATTCGAATAGACCAGACTGCGCTCTTTTGTACAAACCACTAAGCGTTTTGAGACACTCGTATTAAATTATATCAAAACGCAAACTTTGTGCTCAATTTATACGGTTCTAATTTAAGAAATAGAACAAATTATATCAAAAATACAAAATACCTCAAACGGTAAAGCCTGTGCTATACAGTCAGAAGTTTCTCCAACGCAAAGTAGTGCGCTGAGAATCAACAAATATATTCCCGACAAACGGGATCAAATATCTATCTGCAGGGATCCCAGAAATCCTCCCAAGCAGACAGTAAAAAGATTAACAGTCACACTGAATCACGCCGTGACCTTGAGCTTAGTCAAACACGACCTTACTGTCAATAATCCGGCAACATGCAATAGAAAATTAGGTGACAAACGATAAATCTTTAATCAAAATCACATAACAAAAGCTCAGATGAGATCTGAACGAAGAGAGAAGAAATAAATAAATGAAAATACTGTCCAACAAATAAGGCTGTGGAGGGATTTTCATCGTTCTCTTTCCGTTACACCAGGTATGTCAAGGATTCTACATCTTCCAGAGTTTTGCCATCAAGAGTGATTGGATTGCTGTTCTCCGTGTTGTGTTTGAGGACCTTGGTTTTCCCTTTGTGTATGTTGAGGCCTACTAATGCAGAGACTGCTGCCATGCTGGCTGTCTTTGTCTGCATTTGTTCGTGTGTATGTGATAGGAGGGCTAGGTCATCTGCGAAGTCCAAGTCGTCTAATTGGTTCTGAGCTGTCCATCGTATGCCGTGGTTTCCCTCAGATGTCGAGGTCTTCATAATCCAGTCGACCACCAGAAGAAACAGGAAGGGAGAGAGTAGACAGCCTTGTCTTACTCCGGTCCTTACTTGGAATGCATTTGTCAGCTGTCTTCCATCCACGACTTTGCACTGTAGTCCGTCATATGAGTTCCGGATAATATTGACAACCTTCTCAGGAACTCCGTAGTGTCGAAGAAGTTTCCATAACGTTCTCCTATCTACACCGTCAAATGCCTTCTCATAATCAATGAAGTTGACGTACAGTGACGAGTTCCACTCAATTGATTGTTCGACGATAATCCGTAGTGTCGCAATTTGGTGTGTGCACGACCGGTCCTTACGGAATTCAGCTTGTTGATCTCAAAGTTGAGCGTCTACTGTGTCTTTCATCCTGTTCAGTGACATTCTTTTGAAGACTTACCGTTATGCCTCGATAGGCATAATGAATGGTAACTTTCTGGATCCGTTTATGGAAAAATACTATGCGTATATTTTTATTGTATAATTGTTGAATAACTAAACTATTCATATTCATGTCCCTTTTATTATGGGCTTTATTTTGATCTATCAACTATTATTATAAGATTTATCATTCTTGAGTTATGCCCAGTCCATTAATTACTACCTCTCCCATTCACAACCACATTTGGTTAAATCTTGTACAAATGTTGTTTCATATTTTATGGTACGATGTGGTCCGTTTGGTTGGTATATAAACCTAGTATGTTTGAAATAAATAATTCATATCGCAGAGGCTGAGATTTGTGTTCTGGATTTAACAGGCTGGGCTAGGCAGGAATCAGGATCAATAAGTACTCTAGACTGCTCGTACGGGATTTTATGTGTTATTGGTCCGATCGGTAATTGAATGTTCTCTAATTGGTGGTATCGTTACGTATATATTAACAGGGCACATAGGATACAAGTTATAACACTTTTCCTGGTACTGACAGTAGTGTGATGACTCTGTAGTTTTCATATTTGCTTAGATCTCCTTACTTTGATATCTTGATGAGTTATCCTTCATTTCAGTCTGTGTTGGGAGAATGTTACTGGTGAGGATAACAAGATACGGCATCAATCCCTGAAGTGTTCGGGTTTTAAACTGGCTTATGTCGGGAGGTAAATTTTCTGGTTGTCGTATGAAAAATACCACTAACTGGCTTGCATACATTTACTCGCTATTCTTTCAGTTGAACCGTCATTTTCGAACCACATTTCTCATAGAAACCTTACTTACGCGTGTTACTCCTCATGGAGGAACATAGGCTACCAACCGGCACTCTCCATCCAACTATGTCTTGAGCAATCCTTTCCACTTGTTTCTAATTGCTATTCATCCTTTTCATGTTTGCTTACGATTCTCGGAGCAGAGTCGAATAAGTTTCCATAATGTTCTGCTATCTAAACTGTCAAGTGCTCTCTCATAATCAAGAAAGTTGATGTATAGTGAAAAACTCCATTCAACTGATTGTTCAACGATGATCCGTAGTGTCATGATTCGGTCTGTGCAAGATTGATCCTTACGAAATCCAGTCTGTTGATCTCGAAGCTGGACGTTTACTGAGTCTATCAGCCGGTTCAGCAACACTTTGTTAAAAAACATTCCTGCTACTGACAGTAATGTGATGACTCTGTAGTTTTCACATTTGCTTAGATCTCCTTTCCTTAGTATCTTGATGAGTTATCCTTCATTTCAGTCTGTCGGTATTTGTTTCTCCTCCTAAATCTTCCTGAATAGAACGTGGAGTATGTTTACAGTTACTTCTATGTCTGACTTCAGTGCTTCAGCTGGTATATTATCAGGTACTGCTGCTTTCCCACTCTTGATTTGTCTGATGGCTATGAGAGTTTCTTCGATCGTTGGTGGAGTGACATCTATAGGAAGGTCTGTGTGCTGCTTCGATATCCGGTGGATTCAATGGAGCTGGTCTATTTAAGAGTTCCTCGAAGTATTCCACCCATCCGTTCATGTTCTTGAATCTCCCTGATTGTCTTTCCATTTTCTGTCATTGACTGGTCTCTCTGGTTTACTATATTTACTTGTCAGTTTCTTCGTCGTGCCATACGGTTGTTTGATATTTCCTTCTCTTGCAGCTTTTTCCACTGTTGTTGTTAACTCTTCCACGTATTTCTGTTTGTTAACCCTAATGTTCTTCACTTGCTTGTTTGCTTCTGTGTATCCAGTTTGCACCTTGACTTTCTCTGCTCTTGTTCGGCTGTTCTTAGTTGCCGTCTTCTTGTTCATTCTTTCTTTGATCTTGTTCAGTGTTTTGATCGAGATTCATTCCTTATGATGATGTTTCTTGCGACCCAGAACCTACTGACACGTTGACGTTAATGCTTCTTTGATCCATTTTCAGTTGTCCTCCATATTAGTTTCATCTTCTTTAAGCAGATCTTGTAAGGCTTGGAACCTATTGTCGAGAACTCTCTTGAGTTGGTTCAGTTTGTTAATATCTTGTATGAAGGCTGCATCTAACCTTTGTAGTGCTGTTTGTCCAGTGTTTCATTAGCTTCAGTTTCATCTTGGTAACCACCGGTTGGTGGTGATCTGAAGCTGTCAGCTCCTCTTCTGGTTCTCACACCTCCCATGTTCCTTCTGAATTTTTTATTGATACAAATGTAATCAATCTGGTTCGCATTTACCAGTAACTTATTAAAAAGCGAACAACATGGTTCAAGAAAAGTGCTATTTTGCACAATAGGTCTCCTAATAGCAAGAAATCAATCGACAGAGGCTCTAGATAATTGATTCTCAGTGAATGCTGTTTACAAAGACCTCGACGACGGATTCAATAGGGTGCTAAAAAGAGATTATTCTTGAAGCTGGAAAATCTAGGCATTGCCGGACCTATCCTAAAATGGGTCAAGGATTTCTTGGTGGGCCATAGTATGATAATTAGAAGTAATTGAATTATAGTATGAACTAATAATCCCAGGGATAACGTAATTGAATCAAGAAGAACTACACAAGCACTAACGAATGTACTGTATTTAGAATTCGAAATCAAACATTCAACAATTACAAAGGAGTCATTAGTTCATTCAAACACCACATCCGCCACAGCTTAAATTAGAGTCTAAGTGTCTGTAATCAATTGTACGTCTTCTTCTCAAGTTCATACTGTGTCTGTCCGACAATGTATTGGATAAAGACTCTGTATTATCTAGAATGCACTCATTATTATTAGGATTAACAACTGAAATCGGAACAGACTCACCTGGTTCCTGGAATTGTATTTGATCAACATGTCGATTGTGTGTACTTAAGTCATTGATATCTACAAGTCGCACCATAGATTTCCCGACATTCTTCAGAACAATCCCCGTGGATGGTCAAAGATCATTGCCACGATAATATGTAACTTCTGCAGACTCCAAACATCTCATATTCGACCGAAGAATTCTTCCTTTTAATAGTTTTGATGGAGTCTCTTTCGTCACCGAATGTCTGGCATTTCTATATTGCAGTAGAAAGGTATCTACTCCCCTCTCCAGCTCATTAAATGTTGAGGCAGCAATAGAATCAATAGCAGTTTTTAACGTCCTGAAAAAATTTTCTGCCTGACCATTGGAACAAGGATGTCTGGGAGCAGTAAACAGATGTTTGCACCCTATACCATTTAACCAGGTAGTGACTGCATCTGCAGCAAAATGAGAGCCGTTATCAGTCACTAACATCATTGGAACCCCTTCTCGACTAAACACCTTTCTCAATGCTTGAATTGTGAAGTCAGAATTTGGTGAAGTTGTGAAAAAAACTTCAGGCCACTTTGAAAAAGAATCAATAACTACAAGCGCATAGTATTTGCCAAGAAACGGACCACAATAGTCTGCATGAATTCTCTGCCAGGCCTCAGACGATACTGGCCATGGAGTCCACCTCGAATGCTGATTTTTCAGCTTATGACACTTTTCACAATTGTTTGCTGTATGACAAATATCTGCATTTATCTCTGGCCACCAACATGTGAGCCTCGCCAATGACTTCATTTTTTCAACACCTAAATGTCCACTATGAAGATCTTCTAGGACAGATTTACGCAATGAAGGAGGAATAACAACACGATCATTTAAACACAAAATACCATCAAGAGTAGTAGATAGCTCATCCCGCTTTGAAAAATAGATGGGAAATCTACGTTTCAAATTAGCATTCCAACCTTTCCGTATAGCATTAGTTATACATCCAAAGTATTTACGAGTTTCTCTAATGAGATCTGGACGTCTCACTGGTAAAGGTTGCACTAACAAACAGTCTGAAGTATTTACAGGTTTATCTTGTAATGACTGTCGAGAAATGTAGTCAACATGTTGAATTTGTTTGGCACTCCTGTGCTGAACCGTATAGTCATAGGCACTCAAAGCAATACTCCATCGTTGAACCATAGCAGCTGAGGAACGTGCTAAGGATTTTTCAGGATGATAAATAAACTTTAAAGCCTCATGATCAGTAACAATAGTGAATTTCTTTCCAAATAAATATTTATGACGTCTTTTAACAGCCCAAAACACAGCTAATGCTTCTCGCTGAGTCTGTGAATAACCTTGTTCAGTAACAGTAAGTTTGAGTGAAACACAAATAACTGGTCTACCCTCTTGTTCCAAAACTGCGCCAATACCCACAGGTGATGCATCAGTGATAAGTACAGACTGTACACTAGGGGAGTAAGTTCGAAGAACGGCATCACTTTGAAGAAACTTTAGTAGACTATGTAAGCATGACTCTTGTTCCTCACTCCATTTAAATGAATTGGATGTCAAAATATTAAATAAACAATTTCCACGACAAGAAAAATTAGGAATAAAACGGGAATAGTATTGAAGAGCACCCACTAGTGAACGTAGTTCCGTAAGATTTTTTGGAGACGGTGCATTTGTCAGTGGAGCTAGTCGTTTCATATCTGGTCTAAAACCATTACCATCAACTAGGTATCCAAGACATTCGAAATTAGATACACAAAATGAACACTTATTTCGATTCACTGTAATATTCTTCTCAATTAAACGACGCAATAAAGCAATAAGTCTCTGGTTATGAACTACCTTATCAGAACCATGGACAATGAGATAATCTTGATAAACTTCAACGCCCTCAAGATCACTAACCACCTTATCCATAACTTCCTGAAATATGGCTGGAGAATAACTTAGACCAAATGGAAGGAAATTATATTTGAACAGACCAAA
Organism: Schistosoma spindalis; assembly: GCA_946903255.1. NCBI lineage: Eukaryota > Metazoa > Platyhelminthes > Trematoda > Strigeidida > Schistosomatidae > Schistosoma > Schistosoma spindalis. The sequence continues at coordinate 21,441,592 of OX336418.1, forward strand.
AGGAGTGTTAATTGTCGTCAAAATAGATGAGGATTGATCTAAAGGGATTTGAAGATAAGCATCTTTTAGGTCAACTCTCGAGAACACTTTAGAACCATGAATAATTTCAGCCTCTACCGTCGTGCATGTTTGCTTCAACAAATGGGAGTTCAGTGTTAATCTATAGTCACCACATATTCTAGGGGTTTTGCCATCCGACTTCAGTGGCGTAACAATAGGAGTACCCCATGCTGAGGACTGGATCAGTTCAATTATGCCTTTCGCACACAAATCGTTTAATGTTTTATGTACTGCCTCTCGAAGACCATAAGGAATTATTCGTCTTTTAAGAAAGACTGGACCACCCTGTACTTGAAGTTCTATAGGCTGAATCTTCATACCTCCACTGCACTTAGCACACGTGGCTATCAAATCTTTGAGTAAAGCATCATTATTTTCTTTAGAAACTAGGAAAGACAGCTCCACTTTAAGCCTTTTCAAATTCCTTAAGCCCAGTATTGACAGTCCTGTTTCGCTAACTAAAAATTCACAAGGTATGTATGAAGAATTATCATCTCTTATTAGCAACTCACAACATCCTCGTATAGGCAGTCTTTGTCCAGTAATCCCCAATATTGATACCTCAGTGGGTCGTACCACAACATTAGGATCTAAAGATTTCAAGTTCTTGAATGAAATAATGGACTCTATGCTGCCTGCGTCCACAATAAAGTCATGATATGAACCATGAGATGTATATAATCGCTTTAGAATATGAGTATTACCTTTCGAAATGGTAAACAAAGATAAATGATCATTAGGAACAGCTGAATTATTGGGATCTAAATTACAGGATTTATTACTACTTGAGGCAAAATAAACAGTAGCTTTGCATACTGTTTGAATGTGTTCTATCTTACCACATCTAAAACATTTAGCATTACGAAATGCACATGAATTACGAGAATGAAGTTTTCCACATGATAAGCATTTGCCAAACTTGTTCTCACCTTTGTGATTTTCTTTGTAATTCCTTGTTGAAACACCTTTCATATTTACACGAGAATAGGAGCTACTGTTAAACGAACGCAATTTTGATTGACCCTGAGATTGTATTCCGTCATGACGACTAAGCAAAGTATTAGAAATATTCATCGACTGGATATCAAGTTCATTCACTGCCTCGTAGTTAATACACGCAGTTCTAGCATCTTGAAAGGAACAGTTGGGCATTCTTAACAGCTCTCTTTCCAAACCCGGCAAGTTAATTCCTGCAATTAATCGATCTCTCAGTTGCACATGAAGTTGATCACCAAAATTACATTTGGCAGCTTGTTTCTGCAATTCAAGAATGAATTCCTTAACCTTTTGGTCATTTCGACGAGTCATCTTATGAAATTTTGCCCTTTCACGGCATTTAAAACTAGTGCACTTTACATGATTCAATAATAACTCCTTAATAGTTGCATGAGGAAGTGAGATAGGTTTTTATGGATATGCCAAAGTTTTTAATAAGCTGTATGCTTCTTTTCCGATGAATGTCAGGAAATGTGCCACAATTTTATCACCTTTAACATCCTTCTTGGTCATGCTCCAAATTTCAAACCTTTCCAAATAGTCCTCAAAAGCTTCAGAAGTTGAATGAATATCTAACTGTTCCATCGCAGGCTCCATCGCGACGCCAATATGATAATTAGGAGTAATTGAATTATAGTATGAACTAATAATCCTAGGGATAACGTAATTGAATCAAGAAGTACTACACAAGCACTAACGAATGTATTATTATTTTAACACATAGGTATTGGTACAAGGAGGCACCAAATACATATGTGCCACACAAATCTCATTTGATTTGTGTGAGGGCTGTGGTACTACCCGGGTGCCCAAACCGAAGCAGGTGGTTTTCTTCGGGGGCCACACCCCGAGCCTTTGACCTGAATGTCTGACCCACAAGGCAGTAGAGCATCGTGAGGAGATGCAGTCCCATGGTAGCCGGTGACCAACGATTGGTTCATACGCCATTTGTTTCTTCAGGATACTGGAGCCCATGTGCACCATTGGTTTAGGGTCCGGTTAAAGCGCCAGACATTCGCTTTTCGTCCTCTCATTTTTGTAAACAACACCCCCGCCACGAGAAGGCAGTGAGTACTGTATTTAGAATCCGAAATCAAACATTCAACAATTACAAAGGAGTCATTAGTTCATTCAAACACCACACATAGACAGAAAGTAAGAATCTATTTCAAGTGCTCCTCCTGGAAATCACTACTAAGTTTTTCAAGGCTTTGTTATAAGTTCTTTACTTTTTATATTGTATTTAAATGAACTACCAAGTATAGTTGAGTCCCCGATGCTTCTATATACTGATAATGTTAAAATCTGGCGAAAAATAATGGGAGATGCAAATGCATGCGCATATTTTGTCAGTATAGGGTTGTGGAGATTGCTAAGTGAAGATATTTTGATTGGCTGGTCTAAAAATGGCTGATGTTTATCAATGCTAAAAAGCGTATCTACATGCGCTTTGGAGATACAAAGGTAATAGGCACAGAATAAACGAACTACCTGTATCGGTAGTTCTGTCCTACAAGGATTTCGGGATGGCAGTGAGTCACAATCTTAAGACCACGACGCACTAATAGAGGGTTGCAGCTAAGGGGTTTAGAACCCTGTGGGTATTAAGACGGATATTCACCAAGTTAGATACTACTATGTTCACTACAGTATACATAACTTTAGTGAGATCCAAACTTGAAAACTGCGTTCAAGCTGCAAGCTTCTGTTTAAAAAAGACCCGAATGCCCTGAAAATGCACAGGTGGCAGCCATCTGTGCAAATTTGTAACTCTTATGTTCACCATACAAGAGCGGCTTAAAAAGCTAGATCTCTTTACTCTGTTCTACTTCAGATGGAGGTGGTCATATTTTGATGTATAAAGTACTAAGAAATTATTCTGGGTGTTATATATCCCTTTTTCTTACCATTGAACATAGGCAAAGAGCGAACAAAATACTCGTGGCATACATGTTTTCACACCGAGTCATCATTTCTTGGAACTTGTTACCCGAAGCATTGGTGTCTGCACCATTGATTCATTCCCTGAAGAGAAGACTAGATACTCACAGAATGTTGATAGAAACGCTCCAACAAAGGCTGTAGACGTTCTGTTTTCACTATACAAGTCTGCATATAGATCTCTAATCTGAATGCGATTCGCTCATTGACCTCCGATTATATTTACCGTTTGAAATCATAGAACCCAAAGCAGCTCAGTGATAGAAATAATCTTATCTGACGTTACTAAATATCTGGCAGAGTACTCTGGCATCAATATGAGAGGACAAATAAATCGGCTGGCATGTTGCTCTGTTACAATTACATTAGATATTGGATACTAACCTTGAAAAAGGCAGTGTAACAAACGTGTACGTTACTCAAGTGTGTAATTGTTCTTGCTCTTCGTTTCCTAGTAGATATTGTCACTACTGTCATTAAATTGGGGTGATAAGTTGTATTTCCTTTTAATATGTACAATTTTTTCTCAATCAGGGCCTCGTTCACTCTCAAACGCGATTTTACTAGAGTTGAACTATGTAATATACATATAATATTATGTATAATCGATAAATTAATATTTGTTTTGACATTTAGAACATTTTCAATCACATTTATTTGATTTAAGGCCTGAAGTAATTGCAGACTTCGTTCCTAGCTGAGCCATTTGGTGTATATACATAATATATATTATGTATATAGTATTTTGATTTTGCAAATGTTAAGTTAACGCAAAGAACCCTACTATTTAACCTACTAGAACGTGTTTAATTTATTTACAACTATGTAATAATCAGTTTTCCAAATAGATATAAAGTGACTCACTGATGGTAGTTCGCCCACACTATGTAAGATCTTCACACGATAAGTCAGTTATGTAACGAATTGTGTTCCACATGTTTCATAGTATATTAAACCTTTTTATTTGGTTAAAGCGGATGAGTTCTTTGGACTTAGTAGTACCGAGATACGCGATGAAATGTTTCGACGTTAGACGTAGGGTACTACAGACTCAATTTGGTTATAGGCTGTGAATGTTCATCTATTGATAGTCGGGATGTGGGTTTCTCGTATTTAACCACCGTCTTCTTCACCAACCAGTCTTGGCTAGAGCAGATGTTGGTTAGTAGAGTTGGTGAGACTATAATTTATGGACGGCCTTTGAGCGACGCTAGACTGACCTTGAGGGTGTCCACTTAATAACTAGGACCAGATGTGAAGGAATTATAATTATGATTTACAGTTGATTAGTAAGGCTAAGAACTGGATTTAGGGTTTTCGTGAACTGACAGATATAATGACAAAACTTTTTAACCAAATGGACGAGTGAATTTCGCGCTAAAATCCAAGACCTGTTATCTTATACGTGGTTGGTTCGTCCATAAATTATAGTCTTGTCCCCAGATTACGTAGTTGGTGTCAGCGTGATGAACGTGACCAGTGGTTGATGTTGGGCGATATAAATTAAGATTGATCACAGCTTTACAACTCTATTCACTGTTTATCTTCCTTAAATCCCTTTTCAGACCATATTCGTCAGTGTTTGGTCGTTCTTTATAATTACTACTGTTATTCCAACCCCTTACTATTTACAGCGTTAGTGATTCGATATGCTAACTTGGGCTGACATTGAGCGATGTTCATCAGTGCTGCCTGGCATCAATGTTTTTTGTGAAATTTTGTCAAAGACTAGCCTTTAGAGATGAGATCATTCGTTTAAGGTCTCAACTGTTGATTCTCCAATAAATTTGATTATTGACTTGAAATATAAAGATGGGATGGTGTAAACGCTTATAAAGTGAAGAGTCATTTGAATATTTTGATTAACAAGGTAGAAATGTTTGAGATGAGTTTTCCATCTATAAACACGAAATATTGATTCATTATTGGTCAGTGCCTAGTCTAAGCGTAGTGTTTTCAGTAGTGTGCTGAACTGACGACTTTGGTTATTTTGGTAGTCATGTTGGTTGATGGCCAATAGGACCGCTGCACAAGGATAAAAAGCTTGCTCGGCTTTTGCGAACCTGCAACACATTTCGCAGGTGAAATTCTAGCTTCTAATCAAGCTGGTCTACAGACTGTGTTCCACGAGGAGTAACAGGCGTAAGTGGTCAAGCTGTGAGTGTGACCGTTTCCTATAAAAGTAGCTGATATGCATAGGATGCATATGCTTGATGACAGATGTGGTTGGATAATTTCTTCCATAAAGCAAAACCGAAGTTAGAAATGTTAACATTTGTTACTTCTAACCTCATAGTAAATTCCGGGTGACATTGGAGTAGGTTGTAAAAACAGCTAGATTAAGGAGTGCCGATAGTCATTGAATATTGATATGAGCCATGTCAGTAAGTGCAAACTTCTTGTTCGGGATCCTTTTAGCAGTTTTAGTTTGTGACTAAAAATGTTTGTTGATATAGCGCATTATCGATCTTACGTCTGTTCTGTTCCTCTAAATCTCAGGTCATGTCACACATTTTCTTTCGAGGCACACTTCTCATCTTTAGGTCTCTATAAAAATTGATATTATTTCGCATCCTTTACCCCTCCTATTGTTAATTTTCTATCTTTATGAAGTAATGTGAGGTTTAGCAACGCAATATTATATATATATATATATATATATATATATATATATATATATATATAATCGTTGATGTGACATACTGTTACCCTAAGCTAGTACCTGTTTATTGATAGTTCCATGCTTTAAAATATAACTTACTGGTTTATGTACTCTACTTTTAATCTTTCTTCTAACAGTACTCTATCTGCTACTTTTTCCACAAACATCTGGATGATGTTATGAGCACCTCATACAATAAATAAGCGTAACTTACAGTTCATAACACAGCGCTATATATTCCTACTTGTTTTCTTAATTTCATCTTTTCTAACTTTAGTCCAGTATATATTTATCGAAGTAAATTCATAAGTATACAGATTTAACTGGCTATCTTATCTTTATTCCAATTCGTATTTTATGCCAAAAAATGTTATTCTTATTTTAGACTTTATGTATGGTGGTAAAGCAGAAGTTCAAATTACATTATCATTCTCGTAATGATTCACGAGGTTTCGTTACTGGTCAGTGTATTAATTCCTTTTATTAAGTATGGTGTTTCTTGTCCAGATGATGTAATAATTAGCTCAAGAGGAGGTCATAATATTAATATTGGAGATGTTATTGAAGTTTATCATCCTGAAGATGCACATCATGCTCTTTTCTTGGTTACAACTCTCAGTGATGATTTACAAAATCGTGGTAATGCTAATTACTGCTTTTTTACAACCAATCGTTTATATTTGTTATCTATTCTTAGATGTCATTAGTATAGAACAAAGTCTTGCACATACATTTAAATTGCAACAACATAAAAATGTGATTGTAAATGTGATGAATAAAGAAGTTAGTTTCTATAATTTTCATAGTTTCCATTTTATTTTTTGTAATAGACTATTTCATTGGATTTAGTTGAATTATACTTTCGAGATCAATACTTCAGTCGAAGAGATTTCTGTAATATTACACAGAAATTAGTAATTATTTCGTCTTTTTTTGGAATCCATTTCTTTTTCTACATAGATTGGTACTGTTGTACATGTGAATAAGAAACTTACTTGTAATGAAACAAGGTATATACTTGTATTCATATATATATATGTATGAATAATCTTACCATCACATAGAACACAGGTTGGTGATTTATGGCGCCTTGGTGAAAGATATTCTTGTGGATATATAGATTCAAAAACTAAAGTTTGTCAATGATTACTTATAAATATTAATAAAATGAAAAGATTATTTTTCGTTCTTCCACAGCAGTTATACATATTTTTATACAAATGAGTCAAGAAATGTGGTGGTTCGATAATAATGGTGATCTTTATCTAGAGAAAGCTTTCAAGTTTTTGTCAAAATTATTTTTGAAATTTTGGCCTGTTAGTTTCATTTTTAAAAAATATTATTCAATTTTTTAGGAAAATAATTGTAATCATGATACAACTGTTGTATTCTTTACTCGTATCTATATTGATGGTAAGTTGAGAATAACTTGGTCTCCATTTGTTTTTAAAGATTTTTGTTAGTATTAACTGAAATTTTACTATATTTTTTTGATTTGTTGATTTTAGCGTATTATAATTAGTTGTATTTATAGTTGTTAATGAGGTTTATGTACGTATGTAAATATTGTTTAATAGTTGTATGGGGTGCTCATAACATCATCCAGATGTTTGTGGAAAAAGTAGCAGATAGAGTACTGTTAGAAGAAAGATTAAAAGTAGAGTACATAAACCAGTAAGTTATATTTTAAAGCATGGAACTATCAATAAACAGGTACTAGCTTAGGGTAACAGTATGTCACATCAACGATTATATATATATATATACATAATATTGCGTTGCTAAACCTCACATTACTTCATAAAGATAGAAAATTAACAATAGGAGGGGTAAAGGATGCGAAATAATATCAATTTTTATAGAGACCTAAAGATGAGAAGTGTGCCTCGAAAGAAAATGTGTGACATGACCTGAGATTTAGAGGAACAGAACAGACGTAAGATCGATAATGCAAATGTAGAAAGACTACTGTATACCGGTTCGATATTTCACTTAGTTTTTTATTTGTTCATTGTCAAATTAAGCTTAATCCTTATTCATTTACTCTTCATGAAATCTTTTTTACGGGATTCTTCTCTATATTCGGTTTCTTTTACTTAAGGCTGAAGCACTTAATAATTAGTGATAATTGTTAAGCTGATTAGCCGGATTGCAAATCAACTGTGGTAAAAATTGAATGATTATGAACTTCGTGTTCCCTAACTCTGATATTAGTTCATAGTTACGTGATGAAATTAGCCCAAACTAAATCATAATCGTCACTTTTTAAAAACTTGATTGTATCAGTCCTTCATCCTAATTATAATCATTCGTCTTTGTGGATATTTTTAGTTGCTTTAGTAATGAATCTTTGGATATGAAGTTCTTCGGTGAATGTTTTCTGATTTTTTGTGATAATACATGCAGTACATTCTTATATGGTGATATCACTAGTAAATCGTCTGTAGCTAACACCTTAAGATGGTACATTTTACTTAACGTAGTGATCCAGTTGACCTATATTATCTGAAATACTTATTACTTGAGGCATAGTGTAGTATTTTAAGTCCCTTACCATGCTATCCGTTCTACCAAATGACTAAAATATTGAGTTTCATCATTCCTGCGGTTATCTTAAGTGATCTAGTAGTTTGTAATCGATCGATATAACACATACTGAATTGTGAATCATCTGTCAAAACTTGCTTTGCACACATAATTGTTTAAATGAGATACTATTTCCATCAGACAAGCCTAATTAAATTTACCACTGGGAATAATACATAGACGTATATTCTTTAACGTAAGGAAAGAAAGAGGTAGTACGGACACAAATACTTTAGTGATTATACAAGAGTAAATAACATAAATGCATACATTGTTAATGATGTTTTCGATAAGCCTAAAAGCGACGAGTTCATCCCTGTCTAAGTACTTAAATACACCTTATGCAAGCGTCGCGAACTGAGATACCATTTTTTCTAGTGTGTTTACTAGCTTTCGGTTTTTACAACTGATCTCTGCTCGTGGCAAAAATTCAAATATATATTTTTATTGAATACACGTAAAATCTGGCCAAACCGTGTACCAAAAGTAGAATATACCACGTAAATACAGCGACAACATTGTGATGAAATGAAGGGAGAAAAAGCAACAACGAAATAAGTGAACAAGAATAATTTACTATAAGAGACAATTTAAAAATAAGATCAAGAAAAACTTCTAGCTGAGGGATTTCATCCCATTTATATAAAGAATATGAGAAAAAAACTACATCAAAATCACTACTGCCTTCTGTTTTGAGCCATTTCTGTTAACGTCTCAAGGCATTGAGTTGCACTATCTCCAGAACCCCAACCAAACAGTCGTGGTGAATTCACAGCTACCAGTCTTACATAACCTTAATACTACGGTGCCATATAATAAAGTGACCACTTCTTCACACTTTTCCCTCCCAGTCCCATCGTTGACGTTTACTGCATGATATGAAAGCCGCTGGGCTAATATTCGTAAGATATATCCAAGCTATTAAAGTCGGTATTTCAAATTAATGATATTAACTGATTTATATATAACATCGTCTTAAGTATGTAGTGCATTCTACTAGTTATCCATAATTTGTAAGTATTTTATTTTTACTAGATGTACCTTCTGAATACTCTCAGTCGTTTAAACAAGATGCTTTAAGTAGATATTATGAAGATTTTTACAGGTAATGCATTAATTTGATTTTTTTCTATTTATATCGGCGTTTGTTATGACTGTTGTTAAATAATTTGTAAAATTTTTATTCTTATATGTATTGGGCATCATTATTTTTTATGACATATGAGGAACCAGTGTATCTGTTTTGATCATGGTAATAGATAAATAATGAGGTATGGCAACTTGGATCGATGCATATATGTGCCTGGTCCTACGTTGTAGCTGACCGACTGACTGAATATATAAATGAATCGTTCACAAAGGCAATATGGTAATTAGTAGAGTTGAAAAAATATTGATTCCAAACAAATGGTCATTTTTTATAACGTTTTTTTCGCATGAATTGTTATTCAATTTTATTAATGATTGATAGTTCCGTTAAGTTTTAACACCTAGTTTTGAATTTCACTGCTGTTACCTCGATTTTGGCTGGAAACCGTTTACAGTAGCGTAGAATTGCATTCATTTTTTTCTATGCTTAAAACCTGAGTTGCGAAGTCACTTTCTATCTTTTTATTTTCTTTTTCTACCCGTAATCCTTTCTACCACTACTACCAATGATACCATTCATACTGTTATCACTTTCACTACTCTGGGATTTGTTTTGACAACGTTATCTCACTTTGCTAATGCAGTATGTCAAATTAAACCAATCCATATATGTGTCAAATTCTACGTTACGTATAACTGACTAATAAAGTTCTATTCTGCCAATCGAATAGTACCACTAGGCCTCACACAAACATTTTAGCTCAAATGTGTAATTGGCAAGTAGGTTATATAGTAACATCAACAGTACACATCATTCATAAATAGATAAATTTTGAAACTACGAAGCATATGTAAGCTCGTTCTGCTAAGCTAATATTATGTAACACAGACCTGATTTATTGACTTGGTTTTGTAGTGTAGCAACTCGACAGGAACATACCATAAATCCTATCAATATATAGAAATTATGCACTGATTTAATTGATTCAGCTTAAATTAATATGACTTGCATCGATTGAGTTGATCATAGTCTACGATAACACATGGTTCATATATGCACGGGAAAATTTGATTATATAATCTTTCACTAAGAATTGAAATGAAATTATTTTAATTCTGTAGTTTTGAAGTAAATATCACAGTGGTATTTCTGAAATGGTTGTGATGCCACATAGAAATTATACTCGCTTATGCATCTTAAACGAACTATATTAAAAATGATAAAAGTATCATGGATATATGATGTCAAGCAGAAAATTTGTTGAAATTATTAGTATTCTTAACAACTGTATATTTTGAAATGTCAATAATCGGTCCCGTTTATAAGTCGAACATAGATTCACGTAGTATGCTTTAAACCTTATGTATTGTTGAAACCTACTTTGATGCTCTGAGATTAAAATCTGTTATAATGCCAGTCATAATTGTTGGGAAGACCCAATGTATTTCTCCGAAAAAGCCCAGAGGGGCTCTGAAAACACTGGGAAACATTTTATCCAGTCAGCACTGAATGGAAGTTTTTCAGAAACATTTAGAAAGTGAATAGCTATGCGTTACATTTCTAATTGGATGATTACCTGTCTTGCTGCTATGCTTCGCAGGGTTCCAGATTCTTCCAGAATCCCAAAGCCATCCGAAATGTTATAAATACCCTCAATTTTCCGTACATAAAACTGACCTTGTGGCAGAGTGTTTTTTCTACATTTCGCGTCTTTCCTCTGGTGTTCAAATTGTGTAGATTTAGTCTGGGGTTACTAAGAGTTTAAGAAACGGATTCAAGTGTTCAGTCAGAAGATTTATCAACAATCAAGTTAAAACGTGACAATTATTTATCACGCCAAACTCCCACACCATACCAGCAAAGTGAGATGAAAGTAATGAGATCGATAGCAAGGGAGTTTGAAAACGAGTAGCAGTTTTATGGTCTGCTAATCTAATGAAGTCATAATACACATTTAACGCTTACCCAAGTAGTTCTTCATAGTGAAAAGATTAAGGCCTGTTTGACCTTACAGTAACATATAATCTGTCTAAAATCACCTGATCTATTGGCTCTGCATCTTAAGAAGTTATCATCTCTGTATTTTCATTTACTACTTGGCGTATGGCATATCAAGTATCATAAATAGTAGAAAGGAAGAAACCTGGAGAATATAAAGACTTAAATAAAATTGTTTAATTGTCATAATAAAATCTAACATCTGACTGTGTGATTAATGGATTAGACAGTTAATAACTCAGCCACTTCACTCAATTAAGCTTATACATATTAATGGTGTCATTAACCCTTACACAAAAGCAATGTAACTCCAGAGCTCAAACCGGTCAGCCATAACTAACATAAAACCTGGCATTTATGCGTTTCGGCTCGAGCTACCGCATTGTATCAGCACAACGAGGTAAATTTATCAGGGCAAATGCCAACCGCAGAAATAGATGTATTAACATAATCAGTGGTGCTGTAGTGAACGAAAACACAAGTGGAGGAAATCGAATGTATTTGAATGCAAAATTACAGAACATCTTAGTAAAATCTGAGAACCATACAGTAAATACTCCATTTGCAAAATATCAATCAATTGTCTCAAACTTCATTGTTCTTTCGCTTTCACACCAATCATTCTCTGTTCTTGTTCTCTTTTCTTTGAACTTCTGCCTCCAGGCATTCCACTTTCGATTAATGATACATACTACTTATATCTGTCGACATTAGTAGCACACCACAGTAGTATTAAACATTGGGAATAAACAATGTAACTCAAGAAAGAATAAAGTTTATGGGATAAATGTATTAGATAGTTCTAAAACTCTATGTATAAAGAAACAGAAAGTGAGTGTATTCTCACCACAATGATCGTTTCTGAGCTATACCACTCAACATCCTGGACCATTGGTTACGATAATCGCGTGAACACTACAAAGTAGTGTGCATCTACGTACACGGTGTAGTCCCACAATCAATAAATTCATGGACTAATGCCAAGTCTTCGTTTAGTCACTCCTATCTTTCTTCAGACCTATTTTTACATCAACAGACATCGCACCTCGACATAGACTGTTGTTAAACATACACAATATATATATCCCAACCGCCACATTTAATGAAAATTCACTATACCGTCAATCGATTCGCAAATTTGGAGCACTTTTCTATCCTTGAATATCAAGTTACGTAATGAAAAGCATAAGTTAATTTGGCAGTCTAACAATTTCTGTTTTCTATATTTTATTGATTGTGTATCATTTATTCGTGTTAAAACATGTCACTATCTATATATGATTATTGTTTTACTATCAAGAGTGATTATACAAAATGAACGTTTTACAACAGATGATTGGAAGCGAGAACTTGGTCGAATGCAATATGAAATACTCCAATTTGAAAATAATATTTACTCTTATTTACGCAATACTTATCCATTAATTAATAAGAACTCAAATAAAACAAAGTTAAATATATGTACAGCTATGGATGCTAATCTCTTGGAAGTATTGAATATGGCTATCAATCGTAAGTTTCTTATTGTTAATATTATAGATATCTATCTTTAGTGGGAATTGTTATTCTCTTATTAATTATGTGTATACTCATATATTTTTATGTATAAGGGCTAATGGTACCATCTAGAGCTGGCTACTAACACTCAAGTATATAATATTGATTATCTAAAGTGGCCTATAAGCAAGCACTGCTTAATTATAAAACAATTAACAACAAAAAAGCAATAACATTACAGTGGAATAATAGATTTAATATAATTAATTCACCCTTACATGTTGAATTATTCGTTATAGTAAAAGAAAATGGTTATGTTATGCTATCAGTTAGGGTTATCACACCATAGAGTTTTGATCACGAACTGACATCAGCTTTAGTAACAGTGAACCACTAATAGCCTTTTGTGTATATGCTTGGGAAAGTTAAGGATGTGATTAAGAGTTATGAATCAGTGTAGGATAATTTTATCCAACCATACAAACACCCTTAACATTACATTGAATCACAACAAATACTCTAACATACAATCTGTATCAGAAGGTATTTCTTGTACTATGGATTAAATATCATGTTATATTCGTCGTTTGGTTGCATACTAAACATCAAATATCTTCAGAACCAAATATTGCCAAATTTCACTTAGTTTCTAATAACATACAAGCTATCTTTCGATACGCTTCCAATACCGCACAAATGTTTGTTAGGTGTCATCTTAATACTGATTGGTTGACTTAAAGGCGTCAGTATAGTCTAATTTTACCGTAGATGCAATGGGGGTGTGAACTTATAGGATTAATAATTGACCATGGAGTTCTCTATGACCATTACAACCTATCGCTCTTCTTTTCCTTCATAGCTTAGTCAAATAATTTCTCTTAATGAGTTCATTTTCAAAGCTCTACAGTTATTCTTATTAAATTATAAGTCTAAAATCAATTTTTATGTTTGTCAGCATACGAATATAGTGAAGTTTGATCGTTAAAATTGACTACATAGTTTTGAGTACATAGTTACCGCAGGGGAAATTTATGAAACTTAAGAAATAATAATAACTCATTAAGATTTGGATTGATCAGGATAATTGCACGTTGGTGTGCGATTGACTTTGTGTTTCTATATATTTAGCACAACTAATTAAATTCAATAAAGCTACATCTGGTTGTTTGCGCGAAATCCGAAACGTAATGACTGCTAGCTTGTACCTTCTGTAAAGCTCGGCGGAATTTCCCATTGTTCATTTCTCAAGATGCTTAAAATTGATAAACATGTATTTTATTCAACCGAACATTGTATACAATGCGTTTTGAAACGTTATTTATAAGAAAGACTAACTACTTCTAATGTTGTTCTATCTGAAGGTAATATAAGAGCTCTCGTAGAAGAATGCTCTGTAGCTTGGAAAGTGAGTTTTAATCCCACAGAGAATAAACCAGTTTCTAACCTGTAAAACTTCATAAGCTCCATTATAAGTAAATACTGTTTTATAATTAGGTAGAAAGTCATTTGAAGTATACTTAGGCCAAAAAACCGTATCAAACAAATGCCTTGCCCCATTCTGTTTATAGCATATATACTTCATTTGTCTAGTTATTTCAAGTAACTTTTCGATCTACTAACAAGTAGTTTAACACAATTTATTAAAACAAGATAGACATTTCCGTGGCATGATTTTAAATCCTTGCCGTATGAAATTGACGTTGTTAATTTTTGCACTGATACCTTGAAACGTATGTTACATTAAAGTAAAGAAAACTGTCTTTATGACATTTGATAGGGCAGATGAAGAATTGAATCTTAGAAATCCAGGCAAATCTCAAATCTTGTTGAATAATGTAGTGTTTTGACGTATCTACACTACTGATAAACAATATTGTGAGTAACGTCCTTGTATAAGACTCCTCGGCAGTGCATGTTCACGATCCCGCACGCGGGGTTCGAACCAAGAGTCGTCTGTCTTACACGCGAACGCCAAACCTCTAGACCGCTGTACCGTCATTCAACGGTATTAATGTTTAACTTCAACCAATCCACGAATTTGCGCGACCATCTTCCATTGTTTAAGGTAGATACCTTTTTCTACATGAAATGGATTGACTCCACTGGTTATGGCTTCATTCATTTGTTGAATTGAACAATATTCGATCAAGTTTTTCGTTTTTTTTCGACAAAAGTTTATTTATTTATTTGAACACAAATATTGGTACAAGGGGGCACCAAATATATATGTGCCACACAAAACAATGAGAATACGAAGAGAAGAAGAAGAAGGTATGGAGAGTAAAAGAGAAAAAAAGAACAATAACGACCAGATTAGTGTAAGGTGGTGTAATAATAATAATAACGGGGGAAACGGGAAGGTACAACCAGAAAAACTCTTTCAGTTAAGGAAGATACAATCACTTTTTATGAAGAAAGTAAAAGAAGGTTACAGCAGGATCGCCACTGGCTTCTATTCTGAGCCGTATCTGATAACGTCTCTAGCCACTGTGTCTCACCATCTCTCGGACCCCAGCCAGGGAGTCGTGAAGGACCAACAGAACCCATCCCTTTGCAGCTTTCTTTCATACCCTGACACCATGTCATACACTGACCAATTTGAATGGTGCACGTGGTTTCAGAAAAACTGCTTCAGTATTCGTATTCGACGGTAGCATACAATTTTCAACCAGGCAGTGACTCGAGAACGTTTAGATAGAACCGAGATTCCACCATAGGCGAGCTGCTGTATAAGTCGAAAAATAAGGATACATAAAGTGGGAATAAAAGAGAGTGAATAAATGACGTGGTAAATAATAATAATAATAATAATAATAATAATAATAATAATAATAACGTGAATTGTTTGATCGTAAGTCAAAGCGAGAATAGAGTTTTCAGTAAATATCGTCCTTTTCATTATATCTGTGTGTGGGCTGTGATACTGCCCGGGTTCCCAGACCGAAGCAGGTGGTTTGGTTAAGGGTCCACACTCCGAGTCTCATCCACAAGGTAGTGGAGCATCGTGAGGAGATGCAATTCCATGGTAGCCGGTGACCAACGATTGGTTCATACGCCATTTGTTCCCTCAGGATACTGGAGCCCATGTGCACCATTGGTTTGGGATCCGGTTAAATCGCCGGACATTCGCTTTTCATCCTCTGATTTTCGTAAACAACAGTAATGCCACGAGAAGGCAGTGAGTAGGAATTCCCTGACAGAGGCTGTATACGCGTGGCCATGTGAGAGCATTTCGAGAGGGAGGGCGGGCCCACCCCACTCTCGGCCATACCAGGGCATTTGGGGGCCAACAAAAGTCTACCTTTTTTACAATATAAATCACTTAATTAAAATATTATTATTATTTTTTTATATATAGTTTATTCGGGATATAATATTGATCGGAATTTTGATCGTACTGGTAAACTTCTATTTGTAATTACACCAGGTTCTGGTGTCTACCATGTCAATGAAAATCTTTTATTGTTAACAAAAAAACGAGTTCTTGATTTAGGTGAGTACAAAATTACGTAGTAAACAAATTATTCTTTATTAAATAGTAAAATTGATGCATTGTATTATTTTCATTAGTTATTAGCTAATAAAGTCATATTTAGTTTGACGTGAAGTGTTGATAGAGATCGATTATTTTAGCTGTCCTCACAATTTTTTTGTAGAAAATATTTTTATGTATCTACATTTTCCCCCGCCACGCCACCCCCGTAGTTCTCTTGCCTACCAGAATTTTAACGACTTTGATTAACTCCTAGGTTGAACTAGTGTTAGTTGATTTTCCAACTGGTTTGACTGTCAAGTTTCTCAATTTAATATGTTTTGGTGTACGTCCTATACATACATCTCAACTGTTGTTACTTACTTACGTACACCTGCTGCCCCTCGTGGAGCATAGGTGGTCGACCAATGTTCTCAATGCTTAATTCTGTTTGGGATATAAGTAGGCCAAAATAAACTATGGATAGCTAAATCAAGACGTGGCATTAATCGATGAAGTTATTGATTACTGATTTGAACCATGTGGATTGACATACAATAATCGGTACGCGATAATCATAATCAATGGTGGGCGACACTGAATAAAATAATTCCTATCAAATGTCATCATTTTTTTATCCACTTACATATTCGGAGTCTTTACGTTATTTTGTTTCATTTCTGTTTTAACGACTTATTTAATGTTTAGCTACTTTCTACTATTAACCCGGACCATCTGCTTTTAGTGGCCCTTGTATCTGATTTCAATTAAATCGTATGATGTTTGTTATTGAAACATACATAATACCAACCTTCGTATATAATTATCGACTTAAATCACGTTAGTGAATAACGGGACTAAATAAACCAAATAGATTTTGAATACGTATATTTCATACAATCGTTGATCTGGATAGACAATCAAGGAAATGAAGCGAAGTAAGTAAAAAGGAAACAATGAAATTACACGTAGTGAAGCAAGTGAATGAGCTAACTCATTATGATCAATTGTGAATCGATATTTATATTTAGAAAAGGATAAATTACAAACACATGAATCGGGTAATTAATTAGTTAATGAACTTCAACTAATTCTATATAACTAAAGATTTGCTTTGTCTTTAAGTGCTCAAATTTTTTTGTTATGTAATAATGGACGTTTTCCTATTTTATTATTGCCTTCACGCAAGTAATCTAAATAAATTAAGATTCCATATATTATTTATCATGAATCTCTACGTTTATTATTATTAATCTTCATTTCTGGAGTGTAGGTGTTGGAGTAGATTTAATCTGTCTGGCAGAACAACCTCTTCATGCAGTTCCATTGTTTAAAGTATGTTTATCATAAATTTATACTAAATAAAATATGTATATGAATTACCAATTGTTTATAGTTCCCAATCGTCCCTATTAAGAGTTGTCATTGATCAGTCTCTATTTTCACGTATGCATCTTGTGCAGATTGCTTCTCTAGAACATGCATCTTAATTTTCACCATTATTCGTAATTTTCAATATGCTAAATGCATGAATATTTTGACAGAATGTTTTTCTTCACGGACTGATATCGGATGTAAAAAGGATTCTTCAATTAGAGAGCATCATATAATTTGTTTGTTTCAATTTCAAAAATCCTCATCAATATAAACACATGACCTCACATTAATATTGAACCATGGACTTTTAAATCTTAGTACTCAGCAAAATAGCATTACCGTCAAGTCAGAATATTCATTCACAATATAGTGCGAAATAATGTTCTCTCAAGATTGTAGGTATTCCTAGTTCACAGTTGGCAGGTAGGACGAAACTTAGATCCAGTGTCTTTTGCCAACTTCATCCAATCACTACTTAGCATTGAGATGTAGTATGTTCATGCTTTGTCGAATCACCTAATGTTTACGGTTGTATTTGGTCGATAGAATCCAAAGTGTACTAAGGGAATATGATATTTTATGGTGTTTTTCATCATCATAGGTGACGTAAGTTGGAAAAAACCAAACGAGTTTTTCGAATCCGTGCTGAGATGTCATCAGACACCAACCCATTAGAGCTGATCAGACTTCCAACATAAGTGAAGTTGTCAACGCGTTCGACTACTTCACTCCCTATCCTTAGTTTAGGTGTTGACGCAGACCAGTCCTGAAGCAACAATTTGCATTCGGATGGAGAGAAACGCATTCCAAACATTCTGGCATTGTTGCTTAGTGCTACCAGAAGACTGTACATTTTGTCAGCGTCTTCACCAAACAGGACTATGTCATCTGTGTATCCCAAGTCGATAAGTGGACCTCTTGAAAGGAAATCAATCCCTGAGAATTCAGTCGACGAGAACGTTATTTCCATCAGTGTGTCTATGATGAAGTTGAACAAAAATGAAGAAAGTGGACTAAGATGGTTGGGCCACGCGTTGCGTATACCTGAACATCGATTACCACGACGCGTAATACTGACTAGTGTTGGGGATGGTTGGAAGAAAGTTAAGGGTAGCCAAACCAAAACGTGGCATCAGTGCTTGAAGTCACTAACTTCTAGTCTTAGCCATGTTGGTAGATACAGACTACTTGGTTGAGGTCCGCATGATTATCCTAACTAATGGTTGGAGACTCTGGGTGACATGGCTCAGAATCGATCACAATGGCGTCGGTGTATACACTTTTTGTCTTCCCCTAAACGATGAGATTAAAATCACTTCATATCTTTCTTTCTACGTACTAACTCTTTCTTTCTGTACTATTTCCTTATACACAATCTTTCTTTTATATATTACTACCTTTGGTGTGACTACTTCTATGAATCCGGTGTTCATCTTGTTGTGCTAATGAGGTATGGGAACTTTTATCGATGCATATATGTGCCTGGTCCTACGTTGTAGCTGACTGACTGACTTTTCAGCATCATTTAGTAGTTAATCAATGTGAAGTTGTTCTCACTATGTAGCTAGTAGACTGATGTTTGAAAAATATAGATCAATGGGTTCTAGCTGAGTGACTCGACGATATAGTACTCGCTTTTAGACCTAGAGATGGTAAGTACGATTTCTTACAGGTTCATATATGTACACTCTTATGGCGTTCCAAATTGAAACGTACGTAAGTAACTCATTCACTTAGTGTTGATCCATGTACTCACTTTTAACCACACTCTATGTCTAAGGGCTAGTAATACTAGCAGGTTGCTCAAACTAAAGTAGGTGGAGCGGGACTAAAGCCTTAAAACCTAGTGGTTGAAAGCCAAACACCTTAACCACTACACTTCATTAAAGCGTAGTAATTATGGATTGCTTTTTGGCTTTTAATGACTCTACAATATCAATGCATGACAAAGGTAGTTTTCTAAATGAATCATCTTTACAGATCACTGAAATAAATAAATGGGTTATTGTATTATTTGGTACTATGCACTACATAGCATTCAGAAAGTTAATTTGGTTTATTAGATTAATAAAAACACACCATCTATTAAGCTACAGTGTGTATTCCCCTCGCTGATTTTTATTATAAAGGCTGATTGGCGATATTCAAGTCATAGCTTTTGTGACATACGAAAATAATAAGTTGAAGATATAGCTATTTGGTTTGCCGTTGCTTTCATCTCAAATACCATCAAGTTGTGTGCAGTGATTTATCCCTGGACAAAGTGGTGATCTTAAACGAAAGCATTCAACATTATGAAAGTTTGTGGAGATTATTGAATATTACCGACATCACGAATCGGCCTGTTGGTTTATCGAAAACCTCGAAGTTAAACATGCACACAACTTGATTTCGGTTCAATAGTCTAAAGGTTCGGTGATAGCTTGAGACACTGAAGATCCGGAACCCTGAATCAACGCAGCTGTAAAGTCGTATATTAGGACAAGCAGCTGTTCAATGTTTTCAAATTCTCATGGTTGTCAAGTTTTTTCTTGATCTCAGGAAAGCATTCATATTTATCTGTTAACAGACTATGCAAAAGATTTTTGGAGACTATTTTTATGACCATTCATTTGATTCATAAGGCAACATTTAGGTTAAACTGTAATCAGTCTTTTATTTATTTATTTGAATACACAAACACTGGTACAAGGGGATACTAAATACATATGCGCCACACAATAACAATGAGATCAGTATCAATCATCATTGATTTGTATGAGGTCTGTAATACTGTCCGGGTGCCCAAACCGAGCACGAGTCGTACCATTTTATAAACAAACGCTTTGTTTTCAATGCGAATATTTACCTTGACTCTGGGCCCTTGAGTTTATTTCAAAACTTAGTTTATTTTTATCTGGATTAATATATTATAATACCTAGTTTTAATAATCTTTTTCTCTTTCTTGTTTTTCTTTTTAGATTTTATCTGAATCTTTTATAAATCCAGAAGAATATGTTGCACCTCATTGGATCAATTGCAGGTAAGGTTACTTTCCACTGAAAGAAATCAATAATCTTTTATTTTGTTAATCTATAATAGCTATTTTAAATCAGCACAAGAATTGAAATATATTGAAATGGGCAAACCATTCCCACGTGTTAAAGTAAGTAGTCTTTTTATGTATACCTACTTTGTCTACTATCAGTAGTATATCTTTTAATGTTAAATAATTCGTGTTAACTTTACCACGATATACATTCTAATTCATTTAGAATTTATATTTCCTATTATATAAATTTAATGGGCTTCAGATAACTTAAGCAGTTACTTACTTGCTTTTTGGAAATTATTCTTAATGAATAGACGCTAGTATTTCCTTACAGGTGAGATTTTAACTAAGTTTCACTTTTTTTTCTTGTTTAAGGCTTACTGACAATATATAACCATCTAAAATAAAGTAGGTGATGATTCGAGTTCGAATCTCTAACCTCTTCCAGTTTAACCCTGAAAATTTGTTACTCTACTTAGTGAGTAGGTGTTTGAACTTTGATTTTTAACTCACTGACTTTAATATTATGTTTCTTGATGTATGCTTAACTTTTTATAGGTTGTTTCTTTTAAACATGTAAATGATGTACCCATTTCGACATTTATCAATGATCTACCAAGAGATGATCATCAACCTGGTAATCAGCAAACGTATGTCATGTTAAAATCATCTTCTTAAAAATTTTTTCTAAAAGTAATTTATGATCAATGAACTACTTACATGGTAAATTTATGTATGTCATGTAAAGGATATATTTTTATTTGTAATGTATTTAACACAGTTTATTGAAAATAGGTTAGTCAGCCAGTAACAACCTAGAATTTCGTACGTACGCACATCAGTTCAAGTTGCCATACCACATTAGTACACAGGTACAATTGTCGATTCAAATCCCATAGTCGTACAGGTAGTAAAAAGTATAAGCAGTAATCGGAAACATTAGGGTTTCAAGATATTACTCAAGGAGTATAATCCAGTGAAATAAATTTGGAAAGAGAAAAATGGGACATGAAGAATTCAGGAGATTAGAGTTTGAGAGAACACAGAGTGGATGCACTTGCGCCATTGTAAACGATTATGAGCCATGTCATTCGAGGTCTCTAACTATCGGTTGCTATCGTCTCACGGATCCCAACCAGGTAGTTTACATCTACCAACATTGAAAATAGGTGATATGATTCATTCTATAAGTATAGATAGAATGTTATTTCAATAAAAATGATTCTATTACCTGATTAAGATTTTTTATATATAAATCTTGTTTGGAAGTATACGTATTATCAAGTTAACTGTTTAGAATGATGAACATATCTTGAATGATTATTCAAGTATTTAAGAGAATGCAGATAGATAAATAGGTAGATAGATGGTTCACAGTAATACGATACATGATAAGTCTTGCTAAATGTACTCTAGGTCCGATTTCCTGACCTTTTTTAATAAACTCAGTCTAAATCTACACTGCAACTTGAATTCAAAAGAATAGGCGTGAAGTGCAAAAAGAATGTTCAATTCTAGATTTGTTTAAATACAGAAAGACTAGAGTATTAATAGAATTACTTTAGATTTTGGAAGTTTCTGAAACCATAATAAATATAGTAGCAGTGTAGGTAAATACCCAGTCGATAACATGACACGTGACTCTCCACCTTCCAGATGTTTTTGTGAAGCATTTATTCATTATTGGTTGGACAGATTGTTTTCTAACATTTTGTGGACCTCTATAGACTTTTCCGAGAAATAGTTTGGAACATCTCAATATTTGAATCGGTTGATCACCGTTCAAAACACTGATTTATTGATGCAAGCCTTCTGAATCGTCTTACTGTTAGTGTTTACTCTTGTTCTTTATATCATTTACTCGGTCGATTAGATCTTAGGATAGCTATGTATGGTTCTAAGTTGCCACATTTTGCGTCAGTACATTAAATGAGGAAATGAACAAGGCAACAAAACTAAGTTCTCTAAATAATATTAATCATGGAGAATGTAGTTTAAAAAACCGGATTTATGAACAACGGACTGACTCTATTGTCTCTTATTCACAAACAACTTTCTACTGTATTCAATAATGATTCAAATGTTGTACTTCTTTGAATGCTCGCTTACCGTAGTTTATATTAAAATGTTTTGTCTATTATAATATCTAAGCTTTTTCAACCTAAACTATCATTCACATGTCTCCATTCTAAATTCTTTTCTCATTCTAATCTGTATTCTTGTGGTTCCGTTGAATCAATACACTTCAATTATATTCTAATTTTTCCAGTCAAGTTATAGCTATTATTATTTTCTCATATCATATAGGAACGTCCCGAAGGAAAATTGTGATGATACTATTCCTACTACTACGTCTATTACTATCACTAAGTCATCTCTTCCTATCTACCGTATCGCCTATCCACCATACCAATCACCATCTAACCAAAACAAACGTAAAAAATCACATCAACTACCAAATGAAGTAATCAGTGGGAATTTAACAAAATCTCACGATTCCATAACAAGCGATTATTGTTCACCATCAACTGTTCGTCATCAACTAGATGATAATCCTTCACATATGATATCATCTATAATAGATCAGTCATCTTCTGTAGAATCAAATCTTATACCTATTTGTTGCTTGAATCATACAACGTATATTTCAACGAATGCAATAACAGCTATTTGCAAATCTAGACAAATTGTTTCAACATCATCATCATATAGGAATTTATCACGAAGTTATGATTCGTATATCACGTCTAATGGTTCTATAGCTCCTCTAGTTAGTTCAACTACTGTTAGCGGTATCGGTTTTGGTATTACTAGTCATAGTCACATTGTTAATGTAGATAAGTACCAACCAACTAATCATATACATACGTCATTGTCACATGTCTCATCGATTGGTGGTAGTAATAACAGTGGTAGTGGTAGTATTAGTGGTTATACAACAATTACCTCGCTCCCATCGGTTCGTGAACGCTGTATAGAAAATGGTCAATTAAAATTAATAACTGATAAAAATCAGATTTTATCAATTCCAGTGACATCTCGGAATGCTAGAAATCGAACACAAAGTTTTAATGGGGAACAAAGAACAAAATTATCATATATAGATAATCATGCCAGTTTCAGAGAAATTCATAATTCTGTGAATGGGGCTAATTATAATGTAAATAGTGCTGAAGCTGCATATCTACATGAAAATGCTATTTCTCGTTGTCGAAGTAAGTAATTTATGTGAATGTATGCATGTTTGTTTAGCCGGTTCATTTTATCTGACTGTTTTTCTACCATCATTATTCATTTCTTGCATATTAGTTATATGGAAGTACATAAACCTTGTAAAGGCTCTTTACTTGAACACTACCAGTCGAGTCAGAGCTTATAGCGGACTGTCATCTGATTTCGCAACCTCAAGTGGTGTTCCGCAAGGCTGTCCACTTTCTCCATTTTTGTTCAACTTTATCATAGACACACTGATGGAAATAACGTTCTCGTCGACTGAATTCTCAGGGATTGATTTCATTCAAGGAGGTTCACTTATCAACTTAGAATACATAGATGACATAGTCCTGTTTGGTGAAGACGCTGATAAAGTGCAGAGTCTTTTGGTAACACTGTACAACAATGCCAGAATGTTTGAGATGCGTTTCTTCCCCACTAAATGCAAGCTGTTACTTCAACACCTGAACAAAGGGAATGATGGTAAATCAGTTCATGAGGTTGTGAATCTTCATCGACTGAGATGGTTGGGCCACGTGCCTGAACACCGATTGCCACGACGCATAATGCTTATTAGTGTTGGAGATGGATGGAAGGATGTTAATGGTCAGCCAAACCAAAACGTGGCATCAGTGCTTGAAGTCACTAACTTCTAGTCTTAGCCATGTTGGTAGATACAGACTACTTGGTTGGGGTCGGCGTGACTATCGTAACCAATAGTCGGAGACTTTGTATGACATGACAATACATTGCTCATATATGTTGGAACCATGGAGTTAGCAATTCTAAGGTTAGACACAGTGTAGTAGGTAAGGATGGCAAATCGATTGATGAGGTTGTGAGTATTTATCAAATGATATAGTAGCGATATATAGTACGTATGCTCATCTACTAACTACCTTGATCGGGAATAATGGTTGATGTAGGAGTAGGTTGGAATAAAGCTTGGGGTGGCTAAACCAAGACGTGATCTGACCATGAATGCACTGACTGTTGGACTGAGTTACGTGATTATCATATTCAGTGGTTATCGGTGTTTTATGACAATGTTCAGAATAGGTCTCAATGGCGTCGCTGCATTTACTCTCTGTCTTTCCTTAGAACCGCAGGTTCTAGGTGTCATAAATTTTTTTATTCCATTAATCCACACTTTATAATGAGGTGTGACAACGTGAACAGATGTGCATATGTGCCAGGTTCTATCTTGCATACGACTGACTGACTGGAATGATTTTTTCTAGTTTTCTCTAAATATGAAGTCTATCACTAAATTTTTATTTATTGGCTAAGAATATAACTAGTATTAAAGCGTTGACTTAGTATTTAGGACAATCATCCAGATACTAACTAGGTCTAATGTTGTTTAACTTCGGTGATTAGATGACAATCGTTATTTTTGATGTGGTATGGTTGCTGACAGCCATACTAGAAATACGAGAGCTAATGATACTATGAGATTGCCTAGATCCAAGTAAGTGAAATCGGGTTTAAATCTATAACTCAGCGTCTGAATGCCTAAGCCACTGATGTATTGCTCCACTTCGAATGTATTTTTTTAGTTATGTACATGGATTCTTACCTGGTAATGAGTTATGGATTCACACTCTCGTATAACTGAATAATTGTATCACTAATTTTGGAGCAAAATACACAGATGGTCGAGAGTTTTACTATTTTTGTATATAAAGTTATTTGTTCAGAGTAACTGTTGTAGTTTTGTATTCCTTTAAGTAATATATATATATATATATATATATATATATATAAATTTTTCTTTTCAGCAATGGATGTTATCTTATCAGATGGACAACCATCTCCAAGTTCATGGAATATCATCACTCCTCAACACTTTACACTACGTAGTTGTAATTCAATAGACCGTCGTACTAACGGTACCTTGTCATTATCTGGATTAAATTCTCATACTTTACCATTTATTCGTAGAAAATCAACAATTACATTATATTCAGCAATAACAACCACTACTACTTATAATACTACTAATACTAATACTCCAGTACATTGTGGAAAATTTAATTCAACTACATATTCACGTAATTTAACAAATTATACAACTAGTTCACTTATATCAGGAGCATATTTTCCATTTGGTTTAAGTAAAAATCCATATAGAATGCCAATATCTGCTGGTCAACGTAGATGGGCACTTGTTCGTCCATCAGGTTTGTTATAGTAACAATAATATTAATATTTTGATGTAATTAAACGCAAAGATTTAAGGGGAATAATGTGAATTTATTTTATTTCGTTATAATCTCATCAGACAAACAGACATCATCAACATGGTATCTGGTCATTTGTTGAGATGAAAACAACAAAAGAGACTAAAATAGTATAGGCGCAACGATAAAAAAGACCACATGTTAGAAGTATGCTTTGAAAAGACGGAATAGAAAGGTATTCGTGAAGAAATATTGAAGTTCAAAATCGATAGAAAGATAAAGAGTGAATATATTTGTTCTTCTGTGAATGATTCTGAGCCATTTTACCAAAAATCTAACCACTGATTATGGTTATGGAGTTGACCCCAACCAGGTAGTCTGCATCTATCAAAGAATCAAGCATTGCTCTTTGAAGTAGTCAGTAGATGAGCTTACACAATATATGTCCTAACCACCTCAGTCTATGAAGATCCATCACCTCATCAACAGACTTATCACATCTGTCTAACTTCAAATTTACTCCGTTGGTCCTTCTTTAAAATACGAGCAATGTTTCGAAGACAAAGGTTATCAAAGACCTTCCAGCCTAAGCCTATCTTTTATTTACATCGTCTATCTTTCACATACAGAAAGTCGAACAGATTCATACAAACTATTTTTAAATCAAAATTATACATAGAATTTAACATACTTATACAAGAGAAGTTGGCTAGCACTAAAGTTATATCATCCTAATGTGGCAAAGATTTCAATGAAACTTTATAAGATTATAAGAATAATATGTTATAAGTAAAATGCATAATGTGTAAGAATAAATTCCAGATTATTAAAAATAATAACTGAAGCTCATAATGCTAGAAAAAAACTTGAAATGTATTTCAATATATCTTCAGCATTGGATATACTTTTGATAGAGATTTGTTCTCTGAGTTGGATGGTTTAATCGTTGAGCTTTCGTCGTTCTTCTGAACAACCTCATCAGCACAAACTTCAGGTAGAAGTAAAGTGTTCGAATTTCTCCACATGTGATTCACAGCTTGTCCTGTAGACCTCAATGTTGATTGGTTATTGTTGACCATAAACCTCTCATTGTTTACTTCCTTTGTTATTTAGAACTACAGTTGATCAGTCTCTTGTTGGCATATGTGCATCCTGTACGGACTGCCTCGATATTACATTAATTCACAAGCATTCTAAGCAAAGATCGATAGTGGCTAGCAGTGAAATACAGGATGCGCGTCCCGTCCCATTTGGGACTCGTCAGCTGGATTTACCTGCATCGTAGAGTTGATGCTCACTCCGGGATGCAGGTGCATCCAGCTGATGAATCCCAAATCGGACGAAACGCGCATCCTGGATTCTGCTCTTAGCCACTCTCTATCTTTGCTTATTATTGTTATCTCTCGAATTGTTTAAAATATCAAAATATAACATTGGACATGGTAAAATAATAATGAATCATTTAACAAGCATTTAAAAAAGAGAATAAACTATTCATTATGAGAGTATTTAATAAATAGATGTAAAATTAAAAAAAGGATTTTATTATTCATCTATTTGTCTTTTTCATATTGTATTTTTCAACAAAAATACACTTTAAATAGTAGTCAGTCAGTCAGCTAAAACGTAGGACCAGGCACATATACGCATCGTTTTCAAGTTGCCATACCTCATTAGCACAACAAGATGAACACCGGATTTAAATAGCAGTTGTTAGCTACGGTACAACCGTACCATTAATACAGATGTATTTTGTCTTATTAAATAATTATATATAAAGTACAAAGAATTGTTTAAATAATGTTTATATATTATAAATGATATTTACGAAATGATAGAATCTAATTGTAGAATAGTTTGTATAATGATGTACTTGTTTACTTTCTATGTTATTGTTTAATTATTGTTAAAGCTTAGTAATAAGTAATGGCTTCTTTGTTGTAATTCCTGTTTCTGTTGATGTTGTATGTTTTTTTTTTCTGATTAAAGGGATAGAATTCAATTTTAGAAAGAATCATACTTTTATGACTAATTTTCTTTTTCAGTTAACTTTTTGTATCATTCTTATCTGTCATGTTTTTGTAAATTGTAGTTTTGTCCTGCTCGATTCTCATATTTCAATACAAAATTTATACATTTCGAAATGATGGAGATTTGTAGCTCAGGTGGATGATTTTGATGGAGTTTTTTTCTCTGAGCCGGATGGTTTGGTCGTGGGGCTTTCATCGCTCTTCTGAACAACATCATCAACACAAAATTCAGGTGGAAGTGAAGTGTTCGAATTTCTTCATAAATGACTCACAGCCTGTTCTGCCTGATTGATTATTGTTGACCTACAATCCGTCATTGTTTACTTTTTTATGGGAGATAAAATCAAAATAAGGAAGTAAACAACGAGAGGTTTATGGTCAACAATAACCAATCAACATTGAGGTCTACAGGACAAGCTGTGAATCACATGTGGAGAAATTCGAACACTTTACTTCTACCTGAAGTTTGTGCTGATGATGTTGTTCAGAAGAACGACGAAAGCTCAACGATTAAACCATCCAACTCAGATAAGAAAACTATCAAAATTTATACATTGTATGCATATTGCAAGGTTATCTAACTATTTATTTAATAATATACTGTATTAGCTGGTGGAACATTCGGCGATCAATTAAAAGGTCTCATGTACCATTCCTTGTGCACTTATTCCGGTTTGAGAAGTCATGATGATTAAAATTCATTGTATGATGTTTCATCATTAGGATAAATGATATTAAAAATAATTGTCATCATTGGTTGACTGTTGCACCTATTTGAAATCGATAAATCATTAGAAAACCATCTCATCCTTCATTATTGTTTATCTAGGAGTTTGGTAGAACTTCATCCCTTGATCTTTAGTGCTTACAATGTACACTGAGGTGGAATTCATTAGTTCAGATTGCTTGACTACCATTCATTATAGTCAATGACATCTATATCATTCTCAATATAGTTTTACTGCGTTAATCAAATAATATCGTAATTCGGTTGGACTTCGAAATATACATTGGTGATGATCTAAAAGTATCCTGTTGTTCACGAGACGAAAAAGTTACTGATTCAATTTTATTTGGATTTGTAAGTATTGTTGGGGACGTTAGATCCTCAGAACTCACTTGGAAAAAGAATTAATTTTGTAATGTTGTTTGGAAAATTTGAAGTTCTTTGTTTTCGCGCCAAAAGCGCTCCATTCACCTTCATGTCGAATTTCCTACTTGCAAGAATCTTAAATGCCATTGATCCGTCGTATCTTTTAGTATGCTATTTGGTAACTCTCCCCAAGGACGGTTTTGTACTGTATATATACATTTTGATTTGTGTTTGTTGTCATCGCTCGTTTCTGGCTGTTTGCAGAATATACTTCCATATTCCAAGCTTGGACTTCTCCCTCTATATAGCAGGGTTGAGACGCATCGAATAGCTAGCTTGTTGGTCTTTGGTCACCGAGTCTTTGTTCCGTTCGCAGATTAAGTGAACTTGTAACCGCTTCAAACCTAGCAAGTATATACCTACCAAATCGCTTTAAAGTAAAACAATAAGTCTGTATACAGCGTTCCTTGGTTTCCGATGGTTCTACACGTAATATTAATTGATAAAGTTGTGGCCCAATAGTTAAGGCGTTCTATTTACAGTCAATGCTTTGCAACTTCGAACCCATCGCTTTCTACTTAAACCAGGTTGTATCACTTTCTCACACACTCAAAGTGTATCTTGAAGTATAATAATGGGCTAACAATAATTATTATAAAATTCATGACCAAGTTATCTTTTGAGAAAATTAAATAGTTACAAGTAACAATCACCTATCTAAATATAAAGATCTGTTTTATTTTCTCTATGAAAAATATTGATGTATTTACAGATGAATATGGAGGTACAATTACACCACATTGTATCATTACATCTAAAGATGATATCGATTTTATGTATCCAGCACCGTTACCTTATAATCTTTGTCAAGTGAGTACTCAATAAATTTTTTCATTGGTTGTCTAAACTATAATGTTTATTTATTCTGTTTACATCAATGTAGTGGATGTTTTTTTACAAAATAACATGGCTTATCTCACCTTGTGTAGAATAAAAGTTATTTAGAAATATATCAGTATTATTTTAGGATAAGAAGGATCTCTCGACTGATGATAAGTCGTTGAATTAACTTTCTGTTTAACCCCATATATATATATATATATATATATATATATATATATATATATATAATATTCATTGCAGTAAAACAGTTTGTGCTTAGTAGTAGCTGCTTGCGCTGCATGACTGTCGGTCAGTTAGCTGCAACGTAGGACCAGGCACATATATGCATCGATCCAAGTTGCCATACCTCATTAGCACAAGATAAACACCAAATGCATAGAAGCAGTTACCTTAATGGTAATGGTAAGGGCTCTAGGTTCGAATCCCGCGAGCGGGATCGTGAATGCGCACTGCTGAAAAGTCCAGCAATAGGGTGAAACGGCCGTCCAGTGCTTTAAGGTTTTCCATGGTGGTCTAGCTTCAATTGACTCATTATTCCAACTATTGAAATTACTAAAATTGATATATAAATGAGTGTATCTAGTCTTTGTGTCGTTGCTTAGTGTCGTGGGACTTAGAATAGTCCCCATTCCCAAGTAAAACTGGCAGGGCAGTAAATAACACAAAAAGCCATGATCACTGGAGTTCAATCTTGTCGATTTTGAGGCAGTTACCCACTGATGTCGTTGCTAGTTTGTCTTCGACAAGATCAAATCAACAGGATTTTCAAACTAGCATAGATTTACTTTACTGAAAGGCTGTCTATCATCTTCAGGTGACATAATGGGATATAGTGAATATTAGAAACAAAACTGATTACGTTAGGGTGAAAATTCCAAATAATACTGTAAGTAGAGAACATTAAACATCGAATAAACAGTATTACATAAGTCTCATATGAAATGATTATTTATTTACTGTCGGAAACTTCATATTTTGCTAAAATAAAAGTTTGCACCATAAGGTAATAATATTTGGAATTTCACTAGTTGATTGGAGTTCATACCGTTGATAAGCACTTTTAGCTCCTTATTAGTTCTCCAGAATTCTTCTACAATCGAACATTGAACAGAGGAGAAAATATATGAAGTATGATAAGGAGCTTTATTTCCATAGTTATTTTGGATAAAGAAAAGAAAACTATTTAATGCTTGTTAAATTACTTTGATATTCTGAAAACCTATGTGAACATGTTAAACGTACCAACAAAACCTGTAATTCTCTATGGAATTTCTATTGTTTAAAGTGCTTTCAACCTTCCGGCTTCCAAAGACCTTTCCTAGGAATTCTTGAGGTCCCTCAAAAAGTATTGTATGGTAGGACTGAATTATGTGTTTCATGTAAGGGGATCGTTTTTTTTTGTTTTTGGTTTACGGAAAAATTATGGTTGTGTTGTGTTAAATATAGTTTTCTTCTGTTATGATATCTAACTGATAGTTGTAGTACTTCTGTGATATTTAACTTATTTATTTAGTCACTGCCAATATTTATCGATCTCACTCCTATTGTTCTCATTTGTTAAAAATATATAGATTTGGACAGCATATTTTGACTTTTTACGTGCACGTTTTTTGGATAAAAGAAAGTCAAATCAGAATAGCTTCAAAGATAATAATAATAATGTCAACTATGTTAATCGTCCAATTGCTGACATTCAACATTCCAGTTTCAGTAAATCCAATACTTACATGTAAGTATCCTTACAAAGGTTTAACTTGATAATTTCAAATAAATTGAACATTTGGGTATATTGCTATAAATACTTACTTACTTACTTACTCCTATTACTCCCGCCGACCAGAATTCTTCAACCCACTCTGTCCTGGGCCTTATTTTCGAGTTCCATCCAATTTTTGTTCATTTTTCTCATGTCTGCCTCTATTTCTCTGTGTAATGTGTTCTTTGGTCTTCCTCTTTTTCTTTGGCCTTAAGAATTACATGTGAGTCGTTGCCTTGTGTCTTAGTTGGGTGCTTTCCTCAATGTGTGTCCTATCCACTTCCAGCGCTCCGCCTGGAGTCCCTCCGGGGGCTACTGCCGGTCCCAAGCCCGGATAAAGGAGGAGGGTTGGGGTTGGTGACCCCACCCCGTAGAAAACTAACTCTCTAAAAAACGTTAACCAGAAAAAAATGTTATAAATAGAAACAATATATTTGTAATATCTCAGTGAGTAGAAAAAATTAGATTTTCTGATGTTTCGTGACTTAGTGCAAGACATTTCTTCAGCGAATAAGTGATATACTTTTTTGACTACAAAACAGTGGGTTAGTTATTAAAAAAGTCAGTCTTGCATATCATGAATAGTTAAAATTGCTTACTTAAATAATTGAATATCCTATTTTCGAATTATGTGTAACTAGTACAAATATTTTTTTATATTATATAATCGTTTGAACTAAACAATTATAAATGTACTCGTGCTCTGTTTTTAAAGAAGTTCACAAATTGTTGTTAGGTTGAATACTAGAAAACAGAAACGGATACATGGCAACTAGTTGACATATCTTCCTTTTTTGAATTTTGAGTTGAGGAAAGATAAACATATTGGAATATATATCTGATATATGATGAATGGGGAAAAAACGTAGTTTTGACAACTGATGTATAAATACAGGGGTTTCGTGATTGAAGATATGGATAGTAGAAACTGACTGTTAAAAATATATATGAAATATATTTTTTTATATAATATATAGTTAAACTTGCTATATATTTGACAAAAGAATCCTTTCTTCTTCAACTTACCGTTCAGTAGTGTGTCAAATAATCTTTTATGGAAATAGGTTTGAATCACTTATTAACAAAATTCGGTACACAGCAAAGATCATTACCAAAGAAAGAACAAAATCTGTGCTTCAGTATAAACTTAAAAGGCATGGAAACAATTGCATCACATCCCACTGTGTTTACCACTTTAGATGTGTGTGCGGTCTGCATATCTACCTGAATGTTTATCAAAACAAATACAATCAAATAACTCAGTAAGAGTGAACGATGAACATCCATCATCCTTTATTGCTAAACATATAATTGAAGCAGGTCAAAAGATTGATCTTTACTCGACTTTTATTGATTTTTATCAGAAGGGGTTTTGATTTGTACAAAAGTGTTCATTGGTGATTACTCAGATATATTGAAGTCTTGGTCATACGAAAATTCAAACCTCTTTTATGTATTCAAAAATATTTTGTTCTCACCTTTACAAGTATTTATGTGATCGAATTGTTTGAAATGTATTGCACTATTATATCACATAGTTCTGATAGTCTTCATCTTCTTATTAAACTATCCTAATATAATTACAATTTGAATGCATTTCAACAGCAGATATTCGTTTCAGTATTCCACAATCAGTTCTGATAATAATCTATTTCTATAATAAGATTTATAATATTGAATGAAACTAATATTATTCCAACTGATGAGCTATAGGTTCATACTCCCCGCTTTAGATGAACTTACATAAACAAACAGTGAAGGTTAAAGCTAAGTGTATAACAGTAATATTGCATTTGTGACTCCTATTATTATTATTATCGTACTATGACGGCTATTCTAAATAGCATTTGTTATTCCTTTTTTTACATTATGCTTATTCAGATCTGCAAAACATTTATCAGCCTATGATGAACGTACCACTGAAAAGGAGAGTAAGTTATTTTTTCCACTTTCTGTTTTTTAGTTTAACGTCTTTGTGTAGAGATTATAGAATTATCACAGTTTAAATCATGAACTGATCTTAACAAGACTATCATTGAAAATCTGCAAATACTGGGCAGGAGTTTTATCCTTGTATAGGACTTCTCAGTAGTGAATTACCATAACTCTATCGGCTCTGTAGTTTATAGGTTAAGGGTTCGCACACAAGACCGACGATTCTGGGTTTGACTCCCTGTATAGTCACTAAGTTATGTTTAAGAAATTTTTCACATCTTTTTCAACTGACTTCAACTGAATATTGGGAAGTGGAATCCCTAATATTAGTGTATCTACATGTTAATTTTCTTTCGATCTTTCTTCTTTCATTTAATATAATCAATTTATTTAACGGACATATGAACAGTGTATACAATTACTTACTTACACCTGTCACTCCCGATGAAGTATAGGCCGTCGACCAGCATTCTTCAACCCACTCTGTCCTGGACCTTATTTCCTAGTTCCATCCAATTTTTGTTCATTTTTCTCATGTCTGCCTCTATTTCTCTGTGTAATGTGTTCTTTGGTCTTCCTCTTTTTCTTTGGCCTTAAGAATTACATGTGAGTCGTTGCCTTGTGTCTTAGTTGGGTGCTTTCCTCAATGTGTGTCCTATCCACTTCCAGCGCTTCTTCCTGATGCGAAGGATTCAATTACAAATCCCTACTTATTATCCAGTTATTCTAATTGTATACCGGATTAATGAAATATGTAGATCAATATCTAAGTATATATTGTTGGGGGTTTAATCAGTGTTATCAATGATAGAGAGAATATCAATTGGAGGTTTATATTGTAACTTTAAAACACTGATTCACTTGTTGTGAAGTGTTTAATTTTAAACTATTCATTTACAGATTTGACCATCAGTTTACTTAAGTTTGGAAAGTAATATCACTGATGCTTGCACCATGAACACTGTAGTGCTAAAGTGAAAGCGTCATTTCTTTTTGACTCAGTAAATGTGTTCCATTCTAGAGTGCATAAATAGTTTTCATGATTTATGTACACTAAGATGAGCGGGGTTATCTTTTTACTTACATTTGAATATAAAAATCTAAACTGTCTCATTCACCATGTACTTGGATATGAACATTAATAATACTACTCGGTTTTTTCAAACTAAATAAATTGAAAGCAATTAGTCCCCTTGATAAATTTCCATAATGTAATAAGAAGACGAAAATGATCAGAACTATATGATGATATATTAGCGCAACACATTTCGAACAATCTGATCACACATATGCTTGTTAGAACAAAACTCCACCAAAATCATCCACCTGAGCTACAAATCTCCACCATCTCAAAAAAATAAAAGGTCAACTAGACTAGAAATGGAGGGTAAGAAGAGACATGGATAATAATAAGAGTAATAATAATAATGTGAACACAATTTGAAACCTAATCACTCTGGATAATAGGCTAATATTACCAGGGTAGGTTTTAGGTAAGAACAAACTGTTTTTGAATACACAAAGGGGGTTTGAATTTCCGTATAAAAACGGATTCAACAAACCTTAGTATGCGCCTTTTTGCACTTTTGTACAACACCACAAAAGCCGAGTTAGGATCAATCTTATGGCCTGTTTCGATCATATGTTTAGCAATAGAGGATTATGAATGTTTATCCTCTGCTCTTATTGGGTCACTTGATTGTATTTGTTTCTGCAACCATTTTGGTACATGTTACACACCCTAATTTTGAGATCACGATTGCTCCTTTATATGTATGTGTGACCACACACACATTTAAATTGGTGAACACAGTGGGATGTGACACAATCGTTTTCATGTCTCTTAGGATTTGGATGAAGTATGCACCTTGTTTCTTTGCTGCGCAATATATTTTATTGATGACTGATTTAAGTCTTTGTTTCAATAAAAGTCTATTAGAATCACGTCTAAATGGTAAAATGATATAGACATGCTTTATTTCTATCAAGGTTACAGTAGGTCTGATTGTACCATGAACTTTCCATTTATTTATGAATTTCAAAGGACAGTCATTTTCTATCAATATTTTATTTCACAACGTCATTTGTACAAATACGATCAAGCTTGTTGAATGAATTGAAGCGGGTTTCGAACTCAAAACTCAATGAGTAAAAGTTAAATTCTTTAACCAATAATTCATTGCTTCAACATTTTAATTCATTATCTTGTTGATTCCTTAAGAATTAATTTCACATTGAGATTAAAATGAAAAATTCATTATTATTATTATTATTATTATTATTATTATTATTATTATTAATATTTGAAAGTTTAATTAACTTTTCATAAATCAACTTCATTTTTAAGTGGTTAATAAACATGTATTAATGATTTATAAGTAGTCTTATTACTACAGTTCATATGTGTAGTGTAATGTAGCGTAGTGTATGTGTGTGCCCTTGTGATTTTAGTTTAGTTTACGTGTAAATCTGTCCTAGTTTTTGAAATTCCAATTGTTTTTTTTCGTTTTTAAAATAATTCACTGTATTTTCTTTTCTTTTTCTTAAACACAAATTCATGTTTGTTACTTAGTGTTTATATATGTAAATCTCTAGAATAAGAAATAAGAAGAATTAGTGAGTTTCTCTCTCGCGCGCTTTTTCTCCTCTACGTTGTTTTCTTTCTTTCTCTTGTTTTTTACTCCTCTCTCTCTCGATCTATCTATCTATTACTGAAATGTATACAGAAGTGCATAAATTTAATTACATTTAAAATCTCTTTTTATATATTTTCCATCATTCAATATTCACAATATTTGTACATGGGTTTCTTTTTTTCAATTTCTTTTATTCACGTTTATATTACAACAAATATACTTCTCTACATTATACTATTTGATGTTAGACAGATTTATTTTCTTTTTTAAGAAAAAAAACAACACAAGAAATTACCCGCGCTTTATACGGTAAAGCGCTTCATTTATTTTCTACTTGAAATACTTTGTTGTGATCCTTTCTCCCTCTCTTTTTTTCCGTTTCATTTTAATGAATTTATCAATGCTTCACTTTCCGTATGTTGTTGACTTTATTTTATGAAAATATGGTAAATGGCCTAATGTCTTAGATTATCAGAATACAGATTGCTAAAGAATTCCTAAACGAAAATAAGAAATTTTAACAGTTGAGATCATGAATCAATTGAAGCTAGACCACCATGGAAAACCTGGAAGCACTGGACGGCCGTTTCGTCCTATTGTGGGACTTCTCAGCATTGCACATCCATGACCCTGCCTAGCGGTATTCGGACCCAGGACCGATCAGTTTCGCGCCAGGTGCTTAACCAACTAGAAAATAAGAAAGATGCTCCATGTTTTGTTTAGTTTTCAGTACATTAATTAAAAAATTAGTCCATGATGTGTAAAATATCCTGAAGAGTATGTGAAACGAGGATACACACAAAAAAACATAAATCAATCTCTACAAAATCACTTTAACTAAACATTAGTTGTTGGTTAACTAGCGACTTATTTCAAGGTATTCCTGAAGTTTTAATGATAAATGATGATGGATGGGGAGTGCATAATGAAATCGTTGTCACCAATGACATTGTATGATTTTCACTCTGTATCACAAATTGATCGAAATTAGCACTTTACCATTAGGTGCCAACTTATCAGTAATCCTAATATTTATAAGTTCTCCATGAATCTTGAAGTTTTTTTTGTTTCAACGCATAGTGTTGCTGTGCGTGTGCATTTCTAAGGAGTTCAACATGAAGAGAAAGTAGCTGTCCAGCGCTCTCTAGTTTTTAACGGTACTCTAACTAAGATCACTTTGTGACGAACAGGACCTGCAAACTTGGGTTTTTTTGGAGTGCTTGAAATCTACCGTTGCAATAACTCAGTAAAATTATGGTTCTCGTGATATTCAAAAATTGCGGACTTGATTGTTTGTGTAATAATAAATCTAGTGACTTTTGAGGAGTTTCAAATTGAGACAAAAAATCGTTCAATTCTTTATGTTATGAATTTCGTACTACATATGTGTTATAATTAAGTGATTTTATGAGAGTTTTAATTTCATTGTGCAATAAATTACTAATCCAGTCAATTTGTATAATATCACATTACGTTTCACACATATTACCTGAGTTCTTGAAATTACTGCTCATGTGAATAAAATACTTGTCTGCTTTGATTACATTCCACCACCTAGTCTCTTGTTTCTCTCATATTTCAGCCGATATTCCAAATCCAATGTGAAAACATCTACTTTCCACTCTATGGCTGTCTGTAGATTCTTATTCAAATCTCATTACTTATCATTGCTTTTCTGAATGAATCATTTGTGGGTGGTAGTTATACTACTTGTAATTACTTTTAAGGTATATGAATGATCGTAGTTTAAATCATATGTTGATCTTAGACTACCATGAAACACTTGGAAACTATGAATGGCCGTTTCGTTCTCAGAAGTGTTCATCCATGACTTCGCATTTAGGAACCGAACCCAAAACCTTCAGTCTCGTTCACGAGTACTTAATCTTTAGAGCACTGACCCGGCATCCAACGGCCTTAATATTTAGATTTGATCAGTTCACGATATTGCGCAACCCTCATCCATTTCCTGCAGTCTTATTTCTAACATGGTTGAACTGTATTAGTCGCAGTTTCTCACTAGAACTCCAGGAGTTGGATCTTGAAGTGTAGTCATTAGTGGACACATGATTATTATGTATGGATGAGTTATGAAGTTTGGTGAATATTTTTTCTGTTAGTAAAGTGAATGAATAGAATGAGATTGATAAATATATACGCCATGATATGGTGTAACTGAGTGCTGGTTGCTTACCAGACGAAATAATCATCATGGGTGATTGGATTGGTGTTCTCCGTGTTGTATTTGAGGACATTGGTTTTCCCCTTGTACATGTTGAGGCCTACTGATTCAGAGGCTGCTGCTACACTAGTTGACTTCATCTGCCATTGTTCGTGCGTATGGGGTGAGAGGACTAGGTCATCTGCAAAGTCCAAATCGTCTAATTGTTTCTGAGTTGTCCATTGTATTCCGTGCTTTTTCTCAGATGTCGAGGTCTTCATAATCCAGTCGACCGTCAGAAGAAAGAGGGAACCATTAAAACAACAATTTATATCACGGACTGATTTTAGTAAGACAAGCATCTGAAACCAGGAAACACCGGGAAACTTTTGTCCCAGTACGAATTAGGTGCTCACCGCAAAGCTTGGGTCTAACCCCCAGTGTGATTGTGGATACACATTATTGGTGAGCCATACACTAGAATGAAACAGCTGTCTAGTGTTTCTTGATTATCGATGATTGCCTCTCTAAGATCAATCATTGATTTATACTATGAAAACCCAACATTTCCCACAAACTCCAATGCTAAGATTAATCAGTTATTTAGAAAATTTCGATTAGAATGTTTGGACATCTCTACGCTTGTGAAATTAACTGTCCATTACTTTACTAAACAGTCACAGAAAAGGTGTCCACTTGTGATTAGTGATCAAATATGCTTCGGTTGAAGCTGTCGTACCACATTATCACGACTCGAAAAGTATTAAAGTAATCGAATTAACATGGTAGAGAACAAGCATAACGGCCGAATCGTGACTTATTCAAAGTCATATCTTAAAACGTCTACATTTTACTAGTGAATAATGATAAATTAAAAATACATTTTGTCAGTTAGCTCCAAAAATATTCATTCTCCTTTTCTCTCTTTCATATTACCATAATTATTCGAACTTTTTCTCACAAAAACTTCGGTATAATTGATATAGAATAAATGGAATTTGGCTATCAGTAGGATCCAAGATGAACATTTTGTCCTGTTTTAGAGCTCGTCTGCTGGATTTGCCTACATCCCATACTTGATGCTCACTCCAGAGCAACTACCGTTTGCTTTGAACGCCATCGCGTCATACACTTAACTGTTGAGTTTGGATAGCCACTCAACATGTCTTTGTGCCAACCTAGGCTGATCAGATTTCTGTCAAAAATATCAACAATGGGATTATCCAAACCATTTCAAATCAAAATATTATCCTTTCGTTTGATTCTATCATTGTTATTCATATAAGCTAAACATTAGATTTAGATCTATATCTCTCTAGTCAAGAGGGTGAAACTAATTTAATTTATCAGATCTACTCTAATATATATATATATATATATATATATATATATATACTTAGTTCCTCCTTGAGTCTGTTTTCA
This sequence comes from Schistosoma spindalis, assembly GCA_946903255.1. Taxonomy (NCBI): domain Eukaryota; kingdom Metazoa; phylum Platyhelminthes; class Trematoda; order Strigeidida; family Schistosomatidae; genus Schistosoma; species Schistosoma spindalis. The sequence continues at coordinate 21,481,635 of OX336418.1, forward strand.
TCTCTTTTACTCTTCTAAACAAAATCTACTTAAAAATGCGGCTTGCTAATTTTTTTTTAAGTAAAACAATGATATGACTACAATCATTTTCTTCAGTCAATCATTTATCTCCACACCCCCTCATTATTTATCTCGATTTTCAACACGATTGCTATGGTTAGTGGTAATCTCACTATTGATCATAATAAATGTCTGATTTAAATGTGTAGATTAGGGTAAGTGATCTTAATACTCTACTTTTCATTTTCTATTCTATTCTCCTCACAGACACTTACTATGATTGTATTTTGTTCTCATCTAATCCACCATTGTTTATTTTCATCCTGATTTTTCAATGTGATCATATAACTTATAATGGATGATGATAAACAATTAGATATATTTGCTAATATTTAACTTTAAACCGAGTGCTTTGGTTGTAATCACTGCTTGGGGACATGGATCAAAATCAGTCCCAAAGATGTAGATGGATTCACTCTGTCTTCGAAATTATTCCATCTTGTTTTATTTATTTTGGTAATTTATTCTTTTTGATCGAATCATAGTAACTCTATCTGATCTTTTCGACTGTTACTGCTTTTATTACTCTGACAATCTTCTTGGTAATTTCATTTCGCTTTTCTAATTTGGTGTAGCAACTTGAATCGATCTGTACATATACTGGGTTCTACATTATACATGACTGACTGATCGAGTTAAACATTTATTTGTATCCAATACTTATAAGGGTGATTCACATATTGTAGAACAAAATTTTCAGCAAATAACACTGATCCCAATAAATGATGGTGGTCACCGACTGAAGTTGGTTCCAACTACGTATTCTAAGTAGAACACATTAGACCTGGAAGTCCTGTTGTGCGTACTGATAAAAAGTCAAAAATTATAAAACATTCACTAATTTAGATAGAATAGGTGAAATATGAGTAGCGATGGAATCTAGAACTCATGTTCCATCCTGCTTTTGACTCCTTAGCTGGATTTACCTGTATCCCAGAGTTGATATTCGATTCGGAACTCAAACTCATTACCTTTTGTTTTAAACATCAAAACGTTATTCAATTAGCTACTGAATTCAGTTAACACTAACTCTAGGATACAGGTAAATCCGACTGACGAATTTCAAGTAGATGGTGAGACCTTTATCCTAAATTCCACTGCCGACCATATTTCATCTATTTATATAGACTTATGTAATAATACACGTCGAAGCAATATACTCGGAATACAAACCAATGATAACTACTACTGGCCTCATTGCAATTGTATGGCGCATATGTATTTGATGCCCCCTTGTACCAATGTCTATGTGTTAAAACAAACAAAAGTATGAAATAAGAAATAAATGTACCTTCAGTACTCTGACCAATCTCATGAACTGTTACTTAGCGTTGATTTTCTTATTGTACTCTTCATTCACCCTGCACCTGTACTAGTCAGCTTAATAGAAAAAGGCTGAATATACATCATACATATCTCATTCGTTTAAATGTTTTAAAGTTTGTAGATATTTAAATCTATTAATTACCTTTCATATCTAATACATTCCTCGTACTTTAGAACAAGATGATTATGTATCCATCACTGTAGAAATTTCTGTTTGGTCATGCAAAAGCTTTTTTTATATTATATGTATATATTTCTTTCTATTATATTTCAGATATTTCAGACGATCGTTTACCAATGACACTTCCTTCAACATCTGTTAGCACTAATCATATTTCCCAACTTCAATTCAATGATAAAACTACATCAGAATATAATCCATCCAGCAGTAATAATCACACATCAACTTTACCAAATTCAGTAACATTAGAAACAGACCAACATAATCAGTCTAGAAATAATGATAACAATAATAATAGTTTATTACAAACATCTGAGAAGTCAAGGAAAGCTTTAGAAAATTTATTAGAAGCTGTTAGACATGCAATGTTCTCTTACTCCATTCAATCATCATCATCGTCATCATCAGCTCCCCATTTGTCATCAATGCCATCATTGTCATCAACATTTTGGCATCAAAATCAAAATATTACTACTACTACCACTACTAGTAATAATAATAACAACAATAGTAATAGTAATACTAATAATAATCCTACTAATAACAGTAGTGATGATCAAAAGTTGTTCAGTGTACAAATGAATAACTTCAATGTATTAACCAATTATAAACAGATGATACCAAAACGTGTCGGTAAGATCATATCTAATCTACTTTGATTATGGTGGTAATAATAATAGTAATATTTTATTTATTTAAGCACACTAACATAGGTACAAGAAGGCACTAAAGATACACAAATCGAATGATTTGTGTAAGGGCTGGAATACTACTCGAGCGCTCAAATCGAAGCTCGCGGTTTTATTAGGGGGTTACATCTGCAACCTTTGACCTGAAGGTCTAATCCACAAGGCAGTGGAGCGACGTTAGGAGATACAGTCCCATGGTAGCTGGTGACTAACAATGTGTTCATACACCATTTGTTCCTTCAGGATCCTGAAGCCCATGTGCACCATTGGTCTAGAACCAGGATTTTCCATCTTCCCTAGGTGGACTCTCTATGTCCACCAACCCAGTTAAAATGTCGGACATTCGCTTTTCGTCCTCTCAATTTCATAAACAACACCCCCACCACGAGAAGGCGGTGAGTAGGACTTCCCTTTCAGTGGCTGTATATGCGTGAGAGGAAGAGCGGACTCTCCCCATGTTTACATATTCAGTTATTGCTAGCGTCATTCCTGTTTGCCTATTCTTTTCTTTTGAATATTTTAGTAAGATTTCCCGCTCCATTCCCCTTCAACGCTTTTTTTCTCGTCGATTATTAACTGATTTCTATCTTTCTTTCCCTCTTGTTCTTCTCACTAAGAAATCTGTTATTCATATTTGTTTTTTTAGTTGTTTAAAATGTCGAATTGTAATCTTTGATGAGACCATATCACATGTAATACAATGTACTATCTACTTGTCTTTTTATATCGATCTATGTTTTTTAACGTAACATCAATAAGCAATAAGCGTTAGGACCTTTTATATATATGTATTAGTTCAGTTTTCTAAACCTTACACATCAGAATATCTGCAACCGTAGTTAACAAGATGATGAGAATTCATTTCAACTATTATACAAGCATAAATAAGTGAAATATGGTTCAATAGGAAAAGTTGAACAATGGATGTCTTTCCTTATTATGTAACTCATCAGCAGTATGCATCCACTGCTTCATCTGGGATTAAATGCAATTGCGTAACCTTTAGACTGCTAAGTTGGTATCCAATAGTTTATATTCCTTACTTTGGTCAATATTACTCAACCCAAGATATATGGTAAGATGGAGAATAAATGCAACTACGTCAGTGTTATCGATTTTGTCCTATGTTATCAGACGCTTCCAACTGTTGGAGAACAATACGAATATTTTACGAATTCCAAACAAGATATCTGCACTTGTTTTTTTTCAAATTTACTTCTTTTTCAAGCATCAGTCGATGTCAAAGTAGGCGATAATTAGTAATTCAGGTTATATTTTAAAATTACGTTAATTTCTGCAAAAGACAGTGAGTACTGTATTGTCAGTCAGTTGATCCATTTTATTACAACTAATAAAGTCCTAATTGGTCGCTTGCATATAAATCAACAGCATTTTTATTCTGTATTCAGTCAGTCAGGATGGATCTAAAATATCTTCTTTAACATGGGAAAAAATACATTTAAATTAATGAGCTATTCTTATTTTATGTTGGAAATTGATTCAGACATAGTGACTGTACGAGGTCGTGTTTTCTGGTAAAGAGATACCGGAAGTAATCTGTTCCATGTATCTGCATCATATATTATTTAAAGTTATAAGTACTGATGTTAGATGTTTAGCACTAGTAGGCAGAAAATCATCTTTAAACGAGGTTTTATACTAGTTGGTGCCCATCAACAAAATATACCTACAGTTTACAAAAACACTAAAACTCAATTTAATCAAATTTGAAGTTATTGAATATTCATCTGATTCATATTGATAGATGTAGACTATTTAGTTTGCTTCCATGTAATGACTGAATACTTGACATGATATGTCGGCTATAATGACAAAGATAAGTTTACTCTTTATCTTATTTTTTGAACCATATAATCAATGTTTAATCTTTCTCGTCATTGTTAATTCCTATATTATTATTATTATTTCGAATTCTTTGATCATAACTGACTGAAATCATATTTCCACTAGACATAGTTATTCATTGTATCTTGTTCTAGCAAACTTTTAAATATAATCAAACAAACAAACACAATTACCAATTGTTATCATTCTACGGTTGTTGTTTTTTTTCTCCCCTCTCTCTCTCTCTCTACCACATACACCTTCCTTACCTGTTGTATTGTATGTCGTAAAATTGTGGCATTTTTATTTAACTTAATAATAAAATACCTCTTTTTTCTACAGTCACTGTTGTTCTCGTATTATTATTATTATTTGCTGTTGTTGTTATTATTTTCTCTCTGTTCACTCCACTGTCTTTGTTAATCAAATGTCCAGACAATTTCCTCTTTTCTTTTTTTCCTTTTTTTCTCTTCTTCTGATGAGAACAAATTCACTTTACTACTAGTCGTAGTTTGTTTGTTTGAATTTTTATTTAATTTTAGAGATTCCATTTTGAAAATGGAGAAAAGCAAACCATCTTATTCATTATTTCTCATTTATTTATCTATTGCTTTTGCCATCATTCTCTCTTGTCTTGTTTTTCTTTTCTTTCTTTTTCCATCTAACTGAATCACAGTGTTTTCTCTTTAAATTCATTTATGTTGGTGGTTTTATTATTTATTTGTATGAATTTGAATCTATCTGTTATTAATGTTATTGAGAGGATGGAGAAGATTTATAGCTCAGGTGGATGATTTTGATGAGGTTTTATTCTTTGAGTTGGATGACTTGATTGTGGAGGTTTCATAGTTCTTCTGAACATCATCAACACAAACTTCAACGTGAAGTGTTCGAATTTCCTCACATATGTTTTATAGTTTGTTAAACTAATGAAAGATATAACCAAAAACAACGAAGTAAACAATAACAGGTTTAAGGTCAACAATAAGTAATCAACATCGGGATCTACAAGACAAGCTGTAAGCTATATGTAGAAAAGTCCGAACACTCCATTTCTACCTGAAGTTTGTGCTGATGATGTGCAGCGGAACGATGAAAGCTCTACGACCAAACCGTCCAGCTCAGAGAAAAAAAACTCCATCAAAAGTTGTTGATGTTAAAATATTAAATTTTAATGATTAATTCATTCTGTTTGTATGTGTGTCCAAGTTATATACAAGTGACAATTCTCAAATAGGACAGAAAGCGTGTTCTGAATTCGACTACTAGCCATTATTCAACTTTGCTTCAAAACTTTTGACTTAATGATTATATTAAGTGAATTCTCCTAGGATGCACATATGTGAATAGAAATTGATCAAAATTCACTCCTTAATGTAAACAGTAGAAACATTCTGCACTGCACAAATTGGTGGATACCGGAACTTTTTATTTCAATAGACAACGAGTTAGGTGTTTAAAGAGAAATTTCCTGGCTTCTAATTGTGAGATGTACATCAACACTGGAAAACAGATACATCCAACTGATAAATCGCAAAGGAGAACTTTCTGTGTCAATCAGTCATTTATAGACAACGTAGAAGTTCGAGTGGATGTTCATCCATCCAAGTTTTCATAACTCAAAACAGCGAATCCAGAGAGGATATCTATTATATGACATTCCAAAGGCGAAAGAATATTAATTCTAATGGGATGCTCAAGATCTTTAATTGGACTCCTCAGCAGTGCTCATCCACGACCCCGCCTCGCGGGATTCGAATTGTTAGATATATCGTTAAATTGAAGAGGAAAACAGCAAATGTGCTTGTGAAAATAGAGTATCGAAATAACATATTAAAACCCTACTAAGCTATTCAGAAAATATACACAGTAAAAACGAAGAGCATAGATTACAAACAAATGAATCTGAAGAAGAACTTCAATGATGATAGAATATTCGAAGAAAATCACTCACGGAGCAGTTCGTCAGAACACAATGATTCAATTCTTTTTTTGGATAACTAATCAGCTCGTTTTGGCAACAAGTAAACATTGATGACATTGTCTAGAACATCAATGAAGGTTTTTAGTGAACCTATCGAATTCAATGAATTCAACTCTTCTAGAATTTCATTCAATATTAACTTCTAATCAACATTTATATTAGAATCAATAATCATCATATGGTTAATTAACTACTTTTCATTTACATTTAATTACACTGTAATAATAATAATATCTATATGATTGAATGTTTTTATATTAATGTTACAGTGATAATGAACAATAATGCCAAATTTACATTTTTTTAAAAAGACACATACATTTAGGTTTTCTAGACCAGATTCATTCCCTTATTAGACAGTGACTTTTTTTAACGAATACTGACTAATTGTTACTACTTATATAATTTTATATATATATATATATATATATATATATATATATATATATTATTGAATAGTAACAGATGTAATACTATTCTATGTTCATTAATCAGTAAACCTTATCAGTTATATTTATGTTATAAAACAAGACAATAGGCAGGAGGTATGTATATTTGTTATGAGAAGTTACAAAGTATTTACATAATACATATACACAACTTTTAATCGTCCATTTCAATATTCCAGTGTGTTTTACAATCTGAATCATCTTCCCGATTGGTTTCCAAGTGTTCTATCAACGATGTGCTTTAGGTGCACTGGAATCAACTCTTCACTCTATTTGACAATTGTTGCAAGTTTGACACTACGTTTCTATACATACTGTTTGTGTGAGTAGCATCCACTATAATATTATATCACAGATATGTAAAAGTGAACGATGAAAGGTAAACTAGAGTTATACAAAAACCATATAAGATGGATAGTGGCTAGCAATGGAATCCAGGACGCTCGTTTCGTCCTATTTGGTACTCGCCAGCTGGATGTACCTGCATCTCAGATTTGATTTTCACTCCTAGATTCCATTGCTAGCCACTATTCATCGTTGCTTTAAAAAAAAGCAATCCGTACAGGATGCACGTATGCCAACATAAGACTGATCAATTGCAGTCCTAAATAACAATGGGAAGATACAAGTAAAACAACACTAAGTGAACATAAGTTTTCATTATGATAATAACATTTTGATTTTCATCATCAAACATTGATTTCATTTAGAGTAAAATAAAAAACCAGAGAATGCAGTATAGATAGCTATTTCATTTAAGTTAGTGGTCTTCTCAGTACATCTACTACAAAGTCCACTTGAACGTTATTAGCAATATTCATATTGTTAAGTTTGAAGAGATTACGTTATCACCTAAAACCGGAGAATGGAACAAAGGTCAGCAACACAATAACAAGACAAACTAAGCTATTCCACTACACCCCTGTCCTGCTGTCTAGAGGAAGAATATATATATATACAAAAATGTACATTCCACAAGCAATATGAAACATGATCGAACGAGTATACAACTCATGTTTATATTCAGTACATAAATGTCCTTAGAAAACTTCACAAAATGGCTCACTAAAAGGGGAAACAAAGCAATGACATTTAAGGTCTTTTCAGTTGGAAATACAAACTAAGGGTAAACGTTGGGGCAAAAATGAGGAATTCGAATTTTCAGAATGAAATTACAAAAATAGGACGTTTACCAAGTGATTTCTAGTGATCTAGCATCCCCAACACATGAGGATCCATGTTCTCGAAGTACTAAACATCTTTTCCCTCATTCTATTTACGCTGTTTTTTATCCTCAAATTGTTAATTTATTACTGTTTCTTATTTATATAACACCAAATAGTTTCACAACCGTTATTTCTCGTATCAACATTAAAAATTACCATTATTCTACACAAATTATAACAAAAAAGTTCGATAAACTGATGTCTATTCTGTAATCAGTATTCACTTTATTATTATTAACTTTATTCAATACTTTTGGTACAATATAGAATTCGCAACACAAATTATTTCAGCAAGTTTCCTTTTCTTACTTCTTGGCCGATCCTGACGATAAATATTGAGTGATCGTCAGTTAAATGTTAGCAGTTCAGTAAATCGACATCCAAATAATGTTCATTCTTTCCGCTGCATATTGCCAGCCATCACAATATCTCTGATTGTAGTTTTTCTTAACTTTTACAGTGAAAGGTCATAAATGTGCCTGAATAGGTTATGCGATTAGTAGTCATAATGATATGTTAAAACAAACAAACAAGAAAACGGATAACTTGTTGAAATATCTAGATGGTAACAACAGGTAGATCAGATATTCAAGCAAACCACCAATAATAGTTTGTTTATTTTTTAAGCTTATAATTAATTAAATTTCTAATTGATACATTCTTTGCTTACTTCTCTTCAAATTTCAATTTGTATTTTTAAACTATGAAACTATTTGAATCCACTTGGTGTTGTTCTACTTGTATCTTCCCATTGTTATTTAGGACTGCAATTGATCAGTCTTATGTTGGCATATGTACATCCTGTACAGATTACCTCGATATAGCCTCAAGTCACAAGCTTTTTAAGTAATGATGGATAGTGGCTAGCAGTTTAATCCAGGAGTGAACATCAACTCTGGGTTGCATGTACATCCAGCTGACGAGTACCAAATAGGACGAAATGCGCGTCCTGGATTCCGCTACTAGTTACTATCCATCTTCGCTCATGAAACTATTTATTACCTCTACATAACAATATAGGAAGTTGCTCGTGTGTGTGTGTATGTGTCGGTTCATAATATTCTAAATTTGTTCAAATCTTGATTAATTTTAGTTTTTAAGTTCAATTTCTTTTTTTCTTCATGGAAACTTTACATTTTAATGAAAGGTATTAAATATCACTGATTCATATGATACTAACTGATTGAAAAACACTGTTATAATCGAAAAGAAACCTGCCATTTTTGGGATTATATTGTTTATTTTTCAGTATATTTGTTCGTAAATTTCCCTATTTGTAAGCTTATATATTTAGCGTATAAACCATTGGTGAATGCTTTTATCTTTCTTGAGTTATTGTTTAGTAATTATGAACTGATTACCTAGTTTCCTTTCATTTATATTCGGTTTATATGATCTATGATCAATAAATCACTTTATATTATTATATAAATTATTTGACTGAACAAATTCACAATAGAGAAAATATCTTTCTAACTTCACTAATAAGCGTTATATTGTCTGTCAATTCTGGCCACTGTATCATTCAGTCAGTCAGTTACAACGTAGAACTTCGTGTGGACGTATATCAGTTCAAGTTGGCGTACCATATTAGTACACACATACAACTGACGATTCAAATCCTATATTGGTAGAGGTATTACGAGTATAAGCAGTAATCGGAAACATTAGGGTTTGAAGATATTATTCAAGGAGTATAATCCAGTGAAAAAAATTTGGAAAGAGAAAAAAAGGATATGAAGAACTCAGAAGATTAGAATTTGGGAGAATACAAAGAGTGGATACAACTGCGCCATTGTAAACGATTATGAGCCATGTCATTCGAGGTCTCTAACCATCGGTTGCTATCGTCTCACGGATCCCAACCACGTAGTCTACACCTACCGACATGGCTCAGTTCATTTGTCAGTCACTTCATGGATTTGTGCCATGTTTTGGTATGACCGCCCCTAGCTTTCATCCAACCTACACTATCCTACACCATAAAACATCTCACGTCGAGGCAGTCGGTGGTTGGGCATACGTAACACATGTCTCAGATCATTAATAAATCAGAAAGTTGTCGATCCTACGAACGAAATAAGTAGTAAGTAGTCATACTTCTATAGTTATTAACCTGATCACATGTGGACAAAATAAAAGATTTCATCTTTTTGAAATATTTAACAAATACTTTGGATGATAAAATATATTGTTTTAGGTAACTTATATATATATATATATATATATATATATATATATATATATATATATATATATATACTCTTAATTGCATTATAACTTTTAGTTTCATGTACGCATTGTATCGCTGATTTATTTTCAGATGCCCTGCGGAATATGTTACGACTCATCGGTAATTACCTTATATCTCCCTACTTTCCCCATCCTATTTCACCCCAGAGGTTTCCCCTTGTTTTGTTTTTCTTGTTGTTAGATTAGATGTGATTATTTTCTTGTCCTACTGCATATTTTTACTGTTCAGTTTATTTATTTATTCATTTCATAAATGTTCATTTTTGTTTTATATCTAACTATCCAGTGTTGTATACAATATTAGTGTTATTAGTTTAGTAGTGATTAGTTTACATATATTCGTACATATATATGTATATGTATGTGTATGTTTCAATGTTTGTCTATGAATGCAATCTATTGAATTGATTATGTAACCATTTCAAATTATTACCAACTTGTTTTTTATGTATATGTATGTTTACATGATTTTCGTTAGCTTTTTATTTGCATCTGTTGATATGCTGGTCTAATTATTTCATCCTCCTCCTCTTGTGAGTGTTCTATTATTGTCAGTTAATTTAAGTTTATTTGTGTTAGAGAACGTCTATTGTTTGTGTTGAATAATAGTAATAATAATTATTATTATTACTGAAGTGTAAATGTTAGTCAAATTCTTATTGACAGACAACATATTGGTAATATTGTCAGAATGAAAATGCTTTTAGTTATAACATTTTCGGAATTATAGATGAAATTATTTCTGACATGTTAGACGCTACCATTATTATTATTATTGTCACTATAGATTCCTGATATTTATTTGCGATTCGTTACATGTTCATCAAGCACTGTGAATATGTTTTATTCTAAGCAAATACGGATAGTGGCTAGCAGTGGAATCCTAGGCGCACATTTCGTCCTATTTGGAACTCGTTTTTCGCGATCAATATTATACCATATCTAATAGTTTACGCTTTATGACTTCAATGAATTAATTAGTTTTATAATTCATTCTATCAATTGATTTCACAATATTTCACTAAAACTATATGAAGGTCATCTCGAAGCAATTCCGTGTTGAACACACAATTTTCTTTAGCATTATTTGATTTCGTACAAGTAACTTGTTATTCTTATTGTTCTATGATTAAAACATCCGGATTCAGTGGCTTTAGTGGATTGATACCATTATCTTGTTCTGATCACTCATAGCCTTTTCATTTACTTGTGAGTATAGAATGTAAGTGTAGGTAATGAATGATCATGGATAAAAAAATCGATCATAATGAGACAATTGAATTTCGAAATCTGAGTATTACACGTTCCTGAATCATTCAATCATTGAAATTTTTTCCCTTTCATCTATCACTAATTCAAGATGTCATATATTTTCAAGTTATACTATGATTTTCTTCTATTTAAAATTGTATTCACTAGTTACTACTTAATAACCACTGATTGTAATTATTTCAGCCCTACGAAAGACCAATCACAGTCTGAATAGCTCTGTATTTTCATCGCTAACTGCAACACTGAATGATTCAAGTTCCGATAGCAGCTTCATTTCCCTCAAGATTGCAAATTCGCTTTATTGATGTATAACAACTAACATGAAATCTAGCTCAAATTAGGTTTCTTGACAGTTGTCTTCCATTCATTTAAACATATCGGATCTCACATACAATAACTGATTTCATCTTACATTCACCTCCAATCGATAGCACTGCAAATTAGTCGATAGAGCTTTATCAACACTAATGAATTAGATACATATGCGTTCGGTTACTATTCAGTGATCAATCAGCCGTAAATATCACAATTCTGTAATTAATTAATGGAGGTTTGAGTAGTTCGTTAGTAACATTTTAGACTTCAAAGCTGGATGATACAGGATCGAATTCATCAAAGAGCATTAATTCCCTGAAAATTGCATGTACGCATTGATAATGAGTGCTGACTGCCATGAAACATAGACTCTTACTAGTTACATCTATCCATCTAAAATCTTAGCATAGAGAACACAATATTAAGTCCCTTAAATTGGTGACTATGTAAGTTATTCTTGTTAATAAAATTGCTGTTACACCTAGGATTAGTATTCAATTGTAATTATCATCTAGTTTAAATTTAATCCATTTTTGAAAGAAAATAAACAATGACTATTATTCAGACGTTGCAACTTTAATACGTTCTTAATGTTCAATAAGACGTGTTCTTTTTTTGCGTTGTGTACTCATTGATTTCATAGTTATTTTTATGTTCCTCATTCTTATCCCCCTCTACCACCAGAGATCCGCGTTTCCTTTTCCTTCCTTAGATATTTCAGTGTACTATATGTGCATAAATTGAATGTTGTAATTTAGTTACTAAATGTATGTGAATGTTTTCTTTTCTTTTATTTAATCTCATGCAGTTTTGAAGTATTTTATTTGGCATTTCTTTTTACCAAAAATAAATGTTGTATACTTATTTTTTTACTTGGGTTAGTAAAACAAACTTTAACCCTTATTTTGATTGCGTATGCTTGTGTTTGTGTGTGTGTGTGTTTAGACGTTGATTTTTCATTTATTTTTATACATTTTAGGTGTTGACTGGAAGTCATTGATAGTTCCGGCATGTTTACCAGTGGATACAGATTATTTTCCAGATACTTGTCGTCTTCGTAGTGAATGGTACACATTACATGATTATCGTGTTGTACCAAGTGGTATGTCACCAGATGAATGGGCTTCTATGAATAACGCGTAAGTTTGTGTATATCTCATTTTAATGTATTAAAAAGCTGTTCATGTAATGTTGAATTGTGACTAATACTGAAATTGAGGGTTTTCATTTTGTCTTATTTTTAACTTGTCAGTGCTCGAATCTTAGTACTGGTGCTTACACTGAAATCCGAATTCAGTACTTATCTTTCTAAACTTCACCTCGTCTATATATCCACTAGCGTATTTTACTGGTACAACGCTTATTATTAGTATTCATGAGATGCAGTCACATCCGGCTGATAAATTCAAAATTGCATGAAACTCCTCTCCTGTATTCCATTGCTAATCATAATTCAAATAGATTATTTGTAATACTGTTTCATATTATTTTATTTTTATCTCCTTAAATTCCATTGTCTCCGTCTCTATGTTGATAATGAAGTGTATTAAATAATTGAACACAATCAGTTCCATGAAACCAATGTGTTATGATTGTGAAAATTAATTTTCATCTAATGAATATTAATGCAATTTGAAGATGACCTTTCGTCACCAACTGATATTAGTTGTGGCATTAGTAAACAGTAGGGTAGCTGCTTCATCTTAGGTTGGGATTTCCTAGCTATACTCACTAATTTTCCTATTTAAAAAAATGGACCAGGGATCTCAATGCTTTACGGTATATACAATACTTTTGACCACTGATTCAAGTATTGCAGTATCCATGAAATTTGAATATTCTTGATTTATTACTTGGCGGAATCATAGCTCCTCGTTATAAAATAATCTCGAATCAGAACGAAATTACTGTTAGTTTCTTCTCGATTTTCCTTTTTAATTGAACTCTGTTCACCAACAGTAATTGTCAATAAGAGTTTTATAAATTAACCATATTATGAAATCATTTTCTGATAAATATTAAGCGATCATTTGAATCAAGAACTGATGTTAGTCAAACAGCTATTGAAAGAGAGGACATCTGTTCCATTCAAATAAGGAACTTTTCAGGGATGTTCATCCCTGACCTCACGTGGGATCGAACCCAAAACCATAGACATTCTAGGCAAACCTTTAGATCACTGAGGTGGTATCGACCGGACTACATGTCTCATTTCAGCTATCTTCCGATATCATTAATGGGTGACTGATTCACACTGATATAACTGAACACTTAATTTCATCTTTTTATTAGAACTTCAGGAATTATCTCTTGAAATAAGTTATTAATGAACACAAAACAACTCAGTCAGTCAGTCAGCTACAACGTCTGACTAGGCATATATATGTATAGGTCCAAGTTGCCTCATTAGCACAACAAGATGGACACCAGATTCATAGAAACAGTCACTTCAATCATAGTAATGTATAAAAGAAAGATTGCACATAAGGATATAGTACATGAAGGAAGAATTAGTTCGTAGAAAGAAAGATATGAAGCGATTTTAATCTCATAGTTTAAGGGAAGACAAATAATGTATACACGGACGCCATTGAGATCAATTCTCATACATGTCACCCAGAGTCTCCAACCATTGGTTACTATAGTCACGCGGACCCCAACCAAGTAGTCTGCATCTACCAACATGGCTAAGACTAGAAGTTACTGACTTCAAGCACGAAACAAGTATTAATATCGGGTGGTGGGATGTATCACTTGTTAAATTTTATTGATTATAATTTTCTGCTTTTTAATGGTTATCTAAAGATGATCAATTTACGGTGCAAACTATAGAATTCACTAACCTCAAAAATAGTTTTACACAAATCTGTATTTATGGTTATTCAATATAGTCTTTCATATCTATATATAACGTATTTATCCTTCCGTGATAGATTTGTTTTCCTTACTTCCACATACATTGAACATTGGTCTTCTGAATTTTTCGTTTAATTAAAAATCATATGTTCTTATGAACTGCCTATTTAATTTCTATGCTTCAAATATGTTTGGTTTTTGTTGTTGTTGGTGGTGGTGGTGTTACATCTTATTGCTGTTGTTGCTTGGTTGGTTGGTTGGTTGAAAAATTAATTAATTTTTGATAACAATAATTTACTTAATGAACCCGATATTTTAAGTAGTTATTTTGTGTTTATTTGATAATTTGACCGGGAGATATAGTGAAATCAATGGAATTGCTTTGATCACGCATACTATATATATATATATATATATATATATATATATATATATATGTTTTGTTATTCTTATTCTAAATGTCTTGTTTAAATATAACAGATATATTGTTACTTTTTATGTATGATCTTTGTAAGCAATGAAATGTTGATAAGATTAAAGTTTCTTTAGTCTTTTGCTCTTTGAAGTAATTGATATTTTTTGTTGATATTCAGTTATCAGTTTAATGACCTTTTATTGGTTGAGATCATGAACCGATTGATGTTAGACCACTATTGAAAACCTGGAAGCACTGGATGGCCGTTTCGTCCTATTGTGAGACTTCTCAACAGTGCTCATCCAAGATCTTCACAACCTTATACTGATAATGAACTTTTGACAGAAATTCTATTTTACTCCATAGCTTAGAAGCATGAAGTTTAAAAGTAGAGAATATATTTACAATTTACTAGTATTTAACTTTAGGCGTCTTCGAAACATCAGCTGTATATGATAAGAAACTGTTAAGTGTGTAATCGTGAAGTTAAACTCAAATTAGTAAGTAAAAATATGACAAATCGATTGATGAGGTAATGAATCTTGGTTCATTCAGATGGTTGAAACATGCATTACAACGTATGCTCAAACGCTACCTAACAAGTTGTGTAATCGTTGTAACGGTGGCGTACTTGAACATTTAGTCTACTTGTTCCTATCATCTAGATATTTTAACAACTTATCTAATTTTGGTTGGTTTAATATATCATTATGACTACTAATCGCATAACCTATTCAGGCACATTTATGACCTTTCACTGTAAAAGTTAAGAAAAACTACAATCAGAGATATTGTGATGGCTGGCAATATGCAGCGGAAAGAATGAACATTATTTGGATGTCGATTTACTGAACTGCTAACATTTAACTGACGATCACTCAATATTTATCGTCAGGATCGGCCAAGAAGTAAGAAAAGGAAACTTGCTGAAATAATTTGTGTTGCGAATTCTATATTGTACCAAAAGTATTGAATAAAGTTAATAATAATAATAATAATAATAATAATAATAATATTGTCTTTAGTGTATATTAGAAGAAAGCTATGGGTGGTTAAATCAACATTCGGCATCATTTCATGAAGTCAGTGATTGTTTGTCTATGCCTTGTTGTTAACTGTTCACTTATTTGGTTGGAAGCATTGTGATTATCATGACCGATGGATCGTCGGAAAAAAGTTAGGGACAGCCAAATCAAAACGTTGCATCAGTTCTCGAAGTCAGTAACTTCTAGTCTTAGCCATGTTGGTAGATGCAGACTACTTGGTTGGGGTCCGCGTGACTATAGTAACCAATGGTTGGAGACTCTGGGTGACATGTATGAGAATTGATCTCAATGGCGTCCGTGTATACATTATTTGTCTTCCCTTAAACTATGAGATTAAAATCGCTTCATATCTTTCTTTCTACGAACTAATTCTTCCTTCATGTACTATATCCTTATGTGCAATCTTTCTTTTATACATTACTATGATTGAAGTGACTGTTTCTATGAATCTGGTGTCCATCTTGTTGTGCTAATGAGGCAACTTGGACCTATACATATATATGCCTAGTCACAATTGATTGATCACTAGGTGATGACCATTGTCTTGCTTATCTATTCCTTATTATTAGTGCAGATCGAATGCTATCGACCATGTTGTAATGTGTCCACCAGTCTAGATGACTCAGTCCTACAAGTGGTAGGTCACGGTCCGGATAGCTCGGTGGTAAAGTCTCGGACTGTGGAGCTGGGTGACACGGGATCGAATCCGCCAGGGAGCACCAGTTCCCTCAAAGATTACAGGTACACCTTGCTGACGAGTGCCAAGTAGCACGAAACCCGTTTCCAGGGTTTCCTGTCGACTACCTCCAACCACCATCTAATATATGCCTAGTCCTACGTTGTAGCTGACTGACTGAATGGATTAAAGGATTTAAGTGATACAATTCAAAATTTAGACACAATGTTTGTTACTTTTTATCTTGTTAAATTTAGATCAACATATTAATTTAATATAACAATTTATTCTACACACATTTATGATAAGGTGTTATACTGTTTACATTAGTTTGAAATTTCTTAAAATATCATCGTTTAATTTAATTACTAAATGTTGCTGTTATATCCCTATAAGAATAATGAATGGTAACTGTTAGAATCTATTTCTCGGCGATTACTATACGTATATTTTTGTCGCATAATTGTTAAGTAACTAATGTATTCATAATCATGTTCTTATCATAAGCTTTGTTTTGACCTATGAACTATTGTTATACGATTTACCACTCTTAAATTTTCACCCCGTCTATTAATTACTATCAGTCAGTCAGCTGCAACGTAGGACCAGGCACGTATATGCATCGGTCCAAGTTGCCATACCGCATTAGCACAACAAGATGAACACCGGATTCATAGAAGTAGTTAATTCAGTGGTGGTGATATATAGAAGAAAGATTGTGTATAAGGAGATAGTACAGGAAGATAGAATTAGTTCATAGAAAGATATGAAGCTATTTTAATCTCTTCATTTAAGGAAGACAGAGAGTGTATACACCTACGCCATTGTGATCGATTCTGAGCCATGTCAGCCAGAGTCTCAAACCATTGGTTACGATAGTCACGCGGACTCCAACCAAATAATCTGCACCTACCAACATGGCCCAAACCAGAAATTAGTGACTTCAAGCACTGATACCACGTTTTGGTTTGACCACCCCTAACTTTCTTCCAATTATCCCCTACACTAATCAGCAGTGCGCGTCGTGGTAATCTGTGTTCAGGCATACGCAGAACGTGGCCTAACCATCTCAGTCGATGAAGATTCTTAACCTCATCAACTGATTTACCATCATTCCCTAGTACCCTGTGTCTAACCTCACTATTACTTACCCGGTGATCCCAGCACATACCCGCAATATTTCTAAGGCACCTGTGGTCAAATACTAGTAACTTACGAATATCTTCTACTCTCAAAGGCCATGTTTCGCAGCCGTATAGTAGAACGGAACGAACTGCCGCGCAGTATACTCGTCCCTTTATTGATAGACCGATATCTCGCCTGCGCCATAGATGACGTAAGTTGGTAAAAGCCAATCGAGCTTTTCGAATCCTTGCTGAGACTTCTTCAGACACCAACCCATTAGGGCTGATCAGACTTCAAAGATAAGTGAAGTTGTCAACGCGTTCGACTACTTCACTCCCTATCCTTAGTTCAGGTGTTGATGCAGACCAGTCCTGAAGCAACAACTTGCATTTAGAGGGAGAAAAGCGCATCCCAAACATTCTAGCATTGTTGCTCAGTGCTACCAAAAGACTCTGCATTTCATCAGCGTCTCCACCATACAGGACTATGTCATCTGTGTATTCTAAGTCGATAAGTGGACCTCCTGGTAGGAGATCAATACCCGAGAATTCAGTCAACGAGAACGTTATTTCCATCAGTAGGTCTATGATCAAGTTAAACAAAAAAGGAGAAAGTGGACAGCCCTAACGGACACCACCACTTGAGGTTGCAAAAGCAGATGACAGTTCGCCATAAGCTCTGACTCGACTAGTAGTGTTCGAGTAAAGAGCTTTCACAAGGTTTATGTACTTCTGAGGTATGCCTTTCAATGACAGACACTGCCACAGAACCTCTCGGTCAACAGAGTCAAACGCTGCTTTTAAATCAAGGAAGACCACTATTGTCGGACGCCGGTAAGTACGCCTGTGTTCTAGAACCTGACGAATGGTGAATATGTGGTCGATGCATCCACGACCAGGTCTGGAGCCAGCCTGATTTTCAGGTGTTTGCAGTTCACGAGTCTTAGTTAGGCGTCCAAAAATTATTGAGGCTAGTATTTTAGATACTATATTAGTCAAACTAATCCCTCTGTGGTTGTCACAGGATGATTTTGACCCTTTCTTATATATTGAGACAATCAGTGATTGCAACCAGTCAGATGGGATAACCTCTAACTCCCAGATTTTAGCTAAAATATTAGTCAACCTAATCGCTAAAACTAGACCACCATCCTTAAAGACCTCTGGGGCCAATCCATCTGGACCAGCTGCCCTTCCTCGTTTCAGATTAGCTATAGCCTTTTGAACTTCAGTTAGAGATGGGGGACCTACTTCAATGTTCCATTCATACTGTCTGGGAATAGAGGGTAGTTGTAAAGTAGCTGGAGGCCAGCTAAACTGCTCCTTAAAATGTTTCGCCCATCGTTCTAAACGTCTGGACTGGGAGCAGATGAGAGTGTCGTCTTTTTCCGAAATAGTCTGACTTACACTTGATTTATTAATTCCAGTTTCTTTTATTAGTCTGTAGAGTTGTCTTGTGTTCCCTATAGCCGCCGCCTTTTCCATCTCTTTTGCTTTCGTTGCCCACCACTGCTCACGATCGTTCCTTAGACTTTTGCTTAACCTAGATCTGATTTGTTTACGCTCTTCATCGTGTTCAGAACCTGATGGGATGAGTTTGCGAGAATCCATCAGTGCAATAGACCTTGAAGAAATCAATTGGTTCTTTGTAACCCTTTGGTTTAAATCACTAGTAGATGTCACTGCTGTTTCCACAGCTGCTTGTATGTCTTTCCAATCAACATCGGGGTCAGCCTCGTTTTCAGAACTACCTAAGTGCGACCTCAGTTGTTCCTGGAACCTACTTTTGGTTTTCTCATTACTCAATTCGGTTCTAATGAGTCTTTTTTGTGTGGCTTTTTTGCGTCCAGTGAGGCGCAAGCAGATGCGTGCCCGTATTGGGGCATGGTCGGAGTCCAAGCAGGTACTCCAGAATGAGCGACAATCTTCTATCGACCCTCTCCAACGATGACTGATGGCAATATGGTCTATTTGAGTCCATCGTTAATTTGGTGCAGGGGGTCGCCATGTTAGACGATATCTCTCCTTATGCTTAAAATTTGTGTTTGCTAAAAATAAACGATTGTCTGAGCAAAGTTGCAGCAGACGATCACCATTATCTGTTCGCTGTGCCGGAATACTAAAATACCCACATAAATGTCTTTCTGTTTCGTTTAAGCTACCTACCTGGGCATTAAAGTCGCCTGCTACGAGTACTATGTCTGAACGTTTAGCTTTCTGAAGAAGTTCAGAGAGTTTTCTGTAAAATTCATCTTTCACTTCATCCGAACTGCAGTCAGTGGGAGCGTAGGCAGAAACGACGAAAAGGCAACGACGTGTGTCCCAATCCTTTCGAGTTCTTACGGAGCCGTTTAGCCGAACAGCGCATAGACGACTGTTAACGGGGATCCACTCTAATAGCGCTTGTTCCGCCCTCATGTTTAGTGCTATGCCTACACCTGCCAGTCCACGAGAACTAGCCATCGGGTCGCCAGATACACGAAGGGTGTATCTCGTCGGCACTCCGTTTTGCCGAGGTGAGGTCAAGTGAATGACCACACTAGGATCCTGTATGCGTGTTTCGGAGACACAGCATACATCAATGGTACGAGATTCTAAAGTTTTAGCCAAGGAAGCCTGCTGACCGATTTGGCATAGTGTGCGTACGTTGAAGGCTCCAATGTGTAGTTTGGAGCGGGCTTTCAGTAGACCTGGGACAGTGTTTTGCGCACTAGAATCGTTGGCTGTGGTGACACTTGAGGAGGAAGCCGAAAGAGAGAGTTTAGATTTGAAAGTCGATGTAAGAGGAATAATAGGAATTGAAGAGGTAGGTTGATTATGAATACAGTGGTCTTGAGTGCTGTTAGAGGTATGAGGGCGGTTATCACTTCCCGGTTGCCCACACCGTGGAAGGGTTCTGCTGGAGGTACCTGAAAACGAAATTGAATTAGAGGTGGTCATAGTGACCTGAGAGCGTGACCGCAGTGCCCAAGGGACAGCTGCTTGAGGTCAGTCACACACGACCTTTTTATGAGTAATTTTTGTGTTAGCTCCGTACTTGTTGAGACCTTACCGCCGGAGACGGGTATCCATGGGATAAGGTGAGGTGTGCATTTTTAGGGTCGACCTTTTCTAACCCCTCCCCTTCTTTTGGGAAGGCAGCATCGCTGTTATGCTGGTTGTCTGAAGGAAGCACCTTACTGCTGTCACACCTCTGTACAGTCAGCAGTACGACTTCGCCTTCGGACCTTGGATTTGTTGATTTTAGTCTTACCGCTCTTCAACCGACCTGTCTGGCGTGGTAGGACCTTGAGGAACGGTTGTTCCAGGCAGTATAGCTCAGTTGCTTCATCACGATAAACAAGCCCGACCACCACGTCAAGGTAGCAACAACGGTCAGGATTAATTACTATCTCCCTAACTCATAGCCACATTTGGCTGAATCTTTTGCAAATGTTGTTTCCCATTTTATGGTTCGATGTGGTTTGTTTGGTTTGTACATAAATCCAGTATGTTTGAAACAAATGATTCATATCGCAGAGGCTGAGATTGGTGTTCTGGACTTAACTGACTGGGCTAGGCAGGAAGTAGGACCGATAAATACTCTAGACTACTCGTACTTGTTTTATACGTCATTGATCCGATCAATAGTTCACTGTTCTCTAATTTGCGGTATCATCACATTGTACATTAACAGGACACACAGGTCACAAGTTATAACAATTGCTTACTTTTAATTTTATTGACTTCATAACTCATAACAATCAATTATTATTTCTTAACTCATTTAATCAGAACAAAATTTGTGTTGTTTTCCATTTTTTCAACAACAACAAACAAAAAAGTTTATCTCTCAATGTAAATTTTTTACAAGCAAACATACATTTGGAGATCTTTTTTTAATTATACTAGTTCAGTTCAAAGTATCATTTACAATTTGATAATGATTATTTGTAATATGAACAATAACAACAAAAAAAGTATTTTGTCATGAGTTACATTTTTTTGGTTATTAAATAGTAAAGTACAAACAACAACAATAACAACGAGAAAAAAAGAGAAATAATCGTGAATCAGGAATGATTTATATAATTAGTTGAAATTTTATCAAATAAATAACTGTTCAATTTCATTGTTTTATTAAGAATAGAGAATTTTCTAAGATATTTATTTGTATTTATGCTAATTTGAGTTATGTATTTTTGTTTGTTTGTTTGTTTAGTTGTTTGTTTGTTGAATGGTGGTTACACATTAAATCTATGCTAAATCTTAACTGTGTAAAATATGTGTAGGATTTTTCGTTTTGATGATTCTCTAAATTATAAAATTCTGTGAACAAAAACTTGAAAAATATTTTATTAGATATAAATATCAGAAGGGGAGTTGGATATTATAGTAATTTGAATAGTTGAGATCATGAGTCAATTGAAAGTAGACTATCATGGAAAACCTGGAAGTACTTGACGACCGTTTTGTTCTATTGTGGGAGTCTTGTTGTAAGATGACATTGGTGGATGTGTCGCTCAATTTCATGGATTAGTTGTAGTTAGTACATTAACACCATTGGATGCCGGCTCAATAGTTTTAGTGGTTAAGCGCTGGCGCGCGAGACTGATACGTCCTGGGTTTGGATCTCGTGAGGCGGGATCGTGGATGCTCATTGCTAAGAAGTCTCACAATAGGACGAAACGGCCGTCCAGTGCTTCCAAGTTTTCTATGGTGATCTATCTTCAACGGACTCATGATCTCAACCATTAAGATATAAATATGTTTATAATATAATCCTAGTATTTAGAGAGGTATAAGAAAGGTTACTTTTGAAAAATTACATCCCTCATCTTACTCCAAGGATCTCTAATTATAAAACGAACGCATTATAAAAAGGGTTTTGTGTAGCTGCTCTCAAATAGTTTTTCCCCTTGAGCTTCATGGTCATGTTCTGATGGCACCGAAATCAATATTAGTTCAGTTTCTGTTTAACATGCCTTAAAATGAATTATCATATCACGGTTAGGGCAACTAGGAACTGATTCCTTCAAACCTTTGTTATCTCTTCATATTTCTTCCATCTACATTGATGTTGCTACTTATGAGTAGTATTATAGCAACTAATGAATTTCGGGCTACCAATTTGTCTAGTTGGCACATGTTTTCATTATTTCTTTTCATCTAAATATTGAAATAGACTGTTGTAGCTTCATAATTTTCCTTCTTCAACTCCAAATTATGTGTTAAATACTAGTTCATTATTTCTGTTTATATATAAATTATTATTATTTCGGTCTTATGTTCCAGTTGTTCGGAGCCCGGAGCTTTATACAACCGTCGCCAACTGACAGCTCGTGAAGTATTTCAAGAGATGGTACTTCAACGAATAAGTCAGGTATATTGTTTGTTGTAAATTTCAAAGTCTCTTTCTTTGTGCCATCGAAAAGCTAAAGTACTACGTTAATAGAGCTGTATAACTTTTAGACTTATCACAACGCGTAGTTTGAGTATAAATTATGCACCGGTGTACAACTGAGTGAAACTGGATCGAACTGTCATGGATTGTTAGATCCCTTAAGATTACAGGTACACCTTGCTAACAAGTACCAAACAGCATGAAACCTAGGTCCAGTTTTCCCTGTCGTGTACCTCTAATTACCATCTCATCTCAACATAGTGAACACGATATTGAATCACCCAGACTAGTTGACCACATTGCAACTTGGTCGATAGAATTCGGTCTGCACTAAGAAGGATCTGACAGATATGACATTTGTCACTAACCAGTTATCAACCAATTTTAACCAGGTGTAAAACGTTATGACATGGCAAAACATTCAACTAAACATATTTTAGTCCCAATGCCTTTATCATCAATATTTTCTCAGTGAACACTGAGGTTAGTTTACTCACAGTCGATACTTAATTCAAATTTTAGACTACTATCATAATTTATTCGCTTAGTATATGTGATGAGTTTTTTTAAACTCTGTTTCCTGTATTCCCGTTTTATTTATGTAATATTTTAAAGTGTACCTTTGGTCTTTATTACGCAAATGTTAAATGTTTATTTTTAAGTATAATAAACAAATGTTAGTGTTGTATAAACATAATTAATATTGATCATATAATGCTTCAGTGTTTTAGATAAATGTCGGTTAACGACTATCAAAATCTAGGGATGTATACAAACGCTTAGGTAAAACATCTGTTTACTTATCAAGGGGTGAGTATACTGACCAACAATTCCCTCTGTATTATTTAAGTTTTAGAATAGTAGTTTTTTGAAAGCAGAAGGAATATGTAATCTATAAGTCTTCGAAATATTATTTATGTATAGTGGAACGAAAGTGTGATGTATTTTGTGGTTAAATGTACGGGGGATGTTTGACAAAATACTAAGTTTTATCGTGATGCTATAAACTTTCATTAATGGATATGGTTAGGATACATACTACGTTAGACTGGCCACAATCATTTATCTCGACATACAGTGCTAACTGATATAGACTTGTGTTGGGAGAATGTTACTGGTGAGGATAACAAGATACGGCATCAATCCCTGAAGTGTTCGGGTTTTAAACTGGCTTATGTCGGGAGGTAAATTTTCTGGTTGTCGTATGAAAAGTACCACTAACTGGCTTGCATACATTTACTCGCTATTCTTTCAGTTGAACCGTCATTTTCGAACCACATTTCTCATAGAAACCTTACTTACGCGTGTTACTCCTCATGGAGGAACATAGGCTACCAACCGGCATTCTCCATCCAACTATGTCTTGAGCAATCCTTTCCACTTGTTTCTAATTGCTATTCATCCTTTTCATGTTTGCTTACGATTCTCGGAGCAGAGTCGAATAAGTTTCCATAATGTCCTCCTATCTAAACTGTCAAGTGCTCTCTCATAATCAAGAAAGTTGATGTATAGTGAAAAACTCCATTCAACTGATTGTTCAACGATGATCCGTAGTGTCATGATTTGGTCTGTGCAAGATTGATCCTTACGAAATCCAGTCTGTTGATCTCGAAGCTGGACGTTTACTGAGTCTATCAGCCGGTTCAGCAACACTTTGTTAAAAAACATTCCTGCTACTGACAGTAATGTGATGACTCTGTAGTTTTCACATTTGCTTAGATCTCCTTTCCTTAGTATCTTGATGAGTTATCCTTCATTTCAGTCTGTCGGTATTCGTTCCTCCTCCTAAATCTTCCTGAATAGAACGTGGAGTATGTTTACAGTTACTTCTATGTCTGACTTCAGTACTTCAGCTGGTATATTATCAGGTACTGCTGCTTTCCCACTCTTGATTTGTCTGATGGCTATGAGAGTTTCTTCGATCGTTGGTGGAGTGACATTTATAGGAAGGTCTGTGTGCTGCTTCGATATCCGGTGGATCCAATGTAGCTGGTCTATCTAAGAATTCCTCGAAGTATTCTACTCATCCGTTCCTGTTCTTGAATCTCCGTGATTGTCTTTCCATTTTCTGTCATTGACTGGTCTCTCTGGTTTACTATATTTACTTGTCAGTTTCTTCGTCGTGCCATATGGTTGTTTGATATTTCCTTCTCTTGCAGCTTTTTCCACTGTTGTTGTTAACTCTTCCACGTATTTCTGTTTGTTAACCCTAATGTTCTTCACTTGCTTGTTTGCTTCTGTGTATCCAGTTTGTACCTTGACTTTCTCTGCTCTTGTTCGGCTGTTCTTAGTTGCCGTCTTCTTGTTCATTCTTTCTTTGATCTTGTTCAGTGTTTTGATCGAGATTCATTCCTTATGATGATGTTTCTTGCGACCCAGAACCTACTGACACGTTGACGTTAATGCTTCTTTGATCCATTTTCAGTTGTCCTCCATATTAGTTTCATCTTCTTTAAGCAGATCTTGTAAGGCTTGGAACCTATTGTCGAGAACTCTCTTGAGTTGGTTCAGTTTGTTAATATCTTGTAGGAAGGCTGTATTGAACCTGTAGTGTCTGTCATTATGTTAAGCCCAAATACCTTATTATTCTAACTTTCGGACAGCCCATTCTATTCATTCTACTTGAGTCACATTCTGACCTTGTTAATTATTCGCTTATCAATATTTTGACCGTCTTTATATGAGCGCGTAGGTGTATGTACACTTCTTATCCCATTACTCATCACATGTCTGTAATTTATTTTTGTGGGCTTATAAATATTGATTAACTCTTTGTTAAGTGGAGAGTTGTCTTACCAGCCATCTCTACCGCGCGCCAATTTAGCTTCGCTTTCTCATCTTCGCATCGTTCCTCCGTTCGTTTGTCTAATCAACAATTATACAAAATATATGCATTCAAAACTCCATTCTCGTTATTTGACTTATTTGATTCCGTTATTAACTAACGCGATTTAAGTCAATGATTATATACGAGGATAGGTGATAGCGATCATTCATACGATCAAATTGGAGTCAGATCTCGCGCCACTAAAAACCTTTGTAGTACTGTTTGTCCAGTGTTTCTTTAGCTTCAGTTTCATCTTGGTAACCACCGGTTGGTGGTGATCTGAAGCTGTCAGCTCCTCTTCTGGTTCTCACATCTCCCATGTTCCTTCTGAATTTTTTATTGATACAAATATGATTGATCTGATTATGTGTAGTGTGATCCGGTGAGACCTATATATCTTTGTGTGTACATTTGTGTGGGAATATTGTGCCGCCTATAACCATTTTATTGAATACACATATATTTGGAAATCTCTCACCATTCTCGTTCCTTTCTTCCAGTCCAATGGGTTTCAATGATTCGGAGAACCGTCAAGTTGTATCTCCTCATTTCTGTAGCTATTTTACTGGTCCTACCGGTCTCCCACTTTGTCCAGACGTTCCATGTACTTATAAAAATTTTTGATATGGTTGTTAATAAGGACATCGACCTTGTGACAGTGAAAGATCTTGGATTCCATCGCGAGACGTCATAATTCTTCCTTGAACTAGGAGGATAGAGTTTAATTTCTTTATTGTGGTTAGTGTATTTTTAAGCGAGGTTGTTTTCTACGGGATGTGGTGGTCGACACTATGCCCAACCCTCCTCTTTTGACCGATCTTTGGACCGGCAGTAGACCAATGGTTCTCCAACTAGCATCAGTTTTTGTGAAAAATAGTTGTTCAAGTAAACTATTTAATTGTCCCTGAAAGCTACAATGCTACACTCTGACAACAGTGTAAGGTTAGATATCATTAGACTAACTCATTTTGAAAGATCTTCAGAATAATGATGTAAAATTTGCTCAACAAATACATGTAAACGAGGGCTGAAAGGTTCTGAACACTGCAAGGTTAGAGAAAACCCCACTCACGATCCCAGTTTCATTGAAAGATATCAATGATCATAAATTATTTTTTATTAAGTATAACTTCAAGAGTAAACTCTAAGAGATGTTATCATTAATGATAATGGGTTGAGGAGAAACATGTTCTCATGAAGAGAGAACTGTTAAAGTCTAACCTCATGTGCCCTAAACTTTGTAGGATAAACTTTCATAACCTCAGTTTTTGTATTTATTGGGCACATTACATATAGTTTATATATATCATCCAATTCCTTATCAGAATTTTTTGAATCTTTAATTTCAGGGCTTTCAATTATGTCATGAAGTTGTAGTACATAATCCGACTAATTCTAATAATGTGGAACATCATTCTGTTACCAGTATTAATACATCTCCTACCACCATTATACAAAATGACAATCTTCCAAACTGTTCAAATAATAAACCTAAAACATTGTCTGTAATAAAACAAAACAATGATCGACATACTACATCGAATTCTCCACATACAACATATCATTCACGAAGAATCTCAAATATTTCTACTGCTGTTATAGATACTACTATTAATAACAATATTAACAGTAGTCCTAATTATTTTCCAACTGATAGAAATACTACTAATACTACTCAATTTACAAAATCAACAAATCGATGTTTTCCAACTCGTTTATCATCAAAGTTTCCTACAATCAATAATAATGCTCAACCATCGAGAGGATCGAATGTATCATCATCAATATATAATGGACGTGTTCTAGGTGTTGGTCTAACTATAAATTCATCGAATAGAAGTGGAAATCAATCAAATTGTCACAATGGTAGTCGTACTAGTAATAATAATAGTAATAAGAATAATAATAATCATAGTAATAATAGAAATGTTACCACAACCATTAAATCTATAAATCGTTATACAATGAAAAAATCTGATAATAATACTACTACAAATACAATGTTTAATTCATCATTATCAAAATTCGGTGATACCGATCAATTATTGAAGGTATTTCTTTTTTTTTCAAACTTTTTAATGCGTTACATGTTCAGTTTCTTTCATTTAATACACATAAATTCTGTCACAATACTAACTCGAGTCACAAAACCCCTTCTGATACTAATCAATATATGCTCACTAGTGACTGGCTTCAAGAGGTACATCCTAGAGTTATAGTGAGAAGCATTGATCAGTGGAGTTCAACCGGACCAGTTGTGACATAGTAGCTCACTGAAGACAGTGGTGGGTGTCTCGCTCAATTTCGTGGATTAGTTGAAGATAGACATTAAGACCATTGGATGCCGGTTCTTAGTGGTCTTAGTGGTTAAGCGCTGGCGCGCGAGAGTTATAGGTTCTGGTCTGGAATCTCGCGAGATAGGATCGTGGATGTTCAATGCTGAGGAGTCTCACAATAGGACGAAACGACTGTCCAGTGCTTTTAGGTTTTCCATGGTGACCTATCTTTAATTGATTCATAATCTCAACTATTGAAATAAAATATGATTATGGAAGAATAAAAGAGTGAAACGGGGAAGTATAATCAATCTTTAACTGGCTTCTATTCTGAATTATATGTGATAATGTCTCAAACTATTATATTCCACCATGTCTATGATTCCAACTTGAGAGTTATGATAGATATTATATCTAGGACTTATATTTTTCTTGCTATACCATGTACAACTTGAACACTCGAACTCGAGAACCCTAAAAGTCGCAAGTTAAAAGACAGAAAACAAGAAGGAAGAAATTTTATTCCAAAAACAGTGTCAAGTATGGTACAAAACACTTAGGTATTTATAGTTTTTAGTAAAAACTAAATCATCATTACGGTCATTCAATCCTCTTGCAATGATTTTTAGCATTTTTTCCAATCGGGAAGCTGCATGTCAATATTCTGAAATGTTCTTTCAAAAGATGATTCGATGAAATCTTTTCAGCTCTTTCAGAGATTCCTTGAGTTTGCCGAAGGTCGTCCATACAATAGACTAACAGATTCTAGTCCTAAACAGCTTTCTTTCATATCATTAAACTGACCAAGTTTATCTTGAATAACTTTTATAATTCATACACTTTTATTTATTCCTCTTCACAAATTCTACTTACTAGAACGAGATAACTACATTTCAATGTGAGATAGTTTGTTAGTGCTTTAAACAATGAATTTTTCAGTCTTTTTTTTACAGTCATTTCGTACTATGCTCTAAGTACTTTATTTTAAGTATAATTATGTAATCTTATATTCTCATATATTCGTATCATGAACGGAGTTGCTTAAAATATAATATGATTAATTATAAATTATATATATATATATATATATATATATATATATATATATATATATATATATATATATATATATATATATATATATATATATTTGATTACTTAATGAATATAGAGATGAATAGGAAACGAACAGATGTTAATACGTGATACTACTATTAATAATAATGGAGGGTAGTTAAGATCATGATATGTTATGGGGTAGAACAGGTCACTTTGAAACATAGTGATCAGACCTCAATTGATAAACCCTCTAATGTGTACAAGTTTAAGCTAGTTTATTTAAATTTGTAGGTAGTTTTGAAGAGTAGTTCTGGTGAAGAGACTTTGTATACACTCTTTCTCATCCCTTAAACTATACGATTAAAGTCGCTTTATATCTTTCTTTCTACGAACTGATTCTTCCTTCCTGTACTATATCCTTATGTGCAATCTTTCTTTTATACATTACTACGATTGAAGTGACTGTTTCTATGAATCTGGTGTCCATCTTGTTGTGCTAATTAGGCAACTTGGACTGATGCATATATATGCCTAGTCCTACGTTGTAGCTGACTGACTGAGGAGACTTTGTCATAGTTAACGAAGTGTTTAAGTATATAGTATCACAAATTTTGCATTTAAAAGGTGAGAAACATCCCTAACATACTTGTGCTGTCATTCAAAACAATCAGAAGGCTCCATTTTGTCAACGTTTATACCAAACAAAACTACGTCATCTGCTTATTCTAAATAGAATGTCTTGGTAGTTAGATCAACCTTTGGAAAAGAATGATTTGTAAGACAGCATCTGTGACGTATTCGATTATATTTTGACTACATTTCATATTTTATTTGATAACAAAATTACTTACTACTCACTAAGTTAATTTTTCAAAAGGAAACATCAATTTCATATAGCGTAAAAACTAAGAAATGGTTAAATAACTTAGTTTATTCGAAAATTGCCTTAGTATATTCATTTCTTTTGTTTGTTTTTCTCTTGAAATATCACATACTATATTGATATATGGATATAACAACAAATAATTCTACTTTTTAAGACCTCAATTCAATAGTCTAGACATATTTGATAAATCTTAGGATTTTCTCTTCTATAAAACTAATAATCAATCATAATGTATATTTTTCATGTTAGTGAATAGTTGCCAAAGACACTAACGAGAAAAGAAAACTTTCAAGTGTTGTTTACTCCCTTTCTTTTTATCACAGTTTTTGAAACATGTTTGTGTTGTACAATGTCTTGAATAATAATAATGCATCATTACTTACTTACTTACGCGTGTTACTCCCAATGGGGTATAAGCTTCCGATCAGCATTCTCCAACCCACTCTGTCCTGAACATTCCTTTCCAGTTCTGTCCAATTTTTGTTGATTTTTCTTATGTCTGTCTTCATTTCTCAGCGCAATGTGTTCTTTGATCGTCCTCTTTTCATTTTGCCTTGAGGATTCCATGTGAGAGCTTGTCTTGTGACGTAGTTGAGTGCTTCCCTCATTATGTGTCCTATCCACTTCCAGTGCTTCTTCCTGATTTTCTCCTCCGCTGGAATCTGGTTTGTTCTCTCCCATAGTAGGTTGTTGCCGTTAGTGTCTGGCCAACGGATCCGAAATATTTTGCGTAGGCAACTGTTAATAAACACTTTTATCTTCTGGATGATGGCTTTCATAGTTCTCCAAGTCCCCAACCCGTACAGTAGAACTGTCTCGACATTTGTATTGAAAATTCTGACCTTGGTGTTAGTTGACAGCTGTTTTGAGTTTGAGATGTTCTTCAGCTGTAAATATGTTGCTCTTGCTCTGCGGATGCGCGCCTTCACATCTGCATCAGATCCACCGTGTTCATCAATGATGCTGCCCAGATATGTAAAGGTTTGTACATCTTCCAAATCCTCTCCGTCAATTGTTATTGGATTGGTGCATGCTGTGTTGTATCAGAGAATCTTGCTTTTCCCTTTGTGTATGTTGAGACCTACTGCTGCTACACTGATCGTCTTCTACTGAATTTGCTGTTGAGTGTGCGATAGAAGAGCCAGGTCATCTGTCAAGTCTAGATCGTCCAACTGTACCCTAGCTGTCCACTATATCCCATGCTTCCCCTCAGATTCTGAGGTCTTCATGGTTCAGTCAATCACCAGGAGAAAGAGAAAGGTTGAGAGTGAGCAACCTTGCCTGACACCGGTCTTTAATAATGCATCATGCAGACACATTATTTCATATTGTCCAAATTGAAATAGATTGTTATGATATAATGTTGTATAGATTGTTTAATTCAAAGATTCACTTTAGTTAGACAACTGTTGAATACCAGGACCATTGAACAGCTATTACGTTTCAGTAGCCCTAATTTGGAATTTTGAAGGCATAAGGAAAAGAGGAAGACACAAGAACACATTGGGTAAGGAATTAGAGGTAGACATCAAAAGAATGAATAGCAATTAGAAACAACTGGAAAGGAGAGCTTAGGATAGAGTTGGTTAGAAGATTCCTGGGAGTAGTCTTTGCTCCTCCATGAGGGATAACAGGCTTAAGTAAGTAAGAAAGTATGGAATTCCTCAATGGTGCATACTAACGAATCCACCGGGTATCAAACCTAAGATTTTCAAGCTTCACGGTTAGCGCCTAACTTTCAGGCTAATCAATTGTTGTTCAACGGTTTACGTTCCTGAATTTCGTTAGTTGTCGACACTATGTGAATATCATCTATTCTCATTGGCGATATATATCCCACACCCGATATAATTGTACACCAATAATCACTTATCATGGGAACTTAGGGAATTCCCTCTGTCGTTTGAATCATCTAGGTAGATTGACTAAATTTCGCATCTATGATAGTCAAGTTCTCAAGTAATTCTGAGCCCTAAAGTTAACAACTTTTTTCTTTTTCCATTGCAAGAATCTAACGATTATAAAAATGTCTGAAAAAAGTTAGTTATATATAGTGTAGAACCTGGCACATATATTCATTGGTTCAAGTTGCTATGTCACATTAGCACAGAAAGATAAAATTATTTCAAGACAAATCCTAGTGTAGTAAAGTTGTAATAGTATTATTAGTAGCAGAAAAGATTAGGAGTAGAGAGAAATCATAAAGAAATTTCGAGATTCAGGAACTATCATACGGACCTTAACCAAGTAGTGTACATCTATAACATGGCAGTCTAGTTGTCAGTAACGTCATGGACTAATGCCACTTATTGGTTTGGTTGCCCGTGTCTGTTTCAACATACTCCTACACTAACCATTATTGCCCGTTGAAGTAGTCGTTTATTGGGCATATGTAAGATATGAAACAATGTTATATGATGACCGTTTTTCAATATCTGTAGAAATATAAAGCAATCATATTTAATAGGAACGGTGACTAACAGCTGATGTTCAAACATTGCTCTATGCATTCTGGTTGTTGGAATAACCGGATAATAATATTCGGTCTCATCATGAAGAATGGTACGATTCAGGATTAACTACTTAATGTTAATGAGTGTGTAACTATTTTCATTATCATTTTTATCATGATCCTAGCGTGAATTACTTTTCATTCATCATTTCTTTCAACGTATTCAATGTTCATTGTTAAAGATTTAATTTTTTTATTAATTCGTTAAGTAGGTATACTTGTTGTAGCCACTTGTCTCTTCTATTTACTTTATCTCAATTATTTGTTGTTATTGAAATCAACTTGTTTACTCATTTAGGTTTGCATATATATATATATATATATATATATATATATATATATATATATATATATATATATATATATATATATATATATATTAAATCGGTAACTTGATTGTAACTAAAAGATTTAACAGAATTTTCTCTGTGTTTATCATCAATATATTATTTTTCTTCTCTGAAAATAGTTTCTTTCATTTGATATGGAGTATTTCTTTTTAGTATAGAATATGATCAACGAGTTTGTAACTATATCTTAATTAACTTCAATGTAAGCCTATTATTTATGAATTTTATAATAGTTTCCATGTTAAATTCATTTTGTATCATTCGTTTGAATCTGAAATTGATCAGTCTCTTATCGGCATATATGCATCCTGTATTGACTTAAGTCACAAGTATTATAAGCGAAGATGGACGGTGACTAGTAGTAGAATTCAGTTTGACGCGCGTTTCGTCCTATTTGGGACTCGTCAGTTTGATGTACCTGCATCCCAGAGTTCACTGATGGACTCAAACCCAATATCGTTCGCTTCAAAGCCCATCGCGTTATCCATTTAGGACGAAACACGCGTACTGGATTCCACTGTTAACTATTACCCATCTTTGTTTATAGTTTTCATATTATTTTAGCTAATGAGATTTAATGGAGATTTATTTACATTTGTAGATTGTATTCGTTACATATTGATCTCAGATGAGGTACTATTGTAAACTAGGTTTACACTGGACAGCTGTACCATCTTATCATGCGACTTCTCAGCAGTAAGCACCCATGATATTGTTATGGGTCAAACCTCAAGATCTTCAAAACTCATTATATATGAATTGTCGAACTAAAGAAAATTAATTTTGTAAATACTGTATTGATGGCAAACCATAAATATCCTTTATTAATAGTTTGCTTATATTGGAATTTACCCTCTGCACTCTACATCACAATCAGATTAAAGTTGGAATCGTACCATTAGACCCCGACCCAGTTATAATGGTTAATCGTTCACCACATGGTCTGAAAACTCTGGTTTTGATCCCTGGAGGGTCGTGGGTGCGCACGACTGAGGAGTTTGATACTCGGACGAAGCAGGTGTTTAATACTGCCTCATCTTTAATGCTACCTCAACTGAGATCAACTTGAGACGAATACAAAACCCAAATTTCCATGTTAAATTCTTATTTTAGTTCATTTGCAAGTTACTGTATGTCACATTCTCATTTTTGTGAAACAATGGCTTATTGATTAATACGTCCGACTTTCCGCCACTAAGTCTCAGGTTCAAACCCTACCTTACCTACTTCGGTTTGAGCAACTAAATGATGCTATTCACCGTCACACTTAGAGTGTGACTCATATCCAATTATTGATTGTTTACTTATATTGATTGATCATCTCGTTACATCACGAATTAATTGCATTTGGAATCTCATTGAATTTTGCACATATCGTGGATACGGAAATAATGAAGTTGGATTTCATTAATTGTAAACATTTTTACTTTTTTTACTATTTATCAAATGAAATCAAGTTCATGGTATTTATTTATTTAAGCACATAAACGTAGGTACAATGAAGCACCAAATAGGTATGCGCCACATAAATCATGTGATATATGTGAGGGCTAGGATACTGCCCACGTGGTCAAACTGAAGCAGGTGGTTTTATTAGGGGGCCACACCCGTGGCCTTCGACCTGAAGGTCTAATCCACAAGGCAGTGGAGTAACGTAAGGAGATGCAGTCCCATGGTAGCTGGTGACCAACAATAGATTCATACTCCATTTTTTCCCTCAGGTTACTGGAGCCCATGTGTACCATTGGTTTGTAATCATGGTTTTCCAACTCCCCTAGATGGACTGTCCATGTCCACCAACACGGTTAAAGCGCCAGACATTCACTTTTTTTCAATTTCGTAAACATCAGTAATGCCGCGAGAAGGCAGTGAGTAGGACCTCCCTGTCAGTGGTTGTATGCACGTGACCATGTGAGACCGTTTGGAGAGGGAGATCTGACTCTGCTCACTCTCGGCCGCACCAGGATTTTGGGGGGCAAGTAAATGGTGCCTTGTTTCAATATGGTACATATTATACAATTGTAAACTATTAAGTCATTTATGTTTTATGATGATTTTATACAATTTGAATGTAATTTTGATCGCTAATTAATATCAATTTATGAACTATTGAAGACGATTAGCTCTTTTAGTCAATTGTCCGATGATATCTATCTTAAAGTTGACATTTCATATGATACAATAAATTTTCTAAATCATTTAATTTGTAGAAAGTTATTGTTCCTATCTATGGTCTGAAAAATGATATCAGTCGATATTTATTGCCATTGATTCTTGTGTGGATTCATAGTCTGTGACAAAATACCAATATAAACTTGTCGACAAAATTTTCTTCACTAACTATGAATTATGTACTTATTAACGACTTGGTTTGAGATAGATTCATGAAATTCCAATAAGAAGTCTTGATTTATATCAAAAGTTCCTGTTATATTGTGAACCTGTTGAAGTTGGAAATACGGACTATAAATGTTAATCGTTTGCCTTGAAATTTGAGGGTTTTGTAAAGAAACTATTCAAAGCTTCCTAGTTTCCAATAATTCTTCATTTGATATTATTCCATGATGAGAGATCGGTAAAATTATAATATATGGATGAGCTTCAGCTATTCTTAAAATAAATTCAATAAACTTTGCCCCGATGTCAACGAATCAGAAAACAGTCATTACGAATGAACAGTTTATGAGGGTCAATATTAATATTACACAGATTTTATTTAGTTAACTAATCTATTTAAGTCTTCTACATGCTTTTCCGAATTCGTCAATACAGTCATAGAATACCGGTCTTTTTTTAATTTCTATAAGGATACAAATAGTGTTTTAGGAGTCCCAATATGACTACTGATTAGGGTTATATTTGATTTGCGTGTTGTATATAATCTACACAGGAAGAATGTAGCTTTTCTTATATCTAACGCTTTTATTCTTATTTTATGATGAAAATAAAAAACAACTTTGACTTTCCACTATTATGAACATTATTTGGATGTATTTGTTCTATTCGTGATCGAATATAAATGTCATTCATTCTTGAATTTTGCACAAAAAGTTAGAAGTCGTCGTTTTCACAATTCTGATTGGTTTGTATCTAGACTATACTTTTAATTGAAAATTAACTTTAATTTTAAAACTAATCTCTATGATCTATTAATTAACGTTCATAATTTCCTATTTGTTTAATATTGTAATTGATTAGTTTCTGTTGCTATATTATCATCCTAAACAGATTATTTCGATGATATAGCGTTATAGCACACATTGTAGTATGTTTAATGTGTTCAACAATGCAACTCAATATATTTACGATTCATTATTTAGGTGTACTTAAGTCTCAATGTTGATGTTTACAATGAAACATTTATCTTCAAACTGCTAATCAATTATCCACTAATCTGCTGAGTTTAAATTACTTAGATTGGTAAGGATAAGTTCCTATCATTGATATTAAGAATTCCTTAATAAACGGAATACACCCATTAAGACATTAAATAAGAAAGATTAGTTCAGCGAAGAGTTCTCTTTTCGGCGAATTCATTTTCAAAGCTATACAATCGCAAATATATATGCTTATTTTAACAGCATGATAACAATACTGATAATAAACTTGTTATACATGTTGACAGTGAGGTTAAATATACAAAGGTATTAAAAAAATTCTTTTAAAAAACAAGGAAAGTTTACTAATCGTTTGATTGTTAGTGGCTTAAGTATTCATCAAAAGCAACGGCAACGGCTCAATAAGAAGTGAACACAGGTCACTCAATCCAGATAGACTCTGCGTTCAAAGTCATCTACAAGGTAAGTAGAAGTCTTCCTAAGACAAACAGACTGCATCTTCTTTGCATTGCCGAAGCAAAAGCCATACATCTGCAAAAACCAGAATTGTGTGTGCAAAAGAGACCGGTACAGCCTCTTCTTCTACTACCATGGTCTTAATGTATTTAAATTTTCTCTCTTTTTCATACTCTTACAGCCATCTTATCATGCTGAGCCACCCTTTCCCAATGATAATTTCCCTATCTATCTTTTGATGAATGCTTAAACCATTCACAATCAAACGATTATTAAACTTTCCTTGTTTTTTAAAAGAATTTTTTTAATACCTTTGTATATTTAACCTCACTGTCACCATGTATAACAAGTTTATTATCAGTATTGTTATCATCCTGTTAAAATAAGCATATATATTTGCTATTGTATAGCTTTGAAAATGAATTCGCCGAAAAGAGAACTCTTCGCTGAACTAATCTTTCTTAATTAAGAATTCCAATCAAGATTGCTGAATTAAACAGTAATTCACATTTACATTAATTTACTCACTTTTTTTATAATTAACTATTTGTTCTTTGTAATTGTACTTGTTATTTCTTGTATAGAACACCCATTTCTGTTAATTGACTTATTCATTTATAAACATACTGTCCCGTCAGAATATATGATAGGCAAATTATGTTCATTAATTTGTTCTATTTAATGTGTAGGTATATGTGTCTCCCTCTGTATGTATTTACATGTCGTCAATTCATCTGACATATGTCAGTAAAAACTACTCCGGATAATACTAATAATAACTATTATTATTGTTGTTTATGTAAATAAGTAGCGTTGGTCTTTTCACTCGACATTTTTACCAAAGATTTGTATATATATATATATATATATATATATATATATATATATATATATATATATATATATATATATATATATATATATATATATATATATATATATTCATTAAATAAACAAAATGTAACATATATTTGTACAAATGTTTTTCTCCAGTATATTACTTATACAAATAGACCTTTGCTATCCTGTAAACAAAACAATTATTTTAAAGTGTAAGTGAATTTGTAGAGATAGTAGAATTTTCATAGATTAATTCATGAACTGATCTTAATTAGTCCACTATTGAAAACCTGAAAGTTAGACATGAACTCTATTGAGTACTGCATCACTGTTCTAGAGATAGAATATTGGTGTGCGATCCGAAAGTCCTCGTTGACATTCTTAGATGCAGCGCCGTGGATGTATACTGTTAAGGGGACTCTTATTAGGAAGAAATGACAGTCAAATGCTTCTAGGTGTTCAGTGACCATCTAAGTAAGATGAGTTCGTGATTTAGTACAAACTACTTGGTTGGAGTCCTTTAGATAACAGTGATCAGTGGGTGAAAATATTGGTTCATATGGTTGAGTATCAAACTCAATGGCACATATGAATTTACTCTTTAACTTTTTTCCGATCTCACATGACACTAACCTATCAATGGGTAGCCCAGCCATATTGAACAAATGTTCATATTATCTTTGTGTATGTTTACTATTTGTTCGCATTTTCATTATAGTTATTAGTATTATCAGTCTCAATTTTAAAATTATTCACATCTTACTAATTTATCCATTTCATCGTCCACCGCCCGTTACTACTACCGATTGAATGGTTTAGTGAAGTCGTTGGATTGATGTCGTTGTAGTGGCTTCGCCGCTCGACTGATGCTGAGAAGATGACCTGATTTGACTATTTAGAAGAAGTAAAAGTTGTAACTTGCGGGAGAATCATTATCACAACCCAAATATATATAATGAAGCATGCAACTGGCTTTGTGCTGGACTGCATGTACCCTGGCTTAGTGGTATTTTCCCAACAACAGGAACCATTCCTTCCATCCCTCCCTCTACACATAGATAAAATATCCAACCACTTAAAAGATTCATATAAATACTTGCATTATTTCAATATAATTAATATCACCATCGTTTAACTTCCCATAAGTTACATACGTTTAACTACTCTAATTTTACTGTGCACATACTAGTTCAAATCTTCTAAATAAATATTTTTATTAGTTATTTTAAGGTCTGATTTGAAATTATATATATATATATATATATATATATATATATATATATATATATATATATATTCATTAAATAAACAAAATGTAACATATATTTGTACAAATGTTTTTCTCCAGTATATTACTTATACAAATAGACCTTTGCTATCCTGTAAACAAAACAATTATTTTAAAGTGTAAGTGAATTTGTAGAGATAGTAGAATTTTCATAGATTAATTCATGAACTGATCTTAATTAGTCCACTATTGAAAACCTGAAAGTTAGACATGAACTCTATTGAGTACTGCATCACTGTTCTAGAGATAGAATATTGGTGTGCGATCCGAAAGTCCTCGTTGACATTCTTAGATGCAGCGCCGTGGATGTATACTGTTAAGGGGACTCTTATTAGGAAGAAATGACAGTCAAATGCTTCTAGGTGTTCAGTGACCATCTAAGTAAGATGAGTTCGTGATTTAGTACAAACTACTTGGTTGGAGTCCTTTAGATAACAGTGATCAGTGGGTGAAAATATTGGTTCATATGGTTGAGTATCAAACTCAATGGCACATATGAATTTACTCTTTAACTTTTTTCCGATCTCACATGACACTAACCTATCAATGGGTAGCCCAGCCATATTGAACAAATGTTCATATTATCTTTGTGTATGTTTACTATTTGTTCGCATTTTCATTATAGTTATTAGTATTATCAGTCTCAATTTTAAAATTATTCACATCTTAATAATTTATCCATTTCATCGTCCACCGCCCGTTACTACTACCGATTGAATGGTTTAGTGAAGTCGTTGGATTGATGTCGTTGTAGTGGCTTCGCCGCTCGACTGATGCTGAGAAGATGACCTGATTTGACTATTTAGAAGAAGTAAAAGTTGTAACTTGCGGGAGAATCATTATCACAACCCAAATATATATAATGAAGCATGCAACTGGCTTTGTGCTGGACTGCATGTACCCTGGCTTAGTGGTATTTTCCCGACAACAGGAACCATTCCTTCCATCCCTCCCTCTACACATAGATAAAATATCTAACCACTTAAAAGATTCATATAAATACTTGCATTATTTCAATATAATTAATATCACCATCGTTTAACTTCCCATAAGTTACATACGTTTAACTACTCTAATTTTACTGTGCTTATACTAGTTCAAATCTTCTAAATAAATATTTTTATTAGTTATTTTAAGGTCTGATTTGAAATTATCAGGGTGACAAGAAATGCGCTTTTTTTGAAAAAAAATTATCTGCCTTATATCTTTCTTTTAACTAATTCTTATAATTCTATAATAGATTAGTTTAGGGTTATCAATGAAGTTGTATTTGGGAATTATCAGCTAAATGTGTTAATATTCATACCTGGTATTTGAACCCCATATACTAGTCATTTTAAATTCTTAATGTGTTATTCAGTAATAAGCGAGTTAGTTAATAATTTGTTCAATATGTATGATATTTATAAGTTGTATTCGTTATATATTGATCTTGATTGATTGATCATCAAGAACTATAAACACTTGACAGCTATTTTGTCTTAGTTTGAGACGGCTTAGCATCACTCATCCAATGCCCTATCAAAGTCAAACCCATGACCTTCAGATCTCACGACGGATGTTAATCTGTTGGAACTAATGACTTAGTGTCCACTGATATTATTTCAATTTCAGTCAGTTTACCCCATGAGAAAACGATTATTCTTTAGGATTGGAAATAACCATTTCACTCCCTACATGTTTGAACTGAAGTCGTAACTCCTCACTAAGCTACACGAAAATCATAAAGTTAGTGAAATAGGGCTCTGACTATTATAGTTCATTAATGTTGGACGACCATTGAAAACCTGGAAGCACTGGATGGTTGTTTCGTCCTATTATGGGACTCCTTGCCAGTGCGTATCTACGATCCTACACACGAGAATCGAACTTATGGTCTTTTATCTTACCTGCGAACACTTAATCTCTAGGCCACTGATCCGGCATCCAACGATGTTAATGTTAGACTTCAATCAATCTACGATATTGCGCGACTATCTTCAATGAGTAATTGCCTCACACCCGCCATGATTTATTATAATTTATTTAGTGTTTTGTGACGAATCCCACATAAAACTTAAATTAATCGCAAACAAAAAAACTTACCTATATAGCTTGTTCATTTTTATTTTAAAAGTACATAATCATTGCGAATAGTACAATTTATAATCATTTAAACGATATCATTTGTCACGTATTGTTTGATAAGTAAAACATTCTAACTCTTATTAAATTCATGCCTTAAAAAGTGATCACACACACACAGAGGGAGAGAGAGAGTTTTAAAGGTTGATTGATATATTTCTCATATCATTTTTCATCGTTATTGTGTCGGTGAGTAAAGTTCTTATTTTCTATGTATTAAATAGGTTCATTTTTCGATAATGAATCAAGTAAACATTATTCATAATATACTCGTTATAGATACATAATATAAGATAAATTGGGCTTTATTATTATACAAATATTTATATAGGTTTAACCATAGACTATTAATACTGAATTGATCGGTCTTATAGTGAATGACCTTTATACAAGTACAGTTTTACAATATATACTCTTTAATTATATTTAAGAAAATCAAACTATAATTATGAGTAGAATTAAATAAATAACTAAGGTGTCAATGAACTTGTATAGTTTCATTTGTGATAGTGGATGCTCTCTCCCTCTTTGATGATGATCATGATGAGTTACATTTAACCAAACTAGTGTGTACCTTCTCTATCAAGAATTTTGTTACCGTAATAATAATAATAATGACATATTTGTAGCATTCCATTAAATTGAGAATTAAATTTTTTAATAGCTGAGATCATGAGTCAATTGAGGATAGACCACCATGGAAAACCCGGAAGCACTGGACGGCCGTTTTGTCCTATTGTGAGACTTTTCAGTAGTGCACATCCACGATCCCGTCTCACGAGATTCGAGCCAAGGACCTATCAGTCTCGCGCGCGTAAGCTTAACCTCTCGACCACTGAGCTGGTCTCCTTACGATGCTCCACTGCCTTGTGGATTGGATCTTCAAGTCGAAGGCTCGGGGTGTGGCCCCCTAAGAAAACCACCTGCTTCGGTTTGAGCACCCGGGCAGTATCACAGCCCTCACACATATCAAATGAGATTTAAGTGGCGCATATATATTTGGTGCCTCTTTGTACCAATATCTATGTGTTAAAATAAATAATAAATAACTGAGCTGGTCAGCATCCAATGGTGTTAATGTCTAACTTTAACTAGTCCACGAAATTGGACGCCGGCTCAGTGGTCTAGAGGTTAAGCGATCGCGCTCGGGACTGATAGGTCCTGGGTTTGAATCGTGGATGCGCACTATTGAGGTGTCCCACAATGGGACGAAACGGCCATACAGTGCTTCCAGGTTTTCCATGGTGGTCTAGCTTTAATTGACTTATAATCTCAACTATTACAATTGCTATAACATCTGCAAAACCCCTTCTAATATTAATTAAATTTTATTTGGTTGTGAAATGTATAGATTGATTCAAAATAAGGAATTATTGATTTCATCTTAATATGAGATCATGGACTACATTTGTGATAGAATCTAAAATCTTCAAGTCTTTTGAATAGTGCTTTATCTTTAGACTAGTGAATTGAGACATGACAACTGTCCGATAACATAGGTGGGTAATTGCCTCATTCCTGGCATATAGGTTGAACTCTGCCAGTCATGCTTTCTTACTTGCTAACTTATTGTTCTATATTAAGGCAACAGTTTAGCAACGGGTGTATTTCAGTAATTAAACTGTCTTGGACAGCTTGTTTTCTGTATGTTGATAAAATGTGTGCTTGTTTGTGTTTTTTTTTTTAAGTGTATGCGGGTGAAATTATGTTTATGCATTACACGTTTCTCCATAAATTCATAAGTTGGAAATACTTGAAAATTCTAAATGAGAAATGTAGTTATTAGATCATACACATTCCAATTTATGATTATTAATTATTTAATCAAATTACTTGCTAATTAATTAAAAGAATCAATTATTCATTCAATACTACCCACATTAAATAATGATCATTGTATAGTACATAGTATTCACTAAGATTAACAGTTTTAAAAATGATTATACGCTTCATTGAGTTGACTAAAACAAAAATGCTCTGTATTGAAATACATCGAGAATTGATTTCTTAAAAAGTTTATTTTAGTGTTATGTCTATGATTATGAATACAGTGGTCTTGAGTGCTGTTAGAGATATGAGGGCGGTTATCACTTCCCGGTTGCTCACACCGTGGAAGGGTTCTTCTGGAGGTACCTGAAAGGAAGAGAGATTGTGACCGTAGTGCCCAAGGGACAACTGCCTGAGGTCAATCACCCATGAACTTGTTGTGTTAGCTCCACACTTGCTGAGACCTTATCGCCGGAGACGGATATCTGTGGGATAAGGCGAGGTGTGTATTTTCAGGGTCGACCTTTTCTGACTCCACCCCTCATTGTGGGAAGGCAGTATCGCTGTTATGCTGGATTGTCTGAAGGAAACGCCTTACTGCCATCAAACCTCCGTACAATCAGCAGTACGTCTTCGCCTTCAGATCTTTGGTTTGTTGCTTTTAGTCTTACCATTCTTCAACAGACTTGTCTGACATGGTAGGACCTAGAGGAACGACTGTTCCATCCAGTATAACTCGATTGGTGCATCACAATATGCAAGCACAACCACCACGTCAAGGTGGAAACAACGGTCGGGTTAATGTTATATAATTAATATTCTGTTTCGTCAATTTGTATAGTTTAGTTAATAATTTTGTATGTAGTACCGTTTAAAGACAATCTTCTTCACAAATTGCAGTTCAATGAAGTTAGTTGTCATGTTCACACTAGTGACTAGCTTTGGGAGGAAATTTCCGGAGTTCTAGAGCGATGTCGTGATCAGTGAAACTAAGCCGTGTTGGATGTGAAGCCCTTATACAAAAAATAAGTTTTTAATCAAAATTACATAATAAAAGTTCAGACTTGGAAGACTAAAGAACACATGTGTGGTTAAAAGAGATCTGAATAAAGGTTAAAATACACAACAGGGTGAAGTAACAAATAAATGACAATACTGTCCAACAAAAATACATTGGAGACATTTTCAGCGTTTTCTTTCTGTTACAATCAATTTCAACTTAGAACCTGTATGCATATACATCGGTTCAAGTTATCATATACCATTATCACAGAGCGATGAAGTTTTTTAGGCCAAAACAAACTCGACTACATAAAGTTTATATATTTAGCAAATAAAAGATCAATTCTATACTGGACGTGGCTGCATGGAGCAGATATTCGAACTACATCAGGTCCCAGAACATAGACACACATTCAGACGCCCTATAATAGTAGTATTTCTCGACCTTAAGGCGGCATTTGACTCTGTTGGTCGTGATGTCTTATGGCAGTGTTTATCACTGAAAAGAGTACCGAAGAAGTACATTAACCTTATAAAGGCTCTCTACTCGAACACAACTGGTCGAGTGAGAGCTTATGGCGAATTGTCATCAGAATTGATTACCTTAAGTGGTGTTCGTCAGGGCTGTCCACTCTCTCCATTCTTGTTTAACTTTGTTGTTGACGTTCTTTTAGAGATGACACTTTCCTCATCTAAATTTCCAGGAGTTGAACTTTTACCGGGAGATTCACTTGTTGAATCC
The DNA here is from genome assembly GCA_946903255.1 of Schistosoma spindalis. Taxonomy (NCBI): domain Eukaryota; kingdom Metazoa; phylum Platyhelminthes; class Trematoda; order Strigeidida; family Schistosomatidae; genus Schistosoma; species Schistosoma spindalis. The sequence continues at coordinate 21,526,202 of OX336418.1, forward strand.
GAAGATGCTGATGACATAGATATATTTTGTGAAGACGCTGACAAAATTCAGAGTCTTGTGAACACTCTAAGTATGTTCGGGATGCGATTCTATCTATCGAAATACAAAATGTTACTTCAGAATTGGGTTGCATAGACACCTGAACTAATGATAGGGAGTGAAGTAGTTGAGCGTGTCGACCACTTCACTTATCTTGTGAGCCTCGTTAGCTCTTGTGGTTTGGTGTGTGACGAAATCTCAACAAGGATACAGAATGCCCGACTAGCCTTTGCCAACCTGTGTCATTTATGGCGTCTACCAACGAAAGAACGAGTTTACTGTTCAGCAGTTCGTTCGGTCCTATCTTATGGCTGTGAAACGTGGTCGGTAAGAGTAGAGGATATTCGTACGTTACTAGTATTCGATCATATGTGTCTTCGTGAGATGACCGAGTAAGTAATGCAGTAGTTAGGAAACGGGTACTAACTAGGTAAGGATAGCAAATGAATTGATGAATTAGTGAGACTTCATCATTTGAGATTGCTGTGACACGTGTTACGTATGCCCAACCACTGACTGCCCCGACGTGCGATGTTTTATGGTGTAGGAGTAGGTTGGAAGAAAGCTAGGGACGGCCATATCAAAACATGGCACAAATCCATGAAGTGACTGACAAGTGAACTGAGCCATGTTGGTAGTTGTAGACTACGTGGTTGGGATCCGTGAGATGATCTCAACCGATGTTTAGAGTTCTTAAATAACATGGCTCATAATTGTTTACAATGGCGCAAGTGCATCCACTCTTTGTATTCTCCCAAATTCTAATCTTCTGAATTCTTCATGTCCCATTTTTATCTTTCCAAAATTATTTCACTGGATTATATTCCTTCAATAACATCTACAAACCATTATGTTTTCGATTACTGCTTAATCTTTTCCTACCTGTACGACTATGGGATTTAAATCGACAATTGTATCTGTGTGCTAATGTGGTATGACAACTTGAACTGATGTAGGTACGTACGTATGAAGTTCTACGTTGTTGCTGACTGACTAACTATACTGCAATATCTTTTTAAACAATAGTAACAAGTTAGTTTCAATGAAGATGTAATTATACGTTTGAATAGAATATTTTCTTTTATAACGACAAGCTGTATATATATATAATCAAATATGTCTCACTTTTTTTTATTCATGGTTGATTAAGTTGAATTGGATGAATAAAATGAACTGTTTTTGTATTGTCACTTATTTTTATTAAAATAATAATAATTTCCCCAATTTCTTTGTAAATCACATGAACTATTTTTGCATAAATTTATTGTACTATGAATTTTTATTAAATATATGGTTACACTAGGGAGTGTCGAAAAGGAAATGAATTGGTTATTCCTGGAATTCTGTTGAGAAGCTATGACTATCGGAGTTTATTCATGTTAGATATGAGATAGTTATTCACTGAAGGTGTTAGGTAGTATGGATGATTAGATGGTGGCTCAGTAGTTTAAAGGTTAAAGACTCTTTATAATACATGAATGTACTGGTTTCGACTATTTGATCGTTGATGCCCACTCGTGATGACTTCAAAACTACCAAAACATGGTATCAGTGCTTGTGAAGTCTCTAACTTCTAGTCTGAGCCATATTGGTAGATGGAGACTACTCGGTTGGGGTCCGTGTGACGATCTTAACCAATGGTTGGAGACTCAGGTTGACATGGCTCAGAATCGATCACAATGGCGTAGGTGTATACACTATTTATCTCCCCTTAAATAGTGAGATTAAAATAGCTTTATACCTTCTTTTCTACTAATTTATTCTTTCTGTACTATTTCCTTATAAATAATCTTTCTTTTATACATTACTATCATTGAAGTGACTATTTCTATGAGTTTGATGCTCATCTTGTTGTACTAGTGGGGTTTCGCAACCTGGACCGATGCATATATGTGCCTGGTCCTACGTTGTAGCCGACTGACCCACAGTACGGCGAAATAAGGTTACTTTCAAGTTTGAACAATGGTTTGGAGACAACGTTAACCAAGTGAATGTAGTGCTCTAACATCGTCTGGTCCGAGACACAATGTTTCGTAAGTTTAAAACAGAACTGCTCTCATTGGAAACTTGTTCATATTACATTTTACGTTCGTACTAACATGTGTATTTAGTAATTTTAAGCGCTAGTTAATGTGCAGTTAGTCAAAAAGAGTTGAAATCTCAATTCGAATATATAAATTAGTTAATGAGATTATATGCTACAGTTCGAATAGTTTAGTGATAACATCGCTAACCGTGAAATTGAGTGATGTGAAATTTAATCTTTAATGAAATATCAAGATTGTTGACTAACTTCAGATAGTGTAAGACCTGGGTACAATAATCTCCACTGATTGTCTCTCTTCAGACAAAATCGATTTCTAATTATATTTAAATCCTAGTTGAATATCTTTTTGTATGATACTGACTGTTTCTCACGCATCATATGCTTAACAATCGTACAAACGTTTTCACCTCCGCACTTGGCATACACACATGTATAAGCAATCTTTCAAGGAAGCTTGATGTCCATCTCTCCTTAGTATTCGTTACCATATCTTTGTGTTATACCTGGGACCTGTCGTTTTAGGCCACCGACTTTATTAGACATAGGATAGAGATTCAGCTTATCTTCCTTGTGCTGACCCACGTGTTTACCCTTTGCATATACCTATCGAAACAAACCACACAAACCAAAACTCATGCAATTGACATATATAAGCATACACAGCCCGGAACCTGCAAGATTTAGTGATACCGAAGTTTAGAACCTAGTTAATCTGGTTTTACAATTGAGTGGTGGGTTAGTTCAATCTCCACCGACCTTCCTAACTAGTTAGCCGGGTTTCCCCTCACTATGCAGCAGCTCCACGTGGAGGCTTTGAGTCAGATATTTCTGCAGAAAAGTCAATTGAAAGCCTCTTAATTCTACAGGAGGTTACTCGCGTCCTCAACGGCATTTTGGTAACATCTTAGGTTGTAGAGTTAAGTGACGCAATCTCGAACCATAAAGGAAGCATCGATTATAGTCATATCAAATAACACAAAGCCTAGGCTCAATGTATTCCGTCGACTACTTCCACCTAACACATTAGTCTTGTTTACATTTTTCTATTCATATAACCTGTTATAATCTTTGTCAAGATGATTTGAATAATGTCTATTACCATTATTGTCTATTATTACTATTATTATTATTATTATTATTATTATTAATATTATTATTATTATTACTATTATTATTATTATTAATATTATTATTATTATTAATATTATTATTATTATTATTATTATTATTATTATTATTATTTGTGTAAACATTATCACGTGTTATAAACATGTATTTATTTTATCCTTAATAATTTAAAGGTCATGACCTAAAACACATACCTATATATCATCTTCTCTATTTATTGGTGTAAATTCGAATTTTATTTTTCCTTCTCAATCTGACCTGTCCTGAAAAACAAAGGGCCTATAATGATGACAGTAGTATTTGATGAAAAATTCTACCTATATATGTTTTACATTTATAACAATGGCACATAGAATTAGATACTAACTAAATGACTGGTTATTTAGATTTTCACAGTTAAAATTAAAATGTTTATGTATATGTGTGTGTGGAGTTTCTTATCTCTCTCTCAATATGATTGGTTAATTTTTGTGGAGTGTTGTTATAAGTGTTCCAATTTTTTTCTCTCTTATTTTTATGTTTTTGGTTGTTTCAATTAAACATGTCTCACTTACGATCCAATTTAAAACACACGGTGATTAATGAATTAATAGGCTGTTATTGTTGTCATAGGACAACATTTGTCTCAAACATTTATGATATAAGACTATTTTATTGCTAATTGACAAAAGTTACTTATATCCATTCATCCATCCATCAATCAATCAATGGTGATTAATCAGTTATGTAATCATATTATTTCTTTAATACTATTATGTGGTCATTTTATATACAGTTAATAAAAATTCTTCAATTGAATGGATATATTTTATGTTTAATATTTATTCCATGGACAATTGCTCAATCTTTAAATTGTTTATCAGGATGTAAATGTTCCATTAATAATAATAATGATAATAATAATGAATTGAATACAATAGCAGTAATTTGTTGTCTTATAAATCCAACTAGATTATCACAATTCATCACAAATGATTATCCATCTGATATAAAACATTGTGGATATGATTTAATAAATCATTATACTACTAATAATAATGAAATTGTATGGCCTAATCATACATTATGTTTACCATTATGGCGTCAATTAAAAATTCAACTTACTGAGAATTCATGGCCAAGTCTAGTATCATCAAATCACATTAAACAACGTATTCAATCAAAATGTATATTAGAATTAGAAAGATTAGCTATTGTTGGTCAACCAAATGTATATGATGGTTTCATTCAATTAGATTCTAATGAATTTCGTAATCATTTTTTCACTATCCCTATCCCTATTACTACTACTACTATTACATCTAATCATAATGCTTTAAAACTAAATCGTTTCACTATTGAACAAACTAGTTTACGTTTAATAAGTCAAGGATTTTTTGATGAAATTAATGCTATAAATTTAATTCATTTAGAAATACGTCGTAATATTAATCTTACTGAATATGGTTTAGGTATTGGTTGGTTAGCTAATTTAAATCAACTTCAATCCTTAGATCTTAGTTTAAATCAATTATATCAAATTAATTTAGCTAGTTGGGGTTTACCTAAACATTATAAAACATTACATAATCTTGATTTAAGCGGTAATCATTTAATACATTTAAATGATTATACATTTACACGTTTATCCAATTTAATTTATTTAAATTTAGCTAATAATTATTTAATAACATTATCATCAAATGTATTCTATGGTTTATCTTATTTAAAAGTATTAGATTTACAAGGTAATCAATTAAGAATGCATAGTTTAATATTAACTATACCAAATTTTAATACAATATTACCTAGATTAAAACAATTAGTTTTATCAAGAAATCCATTAGCTATACCTTTATCATTAAATAATACTAATCAATCGTCGTCGTCGCCGTCATCATCATCATCTATATGGTGGTTTACAAATTCTTGTCCTAAATTAATGACTACTATTTATTTGGAAAATATTGAATCTACAAATCTATTAAAATATCATAAAAATCAATCAATTTTACTAAAATTACCCATATTTCATTGGAATTATTGTAATAGTTTAACAGATATTTATTTAAATCATAATGAGAATTGGTTAAAATGTATAGATCATAAATGGTTAAATAATAATATTATTGGATCAAAAAATCGATTTCGTATTCATCCATCAACATTACAATTATGTCCGATACAAATTGATAATAATAATAATCATTCTCAATCGAAATTGATTAAAAATCATGATATCGTTACAAAGTCTAATCGATTAATTGATACGATTAACAGTACTACTAGTACTAGTACCAGTGGTGGTGGTAGTAGTAGTGATACATCATTACTTGGTACAACACATGTACGAACTACATCAATATCAATTAATTCTGTTTATTGGCCTGTTTCCAGTCAAGATGGTATACATGCTATGAATATACATAATCATAATCAAAAGAATGATATGATTAGCAGTAGTAGTATAAATCCTTCAATTAATTCATGGATTATTCTTTGCATAATAGTCTTTCTTATATGTGTAGTGTTTTTTACAATTGTATTTGCAATTATCTATTGTATACGTTATTTAAATAATCGTCTACATAAACAAATATCTTACACATCTGATATGATGACTAATGAATTACATCATCATCGTGAACAAATACAACAACAATTTCAAAAAACTCCAGATTTTAATACTTATAAAACTGCTATCAATATGGATGGTTCTTCACGAATACTTTCTCCTTATTCGTTTAATTGTATGGATTTGAATAAAGGTAATCAATTATTTCAATATGCCGATTTTCATCCAATGTGTAATTCATGTTTCAGTTTAAAACGTCATGCTGTTACTCAACCTGTTAGTCCTGCAGACAGTGGTCTTGAAGATAGTACACCATTAACATTACAACAAACAAGACATATTTTCCCATCACTTGATCGACGATCAGTACGTTCATCACGACGTTCTCGTCATCAGTATAATCATAATCATCGTCCATTTCTTGATACAAGACTTACAAGATGTCCATCGACATCTGTATCGTCATCTTTATTGTTATTACAACACTCACCAAATCATCATATACGAGAAATATCATATGGTTGGCCAATACCAATTAATTTGTCATCAAATCGTGTAAATGCTGCTACTTCAACGGATGATGTTTCCATTGGACCAGCATCAACATCTGTGGATACCGGAGAGGATGCATGCAGCAGTACACCTAGCGATAAAGCGATAATTATGAATTTATGTCAAGAATCCATGCAGCAAAATACTACTACTACTACTACTACTACTACTACTAATAATAATAATAATAATAATAATAATAATAATAACGAATACTAAACTCTCAATTTTATCAAATTCACCTTCATATTTATACATGTGTGTGTGATGACTGTAAATACTATTTTTAAGGGATTCAACTGCAAGTTGTGTATTCATCCTTTTTTTGTTGCTAAGGTCATTATGTCAAGCATTTTTTTCGTTCGGCTAAAAACCAAAGTTTTTAGAGGATATATATATATATATATATATATATATATATATATATATATATATATATATATATATATATATATATATATATATATATATATATATACGACAGATATATTCTATATACTTATACTACTATTATTTAAACAAGATGAAAATTACACTGCTGTTAGTACTACTCCTACTCCTACTAGTACTCCTCTTTTGTTTTTTTTCTAGAATATAAAGATGATTCTTTTTTTCTACAAATAAACGTGATTTCATTTGTTATTTCTGATATTACGAATATAAGTTTGGAAAGGCGTCAAATTATAGTAAACCAACTAAGTTTCGATATTATTAATGATAACAATTATCACTAAGTGAAGCGATTTCAAATACATAACATTCAGTCAGTAGATTAATCAAACTCGAACAGCACTCCTCCTACATGTAAGTTTGCATAACCGAATCGCTACACTAATGTAGATTATTTAAAAGTATATAGAAATTGTGTTGCTAAATCCACTGATAGTACTATTCTATGTAACGTGTATACATTTTAAAACTTTGGTATTAATTAAGTAATGAACGTTACCCATTGTACCTACTTTTTATTAGCTAAGATGCTCTGTATTGTTCACATTTTTACAGTAATCTGTAACTATTTATTCTTAATTTTTGAATTCTTTTAAAAAAAAAATTAAAAACAGATTCTATTTATTAAAGATTATGGAATGATAAATGCTAGGTCACAACTGAAAACTTGGAAGCACTTGACGTCTGTTTCGTTTCTGTATGGGACTCCTCATCAGTGCTCATCCATGATCCCCATGGGGAACTCAAACAAAATAGCTTCAGTCTCGAGTGAATGCTTAACTACTACTAGACTAGACTACTGGGCCGACTTCTATTCTATTTAAATGTGTATGTGGCATTTTTCTGATGTACTGTACTTGATAATGAACGTACGTTTATGTTTAGATTATCTACTAAGATGCATTAGAAATTCACTCGAAAGTATTGACCACTGTTTTACCACTCTTTTTCTTATTCTTTCTTAACTATTAATAATTTTCTACACCGATGTTCTGAATATACTTCATTTGTCTAGGTGTATATTAGGCGTCATTTGCAGTGTAAAGTGGTGGTTGTATTGTTTATACGAAATAACTATGTGTGATAGCATTTATTCAACGTATTTAATGTGTCTTATAAATATTGACTGATAATCACGTAGTACTTGGTAGAATACTTAGCTCTATTATTGTGTGACTCATTATTAGTGATATATATATCATATTAACTGTATATGTGTACCTGTTAAAGCCCTTGTGTTTTTGTATTGAGTGTTCTATTTACTTGTATCTGTAGTGTTCATAAGTACTTTTAAGTAGTCTGGATTGAAGTAACAAACATAATCTAACCCAGAGAGGTGGCTTAGTGATTACAATAGGTTAGCTGTTTTTTTAAAATATGTAGATCATAGTTATCACATCAAACGGAATCTAACAAAAGTTGTACATATGTTGACTGAGATTATTCGTAACTTTTCCAATTTTCATTATGTGTTGTTGTTGTCATTTTTGCATTATTTTATTCTTCTAGCAATACATCTTATGGTGTTATTTTCAGCAAGCGTTTCATTTTTAACCCTAATCTCTATTATAGTTTTTTTTCAATATATCAAACTATGTTTCACTAATGTGTCAATATCAGTCAGTAATGGTTATTTTGAAATGGTAGACGTGAAATATTTACTTAAAATGATCTACTAATAGTTAACACTCAATCTGATGTGATAGAGCAAATAAAAGGAGTGCAATACTACTTTTTTTACTTGTGAATTTTGTTTAACATTATTTGGATTTTTAATTCAACATGATGATTGCTCTGTGTTATTTTATACAGTATTATGTTTCATTTTATTTCATTGTTTTATTTATTTATTTATTTAAACACAAACATTAGTATAAGGAGGCACCAAATAGACACGCACCACATAAATCATTCGATTTATGTGAGGGCTAGGATACTGCCAGCGTAGTCAAACTGAAGCAGGTGGTTTTCTTAGGGGGCCACACCCGTGGCCTTCGACCTAAAGGTCTGATCCACAAGGCAGTAGAGCAAAGTTAGGAGATGCGGTCCCATGGTAACCAGTGACCAACAATTGTTTCATACTCCATTTGTTTCCTCTGGATCCTGGAGCCCATATGCACCATTTTGTTTGTAATCAGGGTTTCCCAACTGTCCTAGGTGGATTGTCCATATCCACCAACCCGAATAAAGTGCCGGACATTCGCTTTTCGTTTTCTCAATTTCGTAAACAACAATTATGCCACGAGAAGGTAGTGAATAGGACCTCCCTGTCAGTGGTTTTATGCACGTGGCCACGTGAGAGGATTTGGAGAGAGAGATCTAACTCTTCTCCCTTTCGGTCATACCAAGGCATTTGAGGGCTATTTCATTATGATGTTTGTACAGAAAATATTATCATTATTTTTAATAATTGAGCGTGAAATTCGTTCGGGATTATATTTAGTTTGGGTTTTTATAGTTATTATGCATATTTATCTGATATATGACAATTGCTAACTAACACAAATGAGTTTACTGGTGTACCATTTTGATTTATTTTGAGGATTAATTAAACCCTTATCTATCAGCTTTATTTCTTACCAAATCATTTGTACATTCTGTAAACAACTAAGTCAGTGATGAAATGACTGAATATCCCATGTTTAACAAATTTAATGGATGTTGAAAACATTGGAGATAATCTCAGCCTATATATCTTTGTTTTACAGCAGCCAAGTGGAATCTTAAATCAAAGCATAATCTTTCACTTTGTAATTGTGTCTTAAGTCTTGTCTATTTATTAAAAAAAAGTACTTTTGAATCTATCTAATGATGATCTACTAATTATTCTGTTGTACTGATTAATATGAAAACTGTGTACTGCACGAAATCTAGTCGTTAGATTTGCATGTGTGATAGCCAACAAACCGACAAATTTGTTCATCATGTTTATATGATTTCATGGGAAGCCACGATTGTAAAATTTTCGATGGTGACTCCGTACAGGAGGATTTGTGAAGATTGTATAAATTCTTTAGTTTAACTTACATTAACACCGATGAAACCTGGCTCGGTGATTCAGAGGTTAGGCGCTCGTGCATTAGACCGGATATGGGCTCGCGGATGTACTGTAGAGGCTGGTACTATGTCGAACCCGCATGGATTGTTATAGCTTCCGGAAAAATAAGTTTATTCATTCTTCTTGACCCACATGTTCACCTTGTGCACTATTTGCTTACTAACCTTGACTTTTCATGTGTGTGTGTATTGTATATCCTACTCACATGTCTATGGATTATTTTTGTCTGATTATAAATGTTGAGTCACCCTTTACGGGACTGAATTGGCTCATTCCCCCCTTCCCATCCTTCCCCGCTTCACTTCGCTTTCCCTCTTTTCGTTCTGAATGTCTGTCTGGATAAAAATGTATTTGAAATAAATTCAACCAACGCAACCCGTATTAGGCTTCTCATAATCACCGCCACACAAATCGGGTTAGCTTAGTTAATAAATGGAGGATTTATGTTAATAGTAGGTCCATATATCCATCTAAATCATAGTCAGATCTCTCACTACAGTACACTGTTGAAAAAAAACATATTCTAAGACAAATGTCTACCTAATGCTTCCATATTTTCAATGGTGATAAAGTATTCACTTTATTGATTTGTATTATAGTTAAATCGAACTGAACCGATACATATATCTACTAGGTTCTACTTTTTTTTGATTGACTGACTTTTAATAATGAGACTGGATAACATTTAACCTATCTCCTTTAGACGCCTGTGATCTACAAGAAAGTGCTTAAACTTTAATTTTGGCCCATTTTTTATCCCAAGTTTTCATCTCTCTTTTTTTCTTTTCTTAACTATTAATAATTTTCTACACCGATGTTCTGAATATACTTCATTTGTCTAGGTGTATTTTAGGCGTCATTTATAATGTAAAATGGTGGTTGTATTGTTTATACGAAATAACTATGTGTGATAGCATTTATTCAACGTATTTAATGTGGTTTATTCACAAATATTGACTAATAATTATGTAGTACATCTTATATTGTATAATTTAATTGTTTTGTGACTCACTACTAATGATATATGTATGTATACATATATTTGTTCTGGATTTTTTCCCAGATGTATTGTTTATAAGTACTTTCAATTATTGTTTATTAAAGTTACAGATATAAGAGTTTATTCAGTACAGAGTGGTAAACTATTAATAGTGTCACCTTGCTTTTAACTTATTTATTTATTTGATCACATAAATATTGGTACAAAGAGGCACCAAATACATATGCGCCCAAACCGAAGCAGATGGTTTGCTTAGGGGGCCACACCCGGAGCCTTTGACCTGAAGGTCTAATCTATAAGATAGTGAAGCAACGTAAGTAGATACAGTCCCATGGTAGTCGTTTGTTTTCTTAGGATTCTGGAGCCCATATTCACCATTGGTTTGGAATCAGGGTTTTCCAACTCACCCTAGGTGGATCCTCTATATCCACTAACCCGGTTAAAGCAGCGGACATTCGCTTTTCGTCCTCTCAATTTCGTAAACAACACCCCCGCCACGAGAAGGCAGTGGGTAGGACTTCCCTGAGAATTGCTGGATCTCTCAACTATTCTTATATACTTGAATTATCAGTTGATTGTTTTCTTAAGTGAAACATCTATGCAGATAAAGACTTTGATAAGGATTAAATTATCTATCTACTAAGATGAAGAATAATAAGAATAAATTAATATACACAATAGATTATCAAATCCCTTTAATGCTTAACCGTTTATCTTCAGTTACTTTACTTATGCCTGTTACTCCTCATGAAGGAGCATAGACTGCCTACCGGCATTCTCCATACAACCTTGTCCCGGACAATCCTTTCCAGTTGCTATTCATCCTTTTCATGTCTGTGTTCTTTGGCATTCCTCCTTTCAGTTTCCCCTCATGATTTCAAGTCAGTGCTTGCCTCGTCATGCAGTTTGGTGATTTTCGTAATGTACGTCCTATCCACTACCATCGTCTATTTCTAATTTCCTACTCAGCTGGAAGTTGGTTTGTTCTCTACCATAGTAGACTGTTGTTGATGGTACCTAGTCAATAGGACATTCAGTATCTCGTGTAGACAATTGTTTATAAATACTTTTACCTTTTTGATGATTGTTGTAATAGTTCTCCACGTTTCAACTCTGTATAGTGGAACTGTCTTCTAACTTTGATTATCTAAATATTGTTACTTTATTCATTATTTTGAAAATAAATATCTCAAATGATTGTGTTTACCAATAGTTCTTAATTGAAGTATCTGTATTTATGTTTAGGTCTAATTAGTTTGAAGTTGAAATCTGAAACTACTTTCAACTTTCATGGTTGTAAATGCTGTACTAAGCACACAAATACACATTCTAATCACTGCAAACTGATCACTGTGATTTGTATTGTTGTTGAAAAATCGATGTTTTGTTACTATCTAAATCTATTTTTTTTATCTAACTAAATCACAAAGTTCATATTGACAAACGAAACAGTAATATATCTGTTTCTTTGTAATTAATAAGCCATCATTAAGAATAAAATAGAATACTCTTAGTTTTGTGTAGTGAAATAGTTATCAACAATAGAATTGAATAATCGTCGCTCTGTATCTTAATTTGATTGAGTTTGAAATGGTAAAATTGAAAGCCAATCATATGATTCTAATAGTTAAACATTGCTCTTGGGACGTAAAGATCCTGGATTGGGTCCCTGCCAAGGTCTTGGGTATTCGTTGCTGAAAAGTCTCATATTAGGACGAAATAGCTTTTCAATTGTTCCTGACTTTTAATAGTACTCAGAATGAGATCAATCCGTAATTAATCCAACCGACAAATTAAACCAAAGTCCTTGACACCTCTTTAACTAAATTATTGAAATAAATTCTCAGTATTCCTTGGTAAATTACCTTAAGATTCCAATGAGAAGTCATGAATATAGTATGTTAAGTAATTTGCTTTACAGCAGTAGTAACATCAACTCTGCGATGTAGGTACATCCAGCTGACGAGTCCCATCCACCATCCATCTCTGCTGATAATGCTTGTGATTTAGGGCAATATCGAAACAATCCTCACAGGATGCACATATGCTAATAAGAGACTGACCAATTTCAGTCCTAAACATCAATGAGAAGATTCAATCAACCAATACAAAAAATGAAGTAGTAACATGTGTTAACAAATGAAAGAAGTTATCAGGTGTGTGGTAAGGAGTTAGTGAATTGTAAATCCATGAGTTATGGCCCCTACATCAATCATGAGTTCAATCTTCTGAAAAATCTTCATAAACACAAATATTTATGGAATTTTTCTACTCTAGGTATCATCAGATTTTCATCAACACCGTAGCAGTTCTTTTTAACCCATTTATCTAATTTATACATGATTTTAAGTTCATCTAATCACATGTTTATTGTATAGTAGGATGTGTTTGAATGATCCAAACAGTTTACTTGGAGCAGTATCTCAGTGGTTAGGGTATTCAACTTTCAACCATTTACTCACAGTTTCCAACTCACGTGCTATCTTCTTCGGCTAAAGTACCCGGATTGTATCACTAGCCTTTACACTTGATATGTGACTCAGAGGCAAATATAGGAATCTCAGGGTAATTTTTAAGCTTTCATAGAAACTGGTATATTTTTTCGATTCTCATTAAGTGCACAGTCATTGTACGTCGTAGTCACTAATGTATACTCGATAAATGATAAAGTTATGGATTTCACTCCATATTAAATATACAAGAGAACAGCTGCATATAAACGTCGACTAAGTTTAGTTTGTTTATTCTTACTCATCCATTCTTTTGAAGAAAATTATGTCAAAAGTGAAACTACTTGAGTTGTTGTGCATTATGTAATGATAATGATCTAAGTAACTAAGTTTTATCACAGTTCATCCCGTGCTTATCAATAACGAATTATGCGCGATGATACATGTAAGCAGTGGTTTTGTCAGTACGAAGTTCAAATATTTTCTTTAGTCTTGTATCACGGACTAACTTTATTTAGGATATCACTGAGAACTAGTAAGCACTTAATGGCTATTTCGTCCTAGTATGGAAATTCTCAGAAGCGCACATCCACGATCCAATTTAGAGATCGAACGTAGGACCTATAATCTTCTGGACGAATATTTGACTTTAAGACCATCAAATTTACATCCATCGTTCTACATTTCTAACTTCAATGATCTGAGCGAAACTTGGCTCGTGTTTCACCATACAGTTTCCTGTTGATTTTACAAGATCTGTACAATATATATAGCTAGTAATCTTTGACATAAAAACAATAAAAATAAGCGAAAAATGTGGTTTCTAATGAGTTCCTCATTAATTGAATATACACGAATAATAATATACATAAATATTGATATGGGTATATGAATATATTAAACCAATCAAAACAATTAGTGAATCAGTGATAATGACGAAATAGAGTACGTAACTAAACATCAGTAGTGAAAAGTACATATCGATAGTGTGATGACCGTTACTGTTAGCATTGACTCATCAACTACCTTGATTGGTTCAACATTTTCATGCATTAGTATAAATATTCATGTATATTAAACTCTGATGAGGATCTAATTGAAAACAATATTTCTCATATTTTTTATTTGAGTCAGTATGGATAATATAGGTCATCTCGATATACTGTGGTGTGTGCTACTTATATAGACATAAGTAGTATATGAAGTTAGTCGTGAACAGAATATCTGGCAGCAGAGAGACAAGAAGATCGAACAGTAAATAATGAAAACAGAATGCAATTTGTATGCAAATGCAAGAACAATGAAGTCTGGGTCATTTTGAGACAAGTTATGGACATTTTGCAAATTGAGCATTTACTATATGGTTGTTAGATTTTATTAACAAGTTCTGTAATTGGTTGCCAAATACATTCGACTGTCCCCCGCTTGTGTTCGTGTTCACTTCAATACTACGACACTCAGTCTACTATATTACATTTTGATCATAATTTCATCTTTATCATTGTAATAGACAAAGTACTATTTGCATTAAATGAAAATTCATACTAATTCTATTATTCATTTATTTATAACTAATGAAATCCCCCAAACAATAAGCCGTGATCAAATACTGATTTATTTTCACCGTATGAGCTTCGTAATATGATGAATTTGGCATCCACTCCATGTTATCTAGTTGTTTAATAGGTGCTATGCTAACTAGGTATTCAATTAAGATTATTGAATCACTATTACTGTCCATCATTGGTCATAATTCGACATTTTCATGTTTGTAGTATAAAAGTTGCTCTGTGTAGTAGACAAAATGATGATCAATTGAATCGTTTTATCCACCCCCACAATTGAGTTATAGCCCATAGTCGACGATCTCCTATATACATTTGATTAGTTGTACTTTAGGAAATTGTTGATGGTCATGTATAATTCCCTGAAAAGATCTCCAGAAGCCGGGCAAAATATCGTTAATTCTTTGCGTAATCAACATTCTTTGAAAGCTTCCGTAAAAAGTTTAATGTATAACTCATTATGTTTTACCCAAATCTGGTTGAGAAATCTCCACATGTGTTATTAATTTCAATCTATGTTCTCCAAGTACCCTACAATTTGAGGATTGCTTATATGTACCATTGTTTTCCCTATAAAAATTGTCTTTTGAAGGAGAAACCTTTTTGAATATTTTCCACTCTTACGATTTCCATTCAAAGGTTAAGTATCGAAGATTATCCTTTTGAGTGCCTAAACTAGTGATAGAGAATGAAGTAATTGACCACGTCGGATGCTTTGCTTATCATCAACCTTAATAGAATAATATCTGAAAAAATGTCGGCATGAATCATAACTGATCAAAGACTGTTACATTCTAAGGATCAGCTAAGAAATCAATCCATAAGAAGAAGAGGTTGATGTATCCCAGATATATTTTTTTAAAAAACACACACGAAATTATATTTTAAACACTAAATGTTGTAATATCAGATCATATAAACGTTAAAATAAATAAATAAAATGGCAAACTATTTTCTATATTTCACTGTATATTAATCATTTAAGCAAAAATCTCAATGAATATTTACCATAATCATCATCAGCAGCAGTATCAGTATCCTCATATATAGAAATGTAGGTAATTGTAATTTGTATAAGTAACTACTGTATTGTCAAATTGGCTTAATTTTGTAAATCTGTTTATCTCATATATTTGTTTTGTATGGTATATCTTTTCTATTCCTGTCCTCTATGGAATTACATCGTTAGTTATATGCACATAGTCTACTATCATCTACGTTTGATGTTGGCAAGCTTATTAGTCTACTACTACTATTATTACCAATATTATTATTATTATTACTATTAATTATTATTATTATTATGTATCCCCCAAAGTTTATTTACGGTTTTGTTTACAACTTTTCCTATGTTATTTTGTATTATTTTATAGAGGAGTTAATTATTTCTGTTTTAAATAAAGTATTTTCATCAGTTTTTCTCCTCATTTGTTTTTGCACTCACTCACTCTCTCTCTCTCTCTCTTTCTATTTAGACAACAAATACTCGTAAATTAAGTATTGGTCATTTATTTCATTTAATTTCATTGGATGAAGATTCAATTGGTGTGACAAGTTATCGGTTCGTTGAGAATAATTGTTTTTTTGTTGTTGTTTATTTCTTTCTTATTATATCATACTTATTCCCTTTTATTTACTAATAACAATAATAATAATTATAATTATTACCATTTGGTTATCTTTTTCACTGTTCGTGCAACTTATTAGCTAGTGGTATTATTATATTTATCTAGTTGTTATTAATAAAGGTAAATTTTCCCATCTGACTAACAGTAGTCATAGTGGTGAGTAGGATTAGGTAATAGGTTTGAATCCTCAAATCAGCTAATTTAGTTCAAGTAACTGGGTAAGTTGGATAGTTTTACTGATGAATCTTTCATTGTCTTTCTAGACGCCATCATCAATACAATCTTCTAAGGAGTCCCACAATAGGACGAAACCGCCGTCCAGTACTTCCAGGTTTCCCATGGTGGTCTATCTTCAATTGACTCGTGATCTCAACTATTGAAATTACAATCTTTTGTGTTTAAAGAACACAATTTTATTATATATATATATATATATATATATATATATATATATATATATATATATCACAAATTGATCTGTGAAACAGTGGCTTAGTGATCAAAGTGTTTGACTTCCAACTCTTAGTCCACGATTTCTGGTCCTTCTACACCTAATCAGTTTAGGCAGTTGGACGATATCACTATTCCGCATACATGAAGTGAGGCTCAACTAGCAAATAAGTTATGTGTACAGATTGACTAAAGCTAAACATATCGACTATTATATATCGTTTTAATAGTATCATAGCTTGACTTCATAGTTTGATTCTATATGTCACTGTAGCCTCCCATTCCTCTATGATACCTTAGTCTGGAATGAAAGAACTGTCCAATATTCTCTGCATCTCCCTGTTGATTTGAATAAAAAAATGAATGAGTAAATAATTTTCGAATGCTTTTTTTTAAATATAGTAAATATCTCGTTTGTTTTTTTGTTCATCTTTATTTTAGGGAAATAGATAAACTTATTAAAATCACTTATTCATATGCATTACAAGTTCCAGATGCAAAATCTTATGTATCATTACACACTAATTTTACAAGTGATTCAACAGTCATCTTGAATTGGAATTATCTGGATAATTATTTATGTAATCGTGGGATTAGTGATTCATTTCGACTACTCCCGGTAACTAATATACATCATATTTTGCTTGTCTATGTATATTTCCATTTTAATTTGTTATTATTTCTTGTTTATTTTCCTGATTTAAGAATCACTTGAATTTTACTTTAACTTAATCTATGCAAAGAGCAAGAAATGTATAGTTTCAATGAATATTTTCTGTTGTTATCGTCTTGTTTGAGGATAATATTGTCAGCACTTAATTCAAACAGAAATAAACCA
Source organism: Schistosoma spindalis (assembly GCA_946903255.1). Classification (NCBI taxonomy): domain Eukaryota; kingdom Metazoa; phylum Platyhelminthes; class Trematoda; order Strigeidida; family Schistosomatidae; genus Schistosoma; species Schistosoma spindalis. The sequence goes on from OX336418.1 coordinate 21,543,961, forward strand.
ATTCGGGCCTCTTATAACAGTAGCTTACTGGCTGATATACCTGGCTTTCAATCAGATAGTTAAAGATTTGAGTTTTACTCCACTTCAGTTTTGTTACCCCGGTTGTATCATCAGTCAACAGATATGATGTTTGGTCTAAAACCATATACACAACCCTCGTACTGAGGTTTGTCCATTCTGTTAAACAAATATTATTAGTATAAGATCGAATAATGGTTCTGCAATATGGGACGATTGATAAATGTTGAAAATATGAACCACTGAATTCCATCAGATGAGATAATATAAATTTAACATGCTTTCTATTCTTAAGTGTGAAGGCGATTGGGCTTGATTCTAAGTTGGTTGAGTTTCTCTAACGCTTATCCAAATGATATCAGTTCGTGATGTAATAGCTAACTTTAAACAGAACATTCTCTATGAGTCCAGTATTACACCAATAATGATAATAATACCATGATATGCTTGGTATAAGTGTTTAATTATAGATAGGATGACTTTCGTTTCCTTGATCTTTAGATTTACTGCTATTTAATACAATATAAGATTCGTCTATAATAACTAATGTAAAAAAATGTTGCAGTTAATTATATCATTCCTAATACAATAGTATTGTTTATAGTCTCTGAACGGATACGTTATCAAAATGCTAATTTTATAGAACATATCAATCGATAATGTTATCAAAGCACATAAGTCTCAAATGTCTATCCATTAGCTACTTCAACTTATTATACTGTTATGAATATTATTAGGTGAAAAAAGTAGTTGAGAATGGTCAGATCAAAACAGTTCAAAAAATTACGTTGATTATTTATTTGAACTACGCATACATTTGAAGACATTCTAACCCCGTAGCCTATGAATAACTTTGCTTAAACGCTCTTCTGTCCTCTAAGGTTTAATCTTATTCTTTATCTTAAAATCGAATAGTCCTTCATCTCATATCTTTTTATTCTATCTTTTCGAACCATATTCTCCTTGCTTATTCTCGCTTATTGATCATTGCTCCTAGATTATTTTAATTTCTTTACTATCCATCTTTTTAAGTTCATTTTATCATGCTAATGATCATTTGTACCATTACACATTCATACCAAGTTGTATGTTGATCATGAATCGAGTTTTTTTCTCATCCATGTTTTAATCAACCATTATTACTATTATTATTAATGACAATGTTCATGTTTTTCCTGCCTTTCTGCATGTTATGTGCTAATGTAAAACTGTACAAGAACTTAAAATGACAAATAAATAGCTTAGGTCCGACTGAAGTCTTCGTTCACTTCAGTAGGACCTAAACTAGTTATTTGTCAGTTTAAGTTGTTGTACAGTTTTACATTAGTATATATATACATATATATATATATATACAGAACGCACTCTAATTTGCTGGTATTGTTAGGTTAATACAGAAAGGAGAGAGTATTTAAAACCATTATTGGCCTATATCATATGAACAGACGCTATTCATAAATTATTTCTTGGCGTTTATTTATGACATCGCTGTTAATAATGTGGAAGTATACGATATATACAAATTACATAATTAGAGGTGGCATCATTTTAAGGTAAAGTGTTATTCATCAAATACACATACCATGATAACCATAAATATTTTATTACAAGCTATTTTACAATGTGTCTGCTATAAAATAAACTTGAAATTAGCAAAACTTGTTCACACTACAAGCTGTCATCGGTTGAAAATCCACTTCAAACTATTATAAGTGCATTGAACAACTGTTTTTTTTTGTTGTTAGGAGACCTAATAACTTCTCGAACATGTTTTCGGAGACACCAGACGGATCGAATCTGTCGGGGAGCTCCAGTTCCCTCAAGATTACAGGTACACCTTGCTGACGAGTGCCAAGTAGCACGAAACCCGGGTCCAGGGTTTCCTGTTGACTACCTCCAACCACCATCTAATCTCAACATAGTACACGCAGTGTCGAGTCACCTAGACTTATGGCCCCGTTGCAACATGGTCAATAGCATTCGATCTGCACTAATAAGGACTTGACACACATGACATTGATCACCACCCAGTGATCAATCAATTGTGACACCAGGAAAATGTTGTAAATGCGTTTACAAGTTAATATTCATTAGAAAGTTCGTGGTTTAGTTTAGGAAACTACTTATTGTGTTTCCACTATCTAGATCTGACATTTATTGATTATCTTACCAATTTTAGAATGTTTCCAGAAGTTTTTATTATTTCAAAGTCACAATCGATTGTATAAATACTTTTTTTTCTGTACATAAACTAACCTTGAACGTAAAGCTTCTTTCCATATTATCGTTCAGATTTAAAGTGTGGGTGATTCTAGTGGACTAGTAGGCAACTAAAAAGTTATTAAATAAACATTGGTTCAGTGAAGAGTTCTCCTTTTCGGCGAATTCATTTTCAAAGCTGTACAATCGCAAATATCTATACTTATTAATTCATGATAATAATTACAATATTCGTGACAAAATTCTGATAACAGTGAGATAAAACAAACAAAGGCATTAAAACTTTACTTTTTTATCAGGGAAAATTATAATAATTTTACTAGGATTCCTAAGCAGTACGCATCTACGAAACGGCCGTCCAGTGTTTCCAGGTTTCCCATGGTGGTCTAGCTTTAATTGACTCATGAATTCAACTATTGAATTACTATAATCTCCACAAAACCCCTTTCTGATAATAATTTTATTGTTAAGGGCTTGAATATTCATCATTAAGATAAATAGGGTACTTATACTTGGAAAAGGATGGCTCAGCATGATAAGATAAAATGTTGAGATTGAGATAAAATATAATCAAAAGGATCATAGAAACAAAAATAAACCAATTAGGGGTAAAAGGTCTATGGAATAGATATGAGGTGAAGCAGATGGCCGTAAAGGAAGAAAGGTATAAAGAAGAGAGAAAATTATGGGACATTAAAGCCATTGTAGAAGAAGAGTTTGTGCCAATTTCTTTTGTACACACAATTCTAGTTTTCTCAAATGTATAGCTATTGCTTCGGAAATGTTAAGAAGAACGACCTATATACCTGGCTCCACATGAACAAGTAAATGCACATAGATTTGGTCAGTTGAGATAATTTATCTTTAGGATTATTGATGAACAATGATCTGCTGGAGAACACTATTCGCAATGTCGCTGCGAAGAGTGATCTTTTTAGAGACTCGGAAATTCTCCTTGTTAGGACGTTTGTAGCTCTATCTCCCTTAAAGTCGATGTTCACATAAAGCTTTTTCTTTTCAACCGAGGTCATTTGTTCTTTAGGCGGTTTAAGTTTTATATTATTGCCAACAAATATCGAAGAATATCCATTTTTGATAAGGATTTCTTTTAAGAGTCTCAGTTAGTCATCTATGACGTCGGGATTACAAATTCTTCGTATTCAAGTAGCGACTGATATTATTAGATTTTGCTTTCGACTAATGAAGACCCAGCTGTCTAAACTTGACAGTTGATCATCACACAAGGGTTCCCTGTAGATGGATCTTACAGTTCCGTCATATTTTCTAGTCATTTCTACATCAAGAAAGTGAATATTTTGTTTGTTTACAACTTCAACTGTGAAATTTATTGATAGATGACTTATTAAATCCCTCTAAAAGATGACTCAAATCATATTTGTTGTCACAAATGATAAAAATATCATCAACGTACCTTTTATACAAGTGGAAATTGTCGATAGTCGTTTGAAGTTGGTTATTTTCTAGACTGGTCATGAAGCAATCTGCTAGTAAAGGACCAAGAAGTATCTCATGGTTATATCTTTAACAACAAAACTATTATTAGTTTCCCTGACTAAAAAATATTGTTTTTAATACTTTTGTTTGTTCTATTTCGCTTTACCATGTTTAACAGAATTCTGTTATCACTATTACTGTACTTATTATCATTCTGAAAAAAATAGGTATATATATATATATATATATATATATATATATATATATATATATATTTGCAATTGTACAACTTTGAAAATGAATTTGCCGAAAAGAGAACTCTTCACTATACCATTGCTTTTTATTGGGTATATTCCATTTACTTAAACATTTTTTATCAAGCAACTGAAATTAGCACAGACAGAGCTGTGAATCATGATCTTGGGAATGAGGTGTAGGATTAATTGATGAAGATATTTACTTCGAAGAAACATCTGATGTCACAGTTTCATGTGATAAAACGAAGACACCAGGTTTATATTCCATTAATTTATCTCAATATGCAGAACCTATATACATAACTCGTTCGGATCGACGTTTCTCAGTTCTTTTAGAGTTGATCCTTATTATTCACATTTCGGGTTAAGCTTTGAATGTCCGCTTTTGCGTTAACTTCGTTTGAAACCTACTTCTCATATACAGGGAGTACAATAGCCTGGTTTTTTTTAGTAAGAACTAATGATACCACTCCAATACCTTAACTGAATTTTCTGTGAAGAGCTTCGGATCTCCTACTTATTAATTGAAAACGGAGTCCTTAAACCAATATACTATCATGTCATAATATGTCCATAAAATAGATTGACCACTTCCTTTTCTGACTGAAATAAGATGTTAACGTTTATATGAAGAGAAAGTCCAATTCAGTTAAATTAATGGATCATAAGGGGAAGCACGGAATACAATGGACAGCTTGGATGCAACTAGATGATTTGGACTTGACAGATGACCTAGCTCTTCTATCCCATACACATCAACAAATGCAGATCAAGACAACCAGTGTATCAGTAGCTCCTAGAAAAGTAGGTCTCAACATACAACATGGAGAACACCAACCCAATCTCACTTGATGGAGAAGCTCTGGAAGATCCGGAATCTTTCACGTACCTGGTCAGTGTCATCAATTAACAAGGAGGATCTGATGCAGACGTAAAGGCGGGGATCGGCAATACAAGGACAGTATCCCTACAGTTGAAGAACATATAGAATTCGAAACAACTGTCCGCAAGCGAACATAAAAGTGAGAATCTTCAATACGAATGTCAAGACAGTTCTACTGTACGGAGTTGAAATGTGGAGAACTATTACAACAATCATCAAAAAGGTAAAAGTATTTATAAACAATTGTCTACACGAGATACTGAATGTCCTATTGACTAGATAACATCAACAACAGTCTACTATGGTAGAGAACAAACCAACTTCCAGCTGAGTAGGAAATTAGAAATAGACGATGGTAGTGGATAGGACGTACATTACGAAAATCACCAAACTTCATGACGAGGCAAGCACTGACTTGAAATCATGAAGGGAAACGGAAAAGAGGAAGGCCAAAGAACATATTACGTCTGGAAATAAAAGCAGATACGAAAAGGATGAATAGCAACTGGAAAGAGCTGGAAAGGATTGTCCAGGAACTAGTTGGATGGAAAATACTTGTATGTGGCCTGTGTTCCTCCACAAGAGGTAGCAGGCGTAAGTGATAGATCATAACTTTATTCACTAGTAGACTCCAGAATAATCAAATTATTCTGAAGGGTATTATTTCTACATTTAGTTCATGTATCTCAACAAAGATGTAACGCAGTTTCTGGATTCCATTCCTAACTAAAAACCATCTATTCTATAAAAAAATATTGATTGTACCGTTTTTTTTTAACGTTTATAACATTTCAATGGTTAAGATCATGAGTCAACGGAAGCTAGACCACCATGGAAAATCTGGAAGCATTGGACGGCAGTTCCGTCCTATTGTGGGACTCCTCAGCAGTGCGCATCCACGAGTTTCGAACGCAGGACCTACTGGTTTCGCGCGCGTTCTTTTATTCCATGTATTCTCTTATTGTTATTCTAGCCACATTTAACTTCACTGGTTTTTATTTGATAATAGTAAATTGTAAATATTTTCATCTATTTCAACATCAATTGAACCTTTATCGTTATTTCAATGAATCAGCTTATTTTATCATTGTACTAAACATGTGTCTATGTACAAGCCTTATTTGTATCTTCCATTTTATTATTATTGTTCTGAGTATTCAATATAATAGTAATAATAGTCATATTGTTGGTAGTGATAATATGTATACTTATTACCAGATTTATGTTTAATACATGTTTCAGATTACTAATAATCAATATTTGATTTCTATTTCACCTAATACATGAGTCTAAAATTAGGAGAGTATACGTTAATACGCACGATGGAACTATTCAATATTGTTGCTAGTATTTTATTTTGTTTTTTGTTTACGATGAAAATTTCAGACAAACAAGATATTTGTATATATACATGTGTGTGTGAGAGAGAGAGAGGAATTGTGTGTGAACTTTTCCATGTATTTTCTGTTCTCACTGTTAATTCCGACATAAACCGATTTCAGATGATTCATCAATGCGAGGAGAACAGTTTGGAGTTAAATATTAGATAAATAACAAGTTTTTATTGCACGTTGATATGAAACATAAGAGGTTCACATTATCTTCCTGATGTTTAGATTATCTTTGTTTTGTTGGATTATCGTCACATTACATCGCGAATTATGATTAAATTGAAATGTGTACTTTTAGATATCAAATCAGTAATGTAACGCTTAAGTATTTACCACTTGATGTAAAGGTCTCTGGTCCGATTTCTGACGTAGTATTGCTTGGACACTTATAAAGAACCATATACCAGGATGAAATAATTGTCGAATGCTCTCTAGTCCCCAATGATTTTCGAAATAAAGTCAGTTCGTGCTGTAAACTATCAATTTTTATTTACTGTTTTTATCCTAAATTTATTTTGTTTTTAGAACCTCAAATTTTGGAGAAGTCGTTTCTTTGTAATACCAATTTTCAGCAATGAAACTCGGCGTTTAGCTGAAGCTATCCGTGAGTAAGTATTCAATAAAGCTAGAACCTATCTCTTAAAAATAAATCTATCAGTATTCAATAATATATTATGGGATGTAAGAAAGTTTTTGAATTTATGAAATTTAGAGGGTTGTTCAAGTTGTTCAATTTAAACCTGAGGAACCATTAGAAATGAAGGGAGATTGGACAGATGTTTCAACTTTGTATAGGAATTCCTGATGGTTCCGACCGAAGGCTCCATAAGGACTAAACGCAGAACCTCTAGGTTTCTTGGTCAATTACATCCGAGCATCTAGTAGTCTATATTCCTAACTTCGATCAACGGGTTACTATCACCCATTATCACCGGTAATAACGGTCTCAATGTCATTATTATTGAACCTTCCTGTCAAGTCTTGTCACTAGAAATTCAGCAATATGTCGCAAAGGTTCTTACCAGTCAACACATGACTTTTGTTGAAGAGCATGGTTACCATAAATCCATTAGGTCTTGGAAACGGTTCTTGGAGAGGTCGTTGGACAAATGTCTTTCCCATAATTCGCTGTTTCCAGTGCTTTCTTTGTTATCTAAAGTCAATTAGTAATGTGAACTATCTTTAAATCGAACACCTTTCAAATCCAACTGTTTTTATCTCATCCAAGTCCTGTAAGTTGTGAACATATACCCTAATAGAATCGTCTGTGAAAAAATAGATCCATTGTAAGTTCAATGTAAGTTCTGTTTCATAAAAATGATTTAAAGATAGATAGATATTAGATGGAGAATAATTAAAATTCATGAAACATATATCTATTTGATCCTGACTTTCAGCATCAATGGTATAAACTCTTAATCCCCCTACACAGAATCGGTGGTATTATTTAGACATTAAGTTCCCATCGAATAGTCAATATTTTCCAACTTCGATCAACTTGCGAATTGGTACGATCATCATACTGTTAATTGTCTCTGATTATTATTCATATTAGTGAATGAGTAGCGATTGACAATCTAATAAAAGTAGAATGGTACCCTTTACGGCTTTTCTTAAAAGCTTCATTAAGTATTCTCAATTCAAGATGAAAAGTATGTTCAAGTCAAACACTTATTTTTCTAACCATCATGTTTAAATATAATCTCCACTTGATTAAATCCAAAAAATATGATAAATTAGCTCATTTACTAGATGCTTGCATATAAACCACAATCTTGGTATGAGGGCTAGGGATACTCCCTGGTCACCCAAACTGAACTAGTGGCCGCAAGTTGAACGTTTTAACCAGTAAACCACAGCTCCAACTTCTTTAAATATACATTTATGCTTCTAATTACTAGATTTGATTTTAAGGTTAAAGTTAACGTTACACTTTACATTTAAACTACTATATGTAACAATTTCCAGTTTGTCGAAATCATTGTGATCGATGTTAGTTGATTTCATTACGTAATGAAAATATCGATCACCAATGGGAAAGATTACTTATGTTAAGAAAGAAAATGATTATGTCATAATCTTTGATATGGTCTAACTAGCTTAAAGTACAAAAGATTGTTTACATGGGTACTTGTTTATTAAGCTGTTCTTTTTCTTTCACATATATAACGACAAATTGTAATAAGTCAGTCAAAAACTATGGGTTCATCTTGAGAAAAATCGTGAGATATTTGTATGATTGGTAAAACTATTTGGAATAGGCCAGGTTTATCATGTGACCAGTAATTTCCAGTTTATAATGTGCTATTTATAAATGACAAAAGATTTTCAGCTTCAGTAGATGCTTCTGGTTGTGTTATGTTCTCTAAGTGAAGTTTTCATTGTCGTTCTTAACAGCAGCTTTTGCGCCTGTTTGAATGTCATTCAACCTATTCTAGAAAGTAATACTTAAAACGGAGTGGTGGATTAATAGCTAAAGCATTTAGTTTTTAGTCAGTTAGTCCTAGGTCCAAACTCCTCCGCCTATTCCGGTTTAGGAAACTGGGCAATATTCGTAGCTCTTATACAAGCCATCTCTCGAAAGCTAATTAGGTAAATTTGTACTCTGTTTAATCTGTGCTCTATTAAATAAAATACTTATTCATATTTCATTAGGCTTCTCGCTTAATCTTGTATATTCCAATAATACGATTTGTGTTATGCAGTTATGTTAGTTTGAGAGAGTTGTGTAATCATCAAACAAATGAGTCATCCAAATGATTTCTTAGAGTTCCACACCCTAAGCCTTTGACCTAAGGGTCTGATCCACAAGACAGTGGAGCAACGTTAGAAGATACAGTCTTATGGTAGCCGGTGACCAACAATAGGTTCAAACACCATTTGTTCCTTCAGGAGGCTGGAGCCCATGTGCACCGTTTGTTTGGAATCAGGGTTTTCTAACTGTCCTAGGTGGACTCTCCGTATCTACCAACCCGGTCAAAGCGCTGGACATTTACTTCTCGTCCTCTCAATTTCTTGAACAACAATAATGCTGCGAGAATGCAGTGTGTAGGACTTCCCTGTCAGTGGTTGTATACGCGCGACTATGTGAGAGTATTTCGAGAGTGAGAGCTGACTCTACCCACTCACGGCCTTACCAGGGCATTTGGGGGTTAATATTTTTGAAAAAGACAATAAAAGTTTTACGATTAAACCACTTCGTTCACAGACCAAGATACTTTATAAAACTGATGAAAGAAAAATAAATAACATTTAATTCACAAAAATTCATTTTATCATCCTTTTTTTAATACTTATGTATTACTACTAGTACTAATTTGATTTGTTGAATGTTTCTTTCTTTTTTTCTTCTTTGCCCTTCTTTCTCATTTATTATATTCTCATTAATGATTAAAAGTAATCATACCACTGGTCAACGAATTCAATGTGATGTTTATGAATCAGATTATATAAATATAAATCGTGAAAAAACTTGTGAAAAATTTGTTCATTTTATTGAATCAATTAATCGTATACGACGTACACCTATAACAAGTCGAAAGTTAAATCGTCAAGTAAGTTGTCTATTCATGATTCATTATACTATAATTAATTTTTTGTTTTGTTTGGAGAATTTCAATTGTCGAGATCATGAGTCAATTGAAAATGGACATCTATGAAAAACCTGGAAGCACTGGACGGCCGTTTCGTCCTATTGTGGGACTTCTCGACAGTGCGCATCGACGATCCCGTCTCGCTTAATTCGAACCTACGACCTATCAGTATTGTGCGCGAGCGCTTAACTTCTAGATCATTGAGCTGGCATCCAATGGTGTTAATGTCTAAATTCAACTAATCCACGAAATTGAGTGACACATCCAACATTGTCATCAGTGAGTTAATAGCTCACAACAGACCAGGTTGAACTTCACTGGTCACTGCTTCTCACTAAAACTCTAACCAGTCACTAGTGAGCATATGTTGATCATTATCAGAAGGGGGTTTTGTGGAGATTTTAGTAATTTCAATTGTTGAGATCATGGATAATTATAAATTTCTACTAATTAATGAAATCAAACTATCACTGAGAATGATAGTATTGCAAAAAAATAGAAAACAAACATAATAAGTGAGGTAGTGGAGATGATTTGTAGCTCAAGTGGTTGAATTGGTAATTTTGTTCTCTGAGCTACATGCGTTCATCGTTCTCCTGAACGATATCATTAGCATAAACTTCAGGTAGAAATAAAGTGTTTAGATTTCTCCACATATAACTCACAGCCTGTCCTGTAGATCTCGATGTTGATTGGTTATTGTTGACCTTTAATCCGTTATTGTTTACTTCTTTGTTTTTGGTTATATCTCCTATAAAGTAGTAAACAATGACAGGTTAAAGGTCAACAATAACCAATCAAGATCAAGGTCAACAGGACAGGTTGTGTGTTATATGCGGAGAAATTCAAATACTTCACTTCTACCTGAAGTTTGTTCTGATGGTGTCGTTCAGAAGAATGATGAAAGCTCCATGACCAAACCATCTAGCTCAGAGGACAAAACTAATTATGTAATTGAAAAAAAATGGTGAAACATAGTAAAGTATACAATTTATCTACGAGAATAAAACTAGAGTTCTGTGCTAATCAGTACTTATCAGGGATAATCATTAGGATTGAGTATTTTAATTGATAGGCAGAGATGTTATGGTGGCTATCAATGTAATCCAGGAAGCGCGTTTCGTCCTTTTTGCGACTCGTCAGCAGGATGTACCTGTACCAACTCTAGGATGCAAGTACATCCGGCTGATGAGTCACGAATCGGACGAAACGCGTTTCCTGGATTCCATTGATAACTACCATCATTCTCTACTTATAATGCCTGTGAGTTAGTGTGATATCGAGGCAATCCTCACAGAATGCACATATATTAAAAGAGATTGATCAATTACAGTCCTAAACATCAATGGAAAGATCCAAACAATCAATACAAAAATGTATTTTAATTTAAGTTTAACGTGGATATAAACTTCTTTTTTCTTCCATTTAATTTTGTTCTTCATTTCGTTATTTGACTTTTCATAGTTCGATCTTTCATTTAGAGATTTAATTTTAATATCGCAAGGGGTTTTTGTGGATATTATAGTAATTTTAATAGTTCAGATCATGAGTCCTGAGTTCGAATCTCGCGAGGCGGGATCATGTATGCGCACTGTTGAGGAGTTCCACAGTAGGACAAAACGGCTGTCCAGTGCTTCCAGATTTTCCATGGTGGCCTAGCTTCAATTTAATTTTAACTTAGAATACTTGGATAAAATGAATCTATTTCTTGAAGATGTTGAAAATATTAAATATAGAGCTTTCTGAATGGTCTAAGCATCAATACGAAAATATTGAACATTCATTTCTCTACTTTTGAATGTGAAATATTGGTGATAAGGTATTAGCAAACCGATAAGAGTAGGTAATAAATGCGAAATATCGCGACCATACTGAAGTTAGAAATATAAGCCATTAGTTACCGGTTCAGTGATCTACAGGCTAATCTTTCATGACCAGGCCTGATGTTCCTGCGTTCGTTCACTGATGGGTTGTGAATATGAGTTTCTGAGGTGTATTTCATACTGGAACAAAACAGCTGTATACCGCTTCCTGATTTTTAATAGCTAACTGAAATCAGCAATTACCACGCTTGACTTCTGTCAATCTAGTAACTTAGATTGTCCCCAAATACCATGGTACGATCGAGAGTGGGGAGAGTCAGATCTCCCTCTCCAAATGCTTTCACATGGCCACGTGCATACGATCATCAACAGGGGATTCCTATTCACTGCCTTCTCATAGTAGGGGAGTTGTTTACGAAATTGAGAGGACGAAAAGCGAATGTCCAGAGCTTTAACCCGGTTGATGGACATGGAGAGTCCATCTAGGGAAGTTGGAAAATCCCGATTCCAAACCACTGGTGTACATGGGCTCCAGGATTCTGAAGAAACAAATGGTGTTTGAACCTATTGTTGGTCACCGGCTACCATAAGACTGTATCTTCTAACGTTGCTCCACTGTCTTGTGATTCAGTCGAAGGCTCCGAGTATGGCCCCCTAAGAAAACCACCTGCTTCAGTTTGGGCACCTGGACAGTATCCCATCCCTCACACAAATCGAATGATTTACATGGCACCTATCTATTCGTTGCCTCCTTGTACCATTGTTTATGTTTTTAAATAAATAAATAAATAACGCCACATATAGCCTAGACTTGATCTCACACTATTTATGACAGATAAACACACAATTTCCATGATAGTAAACTTGATATCATTGACTGACTTGTTATATTGAATAATTTATCATTTTAAGACCTATGAAAATTCTACTAATTCCTAATAAATAAATTGTTCCCTGTATCAGTAAACTACCCATTTCTAATTCTCCAAAGTTGGCCTTAATAAAACTGTTTATTTATTTAAATTCACTTGGTATTGTTTTTGCTTGTATCTTCCCATTGATTTTTAAGACTGCAATGATCAGTCTGTCAGGTACATCCAGCTGACGAGTCCCAATTAGGATGAAACGCGCGTTCTGGATTCCACTGCTAACCACTATCCATCTTTGCTTATAAAATGTTTATTTATTTATTTACTAATAGAAACTATTATATATATATATAGTCATCAATAAGAAATACCCTACAGAGTGTTGGAGATATCTGTATAAATAAACCGACAACCAATATTGTTTACTGCCAACTATTATTATTAAATATTTCAATTAATTATTAAGTAAAATAATCGATTTGTGTTTTAGTCTACTGTTTATTGTTTTATTTAAAAAGGAGAATATGGACTAGAATTGAACACAAGCTTAATCAGTTTTTGTTTTTATCATACAGGTTCAATTTTGTATACATTTCATCTGACTTGGTTACTTCAATATTCGGTTATTATGTGTTGTATATAGAAAAACAAATCAATTTTATTAGTTGTATCGGGGATTAGTTCCTTTTTTTATTTTAACGTCAGATAATTTGCTTTACGGATTGTTTTTAGTTGGACAATTAGTGAAAACTAGGAAGTATTGAATAGCTATTTCATTCTAGTTTAAAATTCTTTAACAGTATGTATATTCCCAACTTTGCTAAAGATGAAACGTTTAAGTTTTATGATAAGTTTCTCATCTTTAGACTAATAGATTGAAATTCAATCCCTTGCACATACTTCTCACTTCAGTCTATTTATGATAAAATAAAGTGTTCAAACAATTGAAATCATTAGTCGATTTGAGCTAGACTACTATTGAAAACTTGAAATCACTGGACGGTTGTTTAGTCTTAGTATGGAACTCCTCAGAAGTGCGCATCCACGATCACACACGCAGGGCTCGAACCCAGGACCTTAAACTCTAGACCACTGAGCCGGGTTCGAGTCGCACGTGAGGGGTTGTGGATGAGTACTGCTAAGAAGTTCCGTACTAGGACTAAATGACCGTCCAGTGCTTTCAAGTTTTCAATGGTAGTCTAGCTCAAATCTCCACAAACCCCCATTTTGTTAAAGTGTTCTAATCATTCAATGTGTCATCAGTACTAAGCATCTTACTGCATAGAGCTAATTGAATTCATCTTTTAATCACTGGTTCTTACTAGAAATTATGTAACCTCTCTCAAAGTTAGTCAACAGTATAAGTATATGATTAAAGTTTTCGGTTGGTTTCTTGGTGAATTGTTCTTAAAAATGATCATGAGTTACTTATAATTGATGAGCTATTGAGTTAAGTCTTTATAACCGACTGTTGCTATATCCTACTATTGTATAATTAACATTCATGTCGTTTCTTTTTTCAATTATACCAGTCTTAATTCGATTCTGTTAGAAATTTTATTCTTTTCATTTATTTATATATTTCTTATAGTCTACTATAGAGAAATCTGATCTTCATCGTGTTACTACAACAACAACAACAACCAGTTTTAATACAACTATTTTAAATGATACAACTATAAATTCTTGTTGTAAACCTAAAACTAATCTATTGACTACAGTCACTCATACACGACCATCGATTATTACATCAGTTAACACAACTGGTTCTTTGAATGAAACCAGTGACTATAATATACAACTAATTAATCGAGGAAGTGCAATCAACTCATCAAGTATTGTTCATATAGATAGTTTTTATTCAACTACTTCATTGCCTAATATCCCGGGAATATCATATCAAAATACTGAAGATCAATCATTACCTACAAATTCTGTTCAAATGACACAAAATACTTCAATTTTTAATTCAAGTTTATCTAATTCTAATACTAATATCACTTATTATTTAGTAGCGTTAATGATGGTTGATAATGAGTAAGTTATTTATTTTAATTATCATTCATTATAAACCATACTATGTACTGTAAAAATTAGGTCATTCATCAAAAAGTGAATCTATTATGAGGTATTTAAATCAAGTTGTGAAGCAGTGTGCATTGACGATCCCACACGAGGAACTTGAATCCAGGACTTATGGTCTTGCGTGCGACCACCTAACCTCTAGATCACTGAGCTGGTATCCAACGGTGTTCATACTTACTTACTTACTTACTTACGCCTGTTACTTCTCGTGAAGGAGCATAGGCCGCTTACCAGCATTCTCCATCCAACCCTGTCCTGGGCAATCCTTTCCAGCTCTTTCCAGTTCTTATTCATCCCTTTCATATCCGCTTCTATTTCCTAACTTAATGTGTTCTTTGGCCTTCCTCTTTTCCGCTTCCCTTCAGGATTCCAAGTTATCGCTTGTCTCGTAATGCAGTTTGATGATTTCCTCAATGTATGTCCTATCCACCTCCAACGTCTTTTCCTAATTTCCTCTTCCGCTGGAAGCTGGTTGGTTCTCTCCCACAGTAGGCTGTTGCTGATGGTATCCGGCCAATGGATGTTGAGTATCTTGCGTAGACAGCTATTGATAAATACTTGTACCTTCTTGATGATGGTTGTTGTAGTTCTCCAAGTTTCAGCTCCGCACAGTAGAACTGCCTTGACATTCGTATTGAAGATTCTGACTTTAATGTTGGTTGAAAGACAGTTGTTTTGAGTTCCATATGTTCTTTAATTGAAGGAATTCTGCCCTTGCTTTGCTAATCCTCGCCTTTACGTCTGCATCTGAGCCTCCTTGTTTATCGACGATGCTTCCCAGGTATGTGAAGGATTCCACATCTTCCAGAGTTTCGCCATCAAGAGTGATTGGACTGCTGTTCTCCGTGTTGTGTTTGAGGACCTTGGTTTTCCCTTTGTGTATTTCGAGGCCTACTAACGCAGAGACTGCTGCCATGCTGGCTGTCTTTGTCTGCATTTGTTCGTGTGTATTGGATAGGAGGGCTAGGTCATCTGCGAAGTCTAAATCGTCTAGTTGGTTCTGAGCTGTCCATTGTATGCCGTATTTTCCCTCAGATGTCGAGGTCTTCATAATCCAGCCGACCACCAGAAGAAATAGGAAGGGAGAGAGTAGACAGTCTTGTCTTACTCCGGTCCTTACTTGGAATGCATTTGTCAGCTGTCCTCCATGCACTACTTTGCACTGTAGTCCGTCATATGAATTCCGGGTAATATTGACAATCTTCTCAGGAACTTCGTAGTGTCGAAGAATTTTCCACAACGTTCTCCTATCTACACTGTCAAATGCCTTCTCATAATCAATGAAGTTGACGTACAGTGACGAGTTCCACTCAATTGATTGTTCGACGATGATCCGTAGTGTTGCAATTTGGTCTGTGCACGACCGGTCCTTACGGAATCCAGCTTGTTGATCTCGAAGTTGAGCGTCTACTGTGTCTTTCATCCTGTTTAGTAACACTCTGTTGAGGACTTTTCTTGGTATTGACAGTAGTGTAATGCCTCTGTGATTTTCACACTTGCTCAGGTCTCCTTTCTTTGGAATCTTGATGAGGTGTCCTTCATTCCAATCCATCGGCACTTGTTCATCCTGCCAAATCTTCTTGAATAGAAGATGAAGCATGTTCGTAGTTACTTCGATGTCTGACTTCAGTGCTTCAGCTGGTATATTGTCGGGTCCTGCTGCTTTCCCGCTCTTGATTTGTCTGATAGCTATGAGAATCTCTTCGATCGTTAGTGGATTGATATCTATAGGAAGATCTGTGTGTGCTGCTTCTATGTCCGGTGGATTCATTGGCGCCGGCCTATTCAGGAGTTCCTCAAAGTACTCTTCCCATCTGTTCTGCTGTTGCTGAATCTCAGTGATCGGTATTCCTTCTTTGTTTTTGACTGGTCTCTCTGGTTTACTATATTTCCCTGCTAGTTTCTTCGTTGTGTCGTAAAGCTGTTTCATATCTCCTTCTCTTGCAGCTTTCTCCGCCGTTGTTGCTAGTTCTTCCACGTACTTCTGCTTGTCGGCTCTAATGCTCTTCTTCACTTGCTTGTTTGCTTCTATGTATTCAGCTTGTGCTTGGACTTTCTCTGCTCGTGTTCGGCTATTGTTAATTGCTGTCTTCTTGTTCTTCCTTTCTTTGATCCTGTCCAGTGTTCATGTCTAACTTAAATTAATTTTTGATCTGGTGCAATCCTTCATCCATTGTCTCAAGCGGATATCTGAATATCTAGAAGCGTTAGCGTGCGAGACCGAAGGTTTCTGGTCTAAGTCCCAAGTACGGGATCGTGGATGAACGCTGCTGAGGGTCCCCATACTAGAATGAAACAGCCGTCCAGAGCTCGCAGCTTTTTGATGATAGTCTATCTTAGATCGACTCGTGATTTCAGATGTGAAAATTTAAATATTTGTCCTTGGATTAATAGGTTCAAGGTTTAAACATCGCTTTTCATGTACTTCAGTTTGACCAGCCTTATAGAATCATTACTCTATACTCACAAATAATATGGCTAAAAGCTGAATACATTAATCAGGGATTTGATCTGGCATTATTATTTAGGTTGATTGAAATTTTGATAAACTGGTTTATATACATCTTTGCATTTCTCACCACCTGGTTGGAATCCACGAGACGATAGCAACCGATGGTTAGATACCTTGGATGACATGGCTCAAAATCGTCTGCAATGGCTCAGGTGCATCCACTCTTTGTGTTCTCCCAAATTCTAATCTTCTGAATTCTCCTTGTCTCTTTTTTTTTCTTTCCATATTTATTTCCCCGGATTATACTCCTTCAATAGCATCTTCCGATTACTGCTTCTACTTTTCCTACCTGTACGACTATGGGATTTGAATTGACAATTGTATCTGTGTGCTAATGTGGTATGGCAACTTGAACTGATGTAGGTACGTACGTATGAAGTTCTACGTTGTTGCTGACTGACTTCTCACTTTTCACGGACAAAAAAGAGAGAATATTTCTCTCGCCAATAATCATCATGTTTGTGCGCGAGCTGGGATACTACCCCGAGACTCAGGTTGGAACAGGTGATTTCCTCAGGGTCCTACCCCTGAGCTATTGACATAAAAGTCTACTCAACAAGGGGACGGAGCAACGCCAGGAGATGTAGCCTCATGGTGGTCGGAGTAGGTTTTTATACCATTGCTTCTTCTAGACCCTGGGAGCCCATTTAACTAGTCGGTTTACAATCAACGTTTCCTATCTCTAATCCTTTACATCTACCGATCTTGCTTTAAACAAAGGATGTTTGTTTTACATCCCCTCACTTATGTAGAATGAAGAAAGTATGTTCAATAAATTAATGAATTATCATCATTTTATGGATGGTACAGTGATTGGAGTTCGGGTGTACTTATCTCAGCAGTTGATGTTCAAGATAATCTCATCATTTATCTATTCATATTGTATAAACTTATATTCAGTGAATAAGTTACATTTGTATAATTAGAAATAAATCGTTTTAGTAATTAACTTGAATTGATCATTTGTGTTTAATTGTGATTGAAATTGTTACATTTCACCTCGATATCATGATATAAGACTACACTAGATGTTAAATAAATGAATCAGCCTGAAATTCTTGTTTTCAATACGTGGTAAAGTTATAGGTGTCCGATGTTAGGGAATCCTTTATGAGAATAAAACGATTTAAAGAAAATAATTTAGTCAAGGTCAATTAATGAAGTGAACTATTTTCGAATTGAACATTTACGTAGACTATATATACTAGCAAGTCCTGAGATGTTAATTAGTTAGTGGTCGTTGGTAGGAAACTATACTTGACCAAGGTTTCATGAGCAATGTTTCTTTACAATCTTGAGAGAATTGATAGTCCCCGTAAAGCTCGAACCCGCGTCACGCATTTTCACAATCTGAGAAGTCACCACTGAGATACTCGGAATAACCCAGACAAGCTTTTCTAGCGAACGCTAACAAAAACAAAACCTCGGTTAAGCAGTGTTTCTTTTCAAATACCTCTGACTACCTAAGATCTTAGTGTACACTATACTAAGTCACTTATTATGGTGTTCACATTGTAATTTGAACGTTAGAATTTAGTCAACACTAAAGGACTTGATAAATATAAGATTATTCTCTATTCAGTGTTTAAATAATTGTAACTCTCACATGTTTTTTGTGTTTGTGTATACTTATAACTTGTTTTTCCTCGAACTAATACTTTCCCTTTTTTCTCTCTCTTCCTCTCTGTGGTTTTGTATGTCTCCGGTAGCAATGGCCTACCGTTCATTTCAGCAACTACAACTGATGCATTTCCTAATTATACTTTCATCTCTATTGATGCAGTCAATTGGATAATTAAATGGTTTCCTGATATTAAAACTATTGAACAAGCTATTTTTTATCTACAAGTAGTTTATTATTTTCATAAAGATCGTTGTTTGTTTGGCTATTCTGTTTTATATTCAGGACTACAATTGATCAGTTTCTCTTAGTATATTTGCATCCTATGAGGATTGCCTCGACATCATCTTAAGTCAAAAATATTTTAAGTAGAGATGGGTGTTGGCTATCACTGGAATCCAGGATACGCGTTTCTTGCCACTTTTTGACTCATCAACTGAATGTACCATCCACCCAGAGTTGCTGTTCACTTAGTAGCTAAATGGACAACTCAATGGTGTTTGAAGCAAACGGTATTGGGTCTGAATTCTGGATTGAACAGAATATAAACTCTGGGATGTGTGATACATCTAGCTGACAAGTCACAAACAAAGGGAAACGCACCTTCTGGATTCCACTACTAGCCAGCATCCATCCATCTCTGCTTATAATTATGGTAGGGTGTTGTGAAAATTGTTGAATTTGAAGTTTAATCACCCAGACTATTCTTACACTAACAATCATGTGCTTACAAGTGACTAAATTTGCAAGATTATTCGTAGAGTTCTAATAACAAGCGGTGACCGATGGAGTTCAGTTCTATCAGTCATGGCAGTGGGCTATGGTCGTGCAAAATCATGACTTAACTGAAGTTAAAAATGCAGACTATTAGATTTTAACTCAATATTCAGTCATTATTATAGTTACAGATGCTCAGTTCTGAGAATTTCTATATGAGGACGAAACGACCGTTCAGTATTTACTGGCTTTCAGTGGTTCAGTAAATAAAACCATTTGGTAGTATGAAATTTCAAATTGTAATTTTAATTCTGTTATCTTTATTTATTTAAACATGTAGATATTGGTACGAGGAGGCACCAAATAGACACGCACCACATAAATCATTCGATTTATGTGAGGGCTAGGATACTGCCCGCGTAGTCAAACTGAAGCAGGTGGTTTTCTTAGGGGGCCACACCCGTGGCCTTCGACCTAAAGGTCTGATCCACAAGACAGTGGAACAACGTTAGGAGATGCGGTCCCATGGTAACCAGTGACCAACAATTGTTTCATACTCCATTTGTTTCCTCTGGATCCTGGAGCCCATATGCACCATTTTGTTTGTAATCAGGGTTTCCCAACTGTCCTAGGTGGATTGTCCATATCCACCAACCCGAATAAAGTGCCGGACATTCGCTTTTCGTTTTCTCAATTTCGTAAACAACAATTATGCCACGAGAAGGTAGTGAATAGGACCTCCCTGTCAGTGGTTTTATGCACGTGGCCACGTGAGAGGATTTGGAGAGAGAGATCTAACTCTTCTCCCTTTCGGTCATAGCAGGGCATTTGGGTGCTGTTATTTTAAAAATTCAGTTATTATCAGTTTGTTTCAATAGAATACTTTTCTGTCAATCACTAAGTGTTTATATTTATCTATTTTTTCCTTAACCAATCATGAAAATAGCTTTTATTCTGAATTGACACTAAATGGACGAATTATTTGTAGAACATAAGGACCCATCAGTAGCGACTGTTTAGTTTCATTTCAGTTGCTTAACAGTCGTATGTTGTATTTACCGCAAATTGATCTTGTGAGGGCTGGTGCTGTGTCAAGCCTACATAGGTTATTCTAGCCTCTGGACAGATCGATCTATTTATTCTTCTCAAGACACATTTTTACTCTGTCACTTAGTCGCTTATTAACTCTGACTGTTTTTTATGAGATCGTTTATGTTAATTACCTACCCCGTTCATCATGTGTCTGTAACTTCCTTGTGTTTGACTATAAATATTGACTCACGCTTGATTAAAACGAGCTGGCTCACTCGGTTTCTCCACTGCGCATCGTTTCGTTTCCCTGATTATCTGTCTAGATAAACGATTGTGTAGAGTATACGTATTCGAAATTCATTCTCATATTTGACTTATTTAATTCCGTTATTCATTAACGCGAGTTAAGTCGTTGATTATATACGAGAGTAGTCGGGATGTATATTTCGATAGCAATCGTTCATACTATCGAACTGGAGTCAGATACAGGGTCACTAAAATCTTACTTGATATGCCATCGAAAACCAGGCAGCAATGATGAATAGCTGTTTCGCTTAGTAAAAGATTAGACCCTCGACTTTCAGGTCTCAAAGCGAATACTTCGTCATTAGAACCACTTAACCGGCTTTCGTTTATGAAATCTCAAATTCAATCAGTTTCCGATATTATGCTACGATCATCAAATGTAATCGGTAAAAACTATTCCACACCCGACATTTCTGAGCTCGTTAAAATTTTGAGAAATATCTAGAAGTAATTCATCTTAATTTGATACATTTAATATCCGATCGACCGAAAATTAAAAAAATACTTTTGTGAAACAAATGTTAATAAAATTAACGCGACCGTTGTTAATGTGTCGTTGAAAGTTGATATTGAAACACAGAGTAAACAGGTAAATAAGAAATTTTCGTAGTTATATTAGAGAATGAATTTACATTGATGCTTACAATTTTGAAACCTTTTCATCTCAGATTATATATTAAATAATTTTTGTATATTCTAAATGATAATTTTATAATTGAGATCATAAACTGATCTATGTTAGACTACCAATGAAAACCTGGGAGCACTGGACAGCCATTTCATCTTAGTATAAGACTCCTCACCAATGCACATCCACGATCCCACATGCGGAACTCGAACCTAGGACGATCGTTCAGTGCTTCTAAATTTTCAATGATGGTCTAACATTGATCGGTTCATGATGTCAATTACAATTCAACAATCTCTACAACCCTATACTAATAATTTTATAAGTACCAATGATACATCTTCGTATAATACCTGTACACTCAAAATTTACTATAAAGTCATTCTCTTTATAATGAATCGTTTTATAAAGTTATGATTGTGTATATTTTCCTTATATATTTAGCAAATGCTAGAAGCTGGTTGGATATGTCATACTTCAGGGAATTCAAAACATGTATTTATTTATGGAACATATTTTTATACATTACTTATTCCTGATATAAAGCAATTAACAAATACACAAATTGATACTTCACTTAATCTATCTACATTAGATAATAGTGAAATGAATATTCACTCTGCTCCAGTTACACCAATTCAATTGAATGTATCAAATATAAGTGAGTTTAATTCATTTTATATTGTTTGTTTGAATCTTATTGATGTTTAGGAGTGTAATTGATCAGCCTCTTATTGTCATATGTGTATCTTGTGCGAATTGCATGTTAGATACTGCCTTAAGTTATAAGCATTGTAAACAAAGATGGATGGTGGCTATTAGTGGGATCCAATTTGACGCGCGTTTCTTCCTGTTTGGGACTCGTCATCCCAGAGTTGATATTAACTCCGGGACTCAAACCCAGTGCCATTCGTTCAAACGCCATCGCGTTATCCAATTAGCCCTGGGATGGACGGCACATTCAGGTGACGAGTCCCAGATAGGACGAACCGCGCGTCATGGATTCCACTGAGGGTCACCATCCATCTTTGCCTATAATATAAGTGAGTCTACTTAAATTTTCAAATAAATAGTTTGTTTAATGTGCAATATGTGGAACAGTCGATTTTCAAGTGTGTCTTATGAAATTAAGCTTTCCCTATAAATATGTGTTAGTTAAAACTGTTATGCTTTTCGAAGCTAAGATAATAATAGTTGCCCACTGCTAGAGTAATCTTGAAACAAACATACTCAGTGCTTGAAAACTTTCAATCATTCTCCTATCAACTTAATTCATTGCCGAAAATAATTTTCAAACCTAAAATCTACACAAAATTAATTATCCTTGTTTTATTTAATAATTAATTGATTAATTATTACGGTTTTGTGGAGATTATTTCGTCACGGACTAATCTCAGTCAGAGTACTATTGTAGGTCAGAAGGTACTTTACAACTTTTTCGTCGCAGGACTTCTTACTACTAAATGAGTTCCTCAAACTTTAGTGAGAGTTCGTTAGTGGTGTAGTCTGGAAATATTTTAAGGGAAACAGTCCTTACTAGCATCTTTAGATGATCGTCTCACTATACCATGAACTATCCTACCTCCAACCACGAAACTTGAAGGTTTTGTGCTTAATCCCTGACAGGGTCGTCCCTGTGCACTTCTGATGAGTCTCATGCAACTGTTCCGTACTCCCTGGTTTTCAAGAACATCTCAACTAATATCAATCTCAGTCAGTCAGCTACAATGTAGGACTAGGCACATACATGCATCAGTCCAAGTTGCCATACCTCATTAGCACAACAAGATGAACACCAAACTCATAGAAGTAGTCACTTCAATCTTAGTAATATATAAAAGAAAGATTGTGTGTAAGGATATAGTACAGGAAGAAAGAATTAGTTCATAGAAAGAAAGATATGAAGCGATTTTAATCTCATAGTTTAAAGGAAGATAAAGAGTGTATACACTAATGTCATTGTTACCGAATCTAACCCATGTCACCCAGTCTCCAACCATTGGTTACGATGGTCACGCGGACCCCAAACAAGTATCAAATATCAATCTTATGAAATATACAATGTACAAATGAATTGATTGAAGATTTAATCTTTCTTATCGTATTTACAATTGTTTATAATTGATTAGTAGTTCATATTTAATTGTCCTAATTTAATATATTTATTGTTCATTAGATTGTACAAGTTCACCTTCTTCCAACACTTCACAATCAGTATCTGGTTTATCATCATCTTCAATATTTCCATTGACTACATCCACATTAACAACAACATCATTGAGTACATCAAATAATTTAATTATATCTTGTTATTCTTCTACAAATAATACAATATCAATAACAAATTTACCATACATTAATTCTCTGAATGCTAATTCGAACCTATTGAATAATTTATCTGCTTCTGCTATTGCTACTAATACTATTACTATTACTACTACTACTACTACTACTACTACTACTACTACTACTAATAATAATAATAATAATAACAATAATAATAATAATGATAATAATAATAATAATAGTATTAGTACTACTACTACTACTACTACTACTACTTCGACTATTATAAGCAATCCTATCAATACTATTGTATCATTAACTCCAATTACATCATCTAATTATACAAATACAATTACTAATACTTCATTATTATCTCATATCAATTCTTTATCATTTTCAACAATAAAACAAAATGAATTAAATTTTAAATTAATGAATATATCAATTCATTTATTTAAAACATTGTCTAATGTAGATTTAAATTTATTACAACAATTACCTATACAATTTCCTAAAGATTATTTACCAAAACTTTTAAATGATACAACAAAATGGACTAGTGTATTTCAAAATGAATGGGCTGAAATATCAATTGTTCATTATGGTACAAATGAGTATCAGATGAAACAACAACAACAGCAGCAACAACAACACCAACAGATTCTTGATTCAAATTATATGAATAGTAATATTGATAATAATGATACATTGAATGAAATGAATGATACTTCAGTTATAACATCTTTATCTACTGCTACAACAACAACAACAACAACTACTACTACTACTACTACTACCACTAATACTACTACTATTCCTATTACTACAAATGATTCTTGTCCATCTTTATCTACATCAGAAATAAAATTTGAATATGTGAATGAATTGAATAGTTTTTTTAATGATGGTCTGTTAACGTATTCATCAATTTCTACATTATTTGGAATACCGGATAAAACTGGATTTCAAGGTAAATATTGATTATTTTATTTGTTTTTCTGGTAGTGATGTATACTTTCAATTACGAAGTTGTCATTGTCACTTTGGATAACATCTTTAGTTATCTTTTCAGTTATTCCACAAATACAATGTTATTTCATTTAGAAGGACTTGTTTGTGATTGATTGTCTTTGTAGGTTACGTTGTTTTCATTTATCTTTGTAGTCATATTCACTGTTTTTGCCAAATGATCAATGGTCTTATGATTGGTCAACCTGTTCTGTATGGATTGATAATTTGATGTTTATTAGTTAGTCCTATACTTCCTTATTTTAGAATTTCGATGTTTCTCCAACTCATTCTTGTCCATTGTTGTCTGCATGTTGTGATATCAGTGATAACATATGTCGTCACATAGTTAATTTATGTTCATTTTGACTTAGATGAAGGTGTCATCCATTTTGTTCAATATAATATTTCTTGCAGTTGGTACAGGTGATTTTATAGATTATGTTAGAACACTGACATAGACTGAATCTATGGAAAGGGTACATCAATCATAAGGCCAGTGGTCAACCATCAAAGATAGCCAATTAGAAGATAGTTCATTCAAAGGAATTAACGTAATACTTGTGTAATAAGTAAAGTACTCACTTCTACGTGAATTAAGAAATGAAGATGTTGTCCAGAGTGACAACTGCGGAATTTCACTATCAAACTCTGTATTAAGTTTATGAACTAGTGGTCAGTTGCCTCAATTATTCTTATATAGCTAGTAAAAATGGTTATGATCAGTGTCAATCGTATTTAACTAGTAAAACTGTATAGAATTATGTTTTTCTAATTCTAAGTTATTATGATTCATAAAACACAGTCAGATAACTCTTTCATACTTTCCTCCAAACGTCACTTATCAATTAGAGTAAGTAATAAATGATGATAATTGATCTCACATATATTGCACATTGTAGTTTTAAATGATGAAAAGTACTGGTTTTTA
This sequence comes from Schistosoma spindalis, assembly GCA_946903255.1. Lineage (NCBI taxonomy): Eukaryota > Metazoa > Platyhelminthes > Trematoda > Strigeidida > Schistosomatidae > Schistosoma > Schistosoma spindalis. The sequence continues at coordinate 21,569,596 of OX336418.1, forward strand.
ATCTACTCAGCTTTTTATGTAAGACCTAGTGATATTATTTGATTGGCATAAAAAAACCAAAAGGAAATCAGTGAGACAAGATTTGAATCTACAATTTCCCAATCGAAAATCGAATGCTTTTCAATCATTAATCTATCGTATCAGATTATTACTTTGAATTACTATTCAAAATGAAAGAAAATTAATCATGGGTCGATTGAACTTAGACATTAACACCGTTGGATGCTGGCTCAATAGTTTAGAGGTTAAGCGTTCGTGCTCGTGATCCAAAATCATCAATTCAAGTCCCGTGTCAGGGATCGTAAATACTCATTGTTGAAGGGTTCCAAACTATGACGAAACGGTCGTTCAATGATTCCAAGCTTTCACTAGTGATCTAGCTTAGATCGACTCATGAATTCAACTACTAAAAATTTATCAACCAAATCAAGGGAATAACTTTTAATTATCTTACTAATTTTACATATTTAATTATACTTTGTAATTTGAGTTCATTTTGTGGTTTATCGTGATCTGTTACATTTAAAAGAAAATTGATATTACTGTATGGGATATTGTTTTTTTTCTTCCTTTTTTTTCTTCTTTTGTATGTCCATTTTATCTAAGAAAATGTAATGAGAATGTAAATAGAGGTGGGAATTTTTTTTCTTTCGTTAATGTCTGAAAAATTTATTCAGTCAGTCATCAGGACATGATTTGTTGCTTAACATGACTTTACTTCAAAAAAAAAATATGAAATCGTAATTCATCATGTGATATTTCATGAGGATAATTTTTTAACTCAAGTTAACATTTTTCTTTTTCAGTAAGGGGGATTTTTGGAGATTGTAATATGTATTTTTGTTGTTGTTGTTGATAGTTGAATTCATGAATCTATCTATAGTAGTTTATTATTGAATATATAGAAGCACTAAACGGCCATTTCATCCTATTTTTGAACTCCTAAACAATGTATATCTACGATCACACGCGTGGGACTCGAACCCAGGATTTTTGATTTCGAGCACGAATGCTTAAACTCTGAACACTACTCAGTGATCTAGAAATTAATTTTTTTACTAATAAATAGACAAATTGTTGTTAATCTCTTATCCTTCATTTTGAGTAACTTTTAACATGTGAGAAATGTGTTTGTCCTGTGCTATTAACACATTTTTCATGTAGTTTTTGTCCTATCAACTAGATTACAGTGAACATATAAAAATATACAATAAATATTCATCCTCTATGACTAAGCATATTGTTAAAATGAGTTATAGAGTTGAACCAACCTGCACTCTTTTCAACGTTGTATAAAACTGGTTAGGGGGCTAGCGAATACTCTGGTTTGTATATTGTCGATATCGGAAAATGACGGAACACTTTAAAGAGCTCAGCTAGTCTTCAGCTACTCTACAACTACCCACCATTCCCAGACAGTAGGTTCCCCGACTCTAACTGAAGTTCAAAAAGCTATAGCTAATCTGAAACGAGGAACAGCAGCTGATCTAGATGGGTTGGCTCTAGAGGTTTTTAAGGATGGTGGTCTAGTTTTAGCGATTAGGTTGACTAATATTTTAGCTAAAATCTGGGAGTTAGACGTTATCCCATCTAACTGGTCACAATCACTTATCGTCCCAATATATAAGAGAGGGTCAAAATCATCCCGTGACAACCACAGAGGGATTAGTTTGACTAATATAGTATCTAAAATACTAGCCTCAATAATTTTTGGACGCCTAACTAAGACTCGTGAACTGCAAACACGTGAAAATCAGGCTGGCTTCAGACCTGGTCGTGGATGCATCGACCACATATTCACCATTCGTCAGGTTCTAGAACACAGGCGTACTTATCGGCGTCCGACAATAGTGGTCTTCCTTGATTTAAAAGCAGCGTTTGACTCTGTTGACCGAGAGGTTCTGTGGCAGTGTCTGTCATTGAAAGGCATACCTCAGAAGTACATAAACCTTGTGAAGGCTCTTTACTCGAACACTACCAGTCGGGTCAGAGCCTATGGCAAAGTGTCATCCGCTTTTGCAACCTCAAGTGGGGTCCGTCAAGGCTGTCCACTTTCTCCTTTTTTGTTTAACTTTATCATAGACCTACTGATGGAAATAACGTTCTCGTTGACTGAATTCTCGGGTATTGATCTCCTACCAGGAGGTCCACTTATCGACTTAGAATACGCAGATGACATAGTCTTATTTGGTGGAGACGCTGATAAAATGTATAGTCCTTTGGTGACACTGAGTAACAATTCCAGGATGTTTGGGATGCGTTTCTCCCTCTAAATGCAAGTTGTTGCTCCAGGACTGGTCTGCGTCAACACTTGAACTAAGGATAGGGAGTGAAGTAACCGAACTCGTCGATACCTCCACTTATCTCGAAAGTCTGATCAGCCCTAATGAGTTAGTGTCTGACGAAATCTCTGCACAAATTCAAAAAGTTCGTTTGACTTTTGCCAACTTATATGACCTATTGCGAAGGCGAGATATCCGTCTATCAATTAAGGGACAAGTATACTGCGCAGAAGTTCGTTCTGTTTTACTTTACGTCTGCGAAACATGGCCATTAAGAGTAGAAGATACTTGTAAGCTACTAGTATTTGACCACAGATATCTTAGAAATGTTTCCAACATCTGCTTGGATCACCGAGTAAGTAATAGTGAGTTAGACGCAGGGTATTAGGGAATGATGGTAAATCAGTTGATGAGGTTGTGAATCTTCGTCTGAGATGGTTGGGTCACGGGTTACGTATGCCTGAACATCACCACGAAGCGCAATGCTGACTAGTGTTGGAGACGGTTGAAAGTTAGGGACGGCCAAACCAAAACGTGATATCAGTGCTTGAAGTCACCAATTTCTGGTCTTAGTCATGTTGGTAGATGCAGACTACTTGGTTGGAGTCCGCGTGACCATCGTAACCAATGGTTTGAGACTCTGGCTGACATGGCTCAGAATCGATCACAATGGTGTAGGTGTATACACTCTTTGTCTCCCCTTAAACAGTAAGATTAAAATAGCTTCATACCTCTTTTTCTACTACCTAATTCATTCTTTCTGTACTTTATCCTTACAAACAATCTTTCTTTTATATATTACTGCGGTTGAAGTAACTACTTCCATGAGTTTGGTGTTCATCTTGTTGTGCTAATGAGGTACGAGAACTTGGACCGATGTATATATGTGCCTCGTCCTACGTTGTAGTTTACTTACTGACTTATCGAAATGTTAACCATAAGAAATATTTATACCGTGCATGTGTCCAAAATTAGTTTGTACTCCTACCTTGATAATATTGATTTACATTTTATGTAGAGAACAGTGTGATGATCAATATTTTTCCTGGATTCCTGTTAGTCTAGTTTAATCTCTGATTCGTTGTATATAAATATGTTAATAATAAGACTCCTCGGATACGTGTTATGTGTGCGTAAATATACCCTTCCTCGAAACATAATGTTGACTTAACTAAGAGTTGGTTGAAAGGTAGGAACGGCCAAATTAAAACGTAATGTCAATGCATAGTGTGATTGACTGTTGATGTGAGTCATGTTAATAGATGCAGACTACCAATTTGAGATTCTCAAGTTAAGCTCAATCAGTGGTTGATATGGCTTAGGATCTGTCACAATGGTTGAGGTTCATTTATTTCTTATTTTGCTTCAGATCTTGATTCCCAGTATGCCTTCAAACATACCTTTTTTCTAGCTCTTCTTGAATTATATTCTCAGTGTTTGGTTTTTTTCGAAATAATAGTCACTGCATTATTTTGACTCATTTACTTAACATGTTAATTTCATCTCGTTGCGCTAATTTGGTGCTACGTTAATTATGACTAGCGGATTGACATTTATTATTATTATTATTATTATTATTATTATTATTATTATTATTATTATTATTATGCCGTGAAGTGTCTTCTGTAATTTCAGAGTATTATATTGTATTTTAGAAATTGATCAAGTTCTTCGTAAAAGTTGTTTATGTGATTTGGATGGACCAAATAATGATGGACCAGTTGAATGGGCTCATTGTGTATATGATGCAAATTATCATCCAACTTGTGCTTTTTCTATAGAACTTCAATGGCTTGTAGTTACAGGCGGACGAATGGCTGAACTGGTGAGTTTATTTTTTTCGTATATCTCACTAGAAATAGATATTTAATATTTATGATTTTCAGTTTTGATGGAAGACTATCACTGATTGATTCATGCGTATAGCTACTTGTTGTTGGTTGTCATTTAGGGATTTATGACAAGAATTGTAGTACGATGAGACGTCAAAAGAATTTATCACACTTTTGTATGGGCCGGGATACTAATTATGTGCTCAAATAATTGATTAGCGCAGAGGATCACACGGGTCCTTTGATTTAAAGGTCTAATCAACGATCTATTAATACAGTCTAGGAAGATCCTTTTTGGTGGTAGTTATCGACCAAATTGTCTTTGCATCATTCGATATGACCATGGTGCTCTCTTGCACCATCAGTTTAGAATCAAGATCTTGTAATTACACTAGATTGATCCTCCGTATTCAACAACTCGGTTTAGGCATCAGACGTCTACTTCATTCTCTTGATTTTCTAAAACCACTCCCGATAAATAAGATTTACCTAGAACGTCGAGTCCGCATGAGACAGAACATGCATTTAGGGATGTTTTAGAATTTTCTGTCTAAAGGTTTATTACACCTAAATACTGGTCTGAAAATGAAAATTATTATGAACAATCAATTGCAAACACATCTCAATCCTATAGAAATCCATTTGCAGCCCTAATATCTCAATCATAATGTGTGTGACTATGAAGCTGAGTGATATGGCATTAAATCCTCCAAACAGCATCAATTCCCTTTAGATTACGGGTACATCTCAGTGATAAGTACCAAATAGCACGTAATTTAGTCCTAGAAATTCTTGTCGAATATCTCTAATTATTACCTTCAAAGATCAGTTTATGTTGTATATTATGAAATCTAACATTCACTATAAACTCCCTATTTTGATGGAGTTTTGTTCTCTGAGCTGGATGGTTTGGTCATGGAGCTTTCATCGTTCTTCTGAAAGACATCATCAGCACAAACTTCAGGTAGAAGTCCCTATAGCTAACTATGTAATATTTGCTAACTTTTTTTTATTATTAAAAATGCTATTGTTTTCCATTTACCAAAAAAATGTACTCACATTCAAATGAAAGTTAATTTTGTTTTGTACGATTATTGACAAGTTAATTTGCTTAGTTAACATTCTAAATTAGTTTCTCATTAGTAACAATAATATATTATTATTATTGTATTCTATAGTATAAATTTCATATTATATTTTGCATTTCATAAACTAAAATACTACAATCTCCACAAATCCTCATACTGATAATAATCCTGTACTCACTGATGACTAGCTTCAAGATAGATTTCCTGAAGTTCTAATAAGAGGTCGTGACCAACGGAGTTCAACTGTTGCCAGGTGTGAGACAGTTATCCACCTCAAACAGTGGATGACGGGTTGCGCAAAATCACAGATCGATCGAAGTTAGACATCAACACCGTTGAATGCCGGCTCGGTGGTCTAGAGATTAAGTGTTCGCGTGCGAGATCGAAGGTTCTGAATTGGTGGATGTACATTTTCTAGGAGTCTTAAATTATGACGAAACAGTCGTCCAATGGTTCCAGGTTTTTACTGGTGGTCTAGCTTAGATTGACTCATGAATTTAACTATTCAAATACTACAATCTCCACAAATCCCCATACTGATAATAATACTTAATTGTTAATCATTTCAAACAGGAATGTATGTATTTTTAGTCAAAATAAGGTTTTTTGAAACCTTGTTTTATTATGTGAGTTTTATTTGTCATTAAAAATTAATTTTAGTTAAGGTATCATCAAAAACGAGTAAGTGTTGAACAGTTATTTCGTCTTATTTGGTGTTTCGATCTTAACATATCTGAACTCCAACCATTGACGGCATTTCATTAGAACCCTAGAAACTTAATCAAGCATCGAATTTAAAGTGCAGAAAATGAAATGGTGTTACATAATTTAACAAAGTAATTAAAGATTACCAAGAGATTCGAATTATTGAATCAAATGTTTGTTACATCATTAAGGAAAATAATCAACAACTAACAAGAAATGAAGTTATGTTGTAGTACTTCATTGAAATTATGAACCGATTTAAGTTAGACCACCATTGAGAACCTGAACGCACTTAACGAGCATTTCGTCCTCGTATGAGACGCCTCATCAGCGCGCATCCATGACCCTCAACGCTTAATTCAAACCCAGCACCTTCAGTCTCGTCTACGAACGCTTAACTTTCAGATCGCTGAGACGGCATCCAACTATATTAATGTCTATCTTCAATTAACCCCACGACATCGCGCTACCGTTTTCCATCGTATTCGGTGAATGGACCTCACACCCGACACGGATTAGCTCCATTAGTTACGGCTTCTCATTAGAACTCCAGGAATTTGCTATCAAAGCTACTCATTAGTAAGCACATGAATAGGGTCAGGAATTATGGATCTCTCAAACAAAATTATTCATTTTATGCGTTTAACACTATCGTATTCAATCTATGACTGCAGCAATATAATTTTTCACTATCATTCTAAATATTTTGAACAGTATAGTGAAGTATTTCGATTGATCATCATATATAATATCTGAATTTCGCACAATAACCACTCTACAAGTCATATTCTCTATCCTGATTGGTTCATCCTTAATGTGTATACTTTACCGAATTCTATAGAGATTATTTTTTAATTTAAAGATTGTGTTCTTGATGGATACTTCTTTTAGAGAATCATGTTATTCTTTTTTTAAATTTTAAAACGCTTTTGATACTGTCAAGCTTCAGTGAATCTTAATGTTAACCTTAAAAAACAAAAGAAATACATTTCATTTATTTATGTTGGTTTTATTAAAATGTCTTGCTAAGTTCCTAAATAATGACCATGTTTTTTTGTTTTGTTGCTAACTCTGTTTAATGTATTACGTGACCTTTCAATACATAAATTTACATTAAAATTTAGTTATGGTCGAATAAATTTCATTGTTTTAATGCATATATTAATCGTTTCTTCTCTCTCTCTCTCTCTCTCACACACACACGCATACACTCTGTTCATATTCTTAACAGTGACTACCTTGATAATTGTTTATGTCTTTTTATGTACCTGATTTGTTTACTTTGATATGGTGTCATAAGGATTGCAAATTAAATTGTATCTGATTCAGTTTTGATAACTTGAAGATTGTCTTGTCTAAAAGAAAAAAAAACAAAAGTTAAAAAACAGTGAAAGTTAATATTAATATACATAATAATTGCTGATTGTAAGCAATTAATTTAAGGTTGATATGTAAACTATTGGATTCTGTTTAGTGGTCGGAAGATTAAGTGCTCATTACAAAATTTAAAGGTAACGAATTCAACGCCTAGTGGAGGTTATAGATGCTGACTTTTAAACAGGTTCATACTATTCAGTGTTTTCTGATTTTCAGTAGTTTTCTAAATACAACCACTTCGTTATGTAAACTGTAAAGTTTAAATTGACCATTGTTTCATTTGTTTAGTTTTTTAGTACTGACTGAATTTTATTGGTCAAGTCGTAATATGAATGATAGCCTTAGTGATTAGTTGTCCTATGAACTGTTTTGATTTAAGGTGTTTACAAATAATCCATAGGAAACTTTGGATCTAGTTTTTTGTGATATGTAACACAAGAAATCAGGGGGTATCAACAGTATCCTCCTTACATTAGCATCTCAATCCTTTGTGTATGGTTCGTTACGACCCGTATATTTCAGACGTGTAATGTCTCAAACTGTCACACTATGTGCACTATATCCAGCTCCCATCGACGCAGCGCTCCCCTGAATGTTATGTGCCAGCTAACAAAAGGTCTAGGTTCAGGGTTTCCTCTTGACTACCTATAATCACCGAACTAAGAGAATTGTAAATGTCTAATAATCTAATCTTTCATCAATCAAAGACAATGTCACTGTTCTATTCCATCTTCTTTACTGAGTCTCTACTAACTATATTGCTCTGATAACGATCACATTCAAAGTCTCTTCTCTACTTCTATAATGAAATTTAGTTTCAAACTAACCGTTTTCTTAGGACAATCGACTTTATTATTATTATTATTATTATTATTATTATTATTATTATTATTACTATTGCCACTAGTTTTATCGTCTCATCTATCTTCCTCATTAAAACTAATGATTTTATTGTTTTCTTATTTTACAGGTATCATTATGGTATCAAAAAGCTGGTACAGCTAATTTACACTTTTTTCCAGCTCCATGTTATCCTTTCGGTCAATCAAATAATGATTTATCTGATAAAGATCCATTACGTAAACCAATATTTTTACCTATTAATAATAATGTATTAATTGAAGTAGCTAAAAATTTCTATAATCAATCACAAAATGAGAATAATTCATTGATACATGAAAATTCTCTTTTGAATATGAAAGATTTATTGAATTATTTATTTCCTGGTAAGTATTACTTATTATTGTTCTTCTCCTTCTTCAGTCAATGTTTCACGAATACTTTCTGTTTAAATGTTAGCTAATATGTAACAGTTAGTTGAAAGGATGCTAGGAATGGTGGAGAAAATTTGTAGCTCAGGTGGATGATTTTGATGAAGTTTTGTTCGCTGAGCTGGATGGTTTGATCATGGAGCTTTTATCGTTCTTCTGAAAGACATAATCGGTACAAACTTCAGGCAGAAGTTCCACAACTAAACCATCCAGCTCAGAGAACAAAACTTCATCAAGATGCTAGGGACACATAACCAAATCAAATTGTGGTATCAGTTCATAGAATCATTATCTGTTAATCTGAATCATGTTAATAGATACCAACTACCTGGTTGAGATCCGCATACTAACCTTAATCAGCGATTGATGACATTAAATGATATAACTTAGAAACTAGTTACTATAGTACAAGTTCATGTATCGAGTTCCTTTTCTGACTCCACCCCTCATTGTGGGAAGGCAGTATCGCTGTTATGCTGGATTGTCTGAAGGAAACGCCTTACTGCCATCAAACCTCCGTACAATCAGCAGTACGTCTTCGCCTTCAGATCTTTGGTTTGTTGCTTTTAGTCTTACCATTCTTCAACAGACTTGTCTGACATGGTAGGACCTAGAGGAACGACTGTTCCATCCAGTATAACTCGATTGGTGCATCACAATATGCAAGCCCAACCACCACGTCAAGGTGGAAACAACGGTCGGGTTAATGTTATATAATTAATATTCTGTTTCGTCAATTTGTATAGTTTAGTTAATAATTTTGTATGTAGTACCGTTTAAAGACAATCTTCTTCACAAATTGCAGTTCAATGAAGTTAGTTGTCATGTTCACACTAGTGACTAGCTTTGGGAGGAAATTTCCGGAGTTCTAGAGCGATGTCGTGATCAGTGAAACTAAGCCGTGTTGGATGTGAAGCCCTTATACAAAAAATAAGTTTTTAATCAAAATTACATAATAAAAGTTCAGACTTGGAAGACTAAAGAACACATGTGTGGTTAAAAGAGATCTGAATAAAGGTTAAAATACACAACAGGGTGAAGTAACAAATAAATGACAATACTGTCCAACAAAAATACATTGGAGACATTTTCAGCGTTTTCTTTCTGTTACAATCAATTTCAACTTAGAACCTGTATGCATATACATCGGTTCAAGTTATCATATACCATTATCACAGAGCGATGAAGTTTTTTAGGCCAAAACAAACTCGACTACATAAAGTTTATATATTTAGCAAATAAAAGATCAATTCTATACTGGACGTGGCTGCATGGAGCAGATATTCGAACTACATCAGGTCCCAGAACATAGACACACATTCAGACGCCCTATAATAGTAGTATTTCTCGACCTTAAGGCGGCATTTGACTCTGTTGGTCGTGATGTCTTATGGCAGTGTTTATCACTGAAAAGAGTACCGAAGAAGTACATTAACCTTATAAAGGCTCTCTACTCGAACACAACTGGTCGAGTGAGAGCTTATGGCGAATTGTCATCAGAATTGATTACCTTAAGTGGTGTTCGTCAGGGCTGTCCACTCTCTCCATTCTTGTTTAACTTTGTTGTTGACGTTCTTTTAGAGATGACACTTTCCTCATCTAAATTTCCAGGAGTTGAACTTTTACCGGGAGATTCACTTGTTGAATCCGAAGATGCTGATGACATAGATATATTTTGTGAAGACGCTGACAAAATTCAGAGTCTTGTGAACACTCTAAGTATGTTCGGGATGCGATTCTATCTATCGAAATACAAAATGTTACTTCAGAATTGGGTTGCATAGACACCTGAACTAATGATAGGGAGTGAAGTAGTTGAGCGTGTCGACCACTTCACTTATCTTGTGAGCCTCGTTAGCTCTTGTGGTTTGGTGTGTGACGAAATCTCAACACGGATACAGAATGCCCGACTAGCTTTTGCCAACCTGTGTCATTTATGGCGTCTACCAACGAAAGAACGAGTTTACTGTTCAGCAGTTCGTTCGGTTGTATCTTATGGCTGTGAAACGTGGTCGGTAAGAGTAGAGGATATTCGTACGTTACTAGTATTCGATCATATGTGTCTTCGTGAGATGACCGAGTAAGTAATGCAGTAGTTAGGAAACGGGTACTAACTAGGTAAGGATAGCAAATGAATTGATGAATTAGTGAAACTTCATCATTTGAGATTGCTGTGACATGTGTTACGTATGCCCAACCACTGACTGCCCCGACGTGCAATGTTTTATGGTGTAGGAGTAGGTTGGAAGAAAGCTAGGGACGGCCATACCAAAACATGGCACAAATCCATCTGCTCCCAGTCCAGACGCTCAGAACGATGGGCGGAACACTATAAGGGGCAGTTTAGCTGGTCTTCAGCTACTCTACAACTACCCACCATTCCCAGACAGTGTGAATGGAACATTGAAGTAGGTCCCCCATCTCTAACTGAAGTTCAAAAGGCTATAGCTAATCTGAAACGAGGAAGGGCAGCTGGTCCAGATGGATTGGCCCCAGAGTTCTTTAGGGATGGTGGTCTAGTTTTAGCGATTAGGTTGACTAATATTTTAGCTAAAATCTGGGAGTTAGACGTTATCCCATCTAACTGGTCACAATCACTTATCGTCCCAATATATAAGAGAGGGTCAAAATCATCCCGTGACAACCACAGAGGGATTAGTTTGACTAATATAGTATCTAAAATACTAGCCTCAATAATTTTTGGACGCCTAACTAAGACTCGTGAACTGCAAACACGTGAAAATCAGGCTGGCTTCAGACCTGGTCGTGGATGCATCGACCACATATTCACCATTCGTCAGGTTCTAGAACACAGGCGTACTTATCGGCGTCCGACAATAGTGGTCTTCCTTGATTTAAAAGCAGCGTTTGACTCTGTTGACCGAGAGGTTCTGTGGCAGTGTCTGTCATTGAAAGGCGTACCTCAGAAGTACATAAACCTTGTGAAAGCTCTTTACTCGAACACTACTAGTCGAGTCAGAGCTTATAGCGAACTGTCATCTGCTTTTGCAACCTCAAGTGGTGGTGTCCGTTAGGGCTGTCCACTTTCTCCTTTTTTGTTTAACTTTATCATAGACCTACTGATGGAAATAACGTTCTCGTTGACTGAATTCTCGGGTATTGATCTCCTACCATGAGGTCCACTTATCGACTTAGAATACGCAGATGACATAGTCTTATTTGGTGGAGACGCTGATAAAATGTATAGTCCTTTGGTGACACTGAGTAACAATTCCAGGATGTTTGGGATGCGTTTCTCCCTCTAAATGCAAGTTGTTGCTCCAGGACTGGTCTGCGTCAACACTTGAACTAAGGATAGGGAGTGAAGTAACCGAACTCGTCGATACCTCCACTTATCTCGAAAGTCTGATCAGCCCTAATGAGTTAGTGTCTGACGAAATCTCTGCACAAATTCAAAAAGTTCGTTTGACTTTTGCCAACTTATATGACCTATTGCGAAGGCGAGATATCCGTCTATCAATTAAGGGACAAGTATACTGCGCAGAAGTTCGTTCTGTTTTACTTTACGTCTGCGAAACATGGCCATTAAGAGTAGAAGATACTTGTAAGCTACTAGTATTTGACCACAGATATCTTAGAAATGTTTCCAACATCTGCTTGGATCACCGAGTAAGTAATAGTGAGTTAGACGCAGGGTATTAGGGAATGATGGTAAATCAGTTGATGAGGTTGTGAATCTTCGGCTGAGATGGTTGAGTCACGGGTTACGTATGCCTGAACATCACCACGAAGCGCAATGCTGACTAGTGTTGGAGACGGTTGAAAGTTAGGGACGGCCAAACCAAAACGTGATATCAGTGCTTGAAGTCACCAATTTCTGGTCTCTGTCTTCCTTAAATGAAGAGATTAAAATCGCTTCAATCTATCTTTCTATGAACTAATTCTTTCTTCCTGTACTATCTCCTTATACACAATCTTTCTTCGATATATTACCACCACTGAATTAACTACTCCTATGAATCCTGTGTTCATCTTGTTGTGCTAATGCGGTATGGCAACTTGGACCGATGCATATACGTGCCTGGTCCTACGTTGCAGCTGACTGACTGATGTAGGTACGTACGTATGAAGTTCTATGTTGTTGCTGACCGATTGACACAGTTTTTTCAGGCTATATTTTTAATGTTTAGACTTTCTGATTATTACTGTATTGTGAGGATCTTGCTAATCCTTATTTATTCTAGGCATGTACATTATTCGTGACTATCTAATCTGCTTTAATGGAAAAAATTTCACATTTTTAATTCTACTTTTGCATTGAAATTTTTCTATTTTAAATGGAGAACAAAGTGTTTGTTTATTTAATATTTGGGTAATTATAATCAATTTCGGTAGAAAAATCTGAATTCAGTGATATGAAGCATTTAATTTATCTTAAAAATTACGTTAAATACATCCTACTGTAATTTAATAATCTAATTCATGTGTCAATTGAAGCTAGACCATCATGAAATATCTGAAAGCACTGGACAACCATTTCGTCCTATTGTGGGACTCTTTAGCAGTGCGCATTTACGATCTGGCCTCGGGAGATTCGAATACAGGACTTACTAATCTCGCGCACGAACGCTGAACCTCTAGACCACTGAGCTGGTCGGTATCCGACGGTGTTCATGTCTAACTTCAACTAATTCTATTATGTTGATGCAGTTCAGTCTTAAAACAACATTTTACACTTATATAAAGAGAAATGGATCCCAAACATCCTTGGGTGTGTTATTCATAATGTTCAAAAGACTACATTTTATTAACATCTTCATCAATTAAAATTTTATCATCTGTATAAGTTATGTTGATAAATATATGTTATGGTAAGAAATTAATTCCTGAAAATTTAGAGATGTGAAATATTACTTATAGAATGACATTTATGATGAAATTAAATCAAATGAAAGCAGCCACCAGCTCTGTAGACTACGTGGTTGGGATCCGTGAGATGATCTCAACCGATGGTTAGAGTCCTTAAATAACATGGCTCATAATTGTTTACAATGGCGCAGGTACATCCACTCTTTGTATTCTCCCAAATTCTAATCTTCTGAATTCTTCATGTCCCATTTTTATCTTTCCAAAATCATTTCACTGGATTATATTCCTTCAATAACATCTTCAAACCCTAATGTTTCCGATTAGTGCTTGAACTTTTCCTACCTGTACGACAATGGGATTTGAATCGACAATTGTATCTGTGTGCTAATGTGGTATGACAACTTGAACTGATGTAGGTACGTACGTATGAAGTTCTACGTTGTTGTTGACTGACTGATGAAACCGTATCTGATGTATTTACAGTTGAGATAATAGTTTGTCATAATCTCTGATTCAGTCATTAGTGTTTTAATAAAAGTCCTTCATTTAGTTTACATACCATTTTGCTTCATATCCGACGCCAAACACTACTATTATAACCTGTCAATCAGCTAAGTTGAAAGTTTAGAGCATTATTATCCGAAATACATAAAATTGCCTCAATTTTTTCTCAATAATTTCTGTCTAATCTTTTATTTACAAGAAATAAAGTTTTTGATGGAGTTTTGTTCTCTGAGCTGGATGGTTTGGTCGTGGAGCTTTCATCGTTCTTCTAAACGATAGAAGTCTATCGATCTAAAGTTTGTGCTGATGATGTCGTTCAGAAGAATGATGAAAGCTCCACGACCAAACCGCCCAGCTCAGAGAACAAAACTCCATCAAAATTATCCACCTGAGCTACAAATCTTCTCCATCATCTCAAGAAACAAAGTGTTTGTTTATATGTATATTTGTCTGTTTGTGTTTATTATGTCTGCCGAAATTTCACATATTTGGATTGACCAATCCGATAATTCGATCATGGAATTCGGGTTTCTTTTTTCGAACTTCTTAATATTGTTTCGAACGTTTCCCTCTTGCTTTTAAATGTTTGTTTCGTTATCTTGCATGAATGATTGACTGTTAAGATAACTTTCATTGTTAGTATAGACTACCTTCAACTTGAGAAGAAGTTATATTCGCCTAGTTTGAGACTTCTGTGCACCTGCAACCCTGCCAGTGATCGGAACGCCAAGATTTTTAAGCCAATGAGTTATAATCCGGTAAACCCAATTAATTTGTGAAGTACAATGACAATTAGTGAGTATCATTGGTGATATCTGTCTTACTCCAGATGGGATTGATCTACATCAGTTATTCATCTAACTGGAGCATTGGATATTGATCTTGAAGTTAATCTATAGTATATGAGCACATGATTTTATCCGTTCGTCTATTGAAGTCAGTCCGTCTCGAAAGTAATCTTAGCACTATACAAACAAAGTAACATTTCTAACAGTTACAGTAATGGGAAAAAGGCACTATTAAACTATTTGAACATATTAGATTACAATTCTAATGTTCATACGTTTACCTTAGTTTGTTATTAGAGTAGTTCATCTAAAATACATTTAACTCTATTGAAACAACAAATAGTTATTACCTGAAAATACTAATAATCAATAATATCATCACAAAAAAGTGGACTTATGTTTCTTTTCGTACTTTCAAAATGTGTTACAGATATTCCACATTCAGAACGCCTAACCTGCATTCTATTCTTTCAAGATTCCATACTTAGAAGGTTAGTGTATATTGGTCTTTTGAATTTGTGTGTTTTCTTAATAATTTTTTTTTTTTTGGTTTCACTTAAACAGAGAAATTATTCATATGTTGATATGTTACGCTGTTTGAAGTACTCGACATTAGATAAATAGGTCGAATGTTCGGATCCTGTTCCACAGAATTCGGTTTAAACAGCTTGGTAGTAATACTGTCCATCACACAATACGGCTCAAAGATGAGTATATACACTTATGTGTTTTGATTGATTAGATGGATTGATTTATTTTACACTTTAGAAGGATATTCAGTCACTTGAAAATGGATCTTTCAGGATTCTTCCGTATTAGAGCTATGACAAAAACCCTATATGTGTTCAAAAACACGTAGGCCTATGTAACTAAATCTATAGGAGCAGCTAAATTAATAAGTATTCGCAGATGACCCCATCACTAATATTATCTTGTCGTGTTGATCTAATAATAGAAACTTGGGATAATATGCATTTGCGCCATGATCTACATTCATTATGACTGACTGACAACGACAGTTTGTATACATACTGACTAAGTACATCTACCACTCATCTGAAATTTATAAAAAGTGACAATTACGTGATATGTAGAGTTAACATGTATCATACTTCAAATAATTGTCATTCCATTTTGAATTTATTACATTAGTAAATATAGTAGTTGGTAACCCCCCCCCAAAAAAAACAACAGAAAATCTTTAATATCGATCTTAACTATGATCCTTAAAATTGACTTCAATACAAGTCTCATTGGAAGTATTAGTTTCTTTAAGATTGAGGTTTTTATGATAAATGTTAGAAATTACGAAACCTAGATTCAGGACATCTTTATTAATTGTATCCAAGTATCGAAAATTAGCTATAGTGTAGCTTATTGTCATATCATCTAGTTCATATATCACATATCCACTGTTTCAATCTTTATATTCATAGATTTGGCTTTATTAACGACAGTTGTGTTAAAGATCGTTTAGACTATGAAGTACATGGTCGATTGGCTTTCGGTTCTTCTTGTTTTTCACAAAAACAATGGGTTTATGTACATTGCAGTGGAGGTATATTTACCATGATACCTTCATATGAAAGTGGAGAAGTTCAAGGCGAAAATATGACAAGAAACTGCTCTGTCATTACTGAGCCTTCAGGAAGTCGAAAATCTGAAGTAAAAAAATGTTATGAGTTTTTTTTAAGAATTAACATTCCTAATAACTACCTTCTGATTTATTTAGTGTTATTTTAATCTGTCGCACCACATTTCATCAATTCCTCATTTAATATACTGGTTAACGTTTTTTTAGCGAGTTAGTTTTCTACGGGATAGGACCGCTAACCCCATGCCCAACCCTCCTCCTTTATGCGGGCTTGGGACCGGCAGTTTCCCCAGAGGGGCTCCAGGCGGAGTTTATTTAATATACTAGTTGGGGTATAATCCTTGAAGTATGCGTTGTGATTCCAGACCCTTAATTTACTTCTAGCTAATGACAATACTGTCGACATTGTTTCAATAATTGAATAGAAATATAGGCCGGAATGTGTTAACTTACATCGACAATACCATCTGTAGGATTTCTACTTGCAAATCAGTGATACAATGTACAATGATATTTCGACTACAGTACTGTACAATATGTAAAAATAAATTTGAATAGTGTAAAAAGAAATACCTAATATTGATCATTTTATGTAATATTCAGTTTAGGGGTTGTAGATATTGTTAATATTGCCAGGTTGTATTGAGTACTAGTAACTTAAGGACTTTAAGATTGGACCTAGAATTCTTAATACAGATTAGGTAAGGTATTTTGTTATATCTTAAATGATTCCTCCGATATCTTTTTCTTTTGATATGGATCTTGTAAATCACCGAGTACCTTTTTTCATGAAATTCAGCGGATAGTGAATAGATAGTGGTGTAATAAAAAGTATTAGTTTATAGTAAGTCAGATTTGTCCAAGTTTAATAATATTTATCTACTAACCATTCATTGGAAAACATTTTTGTCCTGGCTGTTTTTAATTTAAGATAAAGTTTGGGATTATACTCTTTGAATAATATCTTCACACCCTAATCTTTCCGATTACTGATGTACGTAGGTACGAAGTTCTTCGTTGTTGATGACTGACTGTTGTTGAGATTGTTAAGTTTTTGATTGAGATCATGAATCGACTGATGTTAGACCACCGTTGAAAACCTGGAATCACTAGATGGCTGCTTCGTCCTAGTATCGGACTCCTCAGCAGTTTGCATCCACCGTCGCGCTTTGCGAGATTAGAACTAAAGTTCCTGGGTTCGAATCTCACGAGGCAGGATCGTGGATGTGCAATGCTGAGGAGTCCACAACGGGACGAAACGGCCTTCCAGCTTTTCTATGAGTGTCTAGCTTCAATCGATTCATGATCTGAACTATTAAAATAAAAATAAAATCCTTATTGAAAATCACATTAACACACTAAGTGAAGAGAAGAAAAAGATGCTCAAAAATGTTAGTTATCGCACATATATTAAACATTAAAAAAAAGATAGTTATCCTCAATCTTTTTCCCAAGATTATATTATAGATTAATAAGTAATATTGTTAAATACCTTATAAAGTTTTCTGGTTAGCATGTTTTTAGCGAGTTAGTTTTCTATGGGATGGGATCGCTAACCGCATGCCAAACCCTCCTCCTTTACCCGGGATCGGAACCGGCAGTAACTCTAGAAGAGCTATTGGCGGAGTGTTACAAAGTTTTACAATCTAATAATTACTTTGATTTATAATAAGTCAAAGCTGTTGTATTTTTATGTGTTTCGATTTCATAGGAATCTGATCATAATATTGATCATTTAAAAGATGATTATAAACGAACAATAAATATGGATACATCATGGATATCATCAGATTGTACTGCTAATTGTTTCGCAATACAAAAATCTATAGGTTATTTTTGGACATGGAATCATATGTTACCAAAACGTTGGCGTGGTCATCTTACAGGTGATGAATTATTTCAAGATGGTATGTTAGCTGATTTTAGAGCATTTCTTAATGGAGAAGATCATCGTTTATATGAATTGTTCAATCGCTTTTTGAAAACCTTATTTACCAATAATAATAATAATCAGTCTATGTAAGGCAATCAGTGCAATATGTACACAGATCATTTCATCTACAATTTGGATTGATATGTAGATTATTTTTCTTAGGCAACAAGAAACAATCACGATTTGATCTCGATATATTTTATTATATTTTACAAATAAAGAATATTTCATATAAACATCTTGTCTTGTTTTCTTATGAAAATGTTATCGATAAGTAGCTAATGCTTAAATAAGAAATTAACAGTTTAGACTATGAGTCAGTAAGGTCTGGATGGCCAAGTGCATACAACCACTGACAGGGAAGTCCTACTCACTGCCTTTTCGCGGCATTATTGTTGCTTACGAAATTAAAAAAACGAAAAGCAAATGTCCGGCGCTTTAACCGTGTTGGTGGACACAGAGTTCATCTAGGAAAGTTAGAAAACCCTGATTCAAAATCAATGGTATACATGGGCTCCAGTATCCTGAGGGAACAAATGGGGTATGAACCAATCTTTGGTCACTGGCTACCATGGGACTCCATCTCCTGACGTTGCTCTACTGCCTTGTGGATTAGACCTTTAAGTCAAAGGCTCTGGATGTGGCTCCCTTAGAAAATCACCTGCTTCGGTTTGGGCACCCGGACAGTATCCCAGCCCTCACACAAATCGAATGATTTATGTGACTCGTATCTATTTGGTTCCTCCTTGTACCAATGTTTATATGTTTATATAAATAAATAAAAATAAATCTGAATGTTCAAATTTCAGATTTCTTTTCGTACTGCTACATAGTATGAATAATGTTATATGAATAATTATTTCTATTGTTTAAATGAATCAGCATAAATCATTCAATCATTATCTCTTTCTATTATGGTTAATGAGAATTTCATCTATGGAGTTGTGTTTCCAATCCACCATAATTCTTCACAATTACAGGTTGCGCTAAATTATGACATTCCTCAGAGATGTAAAGTACAAAAGGAAGAAGTTATCGTATGCCTCGATCATCATCTACTCTATGTCATAATAAATTGGAAATAGACTAGGAATGATCAGATAAAGAGAGAACATTTAAAGTAGAATCTTTTGGTGAAGTTGGATAACAAAATAGATTGTTTTGTTTTAACTGCTTTGATTTTATATCATTATCATAAATCACGAGTTTAGTATCATTCCATACATTTAATGATGTGATCCGATTTGTTCCTTTTGAAATTAATTTCGTTTATTCGGTTTTCCACTATAACTGACATTATCAGTATTAATATTACTACTTATTTTATGCTTCTTGTTAATTTCTCATTCATTTGTACTGATTTAAATTGTAACGACTTGGATATATATATATATATATATATATATATATATATATATATATATATATATATATATATATATATATATATATATATATATATACGATTTTATTTATTATGATATTTATTTATTTATTTATTTGTACACATAAATATTGGTACAGAGGGGCACCAAATATATATGCGCCACACAAAACAATGATAATTTGAAGAGAAGGAGGAAATAGAAAAAAAAAAACGTGGGGAATTATAAAAAAAAAGGGAGAGAGAGAGAACAATGGTGGGGGAAACGGAAAGGTACAATCAGAAGAGATCTTTCAGTTATGGAAGATATAAACACTTTTTATGAAGAGAGTAAGAGGTTACAGCACGATCGCCACTGGCTTCTATTCCGAGCCATATCTGATAACGTCTCTAGCCACTGCGTTACACCGTCTCTCGGACCCCAACCAGGGAGTCGTGAAGGACCAACAGAAGCTAGCCCTTTGCAGCTTTCTTTCATACCACGACACCATGTCATATACTGACCACCTCTCCGCTTTTTCCAACCAGTCCCAGAGTCGGCAAATAATGCACGACGTGGAATTCTCTGGGACGACATTCGTAGAACATGTTCAAGCCACCGAAGTCGGTGTTTCAAGATGGTGACACCAATTTCATTATCGTCTCTGTGACTGAACACACGATGCCGAACCTCTGCATTACTGACATGGTGTTGCCACTGGATGCCAGCAATCCTTCGGAGACAACGATGATCGAACACAGAGAGTCGTCTAACATCCTCAACTCGGAGAGGCCAGGTTTCACAAGCATAGAGCAAAACTGCTCTCACCGTCGCGTTGTAGATCCGACCTTTTACAGCCAGACTAACATCACGAAGGCGCCAAAGATGACCCAGATTGGCATAAGCCGCTCTGGCTTTCACTATACGAGCATTGATCTCATCACTCACACCACCACCAGCACTTATGCAGCTACCTAGATACACGAACTTCTCGACTACTTCAATCTGCTCACCATCCAGAGTGAGTACAGGATTAGAATCCTGCCAGTCTTGTAGAAGTACTTTGCACTTCGAAGGTGCAAAGCACATACCATACCTACGGACATTGATTGCCAACTGATTAAGTGCGGATTGCATAGCTTGGGCATTCTCGCACAGTAAGACAATATCATCCGCATACTCAAGGTCGAGAAGTCTTTCTCCAGGCAACGGATCCACACCACCATTACTTACATCCGTCAGAGCTGTTTCCAGAATGTCATCGATGGCAAAGTTGAAGAGGAATGGTGATATTGGGCAACCCTGCCTAACCCCACTGCTCGAATGGAATAACGGAGAAAGGTGGTTGTATGCCCTCACTCTGCCTGAGGTGTTTGTGTATAGGGCTTTTAGGATGTTAATAAACTTCTCAGGCACACCCTTCTTCAATAGACAATCCCAGAGAACAGTTCTGTCCAACGGATCGAAGGCAGCCCTGATATCAAGAAACACTACGATTGTTGGCCTTTGATAAGTATGGCGGTGTTCTAACACTTGGCGGAGGGTGAAGATATGATCAATACATCCTCGACCAGAACGAAACCCAGCCTGCTCCTCGCGAGTCAATCCTTCTCGGGTCCTGAACAACCTACGAAGTATGACGGAAGCCAATAGCTTGGACGCAATCGGAAGTAGACTTATCCCCCGATAGTTGTTACAGGAACAACGTGAACCCTTTTTAAAGATAGGGACAACTATCGACTCATTCCATGACGTTGGTACACTCTCTAGTTCCCAGATCTTTGTAAACAACGTCGTCAGTCCCTTAGTCAAAAAGTCACCACCATCTTTAAAAAGAGCCGGAGGTAAGTCGTCTGGGCCCGGTGATTTGTAACGTTTCAAGAGTTGGAGTTCCTTGCGGACTTCCGCCTCATTTGGTGGATCAGTCGCCACCGGCCATGGAGGGCAGGACAGTCTGACCGATGTTTCCGGAGCAGCAGGCCAGTTGAACTGCCCTTCAAAGAATTCTGCCCATCGTCCAAGACGTCGATGGATGTTAGTGATTGGCGTTCCGTCATCCTCGCAGATTGTTTCGCTCACACCAGACTTCTTGCTGCCAGTGGCTCGGATGAGTTGGAAGAGCTTCCGGTAATTACCAGATGCAGCTGCTGCTTCCAACTCACTGGCACGCTCCGACCACCAAGCTTCTCGGTCCTTACGCAAGCTTTGCCCGATTTCATTGCGTAACATCCTTCGTCTGTGGTCAAACTCACGGTCACCCGGAGTAGACCGACGGGCTTCAATCAGTTGTAAGGAACCAGAAGAAAACCAGTGCTTGTAAGCGGGACGTTTCGCAAACCCACAACAGACTGTACCAACCATTTTCATGGCGTCATGCAATTGCAACCAATGCTCATCTATACTTTTCGGTGGAATGGTAGCTAGCCTAGAAGCTAGCTCGGTTCGGTACTTACTAGCAACAGAAGTTGCAGCCAGCTTGCTAACATCAATCCTTTGGTGGCGGTCACTTCGTTGTCCACTGAAAAGTAAGGTAAGATTGGCGCAGACCAGAGCATGATCAGATTCCAGATAGGTACTCCAAAAGGAGTGGCAGTCTTGTACACAACCGCGCCAGCGGTAGCTGATCGCGATGTGATCAATCTGAGTCCAGGCTTGAGATGCAGAAGGAGGACGCCAGGTGGCACATCGGCGATGACTGTGCCGAAAGTTAGTGCTAGCCAGAAACAGGTTGTGGTCTGTGCATAATTGCAGTAGACGTTCCCCGTTATCTGTCCTGCGACCAACGAGTCCCCATCGGCCACCTAAACGACTCTCTTCTGTGCCTAGACGCCCGACCTGAGCATTCAAGTCTCCAGCTAGTACTACAATATCTGTCAAACGCACTTTCTGGAGAAGAACAGTTAGCTGATGGTAGAACTCGTCCTTGGTTGCATCCGGGCTGCAATCTGTCGGGGCATAGGCGGAGATGACGAAAAGACATCGTTTCTCACGCCTATTTCTTCTCACTTTGATGGAACTTTCTAATCTAACAGCACATAACCGACTGTTAATGGGGATCCAGTCGACTAGTGCTGCCTCAGCTCTTGCGCTTAGTGCGACACCAACGCCAGCAAGACCAGACGAAGATGCCACAGGGTCCCCGGATAAACGCACATAAAACAAGCTTTTTGAAGTGACAGATGGAGAGCGAACTTGTAGTACTTCACCAGAGTCTTGAATACGGGTCTCGGATAGACAACACACATCAATATTAAGACTTTCCAAAGACATAGCCAGTCCTATCTGTTGTCCGACCTGCATAAGTGTGCGAACGTTGAAGGTAGCCAGTTTGAATGGTGCACGTGGTTTCAGAAAAACTGCTTCAGTACTCTTATTCGGTGGTAACATACAATTTTCAACCAGGCAGTGACTCGGGAACGTTTAGATAAAGCTGAATTTTCACCATAGGTGAGCTGCTGTCTAGGTCGAAACGCATATATAAAGTAGGAATAAGAGAGGGTGAATAAATGACGTGGTAAAATAATAATAATAATAATAATAATAATAATAATAACAATAATAATAATAATAGTACGAGTTATTTCAATGTTAATCAGATAGAAAGGAATATTTTCCATCCAGTGCTCCTAGGTTCTCAATGGTGGTTAAACTATTGATCCATTCATGATACCACTCTAAACTCAACAATCTCCACAACCTTTTACTGATGGCCATTTATTCTTTTTATTGAACCGTTTGACAATATAACCCCACTTCCCTACGAAGGATCGAACCCAAATCATTCTAGTCTGCGACATACTAGCTACATTTAGGTCACTAACTTCCCGTTTAATAATTTTTATATTGACTTTTAATCACTCTGGTATTGCGCGACCATTCATTACCAATGAAGTCAGAAATGAAGCCTACTAGGTGCAAACTTGATGGTGTAAAGGTAACAAAGTCTACGAGAGACCTGATGAGCATGTGTTTGATCATAAGAAAAAATGTTCCTAGCATACTTCTAATTGAATTTAGGCATTAACACCGTTGGATGTCGACCAGCTCAGTGGTCTAGAGGTTGAGCGTTCGCGTGCGAGACTGAAGGCCCTTGGTTCGAATCCCGCGAGCGGGAAGTGGATGCCCACTGCTGAGGAATCCCACAATAAAACGAAATGGCCGTCCAGTACTTCCAGGTTTTCAATGGTGGTCTAACATCAATCGGTTCATGATCTCAATCAAAATCCTAACAATCTCCACTACCCCTAAACTGAGAATTATCAATTGACGGAAAACATACATCTTCAATCATAATGTTAAATATTCAAATCTGTATAAAATACACCTGCCATATAGTTAATAAATGACACAAAGTAGAACGAGCTCATATTGTTGTGTATTAATTATTCCTAATTCAACATGTTTATCACTTCCATAAAGATCATCAACAAAATGTGATGTCTGTTCATACAGATACACAATAACATTTTAAGCAGTGCAAAGTTAAGAGTGAATAGAATACTGAAAATATGATATGGAAATACAATCAGTAATCAAAATATATAGATATCTAATTGTAGGTTGTATTTATCACAGATTGGTCTCATTCGATATAACATTACAAACTAGAGAGTACTGGATAGTTATTTCATCATAAGATCAATCTGTGGTGAATACAACTTATAAATGAACTCAGTCACCACGAACCACTTTCATCTAAACTATAACAGTCAGCTCACTAGTAACTTATTTCAAGATTTTCCTGAAGCTGTAATGAAAGGTAGTAAGAAGTGGATTTCAAACATTTCCATAGTAAAATAGCTGTCATCAGTAAGATTGAATTATATTCACGCTACATCTTAAGCTAAATTTGAAACTCTACCATTGGTCTTTAACCTATTTTTATAATGGTTATATCTTCACCCTGAGTTCAATCTAAGGTCGGGTTTTGGTTGAAATCTGCTGTAGAGTCTAACAACAGGACAAAACATATATCCAGTCTTCACTAGAACCCTAACTTAGATATAATTATAGCGTACAAACTAAATTATTCTCCTAAAACCCCTTCAATTAGATCAAACCTTTTCTTTAGGTAATTCGTTTATAAAGATTATTTTTTACAGTTTAACTAGAGGGTTTTTACAAAATGATAACAGTTGAAGAATTCACTGAAAAATAGATAAGGTAATAAATGATTATTCCATACTAATTCCGAACTCTATACGATTATATATCTGTAATTTTTGGTATTAGACAAATTGAGAGTTAGATATCGATTTACTAATAACAATAAGCATTGATTGTGCTGTATAACGAATGAGTGAGTTTTTATTCCAGAATATTGAATATGTAGCATTTCCCTGTTCTACTTGTTTAGTTTGTAGATACACATTGCTGATAACTTCTAAACTATGATAAAACAAATGTTCAGTTCTATATATTTTCTCAATGGTCATCTAACTGTTATCAGTTCGCGAGCAAATTTTTGAAATGTAAATTTATTCGGTATAACCAGGTATTCTAGTTTAGAAGACATACGTTTCTTCCTATTCTGAACTCGTCTGCTGGATGTACGGGCATCCCAGGATTGATGTTCACGTTTGAACTTGAACCTAGTACCTTGTGCTTTAAATCTGAAAGAGAATGGCTAGGTAGATTCAATAGCTAAATAGATGGGGGGTTGAGAGTTTGAAATGAAAAGTATTGGGTTTGAGCCCCAAATAGGACGAATCGCACATCCCATATTACACTGTTGGATGCAATCCATCTCTTTCATTAAATTTGTGACAGAACGGCCATGTCGAAACAATCCTCACAAGATACACTTATGCCAACTAAAACTGATCACATTTTGATCAGAATACCAATAACGGGAGAATTCAAATCATTGCAAATTAAATTATTATTATTACAGAATATCTTTTATAGCCTTAGTGTTTGTTGTCTTAGTTCGTTGGGTGGTTGTAAACTACATGAATTGTAAACGTCTACATATCTCATAACCGAAATACAACAGTTTGTATAACCTGTCTATTGAAAGCATTTTCATATAAGATATGCAACTGATTGTCTTTTAGTTAGTGATTTTGGGGCAGTTTGTTTAGGTTGCATATATCAACAGAGACGAATCAACATTTATCTCTAAAATAGTGACAACAGGCTAATTCAGACGCTCAATAATATAATGATCATATAAGTACGAT
Organism: Schistosoma spindalis; assembly: GCA_946903255.1. Lineage (NCBI taxonomy): Eukaryota > Metazoa > Platyhelminthes > Trematoda > Strigeidida > Schistosomatidae > Schistosoma > Schistosoma spindalis. The sequence goes on from OX336418.1 coordinate 21,595,346, forward strand.
ACCTATCGAACACTTCAGCTATCACCTGAGTTGAGTATCTCAGTGCATAATGTGATCATATTTAAGGCGAAAGGTATATGGTTGGAGTTCCATGATGAACATCAATAGTGGAATGTAAACACTTCCACCTTGTGAGTTTAAGATAGAACGAGAAATGTACTTCGGCTCCCACTGCTAAACATAATCTGTCTATGTTATGAAATATTTTAAAAATGTTTTCATGAATAGTTACTCAGCTATAGTAAATCATAGAACAACAGTTTATTTCTTATGAAATTGTTAAAGATAGATGAAAGTACTGAACGTCCGTTTCGTCCTATTATGGGGCTCATCGTCAGTGCGTATCCTCGATCCTGTCTCATGAGATTTGAACCCAATACCTACCTGTCTCGCGTGGTGTCATCACCAAGTTTTTCATAGTGATCAAGCTTCAATTAAATCAGAATCTCAACCATTGAATTGACTATAATATCCATAAAAACCCCCTTCTGATAGATGAAAGATTCATATTTCTTTCTTTTCTTTTTACAGTTATCTTATTTTTCCCTACATTTATATCCACATCAATCTTTATAATCCATTCTATTGATTACATTACTCTCATTAATTTAAGTACGCCAGCGGAAACAAAATTAATTATCAAATCACACCTTAACAGAGAAAAAAACAAATTATCAATTCAATGCTTATCAGTCATTTAATCCCAAATTCTTGTACATTTGTCACAGTTAAAATTGGTATTTGATTGTATGTTTTTTATTTTTGTTGACAATGCTGTTGCTGCTGCGGCTGTTGATGATGACAATAATAATAATAATAATAATAATAATAATAATAATAATAATAATAATAATAATAATAATAATAATAATAATAATGAATACCTGGTCATTTGATCATTTCTATCACTCTCATTATCTATTGTACACTTCTTTATACCGATGTAAATATTTGTGTGTGTGTGTCTGTGTGTGTGCATATATGTGTTTATTTTAAACTTTTTTCTCCTTTTTATTCTGATTGTTTATTTTTATCGTTGGTTGTTTTCTTTTTTTTTTCTTTTTCTACTTCTTCTTCATCTGTATGTGATCGTCTATTTTTTTTGTTTGTTTGTTTATTTACTGTTCGATTTTTGATGTTGAATAACTAACTCATTTTGAAATGAATAAATGAACACGTTTGCTAAAGTAGATGAAATCAAAAGAGATATATAGATTGAATACACATAATAAAATCTAATTGTTTATTTGTGTTTCTTCTTTTTTTATTGAAACAATCAATTCGTTGTTATTGTTGTTGTTTATCTGTTAATTATCTATTGTATCTGGATAAAATACCCCCATTCTTTTTCCGATTATTCGTAAAATAACATTGGAATTGCGATGAGATATTATTGAGGTTTTTGTCTATGGTGTGTCGATGGTCATTTTATTATTGTTGTATCCTGATGAAAATAATGGATGGTAATTGTTGAGATCCATTTATGAACCAATACTATACGTATATTTTTATCGTATAATTGTTAAATAACTAAACTATTCATATTCATGTCCCTCTTATTATGAGCTTTATTTTGACCTATGAACTATTACTATACGATTTACCGTTCTTGAATTATGCCCGGTCTATTAATTATCTTCCACATTCACAGCCACTTTTGGCTAAATCTTGTACAAATGTTATTTCCCATTTTATTGTACGATGTGGTCTGTCCGGTCGGTTTATAAACCCAGTCTGTGTTGAAATACATGATTCATATCGCAGAGACTGAGATTGGTGTTCCCGAGTTAGCAGGCGGGACTAGGCAGGAAGTAGGACTGATAAGGACTCTAAACTGCTCGTACTTGTTTTATGCGTCATTGGTCCGTTCGATAAATCACTATTCTCTTATTGACGGTATCATTAAGTTATACATAGATTGGGGAACAAATCCACAAGTTATAACTATTATTATTATTATTAGTCAATCACATTCCTATTTTGTAAAATACCGTTTTGGTATTATAATTGATGTCAGTTCGTGATGAAAACCCTAAATTTAATCCCTAACCTTGATCATCAACTGTAAATCATAATTCTAATCCCTCACACTGGTTTATAATCTTCATTTGGTCCTAGTTATTAGGTGAACACTCTTAAGGTACGTCTGGCGTCGCTCAAAGGTCGTCTATAAATTATAGTTTCACCGAGATGGTTTCTCTAAATTCTGTTATGAAAAACTGATAACATAGTTTATAATAATTTGTAGATATCATTGAGGTAATTGTATTCGATAGTCAATATGTGATTTTAAAAAGATATGAAGCAAGTATTCGAATTTCAAACTTGAAAAATAAATTGTAGTATTTCATAAACAATTTATGAATGTAATACAACACGAAGACGTTGTAACGTCCAACTTTTTGTAGGTTTGTGCCTAACCTAAAGGTATATTATGTCCTGGGGAAGTGTGAAGAGTAGTGTATATGTGATCAGACCAGAAAAAGTCTAGAAGAAGAGATAAGTGATCCAATAACTTAGAAAACATATATGATTCACATCCATTTCTTGATGAGAAGTATCGACAACAAGTTATAGTAACACATGTAGGAGATTAAGACTACCTAATAATCAAAACTAGAAGCGAATAGGGTAAGGTTGCTACTGCTCTACAAGGCTAGGTAGCAACGTTTAGTAATAAATAATTCACCAATGAGATAAATACGAGAAGTATACAGAAACTGATTCAATAACTTATGTATTACACGCGTTACGTAACTATTCTTCATAACTCATGAGTAGCTATTATTTTTCTCACAGTTTCCGGAAAAAGCAGTCTAGATTAGTTAGTAGAGATTGTACATGGTTAAATTTTTTACTTTTTAAATACATTACATATTCCATAAAACAGACTTATTAACTTCACTTGACTTTAGTTTCTAATTCCACTTGGTGTTGATTACTTGTATCTTCCGATTGTTATTTAGGACTGCAATTGACCAATCTTATGTTGGCATATGTGCATCCTATGCGAACTGCCTCTATATTGCCTCAGGCTACAAACTTTATAAACAAAATTGGATAGTGCCTAACAATAGCGTTTGAAGCGGACGGTACTGAGTTCGAGTTCTAGAGTGAACATCAACACTGAGATGCAGGTAGATCCAACTGATGAGTCCCAAATAGGATGAAACGCGCGTCCTGGATTCCATTGCTAGCTACTATCCATCTTTTCTTATAGATTAGATTTTATTTATTTAACTAATCATTATATCATGCTTTCTATCGAATATTAATTTCAAGTGTCATTATTTTATTTTCTAGTTTCAATAATCAATAATAAAGATTCAGTCAGCTAACTTATCCAAGTTCTTCTCTTTTTTCCTTTTTTTAAGTTCTTTTTATCAAAATAGGTATTCTTTCTTAATATATATCTATATCTATGTATACATATTGAATGCGTGCCCAGTAACAATTTATTCATTTAGATACATTATCATGATCATTTGTACACATTACGTGAATAACATATCAACACATTTATATTCTATCCCAAAAATGGAAGTACTATAATTAATTTTCATTTGTTTAAATCAACTACATTTTGTATGTTTATATAATTTGAATTAATCGTGCATAAAATTTGTTATTTTATATCTTAATTATCTACTCTATAGGATATATAGTCAGTCAGTCAGTCAGTCAGAGGTATGAGGGTGGTTATCACTTCCCGGTTACCCACACCGTGGAAGGGTTCTTCTGGAAGTAACTGAAAAGGGAGGTGTGACCGTAGTGCCAAAGAGACAACTGCTTGAGGTCAATCACCCACGAACTTGTTGTGTTAGCTCCATACTTGCTGAGACCTTATCACCGGAGACGGATATCTGTCGGATAAGACGACGTGTGAATTTCCAGTGTCGACCTTTTCTGACCCCACCCCTCATTGTGGGAGGGCAGTATCGCTGTCATGCTGGTTGTCTGAAGGAAACACCTTACTGCTGTCACACTTTTGTACAGTCAGCAGTACGACTTCGCCTTCAGACCTTTGGTTTGTTGCTTTTAGTCTTACCACTCTTCAATAGACTTGTCTGACATGGTAGGACCTAGAGGAACGGTTGTTCCAGCCAGTATAACGCGATTGTTTCATCACGATAAACAAGCCCGACCACCACGTCAAGGTAGTAACAACGGTCGCGTAGGATATATAGAATTGTTATTTGTTTTATAACTGGTTTTCTTTTTCTTTTTTGGACTTTAATTTATATTCATGTAAAAAATATATTGAATGCCTTTATAGAGATCTACTAGTTGAAATCTTAAAAAAACATTCATTAAACACTGACTATATTTGATAGTTGGATTCATGAGTTAATTAAAGCTAGATCAACATGAAAAACCTGGAAGAATTGGATGATTGTTTCGTCCTATTATGGGACTCCTCAGTAGTGTGCATCCATGATCCCGCTTGTGAGATTTGAACCTAGGACCTATCGGTCTCACGCTCGAATGCTTAACCTCTAAATCACTGAGCTGGCCGGCATCCAACGATATATAGTGTCGGTTGATGTGTTAAGCCCATATACTTTTTTCTAGTTTTCGGACAGGTCAATTTATTTATTCTACTTGAGTCATATTTTGACCTTCTTAATTATTCGCTTGTCAATCTTGTCTACTTTTATATGAGCGTATATGTGTGCACTTTTTATTTTAGTCATCACATGTCTGTAGATTATTTTTCTGACTATAAATATTGATTAACTATTGATTAAATGGAGTTGGTTTACACGTTTTCTTCACCGCGCATCATTTCGTTTCGTCCCTCCGATTGCCTGCCCAGATCAATGATTGTACAAAATATATATTCGAAATCCATTCTCATATTTGACTTGTTTAATCCCGTTAATCACTAACATGGATTAAGTCGATAATGATATACGAGAATCGGCAAAATGTATATTTTAATAGCAATCAGAAACGATCAAACTGGAGTCAGATACTGGGCCACTAAAGGTGTTCATGTCTAACCTCAACTAATCCAGATTTTCCATGGTGGTCTAGCTTTAATCGACTCATGAATTCAACTATTAAATTCCTAAAATCTCCACAAAACCTCCTACTTATTATATTGTTGATTAATGTATCGGTTGAATGATTGAAATTTAATTAAATTAATGTTTTTTGATAAGCATAGATGGATAGTGGCTAGCAGTGAAATCCAGGACGCGCGTTTCATCTTATTTTGGACTCTTCAGCTGGATATACCTGCATCGCAGTGTTGATGTTCACTTTGGAACTCGAACCCAGTACCATTCGATTGCTAATGCCTTAGTATTTGAAGAGAAAAATACTAGATTCCAGTTCCAATATGAACATCAATACTGAGGTCTAATTAATTCTAGATGAACAGTCCTAATTAAGATGAAACATACGTCTTTAGTTCAAATGTCATTTGCAATACAATTTTACCACACTCAGTGACATTAACATTTCTAAATAGGAATTTTAAAATCACATGAATTTATAACTATGTATGTAAGTTCTTTATTATTTTACTAACTCACATATTGTCTGTCAATACAAAACTATATTTATATACCTAAATATTTAATAGTTGAATTCATTAGTCAATTAAAGCTAGACCATCAAGCAATAGACGGCTATTTCATTTTACTATAGGACTCTTCAGCAGTGCGCATCTACGATCCCGCTAGTGGATAGTAAACCCTGAACATATCGTTCACACACGCGAACGCTTAACCTCTAGACCATTGAGCTTACATCCAAAGGTGTCCCATACTAGGACGAAACAGTCATTCAGTTATTCCAGGTTTTCCATGTTAATCTACATTTAATTGACTCATGAATTCAATTATTAAATTAATAAAATCTCTACAAACCCCCCTTTGTGATCTAGGTATTTGTTAATTAGGGTCAAATGTCTGCTAATTCACCTATTTACTGCTGTAACTAACCATAAAGTTGTGTTTTTTTCTCCTTCCTTTTTGGTTACTATGCTTGAATTAGAATGTGTTGTTTACCATTTATATTCTTGAAATTTTTTTGGTTTTAAATTAGCAATGCAAATTTGTGGACAGTTTTTTTCATTATATTGAATCCATAACTTAATATTAAGTGAGCATAATATTATAACAATGAGTTGGAAGTCATGTGTTATAACACTGTTTAACGAAACTGTAATATATGAACCAACCAATCAGGTATAAGATAACAGATCTCTGGGATTTTGGCGCGAAATTCACTCATCCATTTGGTTAAATAAAGTTTTAGCATTATAGCTAATGTCAGTTTGTAATGAAAACTTTAAATTTAATTCCTAACCTGAATCATCAAATGTAAATTAGAATGATGATTCCTCACACAGGTTCATAACCCTCATTTGGTCCTAGTTATTAGGTGGACACTCTCAAGATCACTTTAATGTCGCCCAAGAGTCGTCCATAAATTATAGTCTCACCCACTTTTCTTTGGAATTCACGGAATATGAAATTCATGGTGTAAAGTTTTTGTACAAGAAATTGTGTGCAATATTGAATTTCGTAGTTTTACATTAGTGACTGACATTAAATAGACAACAAACGAAGACTAGAAAGTAATGGATAGATGTTTCAATCTAATATGATACTCTCCAACAATATTCGACCCAGAAAGTAGAATCTTTGGCGTAGAACTTTTAGATTTCTCTATGAACACAGTGACGCAGATTATTAAGACAGAATAGAAAGTCTGCAATTTTAACTTAAGTTAATTTTCAATACAACATTATCCTTAACCAGTATCATCTTACTCTTCACTTTACTGAGTTTAGCCGAATTTTCAACGTTTATTGTTATCAGTATAGGGTTGTGAAGATTACTAAGTTTTTGATTGAGATCATGAATCGATTGACGTTGGACCACCAATGAAAATCTGGAATTACTGGCTGTTTCGTCTCATTGTGGGACTCCTCAGCAGTGCGCATCCACGATCTTGCTAGCGGGATTCGAACCCGCGCGCGAACGCCCAACCTCTAGACCACTGAGCTGGCCGGCATCCAACGGTGTTCATGTCTAACTTCAACCAATTCACGAAATTGCGCAACCATCTTCCATTGTACCTGCCTCTACCCGACACGGATTAGCTCCACCGATCACGGCTTCTCACTAGAACCCCGAGAATTTCCTCATAAAGCTAGTCACTAGTGAGTACATGGTAATTATCGACATAAGATTGTGGAGATTATTAAACTTTTGATTGAGATCGATCGTGGTCCGACATCAATCAGTTCATGATCTCAATCAAAAACAACTATTGTGTTCACTGAAATAGATTCAACATTCAGGAAACGTTAATGTTTGATATTATTAATGTTCAATATTGATAATTTTGAATTCAATATGAAGTATTAATCCAATCCTCTTCTTTGATTTTCAACAGTTCTTTCAGTTGATTTCAGATTGCAAAGAAAAAAATCATCTTTAGATGATTTCTCTATAAACATACTTTAGCATTTTTATGTTACCGTTCAGTTATGTTACATCACTGTTTACTGGTTTATCACGTTGGAAAACTGATAATTCAAACGGGAAAAAACCGAGATTCTTAAAATTTAAGAAAGAAGATAAAGACTGATGGTAAGTGATTTTTATGTTTACTTTCCAAAAACATGATGGCGACTATTTAAACTGAATACTGTCATTTATAAACAGATCTTAATGCCATATGATGACCAGTCAATGAATATAATGCATAAATTATAATATTGGAAATTACTTACTTATCTGCGCTTGTTACTTACAATGGAGCATAGAACACCAACCAGCATTCTACAACCCACTCTGTCCTGGGCCTTCCCTTCTAGTTCTATCTAATTCTTGGTCATTTTTCTCATGTCTATCTCCATTTCCCGGCGTAATGTGTTCTTCGGTCTTCTTCTTCTCCTTCGGTCTTGAGGATCCCATGTGAGGGCATGTCTTGTGACCCAGTTGGGTGCTTTTCTTATGTGTGTGCTATCCACTTCCAGCACTTCCTGATTTTTTCCTACGCTGGAATCTCCTTTGTTCTCTCACACAGTAGGTTGTTGCCAATAGTGTTTGGCCAACGGATCCGAAGTATTTCGCGTAGTCAGCTGCTAATAAACACTTCTATCTTCTAGATGATAACTTTCGTAGTTCTCCAGGTTTCCGCTCCATGCAGTAGAACTGTCTTGATATTTGTATTGAAAATTCTGAACTTGGTGTTGATTGGCAGTTGTTTTGAGTTCCAGATGTTTTTCAATTGTAGATATGTCGTACTTGCTTTGCCGATCCGCACCTTCACATCTGAATCCGATCCACCATCTTCATTAATGATGCTGCCATGATAGTACAAATACAAGAATAAACTACACACTAAATTCGTATAAAATGAGTTATGCGTGTTATATTAAAAAATACTGAATTACAACGTAATCTCATGTATGAGATGGTAGAGAAGATTTTTAGCTTAGATGGATGAAGTTTTGCTCGTTGAACGACTTCAGATAGAAGTTTGTTCTGATGATATTGTTTAGAAGATCAATCACAGAGTGAGAGAGCTTCACGATCAAATTATCCAGCTCAGAGAATAAAGCTCCACCTAAGTAATCCCATGTTTTATTCTATCCTAATATCGAAGACTACTGTAAAATTTGGTTCTTTATGAATAATTGTTAACATTTCTCATTGTTAACTTTATAGTAGCTAGTCCTATATCGAGCCCACATAGCTTATTCTAGCTTCTGGACAAACCAACTTATCCATTTTCCTTCAAGCAATATTTTGACCTTGTTAATTATTCGCTTGTCAATCTTGACTGTTTTTATATGATCTTATATATGTTGATTGCTTATCCCATTCATCACATGTCTGTAACGTATTTTTGTTCGGTTGCTTGATTAAATCGAGTTAGCTCACATGCCTTCTCCACTGTGTATTATTTCGTTTCACTCTCTTCTCTTTGTTTCGTTTCTTAGCTCGTTTTTCTGGATCAACGATTGTATGAAGTATATTTATTCGAAATTCATTCTCGTAATTGACTTATTTAATTCCATTATTAAGTCGATAATTATATACAAGGATTGATGATATGTATATCTTATTAGCATTCAGAAACGATATAACTGGAGTCAGACATCGGGTCACTAAAACTTAACACAATATCAGTTAATGATTCATTTTGCAGTTTCTTAAATGAATTCAATTTTTTCTTTTATTTGTGTTGCGCAATTTCGTGGATTGATTAAGGTTAGACATTAACACCGTTGGATGCCGGCCAGCTTAGTGATCTATAGTTTAAGCGTTCACGCGCGAGACCGAAGGCCCTGGGTTTGAATCCCACGAGCGGGATTGTGGATGCGTACTGCTGAAGAGTCTCATGTTAGAACGAAACAGCCATCCAATGATTCCAGGTTTTCAATAGTGGTTCATAATTTCAGTCGAAAACATAATCTTCACAACCACATACTGATAATTGAAAATCGATAGGTTTTTTTTCTTGTAAATTTATTAGGTTTACTAACCGATTTTACTCTCAATTATTTTCTTTCTTTTTTATTTACAGTAAACATCACTATAATGATTATGAATGACAGATTAGTTAAAAAGCAAATATACAAAAGTCAATAAAGTTCACCTTGATTGATAATTGAACTATCCAAGTGAAGTAATATTAATAAAGTAATACAAACGGTTACATTTGAAAATGTAAAATAGAAATGATGTACTGAAATGGGATTAGATTGAAGAATAGAAACACACACACACACAGAGTGTTGATTAGATTGACAGTACAAATTGATTATCATCTTAAGAACAGAATAAGTATGTATATTTAAAATGATTGTGTAATATAGTATTTCATCTGTAGAATAAATAATTAAAATAAGCAAAGATGGATAATGGATAGCAATGAAATGCAGTTTGACACGTGTTTCATCCTATTTTGAACTCGTCAGCTGGATGTACCTGCATCTCAGAGTTGATGTTGACTCTGGGACTCTGACCTAGTACCGTCCAAATCAAATGCCATTGCATTATCAAGAATTCTTCTACTTATTAAGCCAATTGTCAAACAGACACTATCTTCATTGAATCAAATTCTGAAATATGTAAAAACTCATTGAGTTACAATGAGCTGTTTATCATTGTTATTTATTAGGTCTGTTAAATTCAGCCTCACTTTTGTTCGTTTCGGTCTTTAAGTTGATAAAAAAAATATGTCTGAAAAAGTGATATCCAAGACGATCGTGGAAGCTTGCCGATAATTGGATATTATACACTTGTCAACTACTATCTGCTTACTACCCAGGGTGAGTGCAGGATCAGAGTCCTGCCAGTCTTGTAAAAGTACTTTGCACTTGGAAGGTGCAAAGCAGATACCATACTTACGGACACTAACAGCCAAATGATAAAATGTGGATTGCATGGCTTGAGTATCATTGTGCAGTAATCGTCCGCATATTCAAGGTCGATAAGTCTTTCTCAAGGCTACAGATCCATGCCGCCATTCCCTACATCTATCAGAATTGTTTTCAGAACGTTGTCGATATCAAAGTTGGAGAGAAATGGTGAGATTTATCATCCCTGTATAACCCCACTGCTTGAATGGGACAACGGAAAGAGGTGGTTCTATGCTAGTGTGTTAGTATACAGAGCTTTTAAGATGGTAATGAACTTCTTAGGCACACCCTTCTTCAATAGACAATCCCCGAGAGAATCTCTGTCCAACGAATCAAAGACAGCCCTAAAGTCAAGAAACACTACGATGGTTGGCTTGTGCTAAGTATGACGGTGTTCTAACATTTGAAGGTGAATATATGATCAATACATCCTTGATCAGAACCAAAACCAACCTGCTCCTTTCCAGTCAATCTTTCTCGGGTTTAAACAATCTACGATGTATGATGGAAGTCTATAGTTTGGACGCAAACACAAGTAGACTTCTCCCCCGATAGTTGTTGTAGAAACCACGTGAACCCTTTTTAAAGGTAAGGGCAACTATTGACTCATTTCACAATGTCGGAACATACTCTAACTGCCAGACCTTTGTAAACAACTCAGTTCCATAACCGGAACGTTGCTGCCATCTGTAAAAAGGACCGGTGGTAATGTCATCTGGGCCTAGTGATCTGTAACGCCTCAAGAGTCGGAGTTCCTTGTGGACTTCTACCTCGTTAGGTGGATCAGTCGTTATATGCCATGGAGAGCAGGACAGTGTGATCAATGTTGCCAGAGAGGCAGACCAATTGAACTGCTCCGAAAAAAGTCTACCCATCGTCCAAAATGTCGATAGGTGTTAGTGATTGGCATCCCATCATCTTCATGGATTGTTTCACTCACACCAATGACTCAGATGAGTCGAAAGAGCTTTCGGTGGTTGCCAGTTGAATCTGATGTTTCTAACTCGTCAGAACCCTTTGACCACCAGGCTTCTCAGTTTTTATGCGACCACTCAGAATAAACTGACGTGCTTCAATGAGTTGCAAGGAACTTAAAGAAACCTAATGCTTGTAAGCGGGACATTTGTAGAGATTGTAAAGTTTTATAGCGTATATCTTGATCTAATAACAATTAGACAACTTTAGTAGTTGAGATCATGAGTCAATTGAAGCTAGACCACAATGGAAAACTGGGAAGCACCGAATGGCCGTTTCGTCCTATTGTGGAACTCCTCAAAAGTACACACACATGATCCCGCCTTACAAGATTCGAACCCATGACCTATCAGTCTCATGAGCGAGCATTTACCCATTAGACCATTAGTCGTTAGACAACTGTTGTAAATCAAGAAGCACTTGTTAACTATTTCACCTTAATTTGTGACTCTTCAACAATGTACATTCGTTCACAATTGATTGATCACTAGGTGGTAACCAATGTCATGTGTGTTAAGTTGTTCTTAGTGCAGATCGACCAAGTTGCAATGTGGCCACTAGTCTAGGTGACTCGACACTACGTGCACTATTTCGAGACAGAACGGTAGTTGGAAGTAGTCAACAGGAAACCCTGAACCCGGGTTTCGTGCTATTTGGAACTCGTCAGCAAAGTGTACGTTTAATCTTGCTGGTATTGATTATTACGATAGGATGAGTCAGTATAGACAATGAAGTGACTCCCACGTAAGATCTTATAGATTAGATAGTTCAGTGGTAACGTCTCTGGCTATAAAGCTGGGTGACACGGGATCGAATCCGTCAGGAAGCATCAGTTCCCTCAAGATTACAGGTAAACCTTGTTGATGAGTGCCAAATAACACAAAACCTGGATCCAGAATTTCCTATTGACTACCTCCAACCACCATTCTAATGTACATTCATACTCATATAAGGGATCGAACTCAACTGTACTACTAAGAGTCTATAGGCTATTTAAAATTTAAAAAATCACTTTAAAACAATTTAATTTATCATCTGTACATGACAACAAAAAACATAACAACAATAACAACAGGAAATTCTTACCCTATTTTATTCAATAAAAGTACAAAAAAGAAAGAGAAGAAATTACATGTATTGACAAATACACTGACCTTAATAAATACTTTATATTCAATAAATATTTTCACACTAATTTTACTATTGTTTCAATAAAGTCACTTCTTCTTCATCTTTTTCTTTTTTCGTTTTGTTTTATTCATGTGGAAATCAGTTAAATTTAATACTCTTAAGAGAAACACAATAAATTTCAATGGATAATAGGGGGGGGGGGAGTTTAATTGTTAACTATGCACATCATGTAATGAATTGAGATAATTTTTTTGAATGATATGTGTCAAGTTATCTACTTTTCATTCATTTTTATCTTCCTAAGAACAAAAAAAAATAATAAAGAAAAAAGAGAAAAGAAAGAGGAGAGAGAAAAAGAAAAGAAAGAAAAAAGTTTTCATACAGTTCATTAATTACTATGAAATTTATTGTTCATTTTCATTAATTTAGTTCATACTTACTTACTTACTTACTTAAGCTGATAAAAAAGATTTTTTAATTTTTATTTATATCGTCACCTTACTAATATTTCATCATATATGTGTGTATACTTATTTGTTATCAATGAACTGGAAAAAAAAGAATCTGTCCTTGAATATTCTTTAGATCAGGATATTATTGTTGTTATTCAGTAAGAATTGTCATCTAAATATGATTGAATAGTTTCATAGTATTTTATACTGGTACTAAACTAATGTATCTTATAATGTGTATAATTACGGGATCTGCAAATACTAACATGTCATGGAGGAATAAAAAGACGAAGTTATAAAGGATACTCATGTCAGAACATTTGAAAATTTTCACAACAGATATTGAGATATCATGCAAACCACACAGAGAACAATGAAGAAACACCCTATTGAACAAACTAATAAAGATCTGAAAACCATCCATGAAAGAAAACATAAACCATTGAATGGTCAACTTGTCAAAGCAATCACTAACATACATAGAAGTACACCTATTCCTAAAGGGATTAACATACAATACAAGTGACGCCTCAATACTGGAATTTTCTCAGCACTAAACTAGTGTGTTCTCATCCATTCCAATGGCATACACAAAGGTACATTCATTTCTATATACGTATTTATTACAACGGAACCTGGTACTTATACTAGTTAATTAAAACTCCTGAAGAAAAAATAAAATCAACAATAGTAAATTTAAAGAGGAAGAATGTATTGATGAAAATCTCAGCGAATTAATTTGAAGTGAATTCAACGTTTTGCTTGACAATCTAGTCCAAGCTTTTCCAAGGAAATATAATCATTTATATTTGCTTTGAGACCCAATATTAGATTGATTTGAAATTTTTTAATTAATCGAAATCAACCTTGAGATTACAGTAATTAAATCCCTGAAATAAATACACTTGGTGTTGTTTTACTTGTATCTTCCAAATGAATTTAAACTTCACCCCATTGCACAAGCAGGTGGCTGTATACTGTTGTTGGTCCATGAATATTAAGAAAATATACAAACATGTCACAGTATGCATAAAATGAACATTAATAAACAAGATAAATGAAGGAATTCAAAGAGGAAGAATATGTTTGTAACTGAAAGTTTGTGTTATTTTAATATTCCAGTCAATTGTTTAACATATTCAGAAGTTTGTGTTGATGATGCCATCCAGAAGAACAATGAAACCTCCACGACCAAACCATCCAGCTCAGAGAAGAAAACTCCATCAAAAAATATATTCAGACAAGATAACTGATTAGAACCATTGAATGTAATATCTGTTAATTAGTTAAATACGATATAGATAGAATAGAATAAGGAGTTCAAGTTTAATTATTAATCATTAGTTGCCATCAGACAACTAATCATATTCCATCTCTCCTACTAATACTGTTTGAATTTGCCCATGTATGTAGGGCTTCGGCTGTTAGTCTCTCCTTGTAAGAATTAAAGCATTTCTGAAGGATTCTTTTGCCATTGAAATCAATTATGTGACCCGATTCTATCGAGTGTAATGCTATCGCTGATTTATTCTTTCAAATCAAATTAAATGTTAAATATTGTATTACATTGAGGGTCATTTCACTGTATGAAATCTTCGATATATATTGTATTAAGGTTAACAATATATGGTAGCTAATTGCTCCATATCTCATCAAACTATTTATGATTGACTGACATTCAGTTTACTTATATTATGATATTTTATTGAAATCATCTTTAGAAGTTAACTGTTGTTATCAGATTTCTATCATTTTGGTATGAAAATATCACCTTTACGGAGAATCATAATCACCGCTTAAACTTAACCAAGTTTCTTCTAGGTTATCTGAGCTAAGTTACTAATTTTATTGTTTTGATGAAACTATAAGTTATGGACGACCTTTGATAGATGCTAAAGCGACCTTGAGAATTCCCATCTACAAACTAGGACTAAAGGAGGGTTATAAACCCATGTGAGGGATTAGAATTATGATTTAGAATTGATAGTTCAGGTTAGGAATTAAATTTAGGGTTTTTATCGGCTATAACGTCAAAACTCTATGCATGAAGGAATTTCGCGCTAAAGGTCCAAGACTTGTTATCTTATATCTGATTGGTTCGTCCGAAAATTATAGTCTTGCTATTGGTTTTTCAGAATCATGTAAATATCATATTTATCTAGCATGAAACTCTTATGAAGATCAGTCTTCTCTATTTATTTCAATGTTGCTATTTATTTTTCTACTGTAGACATGTAATCGCCGTTCGTTTGGCAGTAATCGTGTTAAAGCAGTCCTAGAATTATTATTACTATTTGGCCATGTCATTCATTTTATGGAACACAACACAACACGATATTTTTTCATAGTTATCTGTGTACTGAACAAAATATTAAGCAGCTCACAGTATATTTTCACCATTATATTCTTTTTGTTTGAGATCTTCAGAGTATGCCTTTTCTAAAACAGTAACTTTTTTCTTTCTCTGATGTGAAACCATAGTGCTCTTATTTTACTCGATTATGTATTCAAAATTTTCTCTGTTTCGGATACGACGATTAACACCTCTTAATGTATAATTTTGATTGCGGGTTGTGAATGGGCACTGCTAAAGTGTTCCATGCTGGGATGAAAAAGCCGTCCAGTGCATTCAGGTTTCTAATGGTCATGCTTTATGGAGTCTGAGTTGGCTCACTCGCCTTCTTCGCTTTGCTTTGTTTTTCATGTTTCCAACTGTACCCTCTGCTTTTCATCGCTCTCCCATATAAATGTTCGTGCTTGAATCGTATTAATTCATTTGACTCCTAATTGGCCTCTGTATTTGCTCGTTCGCGCATATTAACTTTTCTGCTTGGATTCGCTTGGTGTGTAAATGGCTTACTGATCTTTGCTAAATAAAAATATACTGTAGTCGGTGCTTAATGTTGCCTTCTGAATTCAAACACTATTGGGATTTATTTAATAACGGTTATCAGAGCGATTGATATGCAAAGGCTAAGGGATTATCTCGAAGCTAGTTCACTACGCCCTGTTTATGTTTTTGTTTTATAGATATGATTGAAAATATTCTAAATAATATATTGCTACCTTATATATATATAATCATACCATTGCTTTTGATTATCTTTGATACTGGTCCCGAGTTACTAGCATAACCGTTAATACTATGCACAAAAGGGCGGTTAGGTTACGTGTCCATGGATCCATTTCTCATCTCTCACTGCTTGTACAATATATGTTCAGTGTTTAGTACATTTTCATTCATTTGCTGAGTGGACGATGCACACAAAAGAATGATTTCACTGGGGATTTCATTACAAACCCGCTTCAATTTAATTGCTTTTTCCTCTGACAAGTTGTATTTCGCTTCAGTGTCTTGTTCATAAAAGACATGTAGATAGCTTTTAAAATGAAATTCCCACCGAAAAGTACACTCTTACATGCGGTATTGACTCACTTAATAAATGGAAAAAAGTGCTGAAAAGTGCTAGACATTTCGCTTTTACTAAACAGTGAAAAAAGATAGTTTACATTAAGCTAAGTGGCCTAGTCATTTGATTCGAATTCATATTGTTATCCTACATCAACTGCACTTATAGACTAGAGTTCTTTGATCAATTTGATCGCTACACATATTTTATACATTTTTTTATTCACTGTAATTGAAGAATAATTAGAAAAACCCATAAAAATACTGACTTCTTTCTTTTATCTTTATAGGATTTTTAAGGAATTATTTTTATTATTTCCATAGATACTTTTTGAATGAGATCATAAACCGATTGATGTGAGACCATCATTAAAAACCTGGAGGCACTAGATGGCCGTTCCGCCCAATTTTGGGACTCCTCAACAGTGCATATCCACGATCTCTCCTCGCGGGATTCGAGCCCAGGGCCTTCGGTCTCGCGCGCGAACGCTCAACCTCTAGATCAATGTTGCTATAAGAGATTATTAATCGATTGAGAAAATTTAACTGTTAGCTTGTCAAGATGATTCTCTTCAGATATACAAAAAAAACTTCATGAACAAACTTAACAACTCAGAAAGTTCAACTTCACCTTAAAGATTTAAGTTATATTAATTTTAGGAGATTGGTGAAATACAAAGTTTTGTCATTCCAAATGAAAAACCCTCGTATTACTGTGATGTGTGCTACTTATATCGACACAAGTAGTATGTAATGCTAATCAGGAATAGAATGTCTAGCAGCAGAAGGTCAGGAAGATAGAGGAAGAAAGAACAGGAGCAGAAAGCAGTTTGTATGGAAATTCAGGAACAATGACGTCTGAGATGATTGATCGGTATTTGCAAAAGGAATAGTCAGATGTGAGACACTTAATTAACATTTTGCAAATGAAGTATTTACTGTATGGTTCTCAGATTCTACTAAAGTGTTCTGTAATTTTGTACTCAAATACATTGGATTGTCCCCAGTTGTGTTATCGTTCACTGCAATACCTGATATAGTAAATTGATCAATGTAACTTTACAGCCTTTAACTAATAATTCAGCAATTGAATTAGTTATGTGAAAATATGACTGACATTAAACAAGCCGGTGAGATTAGAACTCAATGTAGATCACGATTTATCAAATGAAGTTTTGTATTGTATATATTATTTATCAAAATAATTTAAATAAGGAGACTAGAGTATATTATTCAACTTGAAGTCAATGGCGGCTCGAATAATTCAATGGTAATGCCTCGGATGATGAAATTAGTTCAAAACCACCAAGATGCAATCAGTTACATAGGATTCCAGGTATTGTAGTGAATATGAACACAAGTACGGATAGCGATAAGCATTCAACTACAACGTTACAAAATCTCTCCGTAAAATCTGAGAACCATATTGTAAGTACTTCATTTGCAAAATGTTTATCAACTGTCTCAGACTTGATTGTTCCTTCTTTTCTACACCAATCACTATTTGTTCATGTTCTCTTCTATTCAGTCTTTTCAACCTTCTGCTTTCAAGCATGCACTTTCGAATGGTGATACATACTAATTATATCTATCGACATCCGTAGCACACACCACAGTATTCCTTACTGATGAGTGTGAACTAACATAAAACGAATTTTCTAAAGTGTTAAATTTCAAATAAATTGTAGTGATATCAGTTGGTTAGTAACACTCACTATAGTTGTCATTAGTTATCAAATCATGATAAAACGTAATTCATAAATAGTTGGGTAATTTCCTCTTTATCTAAGGTCTATTTCAATTGTAATTCACTTCAAAATTAATTCACAAGTGATTTACGTATTGAAAGAAGTGTGATATTCATTTTGCTATTAATATTATTATAAATATGAATATAATCTTATTGACCATAACTTACCAATGTTAAGAGTAAAATAAGTTGAATTATTTGTTCTGTCTTGAATTGCCAGTTATAAACAAATATCCTCAGTCATCTAAGTATTATCTTTTCTAATTGGAATATTCCTAAATAAAGGATTGTTATTTATTTATTCATTTGACAACTAAGATTGTAGATTGATATCATGAATGGATCAATGTTAGACCATCATTGAAAACCTGGAATGACGGATGACCAGTATGGGTCTCAGTATGGGACTCCATAGCAATGAGCATCCACACAGGATTCGAGCCCAGAACCTTTGGTCCAGAGAGAAATGGGAAAATTTCTTATCATAGTTTAGAACATATCACCAGGGCATATCAACTATTTAGTCAGTCAGTTCATGACATCAACCAAAAATCATTTGAAATTATTGTTGATACTTTCTTTACTACTGACCTGATTAGACACCACCAGTCACCGGTGTATAATAAGAACTAAGTGAAATTCAATTTCTTGTATATGATTAATTTTTTAAGTAATTTAAAGGTTACTAGGTTATGTCAACTCATATTTCACGTTTTAATATTATAATTTCTATGTTCCTAATTATAATTGAAATATTTCAATTAAATGTCATTGCAATGATTGTCTATGATAAACTGTTTCGTTATTGATTATTATGATGATGATGATCATTACGATTTCTACCCTCTACCGTTATAAGATTTTATTACCTTGATTGAGTAATCAACAACAAAACAATTATGGTTAACTAGTACCAATCCCAATTCATGCTACATACTATTTATTAGTGTGGAGATTTGAAAATTGTTAGGTTTTGATTGATTGGTTAAAGTTAGTTTTAATTGTTATAGCCGCTCAATTATCACATTTTGTATAAAATCCCCCTGTGAACTGATCGTACGTTAGCATTAAACACTGAAGTTGGTGCCGTGACCTTGAAACCCCTCAAACGCTTCTGATTGGCCAGTCGATAAATTATAATCTCGCCATCTAAGTCAATAATACACAATAAGTGACAAGTGCTTATAATATTATTGTTAATACAAATAATATGATAGGGTATAGGTTAACCTCATAGTAGTAAATGGTATACAATTTTCCTTATTTACACTAGATTCTTCTTATTGGTATTATTAATACGTTTATAGTGAAAAATATCAGAAGGGTTTTTGTGGATATTATAGTAATTTCAATGGTTGAGATCATGAGTCAATCGAAGCTAGACCACCTGAAGACAATGGCAGATGTGTTGCTCAATTTTGTGGATTGGTTGAATTTAGACATTAACACCGTTGGATACCGGTTCAGTGGTCTAGATCTTAAGCGTTTGCTCGCGAGACGGGATCACCATGGAAAACCTGCAATCACTGGATGGCCGTTTATCTATGTCGAATGAATAATATTGAATATCAGTGAATTGAATTTTTCGTATGTATGTTTTAAACTAACAAATTTTTATCACTGGGATGAAGGTTTTACAGAGATAGTTCAATTTGTTTTTATTTTCGACAAATAACACAACAATTTTAGAACCATTGAAAACTGAAAAGCTAAAAAAACAGGTGTGTGCTTTTCTCTTCTAGTTTAAAGCATCCCAAAAGCGAATGATCATAATCCTATTGGGAAAGTAAACTCATGAATTTTAGATAATACTTTCACCAAATTATCTTACCTTTCACCGACTATACTATGTCACTGGTAATATCTGTTCATCCCAATAATCACAGCTGCTCGTTAGAATCTGTCTTAAAGATAGATATTAGTAACTATACGTTTAACAATATTAAAATGAAAAAGGACTGTTGAAATTAAAGAATTTCGAAACAGTTGTTCAGTTTATTTTATGTTTTAACGATTCTATAATTCGTATCAGAAGGGGTTTTGTGGAGATTGCAGTAATTTCAATAGTTGAGATCATGAGTCAGATGAAACTAAATAACCATGGAAAGCCTGAAAGCACTAGACTGCTGTTTCGTTGTACTGAGGGACTCCTCAGCAGTGCGCATCCACGATCCTGTCTCGAGAGATTCGAACCCAGGAAATATCAGTCCCGCGAGCGAACCCTAATCTCTAAACCACTGAGCAGTCCGGCATCCAACGGTGTTGATGTCTAACTTCAACCAATCCACGAAATTCAGCGATACATCCACCACTGTCTTCAGTGAGTTACTATCTCACAACTGACCCGGTTGAACTACACTGGTCACGGCTTCCACTAGAACTCCAGTAAATACATCTTGAAAACAGTCACTGGGGAGCATATGTTGATTATTATCAGAAGTGCTTTTTGTGGATATTATAGTAATTTCAATAGTTAAGATCATGAGTTAATTAAAACTAGACCATCATGAAAAACCTGGAATCACTGGATGACCGTTTCGTCGTGTTGTGGGACTCCTCAGTAGTGCTCATCGATTCTTATTTATCAATATTATTCAAATCCATGTTTTTCTTTTGATATATTTTAATCCAGATCTATAGATAAACACTATTCAACTGTTTTTAAATTTTATTTATTTCATATAAACTACTTATCACTAAAGTAATAGAAAATTAGAAAGAAAATAATCTAACACTTGAATTAGCCAAATAGTTAAAGTAAATAATAAATAAATAAACTTCAACAATAGTGAATAGAGATTCAAATGAAAATGTTTAAATGCCTATCTTATTGCTATTTGATTCAATTAGTTAGACGTATTTATTTATGTTTACAGTGTTTGAGTTTTCCCAAGTCTAAGATATGTACACGCATACCATCTAGCTCTCTCTCACTCTATTTCACGTGTTCATTCATTCGCTAGCTTACTCTCATATACACACGCACACACATACTTCCAAGAATGTATTTGTTATGTAAATAAAAATAAATTTTTCTCAAGTATTAGTTAAGTGCTTCGGATAAGCGATTTATATTTGCTTGTTTACTCCCTTTTTTATTTCTTTGCTTTTTTTCCTTTTCAGTTTATCATTATTTTCAAATCTAGTTGAATTCAAGGATCAAGATCCTCTAGAATGGAATTCAACTAAAAAAAAAGAATTTTGTGATTCGAGTCAACTATCTTAATATATTAATGGTTTGTCACTGTTGGATTCTTCAAGAATAAACAACATATATAAAAGGATATATATAATGACCAAAGTTCGAGGAAAAGTTACTTACTTACTTACTTACGCCTGTTACTACTCGTGGAGGAGCACAAACCGCCCACCAGCACTCTCCATTCAACTCTATCCTGAGCAATCCTTTCAAGTTCTTTCCAGTTGTTATTCATCCTTCTCACATTTGCTTCTATTTCGCGACGTAATGTGTTCATTAGCCTTCATCTTTTTCGATTCCCTTCAGGATTCAAAGTTAGGACGTACCTCGTGATGCAGTTTGCTGATTTCTGTACTGTATGTCCTATCCACATCTGTCGTCTTTTCCGAATTTCCTCCTCAGCTGGAATCTGGTTTGTCCTCTCTAATAGTAGACTGTTGCTGATGATATCCGGTCAAGGAACATTGAGTATCTTGTGTAGACAACTGTTTATAAATACTTGTACCTTCTTTGATTATGGTTATGGTAGTTCTCTACGTTTCAGCTCGATATAATAGAACTGTCTTGACGTTCGTATTGAAGGTCCTCACTCTGATGTTGGCCTGCAGACAATGGTTTTGAGTTCCATATTTTTTTCAACTGTAGGAATGCTGTCCTCTTTTAACCATTCTTGTCTTTACGTCTGCATCTGATCCTCCACATTCATCGATGATGCTGCTGACCAGCTACGTGAAATATTCTTCATACTCCACAGTTTCTCCATCAAGTGTGATTGGATCGGCGTTCTCTGTGTTGTTTTTGAGGATCTTGCTTGTTGCCTTGTGTATGTTGAGGCCTACTGATGCAGACAGATACTACTGCTACACTGGTTGTCTTCACCCGCATTTGTTCGTGTGTATGTGACAGAAGGGACAGGTCATCTACGAAGTTCAAATCTTTTAATTGATTCTGAGCTGTTCATTGTATCCATGCTTTTCCTCACATGTTGAGGTCTTCATAATCCAGCCAACCACCAGAAGAAAGAGAAAGAGTGAGAGTAATTAGGCTTGTCTAACACTGGTCCTTACTTGGAATGCATCTGTCAGATGTCCACCATGCGCCACTTTTCAGTGTAGTCCTTCGTGCCGATTGCGGGGTATCTAGGTACAATGCCGTTTTTGGTGAATGCATACAGCAGGTACAATATTAGCAAAATAGTGGTTTATATTACTACTGAGTTAGATACCGCCCCGTGGGACAGTCTAAGATGTGTAACTAATTTATCAAAATTTGTTTGACCGTAACGAGATTCGGTAAACTGTTGAATGTTCAGTGATTCTTCGTCTAATATAGAAACGGTTCAGCTTGGTTATGGTTCATTGATATTTCACTAACCTTACAGAATTGTAGTCCCTAAATGCTCTAGTACGAACGATCGTGGGGAGAGTTAACTCATTCTCTCGAAACGCTTTCACATAGCCACGCGCATACAACCACTTTTGGGGAAGTCCTACTCACTGCCTTTTCATGGCGAGAGTGTTGTTCATGAAACTGAGAGGACGAAAAGCGAATCTCCTGCACTTTAACCGGGTTGGTAGATATGGAGGATTTACCTAGGACAGTTATTAGGAAAACCCTTATTCTGTACCTATGGTGCATATAGACTCCAGGATCCTGAGGGAACAAATGGTGTATGAACCAATTATCGCTCACCCGCTATCATGGGATCGCACCTCTTTACGTTGCTCCACTGCTTTATGAATTAGACCTCTGAATCAAAGCCTCAGAGAATGGCCCCCTAAGAAAAATACTTTCTTCGATTTGGGCACCCGGACAGTATCCCAACTCTCACACAAATCGAATGACTCATATAGCCCATATCTATTTAGTGTCTTCTTGTACCAATGTTTATATTTACAAATAATAATATCATGTTAAATACACCAACCTAGACAGAACATAATTTACTTAATTTCTCATTATCAATTATTACATGATTTGCATTAAACTATCCAAATCGCGTAATAATTAATTAATAAATTTTTGGCGATTTTCTTTTGGATATTTTAACAATAACAAATACTCTCTGGTATCTAGTAGTTCCTGTTATGCCAATTATCCTATCCATTATAATAACAATAATAATATTAATAGTAATAATAATAATAATAATAATAATAATAATAATAGTGTAGTGAACAGAACACCAATCGGGACAATCGAATTACAAAGCATCTGACTAAAATCTGAGAACCATACAGTAAATACTTCATTTGCAAAGTATCAATCAATCGTCTCGAACTTCATTGTTCTTTTGCAAATATCAGTCCATTGTCTCAGATTTCATTGTTCATGCATTTTCATACTAATTGCGTTCCGTTCACGTTCTTTCCTTATCGATCTTTTGCTGAAATACATTCTATACACCACACTTGTTCCCCTTTAAAGCACTCGTTCTGGCGGTGGTTCTGCTCGCCGTGCCACTTTCTTCTTCTCTGCAGTCTATGCTACGCTCTCCGTCAAAATTTCGAGTCTGCGGCTCGCTGTCCTTTTTTAACCATTCTTGTCTTTACGTCTGCATCTGATCCTCCACATTCATCGATGATGCTGCTGACCAGCTACGTGAAATATTCTTCATACTCCACAGTTTCTCCATCAAGTGTGATTGGATCGGCGTTCTCTGTGTTGTTTTTGAGGATCTTGCTTGTTGCCTTGTGTATGTTGAGGCCTACTGATGCAGACAGATACTACTGCTACACTGGTTGTCTTCACCCGCATTTGTTCGTGTGTATGTGACAGAAGGGACAGGTCATATGCGAAGTTCGAATCATCTAGTTGCATCCAACCTGTCTATTACATTCCGTGCTTCTTTCAAGATGTGAAAGTCATTGTAATCCAGTCAACCACCGAAAGAAAGAGGAAGAGGGAGAAGTAGTGTTGAGAAATTCATGATTTTCCAAAATTCAAATCTAAATAGTACTATTCAAAGTTGTGTTAGTTTGAGTTCGGTTATTTATTCACTCTGAAGAAGCGACTTACATTAACTCATGAAACGTCAGAAATACAATTTTTCTACTGATTAGCATATAACAATGATATATTATCATCGTGTGCTCACTGGTGACTGGCTTCAAAAAGTAATTCCTGGAGTTCAAGTGAGAAACAATGACCAGTGTATTTGAAACAGGTCTGTTGTGAAATGTTAGAGTTTAAAATCATCTAACCATCAGCAACAACCTACTGTGGGAGAGAACAAACTAGCTTCTAGCTGAAAAGGATTGCTGAGGATGGAGTTGAGTGGAGAGTGCTGGTGGGCGGTCTGTGCTCCTCCACGAGGAGTAACAGGCGTAAATAAGTATGTAAACGCATCTAACATTTGAATAATACTATATATATGGTCATTTAGTCTATGTCTCTCGCTTTCTTATTTTAAACATCTATCAAATAATCATTTTTTCATTGAACAAAAATGTTCTAATGTCAATAGACTTTTACAATTATGAGCTGTTTAACAAGTGCACTAGCAACAATGAAGAAATCATGTCTGATCAATTTAATCAGAACAAACCTGTGATTTTGAGGATTGTAATATACAATTGCCCATATTAATGTCGTCAGTGTAGAAATGCGGATTATCTATCTATCTATCTATCTATCTATCTATCTATCTATCTATCTATCTATCTATCTATCTATCTATCTATCTATCTATCTATCTATCTATCTATCTATCTATCTATCTATCTATCTATCTATCTATCTATCTATCTATCTATCTATCTATCTATCTATCTATCTATCTATCTATCTATCTATCTATCTATCTATCTATCTACTTTATTCTTAGTGATTGATAGACATTTATAAACGGTTTTCAATTATTTGACATAAAATTTCTGAAAACATATCACTATACTAATAAGAATTTTTTTCTAAGTTTCTACCTAAATTTTATAGTTATCAATATGTATAAAGTATACTTTAATAGCCAAACAAGCATAATACTGTTTGCTTTCAGACATTTAATGTACAATTTACATTGAATACATAAACGGTGAAAACAAAACAAAAAAAGAAATCTAAGTGATTGATGATTGAACTAGGACATATATATACTCGTATTTGACTGAAGGCTATTCTAATGAATTATAATGTTGATTTGTTTTTTTCTTTTTTAATTTTTTTCTCTTTTTTTGTCGAAACATAAAGTTATCATTAGATTGAAAGTTATTTAGTTCTATTTGATAGATTACTTAAAATTAGATTTAAAATTTAGAAAAACAAACAAACAAAAACTAAATAAATAGTAACTTCAAACGACAAGTTGAGTTTATTTGTCTAATATTGAACTAAATTGACAAATGTCATTAGAAATGGTATAGAGTATTAAGTCTGATATATTTATGGATATATATATTACAATAACTACAAAATTTGTATTTCAGTTATAAATCTAGATGTAAAGAAGAGAATTGGCAAAGGAAGGATGGTATTCCTACAATTGAACAATATATGGAACTCCAAATAGCTGTGTGTAAGCCAATATCAAAGTGAGAATCTTCAATACGAACATTGAGATAGTTGTATTGTATGGAGCTGAAACGTGGAGAACTATCATAACAATCATCATCAAGAATGTAGAAGTATTTATAAACAATTGTCTACACAAGATGCTCAATATCCGTTAACCGGATGAAATCAGTAACAAACTATTATGGGAGAGAAAAAATTAGGAAAAGACGATGTAAGTGGGTAGGACATACATTACGGAAGTCATCAAACTGCATCACGAAGTAAGCGCTAACTTGGAATGCTGATTGGAAATAGAGAAGTGAAAGACCAAAAAACATATTGTGTCGGTAATCGAAACCAGACATGAAAAGCATGAATAGCAACTGGAAATAACTGGAAAGGATTGTCTAGGACAGATTTGGATGGATATTACTGGTGGGTGGCCTGTATTTCTACATGAAGGGTAACACGCGTAAGTAAGTAAGTAAGTGTAAGTATAGCCAAAAATCAAGGTAAACTCTTGGAGTGCATAGATGCTAAAAAGCAGTAATGAATGTCGACCAAGGGAAACTATAAATATTTACTGAACAATTTTCAATTCTTTTCTAATTTACCCCACTTAATTATTTAGACTGCAAAGGGATTCAACATATTCGATCCGCTGAATACCATTATGAAATTTCTATAACGTACTGAGAAGACTGAGTCTAGATAAAATATGGTGTAATAACAAGAAGATGATAATGAGAACTATGCGATATATTAGCGCAATACACTTCTAACAATTTGTGTGTGGTCACACATACATAGGGAGGAGTAATAGGGATCTTAAAATTAAGATGTGTAAACGTTGCTGCAGAAACAAATAAAATCAAACGACCCAATAAGAGTAGAGGATAAGCATCCATCATCCTCTATTGCTAAACATATAATTGATATAGGTCATACGATTGATCTTAACTCGGTTTTTGTGATGTTGTACAAAAGTGTATAAAGGAGTATACTAAGGTTTATTGAAGCTGTATTCATACGAAAATTTAAACCCCCTCTGTGTATTCGAAAACAGTTTGTTCTCAACTTAAACCTACCCTAGTAATGTTAGCCTATTATCTTGAGTGATAAGGTTTCAAGCTGTTTTGACATTATTATTTTCTTTAGTATCCTTGTCTCCTCTTATCATCTATTTCTAGTCCAGTTGACCTTTCATTTTTATACACAGATGTTTTTAACAAGTATATTATGAGTGATCAGATTGTTCGATATGTTTATTACCCCAATATATCATCACAAATTATCTTAACAAGTATATGTGTGATGAGGTTGTTCAAAATGTATTCCGCTAATATATCTCATGGTTCTGACAATCTTCGTCTTCTCACCATACTACTATCGAAGTTCATCAAAGGGACTAATTGCATGAAATTATTGTTTTTAAAATGGTAATTATTGGTTTCTGATTTCTGAAAGGTTATATAAAGTGTAAATATCTTTCCGCTAATCACCTTTTCCCCAAACTATGGACGCAAATAAATTACAAAGTACTATGTAGATTGTTTTGAACGCTGTCAAGGACAATAACAACGTTTTCTTGACTACGTTGAATCTGGTAGCGTTCCAATCGCAACGGTGTTCCTTAACACATGAGCACACATTTTTAAAAACAAGCTAACCAATCAATTTCAAACCTTTTTAATCACACCCAGGAAATCTTCATCACTGGAGGTTAGGAATCACAGTAAACTTGCAGTAAATGGCAGACAGACCTACTGACCCACCAACGATAGCGGAGAAGATCAGTCTTATAATAGGTCGAAGACTATCGTAGGAAAGTGCAAGGGAAAAGACTTATCTCCTCTTACCCTCCATTTCTAGTCTATCTTTTATTTTTATATATAAATCTTCTTAACATGTATGTGTGACCAAATTGTTCGAAATGTATTGCGCTAATATATCATCACATAGTACTGATCATCTTCATCTTCTTATTACACTATTAAAATTTATCAAAATATGGTATACCTACGAAACATTTCGAACAATCTGGTCAAACATCTACTTTTCACTGACAACCTGGAAAAATATATCCGTCAAGTATTTCTTTCAGTTAATTCACATAATATCAGAAGAGGTTTTGTGGATATTATAGTTGAGATCATGAGTTAATTGAAGCTAGACCATCATGTAAAACCTGAAAGCACTGAATGGCTGTTTTGTCCTCTTAGTATGGGACTCATGAATTCAACTATTGAAATTACTACAATATCCACGATAACCCTTCTTTGATATAGAATACACTCATTCAAATATGAATAGTGTAATGGTAAGGGAATAATACAAATCATTGTTATTCAATGAATCTTATATATATATATATATATATATATATATATATATATATATATATATACATGATAACTGCAAACTAGTTCTCAAATGGTATGTCATGTCGATGGAGCACTACTTCTTATATCTAGTCGTCATTGATTGTAATGTTAGAGTCTATTATCACTTATACTTGTAAAATGAGGGATCATTACAATTCCCACGACATGAAAGTAAGAACACAAAGACTGATATAGGTGATGATTTATTAAACCCAAAACACGACAACTACTGTAATCAAAAATGCACTCATTTATATATTGATTTGTACACTCATTTTGATTAATAAATAGAATGAAATCACATATATGAAAAATGGCCACAGTTATAGCAATCAATGTAGAATCAAGGTAGATTATAGAAACAGTGCGTGTTCTAAATGCAGCCCATCAACTTTGTAAAGGCTAATTTCCCCTATATCTAACTTCAATAAATAATAGTATCCTGTTAACTGAGTATTTAATGCAGGCTAAATCTCCTAGTAGAATTATGGATTTACTCGAGATTATTCAAAAGCCTGAACACCAGTTATAGAGATAGTTTATTGTTAAAGATTGGTAAAATCCGCAAGTGCACAGGAAGCAAGCACACAGGGAAACCAAGAGTGTGTGTATGTGTTAAAAATCCATCACAATTGATTGATCACTGGGTGGTGATCAATGTCATGTGTGTCAAGTCCTTCCTAGTGCAGATCGAATGCTATCGACCAAGTTGCAATATGGCCACCAGTCTAGGCGACTCGACACTGAGTAAACTATGTTGAGATTACATGGTGGTCGATAGCATTCGATCTGCACAGAGCAGGACTTGACGCACATGACATTGATAACCACCCAGTGATCAATCATTTTTGATTACATCTCAGTCCTACAAGTGGTCGTTCACGGTCCGGATAGCTCAGTGGTAACGTCTCTGACTGTGAAGCTGAGTGACACGGGGTCGAATCCGTCAGGGAGCACCAGTTCCGTCACGATTACATATTCACCTTGCTGACGAGTGCCAAGTAGCATGAAACCCGTTTCCAGGGTTTCCTGTCGACTACCTCCAACCGCCATCTAATATTCAAAATCCATATATATTTATGAGTGGCAATCCAAGTATGGATAAATTATTGATTGTCTGTGTATTTCAATCAATAGAAGAATAGATTGAAAATTGATGTTTAGACATGTGTTCAACCATACACAGAATTTACATAGTGGATTAAGTGTCTAAATTACAGTGAGCAGATAAGATAATACAATAGTTGAATGGGATTTCTACAAGATAATTTAAGAGTGAAACCATAGTAAGATAAATACACTATTAAATAATTAAAGCAAAAACTCTAATCATCCATTTAAATGATAAAACGCCATAGTAACTTAATTTAATTTACAGTTACCAACCACTATAGAAACATTAAAACAAACTATGGGGGTTAGGTAACAAAAAACAAACAAACAGAGAAATCTGAAATCATTTATAGACTTTCTTTTTTCACAATATTTTGAATAAACTTATTTTTCACCTTCTTTATTCTTAACTGTTTGAAACAGTCTATTTTTAACTATTTAAGAAGTTTTGTTTATTTAAGATTTCAGCAGTCGTGTCTCCTTTAAATTCCACATTCATGAATAAGGTTTTCTTCAGTACTGTCGTTACTTCCTCATGATGAATTCTTCGATAGCAACTTAACACCTAGAATTCATTATGAGAAAGTATCGACAGTACTTAAGAAAATCTTGTTCATGAATTTTGAATTTAAAGGAGATACGGTTGCTGAATTCCCTTGGTATTGTGTAATTGAATCTTCCTATTGATGTTTAAGATAGCAGTTGATCAGTCTCTGTTTGGCATATGTGTATCCTGTGTGGATTGACTTAATTGACTTAATTCATAAGCATTATAATCGAAGATGGATAGTGGCTAGCAGTGGAATACAGGATGTGCGTTTCATCCTATTTGGGATTCGTCAGTTGGATGTACCTGCATCTCAAAGTTAATGTTCACTCTGGAACTTGAATCCAGTATCGTTCATTTGAAACGGCATCGTGTTGTCTACTTAGCTATTTAGTGCTGATAGCCACTTACAGTCTTAAACATCAATGAAAAGATTCAAGTAAACAATACCAATTAAATTTAAACTTCACCATATTGCACAAGCAAGTGGTTGTCTGAACTCAGTAGCTAAGTGAATAATGTGATGGCGTTTGAAGTAGACGGTACTGGGTTCGAGTCTGAGGGTGAACATCAACTCAGCTGATGAGTCCCAAATAGGATGTGACGCATATTCTGGATTTCACTGTTAGCCAATGTTATTCATATTTGCTTATTTCTGAAAGAGTTACTTTACTATAATCATAACAATATAATTAATAAAAATGTAGCGTAATTTTCAAACACCTTTATTATCTGACAAAATGACTTTAAATACCGTAGATATGGAATAACTGTATTAAATTTATTTATTTCTTTAACATTCCATAGTTTTACCATCTTTGAATGATTTCATTTCATATTAATACAGACATAAATACAGACGAATAATGTATACCAAGTTCATTTGTTGTTAGTGTTATCAAACCACTTCATGAAGACTATAAATTTTAAAACTTCGTGGATTGGTTGAGGTTAGACATTAACATCATTGGATGTCGGCTCAGTGGTCCAGTAGGTTAAGCGTTCGCACGCGAGACGGAAGGCCCTGGGTTCGAATCCTGTGGGCGGGATAGTAGGTGCGCACTGCTGGGGAGTCCCACAATAGGACGAAACGGCCATTTAGCGATTCTAGGTTTTTCAATGGTGGTCTAACATCAATCGGTTCATGATCTCAATCAAAACTTAACAATCTCCACAATCCCTGAACTAAGATATAATAATGTCAGTCAGATACAATTAACTTAAAGCCTTTTAAGAATATACAAAGGTTCGAGTTGTTATAACATGAGAACATAGATGAAATAATAACAACACCAATAATAATGAAGGTCGAACACTGAGACTATTATTCAGTAAACGAGAATATTGAAATTTAACGTTTGTTGTACGATGGAGGATTAATACATTTTAACCACTATCATATCCCCAACGACTGACTGCATTTATTACGCTGACATTAACTGGGGATTTTGTATCTAAGATCATAGATCAATTTGTAGTGAATGAACACTCACATGGAGATGATCAATTTGTTGTTTTATACAAAATTACAGAGAGCTTTGATCAAATATGAAAACTATATATTTAATATATAGTGTGCACATCTTCCATTAGTTATCCTTTACATGCTTCATGATTTTTACAATTTCGTTTTTATTACAATTACTTTTCGTTTGCCTTTCTTCAACTGAATCTTCCCAATTTCCTGCAGGTGACCATTACACTTCCAATTGGTGTACATGCTACTTATATCTGCAAACATAAGTAGCATACATCAGAATTTCAATAGTTAGATATTTCATGGACTGATTCAAATATATTATTGCTTTACGAAGCAACTGCTATCGGCAATCTAAACAACACTTGTTCTACATCTTTGCTGACTACGTAGTTATCATTTCTTTTACAATATCTCTACATGTTCGATGACTCCTGTTTATATTAGTAAGGACTATATTAATTCAAATATAAATGTAATACAACTGGTGAAATAATGTAATCCGGCGTTATTTAATTTCATTCTCATTGAAGAAAAGTGTTATATCTAGAGCTTTGTTTCTTAATATACTGCCTACAACTTCAGCACTCGAACACTAGAATCCTCCCTAGTCACAAATGAGATGACAGAAGACAAATGGAAGGAATGTTATTCCAAACAGTGCCATTTATGGTACAGCAGTGTCAAGTATTTATAGTTTTTAGTAAAAATAAAATCATTATAGTCCGCAGACGAGGTTTATTAACATTTGTCTAATAGGGACTTCACATGTAAGGATTCTGGAATATTTTTCTAGAAGATGATTGGATGGAAGATAGACTAGAAGAGAACGAGAACAGAGAGTGATTGATGTGGAAACAAAGGAACAATAAAGTCTGAGACAATAGATGAATATATTGCAAATAAAGCGTTTACTGTATAATTCCCAGATTTGACTAAGATGTTCTGTTCAGTTGTCCTAATTGTTTGTTCTCGTTCACTATGTAATCATTGAACAGTTGAATTTTTACTTTCAATCGTTCAAAATCAATATAATTTACTTGACTAAAACTAACTAAGCTCACTGAAGGTTCAATGGATGTTTGATTAGAATAAACGTGTGTAATGTTTAAAATCACTTGATGTTGTATCTTCTTGGAGTAAACATCAACTCTGGTATGCAGGTACATCAAGCTGACGAGTCCTAAATAGAACAAGACACACGTCCCGGATTCCATTGCTAGCCACTATCTATCTTGTAAATTAAGGCTATATCGAGGCAATTTGTACAGGATGCACATATGCCAACAAGAAACTGATCAATTACAGTTCTAAATAACAATGAGAAAATACAAGTAAAACATCAAGTAAATTTAAACTTCACCACATTGCACAAACAAGTGGCTATCAAGACTAAGTAGCTAAGTGGATAACGTGATACCATTTGAAGAGAATGGTATTTGGGTTCGAGTTCAAAAGTAAAACATCAACTCTGAGATGTAAGTACACCCAGCTGACAAGTCTCAAATAGGATGAAACTCACACCCTGGATTCCACTGTTAACCATTATCCACCTTTGCTTAAAAATCGTGTTTAATGTTTGATTCAAAAACAAACAAACAAACATATACTTCCGTATTGTATTATTGATATCTTTAAAATATACTACTGATAAATATTCAAATTTAAATTGACAATAATATGATTATGCATGAATGATTTTCTATTCATTGAATTGATGATAAGTCAATTGTTTTAAGATATTTAAAATGATATTAATAACAAATAATTGTGTTTTCATTCATTCATTCATTCATTTGTCAATAAGTTTTAATAAATGAATAATTAAATGGGCATATTACCATTTATAATCAGAGAAGGGTTTTTGTGGATATCACAGTAATTTCAGTGGTTGAGATCATGAGTGAATTAAAGCTAGACCACCATGGAAAACATGGGAGCACTGGACGGCCACTCCGTCCTATTGTGGGAGTCCTCAGTAGTGCACATCCACGACCTCTCCTCAAAATGAGTGACACATCCACCAATGTCTTCAG
Organism: Schistosoma spindalis; assembly: GCA_946903255.1. NCBI lineage: Eukaryota > Metazoa > Platyhelminthes > Trematoda > Strigeidida > Schistosomatidae > Schistosoma > Schistosoma spindalis. The sequence continues at coordinate 21,628,703 of OX336418.1, forward strand.
TGAGTTACTATCTCACAACAAACCCGGTTGAACTCCACTGGTCACTGCTTCTCACTAGAACTCCAGGAAATACCTCTTGGAGACCGTCGCTAGTGAGCATATGATGATTATAATCAGAGAAGGATTTTTTGTGGATATCATAGTAATTTCAATGTCTGCGCACTGCTGAGGAGTCCCACAATAGGATGAAACGGCCGTCCAGTGCTTCCAGGTTTTCTATGGTGGTCTGACTTCAATTCACTCATGATCTCAACCATTAAAATTATTACCATTCAGTTGATAGTATTCAATGAATATTAAGAATATGAAAGAATGATAATAGGTACATTCTAAATGATTGATTATTGTCGAGATCACTTTGGACAAACTAATCACTTTATAATACATTATAATTCCTTCATCAATTCCCATGGTAGAATTTAAATGGTTTATTGTGGCTAGCGTTTTTTTTTATTATTTAGCAATGTTGTTTTCTATTAGATAAGGTTGCCGACCTCTTGTCAAGCTCTCTTTCATTACCCAGGCTCAGAACCGCCAACTACACCTAAAACTTTAAATACCGATATGATTACTTAATTCATTATTAATGAATTAGTTTAATTAGTTAAATTAATTTAATTAATTAATGCATTCACTCATTCATTCAATTAACTGTAATTTGTTTTCAGACAACCTTGATTAATTAAATATGTCGTCTGAATTATTGTGACAAATCTATTTTTAGTATTTCTTTATAAACAATAAAATTTGTAAGATTTTTTCACACAGTTCCGGTGTTATTCATACATATATATGTAATTATTATTACTATTACTATTGTCATTACTATTATTGTTACTATTATTATTATTATTATTATTATTATTATTATTACTGTGGTGTGAGTTACTTATATCCACACAAGTGGTATATAACGGTGGTCAGATATAGAATGTATTTCAGTAGAAGGTCGACGAGGAAAGAACGGGAACGAAACGCAATTGGTATGAAAATGTATAAACAATGAAATCTGATACAATATATTGATGTTTGCAACAGGAACAGTGAAGTTTGAGACGATGGATTGATATTTTGTAAATTAACGATTTACCACATTGTTCTCAGATTTTATTGAGATGCTTTGTAATCTTGTGTCAAATACATCCGATTGTTCCCAACCGCGCTCTTGTTCGCTACATCTGGTGTCGCTGCCAACCACGAGAGGAGGGTAGGGTGTTGCTCTGTGAACTCTGTTGCGGGCCTGGAGCTGACAAGCCGGTTAGGGTGGTCTGGTGCGGAGAGGTGGCGTCGAGTGGAGTGTTCTGGCGGGGCGATGTTGGCTGTAGCGGTTGCTGTTTATAGAGAGGAGCGGTGGGACGTGCGGCTGCTAGGAGGATATCGGATTTAGATGGCTCAGCAGGCCAGTGGAGCACGTGTGTTAGACGTCAGAGGTGCTGGGTGGATATCGGATGTCAGTGCCCCAGCAAGTCGACGGAGCTATGGAGGTCAGCGAGCCGCAGACTCGAAACTTTGACGGAGAGCGTAGCATAGACTGCAGAGAAGAAGAAAGTGGCACGGCGAGCAGAACCACCGCCAGAACGAGTGCTTTAAAGGGGAACAAGTGTGGTGTATAGAATGTATTTCAGCAAAAGATCGATAAGGAAAGAACGTGAACGGAACGCAATTAGTATGAAAATGCATGAACAATGAAATCTGAGACAATGGACTGATATTTGCAAAAGAACAATGAAGTTCGAGACGATTGATTGATACTTTGCAAATGAAGTATTTACTGTATGGTTCTCAGATTTTAGTCAGATGCTTTGTAATTCGATTGTCCCGATTGGTGTTCTGTTCACTACACTATTATTATTATTATTATTATTATTATTACTATTAATATTATTATTGTTATTATAATGGATAGGATAATTGGCATAACAGGAACTACTAGATACCAGAGAGTATTTGTTATTGTTAAAATATCCAAAAGAAAATTGCCAAAAATTTATTAATTAATTATTACGCGATTTGGATAGTTTAATGCAAATCATGTAATAATTGATAATGAGAAATTAAGTAAATTATGTTCTGTCTAGGTTGGTGTATTTAACATGATATTATTATTTGTAAATATAAACATTGGTACAAGAAGACACTAAATAGATATGGGCTATATGAGTCATTCGATTTGTGTGAGAGTTGGGATACTGTCCGGGTGCCCAAATCGAAGAAAGTATTTTTCTTAGGGGGCCATTCTCTGAGGCTTTGATTCAGAGGTCTAATTCATAAAGCAGTGGAGCAACGTAAAGAGGTGCGATCCCATGATAGCGGGTGAGCGATAATTGGTTCATACACCATTTGTTCCCTCAGGATCCTGGAGTCTATATGCACCATAGGTACAGAATAAGGGTTTTCCTAATAACTGTCCTAGGTAAATCCTCCATATCTACCAACCCGGTTAAAGTGCAGGAGATTCGCTTTTCGTCCTCTCAGTTTCATGAACAACACTCTCGCCATGAAAAGGCAGTGAGTAGGACTTCCCCAAAAGTGGTTGTATGCGCGTGGCTATGTGAAAGCGTTTCGAGAGAATGAGTTAACTCTCCCCACGATCGTTCGTACTAGAGCATTTAGGGACTACAATTCTGTAAGGTTAGTGAAATATCAATGAACCATAACCAAGCTGAACCGTTTCTATATTAGACGAAGAATCACTGAACATTCAACAGTTTACCGAATCTCGTTACGGTCAAACAAATTTTGATAAATTAGTTACACATCTTAGACTGTCCCACGGGGCGGTATCTAACTCAGTAGTAATATAAACCACTATTTTGCTAATATTGTACCTGCTGTATGCATTCACCAAAAACGGCATTGTACCTAGATACCCCGCAATCGGCACGAAGGACTACACTGAAAAGTGGCGCATGGTGGACATCTGACAGATGCATTCCAAGTAAGGACCAGTGTTAGACAAGCCTAATTACTCTCACTCTTTCTCTTTCTTCTGGTGGTTGGCTGGATTATGAAGACCTCAACATGTGAGGAAAAGCATGGATACAATGAACAGCTCAGAATCAATTAAAAGATTTGAACTTCGTAGATGACCTGTCCCTTCTGTCACATACACACGAACAAATGCGGGTGAAGACAACCAGTGTAGCAGTAGTATCTGTCTGCATCAGTAGGCCTCAACATACACAAGGCAACAAGCAAGATCCTCAAAAACAACACAGAGAACGCCGATCCAATCACACTTGATGGAGAAACTGTGGAGTATGAAGAATATTTCACGTAGCTGGTCAGCAGCATCATCGATGAATGTGGAGGATCAGATGCAGACGTAAAGACAAGAATGGTTAAAAGAGGACAGCATTCCTACAGTTGAAAAAAATATGGAACTCAAAACCATTGTCTGCAGGCCAACATCAGAGTGAGGACCTTCAATACGAACGTCAAGACAGTTCTATTATATCGAGCTGAAACGTAGAGAACTACCATAACCATAATCAAAGAAGGTACAAGTATTTATAAACAGTTGTCTACACAAGATACTCAATGTTCCTTGACCGGATATCATCAGCAACAGTCTACTATTAGAGAGGACAAACCAGATTCCAGCTGAGGAGGAAATTCGGAAAAGACGATAGATGTGGATAGGATGCACATTGAGAAAATCATGTGACTGTATCGCGTGGAAATCGGTAACGTGGAATCCTGAGTAGAAACGGAAGATAGGAAGACCAAAGTACACAAAGTGCTGAGAATTGGAATCAGATATGAAAAGGGTGAATAACAACTGAAAATAACTTGAAAGGATTGTCTAGGACAGATTTGGATGGAGAATTCCGGTGGTTAGCTTGTTCTCCTCTATGAAAGTTAACAGGCATAAGTAATTAAGTGTTTGTTTATTATTTACAATGCAATGGTCATTGAACATGCTTATTTTGTATTAGGGAAATGTATGAGACTAATCTTAACGAATACTTAACATTTGTTTCGAATCAATGATTGAAATAATCAAATAGCGTAGTAAACGTGATTGGCATTATGAATATTTACCTTTACTCAGTACAAACAAATTTAAAGACTTTACAAATCTTAACCATTGAACTGATTCATAACGTTTTCGTGTTTATTAAGTATGTTGTACTCAGTATTTCCTGTCATTTATATAGTGAGTAAATCTTTCAGGGTGTTATTTTCATAAAAGTTTTAACTTCAACCCCGTAACTTTGACTTGTTCAAAGTGTAAACAAGAGATTTTTTCCAGTATTTACCATTGTAGTAGGGTATAAGGGTTTTACAAAAATTTAAGGGTGAATTGTAAAATTAACACAAATCTACAGTTAATGAAAGTATATATGTACCAGAGAAATTAGTTGAAAACTCATACTGTTGAAAACTATGTTGCCCAGATACTGTGAGTCTGGTAGCATAATTTTCTCGATTCTTGACACGTTTCGGTACTAAGAGAAGAATTGGTTCAACAGAATGAACAGTTACTTATACTAGTGGCTACAGTACCAGAGTCAAATGCCTTCACACAGATCTCCACCTAGTATTCAATTATTTAAGACATAGTCATCAGAGGATAGTCACTTTCTGAGTAGTTCAGTGGTAATGTGACCTACTATATTACGACCATCCACGGGTTCAAATCCTACTTGATAACACCAGTCTGCCCAAAATCTTAAGCAAGCCTTATTGACAAGAACTAATCATCTCTAAACGTAAATGCATAACATATTGTTAATTGTCTTCAATAACCAGTTTTTCACAATTAAAAGTTTCCATTCATTTCCGAGGTTCCATATCGGCTTACTTGAGTAACTAATGTGCAGCGACCAAAGTTTCAGATAAACAAGTGTAACGGTATTTAATTGGCCACGAAGAAATCTTTTCTGAAAAACTTCAGTTATCAGTTTAACTGAAAGAAAAATATTTGAACGATGAACATTCTTTTCGATAAACTCTCTTCAGATCCTACAATTATATATCCAAATTAATAATCCGAAAAATGGCCAGGTTAAAGGCAAACTGCATCGTTTAAAGTTAAAGTATGTGAATTTAGGATTTCACTGGTTGAAATCATGAGTCAATCGAAGCTAGACCACCATGGAAAACCTGGAAGCACTGGACGGCCGTTACGTCCTAGTATGGGACTCCTCAGCAGTGCGCATCCACAATCACGCCCCCCACGAGATTCGGACCCAAGAAATATCAGTCTCGTGCGCGAGCGCCTAACCATTAGGATTGTCAAACAAAATAGAGTAAATGCACTTGGTTTTGTCTTACTTGTATCTTCCCATTGTTATTTAGAACTGGAATTGATCGGTCTTTTGTTCGCATATGTGTGTCGTGTGCGAATTGCCTCGATATAGCCTTAAGTCACAAGCTTTTTAAACAAAGATGGATAGTGGTTAGCAGTGGAATCCAGGTTGTGAATTTCGTCCTGGATTCCACTATTAGCCACTATCCATCTTTGCTTAGAATAGAATAAACTTGTTAATGTTGATATGACTTATAGAATGTTAACTTGAATTAGCTTATATGGTAAGTGAGAATTTTGAGATCCATGATCAGAATAAATATGGGTCAGATAGGGTGAGAGAAATAATAGTGCAATTACAATTCGGTCAAATGTTTAGTGTAAGGCTATATTGTGTGAAAAATTAATAAGATGTGATAAGGTGGGGTGAATGTGAAGTGAATGAATCATATATTGGAGAGATTAGTAATGATGTTCAACCAATAGTAATATCTGAAGCCCTGCAAGGATCCTGTGACAGTAAAGGAACTTAGTGGGTTTCTTGGGTTTTCTGTCAAGCTTGCTTTAGCGAATGCCAGAATCAATTTTCTGAAAAGCTGTATGGACAAACGGGAATATCCGAAACCATTTTTCAAACCATTATGCCGAAACCAAATCCATCCAAATCATCGTTCTTTGAAATGTCTCACCTTGAATTATGTCGATGAAATTAAGTCTAGAATACCAGAATTGGAACGGAATATTTTATTACGATCACATACATTATATGATTTTTCAGAAGATCAACGTTTCAGGTTCAAAGATTCCATTGATATTGTTGGCAGAAATCGTACAGAAGATGTGGTTTTGAAATTAATGAACAGTTTAAAACCGACCAGGACTCAAGATTTTTTTTCGGAAACGCTGGAGAAATATGTTTTCAATTACTTAAGTATAACATTATCAAATATTCAGCTACAAGCATTATCTCTTGGTTCTAAATTTTGTAGTACGTCAACTAACATTAATGAACTCGACTCTAAAATTCAATTTCAATGCCTCACTTGTCAGACAAGTGACCTTATTTTAGTATCTAATAAAGATTATGAGCATTTCAAAACAACTCTTGCAGATTTTTGTAATCAGTATGTACAGAGATCTATATATAGAAAACCGACATGGAATAGGCAGTACACGAATTTCCATAGCTGAGTTCCACTGAGTAGAAAGAGGAATTTAATAAACTCTTTATCCTCAAGGATCAGACGAATATATTCTACTGACAAAATAGATGAGGAACTACTTCAACCCACCTATATTCGTCGATCGTAACTTAACACCTGAACATCTTCCGGAAAAAGCACCGACAGTACAAAAGAAAACTCTTTTTATGTATATGGAATACAAAGGAGATACAGCTGATGAAATCTTGAATAAAGGGATTTCAAATAAAACGTTCCGAATTGTATTCTTAAGACGGTCTACCATTTTTGGATGTCTTAAGGATAAACTTCCGCTTTGGACCACATAAATGTGCAACTAGAAATTTACTTGCTCATATGAGGTAGGTTACATTGGCCGCACAGAATGCTTACTTTCCAAATATATCTCAGAACACTACCCAGCATGGCTTTTAAAAGGAGAATGCAAAACAATTACTAGTTCAATACAGGAACATTTAATTAACTATGGACACAGCTCCAAAGAAGTCTTCTTTTAAAGTAATCTGTATAGTCAAAGGAACTAGATCAAAGGGAAGTTGAATCAAAATCTTATGCACTGTTGAGGCATTGGCAATCTAGCAACTCGAACCCAAACTTTGAGTGCAAAAATGATTTGTTCAATCTTTCATCCTTTCTTGATTCGAATTCCCTTAAGTAGTATGTTTCGGTTTTTTCATTTTTTAAATTTTTATAATTGATTTTTCTGAATTAGTGTTTTGTCATTTTAAACTGTAATCAGTTATTATTATTGCCCTTTAAACAAGTTTTCTTGATAATTATTCAGTTTTTATTGAGATCATGAACCAATTGGTGTTAGACCACCATTGAAAACCTGGAAGCACTAAACTGCCGTTTAGTCCTATTTTGGGACTCCTCAACCGTGCACATCGACGACCTACTCACAGGATTTGATGCCAGGGCCTTTAGTATCACGCGCGAACGCTTAACATCTAGACCACTAAGCCGACATCCAATGGTGTTAATGTCTAACCTCAACCAATTCACGAAGTTGCACGACCATCTTCCATTGTACTGAAGTAGATACCTGTTTCTACCCAAAACGGATTAGCTCCATTGGTCACGACTTCTTACTAGAACTCCGAGAATTCCCTCACGAAGCTAGTCACTATTGAGCACATGGTAATTATCAGTATACGGTTGTCATTATTCTGTTTTTGATTGTGATTATGAATGCTAACTGCTGAGGAGTCCCACAATAGGATGAAATGACCGTTCAATGCTTCCAAGTTTTCAGTGGTGGTCTAAGATCAATCGGTTCATGATCTCAATCAAAAACGTATTAATCTCCACAACCTTATACTGATAATATTTTATTCTGAATAAAATACAATATTCTTCTATTTAATTTACATGAACTAGGCTCAGCATGATATGCAACATGTGATGTGTTGTAACTGTGGTTGTTTTTCATAAGTGTAATTTCATCCCTATAATTAATCAAAATATGCGTACAATCGGTATATAAATGAGTGTAAATTTTTGACTAGCGTTGTCATCACGTTTTGGGTTTAATAAATCCTCACTTGTATCAGTCTTATTGTTTTTACTTCGCGTCCTGGGGGATTGGTTTAATTTTTCATTTTACAAGTATGAGTGATAAGCGATTCCAACTTTACTGCTGCGCTAACGTAAATAGGTTGATCCCATGAAAATATTTTTAACAATGAAAAGAAACATTTGCATTGTAAGTATATACGACTATGAATTAAATGAATGTATAAAAAATTAAGCTCTCTAGTAACATTAGTATACGTTATTAAAACAAAATACTAATCAATTACTAGAACGTAAAGTTTGATAGATTATCATGCTCACATTATTAGTACTTATTTTTCATTGAAATAATGAGCCGATCAGGGCTAGACTACCACTAAAAACTCGGAAGTCTGTACAACCATTTTGTCCCAGTATGGGACTCCTCATCAGTGTGCATCCGTGACCCGCATGTGGGACTCGAACCCAGGACCTTTGGTTTCGCCTGCAAACGCTTAATTTCTAAATCACTAGACAGAGACCCAACGGTTTTACTGTTTAACTTGAATCAATTCAAGATATTGCGTAACTATGTCCAATTGTCTTCGGAGGGTAATGTCCTCATGTCTGACACAGTTAAACTCCGCTGGTCATGGCTTCCCACTAGAACTCCGAGAATTCCCTCTCAAAGCTAGTCACTAGTGAGTATGAAAATTTTAAGTATAGAGTCGTAGAGATTTTTACGTTCCATCGAAATCATGAACTGATCAATGTTAGACTACCACTGAAAACCTGGGAGCATTGGACGATGATTTCGTTCTAGTGTGAAATCCCTTAACAGTGTACATTCACGACTCTGCCTACTGAAATTGAACCTTTAAAGAATGAAAGATGACGGATTTGACATTAAAGGCAGGATTGCAAAATTTAGGTTATATAAATTTAATTTTCTGGTTGATTTTGGTTTAAGAATTCACAAAACCAGCAGAGCATTAACTCATTAACTATGATTCATTTCAATTTCAACGGTTAACTAAGTTAAGTAATTGACTTTGTAAAGAATATATCCTAAGTCAATATAAGAGGTATAGAACACTTAAAACATAATTCTAACAATGGCAATTATAACTATAATTTTCATATCAATTTACAAATAAAAATCTTATCCATATACACATATCTCTACAAACTGAATTAGACAAATGTTCCATATCACCGTAGTTACCGAAATTTGTACAAATTGTAGAAACCATGGTTAAATAGTATGATTATCAAGTTGGAAAAAAATCTTACACCATAAGGCGTCAATAAGTATTATTGTTATGTCCCGATAAGCATAATGAATGGTAACTTTTAGGATCCATTCATAGATCAATACTATGCGTATACTTTTATCGTAAATAAGTAAACTATCCATGTCCCTCTTATTATGAGCTTTATTTTGACCTATGAACTATTATTATACCATTAACCATTCTTGATTTATGTCCTGTCTATTAATTACTACCTTCCACATTCACAGCCGCTTTTGTCTAAATCTTGTACAAATGTTATTTCCTATTTTATGGTACGATGTAGTCTGTCTGGTTGGTAATATAAACCCAGTCTGTGTTGAAATACATTATTCATATCGCAGAGAGTGAGATTAGTGTTCTGGAATTAACTGGCTGGGCTAGGCAGAAAGCAGGATCAATAAGGACTCGAGACTGCTCACATGGGTTTTATGCATCATTGGTCCGATCAATAATTTACTGCTCTTTAATTAGCGGTAACATTACGTTATACATTAGCAGGGCACTGAGGCCATAAGTTATGACAATTATATATTTGCGTGTCACCAGAAGTTTATCGAACACGTCTAGTCCTAATAGATTCTTGGAATATATAATATGTTTTGTTACTTAATTTGGTAAGCGGATGCATTAATACAAAGAATCTAGAACAAAAGTTTAAACCATAATTAATTCTGTAATTCAGTCACCAACAATTTAGAAAATTAAAAATTTCAGGTAGTTTACTATAACTCTAACAAATATTGATACAGTGTAAAATGTATAGGTACTAATGTGGTGCATAGAATGTATTTCAGCAGAAGATCGATAAGGAAAGAACGGGAATGGAATGGTTCTCAGATTTTAGTCAGATGCTTTGTAATTTCGTGTCAAATACATTCGATTGTCCCCATTCGTGTTCTTGTTTGCTACACTAACAAAAACTCATAAAAAATAAATGATTCAAGATGTTAAGGTCAACTCTACCAGAGGAATATCAAAATTTCATTTCTTTTTTTTTGAATGATTCTAGATAAATTAAACGTGAAAATGTAAAGCATTGCATCTGAACTCATCGATTTAAAAGTTATGTTTATCCCACGATATCTGTTGTTCTCCTGTAGATTTATGGATGTTACTTAAGAATTATGATTAATTCCCTCAATGTCAGAACTCTATTGTAAAGGAAGTCAATGATGTAATCCGATCAAAGATTATAATTACCTTAAACATTGGTGTAAGACATTTATTGATCTAAGATTTTAATTTTAAACAGCGTGTTCTTTTTGAATAACTTCAATTTATCACATTTTTGGCAGCTTTTCAAAATATTTCTAAATAATTTCATGAGATGTATGCGGTTCGTGAATAGTACTTCGCATATTTCTGGTATATTTGATCGCAAATGTACAAAATAGTGCGACATATTTAAAACGTCTCATATGTAATTATAATAGGCTACAAAAAGATATTTTAACCAGAGAAGGGCTTTTGTGAATATTATAGTGATTCAATAGTTTAATTCATGAGTTAACTGGATCTAGACCACCATCGAAAACTTGAAAGCACTGGACAACCATTTCGTCCTATTATGGAACTTCTCAGCAGTGCGCATACATGATCCCGTCTCGTTAAATTCGAATCCACAACTTATCAGTCTTGCGCGCAAGCGCTTAACCTCTAGATCACTGAGCAGGCCGACATCCAGCAGTGTTAATGTCTAACTTCAACCAATCCACCAAATTCAGCGACACATCCACCATCGTCATCAGTGAGTTTTTTATCTCACAACAGATCTGATTGAAATCCACTGGTCACTGCTTCTCATTAGAACTGTAGGAAATACTTCTTGGAGACCGTCATTAGTGAGAATATAATGATTATAACCAGAGAAGGGTTTTCGTGTATATTAAAGTAATTTAATAGTTCAGTTCATGTGTCAACTGACTCATGAAGAGTCCCATACTAGGACAAACGGCCGTTCAGTGCTTCTAGGTTTTCCACGGTGGTCTAGCTTCAATGAGTCATGAATTCAACTACTAAAAAATCATTTGCTGATTATAAATAGTAGTTGGACAGAAAGTTGTCTAAATGATCTCTACAAAGGTATAAATAATAATAATATAAAGATTTCTAAAACAGAACATAAACTATTTATTGATATACTGAATTTCGTAGACTTTATGCACAGTTTAAATTCACTTAGTATTGTTAACTTGAATCCTCCTATTGATGTCTAGGGTTACAATTGATCAGTCTCTTATTGACATATGTGTATCCTATGAGTATCGCCTCGATATTGCATTAACCCACAAACATTCTAAGCAAAGATAGATAGTGACTATTAGTGGAATCCAGTTTGACGAGTTTTTCGTCCTATTTAGGATTCGTCAAACAGATGTGATTATATCTCAGAGTTTTGTACATTCCTAGACTCGAAACCAGTACCTTCTACTTCAAACGACATGACGTTATCCACTTGGCGATAAGAACTCAGTCGCTAAGTGGATAACGAGATGGCGTTGGAAGTAGACGGTACTGGGTTCGAGTGCCAGAGTGAACATCAACGCTAAAATGTAGGTATGTTCAGCTGACGAGTTCCAAATAGGGTGAAACGCATGTCCGGAATTCCACTGTTGGACACTATCCATCTTTACTTTCATGCACAGTGTTTAACAGTTATCTGTTGAATAAAACTTCAACTCGACAACAATCATTACTGATTAATTAATAGCTTATTCTTACACAATCAATATAGGAATGTCATAAAAGACTAAAATGCTACAACCAATAAACATTTATATAAGCTACTTAATTAAGTTACTTATTAATTTCTTTAATATAAATAGAGTATTCTATTATTCATTATAGAATATCCTACAAGTCTTAGTTATAAAGTTAGTGAGTGAATTTAAGAAATCAAAACATTAAATGTATCTAAGTAGGAAATTGTCTTCAGCTATTAGACAATCAATCATGTAGGGTAAATCATGTGTTTATATAAACAACGGAAACCATATTCTAAAAGAAACTTTACTAAACAACAACAAAAAAAAAACAAAAAAATACACCCAACTAAATTTAGATACTTAAACTGAATTGTAGAAAAGAACAATAAATGTAATGAAAATATTTCCCTCTTTAATTATTTCTCTACATCATCATTCACCTAAAGTTTATTATCGAAAAAGATGATTTTCATGGAAAATCCATTAAAATTTTAATTCAATAATGAACATTAGAATCTCGACATCATGAGGTAAGTTCTAATTTGGAATTTTGAAAAGAAGCAGAAAAGAGGCTTAATGATGTAGACAGAGGGGGCTTTTAAAATGTTTGTCTTCATCTGCCTTTGTTTGTGTGTATGTGACAGAAGGGACAGGTCATATGCGAAGTTCGAATCATCTAGTTGCATCCAACCTGTCTATTACATTCCATGCTTCTTTCAAGATGTGAAAGTCATTGTAATCCAGTCAACCACCGAAAGAAAGAGGAAGAGGGAGAAGTGGTGTTGAGAAATTCATGATTTTCCAAAATTCAAATCTAAATAGTACTATTCAAAGTTGTGTTAGTTTGAGTTCGGTTGTTTATTCACTCTGAAGAAGCGACTTACATTAACTCATGAAACGTCAGAAATACAATTTTTCTACTGATTAGCATATAACAATGATATATTATCATCGTGTGCTCACTAGTGACTGGCTTCAAAAAGTAATTCCTGGAGTTCAAGTGAGAAACAATGACCAGTGTATTTGAAACAGGTCTGTTGTGAAATGTTAGAGTTTAAAATCATCTAACCATCAGCAACAACCTACTGTGGGAGAGAACAAACTAGCTTCTAACTGAAAAGGAAATTAGAAAAAGATGATGGAAATAGGTAGGATATACATTACGGAAATCAGCAAACTACATCACGAGGCAAGTCCCAACTCGGAATCGTGATGGGAAACGGAAAAGAAGAAGGCCGAAGAACACATTGCGTCGGGAATTGGAAGCAAACATGAAAAGGATGAATAACAACTGGAAAGAACTTGAAAGGATTGCTCAGGATGGAGTTGAATGGAGAGTGCTGGTTGGCGGTCTGTGCTCCTCCACGAGGAGTAACAGGAATAAGTAAGTGAACATCAGTCTTTCATACTTGTGGAATACAGATAAGTTGAGAAAGATGAACAATTGAATAGAAACTAGTAAGATTGAATGAATGACATATGCCTAAGTTTATTGTAAAATCTTGACATGAATTTGAAGTGATTTATATACAACTTAATTAATTAATTAATTACATCCATTACCCTTCGTGAAGTAGCATAGGCTGATTTACCAGAATTCTTCACCAAACTTTGTACTGAACAATCCTTTCAATTTTTTTCCAGTTGTTATTCATCTTTTTCATGTCTGATTCCAATTCCCGACTCGCTGTGTTTTTTAACTATCCTCTTCTCCGTTTCCATTTACGATTTCAAGTTACCACTTGTCTCCGTAGTGTATGTTCTATCCACTTTGAATGTCTCTTTCTAATTTTTTCCTCAGCTGGAAGTTGATTTATTCTTTCCGATGGTAGATTATTGTTGATGGTATCCGGTCACCCGAAATCGAGTATCATGTGTAGACAATTGTCCATAAATACTTGTACATTTTTGATGATGTTTGTAGTAGTTCTCGAAGTTTCAGCTCCGTACAGTACAAAGTGAAAATTAATTTACTATCCTTTGAGTTACACTTTTTTATGTACAACCTAGTAATATTAGCTAACTGTTGGAATCAAAGTACACAAAATGGTGGTCCTTAACTTAATACCTGTTCTTTGAAACTTGATCACTTTATATGTTAATCTACTAAATCTACCGATAACCTCAACTAAAACGATAACCGATGTGAAAGTTATGTAAATCAGATTTTATTAAATGAAATAATAATTAAAGATGAATAAAAATATGAAGTATTTAGCTGGTTTTCAACAATTACATATTACATTACACGATGAATACACATCAACCAAAGTTATCATTGTATTCTTAATTATATGCTGGGATAAGATGGTTGTTGGAGGTAGTCAACAGGATTCGATCTGAACTAAGAAGAACATGACATACATGTCACTGATCAACACCCAGTGATTAACCAATTGTAAATCAGTGATATGCTTTAGGAAAAGTTGTAATCATTTATGTTTGCTTCTATTTCTTTTTATCAAGGGTTAAGTAGTTCTAATCAGTGGAATTCTAACAATCCCAGTCTCTTTGATAAAATTGGCTTTTTAAAGCAAAGTTGTAGTGAACAAGAGCACCAGTGAGGATAACCAAATGCGCTTTAACACATTACAGAATATTTTGGTAAAATCTGAGAATACAGTGAATACCTGATTAACAAAATATCTATCAATTGTCTTAGATTTTGTTGTTCCTTCGTTTCTACACCAATCATTCTCTGTTCTTGTTCTCTTCCATTTTCTTAACCTTCTGCTGCCAGGCATTTTACTTTCGGTTGATGATACATACTACTTATATCTGTCGAGATCAGTAGAACACACCACAAATTAATAACAGATTAATGAAAACTGTAGAATGAATAAGACCACCCATCTAGTAGATAGATGTGTGTAAATGAGAAACATACATTAAATTGAAACTGTATTTTCTGTATTCAACTATTAAACAATAATACTACTTCTATAATGTACATGAAAATCAAACTAAAGGTCTATGTTCTTCTTCCTTAATAGCTTGAACTAAAACTAGGCACTTAAACTAATTGCTGACGAGTCCGATTTAGTAGCTTAGCAGATAACAGTTTGGCCTAGTATGTTAAATACGAGTCTCAGTATGAATATCATTACTGAAATGAAGATGTATCTAGCTCACGAGCTATAAATTCGATCCAATGGATCCTACATTTCACTTCTATCCTCTATTAATAAACATAATCATTCAATGGTTATATTTTTACAGTCTTTTAACAATAAGCAACTGACGTTAGGAAAATAGACTGATTTGTCACGATTTACAGTCAGACGTTATGTATGAAAGTGCATTTGAATTTGAAGTTCCAGTTATTATTCTAGTGTAAACTATAATTCGGAGGCCTGTCAAATTCAATTCGTTAATAAGTCGAAAATCACGTTATTGAAGAGAACAGAATGATAATGGGAACTATGCGTATCATATCACGTTATTATTTATTAGGAAGGCTGTTAAGAATTACAATGGAACATCCAGAGAACCGGAGGGAGCCGAATAGTTTCCGTCCAATCCGAGCGTGATGGAACTATCTAGAATATCAATGTGGCATTTTATAATTAGACAGTAACATAACTTGCCTCTTTGTGGATTGGCTGAATCATAATGATGTTATAAAAAACACTAATATCTATAAATACCCATGATTTTCTGTACATTTTGATTTGCATCCAATGAACTTTTCTTCAGATTTCTTCCGTCTTCTAATTTTGTGACCGTGTGGTTTTATACGTTCAAGTGCCGTAGTTGTATACCGCATTCTGCTTTAATTAAGTAGCGAATATAACGATATTAACATGGGAGACTTATGGTAATTACACATTTTGATTATGAACTGACTTCAATCGTTAACTATTGAAAATCATATAGCAGTGAATAACTATTTTATCTTAGTCCAGTACTACTCAGTCGTACATACTCATAACACTGAACTGAATTGAATAAACCACTATCAATTCAAGCGGAGATTATATTTTTAAGCCGACTAGTAATAGTTAAACAGTTTCTACTTCCAACTTCAATCAGCTAGTAATAATAATGATATAAGACAACCATTGAATGTTGATGATTTAAATGAACTTCACCATTTAGAAGAAATTGATTGATGATAGAAAATTAGACCACTTAATGTCAACTCAATAGTTTGGTTTTACATTGTTTAGAATTTATTTATTCATTTATTTGAACATATAAATATTGGTACAAAGAAGCACCGAATACATATGCGCCATATAAGTCACTTGATTTGTGTATGGGCTGTGATATTGTTCGGTTGCCCAGACCGAAGCAGGTGGTTTTCTTAAGGGGCCACATTAGGAGCCTTTGGCCTAACGGTCTAATCCACAAGGTTGTGGAGCATCCTAAAGGGAATGTAATTACATGATTGCCGGTGACCAATAATTGGTTCACACACCATTTGTTCTCTAAGGATCCTGTAGCCCATGTTCACCATTGGTTTGGAATCAGAGTTCTCCAACTCCCCTAGGTGGATCCTCCATATTTACCAACCCGATTAAAGCATTGGACATTCACTTTCCGTAATCTCAGTTTCGTGAACAACACCCCCATTACAAGAATGCAGTGAGTAGAACTTACCTGTCAGTAGCTTTATGCACGTGTCCACATGAGAACATTTTGAGAGAAAGAGAGGGCTGACTCTCCCCACCCTCGGCCTTACTAGGTCATCGTGATCCTTGATTTTCAAGATACTTATGAGTGATAATGACATTTCAACAATTTAATACACCATGATATTAATAAATGTAGTATATGTTTTATTCTTTGAATTTACCTCAACTTGTCATTTTTAATAATTTGTTCATAAATCTATTTTAATTGGTTAAAAAAGGTCATAGAATCATTTATATGATGGAGATGAGAAGAAATGTTAATGACAATAATAATCAAGAAAAATAAATGAAGTGAAACAATTAAACTTATTTCAATAGTTGAGATCATGAGTCAGTTGAAGCTAGACAACTAATGAAAACCTGGAAGCACTGGACGGCCGTTTCTCGCTATGGTGGGACCCCTCAACAGTGCGCATCCACGACCCCGCTTCGAGGACCGTCCAATGATTTAAAGTTTTCCATGGTGATCTAGCTCCAATTAACTCATGATCTCAACTATTGGAATCACTAAAATCTTCACAAAACCCCTCCTGATACTAATTAAACTTATATCATTATTATGATGATGTATAATTTGAAGATGTCAATCATAATTAAGTATTATAAGATATGACCTAAGATGCAAAAGTTACTCATCATATCATCATTTACATAATATAAATCTTAGAAAATAAACTAACTACAAGATGAAATAATATTTGAACTATCAGTTCATTTATGGTGAATAATATGTTATGAGATATGTTATTAATATTTAGAACATGAACAATTTAAAGCTTGTTATATATGTCATCTTATGTCATCTCAATTCATTTTTGATGCAGATATCTATAGTCAGTCAGTCAGTCAGCTACAACGTTGGACCAGGCACATATGTGCATCGGTCCAAGTTGGCATACCTCATTAGCACAACAAGATGAACACCAGATTCATAGAAGTAGTTACTTCAATGATAGTAATATATAAAAGAAAGATTGTGTATATGGATAAAGTACAAAGAGTGTATACACCTACGTCATTGTGATCGATTCTGATCCATATCACCTAGAGTCTTCAACCATTGGTACAGATATATGATAATTAGGAGTAATTGAATTATAGTATGAACTAAGAATCCCAGGGATAACGCAATTGAATCAAGAAGCACTACACAAGCACTAACGAATGTACTGTATTTAGAATTCGAAATCAAACATTCAACAATTACAAAGGAGTCATTAGTTCATTCAAACACCACATCCGCCACAGCTTAAATTAGAGTCTAAGTGTCTGTAATCAATTGTACGTCTTCTTCTCAAGTTCATACTGTGTCTGTCCGACAATGTATTGGATAAAGACTCTGTATTATCTAGAATGCACTCATTATTATTAGGATTAACAACTGAAATCGGAACAGACTCACCTGGTTCCTGGAATTGTATTTGATCAACATGTCGATTGTGTGTACTTAAGTCATTGATATCTACAAGTCGCACCATAGATTTCCCGACATTCTTCAGAACAATCCCCGTGGATGGTCAAAGATCATTGCCACGATAATATGTAACTTCTGCAGACTCCAAACATCTCATATTCGACCGAAGAATTCTTCCTTTTAATAGTTTTAATGGAGTCTCTTTCGTCACCGAATGTCTGGCATTTCTATATTGCAGTAGAAAGGTATCAACTCCCCTCTCCAGCTCATTAAATGTTGAGGCAGCAATAGAATCAATAGCAGTTTTTAACGTCCTGAAAAAATTTTCTGCCTGACCATTGGAACAAGGATGTCTGGGAGCAGTAAACAGATGTTTGCACCCTATACCATTTAACCAGGTAGTGACTGCATCTGCAGCAAAATGAGAGCCGTTATCAGTCACTAACACCATTGGAACCCCTTCTCGACTAAACACCTTTCTTAATGCTTGAATTGTGAAGTCAGAATTTGGTGAAGTTGTGAAAAAAACTTCAGGCCACTTTGAAAAAGAATCAATAACTACAAGCGCATAGTATTTGCCAAGAAACGGACCACAATAGTCTGCAGGAATTCTCTGCCAGGCCTCAGACGATACTGGCCATGGAGTCCACCTCGAATGCTGATTTTTCAGCTTATGACACTTTTCACAATTGTTTGCTGTACGACAAATATCTGCATTTATCTCTGGCCACCAACATGTCAGCCTCGCCAATGACTTCATTTTTTCAACACCTAAATGTCCACTATGAAGATCTTCTAGGACAGATTTACGCAATGAAGGAGGAATAACAACACGATCATTTAAACACAAAATACCATCAGGAGTAGTAGATAGCTCATCCCGCTTTGAAAAATAGATAGGAAATCTACGTTTCAAATTAGCATTCCAACCTTTCCGTATAGCATTAGTTATACATCCAAAGTATTTACGAGTTTCTCTAATGAGATCTGGACGTCTCACTGGTAAAGGTTGCACTAACAAACAGTCTGAAGTATTTACAGGTTTATCTTGTAATGACTGTCGAGAAATGTAGTCAACATGTTGAATTTGTTTGGCACTCCTGTGCTGAACCGTATAGTCATAGGCACTCAAAGCAATACTCCATCGTTGAACCATAGCAGCTGAGGAACGTGCTAAGGATTTTTCAGGATGATAAATAAACTTTAAAGCCTCATGATCAGTAACAATAGTGAATTTCTTTCCAAATAAATATTTATGAAGTCTTTTAACAGCCCAAAACACAGCTAATGCTTCTCACTGAGTCTGTGAATAACCTTGTTCAGTAACAGTAAGTTTGAGTGAAACACAAATAACTGGTCTACCCTCCTGTTCCAAAACTGCGCCAATACCCACAGGTGATGCATCAGTGATAAGCACAGACTGTACACTAGGGGAGTAAGTTCGAAGAACAGCATCACTTTGAAGAAACTTTAGTAGACTATGTAAGCATGACTCTTGTTCCTCACCCCATTTAAATGAATTGGATGTCAAAATATTAAATAAGCAATTTGCACGACAAGAAAAATTAGGAATAAAACGAGAATAGTATTGAAGAGCACCCACTAGTGAACGTAGTTCCGTAAGATTTTTTGGAGACGGTGCATTTGTCAGTGGAGCTAGTCGTTTCATATCTGGTCTAAAACCATTACCATCAACTAGGTATCCAAGACATTCGAAATTAGATACACAAAATGAACACTTATTTGGATTCACTGTAATATTCTTCTCAATTAAACGACGCAATAAAGCAATAAGTCTCTGGTTGTGAACTACCTTATCAGAACCATGGACAATGAGATAATCTTGATAAACTTCAACGCCCTCAAGATCACTAACTACATTATTCATGACTTCCTGAAATATAGCTGGAGAACAACTTAGACCAAATGGAAGGAAATTGTATTTGAACAGACCAAAAGGAGTATTAATTGTCGTCAAAAGAGATGAAGATTGATCTAAAGGGATTTGGAGATAAGCATCTTTTAGGTCAACTCTCGAGAACACTTTAGAACCATGAAGTCGATTTAGAATATCTTCAGCCTCTACCGTCGTGCACGTTTGCTTCAACAAACGGGAATTCAGTGTTAATCTATAATCACCACATATTCTAGGGGTTTTGCCATCCGACTTCAGTGGCGTAACAATAGGAGTACCCCATGCTGAAGACTGAACCGGTTCAATTATGCCTTTTGCACATAAATCGTTTAATGTTTTATGTACTGCATCTCGAAGACCATAAGGAATTATTCGTCTTTTAAGAAAGACTGGATCACCCTGTACTTGAAGTTTTGTAGGCTGAATTTTCATACCTCCACTACACTTAGCACACGTGGCTATCAGATCTTTAAGTAAAGCATCATTATTTTCTTTAGAAACTAGGAAAGACAGCTCCAATTTAAGACTTTTCAAATTCCTTAAGCCCAGTATTGACAGTCCTGTTTCGCTAACTAAAAATTCACAAGGTATGTATGAAGAATTATCATCTCTTATTAGCAACTCACAACATTCTCGTATAGGCAGTCTTTGTCCAGTAATCCCCAATATTGATACCTCAGTGGGTCGTACCACAATGTTAGGATCTAAAGATTTCAAGTTCTTGAATGAAATAATGGACTCTATGCTGCCTGCGTCCACAATAAAGTCATGATATGAACCATGAGATGTATATAATCGCTTTTGAATATGAGTATTACCTTTCGAAATGGTAAACAAAGATAAATGATCATTAGGAACAGCTGAATTATTGGGATCTAAATTACAGGATTTATTACTACTTGAGGCAAAATGAACAGTAGCTTTGCATACTGTTTGAATGTGTCCTATCTTACCACATCTAAAACATTTAGCATTACGAAATGCACATGAATTACGAGAATGAAGTTTTCCACATGATAAGCATTTGCCAAACTTGGTCTTACCTTTGGGATTTTCTTTGTAATTCCTTGTTGAAACACCTTTCATATTTACACGAGAATAGGAGCTACTGTTAAACGAACGCAATTTTGATTGACCCTGAGATTGTATTCCGTCATGACGACTAAGCAAAGTATTAGAAATATTCATCGACTGGATATCAAGTTCATTCACTGCCTCGTAGTTAATACACGCAGTTCTAGCATCTTGAAAGGAACAGTTGGGCATTGTTAACAGCTCTCTTTCCAAAACCGGTATGTTGATTCCTGCGATTAATCGGTCTCTCAGTTGCACATGAAGTTGATCACCAAAATTACATTTGGCAGCTTGTTTCTTCAATTCAAGGATGAATTCCTTAACCTTTTGGTCATTTCGACGAGTCATCTTATGAAATTTTGCCCTTTCACGGCATTTAAAACTAGTGCACTTTACATGATTCAATAATAACTCCTTAATAGTTGCATGAGGAAGTGAGATAGGTTTTTATGGATATGCCAAAGTTTTCAATAAGCTGTATGCTTCTTTTCCGATGAATGTCAGGAAATGTGCCACAATTTTATCACCTTTAACATCCTTCTTGGTCATGCTCCAAATTTCAAACCTTTCTAAATAATCCTCAAAAGCTTCAGAAGTTGAATGAATATCTAACTGTTCCAACGCAGGCTCCATCGCGACGCCAATATGATAATTAGGAGTAATTGAATTATAGTATGAACTAAGAATCCCAGGGATAACGCAATTGAATCAAGAAGCACTACACAAGCACTAACGAATGTACTGTATTTAGAATTCGAAATCAAACATTCAACAATTACTAAGGAGTCATTAGTTCATTCAAACACCACAAGATATTTATAAAAGAACTTCATGATTAAATCAATTTAATAGAGAAGGCAAAATTTTCGAAATCCTCCTACATAATTCCAACTTTTTTATACTCTGGATCACTAATTTCATGCCAATTAAGAATAGTGTCGTTTGTGTAGTTAGCTTAATCAATACTGAATCAATATTTTCTAATAGTCTGTTAATTGTATACCTTGTTCTTCTAAGGTTGCATAGCATAAGCTCTTCGACTTGCATTACAATAATATTGTTTTATATAGAATTCCGAAATATTTAAGATACAAAATTCATTAAAAAGGTCTACATACGGGAATCGCTTTCATCGCGATCAATACTCATGTATACATCTATACTTTTTAATTAAAAAGCTAAATTTCAGAGGGGGGGGGAACATGAAAAAAACAATAATCATTATATAATGCACCAATATATATTACAATACTAATTCACATAAAATAGCGAACTACAATGTCATTTAAATCATGAACTGATCTAAGTTAAATCAATATGGAAAGTCTGGAAGAAATGGATGAATCTAACCTCCTGGTATCAAATTACTCATTAGTGAGCATCCAAGATTCCATAAACTGGAATTCAATACAATAACATCGTTCTCACACGGTATTTTATTGATTGATTGAGGTTGCATATTAAACACCATCGGATTCTGGTCCACTGGTTAGGAGATTGAGTGATTGCGCATGAGACTAAAAGTCATGGAATTGATTCCATTATGTAGGATCGTCGATGTACACTTCTGAGGATTCTCATACTTCAAAAAACAACAATCTTGTGCTTCCATGTTTTCACTAGTGGTTCAACATCGATCAGTTCTGATTTCAGTGAAATTTAAAAATTAATGTTTCATTACAAACAAGCTCATACAAATTATTAACCTCAAGTAATAAGAAAGTTGAGGAAACAGATATTCTCTTATAAAGTGTACAGTATATCTATATTATCTTCATCAAAATACTTCTCAATTGTGACACTAAACTTGTATCGTTAATGTATCGATTGTTCAAAGCATCCACTGAAATCTTGTAAACTTCAAAACTTCATCCACCTAATCATTCACACTTTCAATACAATTCTCTTATCACCAAAATGATTTCCATGAAATATGTGTATCCATAAATTGATCTGACTCATTTCATCTGTATACATTTTGGATCATATATCGACAGTTGATCAGTTAAAGTGAATGTACACATCAAAACAACATATCAACTATTATCCTGATCTTGTATCATATTTGCAGCTTAAATAGCTTTCATTTAAATGTTAAACCCATTTGAAAAATGATAACGTTTTTCCAATTTCTTAATGACATATTCAGTCATTCAGATTATATAAATTTCATTTTCTCATTTCTTCATCGATCCTGACAATAAATATTGACTAATAGTCAGTTGGATGTGAGCAGTTCAAGAATCATCACTTGAATAATATTCATTCATTTCAATGCATATTACCAGACACCACAAAATCTCTGATTGAACTCTCTTGTATGTTGTACAGAGAAAAGTCGTAAACTTTTCGCAAATTCACTTGAATAGGTTATCCGTTTAATAAACATAATGATGTGTTAAAACAAATAAAAGAAACAGATAACTTGTTGAAATATCTAGATGCCAGGAAAAGGTATTATAGATATTTGAATAAACCTCCAGTTGTTGCCTGATTCAGGTATTTATTGAATAAGTAATATGTGAGTACATCATCACCGAATTAGTAAGAAGAGTTAACATCCATTTGTTGAAATTTATAAGTGATACTGCGGTTCAAGAAAAACCTTACAGTCGGTTGTCATTCAGAAAGTAATAAGAATTTGTAGTTGGATGATAAACAGTCTGTTTTGTTACCTTCAATCACGTTTATACATCAATCGATAGTTTTTTGTTAGTGCAGCATAATAATGACTTCTCCCTGTTTTCTTTTGTATTTTGTTGAAATACACAAGAAATAACGTTTCAATATTTTCAGTGAAGAAAGATTTTCTATGTACACTTAAAGGGAATACACGTCTAAACGATCATTCTTATTTTCATGATCTAATTACTTAAAAAATAATCAATATTCGACATAGGCATCATATATGCTGAAAGCGAAACGTAAAATCATTCCATGGAGTCACTGACAGTTGATCTGAACCATGTAGATAAATACAGACTATGTATTTAGGATCAGAGTGATCATCGTGGTTAGTGGTTGAAGACGTCCAATAAAATGGTTTGAAATCGTTTATAATGACTCAGGTGAGTTCCCTCTTTGTTTTCTCTTAGTTCATTGATCTCCAAATCTCCTAGTACATGTTTTTCTTCTTCCTATATCTAATCATTTCTACAACAGCTGATAGTATTCGTATTTCTACTCCAGGATTTATATTGATAATTTAATGTAACTGTTTTGAAGTGGTATGACAACTGGGACCGATGCGCATATTTAATAGGTTAGTCATTACATACAATTGACTGACAGTCGTTCTCGAAGTCATCTTCATTCATTCATTCATTCATTTTGTGATGGCGAGATCATGAAATATTTCTTGTTTTCATTTATCGTTCTAGTCAAGGAAATTGTTCCTTTTCGTTAACCATTAATCCTCTGATCAATTGAATACCTTCCGATATATTCATCCCTTCCTCCAATAACTTTTTCTTTACAACACTCAACACACAATCATTAATGATACGACTTGACAATTAACTGAAAGACAAGAAATTCTTTATGAAGTCTTTCAACAATTTGCTTATAAAGACTAACTCAAAATGAATTCTTTGAAATACTCCTAAGAAGAGAATTTCTACAATGATGCTTTTAAACACTCATTACACAGTAACTTATAAATAATTTTTGTTGTTGGTATCATACTGTCATTGGGCAAACAGAAATTGCAATCCACCTTGAACTGAAATACTCAGCTGCATTTAGCTTATGTTTATTCTAAGTTTTCTGGCTAGCGTTTTTTTAATGAGTTAGTTTTCTACAAGATGGGGTCTCTAACTCCATGCTCAATGGATTGAAAACACATTGAGGAAAGCACACAACTGAGTTACGAGGCAAGCCCTCACATGGAATCCTCAAGGCCAAAAGAGAAGAGGAAGAACAAGGAACACATAACGCCGAGAAATGGAGACAGACATGTGAAGAATGAACAACAATTCGATAGAACTAGGAGGGAAACCACAGGACACAGTGGATTGGAGAATGCTGGTCGGCGACCTGTTCTGCACTGGAATTAATAGGCGTAAGTAAGTAGGTATTCAAAGTTTCACACATAAAATTTCCATTTATTTAAGATCAATTATTCTTTGATATTAACCTGATCATGACTGAAAGTTGACATGGATTCTGTTGTAATTGCCACTACTATCAACAATATTAGCCGTAAGTTAAAATGTTTAAATCGTAAAACTAACGAATGCAAAGCTTAACACTAACATACCGTATATCAACATCATACAGACTACTTATGCAAATGAAATTTTAATCTTATTCAATAAGTTTAATTGTTCATAGTTAATGTGTATAAATTAGCTCGTTTTTATTAAAGTGAGATTTAAAATGGAAGTAATTAACCTTGTCATATTGTGTATCAAAGAGATAATAGTCATTAATAGAGTATATAAAAAGTAGTATTCAGTCTAATGATTAATAACTCCGTAGAACTTGTTACTTTGGAGTATGTGCGCGTGAGAGAGATTGTGGTGTGTACTAGTGATGTTGATAGATATAAGTAGTATGTATCATCAATCGAAAATGAAATGTGTGGAGGCAGAAGGTTAACAAAATCGAAGAAAAGAGAATAAGAACAGAGAATGATTAGTGTGAAAACGAAGGAACAATCAAGTTTGAGTCGATTGATCAACATTTTTTAAATGAAGTATTTACTATATGGTTCTGATATTTGACTAAGTTATTCTCTAATTTTGTATTTAGATACATTTGATTATTCCCATTTGTTTGTTCTCGTTCACTATAATATATACGATTAGACAAGTATATTGCATGAAGATATCACAAATTAGTATGATAATATTAGTGATAGTAGAGAGTTGAAACGTATGATAACAACAAGTATTTCATTATTCAAAGTAGGGCAAACTTTTAGAGAAGTTATAATTTATATGCTTAAAGAGTCTAAACACAAATAGTATTATTTTTCTAATGCAATTACGAATCAGAACTAATATGTATCTGAAGCTATAATATATTACACCAACAACCCCCTGCTTAAACTTTCCATTGAAGAAACGTTATTAATACTTTCATCTTTTTCATGGACAAAGAAAACTAACGACAAAGACAACAACAACAACAACAAAATCCTATACTTTTTTCCATTTCTTTCGCTTATCTCTGTTGTGATTATCTTATTGAATAATCGTTTGCATTTTTGAATAATGAAGAATCTAAACGACTGAATTATATTTCTGTAGTTCAACAATTAAACTTTTCCATGTATCACAAAACTTATAGATAGAATTCCTGTAAAGTTTGTTTCATTCAACTTATCTATCGTCTCAAATTAGAATGCAACACGTTAACAGTCCTTCGTGGTTTTCAATGGTATCGTAAATAAATTCATTCCTTAACGACGATAGTCTATAAATATTTCATTGATCATCAAAGTAAACGGTCATTTAAAAAAGAAATATTTACAACAATAAAAAAATACTGTGTAATGTTTAGGAAAAAAGTGTAAAAAAATGCAAACGATAATTCAATAAGATAATCACAACAGAGATAAGCGAAAGAAATGGAAAAAAGTATAGGATTTTGTTGTTGTTGTTGTTGTCTTTGTCGTTAGTTTTCTTTGTCCATGAAAAAGATGAAAGTATTAATAACGTTTCTTCAATGGAAAGTTTAAGCAGGGGGTTGTTGGTGTAATATATTATAGCTTCAGATACATATTAGTTCTGATTCGTAATTGCATTAGAAAAATAATACTATTTGTGTTTAGACTCTTTAAGCATATAAATTATAACTTCTCTAAAAGTTTGCCCTACTTTGAATAATGAAATACTTGTTGTTATCATACGTTTCAACTCTCTACTATCACTAATATTATCATACTAATTTGTGATATCTTCATGCAATATACTTGTCTAATCGTATATATTATAGTGAACGAGAACAAACAAATGGGAATAATCAAATGTATCTAAATACAAAATTAGAGAATAACTTAGTCAAATATCAGAACCATATAGTAAATACTTCATTTAAAAAATGTTGATCAATCGACTCAAACTTGATTGTTCCTTCGTTTTCACACTAATCATTCTCTGTTCTTATTCTCTTTTCTTCGATTTTGTTAACCTTCTGCCTCCACACATTTCATTTTCGATTGATGATACATACTACTTATATCTATCAACATCACTAGTACACACCACAATCTCTCTCACGCGCACATACTCCAAAGTAACAAGTTCTACGGAGTTATTAATCATTAGACTGAATACTACTTTTTATATACTCTATTAATGACTATTATCTCTTTGATACACAATATGACAAGGTTAATTACTTCCATTTTAAATCTCACTTTAATAAAAACGAGCTAATTTATACACATTAACTATGAACAATTAAACTTATTGAATAAGATTAAAATTTCATTTGCATAAGTAGTCTGTATGATGTTGATATACGGTATGTTAGTGTTAAGCTTTGCATTCGTTAGTTTTACGATTTAAACATTTTAACTTACGGCTAATATTGTTGATAGTAGTGGCAATTACAACAGAATCCATGTCAACTTTCAGTCATGATCAGGTTAATATCAAAGAATAATTGATCTTAAATAAATGGAAATTTTATGTGTGAAACTTTGAATACCTACTTACTTACGCCTATTAATTCCAGTGCAGAACAGGTCGCCGACCAGCATTCTCCAATCCACTGTGTCCTGTGGTTTCCCTCCTAGTTCTATCGAATTGTTGTTCATTCTTCACATGTCTGTCTCCATTTCTCGGCGTTATGTGTTCCTTGTTCTTCCTCTTCTCTTTTGGCCTTGAGGATTCCATGTGAGGGCTTGCCTCGTAACTCAGTTGTGTGCTTTCCTCAATGTGTTTTCAATCCATTGAGCATGGAGTTAGAGACCCCATCTTGTAGAAAACTAACTCATTAAAAAAACGCTAGCCAGAAAACTTAGAATAAACATAAGCTAAATGCAGCTGAGTATTTCAGTTCAAGGTGGATTGCAATTTCTGTTTGCCCAATGACAGTATGATACCAACAACAAAAATTATTTAT
This sequence comes from Schistosoma spindalis, assembly GCA_946903255.1. Lineage (NCBI taxonomy): Eukaryota > Metazoa > Platyhelminthes > Trematoda > Strigeidida > Schistosomatidae > Schistosoma > Schistosoma spindalis. The sequence continues at coordinate 21,656,767 of OX336418.1, forward strand.
AAGTTACTGTGTAATGAGTGTTTAAAAGCATCATTGTAGAAATTCTCTTCTTAGGAGTATTTCAAAGAATTCATTTTGAGTTAGTCTTTATAAGCAAATTGTTGAAAGACTTCATAAAGAATTTCTTGTCTTTCAGTTAATTGTCAAGTCGTATCATTAATGATTGTGTGTTGAGTGTTGTAAAGAAAAAGTTATTGGAGGAAGGGATGAATATATCGGAAGGTATTCAATTGATCAGAGGATTAATGGTTAACGAAAAGGAACAATTTCCTTGACTAGAACGATAAATGAAAACAAGAAATATTTCATGATCTCGCCATCACAAAATGAATGAATGAATGAATGAAGATGACTTCGAGAACGACTGTCAGTCAATTGTATGTAATGACTAACCTATTAAATATGCGCATCGGTCCCAGTTGTCATACCACTTCAAAACAGTTACATTAAATTATCAATATAAATCCTGGAGTAGAAATACGAATACTATCAGCTGTTGTAGAAATGATTAGATATAGGAAGAAGAAAAACATGTACTAGGAGATTTGGAGATCAATGAACTAAGAGAAAACAAAGAGGGAACTCACCTGAGTCATTATAAACGATTTCAAACCATTTTATTGGACGTCTTCAACCACTAACCACGATGATCACTCTGATCCTAAATACATAGTCTGTATTTATCTACATGGTTCAGATCAACTGTCAGTGACTCCATGGAATGATTTTACGTTTCGCTTTCAGCATATATGATGCCTATGTCGAATATTGATTATTTTTTAAGTAATTAGATCATGAAAATAAGAATGATCGTTTAGACGTGTATTCCCTTTAAGTGTACATAGAAAATCTTTCTTCACTGAAAATATTGAAACGTTATTTCTTGTGTATTTCAACAAAATACAAAAGAAAACAGGGAGAAGTCATTATTATGCTGCACTAACAAAAAACTATCGATTGATGTATAAACGTGATTGAAGGTAACAAAACAGACTGTTTATCATCCAACTACAAATTCTTATTACTTTCTGAATGACAACCGACTGTAAGGTTTTTCTTGAACCGCAGTATCACTTATAAATTTCAACAAATGGATGTTAACTCTTCTTACTAATTCGGTGATGATGTACTCACATATTACTTATTCAATAAATACCTGAATCAGGCAACAACTGGAGGTTTATTCAAATATCTATAATACCTTTTCCTGGCATCTAGATATTTCAACAAGTTATCTGTTTCTTTTATTTGTTTTAACACATCATTATGTTTATTAAACGGATAACCTATTCAAGTGAATTTGCGAAAAGTTTACGACTTTTCTCTGTACAACATACAAGAGAGTTCAATCAGAGATTTTGTGGTGTCTGGTAATATGCATTGAAATGAATGAATATTATTCAAGTGATGATTCTTGAACTGCTCACATCCAACTGACTATTAGTCAATATTTATTGTCAGGATCGATGAAGAAATGAGAAAATGAAATTTATATAATCTGAATGACTGAATATGTCATTAAGAAATTGGAAAAACGTTATCATTTTTCAAATGGGTTTAACATTTAAATGAAAGCTATTTAAGCTGCAAATATGATACAAGATCAGGATAATAGTTGATATGTTGTTTTGATGTGTACATTCACTTTAACTGATCAACTGTCGATATATGATCCAAAATGTATACAGATGAAATGAGTCAGATCAATTTATGGATACACATATTTCATGGAAATCATTTTGGTGATAAGAGAATTGTATTGAAAGTGTGAATGATTAGGTGGATGAAGTCTATTACCTTTTAAGACACCACTTGGAAATATGGTCGTCAGAATGAAACGATGTATCAGTTGTGATGTGATTAATTATCTGATTTGTACATTCAACAATGGCGAGTGATTTTGTCATGAACGACAATGAAATCTTCACAGTTAGACCGTCCAACTCTAATTATTCACCTTCAATACAAGTTTCCATGTTTACAAAGAAGAAATTTTTTGCTCAAATCTGTCATATTATTTTAAAAAGATGATGTTCCCTTTCATTATCATACAGAACTTATGGTAAAGCATTCGTCAGAAATAAGTTCAATTCTTTTAACATTACTTTGTCATCAACGAAACAACTGTTAGCTGGGCCTAATCAAAGTAATTTCATGTTGTATACATCAAAAATCCTTATGTTAAGTGGTTGATGTTGTCAATTTATTAAGACGAAATTAATTTATCCATTCAATCATATTATGGTATCTGCTACTGATGTCGGTAGATATAAGTAGTATGTATCATCAGTGAAAAGTGAAATGCCTGGATACAGAACGTTAAGATAATAGAAAGGAAGGGGGCTAGAACAGAGAATGATTGGTGTGGAAACGAAGGAACAATGAAGTCTGAGACGATTGATAGAAATTTTGCAAATGAAATATTTACTGTATGGTTGTCAAATTTTACTAAGATGTTCTGTAATTTTGTATTCAAATACATTTGTTTATTCCCACATGTCCTGGTTCACTACTATATTACCTATTTTCATCCCTAACTCATTTTGTTTAATTACTGATTGTCATTTCCTTGTCAATAATCATTTATCAACTCATCAAAAATCTTCACAAATCAACATTAATCCTCAACAACATAAAAATCAAACTATCACTGGATCGTACATTTTCTATTCTACAATAAGAATCGAATAACTAAAATAGTCATTCAAATCAAAATGTTATCTGTTAAGCCTAACTAGCTTACTTACATAACCTTCTCATATAATGGAAACTAGACAATAAAATTAAATACAAATAACCATAGGAAATGTTATATTTATAGTTATATAATATATCCTTGTGGTTCAGGGTAATTTTACATTGGTTTTCAGGAGAACCAGACATCATCTAGACTTTCACATGACAACCCAAACAGTACAGTTCAATCCCTTTTAACAGGAGTTCCAGATACTCCCCATGCTTAAGATTTGTAGCCCGAATAGTACAGCTCAATCCCGCTTCATAGGAGAACCAGACACCATATAGACTTTAACGCTACAATCTGAATAGTACATCTTAATCCTGTGGCGCATCCACACAGCTACCAAGCACCCTGGTGGACTAATAGGAAATGTATTATTTAAAATAAAAAGAATCATTGTATCAACAATGTACTTTCATTTTAAACCTAAACAAGCAAATCAATCCAATTCGTGAAAGGTGGAGACAGTTATCCACTTTCAGACAATAAATGAAAGGTTATGCAAGATCATGGATTGATTAAAGTTAAACATTCTAAATAAAATTGATGTATATGCACATTTATAAATTCAGTAGTATAATTATCTCACTTTTCTGTATTATTTATTTTTTTAAATTTAGTTACAAGGTAGAGGATTTGAAAACATTTGTAATCCTTATGTGTAATATATTGGGAACAGTTTTATTACGTAACTCAACTGATCACTACAAATTAACTTAAGTCTGAAGAAATTATGTGAATAGGGATAGGGTTGCTAATCCCATGCCCAACCCTCCTTCTTTATCCGAGCTTGGGACTGGAAGTAGCCCCATGGGGGGCTCCATATGGAGTGGCCTCTGCAAATCACCATAAATGTTCAGAATATATATATATATATATATATATATATATATATATATATATATATATATATATTATTGTTATTGTTTTATTTGCTATTTACATCAATATCATTACGTAATCTTCATCGTTGATGCACATAATCTAACATGACAGTAGACAATTTCACAATAGATACATATATCAATATAAATCTACTATGAATTCAGTGATAATAATATTTAACACAGAACTAAGTTTTGACATTTAACTAGAAATAGATAAATGAAATTAGACATTTTAATCACTTTTAATCTTAAAAAAATTCTATTCAAAAGGGAAGAAATTTCTGTTATGATACATGATTGAATGAGAATGTTTCCAATTATTGTTCAATGAAGTTATCACTAGTGATGGTGATAAGTTGATTTTGTATGTATTACTTGATCAATAATGATAATCGACTGAATTTGAACTTGTGAATGTTAATTGGTCTTATTAAGGACTCGTTAGCTAGATGCTTCTTCATCCTAAAGTTGATGTTCACTGTAAAACTCGAGTCCAGTACTGTTAGCTAAGCGAATAATGTGATTTTGATTGAGGCGAACGGTACTAGGTTCGAGTCCCAGAGTGAACATCAACTCTGAGATGCAGGTACATCCAACCATTGAGTCCCTAATAGGACAATACATGCGTCTTGACCATAAACATCCTTTAATTATAGTGCTTATGACTTTAGATAATATTGAAGTAATCCGCACAAGATGCACATTTTTCAATAAGAGGTATCAATGGGAAGATTGAAGCAACCAAAATAAAGAGATAAACAATGATAGGTTTAAGGTCAACAAGAACCAATCAATATTGAGGTCTACAGGACAAGCTGTGAACTAAATGTGGAGAAATTCAAACGCTTGACTTCTATCTGAAGTTTGTGCTGATGATATCGTTCAGAAGAACGATGAAATCTCCACGACCAAACCATCCAGCTCAGAGGACAAAACTCCATCAAGGAAAAAAGATTCAAGCAATCAACACAATAATGAATCAAGGTTTTGATGTTTCGTCAAGAAATACTTATTCAATAATGCAAACTGTCCACCTGTATAACTAAATGTTTTTTTTAAAAAAAGGAGAATAGATTTCGATAAAGAAACTTATTTGCCAAAATTACATTCACTAAAGAAATAAAGATCGGAAATAAATTTCACTATAGGTCAACGCGTAAACATCAGTTCCTACTTACTTACTTACTTACTTACGTACTTACGCCTGTTCCTCCTAATAGAGAAACCGATCGATGTTAGACCACTAGTGAAAACATGGAAGCACAAGATCGTTGTTTTTTGAAGTATGAGAATCCTCAGAAGTGTACATCGACGATCCTACATAATGGAATCAATTCCATGACTTTTAGTCTCATACGCAATCACTCAATCTCCTAACCAGTGGACCAGAATCCGATGGTGTTTAATATGCAACCTCAATCAATCAATGAAATACCGTGTGAGAACGATGTTATTGTATTGAATTCCAGTTTATGGAATCTTGGATGCTCACTAATGAGTAATTTGATACCAGGAGGTTAGATTCATCCATTTCTTCCAGACTTTCCATATTGATCTAACTTAGATCAGTTCATGATTTTAATAAAATCTCAACGATCTCTACAATCTTATACTAATAACTATTTCAGATATTTTACATAACTTAATGCTGATTACATTTAAATGGTATAAAATATATTAGATAAAATTCAGTAGAAAATTATAATATGAAAAAAAAGAGAAGAAAAGAAAAAAGAAAAAAATTGATATGAGCTCTCTTTTTGGTTAAGTAAAACCAAAAAAAGAAAAGAAACTAGTTTCCTAGTTGAATATGTAACATTGAGTGGATTCAGTTTTTCATTGATAGATTTAGTCAATTAGCATATTTAAATTATATACCAACTGAATTGTAATAATATACAACACAACTTATACTCACTATGTATATATCAAGATTATAGATAATGTAAGTCAATGAGCTGTAAAACAGACAAAAACGACACTTCATTCATTCATTCAAAGTTTTATGCATTGATTAAAACTACCACTTTTTTATATTAAAAAAATCAAAAGCAAACATTTGATCAAGCTCAATAATCCGATTTGATAAAATATACATGATCATTAAACTAAAATGTAAAAATTATCAGTATAAGGGTTGTAGAGATAAATAAGTTTTTGGTTAAGATCATGAACCGATCAATGTTAGAAAATCATTGAATACCTGGAGTTAATCCGTGTCGGGTATAAACAGGTATCTACTTCAATACAATGAAAGATGGTTACGTAATTTTATGGATTGGTTGAGGTTAGACATTATTACCTTTGGATGCCAACCAGTTTAGTGGTATAGATGTTAAGCGTTCATTCGTGAGACTGAAAGCCCTGGCATGGAAGCCCGTGAGAGGGTTCGTGGATAGGCACTGCTAAAGAGTCTGACAATAGGACAAAACAGCCGTCATGTGTTTTCAGATGTTCCATGGTGGTCGAAGTTCAGTTCACTCATGATTTCAATTATTAAAATTACCATACTATCCATAAAAACCCCTTTTTGGTTTTAGATAATGGTTTGGATTAACTCCGCCTGGAGCCACTCTGGGGCTACTGCCGGTCCCAAGCCAGTGTAGCAGCAGCCTCAGCGGCAGTAGGTCTCAACATACACAAAAAGAAAAGCAAGATTCTCTGACACAACACAACGTGCACCAATCAAATCACACTTGTCGGAGAAGCTATGGAAGAAGTAGAAACCTTTACACATCTGGGAAGCATCATTAATGAACACGGTGGATCTGATGCACATGTGAAACGCGGATCGGGAAAACAAGAGCAGCATATCTACAACTCAAGAACATCTGGAACTCAAAACAAATGTTTGTTTACCAACACCAAGGTCAGAATTTTCAATACAAATATCGAAACAGTTCTACTACATGTGGCGTAAACTTGGACAACTATGAAAGCCATCATCCGGAAGATACAAGTGTTTATTAACAATTGTCTATGCATAATACTTCAGATTCATTGGCCAGACACTATTACCAACAACCTACTTTGTGAGAGAACAAGGGAGATTCCAACGGAGGAAGAAATCAGGAAGAAGCGTCGGAAGTGGATTGGACATTAAGGAAAGCTCCGAACTGTGTCACAAGGCATGCCCTCACATGAACTATTGATGGTCAAAGGAAAAGACGAAGACCAAAAGACATATTGCGCTGAGAAATGGAGACAGACATGAGAAGAATGAATAAAAATAGGATAGAACTAGAAAGGAAGGCTCAAGACAGGGTTGGTTGTAGAATGCTATTCGGCGGCCTATGCTCCATTGGGAGTAATATGCGTAATTAAATAATGGCTTTTATTAAAATCCAGATGAATGTTACATCTCTTTGATACTCACTATCTAGAAATATAACAAACTGTAAATAAATATAAAAACAATCGGTCATGGTAACAATATGTTACCGGAAATTGATCGGATTCATATTTGAATATCAATAATGGGAAAGTACATACTATATTAGGATAAAACATTTGGGAAAATATGTTGAGACTATAATTTATAGACGATCTTTAAGTGACTCTAAAGTGACCTTAAAAGAATTCACCTAATAACTAGGACTAAATGAGGGTTATAAACTAGTGTATGGAATTCGAATTATGATTTACAGTTGATGATTAAAGTTAGGAATTCCATTAAGAATTTTCATCACAAACCGACATCCCAGACCTTGTTATCATATATTTAATTGGTTTGTTCATAAAATAAATAAAGTATTTAATTGTATAATTGGTTACAGAAATAATTATATAATGATAATCACTATGTATGTTAATTGAGCATAATGAAATCTGTTCTAATAGGCATCATCACGTGTAGATAATAATAACAGGAATTACAGTCTAGTTGATCATTCTTTATATTACTGTTCTCTTTCCTTTTCTTTTTCTCTCTACTCTTAAATGAAAGAAAATGTAATCAATGAACCAGAAATAACAAAAACATGTCAATCACTACATGATATCCTTATTCGAAGTTTAGTAAGTATTGATATAAAAAGTGGGGGTTTTTTTAGAGAAAATAACAGGAAACCAAATCATAAAACAAAGAATATATCATATGCAGAGATGGATGGTGGTTAATAATGAAATCTAGGTTGCCTGTTTCGTCCAAGTTGGCACTTGTCGGCTGGATGTACCTACATCTCAGAGTTGATGTTCCCTTCAGGACTCCGATTCACAACTGTTCACTTTAAACACTATCGTGTTATCCACTTAACTAAGTCCAGATAGTCATTAGGTTGTACAAAGATGATTTAAAGAATATATCGTTGTTGATCATGATATTGAGAGGCAATCAGAAGTATCAAATGATCAATTGATGGCATTCAGAAGTGACCTGAAGGAAAAATGCATTTCATTAAGGTCAATGTGTCAATTTTCTAAGGATAGAATGGTATATATATATATATATATATATATATATATATATATATATATATCAGTATCAGATTTCGGACACTGCACGTCACAACAGATAATAATAACCAATATTTAAGAAAATGCTGTAACCGCTTTTATATATTAGTGAAAGAAGTCAGCATTGCTTCACGGACGAAAATCAAGATGAGTTTCAGTTTGGAAAGAATGAGAGACAGGATGTCTTGTAGTTGTTCCGGAGATGTATGGGATTTCGTTCAGTTGATCCAACCCTGTTTTGAATACATCGACAGATAAAACTTTAACCATGTGTTGATGCGAGAAATCCCACTAGTTGACAATTCGATAAAATATTAGTAGTCTGCTGATAAGTTCTGGGTTCGTGAACTTTTTAAGAATCATAGTAAATTCTCTGCTCTGGAAGACGAGAACAGTGAAAGAATATCAGATGCAAAACAGTTAATTAAGTAATTTGAAGTTTGTGGTGAAGTTATCTATAACCTTCCTACAAAACACTTGGGATGGGTTTAGTTTATTCACTATCTCATTATACATGAACTTTAAAATTCCAGGAATTAACTTAGTTGTGATCCTTTGAACCTCAGAAAACAGTACAATATCTATTTTTAGAAAGACTATCTGAACAGTTGTTTTGTTTTGATGTACAGAGTACCTAGAATCAAAATAATGGATCTTTAAATCTTTTGGCAACCATGATGTCATTCAAATGCTGAATTAGAATGTAATGCATCATAATATTCTGACTTCTGCCAATTATACTTTACAATTAGAAAACACAATGTTAAACTAATTGTCCAATTCTCTAAACATCTGTTTCTATTATTATTATTACTATTATTATTATTTATAAATCCGTTTAAATATTTTAGATGACTAGAAAGATATAAACATGTGATGCTCATAATAATAATGTTTACTTCATTTATAAAGTTTGTTTGAATCTTACCGTTATTAAAACTAATGACTGTAACTGATCAATCTCTATTAGCAAATATGCATCTTGTTTCGATATTAAGTTACAAACACATTAAGTAGAGTCAAAACTCAACAAATTCTACAAGCCACTAGTTATTTGGATTTAATAATTAAGTAAGTTATCGGTAAGGCATTTCAAATGAAAGTTATCGGGTTCAGGTACCTTTATAAAAAACAACTCGGTTTTGGGTATCTAGTGAACATCCCCCCTTTAAGCGGTTGTTCTTGCGATGGTTCTGCTTGTCGTGCCATTTTCTTCTTCTCTGTAGTGTGTGCCACACTCTCCGCCAGAATGTCGAGTCTGCGGCGCGCTGACCTTCATAGCTCCGTCGACCTACTGGGCGGTCAAAATCCGATGTCCACCCGGCACGTTCAACGCCCACGCTCCAGCGACCTACCGAGCCATTTACATCTGATATCTGCTCAGCAGCCGCACGTCCCACTGCTCCTGTCCATCGATAGTGCCCACCAGACCGCCCCAACTAACACCCCAGTTCCAATTTCGCAACGGTGTCCTCAAAACAGCACCCATCCCTACTCCTGGTTGGCAGCAACATCAAATGTGGTGAATGAGAACACATGTGAGGACAACTGATTATATCTAACATGAAATTACAGAGTTAGTCGATAAAACAGAAAAATCATACTCCAATACTTTATTTGCAAAATGTTCATTAGTTGTCTCAGACTTCATTATTCCTGCATTTCCATACCAATTGCTTCCTGTTTTGGTTCTTTCCTCTTCGATCTTCTTAACATTATACTGTCAGACATTCTATTCCCGACTAATGTTATATACTACTACTCATGTCGCCACGAGTAGCATACACCACAGATATACCAAGCTGAAGATTCCTAAATTGAACTAAACATCCATCTTCTATTCTATTGCTAACCTATGATGTTTAATATCATATTCGATATCTTCTAATCTCTTATTCTATTTCAAACATCCATCTTAGTATCATTCATTAAAACAGTTTATATTTTAAACTATCCGTAGTTGATTTTGTTATTTATTACTTGGATAAAATTGATCAAAGGAAGGAGACATACAAAATCTTATTATAATATTTACCCTGTTTACTTATCGTTTTTTTACAGGCAAAGATATACATCAATGTCACTGCCAGAGAAGTCCCACTCACTGCCTTCTCGTGGCGGGAGTGTTCTTTACGAAATTGAGTTGGTGGACACGGAGAGTCGACCTGGGGGAGTTAGAAAACCCTGATTCCAAACCAAAGATGCACAGGGGCTCCAACGTATGAACAATAGGTTTGCATCTCCTTTCGTTACTCCACTGCCTTGTGGATTATACCTTTAGGTCAAAGGCTCCGGATGTGGCCTCCTAAGAAAATCATCTACTCCGATTTGAGCACCTGGGCAGTAACCCACTTCTCACATAAATTGAATGATTTATGTGACTCATATCTTGATGGAGTTTTGTTCTCTGAGCTGAATGGTTCGGTCGTGGAGCTTTCATCGTTCTTCTGAACGACATCATCAGCACAAACTTTAGATAGGAGTGAAGTATCGAATTTCTCCCTATGCGTTTCACAGCTTGTTCTGTACACCTAGATGTTGATTGGTTCTTATTGACTTTAAATCTGTCATTATGACGCATATCTATTTGGTGTCTCCTTATTACCAATGTTTATATGTTCCAATAAAAATAATACCACTTAAGTACTCAACTCCGCCTGGAGCCCATCTGGAGATACTGCCGGTCCCAAGCCCAGGTTTGGGCATGGGGTTAGCGACCCTACCCCGTAGAAAACTAACTCGCTAAAAAAACAACGCTGTCGAGAAAAAATTATAATAAACTTAAATACGCACAAATATTACATCAGTACAGTATTAAAAAAAAAGAAAATCTAAAAGAGACTTGTCTCAAGTACTTTTATACCAAGTTCCTTATTTAGATAATTTAACTTTACTTTTTTTCATATTATAGTTAATTCAATAAAATAAAAGAATAACAAACAAACAACTTAAGGTAGTTTAAAGATACACCCAGAGAAAACATTAACCAATAAAGAAATATCTTCAGAAAGTACATTGTATGTTTTCTTTTTTTTCTTTTTTTAAACTGAATAATGAATAGATGGGATTAATTATAGGTAACATTCTCTTGGTAACTAAAACATCCAGATTAAATGAAGCATAAACCTTAAAAATTTTCTACTGAAGAAATAAAATAAAACTAGTCTACATTAGATAGATTCATTTAAATAGATGATTTATATCGAATTATCAGAAGGGGTTTTGTGGAGATTTTAGAAATTTCAATGGTTGAAATCATGAGTCAATTGAAGCTAGACCACCATGGAAAACCTGGAAGCATTGGACAGCCGTCTTGTCCTAGTATGGGACTCCTCACCAGTGAGAAGCCGTGACCAGTGGAGTTCAACCAGATCTGTTGTGAGATATCAACTCAGTGAAGACAATGGTGTACGGTGGTGCAACTTCGTGGATTGGTTGAAGTTAGAAATTAACATCGTTGGATACCGGCTCAGTGGTCTAATGGTTAAGCTCTCGCGAGCGAGACTGATAGGTGCTGTGTTCGAATCTCACAGAGGGCTAGATCGTGGATGTGTACTGCTGAGGAGTCCCATATTAGGACGAAACGGATGTCCAGTACTTTCAGGCTTTCTATGGTGATCTAGCTTCAATCGACTCATGATTTCAACTGTTGAAATTATATCAAATTGTAAAATATTAGAAATCAAGACTTGAATGTTATCACTTATGATCCCCATCCATCTATCAATATATGACGTAATGATAGTAATAATTAAAGAATACTGACTTAACAACTGAACCACTAACGCATAAAACTTGTACGAGTAGTCTGGATTCCTTAATAGGTTATTCTTTCTGCTTCGCTCTGCCTGTTAAGTCCAGAACACTAATCTCAGCCTCCACGATATGAATCATATATTTCAACACAGACTGGGTTTATACACAAACCAAACAGACCACATCACACCATAAAATAAAAAGCAACATTCGTACAAGATTTAGTCAAATGTGGCTTTGAATATGGTAGATAGTAATTGATAGACTGGGTATAACTTAAGAATAGTAAATCTATAGTGTCGGTTACTATTTTAAATCCATATAACTTATTCTACCTTCTGGACAGGCCAATTTATCTATTCTTCTTAAGCTACATTTTGATCATGTTAATTATTCACTTATCAACCTTGATTGTTTTTATATAAGTGTATGTATGTGCACTTCTTATCTTAGTCATCACATGTCTGTAACTTGATTTTGTGTGACTATAAATATCGATTAATGCTTGAATAAATGGAGTTGGCTCACGCGCTTTCTCCAGTGACCGTCATTTGGCTTCTCCCTCTTCTCTTCTCTTCGCTTCCTTCACTTCATTCCTCTGATTGCCTACCCAGATCAATGATTGTACAAAATATATATGTATTCAAAAATTCATTCTCGTATTGAACATATTTAATTCCGTTATCCACTAACGCGATCTAAGTCAATAATTATATACAAGAATTGATGATTTATACATATTTCAATAGCAATCAGAAACAATCAAACTGGAGTCAGATATTCGAGGGTCACAAAAGTGGTGAGCCTATCGACAACATCGTCCGATCTGATTGGCGTCTAAATGTATGGCCCCATTAAAAATCTTATAATAATAGTCTATAGATCAAATTAAAGCTTATAATAAGAGGAATATGATCATACATAATCTAGTTACTCAATAGTTATAGAATAAGAACATATATGTATAGTATTAGTTCATAATTAGGTCCCAACTGTTACCATTCATTATTCTCGTCGGGATATAAACTTGTAATTAATAAATATAATTTTAGTGAAATTGTATTCTTACAGCTTAAAGGTTCATTACTTAAGCAACAATTGTTTTCCTAAATAATACTCGTCAACTTCTCACTATAAAGATAACTGTGGACATTGCTTACTTACTTATTTACTTACTCCTGTCACTCCCAACGGAGAATTGGCCGCCAATGTGGACATTGCATCAAATGGGGAAATACTAAAATCATGAATTGGGTTTCAATAAAAATATATCACTTGATAATCAATCAACTGACAAATCAAAGTAAACCTGATGAGCTAATGATTATGAAAGAGAAAAGAAAAAAAAAGACCATACAGGATAAGTGTACAAATAATAGCAGTAACTATTTACGTTCTATCCGTATGAAACAAGGTATCAGTTATTTATTAGGATCATGAGCTGATTGATGTCAGAGCACTGTTGGAAACCTGGAAGCACTAGACGGCCGTTTCGTCTTATTGTGGGACTACTCAACAGTGCGCATCGGCGCTCCCGCCCGCGGGATTCGAACCCAGGGCCTTCAGTCTCGCACGCGAACACTTAACCTACTGGACCACTGAGCCGGTGTTCAATGGTGTTAGTGTCTAACACCAACCAATCCAGGTTTCCAACGGTGGTCTAACATCAATCGGTTCATGATCTCAATCAAAAACTTAATAATTTCCACAACCCCTAAATTGGTAAGGTGTTAGTTAATTGTACAAATATTCTGATAACTCCTTTCTTTTCAACATATCTACTGATAACCTTATTAAGAATTAAAATGAATACTACATTATTAAATCATTTTTCTCGGCTACAGAAAAAAGGAAGGCCAAAGAACACATTACATCGTGAAATAGAAGCAGGTATGAAAAGGATGAATAACAACTGGAAACAACTGAAAAGGATTGCTAAGGATAGAGTCGGATGGAGAGTGCTGGTGTGCGGCATATGCTCCTCCTTGAGGAGTAACAGGAGTAAGTAAGTAAGCATCAAAAACATACAGTTCTAATGTTTATTTACTTGTTTTATAGTATTTTTGTATGATAAGACAAATACAAACAAGTTGTTTATTAGAGATGATCTAACAATATTACTGAATATCACAGTTGAAATAATAACAATACTTACTTACTGACTTACTTACTCCTGTTACTCCTAATGGAGCATAGAACACTGACCAGCATTCTACAACCCACTCTGTTCTCAGCCTTCTTTTCTAGTTCCATCCAATTCTTGTTCATTTTTCTCATGTCTATCTCCATTTCCCGGCGTAATGTATTCTTCGGTCTTCCTCTTCTCCTTTGGTCTTGAGGATTCCATGTGAGGGCATGCCTTGTGACACAGTTCGGTGCTTTTCTCAATGTGTGTACTATCCACTTCAATAACAATACACCTTATTTCATTTGTTGGTACATCCTAGCAAATATAATGAACTTAATCATAAAAACACAATTATTAGGCCAACTTCGGATCTAACTAGTTAATAATCTATTTTATATTATGGTGACGTAATTTGAATAATGTTCATTTTTATATCCTATACTTATCCACACATCTTACCATTGTCATTATTATTATTATTACACTTTATAACCGTTTTGAGATATTTATTCAGCATCCAGCCCTATCTACTAATTCTTGCCCAGTTCGTATTATTCTACATATTACGTAATTTTTGAATTGTAGTTACATTATTCTCTCTCACACACTCGATGTTACCCATATTCATTCTGATCATTTATCTCACAATTTCATTTCACTTATAAATTGATTCAAATTAACACATCATATTAGTCAGCCCTAACATTAATGGTTTGATTTGATTTGATATGAAAAAGAATTTTGATGGAGTTTTGTTCTTTGAGCTGGATGGTTTGGTCGTAGAGTTTTCATCATTCTTCTGAACGACATCATCATCAGTACAAACTTCCACCTGAGTTACAAATCTTCTCCTCCATGACAAATAACGATCCTTAATTCACATGTTACAAGTATTAAGTGATGTATTCTGCCTTAAACCTGACCATTTTTATGGATTATTAATTTCGATATGAGATAATTGTAGAGTAGCTAGTGAGAAATTCATTGAAAAGAATATTATTCATTAATATTAATTGTGTTCTGGATAATAATGGGAATTATTCAGCGGTTAGTTATGAAACATTCTTTTCATAATATCTAATCTATTCAATAGTTACCTCAAATTTTCATACATTTTTTCCATAGCTCAGTGTATTTTTTTATTGAGATCATGAACCGATTGATATTAGACCACCATTGAAAACCTGGAAGTACTTGACGCCCGTTTCGTCTTATTGTGGGACTCCTCAGAAGTGTGCATAGGCGATCTCGCTGGTGGGGTTCGAACCAAGGGCCTTCAGTCTCGAACGCGAACGCTTAACCTACTGGGCCACTGAGCCGGCATTCAATCGTGTTACTGTCTAACGTCAACCAATCCACGATTATTATTATTTTTATTGATTAATCACTGAATAGTGATCGATATTATCTGTTTCTGATCTGTATTCTTGATCAAGTCCAATCAATCAAAGTTTAATGTAACCATTAATTTAAATAAACCAATATGATATTCATTTTCAGATGTTAGCTAATGGTTCAACAAAGCTTTCATTACCAAGATACATCTCTAGTCTTCTGAAGGTAGTTAACATGAACTTCTTGTTCTCATTTATCAACTACCGCATTGACAAAACTCTAATATAGTTGCTATCTACATTTACAGATCATATTTTAATGAATGAGAACACAAGTGGGGACAATCGAATGTGTTTAAATACAAAATTACAGAACATTTTGGTAAAATCTGAGAATTATACAGCAAATACTTGATTTACTAAATATCATTCAATTGTTTCAGACTTAAATGATTCTTCTTTTTCACACTAATCACTTTGTCTTCTCATTCACTTCTCGTTCTCTTCTCGTCGATCTTTTTAACCTTCTGCAACTAGGCATGTCACATTCGACTGGTGATACATACTACTTATACCTGTCAACATTAATAGTACACATCACAATATTACCTTATTATTCTGGAAACACATTTATTTATTTATTTATTATTTATTTTAACACATAGATATTGGTACAAGGAGGAACCAAATACATATGTGCCACATAAATCATTCGATTTGTGTGAGGGTTAGGATACTATCCGGGTTCCCAAACCGAAGCAGGTGGTTTTCTTAGGGGGCCACACCCGTAGCCTTTGACCTAAAGGTTTGATCCACAAGGCAGTGGAGAAACATAAGGAGATGCAGTCCCATGGTAGCCGGTGACCAACAATAGATTGTTACGCCATTTTTCCCCTTAGGATACTGGAGTCCATGCACACCATTGGTTTTGAATCAGGGTTTTCCAACTCCCATAGGTGGACTCTCCGTGTTCACCGACCCGGTTAAAGTGCCGGATATTCGCTTTTCGTCCTCTTAATTTCGTAAACAACACCCTCGCCACGAGAATGCAGTGAGTAGGACGTCCCTGGCAGAGGCTATATACACATGGCCATGTGAGAGCATTTCTAGAGGGAGAGCTGACTCTCCCTACTTTCGGCCGTACCAGGGCATTTTGGGGCGGATACACATTATATTGAATTATGTCAATCATATTCTTATAATCGTGCATTAAGAAACCAAACTAGAACATATTTCCTATTGATAATTGAAGTAACGTCCAATATTTTCAATTGTGTATATTCATATTTCTGTAATATTATCAATTGCCTTTAAATGTTTTACAATAACTATTATTATTACTGTTTTGTTGATATATTTAGTTGTTATATCTAGAGCTTATATTATTGATATACCGCATATAACTTGGGCGCTAGAACGCTAGAACCCTTCCAAGTCACGATGTGAAGACAGAAGACTAGTGAAAGGAATTTTATTCTAGACAGTGTCGAATTATAGTACAAAACTGTCAGGTATTTATAGTTTTTAGTAAAAACGAAATTATCATTATAACTATCCAATCCGTACACAGTGGATTATTAGCATTGTCCATTCGGGGAGCTACATGTAGAGAATCTAGAATATTCTTCCAAAAGGTGATTGGATGGAATATCTCCGGCTCTTTCTGAGCTTCTCAAAGCTTTCTCGTGTTCACCCGTGGACCGTCCTCACATTAGTCATCTACATTCTCTAGTAAATAAATACTTCTTGTAGAGTTTGAATCTATATTACTTAGTTAGGAACTTTACAATTGAAATATTTCAATCTCAATTGATTTCTTGTAAGACTGTGTTATATCGCGATGAGAATAATGAATGGTAACTTTGGGGATCCACTTATTGACCAATACTATACGTATATTTTTACCGCATAACAGTTAAATAACTGAATAATTCATATTCATGTTCCTCTTATCATAAGCTTTATTTTGACCAATGAACCATCATTCTTAAGTTATAGCCAGTCTATCAATTACTATCTCCCATATTCAAAGCCACATTTGACTAAATCTTGTACGAATGTTGCTTTTTATTTTATGGTGTGATGTGGTCTGTTTGGTTTGTGTATAAACCCAGTCTGTGTTGAAATATATGATTCATATCGTGGAGGCTGAGATTAGTGTTCTGGACTTAACAGGCAGAGCGAAGCAGAAAGAATAACCTATTAAGGAATCTAGACTACTCGTACAAGTTTTATGCGTCATTGGTTCAGGCTACAAGGCTAATAAGTTATAACACTAATGTATTTGATAAGTGAAATTAACATAACCATACAAAAATATATCGGATCAAAATGCAATGCATCTTTTTCATCAGTAAAAAACTACAGCTTCCTCATTTTGATCTCCTTTTAAAAATGAATTTTCAACTAGAGACAACAAAATGATAAAAGAAAAATAAAAGAAGATAAATCACTAAACATTTAACAAACATAAACTATCTTCATTTATTTTTATATATTTATATTTATATTCTTATGAATGTCATCAAGGTAACTGTATGATTTTAGTAATTAGTATATGAGATTTATTGGATGGAGAATCTTGATAAGTTACCTATGCTCCTCCATGAAGGGAAACAGGTGTTAGTAAGTAAGTAAGTAGGTAAGTAAGTAGGTAGGTAGTTAAGTAAGAAAGTTACTTAGTAAGTAAATAGGTAAGTAACTAAGTAAGGGAATTGCATAGAAAAAAGGGGTATCAAAAAAGCAATGAAGACAACACAGCGACAAGAAAATATAAATTATCTTTTCATACAAAGTAATTAACAGAAAGATGATTCATGAATAGAAAAAGAAAATGTTTAAAAAATGTCATTTTTGTGTGATTCAAAAACAGGTGAATTGTTTAGTGTCATTAAAGATTAGTGAATTAGGGGAAATTTTAATAAATCTATATTAGAAAATAACTATTCTTTGTCAATTAGTCATTAACTTTAAACTGTCATGTCAAGATTATATGCAAAGATGGATGATGTCTAGCAGTAGAATCCAGTTTGATGAGCGTTTCGTCCTATCTAGGACTCATCAGCTGGATGTACCTATATCCTCGAGTTGATATTCACTCTGAGACTTGAACTCAGTACTGTTCACTTCAGACGCGATTGTTCATAAATTGTTGTCCTAC
The DNA here is from genome assembly GCA_946903255.1 of Schistosoma spindalis. Classification (NCBI taxonomy): domain Eukaryota; kingdom Metazoa; phylum Platyhelminthes; class Trematoda; order Strigeidida; family Schistosomatidae; genus Schistosoma; species Schistosoma spindalis. Next base: position 21,675,227 of record OX336418.1, read on the forward strand.
CCAATTATTTTTATTCTACTATGACAAAAACTAATTTTTTTACTACTACTTTGAACGCATTGAGTAGTATGAAAGTATAACTCCATTGCTCATTATACGTTGAATTCTCGATTTAGCTTGATTAGTTCACATTTTGCTAATAATACTACTGATTATAAGGTTGAATGATAATTGACTGATTTAAAATCTTTAATCTTGGAGTTCTGGATAAAATTTGAAACATGATAATAAATAGGCATTATGAAGGAGTTATAAATATAATAAAATAGCGAAATGACGTTCTTCAGTTGTCTTTAATTATCCAGCAGATGTTTGATTATAACAAAAACTGTATTCTTTCCAATTAATTGTACTTTGATACTGTTAAATTTATCAAAGCATTTAACTGCATGATTGAGATATATGCAAAACTGAAGTTCATAAAAATATGTGATTTATTTAAAAAGTGGTTCTATATCGAGGAATAGATGTAGAGTAGTTACAAACCTCAATTTTTGAAGTATCTGTGGCGGTTAGAACGTCTGTAGGTATAAAATAGAAAGGGATTGCTGCAACGACAACAACAACATAAAGATTAATTATCGCATATGATATTACAAATGACAGGTGATAGCTGTGTGTAATCGTTTTTCAACAGGTAAGAACGGAACCAAGAGTAAATGAATATGGAAACCGTTCAGATTAAATGACCATACAAACCTGAGAATAACCGCTACAGGGATTGAGAGAAAGTATAATTAAAATGACAAATACAATGAATGTTATAAGTATATGTAAATACTTTAGAATATTACACGATAAACTTGTGCAACAACATATGCCTAGAAATTGCTAGGAATATAACTGTTTACTGAATAAAAGTAATAAGTAACATCAAACAATATACAAAAAAAATTGACTGGAAGCTAGTAAGGGCAGAGAATGTAAACAAGCTGAACAGATTCACTTGGTATTGTTTTACTTAAATCTTCCCATTGATGTTTTAGGACTGAGATTGATCAGTCTCTTATTGGCATGTGTGCATACTGTGCGTATTGCCTCGATATTACCTTAATTCACAAGCATTATAAGCAAAGATGGATAGTGGCTATCAGTGGAATCTAGTTCGACGCGCGTTTCATCCTATTTGGGACTCGTCAGCTGGATGATCCTGCATCTCAATACCGAGGCAATACACACATTATGCAACGTAAGGAGATGCAGTCCCATGGTAGTCGGTGACCAACGATTGGTTCATACGCCAATTGTTCCCTCAAGATACTAGAGTCCATGTACACCATTGGTTTTGAATCAGGGTTTTCCAACTCTCATAGGTGGACTCTCCGTGTCCACCAACCCGGTTGTTGTTGCACAAGTTTATCGTGTAATATTCTAAAGTATTTACATATACTTATAACATTCATTGTATTTGTCATTTTAATTATACTTTCTCTCAATCCCTGTAGCGGTTATTCTCAGGTTTGTATGGTCATTTAATCTGAACGGTTTCCATATTCATTTGCTCTTTGTCCCGTTTTTGCAAGTAGTCCAAATGTTCAAGCAGGCCCACTAAATGATTTCAACATATTTTGGAAAATTTTGTCATTTTTACGTAGTTTAAACTGATAAAATGAATAAAAGAAGTGTGCTATAAATTGTTGTAATGAATCATGAAAACATCAGCCTATCCCCCCCCCTAATTGTATAAAAAGCAATACTTATTATAAAGTATAGTCAACACTTTTAACTTCATTCTTCATGCTTATATTCCTGGTATTAAAAAGTCTTAAACTGGAATAAAAAGCAACCTTTGTATACTGATCATTTTCTATTTACATTACAAGCTTAGAATCCCACAAGATGTATAAGTTTACTGAAGATTCTAGGTATGCTTTATAGTTAAGTGCAAATATGATAGTACAAATCATATATACGTATTGGTGCCTTATAAACATAATTATTCGAATGATATCGTCTACGTAATGTATTCTATTCAATCATATAAGTTGAATATGTCAGTTTATTCAATACCGAACATTTAGCATAGTTAGTAATTATCAGTGTATGATCTCCAATGCGATTAAGTTATAAGAATATGCATTTAGCGCTTGATTAATCCCCCAAATGCCCTGGTACGGCCGAAAGTAGGGAGAGTCAGCTCTCCCTCTAGAAATGCTCTCACATGGCCATGTGTATATAGCCTCTGCCAGGGACGTCCTACTCACTGCATTCTCGTGGCGAGGGTGTTGTTTACGAAATTAAGAGGACGAAAAGCGAATATCCGGCACTTTAACCGGGTCGGTGAACACGGAGAGTCCACCTATGGGAGTTGGAAAACCCTGATTCAAAACCAATGGTGTGCATGGACTCCAGTATCCTAAGGGGAAAAATGGCGTAACAATCTATTGTTGGTCACCGGCTACCATGGGACTGCATCTCCTTATGTTTCTCCACTGCCTTGTGGATCAAACCTTTAGGTCAAAGGCTACGGGTGTGGCCCCCTAAGAAAACCACCTGCTTCGGTTTGGGAACCCGGATAGTATCCTAACCCTCACACAAATCGAATGATTTATGTGGCACATATGTATTTGGTTCCTCCTTGTACCATTGGTTATGCGTTTAAATAAGTAAATAAATCAAATCGACTGAACTTAGAAAGAATGCAAAGTCAGTAACTAGAATGACTTAGGTTTTCTCAAGTTTGTAGTAATATTATGATTACTAAAATATACTATACGATCATACATAAAATTAATTAACACTACTGTTCCAGTTTAAATTTTTCTGGTCTTTACAACTGGATATGAAGCTTTAACAAGAAGATCTGACCGTGTTATCTTTGTGCGTACTTGATCAGTTGACGTATTTTTCATTTTTGGTTGGTTAAACTTTCAGCGATAAAAACGTCAATTTATGTTAACCAGCCTAAATCGATGTTAACGCATTTTTAAATTGTAATTTGCGCTTACATAGAAACTAAGGTTATCACCCAAACGATTTGATTAAACTAGCATCTTACGGAGACGCTTCTTAGAAATTACTTTTCACTTCATTATTTATTCGCGTTTATCATCTTATTGATAATTTCTCAGCTAAAATATTCCTTTCCTGGAAAACTTAAACCACAGGTAGGAAAGTCAAGTTGCATGATAAATAGTCTGTTACAAAGTGACCCATAGGATTTTTCCCTCAATGATACAAGTTCCGATTTGGCAAGTACTACATATGCAGCTAGAAAGTATCTGATACCTTCCAAAGTATGTTGCGGGTCCTAGTAGTCGTGATTTCTTGACTAACACTATTATCTACATTCTGAAGCTGAAAATTGCTGCTCAATACTAGAGACTACTGCCTAATAATAGTTGGAAGTTGATTTATGCATTTATTACTACATCCAACAGAGATTTAAAATATTTTTAAAAATTCATTGAGTTACTGAAATATTATTTAAGTAGTCTCATACTTCGAAAAGATGATGGCTAGCCGTGGGATCCAGGACGCGAGTTTCGTCCTATTTGGGACTCTTCAGCTAGATGCACCAGGTGTATAATGTGATGTTGTCCGAAGCAAACGACATTGGGTCCGAATCCCTAATAAGATGAAACGCGCGTCCTGGATTACATTGCTAGCCATCATCATGTCTGACTACAATGCTTGTGACCTAAGGTCAATGGGAAGATTCAAACAACCAATACAAAGATAAATTAAGTCTCATACTTCATCATCAGCATTCCTCAGGTCACGTTAGCATCCAATAATTGATAATTCGATTTATAGTCAATTAGAGATATCTCTCACAACCACATTATTTTCTGAAGTAAACAAACCATTTTAATGTGTATTTGGTAGTTGATTCTGAGCTTTATCTACTATTCTAATGTCTTAGAAATTTCATTTACATTTGACCTGTCAAATCGAAAGCTACTTTACACTACTTTTTTTCGAAAATATGCACACAACTAAACAATAGTTTGATTTAGATGTGAGATTTCCATGACCACGTTGCAGACTCCATTGAAATCAATAATAGTTGGGACTAAAATACATGACCAGGGTTGAAAGTGAACGAATAGAAACACTTACGAAAGCTAAACAAATATAAAGGATATCTGACATTTCGGTTCATTTAAAAGGATGGAATGACAAAATTATTCATAAAACATAGCCATAGTTTGTTAGCAAGTGTAACTGATACGAACCAGCTGTGCAAACCGAAATAAATGGAGCGAGACTCATTTATGACCCAGTGGTTGAAAGTAAGAAACCTAAGCCACCACTTCACTAAATGAGGTGTTTCTATTCAACAGTTAGTAGTAATTTGGATTTTAGGTAGCAGCGTAGTTGGAGACACGCGTTTTATTCTATCTGGGATTTATCAGTGTAATGTAACTATTTCCAAATGGGACTCGAACCTAAAACCTCCAATTCAAACCCCATAGTTATTTGGAAAACCTTAATCATTTAGCAAAGGAATTAAAGTAATAATAGCAATCGTGAGTATTTGATCAGACACCAACCTACCACAGTTTATCAGACTAACTAGATAAGTATATTTGTCAGTACAGTATCACTTTACTCCCTCTGACCGGACTAAACGCTGACACATACCAGTCTTGAGGTGACATTTTGTACTTAAACAAAGATAAACACATCCCGAAAATTAGTTTATTGTTACTCAAGGTATTCAGCAAACTATGAATTTTCTCTGGGTTTGTAACAAACAGATCAATCTTATCTTAAAGCTAACAACTGGTTCTTCGGAAGAAAGTTAATCTCTCAAAAGTTAGATAAAGAAAATGCCATTCCTAAGTCCATGTCGACAACGAACTGAGAACAAAAACATGGAAAATAAATTATTAAAAAATTATAAAACATAAATATATTTTTTGAACTTTGATTACAATGTTACTAAGACATTGAAAAAGCTACTTTACATACGAAAGATACAATCTCTGTACAGCAATTGAATGTTTGGATCAATCAATCAATGTGATTAATTTACTGTGATATGTCCAATAAATGGGGTTAATGATATACTGATGGAGAAAATCACCCCACCCCACCCCCGTCCCAAAAATCATTTAGACTAAATATCTGAATTTATTACAAAGATAAGTTTAGAAAATCAATAATCTAGTCTTTCAACAAAATTGTGGTCTCGGTATAAAATTTGTTGTTGATTCACAAAAACTTGAACGAGATGTACGTTTATGAAGTAGTGAACTTGATTGTATATTTGGATATTTTAATGGTATACTAGAATGTCGTTGAGTTTTAGTATTACAAAAATATGGATGACGAAGTGCATCTTGAGCAGTAATTCGTTTCTGTGGGCATGGTTCTAATAGACGAGCTAAAAGATCATAAGCTGAAGTGGGAAAAATATGCGTTGAGGATAAAGCAATCATTGGTTTCCCATTAGATAATTCTGTAGTTTGTACAGAATTATCATTGGTTAAATTAGATGACTTTACTGTAGTTTTACGTAATAAAGGAGGTAGACCAGCGAATTTTTTCTCATATAGTCTAATTGCAGAGCATCTACAAGAAACCATAATTAATAGTACGATATCAAATCTTAAATATTCATTCATACAATCAAATTTATGATTATTCAAATGATTACATAAGCGGTAAAGAGAATAGAAAGTATGGATTAATAATAATAATACGTAAGAAATCAATAAGATACATATGACAAAGACAATGTAGGGTCTAAATTTAATGATAAAAAGGGGGTGACAAAAATCCCACTCACTGAAATTCAGGTTTCTGTGTAACAGTACTCTTAAATATCACGAAGAAAAATAAGCTGGAAAAAAGGATATCAAAGGAAGTAACATCTTACAGAGAACCAATATAATATGAATATAATTGTAGCACCGAAAATAGTTATGCCACTTCAACGAAAATCCTTTGTCACATCTCAATATAATGATAACTTCAATTGTTAATCAAAAAATTTATATATCACTTAGGCCTACAACAAGGGCCATTAAAGTTTGTTAGCTTGATATAGCTTCACAAAAGTTTGTCTTCGTCAATACATTTTTCAGAGCAGATCGAAAATACCCTTAATTGGAACAAATCCAAACATTAGTTAGTCACTTTATTCACTGATCTAATATTTGATTTCAGAGTTGCCCAAATGTCTGCTCTAAGTTACTAGCAATTGCATACAAGCTCACGATCTGATTATCTGTAACATTATGATAGTGAAGTACATCAGTTAAGGGCAAAAGACTTTGAATCCACCTAGGGGAGTTGGAAAACCCTGATTCAAAACCAATGGTGCACATGGACTCCAGTATCCTGAAGGAATAGATCACGTATGAACTAATTGTTGGTCACCGGCTAACATGGGACTGTATCTTCTTACGATGCTCCACTGCCTTGTGGATTAGACCTTCAGGTCGAAGGCTCCGGGTGTGGCCCCCTGAGGAAACTACCTACTTCGGTTTAGGCACCCGGGTAGTATCACAGCCCTCACACAAATCTAATGAGATTTGTATGGCGCATATGTATCTGGTGCCCCTTTGTACCAATATCTATGTGTCTACAGAGAAAACCAGGAAATTGATGTTTAAATGTTTACTCAAACAAATCATGAATGCAAGTTGGATTGTAAGATGGATAAGTGTGAACATCAAGTTCGATTATCAACCAAATAGATCTAAACCTTACTACAACTGAAAATATTTAAGTTTACGCACTAACTATATCCAACGAAAACTGTAACAATTCGAAGTAAAACTAGTGTAATGAATGAAACCTTCATACACTTTATTACTTAAGGGAGTAACGAAAGGTTTATCTAAAGGTTTTTTATTCAACCAGGTCATTGTAACTACAATGGTATTTGAAAAAAAATGAGTAGTTGTGCCTGAGGGGATATAGATCTGGTATGAAAATCATGCACAATGATATTGATTTTTACGATGAAACCTGGATCCAGTACCTATAGCTTTAAAAACAGTTAACAGATACACATAAAGTGACCCGAGTAGGACGAAACACGTGATTTGGATTCCCCTACTGGATACAATACAAAAACACGATTATCATTCAGTGTTCTAATTTTTTCCTACGACAATATAATTTTCATGTCATTTTTTTAAAAAGAATATTATTTTGTTAAGAGTGACGCATTTCTCTCTACCAACTAGTGGATGAAAACCACCATACTTTTAAATATCAACCTTTACATCTACGCATGTAAACAACTAATACAGATTATGCTGAGGAGGTATGGAAATAATTGTGTCTTCAGTCACACAAATAGGTGGTTAGGTAGACTATGTGGTTCGAGCAGAATCTCCAACAAGTTGCATCTAAAGATAATTGATCATTTGTGTTTCATTCATCCACTTAGAGGCTAATCTTGAATGATAGGAATATAATATGATCAATGATATGATTATAAAGAAGACTATAGATAAGTGTTACTATCCAAAATTACAGAACAACAAACTAAGTAGAAAATGGATTACCATAAGTAAAATATTGCACATAAATTCGTATTTTACCTTGTTTTAAGCCAGACAACAGGTGAATCACTGGCTTCCATAGGTGGTGGTCTAGGATCAAGTAACAGTCTCCTACCAATGCTTCTGGCACCCATTTGCATGCGTTCATATCCAATTAGATGAGTGAAAGCATGAAGTACATCTAAATCATCGTCTACTTTTATAAAAGGATAACGACCAGAAAGGAAAGAAATAAATATAATCCCAACAGCCCATATATCAACAGCAGTTGTTTGTTCGATATGACGCATCATTACTTCCGGAGGTCTAAATCCAAGTGTTCCACCCCTACGAACATTCGGTGCTCGAGGTAAATGTCGACAACCACGACATACAGTGAGACGTGAACCACAAACACATCCTCCTTGTCCTAAAGATTGTGTTAGGTTACTTGATATTTGTTGACTGGATTTGATCGATGAGCCTTTAAATGATGATTTATCAATTTTCGAAGAATTACGCTTATAAGCGAATAATGAGTTTGTAGAATCCATGGAATCTCGTTTATGAGTATAACTGTTTTCTCTGTTTGTTACATCTACACGCTGGTTATTCTCTGTTATGCTAAGATTTGTCTAAAAAAAAACAAATAGATTATATGATAGTCTCAACTAAAACTTGATTCATGAAATAAACAGTATGGTAGGACAATTTTGTCAAGAGCTTCATTTAACAAGTGGCTTTGAATACGCTAAGTTACTAAATTTTAAGCTACATTTGTTCTATGAAAGCGAACGATACTAGACGATATGTGACTTGGGACCTGACATTGTTACTAGAACCAGAACGAGAACACTAAACGGACCCTCTAGAAGTTGACAAAAAGAGATTTGTTAAACAATAGTTCTTTGTGATTTAGATAGTTGTTAGTTATTGATAGAGACAGTGGTCTGGAAAATCGATAACTAACTACCACGTAAGGAGTTCGAACAGTCGTCATACAGAATAGCCCGAGTATCCTTTAGATATACAACTACTATCAAATTTAAGCTATCTGGCCTGAAATTATTAATCACTGATTGTGTCACACACCCTACTAGAAATTCTGTACCTACTTAGATGATTTGAACAAAGAAGCAAGGACTCCAAAAGCCAATGTCACACTTTGACCTGCATACTTATTTTTTCCAAACTTCTATGCCAGCCATTACAGCATTCCGAAGTAAGCGGCGGGTGAATAAACATAGCGCATGTTTCGGCCATCTCAGGAGACGAATATCTAAAATTTTTAATCGATATAATGCTTGATTTAGTCCTCACTTATGATCTTCATACTAAAAGGTTTTGAAGCTACTTAAAGGAGCTGAGACAAGATTTAATTGACCTATAAATTTTAAAATAAATGACTAACCAATTCAATTAAAGACTCAGGAAACAGTTATTACGTCATCACAAAAACTAATTGTCTGTAATGTTAAAACCATAGTTAAAACGAAATTTTATTTCTTACCCGAGGGAAACTTGAAACTCTTTTCATTAATTCATTTTTCTTTGTATCTGAATCAGAGTTGATTTCAAATTTGCGCTCCCATCTTTCATCAATATCACCAAACTCTTCAGAATGTGCCAGACCAAAATCTACGAGAAAAAATCTAGATTATATGCCAATTAAACAAACAAATTTTTTACTGTTTCGTTTTTTGATCCATAAGAAAGTTTGTAGGCTTTACATCACGGTGAATTACTTTGTATTTATGAACATGAGCTAAAGCTGAGAGGAGTGTGCGCATATATCGTCTGATTTCTTTCTCATCTGCAGTTAAATAATAGTCCTCACAAGAAAAAATGAAGCATAAGAAATAAATATTCCTTAGCCTACTGTGAAAGGGATGTAATCAATAAAAGGCATTAAAATGAAGACATGATCACGAATCCGCATTGCTGTATGCATTTGAATTACATTATGTTTACCACTGGAAGTATTTTATTGTATAAATGAGTAACCATATATTACCCCAATCTTCTCAAAATACGAATTTCATTCTCAATTCTACGAACATCGACTGTTGGGATAATCATTTTCAAAGCATAATATTTGGATTCATCAGGATCCTGTTTACTTTTGACAGCTAAGACAGAGGCAAATGTACCCTGCCCTTGTCGTTCAGAGACATCAAATAGGTCTGTAATTTGAGGGAACCCAAAAATATACTGCAAGCTTCGGACTTTGCTTTCAATCATTCCAAGAATATCTGAAAGAGATTTTCAAGAAATCAAATTTAAAAGATACAACTGTACTAGGAAATCACTCACACATAAGAGCTAGAGAGGGTTCACTTGTGCCGTCAGGCAACGTAAAAGGCATTCACTGATGTAACAAACTAATCTGGAAGTCTCCAAGTACATGTTTATGATCTTAGTTTCAAGGCACATGTTTTCATGGCCACTGATGATGGATGAGTTGCTCAAGTCATAGAACGAGGGTAGGGCGCAAATACATAACATGGTAGTTAAAAGTCGATTACTTCAACCACTGAACTATATGAACTTTAAATCGAAGAGGACAGTATGAACTAACGTGAGTATAATGTGAAGGATTAAATGGGGAATTTGTGTTTCATGGTTTATTCATTGCCTTCGGTAATGGAGCAGACTCGTTGCAACAGTATAATAAACAACCCAATAACATACAATTCCAAGGTTTCTGGTTAGTCATTCAGTTACCAACTGATGGTGTAGTTATACAAAGGTGAGATATCAATATATATATATATATATATATATATATATATATATATATATCTGAAATATTCCCATTATATTAAAACACAATTGAATGAACGAAGAATATTCTTTTCAATAATTTCTCATCAGGTTCTACAATTATAAATCGACATTAATAATCCATAGAATTGGCCAGATTTAAGGCAGAGTACATCATTTGGAATTTGTGATAAGTAAATCAAAAATTGTTATTTGTTATATAAAATCAATTGTTAATGTTGAAGCTAGCTGACTAATATAAAGTGTTAACTTGAATCAGTTTGTAAGTGAAATGAAATTGTGCGATAAATAATCAGAATAAATATGGTCAACATGGGGTGAGAAAAAAAAATTTCATGGGATAAAAAACCGGTTTAGGAGCATAAACAAGATTGTTACTACGCAAGTCTTTATTACTAGTTAGCTCCAGGGAAAAAGTATAGTATATTGGAGGCTCTGAGCTAACCAATCAAAATTAAGATGACTCCTCCGGTGTATCGTGAGAATTTTTAAATGCAGTAGTAGATAACTAGCATTTTATTAATAACTAAGTAATATTGACGATGGTTTATTCATAAAATGTTTTCAACCAAAAAGACCACTTTAAGTGGTGCTTGAACAAAATGACAGTACATGCACCTAAAATAAATTATGTGCTGAAGCACTTGATGTAATACAGTGTTAAGTCAAGAGTGTTTGATAAAGACAGATGATAACCTTACTTTACCAAACTTGCTCTGAATTCCAAGACCCGGTTGTTTTTAATCAACTGAAGGGAGAAATAGCATTCCATTGTAGCTGTTGTAGGTTTGTGATGAGAACACTGATACTAACGATTAAAACCAATAAAGAACCACATTTTAATGCTGGATAACTGACTTCAACCATTTTAAGTGACAACTGATGTCATTGAAAGTTGGTGACGAAAACTCTGTAGGGTGATTAATCAAAACCACAGCGCTGGTCCGAGTTCTAATATGTAAACCTGACTTATGTCTTTTACTACAACGGGTAATTAACACGTTAGAGTTAATTATTCAGACCAAGGCTGCTATCCTACTGTTATAACACTAAATAAAATATATTTTACCAATTTACATTGTCAATCGTTATATAACTAGGTAGCATCTCCTAAGTCATCCTAGGTCATCAGCATAGTACACTTCAACCAGTAAGATAAAGCCATGAACTATTCAAGAGTATAGAACGAGAATAGAAAACACAAATTTGTTGGAAGTTAAGCCTGTGGCAAATGTTGCTGCCCTTTTGAAAAACGCACTTACGCCGAGTACTAGGAATGACTTGTGACTGAAAACACTAATAGGGTCTAGTGTATTGATACGTATCTAGCCGGAAGGTACTTAGTGTATAAAAGGAGCATGCAGAGTAGCGAGAAAGCTGGAGACGAAAACATAAGAAAAGGTGGGTCGATGACCCAGTAAGCGCACACAATGCACTTGAATCTTAATAAAGATAAAATGGACAACAACTAGAAATAACACAAGCCTCATATTAAAACAAATTTTGAATCAAAACTAGAACCAGAGGATCCAACCCGCTGAACAAGTTAAATTCAAACTGACTCTTTTCGACGAGCGGTTAACCTCAAGGTTTGACGCAGTTATTTACTTTCGTAAAACAGATGATTCGGTTCAAAAGGTTTTAGACTTTATATCCTGTTAGATGAGAATATTGGTACTCGGAATAATCTCCTCGGTTCTAATAGAATTAAAGTGAATATAACACGTGTTAGGCAAGAATCCAAATCTGCGCTAGCTCTTCAGAAAAGTGCGATAGAGTACGTAGACTGGAGTCATACTTGTAGCGGTAAGTAAATCCACAAGATCAATAGCTCCGTAAATCCTAAAATTCTGATACTGACCGCATTAGTTTTAATGAACTCATTCATCTAAAGGTCATGCGCCCGCACCAGATCACGAGTGAGTACGCCATGCCTCTCTTCACCTACAACCGCTAGCCAGCTTAGACTAATCACTTCTTGATATACTGATATTCTATCAGATATATCTTCGAGCCTCTTTGCTTCTGACCCCTTATTTTACTGAGTCACCACGTTCCGACTAAAAATGGTGTTACTTATTTAGATGTTGTCAAACTCAGAATACTTTTGTATCTCTATACTCATCGTTCTCACGCGATCTGTTTTGTCGTAACTAAACCTTATCGTCATTTTTCGTCTGTATTGTCAAAAATCTACAGGTTTATGCTAAATCCTAGCGCATGCGTGTTCCGACGTCCATTAAGTCTGCGGTACAGAGCATTTTCAGGACTTTTCCACTCACTTAGTAAGCGAGTCCTGCAAATAAAAGCAGAATTTTCATTTTATATTCCACTCCAAACCCCAACTTTCACTTTGTTTTTTTTGTTCGTCTGTTTAGTTGGGATGTGCCACAACTTTTTGTCCATAGCTGATAGATGTAGAATGCTTAGAATGAATAGAGTTTTTCACATAACTCAAATGGTTGTTGACGGAGTAGAAGAAACTTTCACTTAACGGAGTAATGATGACCCTATGAAGTGGCCAACCAGAAGTTTAAACCCGACACGTTTGTCGCTAGTAAACAGTCTTGTGATAACTTGCCATGTTCAGCAGCGTCCGGTCATCTTTCCTAACTATAAGAGGCTATATGGTGCAATGTAGTAATGGTAAACGGGTACATAAAAATTTCGATTCATCGCAAACTTCATCGGCTTTTCATTTTCTTCGGCCGTCCTGAAAAAGGAAAAAAAGGATATATTAGTGCATGCCAAATTACACTCTCACATGCGCAAAGACACAATATGTGAGAAAAAAAGAAAATAAACTCACATACATGCGTTTTGCAAACATGCAACAGCATGAAAGTAATTTTTCAGGACGAATGTTTCGTTTTTTGAAAAAGAGTATGCGCACATAAGTGTATTAGCAACAAAATTTTTTGTTTCTTTTAAAATAAAAAATATGTCTATGTGCATTTTAAATATAGTTTGTTTTGTTTTTTCGACATTGTAAAAACACTGAAACGAAATAGTGTTACGTAGTTTCCTATGTGCAATAATCGCTTAGTTAGTTCCGTTCTTATCGATCAGTACTTAGGTGTACGCCACATGATATAAGGATTTTTGCTTGTCATAAATAAGGAAGTAACGTAAAATGAACTACACAGCCTCTCTAACTTCTTAGTGTTCTGGACACTACTTCACTCGGCAAGTCCACAAAACAGAACATGGTTAAGCAGGAACGTAATTATGTTACAAACAATTAGGGTTGTATGAAATTAAGAATCACAGTAGAAAAAACGTTACTGTGCTTGTAGTTTTCGTATTAGAAGTTTCTAGAGTCTTCCTCAAGTATCCAATAAGATTGGGTAAGAATGTGACATTGTGACCAAACGAGTAATTGTAGATAAATATAATCAAATCGTATTTTTTATTATAAAATGGAATGAATTTAGTGGTGTAACATATTTCAATGATTGTTTGTTTTGATCTGTTACTCAGCAAAACAGACGTAACGCTTAGGTTTTTTACAGTTCTGCCTGAGCGCGTTAAAAATTTAGGATTACTGTTTGGTTTTTCATCTTCATCTGATGTCGTAGTAACTACTGGCATAGGTTGATTATCTATTTTAGCATTCTGTTTATCCTGCTGGTCTTCGTATAAAGCTGGTAAAATTCTATCCATAGAGAAAGAGGAAAAGTTTGTTTGTCCGTTTAAATACCCTGAAGATGCCACAGATATTTGTAGCTTGATAACACTTTAACCAGCAACATTTTCTATAACTGAGTCATGCCCACCCAGTGAACTCAAAGGTCAGAAGCGAGAAGTTTCGAAGATATATTTGATGGCTTATCAATATATCGAGAATTGACTAAACTAAAATGCCTAGCGGTTGCAGGAGAATTTGAGCACGGCGTTCCTACTCGTGATCTGGTGCGAATATGCGACAAAGCACTTCGGCTAAGTGAGTTCATTAAAACTAATGCGGTAAGCATCACATGTCGAATACTTGCCAAGCTATTGGTTTTGTGGATTCATTTACCACTATATCCTGATAAAGTCCTTCGTACGGTTGTTTTAACGGCTATTTAACAACGCGAACGAAGACGAATTTACACGTTTGCAACTAATCGAGTTGGACGCGACTGTTATACTTGCGCGAAGGTATTGCTTTAACATTTCGCATTGTTTGCGATATGTGGCTCGCAATGCGAGTTGAATCAGTTGGCATTGTTGTATCTGTGTCTACTAGTTGTCCTGGTAGTATTACGGTTTACAATGGGCTAGTTTATCTGATGTGCAGTCAATGTCTTGTTTGATAGTTGGACGAATTCCAGGTAGTACAAGTGGTGATGAGTCGTTCCACTTCAAAGTATCAGCTTGTGCCATCATTGAGCCTTTCAATTGGCGGCGAAATCCCTCAACCAGATCATTCGCTATCGAGTGGTAAACTGTTGTTTTGATGCGGCTCACTCCCAGAAGTCTGGTAAATCCCTGAAATATAAAGGATTGAAACTGGGAACCACGGTCTGTGGTAAAGTTGATGTGAATCCATAATTCCATATTCATTTTTCAAGAAATGCTGATGCAACAGTTCCTGCTGATATATCGAATAGGGCATACTATCGCGCACCTGGTAAATCTGTTCACAGAAGTAAGTGAATAAATTTGATGATGAAAGAAGACGAACTATATCTAAATGTACCTGCTGGAAACATCTTTCGGCTCTGGTTTACATACAATAGCCTCTACTTTTTCCTATAATGGTTTGATGCCTTGTGAATCGATGTGGTGTTTCAAATACTCTAAGGCTGGAACGCCGAATATGCACTCTAAAGGGTTAATCACGACTCCATAGTTTCTGTAACGGTCGAAAGGATTGTGTAAATATGTTTTTCTATAGATGAGCAGGCGATCAAGTGATCGTAAATTCATACTAAATAAGATCTAAACCTCATTTTAGTCGAAACGGCATCCTCCGGAATTCACTTAAACCAAAAGGTGTGATCATGACTGTTTTTCAATATCTTCTAGTGTCATCGGTATTTGGTGGTACGCTCTTACAAGGCCTAGTTTCGAAAAGATCTGTTTCCTGTGTAAGTCAAAAAAGTCGTGTAGGTAAGGGACACGGTGCCTGTTTGGAGCAGTTTGATTATTTAAACGACAGTAATCTCCACATGGGTGACGATCCTGATCTTACTTCGGAACCATATGTAAGAGCGTAGCGCATGGGCTACGGGACTGTTGGATGATGCCCAGTTGCATCATGTGTTCGGATTCCATCTTCGCGATATTTATCTTTTCTGTGGGGCAGTCTACGCGACTTGGCACATAACGAGTGACATGTAGTGGTTATATGGTGTCGATCGTCGTGAAAGGTAATCAACTATTGCGATACATTCGTACTTCTAAAGGACGTCAGTGAAAAAACTCATTTGTTTGTTTTGTAGAATTATGGTCTACTATGATATTAGCACTGCTCTAATAATAGATCTAATCATAAAATTCTATATTTGTTATCATGTAACTGCCTAATCTATAAGATCTCACGTGCAAATCACATCATCTTCTACAACAACTCACTGCATCGTAACAATTACCAACACATGATGAAGAAGAATTTCAGGCTAGAGATGGAACAATATATTTCATATGAATAAAAGACATAACGTAACGTTTGGCAGGGACCACGCCTGCATAGCCAAGCTATGCCATACCATCAACTCTAATTTTTTCAAATCATTATCTCCGCCTTCTCCATTGTTATGTATTTCCCAGAGTTAAATGTTGAATGTCTATTTTCCATATTGTCTCGTGTTAGGGCCCAATGCCACTACACTACTCTCCCACCAGAATCAACGTGACGTTGGTTCGATACCAATTTCAGCGGGATTGTCGCACGCCGGAGGTTGCCAAGAATAATAAGCATCCTCCGGGTATTGATAAGCTGAAAGATAAATCAAAAAGAAGGCAGAAGCATCTGGTCGGGAAATACATGTAATAATTTTAACATATCTGATTGCATGCTTAACACGCTTAAAATGAAACTTCAGGGTGATTATTTGGGCTATGAAAAATGGGATTACAATAATAATAATAATAATAAAACGCGAGATGAGTGTTAATAGCCTTCGATAATAACTTGTAGATAGTAAGTATTTTGTGTCTAAAAATATTAAAAGCAATCAATATTGTAGAGATTTTAATATTGGTATTAGTTTTAGTTTAAACTATGCAATCAAATAACGTTTATACCACAAAGTTGTCCATGCGTCGATTTCAATTGCACCTGCATTAGTAAGCTAACTGAAAGAACAAAAGTATAACCGTGGAGAAGAATTCCAACTAGTGTTTCATTTTATTTGATACGGTTAATTTAGTTACGGGGAGATTTTATCGACCTCATTTTTACTTGACCGTGATGGAATTTAGCAATACTACTAATACATATGAATGATTATGAAAAAAAGTTTTTCAATACGTGAAGTGATAATTATGTGTATTTTGGACAGATAGCTAAGAGCCATTCCTTTAACCATGAGTGTATTCGTAAGAGGCATGATCTAGACTCAATGTTCTGACTTACCATAGACTGTTTATTCAGATCTATACCTAACGGCTGATGGTGCATACAAGTTATTTGCAAGGATGCAGTTTAGCATGAGGCGGAATACGATTTGATTGAGATATAGTGATTATAAATTGTTGGTGATGTAGTGCGGCGAGATGACTTTGGCTAAATAAGTCTTTACAAGATGATCAACAGTGAATGATGCTCATGTGATTATTAGGAAGAACATAAGTTGTAACCAAGGGGAGTACACTCCCAACTCATGTCCATGATAATAGCTTGAACCTTAGTCAGTGTTGGGGTAACGTCGACATTGATGTTTTCAGTTTGCAGGAGATTTGCTCGACTGCCTATACTGATTATTTGCATTCATGATTGTGTCGCTAACCTCCAATTAGACTAACAAGGTTTTAAGATATTTACTGAATGAGCAACTGATAGAGAAACATACTGAAAATCATCTGTAATGGATGAAGATGGAACAATATATTTAATATGAATAAAAGACATAACGTAACGTTTGGCAGGGACCACGCCTGCATAGCCAAGCTATGCCATACCATCAACTCTAATTTTTTCAAATCATTATCTCCGCCTTCTCCATTGTTATGTATTTCCCAGAGTTAAATGTTGAATGTCTATTTTCCATATTGTCTCGTGTTAGGGCCCAATGTCACTACAGTTTTACTGCCCGGAGACCATGAATTTCGCAGTTAGTGGTAGTAGTACCATTCACGTGTAGACGAGTTTTCCTGTCAACCAGTTTTTTCATTCATGTCTATTAACAGGTCACAAGCACTGAGAAAGTGCGCTCCGAGAATAAGTTGTTTCACCTGCTCAACTGTGAAATTCACTCGAATCGTCGTCGGAGTCTGACGCCTAAAATTAAGTATTGCTCGCCGTAGGTCTTGATAATGGTTTCGTTGATCTCCATCACCATACCGGCCATATATACTAAATCTTCTAGGGTTACTAAATTCTCTGATACAACCACCATTCATCTAACGTTATGTGATAAACGTTGAAACCATGTTAGATTCAAAAATAGCATCCTCCAGTTTGAATAGACTTACCAGCTGTTTCATATGGCGTAAACATTGCAAGAGTTCTTATCCCTACGGCCACATGCATCCAACGATTGTTCCAATCTTTTTTCATCATAAACTGATTTGCATGGAATTACCGGTGTTTTTATCTTATGGTGTGGTTCATCCACTGGTATCCAGCCTCTGCGGCGATTTCGAATGGGAGTGCGTCCAATGCCTATGCGTATTTTGTTGCCTGAGAACGAATTCCTGGAGATATGAATAAGGCTTCTTCTTGTGCAAACCATACTCTTGGATTGTTAGCTCCGTGTGCTATAAGTCTGAATTCAGATATAGCATTAAGCGCTAAGAATGGGGTCGGACCATTGGGTAATGAAGTATGAGCGTTTATGGTTTATAAGGAGAGTACATTATACGAAAAGTAAAATAATGAATCAGTTTGAACCAGATATGCAATCACCAAGGTCACAAACTCGACGAGGTGCCATTTTTAAGTGGGTGATAAAAATTGTACTCACAATACGGTACAAACCTAGCTTCAAATTATGACCAGTAACTCCAGTAAAAAAGAAAATTTCACTGAATTCGAATCCAACTAAATGATCAAAATCTTAACCTCTATGTCTGATGATTCTGTATCTGACAATGTCATATCATCATCTTCTGAAACTCTATGCGTCTTATCAACAAATAGTAATATTACTACCTGATTCTCCAAGTAACAACCTCTCTATCTCTTTATACAATATGCCAACGGCAATACTTGTTGACGTAAAAGGCACAGTATGAACGTGCATAGAAAAGTTAGCACATTCTACCAGAGAGCATGTTTTACAATGACCAAAATAGTTTATCTCCCATACGTACCAAAATACTGATCGATATAGTACTGATATCCGTCAGTCACAAAGCCCTCTAGCCCAAATTAAAGGTAGGCTTAACCAATTAGTACCCGTAACACACATATGGGGACTTAATACTGATAAAAATCTTAAATGGCTCACCGAGGTAGAGTGTATTTTAGAGTTTGTGGCTGAAGAAGTGAGGAAAAGGGTGGTACCATCCCACACTACAGTTGCATACAATCTCCCTAACCACACACACCTATCTAAATTAAGGGGTATTTGCCAGTTATCCACCAAAGAAAAATGTCGGACAGATCGACATACCCGATGTTATAACGATGCTAAATAGCTTATGTATTCGATAAACAATATTAACTCGTTAATTTTAGGGAAGAGTATAAGTCACTCCAGAACTAACGCCCCATCAACGTCATATACGAAGACGTGAAGCGATAGGATTGTATGATATTGTTACGCCAAATAACTGACTAGAGAAAGCTTGCAACACAATAGATGGTTTATTGTTCATGAACAATCAGTAAGGTGTGGCTGTACAAATAGCAGATCATTCTGTAGATCTAGATGAGTCTGTAGACCACAAATATTTAAATAACGACGTAATAACATTTCTAATCTCGGATGTTCGCGCAGTAAAGTACTTAAATGTGAGCCATGCGACGACACACTTTCAACTAAACCTATCCGCTTGAAAACTAGTCCTCATGAAGGTACTCCATGAGATAACTCGAATAAACTTGAATTCATCTCACAGAGTCAAGGAAACTTTCTAGCTCTTACAAAGAAGGGAGGAGGGACAAAATCCACAATACCGTATGGAGAAACATATATATGAAGTAATAGTAGTGGGTTTTGTAGGTCGTTACTGTCTATTTCTAACATTCAAGTTGACAGAAATTTAATAATTTATTACCAAACTGTTTATGTATGGAGTCCTGTTTATCGCAATGGATCGTAAATTACTAGAGTTACTGAGAGGGATGGATACTAAGTATTCGTTTTGCTTCGACGATGAAGATGATCTTCATATGACTGGAAGTGGTGATGAAGACCATTCGACCAAGCTTGGTGGGTCAACACATTAACCTTCATCAACATACGAATACATCCGTGTCCATTCAGAAATAAACAGAAAAACTGTCAGTTTAAACAAACCCTGTACAGTGATGAATAATACTGAAAAAATTCTATTCACCCAACTTGTACGTTGTTATACTCACCGATGTAGTACGTTGCTAAGCGATACAATTTTGCTAGTTTTCGACATGAGGGTAGGATACAAACGACCATTTGTTTTAAATTATAAAGTGATCGACTGAATTAATTAGCCAGTTACAGATTGTTAGAAGCTAATTGAGTTAAGCATTATATCGGGAAATTTACTCCGACAGTGATTCCAGGCAACTGCTAGAGATGCTCATAACAGTTCAGTAGATTTTGACAAACAGTGCCACGTATTTAAAAGGACAGATATAAGTAAAATAGGTTTTGGCTATGTCTTGTCGCATACCACAAAATGATAACGTATATTTACAAGAGATGTTTCGAATTCAAAGATGTACATGCCCACATGAACCTACAGGTTCAAATTAGGGAGCTTTATAAAGCTCCCTAATTTGGGATAAAATTGATCAAGTGTGAGACAGTTTCACTCACAGTCCAGGACGAATTTTGAGACGATATTCACTAAGATGTGGGGACTTTACCGAATTTTTTCATATGCTTCGGAAAAATGCTAAGAATCGCTACATGAAAATCCCATGCCTATTGCTGGTTTGAAGTTTTTTTCTTAGAACCCACTCAAAACTTTACTACGCCAAGAATTTCTGTGAACTATGTTTTCTGATCTTGCAAACGTTACTATTTTTCTGCATAAAATCAGTATGTATGAACATCCTTGAAATATACTTCAAGGATGTTTCTTGTAATCTGAAGAGAAACCACGTTCTCCATTAAACAAAGTCCGTGTAGAAGCTTTACTGTTCGCTATGTTTGCTCCACTGAAACAGTTTTTTCTTGCAACGCATTTATCGCCTGAAACTGCCATCAAAACTGTTTTGTCGAACGAACTTACATCCCCAAGTTACCAAGCGTTATACAGGCATTCTTTCTCTTAAACACTTCCCATATCTTACATCTTGAATAGTGTTTTCGGCCAGAGAATATTTTCGTGTTATAAATGAAGTTGTTGAACCTGTGGTATTCTAAAAACAGAATTGCAGAGTGATAAAATTAGTCATTGTTATCAGGGAATATGATGAATATACAAATTTGTTCACGACATGAGATCGAAGCATGAGTACTTTTCAAATATTGTATGCACTGAAAATGAGGTAAACTATAGTAAAGTATTTTTTGGGGCAGGCTGAAAAAGCGGTAATCCCTGGTCTCGACGTTGTTCTTTGTTCCATCCAATTTTCATTGAATTGCTAGTTGAGATGACAGAGTGTAAGCAAGCACGAATCTTGTGACTATGCGGATGATCGCGTATCTCCGAAAGTTTGTTCACCCAAAGTGTAATAAAAGAAAAACTACAATCTACAAAATGGACATGAAATTTATCATTCGTTAACACACTCAAAAACATCTAACTCTTCAGCTGTACAAATTGAAAACCTCAGTGACCGTAAGCCGACGCCGCATATTATTCCGTATTTAACTTTGGTAGGAGGCTTCTTTAGGCATATCTTCAACTTGTAGAGTCTATCTGGCAATCACCTATTTGTTTGCAAAATACTTGACACTACATTTATACATATAAATGTTGATATAACTTGCTCGTAAGATATAGTACGTAGTGTTGACTGTACAGTAGAACAGTTAACTAGTGAAATGAATCCTAGTTGGGAAGAACTGATGCGTAAAAACCAAATCAATGAATTAATACCTGGTAGTCGGCGAGTTGTTCAGGGGAATGTCGATCTTCGTATATTTTACTGGACTGCAGCCGTCATTAATTTCAGTAGCCTTCATTTCTTCAGAGGTATATTGGTGGCTGGTGATTGATTTTTTGGTTCTCTGGCAATTGTGTATACTGAGTAAAATCACCAACTTCCCTTTCCGGTTTTTTCAGGTGTCATGATAGCATGCTATCCAGGTAAACTTTTTTCGTGTTGACATTGAAATGATTTGGCATCGATAACTTCGAAACAATACCGAATCAGAGTCTTACGTAACAACCATATCTGGCATAATCACACCACAACGCAATACTGCACGACTTTGCCTCTTAGAAAGGTTCAGTCCTCTTCTTAATCTATGCGATCCCGAATCAGCTGATTTTTTCGCATTTCTCTTGAATGCGAATAACTATTTATTTAGTAATGAATCCCGTGGAACGAAATGAGATTGTCTTTTCTTAACATTCTGGATGACACTGAGTACCATCCATTAGGTGAATGTCCATAAAGTTAGCAGGATTCATGAATAGTTCTTCACCGAGAAGTCACTTGCTTGCTTTGATAAGTACCTGCTTGTAACTTAATCCACTAATGACTGGAAACAGTTTGTACATAGGCCAAATGATATTGAAAAGATAGATATTACTTCAAAGTAACAACATATGAGTAAGCAAGACGAAAATTTGACCATATATATGTGTGTAGTAACGGAATACAGTTCAGAGAAATGCATTTATAAAGGAGATAAAGTTAGGGTTTTTGACCGATGCTTGAGTAAACAATGACATCAAATAGAATTTCATCACATTTAATGCATTGCAAATGACATGCTTAAAGGCAAATCCACCAACCAATGGTTATCAAATAATAAGCTAATAAGCAGGTCAATATCCACATAGTCCTGTGGTACGTATATTGTACCATAAAAACACAGTCTCAAATCATGATTTAGGATCAAGCAATAAAGTATTGGGGATGACAAATAACTCGCAATCTAAAGATAGAGAACATATTCAAATACATCATCGCGATCGGTCGTAGATTACGACACACGAACTTTCCAACTAATGATTTAGATTATGATGTGGTCCAAAACAATGGTCTCATCTACCAACGTGAATAAGTCTAACAGTCAGTAACTTCATGGATTAATATCGTTTTTTGGTCTGGCCATCAGTAGCTCCTTCCAACCTACTCCTAGATGGGCCGTATTTACACATCTAGGTATGCGATAACAGTGAATAAGTAATGCCCACCCTGACTACCCTAGTAGAAAAAGGTTTAATACATAATGCCTTACTATAGACCTCTATATCGTACACTCCGTTGTTCCACTATATGTTAGTAATGCTTCGAAAGTATCCATAATCAAATTGTATAAATCTGTAACTATCCTCCACTTTCATAGTTCATGTCCGATGACTGACGAATAATAAAAGCATACTCGCCCCTTGTTCCTCAGAAAGTCATCCAAAAACATCACAAGAGATGAGACTCGGCAATGGAAATTTCAGTAGTTGAAGATACCACTCGTTTACCGTCATTCAGCATTAGAGCTTTCGCTCACAAACATAACTTCAAACTATAGGGTGTAATAAATTATTTGATGAAAAATGTTTTAACAGATTACAATATATATATATATATATATATATATATATATATATATATATATATATATATATATATATATATAATTGTCTCAATCGTATCGAACATTTGAGAGCATAATAATTGTGAACTCGCATGATGAAAGATAAATTTATGAGTTGTCTTTTCTTAGTAGCATTTACTGTACATTAGCTAACGCCTAAATATAAGTGCCAATTTGTTTTGTTTCCCTTATCCTTGTTCTTATAAAAGTATAAACCACTTTTATGGCTATTTTTTTATTTAATTAGCATTTATAATGTCCACCGATTGTTCCTCAGAATACGACCAATTAGAATGCGAATCTGTTGTATCAACAGACGTTTGTATGAGAACAGATAATCAAATAGTTGAAAAACACGTCCCAAATCTGGCAAATTCATATAATAAAATGAAACACCCAGGATTAACACCTTCAATAACGGCTTATCGATGGATTACATCGCAACCAACTTTACCAAAAAGCATATTTAGTAAAATCGAATCTGAAACTATAGCACAATGGCTAAGTGTTAGTACAACAGATGATTGGTTAATGCATATCCCGAAATGTTCAATAGGAAGATATGATAAGAATTCCTTTAAGAATTGGAAAGCTGATTATCTGAAACAACCACACTCATTTTATCAAAACAGATTTACTACATTATATTCAACTAGTTACGAAGCCAAGCAGTTAGATGAGCAAACTAAGAGTAGGCCTACATCTGCTAATCGCCGAAATAAGCCACAGCCGTCAAGGTAGGCGATTTCAAGTCATTATTTAAAATTACTTTTGTCTTTATCAACCACTAATCACTTACTTCAATGTGATAACTGATGAAAAATAATTTTTCAAAGAAAACTATGCTCTCTAAACAAGACTAACTTTATTGAAATAACTAAATAAACGATGTTTGATCAACATTGAACACCTGGAAGCACTGGTATTCACACGAGGTCTAAGGACCTGGGTTTGAATCCCGAGTGCTGGATCGTGGCTTCCCACTGGTGAGGAGTCTTATATTCCGACACCAACTACTTCAAAATTCTCAGTGGTGGTCTAACACTTATCGGTTTATGAAATTCAATAGTCTCCACAACCCCATACTGACAGTTAAATTTGAATCCTCACCACAGAGCATTGTATACCTCAAAAAGGCTTATTGAAAAATCATATTGTATATGGATATTTTTGTTGACAAATGACAATTAAATATCGTGAAAGTTATATGCATATATATTGTTCAACCTTAAAAAGCGAATCAACGAAAAAGAACTCTAAGCCAAACTATCCTGTTTTTTTGAATTTCTGAACAGGCATTAACCACTTATATTTTTATTTTTCAATTGGTTCAACAAGTGGAATTTTATTTGACACTGACGATGTAGATGAAATATCAAAAACGCTTGATAACCCAATAAATCACATCCGTCTATATTAAATACCTTAGGTGCGACAATACTGAAAATTGTATGGAAACTATCCGAGAATGATGATAATCACTATTTCGAACCAACATGCCAGTTTTCAAAGTAAGTTTATCTCTAGGTCCAAGTTTCAGATGGCTCATATGTTAGACTAGACGGCAGTCGGTACAACTTCTTGAAGACTAAGTTTGATGGATTAAAAATACTCTTAATTTCATTTTTTATACATTTACGAAATATGTTTTTAAGATATTCATATATCTTCGTGTTAATGAGCACCCATGGTATTTCTATTTTTGCATTTAGACTCTTCCTTACTTTTCATTTACATAAATTGCCTAAAAACCAAGAAAAGGATTCATGAAAAGAGATATGAACTACCGTTCAAATAAATTCATTTCACGGCAAATTTCTGGTCATTTCGCACGCATAAATCACAGATTTTGTCCATTAAAATTTGCTAACACAATATGACATCTAATTTCAAATAGTTTGCTAATGTAAGCATATATTATATTAACGCTTCATGTGTAATATTTAAAATGACAATAGATTTCTTCCTTATTGTTTAGAAAATTTTCAAGCTCCAACTTGTGAGCTATGATAAACTATTTCTGTAGCCCCTATAGGGTTACAGCCGGTCCCGAGCCCAGGTAAAGGAGTGTCGGGCATCGGGAATGGGAATTTCATGAATCCAGGATTATTAGAGCATCCTACAAAACAAAGAGGGGGAGACCACAATGAATATTATCAGTGTTATGCACCAACCAACAATAGAAGGGATGACGATAAAGATCAGTTTTACGAGAGGATGCAATCAATCATAGCGAAGTGCTCAGGAAAGAACCTGACCATCCTGATGGGTGTCCTAAACGCCAAAGCCAGATTGAAAAACATCGGGTATGAAGATAACATCGGACGACATGGACCGGGGACTAGGAGGAAGGAACAAGAAAGGTAACAGATTTGCAATTTTATGTGCGTTCTACAATATGGTTATAAGCGACACAATACTTCCCCACAAATGCATACACAAAGCTACATGGATCTCACCGGACCACACCACAGAAAACAAGATAGATCATACTTGCTTCAATAAAAAATTCCGAAGGACAATGGGAGATGTGAGAACCAGGAGAGGAGCTGACATAGCTTCAGATCACCACCTAGTTGTGGCCAATTTAAAACCGAAGCTAAAGAAGAACTGGACAACTGAAGAAATAGCATTACAAATGTCTAATGCAACCTTCCTTCTAGATATTGTCAAACTCAACGAATTCAATACAGCTCTCAACAACAGGTTCCACGCCCCACAAGATCTACCCAGAGAAGAAGAGGCTACTATGGAGGAAAACTGGGGAGAGATCAAAGGTGCACTAACTCCAACATGACAAGTTCTGAGCCTCAAGAAGTGTCATCTAAAGGAATGGATCTTTGTGGAAACCCTGGACAAGATTCAAGAAAGGAAGAACAAGAAGACAGCAACTCACAACAGTCGAACAAGAACAGAGACATCGAAGGCAGAAGCTGGATACACTGAAGCAAGCAAGTGAATGAAGAGGAGTATTAGAGCCGACAAGCAGAAATACGTGGAGGAGCTCGCAACAACCGGGGAAAAAGCTGTAAGGGAAGGAAATACGAAACAACTATATGACAAGACGAACAAACTGACAGGGAAATATAGTAAGCCAGATAGATCGGTCATGGACAAAAAAGGCAAGACAATCACTGAGATTCAAGGACAGGGGAACAGATGCGTGGAACGCTTGAATAGGCCAGCTTCGTTGAGTCCACCGGACATCGAAGTACGACCTGCAGAGCTTCCTATAGATGTCCCTCCACCAACGACCGAAGGAATCAGGATGGCCACCAGACAAATCAAGAGTGGGAAAGCAGTTGGACCTGGCAGTATACCAGCCGAAGCATTGAAGCCAGACATAGAAGTAACTGCAAGCATACTCCACGTTCTATTCAGGAAGATCTGGTAGGAAGAGCAAGGTCCGGCAGATTGGAAATAAAGACACCTCATCAACATACCAAAGAAAGGAGATCTGAGCAAGTGTGAGAACTACAGAGGCATCACACTACTATCGGTGCCAGGAAAAGTTTTCATCATTGTTGCTGAACCGGATGAAAGACTCAGTAGACACTCAACATCGATATCAACAGACCGGATTCCGTAACGATCGATCATGCACAGATCAAATCGCGACACTATGGATCATCGTTGAACAATCAATTGAATGGAACTCGTCACTATACATCAACTTTCTTGAGTATAAGAGAGCATTTGTGTTAGACACCATAGTATCCATTATTTGCTGGTGTTGGGGTATTCAGAAAATACCCCAGAAATTATCTAATGCTATTCCTGAATGAGAAATGGTGTCATTTCCCCATTGGTCGATATTCTTCCAACGTGTCATTTTCCTATTGGTCAATATTTATTTGTGTCATTTCCTGGAGGTCAACTCTTGTACAAATGTTACTTTCCATTTTATGGTACGATGTAGTCTGTTTGTTTGGTATATAAACAGTGTATGTTTGAAATATAACGATTCATATCACAGAGGCTGAGACTTGCGTTCTGGACTCAACTGGCTGGGCTAGACAGGGAAGCAGGGCCAATCAGAACTCTAGGCTGTTCTTACGTGTTTACGTGTCTTTGGTCCGATCGATAACTCACTGTCCTCCAATCAGCACGCGTCACAACATATAACAATTGGCGGCCTTCAATATAACAATTTGACAGTGTAGATAGGAGAACTTCTTCGATACTATGGTGTACCTGAAAAGATTATTACATCATACGGAACTCATCCGATGAACTATAGTGCAAAGTAGTACATGGAGGGCAGCTGGCAGACGCATTCAAAGTGACAATCAGAGTCAGACAAGAGTGCTTACTCTCCCCCTTTCTCTTTCTTCTGGTGGTTGGTTAGAATATGAAGACCTCCACATCTGAAGTGAAGCACGGAATACAATGGACAGGTTGGATGCAACTAGACGAATCGGACTTCACAGATTATCTGAACCTTCTACCCCATACCCATCAACGAATGCAGGTCAAGACAAACAGTGTAGCAGTAGCCTGTATATCAGTAGGCCTCTACATACACTAAGGAAACAGTAAGATCCTCCAATACAACATGGAGAACACTAACTCAATCACACTTGATGGAGAAACTCTGGAAGAAGTGAATGCTTTCACGTAGCTGGTCAGCAGTATCATCGATGAACAAGGAGGATCTGATGCGGACATGAAGGCGAGAATCGACAAAGCAAGGGCAGCATTCCGACAACTGAAGAACATACGGAATTCAAAACAACTGTCAATCAATATCAAAGTCACGATTTTCAATACGAACGTCAAGAAAGGACTACTATAACCATTATCAAAAATTTACAAGTATTTCTAAACAATTGTCTACACAATAATAATCAATGTCCATTGACTGGATATCATCAGTAACAACCTACTGTAGAAGAGAACAAACCAGGTCCCAGATGAGGAGGAAATTAGAAAAGGACTCTGGAAGTGGATAGGACATACATTGAGGAAATCATCAAACTCAATCACGAGGCAAGCACCAACTTGGAATCCTGAAGGCAAACGGTAAAGAGAAAGGTCAAAGAACACACTGTTCTAAGGATTGGAGGGAGAATACTGTTGGGCGGCCTTTGCTCCTCCACAAGGAGTAAGAGATAAGTAATTAAGCACCTAATGAAATTTATATTAAAATTTTATTTGGGTTTTGCTGAAAAATTATTTGTTAGAAAAGTAATGATTAATCCAAAGGTAACTTATTAGAATCCGGTAACGATTCCAAAACGCTTTCTGACGCTCGAACCAACCAGTAATGGGATAGTGGGGAGCTTTAGGATGTATGGAAAGTTTTATGCTAAATGTCATGCACAGACAAAGTTACGTGAATAATAAACTTGGTCATCTTAATAATCCCTTCATTCACAACACTACGGTCACGGCTGCATTTTCCAAACACTATGAAACCTTAAAACATTAGGTAATCTACCTGGGATTGTTTGGCTCAATAATGATAAACAGCTTTTTCATATGATTTTAAAATCCTTCAGTAGTAAAAATAGGAACTCACATTAACTCTGAATGGGATATGGGTGCCGTACATACATTGGCTTCCGATGAGTAACATTTGGACTAGTTATCTGTTTTATCAAAAACAATTAATCAACCATTATCATTTAATAATATGAAAAATTTGAGATTACATACTAGAAAAAAAATAAAGCAACCGTCTGATCTTTTTTTTTATTTCTAGGGTTCTGTCGATTTATACTAAAAATTATTTGGTGACGTAACATTCCACCCTTTTTAATCACCTACTGATCTAAATTAATGTAGTGAAAAATGAAATATTCTTATAACGATTAAAAAATGTTTTGTCACAAATGTTCTTTTTGTAGTTCTATAAACTTAGTTATACTAAAATTTACTTAGTTAGTAACTTTATATTTATTTCGTCTATAAATTTTTAACTAATTTATTTATTTATTGCTACAAGAATAGATGATTATTTTTAATACAAATATTCTATTTATATTGTCATATTTACAAATATATTAATACATTTAAACGATTGTTTAGCAATTTATATATTTATGGTCACCTTTCATTATAAAAGCTAGAAACTGCTTGTTGAACTAAGTAAATTTGAGGACATTTGCCTGAATTTATCTTATTACAAATTCCTCAATGAACAGAGATCAACAACTGATCATCAAAGAATGCAGTCTTATACAACAAAATGCCACATTTGTAGACAATGTACTTATTTCAACATCATTTAAGGAAGGAAGGATTGTAGTGAAGGAGAACACAGGTGAGGACAACCGAATTATGTTAGCCACGAAATCACTGTTACTTGGTAAAATAGAAAAACCATACTATAATACTTAATTTGCAAAGTGTCCAATAATTGTCTCGGACTTCATTGTTTTCGCATTTCCATACTAATTGCTTTCTATTCCCGTTCTTCTTTTCTTCATCTTCCCCATCTTCTGCTGCCAGACATTACATTCCTGACTCGTGTTATATACTACTTATATCAGTATAAGTAGCACGCACCACAGGATTATAAAATATAATTTGTGTAGGGCACTCAGCGTTAGATAAAACTAAGACCTGAATATCAGGCTTAATTTTTTCTTACTGTCATCAGAATATGCTCTTGCATATACAGAAAAAGATAACTAAAAGTTAAATTAGAGCTAACCGTGTATTAAATAACATCCTCTATTTGTTTATCCACCTTTAATGTGTAAAAATTAACAGTTAGTGTATTGAAAAATCACTTCAGACTTTATGACCTGCATCTGGCTCTCATATTATTGATCTAGCCAGATGCTGTCCTCTATATAAAAAGAACAAACACATAAGGAAAAAATGACGGACCAACCGTGAAAAAGTAAATTTCGATTTGAATGAAACTGATATACGCTACAAAGTAGATTTAACTAAACCAGATAAAATTCATACAGGAAACTCCCAGTCGTATAACTGTAACCTAAATTTAAATCAGGTTTTGATTGTTTTAATGACTGCCCCTTTTCAGATGATTTAATCCTCAAGTCCTCTTCCTAGTTATTTGAAAACAATCGAGAACTAAAAGAAAGGAAAAACTGCCTGGTGATAGTGTAGTGGACGAGAACACCAGTGGAGGACAACCTAATGTATTTGAACAGCAAATTACAGAACGTCCTAGTAAATCTTGAGAACCATACAGTAAATACTTCATTTGCAAAATGTCAATCAATCGTTCTCTTTTCTTCAATCTTCCTAAACATCTGCCTTTAGGGCACTAAACATTCGGTTGATGATAAATACTACTTATATCTGTCGACATCAGTAGCACACAACTCAATAGAAATGTTCAAACACACCGCAGTACAATATATTAGTAATAACTTTCTAGGATCCTATTAACAATTTTCATGGGAAACAATGATTAAACTGCCAATTTAGTGCACAGAAGTTTGCTGTCTTTTTAGTCATTGTTCAAATTCGTCTAACCAAGTGATCAATCCTTTCCATAGTTTAATTTAATTATCAATTTCTATCTAATGTAACTATTCTTTCTTGCCGGTTAATTTTACCACGGGTTAAAACCAAACTAAGTATTAGGGATGTACAATCTGAAATTAAAACTTATGCGAAGTAAACAAATTAGGTCAAAATTCTGCTACAGTGAAGTATTCAGTCTGTACACTGTTCATGGAATTCCCATATATCAAATATTCTGATCACTTTCTATTGATATAAAATCGATAGATAAACTCAATGTATTTTGATTGATTTTACTCACTACGTCAAAAAGCTTCATGTAATGAACTGGTGTTTCTACTATAGTTAGTGGGACAGTGAAAAGAATAGGATAGAGGTAGTTTTATTCACGACATTGAATTTGGAGTCACAAATTATCAGCACAGCGCACGAACATATAAGTCATTAGAAACTAGTAAGAATAATACATCTCATACGTTCCAGTTTGGGGTGTAAAAGCAATAAGCAATATGGACCTCAGGAGAAACATATCTCGCATCACAAAATCGTACACTACACAATTTCATGTACGAAAATACTAACAATGATATTTATACAGGTTTCGCCAGCGCTTGTCTGTAAGTATAATGGAATGATGACCTTTTGAAAATTATCAATAAAACTAACCTTTTAAGAAGGGAATTATAATTCTAATCTACATGGGTTTATTCTATTCGAGAAGTCAAATTCCCTCTCTACTGTACGTTTCTGGGGATATTTCTAGTGTGTGATCGGACTTGATAAGGTTTACAATTTTCCTGTTTTAGAGTGGTTTTTCCCCAGCTAATTAGCATTCACTAAAACAAAAGCTTACCTGTCCATTTTCAGATGACTCCATAGATTCTAGTCATAACAGGCTATCAATTAAAATAAGTGATTAGCACATTTGTGCTGGGTATGCATTACTTCTTACATGTACCTATGCACACAACGAACTTTGTCTCACTGTGACAAATTAATACGTCATTAAAGCCAATTATGCCAATACTAACTATAGTATTTTAGTGGCCTTATATCTGACCCCAGTTTAATCCTGTGCTGATTGTTGCCAAAATATACCTGTCGTCAACCCTCGTATATTTTCATCGGTTTAAGTCGCGTCAGCTAATAACGGAATAAAATAAGTTTGAATACATATATTTCTTACACTCATTGATCTGAACAGACAATCAGCGAAACGACACGCAGTGGAGAGGGCGAGTGAACCAAGTCGGTTTAACCAAGCGTCACTCGATATATATAGTCGAACAAGAATATGTTACAGACATTTAATGAATAGCGCAAGCAATTTACATGCATATGATCATTTAAAAATAGCCAGGGTTAGTAAGCGAATGATAAACAAGATCAAAACGTGGCTTGAGAATTAATAAATTGGTCTGTCTAGAAGTTAGAATAGCCCAAGTGGGCTTGGTATAATACCAGCCACCACAATATAATAATGCTTTCATTGAGTATCAGATTCATGAAACTGCCTTTAAATGCTTTAAGTAACTGGTTATTTCGCTAAACACGACCAAATATTTAAGTATCGCTACTCATACCGTTATATTATGTATACACTTAGTGCACATAAGATTACCGATTTTTTTAAAGTCCTTTGATGAATAGCAAGTTGTGAGTCGCCGTCCGGTTGTACCAATTTCTATATTATTCACTTACAAATACCAAAAGAATCCACCTGAAGTTATAATAAACCTGTTAACTTACTAGACATTGAATTAAAAGCGTCTAGACACACTAGTAATAAAATTTTGACTTAAATACTTCGCCCTGTCCGTAAGAATTAGAACTAAAGGCTGTAACTTGTCAGTCTTTATTATCATATTTGCATCTTGTCTAGATACTGTCATTGTTGCAAGTTCTTGGTAAAGTGGAATTATGACCAGCGGCGGAATCTGAAAAGCGTTTCGTTCTATTTGCGAATTAAGTTTATTAGAATTAAGTGATATTGTCCGAAATGTAGTGCGCAAATATATCACATAATTCTGATAAACCTCGTCTTCTCATTGCATTATCGAAATTTATCAAAGGACAAAATTCAACATTTGTGACATGATGTCGAGTAGGTTTTGATAAATAGTACCATGTTCTAAAAATGACAGACATGTGAGTCAGGTTTTGGTTACGTCTGGTTGTATACCATAATACGTTTGCATATATTTACATAAAATACCTCGATGTGAATGTACCCATACAAAGAATAGGGGAAAAGTGGTGAGACTATAACTTGTAGATGACCTTTGAGCGACCATGAGAGTGTTTACTTACTAACTAGGGCTAAATGAGGGTTAAAAAGAAGTTTGAAGGATAAGGATTATAGTTGGTCTGTAGTTGGCAGTAAGATCAGAAATTCATATTTCATCCCATGTGAGACACATCAGTCGGATGTGTTAATATGCCACCACTGATGTTCACCCATTGCTTCAAACCGGACGAGTTATCCCCTGAGTCTAGATAGTCACGAACTTGTCTGACGAGTGTAAATTTATATCCAAGATTTATAATTTTTCAAGCTAACAAGTACAAACTACGATGAAACGCACTTTTTTGTATTCATTGCTGAAACCCAGATATATTAAGACTGGTAACTGAAGCTTAATACCAAGGCAATCTGCTCGGGATAAAAATATACCAACAAAGACTGACCAATTTCAGCCTTTAATGTCAACAACGAGAAGATCCAAAACTTTACATACCAGTCCAATTATTTATAAATACCCATTTCAATTAGCCTAAAATTTACCACAATTTTGCTTTTCAAGAACGTTACTGTCCTTTAATGTTCAACTTATCTTTTAATTTATAAGTACGTTACTATCAAAAATTTATTAGCATGCAACACAGAAGAAAACAAGGAATTACAATGAATCTATTGTATTTCGTAAATATTGTCGTACTTTATTTAAATATTGGTAGATTATAATAAAACAAATGAGAAATAATCCAAGGATATGCAGACACTTTATGAAACATATTTCCCTTAAAAATGATGGTTATCTAACAGACTTACATATATGTCAGAATATGTGAATGGACAGTGAATAAATTTACTGTCCTTATGAATATTTATTCAGTTATCCAACTCGAACTTAGAGATGAGTTGCTAAAAACATGAACTTAGGTAAACGTGTTTTTGAAATTCCACACGTATAAATCTGAATCTAAGTTAACAGAAATCGTACTTTAAAAAATAATTGCTTGCGTTTTAGACTTTCTCTGATAAGCGTAGTCTATAGTTGACCACAAAAATCTTCGTATGCTGTTACGTTTTCAAGACATCAGCTTAGCATATGAGAATTTAAATTCTTACATTGTATGAATTTATGTATTTGAAAAAAAGTATCATGAAAAAGTGAATTACAATGAGAAACTGTCGTGAAAATAAGTGTGTTACTTGAAAACTCTAATCAGAAATTAGAAGCTATTTATATTCGTTTATGATTCAAAGTAGCTTTATTATTCAGCTGAACTTCCGTAGCGATAAAATGTCTTCACTTCATGGTACTCCATAAAGAAACAATGTAAAATTAATCGGGCTTATTTTTAATTTCTCTTCAACTAATACTGTACAATAACTTTATACGACCATATCATTAAGTAAATAAACACGAGATTGATTCATCTGTAAATTCCTAAATACACAGAACTAATAAAAAACAAAGTGATTTTTTACATTTGTTCAAGTCCCTGATTGGCTATTGTTTCTAGATTCTGGACCTCGTCTCCGTTCCGACTGTTCAAACTGTAATTCCTCGTCAATACGCTCTTTCGCTCGAAATACCTAAATAAGAGTAACAGAACATTAAAAATACAAAACTAATCAGATATTGCATTGATAAGAGCATAGTTTCAAATAACTAGTGTCTCGTGGCAAGGCTAGACGAAAAGTATCTAGACGATAATTCTATTGACCAAATTATTCAAGATCATGCACTAGTGAATACCAAATGTGTACAAAAATGTCTATGTTTATTAGGCGACTATCTGAAATGTTGATTTATAACTTTTGGATCAAACCAAATATACATATAAATATGCTTCGGTTCTGTGATAAAACCACAATGTAAGGATTTAAGATTTGGTATGTCATACAAAATTTTGTCCATCATGGTTTAAGAAGCTAATAAAATAGACGTTTGGATTAAAAATTGATTGTAAAATGTACCGATGAATACCTTAGATTGCAAGTAAAATGATCCACCTTTATCTTTACTGTTGGAGGAAAAGAGGTGTTCATAGTGTTTATTTAAAGTAGTTATATCGTGAATATCTTTGACATTTAATATTTGTTTTGCTTCCTCTAGTGAGATTCCAGCGTTTTGGACGTAAGTATTTTGTTCTGGACCACCAGGACTGTTGTTTCGACGGGCGTTAGCAACTCTTTGACTTGAAACATATTCTTCTTTGACAGCTTGGGCAAATGCACGGCCCAAAACTCGAGCACCAGATAGAATCAACTGGACCAAATACTTGGCCTAAGTGTAAACAAAACAAAATAACATGATGGAATAAACGGTCATGAAACTGAAATATCTAAAACTTCTACTATGAAGGGGAAAACAAATTTTTGGAACATAACGCAGAAAAATGCTATTAATTAATCAGTAGCCCAAATACCCTGGTACGACCGAGAATGGGGAGAGTCAGCTCTCCCTCTAGAAATGCTCTCACATTGCCACGTGCATACAACCACTTCCAGGGAAGTCCTACTCACTGCCTTCTCGTGGCGAGGGTGTTGTTTACGAAATTGAGAGGACGAAAAGCGAATGTCCGGCGCTTTAACCAGGTTGGTGGACATGGAGATTCCACCTAAGGAAGTTGGAAAACCGTAATTCAAAACCAATGGTGAACATGGACTTCAGTGCCCTGAAGTAATAAATGGCGTGTGAACTAATCGTTGGTCACCGGCTACCATGGGACTGCATCTCCTGACGTTGCTCCACTGCCTTGTGGATTATACCTTAGAGTCAAAGGCTCCGGCTGTGGCACCCTAAGAAAGCCACCTGCTTCAGTTTGGGCATATGGACAGTATCCCAAACCTCACACAAGTCGAATGATTTATGTGATGCATATCTATTTGGTGCCTCTTTGTACCAATGCTCATGTGTTTAAATAAATAATTAATTCATTAGTAACTAGTCTATTTTACTGATCACATTATTGACAAGAGGTGGTTCTGTTAGAAAGCTTAGCTATGAGAACGAGTAAATTACAAAACCATCAATAACGCACTCGAAATTATTATATGTTGCTGCGATAAGGGATCGATCTATTGCACAGCCAACTACAAGACTGTTTATAGACAGGTCTATTGAGAAGTTTTGCACACATGATGGATGCTATGTTTGAAGAGATTACGAGTTCATCTAATCTGAGAACGGAACGAAGACCTTGTGACACAATGACAAATAAGCTAGCTATTCCGACGCGTCTCAGCCCAGGTAACTAGAGAGAGAAGTTCAAGTTCGGAAGAGAGAAATATATTCCACAAGCAGCCAGAAGCACGACACCATGTCATACACTGACCACCTCTCCACTTTTTTCAACCAGTCCCATCGTCAGCAAATAATGCATGAGACGACATTCGTAGAACATATCTAAGACACCGAAGTCGGTGTTTCAAGATGGTGACACCAATTGCATTATCGTCTCTGTGCCCGAACACACGATGCAGAACCTCTGCATTACTAACATGGTGTTGCCACTGGATGTCAGCAATCCTTCGGAGACAATGATGGTCGAACACAGAGAGTCGTCTAACGTACTCAACTCGGAGAGGCCAGGTTTCACAAGCATAGAGCAAAACTGCTCTCACCGACGCGTTGTAGATCCAACCTTTTACAGCCAGACTAACATCACGAAGGTGCCAAAAATGGCCCAGATTGGTATAAGCCACTCTGGCTTTCACTATACGTGCATTGATCTCATCACTCACACCACCACCATCACTTATGCAGCTACCCAGATACACGAACTTCTCGACTACTTCTATCTGCTCACCATCCAGAGTGAGTACAGGATTAGAATCCTGCCAGTCTTGTAAAAGTGTTTCGCAATTCGAAGGTTCAAAGTACATACCATACCTACGGACACTGATTGCCAACTGATTAAGTGCGGATTGCATGGCTTGGGCATTCTTGCACAGTAAGACAATATCATCCGCATACTCAGCGTCAAGAAGTCTTTCTCCAGGCAACAGATCCACACCACCATTACTTACATCCATCAGAGCTGTTTTCAGAATGTCATCGATGGCAAAGTTGAAGAGGAATGGTGAGATTGGGCAACCCTGTATAAGCCCACTGCTTGAATGGAACAATCGAGAAAGGTGGTTGTATGCCCTCACTCTGTCTGTGTTTGTATATAGGGCATTTAGGATGTTAATAAACTTCTCAGGCAGCTCTGATATCAAGAAACATTACGATTGCTGGCCTTTGATAAGTATGAAGGTGTTCTAACATTTGGCGGAGGGTGAAGATATGATCGATACGTCCTCGACCAGAACAAAAACCATCCTGCTCCTCGTGAGTCAATCTTTCTCGGTTTTGAACAACCAACGAAGTATGACTGAAGCCAATAGTTTGGACGCAATCGGAAATAGACTTATACCCCGTTAGTTGTTACAGAAACGACGTGAACCCTTTTTAAAGATAGGGACAACTATCGGTTCATTCCATGATTTTGAAAAACTCTTTAGCTCCCAAAATTTTGTAAACAATGTAGTCAGTTCCTTAACCAGAGAGTCACCACCATATTTAAAAAGAGTCGGAGGTAGGTCATCTGTGCCCGGTGACTTGTAGCGTTTCAAGAGTTGGAGTTCCCTGAGGACTTCCGCCTCATCTGGTGGATAAGTCGTCACAGGCCATGGCGTATAAACCAATCGTTGGTCACCAGCTACAATGGGACTGCATCTCCTAAAGTTGCTCCACTGCCTTGTGGATCAGACCTTGAGGTCGAAGGCTCCAGGTATGGTCCCCAAAGAAAACCACCTGTCTCGGTTTGGGCACCCGGGCAGTAACACAGCCCGCATGCAAATCAGGTGACTTGTGTGGCATATATTTATTTGGTACCCCTTTGTACCAATATTTATTTGTTCAAATAAATAATAGGTTTATACGCGATTCGCTCCCTCAGAATATTGGAGCTCATGTAAACCATTGATTTGGCACCAGGGCTTTTCAATCCCCCTAGGCGAATCCTCTGTATCCATCAACCGGTTTAAGACCCTGGATATTCGCTTTCCGCAAGAAGTCAAATTGTAGGACTTCCCAAGAAGTCGCTGTATACGGCGTGGCCACGTGAGATCGTTTCGAGAGAGGAAGTGGATTCTCCCCACTAGGTCGTACTATACCAAATCGCAACTCTACGGATCATTGTGGAACAATCAATTGAATGGAATTCATCACTCTATATCAACTTCATCGACTACGAAAAAGCATTTGATAGCGTGGACAGAACAACCCTATGGAAGCTTCTTCGACACTACGGCGTGCCTCAGAAGATAGTCAATATCATACAGAATTCCTATGATGGATTAAACTGCAAAATCGTGCATGGAGGACAGTTGATAAACTCCTTCAAAGTAAAGACTGGTGTTAGGCAAGGTTGCTCACTGTCAACCTTTCTCTTTCTCCTGGTGATCGACTGGAACATGAAGACATCAACATCTGAAGGGAAGCACGGGATACAGTGGATAGCTAGGATGCAGCTGAACGATCTAGACTTCGCAGATGATCTGGCTCTTCTATCGCATACGCAACAACAAATGCAGGAGAAGACAACCAGTGTAGCTGCAGCCTCAGCAGCAATAGGTCTCAATATACACAAAGGGAAAAGCAAGATTCTTCGACACAACACAGCATGTACCAATCCAATCACAATTGACGGAGAAGCTTTGGAAGATGTAAAAACCTTTACATATTTGGGCAGTATCATCGATGAACACGGTGGATCTGATGCAGATGTGAAGGCACGGATTGGCAAAGCAAGAGCAGCATATTTACAACTGAGGAACATCTGGAACTCAAAACAATCGGCAACCAACACCAAAGTCAGAATTTTCAATACAAATATGAAGACAGTTCTACTGTATGGGGCCGAAACCTGGAAAACTACGAAAGCCATCATCCAGAAGATACATGTGTTTATTAACAGTTGTCTACGCAAAATACTTCAGATCCGCTGGCCGGACACTATAAGCAACAACCTACTGTGGGAGAGAACAAATCAGATCGCAGTGGAGGAAGAAATCAGGAAGAAGCGCTGGAAGTGGATAGGACACACATTGAGGAAAGCACCGAACTGCGTCACAAGACAAGCCCTCACATGGAATCCTCATGGTCGAAGGAGGAGAGGAAGACCAAAGAATACATTACGCCGGGAAATGGAGATAGATATGAGAAAAATGAACAAGAATTGGATGGAACTAGAAAAGAAAGCCCAGGACAGAGTGGGTTGGAGAATGCTGGTCGGCGGCCTATGCTCCATTGGGAGTAACAGGCGTAAGTAAGGTCGTACTATGGTATTTGGTAACCAAGTGAAGATATTTTAACAGTCAAATAGATGAAAATAGTAGATATCCTTCTATTTTATAAGAACTTACACCCAACTTTGGACGAATAGTTTCACAGTAGGTGAGGATGGACTGATGGGTGAGAATTATAATTGTTCAAGTCTCAGCGACTGAAACAGAAAATAAGTGTAACGTTTTGTTCAACGGCCTGGTCAGCGCCTTCTCATGAAAACAAGCATCAGGACTATGTCAACACAATTCGAACCATGAGCAAAAAATGTCAGCGAAACTGACACTGAATCCTGTTGCGAAATACGAAACATTTCTAGACGATCGGGACTCTTACTTACAGTCTAAACTTTAATTTTAAATATTTTAGTATGTCGACAGATACATGCGGTACGGAGTCGCTGAATAAAAAACCAGTGATCAAAGCTTGTTTAAAAAGCTGAGTTTATCGATATGCATAATGGCCAAAACTGGAAATGAACCATTCCTAGTCAGTGGGAGATGAGTCCCACTGGAAGACAGGACGCTATTGAACTTTATTTTTATATTTATTTGTTTGAACACATAAACATTGGTACAGGGGGCACCAAATACATATGCACTACACAATATCAGTGAAGCCAGTAGTAGTTATCATAGACTTGTGTGAGGGCTGTAATACTGCCCGGGTGCCCAGACCAAAACTACTAAACTGATGTACATTCTACATCCGCACCGAGCTTAATACAGAATTAGTCTCATGTATCTCAATGATACATAGATGATCAATAACAAGAAAGTTCGACTGAGGTTTACAATTTTTGTAATTGTATAATATTCTACAAATTACGAATGTTCTGCAGTCATTACAAATGATACTGAGTTTATGAATGTAATAAATTTATAATTTCTAAATTTATAACCGATATTCTTGATAGTGTCGACTGCGATAGTCGATTCTCCCTGCGAGCGTGCACTGTATTGCATTATTGTGATAAGCTGTCATCACTTTGAAGTAATTGTTTTCAGACGACTACTATACAGGTGAGGAACTGAAAGTATCTTTTACTACAGTACTCGGTTACAAAAGCACAAATGCACACGAGGATGACACGGTGTTGTGCGGAACATAGAAGCCGAAAAGGTAAATTGATAAACGTAGGCAATTCATCTATTGTTAGGCCTGTCGCATGGACAATGAAGGACTACTTGTGTATCTCTGAAAAACTAGTAGTTGCTAAAA
The DNA here is from genome assembly GCA_946903255.1 of Schistosoma spindalis. Lineage (NCBI taxonomy): Eukaryota > Metazoa > Platyhelminthes > Trematoda > Strigeidida > Schistosomatidae > Schistosoma > Schistosoma spindalis. The sequence continues at coordinate 21,715,700 of OX336418.1, forward strand.
TGGAAGCTGCGTGTGTCCCAGTTGACTTTCCAGTTGTCAACATTTTTACTGGGAACTTTTCACCTATAGCGAGGTAAGTACATACTGAATACATGCTCATAAAGCAGTTCATCAAAAACAGAGGTTTTCTCACCAATGCTTCCACTTACTTCAAAGGAAGTTAGTAAATCGTAAGTTGCAGTAAATGTAAACATCATACCAATAGGTTGCACAATATGACAGCAAAATGATACTGAAAGTAATCAATGATCTGTCGAACAAGACTGAAAAACTAACTACTTTCGTCAAAAGCTCATCCATGGGTGTGAAAAACAGGAACAGCGATAGCATATACACTACAAGTTTCGCATTCCCATTGGAAACACCTGAGGAAATGCGTACTCTTGAAGGAGCTATGGAGGGGCGCACGTTTCGTGATCAGCTTGTAAGATGTGGCAGGTATTTATAAAATTTCAAGTGACCAGATTTTCCGAGATCATATGTGATGATCTTCGGAAATCTACCAAAGCATATCTAGCTTACATGTTGACGCCGGAACTGGCAAGTGCTTATACGTGGGACTGAAAGTAAAATAAGTATCAGTAATTGCAGGTTCAACAGGACGATCCAAAGTTCACATCACAGTATTAATATGTTTGTAGATGTTCTATGTTCACAGTTCCGAAGTGCAACCTGTCCAGAAAAAGAAATAACACTAGCCATGGATGTTGCAAGCCAGGCTTTCTTACACGACGCCAGAGATAGAGTAAATAAGTGTGCATGGCGATCCAAAGAAAGGGTGAGCTAAACGCACTTTAGATCTGCGATTAAATCACCGTTTTCTGTTTTTATTTTTGTGTCTGATAAGAATTTATACTGAAATAATTATTTCTTGTCCACCTAATTTTCAGCTGGCTTCGCAGGTGTTAACATACCTAACTGTAAGTCTTTTATTCAGAATACATTACTGTTATACCGTTGGTACGTGATCAACCTTTTACATGGCATTACGGTTCATACGTTGGATGATTGATATGGCATTTGTTCGTTTACTATAAGCAATTTGCCTGTTTTGAGACTGCGTTTGCAACGCTGAAGAGAATTTTTTTTCCTTTTGTAGAACACTATGAATGAAAGTTTAACATCAACCTAATGTACTTATCCAAAAACACATGATCAGTTGTTAAGAGTTTGAAGAAGTAATGTTTTAATACCCTGGTATGGCCGAGGGTGGGGTGGGCCCGCCCTCCCTCTTGAAATGCTCTCACATGGCCACGCGTACATAGCCTCTGCCAGGGAAGTCCTACTCACTGCCTTCACGTGGCGGGGGTGTTGTTTACGAAAATGAGAGGACGAAAAGCGAATGTCCGGCGCTTTAACCGGATCCAAAACCAATGGTGCACATGGGCTCCAGAATCCTGAAGGAACAAATGGAGTATGAACCAATCGTTGGTCACCGGCTACCATGGGACTGCATCTCCTTACGATGCTCCACTGCCTTGTGGGTCAGACGTCCAGGTCGAAGGCTCGGGGTGTGGCCCCCTAAGAAAACCACCTGCTTCGGTTTGGGCACCCGGGCAGTATCACAGCCCTCACACAAATCAATTGAGATTTGTGTGGCGCATATGTATTTGGTACCAATATATGTGTGTTAATTGTACTTTATTATAATTAAAGTCTATAGACTTTAATAAACACTCATTCATAACGCATCAGTTTTTTATTACGGCAATGTTTGATTCATCGCAACACGGCAGTTTTTGTTACTAATTGTGGTTAAATTGCTTCCATACTACGTTCACTATGAGGAGTTAACAGGGGAAAAATGGAATAGATGCATAGAAACTGTTGAGTACTTATTATTAAATCGCCAGTGTTTTCTGTGCCATCGCTAGTTTTGCCGTTTTCTGAGTGCATTATTTGACATAACCAGAAATCGTACAGAATGTCCTCAAAAAGCGGTAATGTATTGGGGTTTAATCAAAGAACATAGATGGGTTTCCTCAAAGTTGTCGAAAGTTCTGGGATAATATTGAGAGAAGACGTGAAATTCTGAAGGTTTTGTGCCATTTTCCTGAAATTTCCTATAGCGGCTTCCTTAAGATTTCCCCCAAAACGGGTCAATTTTTTTAAAAAATTGTATGTGAAGCGTCATACTAGCATAATGGTTGTCATTATTAAAAAATTACTTCAGTGCTATATACTAAGCTAAAAATTAAATTCTAAAAATGAAACGTGCAAATATGAGAAAGAATCAAGGTGAAATAAAGTCCCTCAGGAGGTAAGTCCCAAACTGACCATGAGGCTTTAAATATCCGCGAGATGCGTCGTAACGCACAGGTTAAAAAGACGCTCCCGGTTACTTCGATCTGTCATATAATGCAGTCCTAGGAATTACAAAGATCCACACCTAACGCTTAGTTATGCGTATTTGGGTTTAAAGATTAGTCTATCATATTAGTCGTTTAAAAAGACGTTTGACATTGTTAAGATAATGAAGTCATCTCAATAAGATATATATCATACTGTATTGGTATTATATCTTAACTATCATGTAGTTGTCAGTCACTTAGTTAATCAAGCGTTCAATATAAGAACTGGAGCCTACTACCAAAACTGACAATAAGCGAATAAGTATTTCTGTATTATAATCCTGCAGCTTGGATTCATTTATGCCATACACACTTTCATTTTTCAGAATAATCAAAAATAATGATACTCACTACCCACTAGATAACTACCAATAAAATCTGTAAATATTTGTTCATAGTGTTTTCTGTATATCATCACGAAGCATTGTAATGACTTCATAATCACGCGATATGATTGATTATACTGATGAGGTCATTAACACAAACCCGGTAGTTAAACCGACTTATAATTATCATTAAATGGCGTTGTTTTCTTGTAGTTTTCTTTAACTTTTATAAATCATTTCAGTGTGTTTCTCCACCACTCGCTCATTAAGTAAACAGCTTAGAACCTTGTCAGTCTAAATGGATGTTTAGCGACAAAATCCTGCTTGGAAATAATCAGTACAAGCAGTCGAGCGAATCTTCTGCACAATGAAAACACTATATTCGAATTCATGACAACACTGACAAAGATTCGTGCCATTATCACAGATATAAGTTGGGATTCGCATTCTGTTGGTTACAGCCTATGCTCCTCCTGATAATCACATGAGCAGCACTTGAACTTGACAAACTGCCCGGAACTGTAGTGAGAACTTGTCCTTTCGGCAGTTACACAATTGCCACTTCAGTTAGCCCATTATAGTAAATGCAATCGGAAATCAACTCATGCGGATAGAATACCGACGCGAACATTAACTGACTTTCTAATTCAAACCAAAGATAATACTAATGTCTCTTCAATACTGATAGTTTTTCTAATGCTAACCACGAAATGCTTATATGGTCTGTGGAAAAATACCAGACAAGCTTATTTTGTAAATAGTTTTTAATGTTATTTGTATTTATCTTGTCAATTTTCCACTGCATGTACGTTTATCATTAAATGATTGTACCTGTTGTTTAAGTGTTTGACCATGAACACTTTTTCTTCCGTTGTGTTACACGCATAGCATGACACCTTGTTAACTGCTAACAAATAGATCGTTGCACACATACTTCTCTTTCTACATTTGCTTGTCGCTGAGCTAACCGAAGTCTAAATCAGATACTATTTACCTTTATAGACTAATTAGAATATACCATATCCTATATTGGATCATATCACTGGGGAATTCATCAAACTTGTGGTGGTCGGTGTTCGATATATTCCTTAAACTCCGTATACAGTTCGTCTCGGTAACCGTCACCAAATAATGCTCCAACGGTGTATTAATCAGAAGGCGAATACGAAGCGTTAATTACGTTTATTAAGGGACCACACACAGATATCTAAAATTACAGATGCGTTAAGCAAGCATGAAATAGTTGTGCCGAAAGGCAAACAGGCAAGCGAGCGAGTGAGAGAGAGCAAGGGCAAGAGCGAGCGAGTAATGAATATGAATAACATGGACATATATATACATAGTGAAATTAATGAATCATCGAGTCAATTAAGCGGTTAATAGTAAAGCTAGTAGCGTGAATAAATGCGTAGGCAGTAAGGTTTGCCGAGCATACATATTCATACAAGGATAACAATAATAAAGGTACATACATTCGCAACAGTAATAAGGATACAATAAGTTATTAAAGTGCAGGTGACTTTGTCCGTTTAATAAGTTAATAAAAGGGCTTAACCGAATTAGGTGAGAGCAAACTCAATTGAATGTGAGTTGCTATAATAGCTCCTCCCAGCAAACAAAGATACAAAAGTGTCTGTGTTTGCGAAAAAAAATGTCAAATTTAACAAGATGGGAAATATCGAAATTTACGAAATTAAGATATATGATAGAACTATCGTATAAGTTATTAAAAATATGTGTAAGTTTGAGTTGGTATATGTCCGTGAGGCCAAATAAGATCATAACGTAAGATCGGAAGAATACATAAAATATGTTGAATATAATAATAGATAAGCTAAAATTTTCGATTTGTACATAGAAAATGAAGATTAAATTTACATTCGAAGAGGTGAAAGAAATTATTAATTCAAAATCGTAGCTATGTATCGTTGCGGCCATCTCACTCTTCGGCCATATCTCGTCGTTACTGGATTTTCTTCGTTTGTGTTGGTCGATGTCGTTGGTGATTGGAACTCGCGTTTCGGTGGTTCGACAGTTTTCGCAGTACCTGTATATATTGGCTGATCGTCGGTTTCGATGAAAGCTGGTTTGACTCTGTCGATGCTAATTACATCCGTTTTTCCAGCTTTTTCTATCGTAATAGTTTTATCGTTTCTTTTAATCCCCTTGAATGGACCATCGTAGGCCGGTTTTAAGGGACGCTGCAATACGGCTCCTACTGCTATGTTCGATGCATCCGTCATGACGGCTAATGGTGCTTCGTTCTGTCGTCGTAGTAACATCATCTTCTCGTCTAGTGCTCGCTTAGCGTTCTCGAAAGCTTGTATAGCATCTGCTGAAAGACGAAATGTCCGAGTATGTCCTCGCAAAGCGTCCGTCAATGGTTGTAATATTGTTGCGCAGTTTGGAATAAATCGTCTATAATAATTTATTAGCCACAAGAATCGTCGTAATTTTTTCTGTGACTCAGGTAACGGATAATTACGAATAGCAGCAACTTCTGTTGGAACTGGCATGATACCATGTGAATTTATCATATGACCTAGGAATTGCAATGATTCCTTTTCGAATTCACACTTATCCACATTAATAGTGACGCCGTGTTCTCGAAGTTTCATAAACAACTGTCGTAGATGTTGTAGATGTTCCTCCACGGTAGCGCTAGCTACTAGTATATCATCGATATATGCATACACTCCCGTCAAACCCCTGACAACCTGATCGATGAATCTCTGGAAAGTTTGGGCTGCGTTAGTTAATCCGAAGGGCATTCGCAAAAACTCAAATAACCCAAATGGAGTAGTTACAGCCGTTTTAGGTATATCTTCTGCCGCCACGGGAATATGGTAATAAGCCCGAACAAGATCAATTTTTGAAAATATCGTGGCACCTCCCATATTGGTAGTAATGTCGTGGATATGCGGTACCGGATATCTGTCTGCTATAGTTTGCTTATTAAGGGCTCTATAGTCTCCGCATGGCCTGATTTCACCGTTTTTCTTGGGAACCATATGCAACGGGGATGCCCAGGGACTATTGGACGGTCTTACGATACCAAGCTTCATCAATTTTTCGAACTCTCGTTTCGCAATCTTCAACCTATTTGGGTCTAGCCTCCGTGGTCTTGCGTTGGTCGGTGGACCTTTCGTTATAATATGGTGCTGTACAGTGTGTTTAAGATCTCTGTTATCGTATGATGCCCTCGTCAAATCAGTGAACTCATTTAGAAGCGCTCTATATGGCTCGCTTTTGTCTTTTGAGACTACTAAATTCATGGATACGTATTCGGTTGTCACTCCTTTTATCACTACTGAATGGTCTCCGTTCACGAGCCGGTTTCGTCGGGAATCCACTAGTAAGTCGAAATTCTTTAAGAAATCAATACCAATTATAGGTACGGATACATCTGCGATGACGAATTCCCAGCGGAATGAAGTGCTACGACCAAAATTCAAGGTTACTTTACGCTTGCCATATGTTTTTATATCGGATTTATTTGCTGCCTTAAGCATTAGCGCTGTATTAATATTTCGCGTTTCGTTACTCACCGGAGGCACAACGCTTACTTCTGCTCCAGTGTCCACTAAGAACTGAGCACCTGTTACTCTGTCCTGAACGTAAAACAAACGACTGTTTCTAGGAGCTGTTCTAGTTGTCGCGGCGTTTACCGACAATCGGTGTGATCGTTTGAATTTACATGGTGGTCGACAGTTTTGAGCTTTGTCGCCAAAAGTTTGGTGATACCAACATATTGTAGGAGCTGGGCGTCTCCTAGAACATGATCGACTTCTATCTCTCGACCTACTTCGCGACCATTTTCTTTGTATGTCGCTCTGATTTAGTTTCATCAGCTTGTGACATAAAACGTTAATCTCCTTTTGTAATGCGTCGATTCGTTCATCTACTGTGGTATTATGTCTTTGCGGACTCGTTTGTTTCATTCTGTGGTAAATCCTATCGGCTATATTAGCAATGTTGTCTATGTCGACATCGCTGTCCTCAACCGCGAGGATCTGCTGAACGTTCGGTGGGAGTCGTCGTAGCCATAACTGATAAAATATGTTTTTATCTATTTTTCTGTCTCCAATTATGCTTTTCATATAATTTTTTAGCTGCGACGGAGTCCTATCTCCAATCTGCACTTGACTGAGAAGCTGCTCGACGGCTTGTCGGTCACTTAATGAGACGGCTTTAATCACAGCCTGTTTAAGTGTGTTGTATGGCTTTTCGATGTCTGGCTTAGTTAAAACCTCTCGTACATTGTCGGCTACTTCATCCGGAAGTAGTGAGCTCTCATGGGCGAATTTATCTCGCTGTAAATGAACACGATTAGCAACAAAGTAATGTTCCAGTCTAATAAACCAGAGTTCAGGATCTGTGATCTTAAAAGGAGGAATAGTTACATTCATGGACCTCACGGACGAAATTTGTGGAAGGTCTATTGTGTCGTTATTTAAATACATGATTATAAAGATCAAAAATTGTACGTATATACTGTAAATGTCACGGAGAGAAGTAAATCGATAAAAACAATGATAATACAAAATGGTACAATTAATTACAAGGAACGGACTTACTAAATTGCACCAAAATATCAATTGTTTGGAAAATATCGTTGTTTATTATGAATATTATCGTTATGTTCAATAATGTTTGTGTGATAATGTACGTATAATTAAAATGGTGACATAATAAATCCACAGTAATGATTATAATCCAAATGCTAGCTCGAATTGAAATAAAGTGCGTTGGATTCTCGGAGTTGGATTACGTCGTCGAAGATTGATTCTTGCTCGCACGTTGGGATCACCAATTCTGTGGTGGTCGGTGTTCGATATATTCCTTAAACTCCGTATACAGTTCGTCTCGGTAACCGTCACCAAATAATGCTCCAACGGTGTATTAATCAGAAGGCGAATACGAAGCGTTAATTACGTTTATTAAGGGACCACACACAGATATCTAAAATTACAGATGCGTTAAGCAAGCATGAAATAGTTGTGCCGAAAGGCAAACAGGCAAGCGAGCGAGTGAGAGAGAGCAAGGGCAAGAGCGAGCGAGTAATGAATATGAATAACATGGACATATATATACATAGTGAAATTAATGAATCATCGAGTCAATTAAGCGGTTAATAGTAAAGCTAGTAGCGTGAATAAATGCGTAGGCAGTAAGGTTTGCCGAGCATACATATTCATACAAGGATAACAATAATAAAGGTACATACATTCGCAACAGTAATAAGGATACAATAAGTTATTAAAGTGCAGGTGACTTTGTCCGTTTAATAAGTTAATAAAAGGGCTTAACCGAATTAGGTGAGAGCAAACTCAATTGAACGTGAGTTGCTATAAACTTACTGGAATTATCAACCGTCCACAATTGTGGATATTTGGTACTAGATCAAAGTAGAACACGCACTAGTCTGGCGAACCAAGTAACGTTCCTTGTTTCTATTATGTTCATAACATTTAACTTATATATATAAACATTATTGTTTGTTAGTAATAACTCTGTTATTACCTTTTTGATTTAATATATTGTCTGGTCCACCACAATTATTTTGTGAGCCTCGTGTTTGTTCTGACTACTGTATTGCTTAATTATTTTTACACGACACTGATTCTTTTTTTATATCATGCCCACCCCAACCAAACTTATTGATATTGATTCCCCTCCAGTATCTACTTCTAGTTTAATGTCAAACCCAACTGACAACAATTTAAGCTCAGTTAATGCTATTTCCGAATTTAGTCACCCATTCAACATCCGAAAACAAATAACGCAGTTGACAAAGCAAATAGCGTCACTACAGGCTACCATAGCGACGATTTAATCCTGCCCGACCAGATCAACGTCCAGACAAAGATCCATGTCCAGACAGCGCAATAGGTCACCGAGGTGGGAAGCTGGCATCTGTTGGTACCACGCGTACTATGGTCACAAAGCACGGCATTGCACACGACCGTGCACATTCTCTTCCACTAACACTAACGAGTCTGCCAGACAGTAGTGGTGGCGACTGTTTCTGGCCACACGACAAGCCGTCTTTTCCACACCAGGGACCATATTTCAGGCTCAGACTTCTTAGTCAATACAGGAGCTGAAATTAGCATAATCCAACTAGGGCTTTCACGACGGCGACACACTACATACAGCAAGGTGTCACTACAGGCGGCCAATGAAACAATTGTCAAAACCTACGGAGAACAATCTCTCATTTTAGATCTCGGTCTTCGGCAAAGATTCACTTGGGCTTTTATAGTCGCCCAAATCGAACGACCCATTCTCGGGGCTGATTTCCTAAGTGCCTACAAATTATTAGTAGATATGAATAATAAGAGGCTGATTGACCAGTGCACAGGTTTACAAGTGAATGGTACGCTTGCTACGGATTACGAGATTCATGGTGTTCATATAGTAAAACCTGAAAACAAAATTTCCACCAACATTCTGAAGGAATACGAATGTATCACAAAAGTCAGTCACCGAACGGAATCCACGGTACGCCACGAACAACATCATATCATCACTACGGGTCCAGCCATTTGTGCTGAGGCAAGCAGACTACCACCAAACAAGTTGCAGACAGATAAAAGAGAATTTGAACACATGATTCAACTTGGGATTATTAGACAATCTAGCAGTCCTTGGGCCTCGCCGTTGCACATGGTGCCAAAGAAAGACCAAGACTAGCGTCCGTGTGGTGACTACCGCCGTTTGAATAATCAAACCATTCCTGATAGGTATCGTATTCCACATATACATGACGTTTCTTTAAACTTACATGGTAAATGTATTTTCTCGAAACTCGACCTAGTGCGCGCATACCATCAAATTCCGATGGCACCAGAAGACGTCAAAAAACAGCCATCATCACACCCTTTGGTCTGTTTGAGTTTCTAAGAATGCCGTTCGGACTGAAAAATGCCGCCCAGACATTCCAATGATTCATGGATGAAGTTACAAGAGGCTTAGACTTCGTATTCGCCCACACAGACGACGTTTCGATCGCAAGATCATCAATAGAAGAGCACGTCCAGCATATCCAGATACTTTTCGAACGTTTTAAAAAGCATGGCATTGTTATCAATCCATCTAAATGTACATTCGGCGTCCCAACCTTAGAGTTTTTAGGACATTACATCGACTCTGAAGGCATCAAACCACTTCAAAACAAAGTTGAAGCTATTACCAATTACCCTAAACCAACCTCATTAAAGTCACTACGGGTTTTCCTTGGAACGTGCAATTTCTATCGCAGATCCTTACCATGTTGCGCAGATGTGTTACAGGTGCTAACGGATTTGCTGAAAAGCGATAACATGGGTACGAAAAAGAAAATGAATCAAACATTCATTTTACCTCCTGGAGCCAAAATAGCATTTGAAAAAGCCATGATAGCCAACGCCACCATGCTACAACACCTAAATGCTGACCCCACAACTCATCTGATTCTGTGCACAGATGCGTCACAAAAAACCGTCGGGGCAGTGTTGGAACAACACGGCTACTCCCGTAACGTTTTTCTCCAAGAGACTGTCACCAGCTCAGAAGCGTTACAGTACTTTCGGAAGGGAGTTACTAGCCATCTACTTAGTCGTTAAACACTTCAACTTCTTACTTCAAGGGCAAACACTCACTACAATGACTGACCAAAAACCTTTGTGTTACTCATTCAATACTTCATACGACCGACATTCACCTCGTGAAGCACGACAATTAGATTACATCTATCAATTTACAACAGATATCCAATATGTCAAAGGACACACTAACGTTGTAGCTGACGCATTATCACGAAAAAAATGTAAATATACTGATACGTAAGCAAGATATTGATTTGGAAACAATCGCCAAACTACAAGTAGACGATGCAGAATTAAAAGCCTGCAAATAGAAGTCTAACTTGAATCTTAAACCTATACCCATGCCTTTCTCAGATACATCTATCATTTGAGACACTACAACGGGTAAGAATCGCCCCTTTGTGCCACAACCTTATCGACGAAAAATATTTCAACAGCCACATGGACTATCGCATCCAGGCATGAGAGCTACCACCCATCTTATCACAGAACGTTTTGTTTGGCCAAAAATCAATTCGGATGTTAAACATTGGACACGTAGCTGCTTACAGTGCCAACGCAGCAAAATTCAAAAGCACACAATCAGTTCCGTTGGGATGTATCCTCTGCCAGAGAAACGCTTTCAACACATCCGTCTAGACATAGTTGGTCCACTGCCACCATCCAAATCATTCACGCATATCCTCACAGATGTGGACAGATTCACAAGATGGGCAATAGCATGTCCCATTACCGATACATCTGCCGAAACAGTAGCAGCCACATTCCTCGACCGTTGGATAGCAAACTATGGAGTACCTTCCATCGTCACTACAGACCGTGGTCCCCAGTTTCAGTCTATCTTATTTCAGGGATTCACAAAACTTCTGGGCGTGAACCACATCAAAACGACAGCCTACCACTCAGCAGCTAGTGGTTTGGTCGAAAGGTTTCACCGACAATTAAAAAGCTCGCTGATGGCACAGGATGATACATCTAAATGGAGTGACGCATTATCACTCGTACTCCCGGGCATCCGTTCCACCATAAAAGAAGATATAGGTTGTACAGCTGCCGAGCTAGTTTACGGTATAACCCTTACATTACCGGGTCAACTAGTGGACCCAAACCCATCAACATCAACGGACCCAAATCGTTTTGCGAGCCAACTACTGCAAACCATGCAACGTATTAAAGCCATACAGCCGCGTGAACATAGTAATCGAATACAACTCGACAGAAACCTAAAAAACATGCAAGTTTGTCTTCGGTAGAGTTGATGCCGTTAAAAAACGATTGAAACAACTGTACGAAGGACCGTGCCAAGTAATTAAACGAACGAACAAACACTTCATCGTCAACAAAAGTGGAAAGAAGGAGACTATCTCCATAGATAGAATAAAACCGGCCTTCTATGAAGTTCAAGAAGACAAAGAAAATAGCACTACATTTATTCATCCCCTCCCACTAACCACTCTGACAGCAGAAGAGAAGGAAAAACTGAGTACCAAACCTACTTGTTCAACTCGTTCAGGCAGGACTGTAAAAAACCCAAACGTTACGTTCATTTCGCCGAATAAAAAAAAAATATTCAAAACAAACAATTATCGATGTCCTACACTACTAAGTTCACAAAATTTTTCAAATAAAATATACGACGATTTTTTTTACAGTGTACATAATCAATCAAATTTTTTTCACAATTACTCGTTTTGTCACAGTTTAAAAAAATGCTTTAGCACAACAATGAACGAGCAAACTCTATTTAACTATTTATTCATTGTACACAAAAATAAACACTTCAATTTTTTGTGGGTTTATTAACAGTTTTGCACATTATTAGCATTGTTAGCAAACCAAGACATTAAATGACTATATTTTCACCCTTTTTGTTGTTGTTATGCCATGTTACATCAATGTTATTTTTACACAATAACACACCGTATATTACTAACGTGCATCTCATACCTATCTCCACAACATTTGTTTTGGTTATTACTGTGAACATTATTTTTGCATACATGTATATATCACATTCTTACATATTTTTTTAAGATAACCAGTGTTACCTCCGGACACTGGGGGGAACCATGTGGAGATATACCAGACAAGCTTATTTTGTAAATAGTTTTTAATGTTATTTGTATTTATCTTGTCAATTTTCCACTGCATGTACGTTTATCATTAAATGATTGTACCTGTTGTTTAAGTGTTTGACCATGAACACTTTTTCTTCCGTTGTGTTACACGCATAGCATGACACCTTGTTAACTGCTAACAAATAGATCGTTGCACACATACTTCTCTTTCTACATTTGCTTGTCGCTGAGCTAACCGAAGTCTAAATCAGATACTATTTACCTTTATAGACTAATTAGAATATACCATATCCTATATTGGATCATATCACTGGGGAATTCATCAAACTTACTGGAATTATCAACCGTCCATAATTGTGGATATTTGGTACTAGATCAAAGTAGAACACGCACTAGTCTGGCGAACCAAGTAACGTTCCTTGTTTCTATTATGTTCATAACATTTAACTTATATATATAAACATTATTGTTTGTTAGTAATAACTCTGTTATTACCTTTTTGATTTAATGTATTATCTGGTCCACTATAAGTCCATAAGTTAATCTACAAACCAACAGTTGTTACTGTGCATCTTAGTGTGACTTGTTCAAATATATCGATCGAAAATATTTCTTCATTGTTATAATCCTTATTTGTTTTACTCTCAAATAACCTTCGTGTGCATATTCATTTTAGGCGTATTGAGGATTAAACTAAACATTTTCGAAACCACCATATGTTTTTCCTGATCAGTTCTAGCAACCTTTATTTTTTTATCAATCAATTTATCAATGTCCGGAGGATTCTTATTATACTTCTACCAACATTCAGCGTGAGAAAATCACACTTATTGAGAATCCAGTTAACATCATGTTGATTGTAGTATTAGAGTAATGTAGTGTTTCTGGGTCCTAGACTCACAGTTACGTGCAGCAGATCTATCTCACATTCACATAAACAAAAACAGCTATGACACAAACTTGATTACTTTTGGTAACCTCCGGAGTGCGAAAATCCCACTCGATTTGGTATCAATCCGACATCACATTGATTGTAGTAGGAGAGTACTGTAATGGTATTGGTTCGTAGACACGCGATCTTTGAAACCGATAATATGTAGTAAAGTCATGACAAATCTACAATATTGGGATCACGAGCATTATTATGGTAATGTTAATACCTGACTGTACCATAATTTTACAATTGTTTCACATGTGGACGGGGTGGAAATTTCTTGTTGAAAAGAGTTTGTGCGCATTATATTGGGTTCAGCATTTATGGAATAAAACAGTAAAATATATTTCCGATCGCACATCAAGTAATGGGTTTTTGTAGGTCGTTGCTGTCTATTTCTAACATTCAAGTTGACAGAAATTTAATAATTTATTACCAAACTGTTTATGTATGGAGTCCTGTTTATCGCAATGGATCGTAAATTACTAGAGTTACTGAGAGGAATGGATACTGAGTACTCTTTTTGCTTCGACAATGAAGATGATCTTCATATGACTGAAAGTGTTGATGAAGACCATTCGATGAAGCTTTCTGTGTCACATTATACTCGTCATAAACTTCTTATTGTCATGCGTTGTATTCTTCTGAATAGTAGTGATAAATCTTCGAACAAATATATTGAATTTGTCATCACTGAATATGGATCATCTCTCCTGGGTCTGCACAATTTAGGAATGTTACAGGGACAGCTCTTCTTATTGACCACTGAAGATAATTCTAATAAAACGCTTGACAACTGATTAACTACAGAGTGGAAGTGCAAAAGTTTGCGCAAAACTGCAGATCTCTCTTGTTCTGATCCTTAAGCAGAAAATGTCATAAGCTACACAAAATAATCCATTCGATTATATCTGCAAAATTCAAATATTCCAAGAGGAGAGTAGATGAAATCTTTCGACGTAGAATTGTCATACAGTTAACAGAAGAACAATAATTAAATTTCTTAAACGCAATGCCGAATACTTTGCATGGGCCCAGTTGAGTCTGTTACAACCCCCGTTGTTGATTCTGAAACTGATAGGCACATTCTGGATCATAAAGAGCATATACCCAATGCACAGCTGAATAGACACATAATGGAGCTGAGAAGAAGACGTATAACAGATTATGGGAATCTGAGTTTCCATTCAAGCTGTGACAAATATATTATTTTCACTATCTGATGACTCATTTTCAATTTATTGAAAGCTTATAATTAATTCTAAATATAATGCCCTCATTTGTGCTAATCTAGTTCTACCTGTCTTAAATTGCACTCTTTCGTAAATTCTTAGCACATGACTTTGAATATATCTGATCACCAGAACAATCACCAATGAAGACCGTACTACTACCACATTTCGCGCAGATTTTGTGTTGATATCGTTCACATCACTTATGATTACTTAATTACTTCCTTTCTACATTACGTTTGTGACAAGATATGATTTAACTTGTTGAATGTATTTCTAACTAATGTACTTTTCTGAATAGTAGGTAGACAACATTTTCAATAGACCAAAGATTTTACCTAGTAGGTAGTACTACTTCAAAACCAAAGCAATTTGGAATAATAACAACTGTGGTGGTTAGTTTAGTCACCCGTTCTATTGCTCAGTCGAAATTTAGAACGAAACGTTTGTGTAAAACACAGTTCCATATAAATTTGTAAGTGCACATCATTAACTCAACAACCATAATCACCCGGTCATCCATCCGAGTTAAAATAAGTCAATAACTTGATAAAGTTTGTAATATAATTACCAGTTCTTGCAAACAAACTTTCCCTTTAATTCAGGAATTTTATGGTTTAATGTTTGAATAGACTGCTTACAGTTTGTCCATAAAGTACTACGTAATTATGTAAAAATACCAATAACAAAAGCAATAATGTGCACAATTACTTGTTAAAAAAGGAATGTTTCTACTTTTGGTAGTATGATTTAATCCACAATAAAAAAACGATTACAGTCAGTTTAAGCAACATAAGAAAAAAGTGGACGATTAAGCACGGCAGCCACCATAGCCGAAATCTCAGGTAAAACAATGTAGATATAGTTCACAAGAATAATAGAAATCCAGTTGAAATGCCATAAAAGTAAAAAATACAGAAGAATAACCGTCGTACCTTGAATGAACAAGTGAACTGATGTCCAATTACATGGGCAGAATATCCCAATATACTTGGACTTGATGAATCACTTCATATATCCGAAATCGACCAAGCATAATAAACTATTTAAAGCGACCTACAAGGTTGTATATCTTTTACCTTTCAGAGTTTACAAGTTAAATTGTTGACTGATTGGACCTCTGTATTCGTACGCTTTTGAGGGAAACACCAGGCTGACGCGTACCAACCTACTGTCCTGCTTATCAAAGCAACTGAGATAATTAAATGTCTCCTGGAACCTATGAAAAAGCCACCGGAGACATTTTACATGGAAAATGAAAATACTTTCGATGATTACTTGTCTGTTGAATTTTAAACTAGTGCAGCTAATTCAGTGGATAAGAGTCATAATAAAAAAGAATGTATAGACGCCTGAGAGAGAATGTTTAGTCCAAAAGATCAAATTTCAACCTGTCCGAAGTAGGTTGCAGGGGTGAATTTAACTGTAGAGCTAAGCGCATGGAATTCACTGAATTCAGCTGCAAAAGATTACTGGGCTCAAAAATCTTGAATATTTGATTTACATAGTCAGATTTGAAACATTCCATGGTTAAGTTAGAAACAATAAAAATTCCCGAAGTGCAGACAGAAGGAACTGAAGAGAAGTGAATCCAAAAATCAATTCAAATTGAATAGGGTCGGTAGCAGCTAAGGTAAAAGGTTCGGTGTGAACTAGCGAGGTGCGTTACAATGAAAATATTGTGGCTATAAGTCACAGACATTGACCATTTTATTTTATATAGTTATCACGCGTTCCATTCTTCCCTATTTACTGGTGAAATATTTTTGTGTCTAAACTGTTTAACCTGATGATTTACTTGCTTCCGTGTTATGTAGTGAGTGTTAAGACCAAACCGGCAAAAACCTCCGTTCGACTACCTAACGAAGGAGTAAGTATCAGTCCAATAATTGGTGAGTCGTTGTTTTAGACAAAAGTTTTCATTCGCCTATTATCAGATTAAACTTTCTTAGGTTATCCCTGACTCCAGACTCTCATATTTTGATCGTGATGACCCAGAGATATGGTCTACTCAAATGGACACTACCTCGTCAAACAGGATTATACCTAAAAGAATTTGGTGGAGTTGTTAGTCTATGCTGCTCTCTCCAGTTGATGAAATTCGTCCATCTCACGTCACGGTCGTACATCAACTTAGAAAGTCAGATAACAAACCGTCTATCTTTATCAGACGGTCAAGGAATCTATGAATATTTACATGAAGTGACGTAAGGTGATTGAATATTATACCAGTTCTTATGGGACTTCAAATTCATGATAGGCGATACAATCGGGTTTGAAGCACTTTCAAAACCATTGTGGATACAAGTTCTTCCGTGAAACTTTCAACATGGTTTGGATGCACAATGACCGGAAATATCTTTAACTTATTTAACACTGACGAACAATGGTTTGCAGCAAAGTCCCGCGATTCAATCATACCAGATATAACACCTGGATATTGCAGACAGTCAAGGGACACGGTTGTAAAACAATTTATTCAAGTGTTGAAAGTTCAACAGAGACTGTTTCCGGAAGGCAAACAAATTATAGAAATCGTGGGAGTTCACCACAATGACAAAGGTTACGATCTCAAAGCAGTCTAAGAAGGTCCCCTAGTTTAATGTCCTCACATTCTATTAATCTAGGGGTCATCTCGAAATGATGGGATCTGATATACATTACACTAATCCTCATGGAACGCCGGTGCGAAAACCCACCAAGCAACCATCCGCTTAGCCCAGTTTCAGAACCCACTTTAATTATGGAATCTCTGGTGTGTAACGGGCTGTATTATCTCTCAGTTCAAGAGTATGGTTACAAGTAGGAAAACTCCTAGATTACGAATCCGCCAACCACAGTAGAGAAGCGAACCATAGTCTCTGGTCAAAAGGAAAGATTGAATGTTATGTACCCTGATTCCTTTATCTTTATAAAGGGTTGGTCATAAGTATCGTGCTACAAAGTAAAGGATGGTAGGTATTCTGTCAACAGTGAAAATTCCAGATAGGTTATACTTAAATAATCAGCCATTTAAAATAGGCGTGAATTACTCACTATCTCACAATCTAGACAGGTCACTTTAAGTTCAGTACCAGGATCATTGCAATTTTAATAGATGACCTTCCTCAGTACGCAACTTTTGAAAGATTCATTTTTACCGGTAACATTTAAGTTTTTGAGGTTTTTAACCAGAATAACGAGTCAGCACTTCAGGTTAATCCGAATTTACTTCACAGTTGCGCTGATAACGATGAACGTTTTTCAGCACTTCAATATATAACATAGTTGATTCGCGACATCTTGTATTTACATACAATTTAGATAATTTGAACCTTGAAGTGCCATTACTTGTAAACGCCTAGGTATGTTTGAACAGTAATGTACTTTCCAAGCAACTGATGTAGAGTCCTTAAAGTAGAAACTTGATATATTTTCGGAAACGCCTAAGAATCCCAGTGGCATGTTTAGATCCGTTTATAGCAGGAAAAACAACCTGAGTGCCCAAGTCGTCAATAACCTTCCGGAAGCCCAAGGTGTGTTTGATGCGACCGTGGTTGCTACTTCAACGAATGTCGATGACTGGGTACAGGTCGAGAACATGAAACGACATAACTCGATCAATGAAAATTATCCCCCCAAAAAAGTAGCCGAGAAATCAAAAGCTGATCACAGTGACAGATCATTTATCTTTCATCGAATCAAGGAGAGTGAAAGCTCAGAATCTTAAACTCTTTTTGTGCATGACATTGTGTTGATAAATCAGGTACTATATCAGCTAATTCTTCAGGGTATCTTCGGAGCCACCTTCCTAAAGGTTTATAAGCTAGGTAGCCAGACGAAAATGAAACAAAATCAAACCATACTGCTTAAAGTATAATTGAAGTCTGATGAACGGGCCTTGTTTTCTTTTTTTTTCTTGCACCATTTTTCAGCTCCCTTGACATACGGAACGGGTGAGCTCGTCCTGCACCATCTTTAAAGCCTCAAATATTCCAAAGGGATATAAGATTGCGATTTCTAGAAGCCCCCAACTTCATATGAATCTACTATCGACCATCAGTTGCACGTCGCAACGCAACTTTCATGAAGCACGCCAACTGTGATACTGACTAAAACCATCTACATTCATATCTTATAAATTATCGACCCAGCTGAGTAATTTACTGCAGTTGGAAATTATATCATTTGTAACAATTTGATCTTGCCTGCAAACTGACATGCCTCATGTAAAAAACTGTTATTTGAGAATAAATTATCATTATTATTATTACAGTATAGACACAAACTAAAAGTTTCAGGAGTCATTGTCTGTAAGAACGCGTCGCTCTCAGGCCGTGTGAAAAGACACTAAGTCGAAAAAACTAAAACTTAGGTTAGATGCTGGCGAAAAAGACCTGAAAATTGTAAATTTTTATGTTGTGAAGCCTCGACAAAGAGTTATGCCGAAGCCACTCTGTATGCAGCACAAATCCATTTAAGTAGGCTTCGAATCTGTTACACAAATGCTCAAAGCTTACTCAATAAGCGGTCGGAACGGTGTATCCCATGAGAGTGGGACGTTTGAATTATTTAGTTGCCGCTTGAAATGTGAGGGACAAGGACTGTTGATTAGTTTCGTCTACTGCAGTTCAAGCTGTAAGCTAAATGAGGTCTTGCTAGACAGTCTCAGTACTCTGTCACAAAGAGGTAGATGTCTAATCCTAGGAGACTTTAAAGCACCTACGGTAGACTGGAAAAAACTGCGAACTGAATTGTCAGAACTAGTTGATGCAGTTATCACATGCGCCTTAGTGTAACATGTGAAAGAAACAACTAGGTACGACAAGGGTGTTGAGTCATCCTTACTAGATCATATATTGACCCATTTTGAGAATGACCTTACGAATCTCAATTACATGCCACACCCAGGTAAAAGTGATTATGCAGTTCTAACCATTGATTTCCATATAATAATGATATAGTCGTCAAAAAAGAACACGCGCCGGCACAAACCAGATCTTACTTCTGGCAAGCAAATATACAGCAAAGTATACACTCAGCATCATCAGTAGATTGGACAGTAAAGCCAGAGTCCCCAACAAAAACAACTTGTGGTATATTTGGAAATTTATACTTAAACTTTGCTGCACCCCACATCCCTTGGACTACACCAAGGGGTCCGAGAAACTCTCCATTATTGTTTAGCATGAAGGTGCTGATATGACAAAATCTCAATATCGAGAAGCTCGAAATACATGTGCTGCGACCCTCCATAAGTCTAGAAGATTGTACGAAGAAGTTGTTAAGGAATCTATAGAATGCATGAACGCTCGTATTCGTATATAAACCAAATGACTAAAGAAGAGGGAATATTACAACACTGTGGGGAGAGAGTAAGGCTTCACCACTAGTGGAGGACGACTGTTATGTCTGTTATTGTTTATCTGCGGAATGTTGAACTGACTTGTGCTTAATACTAAAATCCAGAACCAGGCACTGAATTGTGAGAACACAAAGACTAGTTATATGGATTTTTCCCGGAAATAAACGGAACTGATGCAAAAACACAATCATTTATACATTGATCTTACACTTGATGATTTGTCAACAGTTGTCACACATAGGGAAAATACATAGAATCACTACAATCTACGAATTTTGTAATAAATTAATGCAAGGAATACTAACGTGAATAAACATTACACTGAAATAAATCAATTTCATGCTGAAAAAGATGTAACATAGAAAATAAAACAAGTTTTAAATACTTTAGCAATGTATATGCCGTAGAAACAAGATGTTGAGCACGGCGTTCCAACTCGTGATCTCATGCGCATGCATGACCGAGCGCCTTCAGCTAGCTGGGTCCATTAAAACCAGTGTGGTCAGCGTCCAATGTCGAAGGCTTACAGAGTATTGATTTTAGAGATTTATCTGCCGCTACAGACCACTCCCCCCACACCAGTGGGGTAGTGATAACCCTAGCCAGAAGTTTAAACCCAACGAGTTTGTCGTTGGTAAACACTCGATTCCTCGGAAACTGTTCAAGGAAGTTATACGAGACAAGGCGTCTTCAACTACGTTGTTTACTCCAGAAATATATTGTATGTCTGAATTAAACTGCGAAATATAGTCTAGTTGTCGAGACTCTCGAGGTGAGTACTTGTCCTTGGGTGTCCTGATGTGCAAGCATGGTTGCTTTAGCGATAAGTTCTTTAACTGTGGAGAATTCTCTCCTCGAGGTAGCGTCGAAGTTGATGGATTTCGCATTTTCCCGAAGTTGGTCAGTCAGATTTTTCATATGTGACGCGCACTTTGGTATGAACCGTCTATAGAAACCTACATGGCCGTTGAACGTGCGTTCTAAACTTGAGTATTGTATACAAGCGGCTATCCCCTGCTTAAAAAAAGTCAGTAGGCTTTTAGAAAAGGTTCAGCGAGCAGCAATGAAGCTGATTCCTGGAATAACGTCGCTTCCGTATGATGCTCGACTGGCCAAACTAAACCTATTCCCAATGTCATATCGATTACAGTTTTCAAATTACTTGGTGATAAATTCGCATATTTTCCCCATTTTCATTGTCTTCCAAAACAGAGAATTTACAATCATCAAAAACCGCACTCTTCGTTTGCTAAGCCGTAAAAGGCACTGTTGGGCAGAATACAAACGAACCAACAACAATGGCGAGTACAGGCAATACAAACATATAAGGAATATATGAACGAAGGCTAGAAGAGAAGACAGGCTCCAGTACCAGTTAAAGCTTATGGATATATTTATTTCCAATCCGAAAAGCTTATTCCGTTACGCAGCCTCTCTTCGTCAAGCCAAAACTGGAGTTTCTCAACTGCTAGGTCCTAATGGCCCGACCGATAATGACGGTGACGCCGCTAACCTCCTGGCTGAGCAATACTCCCGGACATTTCAACCGTCCCACATCAACTATACTGATGACGGCTCTATCTGCAGTTGCACAGGACTTTCCGTAGTGAAACTGAGCGTTGACTTGGTGTTTCGTAAACTACAACACCTAAGAACAGACACTTCTCCTGGTCCAGATATGGTCCACTCTGCTATACTGAGGGAAGCAGCTTCAATCCTGGCAACACCGCTTAGCGTGATGTTCTCACACTCGCTAAGTCAAGGCAAACTACCGGATATTTGGAAGCTGGCTCATATCACACCAATCTTCAAGGGAGGTCGACGCAGCGAACCTTCAAGTTACCGACCAGTGGCTCTTCTCCCTATACCTTCAAAGATCATGGAGTCCCTGGTATATGATGGTATACACGACTATCTGCTGTCCTTAAATTTCTTCTCACCCCAACAGCATGGTTTCAGGAAGGGTTACTCCTGTATGACGAACCTGCTGACTGCGGTGGACAGATGGACAAGCATCGTTGATCGCAAGGGGAAGGTGGACATTATTCACCTTGATTTCTTTAAAGATTTTGATAGGGTTAACCACATCTGTCTTATTAACAAGCTCAAACAATTGGGTATCAAACCACCTTTAATTGACTGGCTCAGTTCATATCTGACAAATCGACATTTTAAGGTCAGGGTAAACTTCAATTTCTCACGCGCTATGGAATGTCCTAGTGGGGTCCCTCAGGGCTCAGTACTAGGACCTCTCCTCTTCCTGATTTATATAAATGATCTTCCTCAACAGGTAACGTCAGACATATTGCTCTTTGCAGATGACGTGAAACTTTGGAGAGAGATACGCAACCAAGAGGACATACAGGCACTTCAGGAGGATCTGACTCGACTTCAAAGTTGGGCAGACGATAACGGACTTACCTTTAACACCTCAAAGTGTAAAGTAGTCCATCTGCGACACGTCGCAGATTACAGTTACAACTTAAGAAACTCCTCTCTGGTAGTATCTCGAGTCGAAAAAGATTTAGGAGTTCTGGTGCCCTACGACTTAAAGTCTTATGCCAACTGTGACAGAAATGCCTTTCGAGCAAACCTGGCACTGGTAACATTGAAGCGCATTTTTGGTCAGTTTGACGGGAGAACTGTCCACATAATCTTCAACAGTTTTAGTCGTCCCCATTTAGAGTACGGAAACATAGTATTGCCTCCATCACTCCAAAAGGATAAGGACACTCTGGAGCGTATCCAACGGCGAGTCACGAAATCAGTTCGGGGACTCAAATTTAAACCTTACGATGAGCGCCTCCAATCACTTGACCTTTACCCATTAGAGTATAGGCGTCTTAGAGGTGACCTACTGATGGCTTACAGTATCCTTAATACACCTGGACATCCTCTTAAACACCTACTTAAGCTTAGTCCCAACACTAACCAAAGGGTTAACACCCAGAAAATAGAGATACAACATAGTAGAACGGACTGCAGACACAACTTTTACTCCTTAAGAGTTGTCAAATGCTCGAATTCGCTGCCAGCTGAGCTAGTCCAAGCAACTTCCCAGGAGTCCTTTAAGAGGCTACTTGATCTATTCTTAAGGACTAAGGATAGTATCTTACTATGATTAACCAATTCATTTTTTTCTCTTTTATCGTTAATATATCTAGGTTCTTGCCTGGAGGTATTGGTGATCCCCTGCTACTAGACACGGAAGCCTGTTAAGCGAAAGCTTCTTCTATTCCGTCCACAACCATTTGAACCATTTGAACCATTTACGAGGACACTCCAAAAAACTTTACAAGCCTAGAACAAACTAATTGTCAGATGATCATCGACTTTCCCGTTGAATCATCAACGAGTTGAATTCATTAACTCAACACGTGATCGAGGCTCCATCTGTCGAATCTCTCTGGAGAAAGTCGGGTCAACCAAGAGACCATCTTGTCAGGACTAACATAGGCCAACTAACCTCCTGTCCTTTCTAAATTGAAACTGAAACTCAGGATGAAAGTTCACACATACATATTAATAATATTCCTAACTCTGCTTGTTCCACAAACCTAAAAGGCAGTTTCGGTAACCAATGCTTTAAGACATGGGAACTAGTTAAATTATATCTCTTCTCATCCCATTTAGAACCATGTGGACCATTTCAGCAAGTGCCTTGGAAATTGAGTTAAAACGGAAAGTCAAGTTTTTGCGCTACTTGCGGGTAATCGGTTGTTGGTTGGTTTTGTGCAATACACTCCTCTAATTTGTATTCATTTTCACTTAAAATACTTTAAAATTGACGAGCATAACCTCGTTACCTTCTCTTCTCTTAGACAGAAAATAACAGGCAGTGTTACATTCGTGAATTTTGTTTTAGAACAGCTGTTCTAAAATAACAGTTAACTAGAAACGTGAATCAAAGGATATCTGCATCTTCTCCAGAGTACTCTCGCAAATACTTGTGATTATCGCCAATTCGACTTGGCTGGTCTTTTGCGAAACTCTGAAGGCTTTTTTTGTATCCATAAACTTACTTTCAGTTTTCGCTAGGTGCACTAAACATGTTTTGTCGACGTTTATCCCTTCATTGGTTTCTTATGGATAATCTGCAACGCATCATTTCCTATCACTCACCAAAGCCCCATTTTAAGGTAGGACACTTAAATTAAGCTTAAAGCTCTACCAAAAGTAAAATTAATAGGGTCTGTTTTAATTATAGGTGCTCTTCTTGACCTTAGCGTTCGTATATATATATATATATATATATATATATATATATATATATATATGTATATATATATATATATTGCACTACTCAGTGTATTTAAACCATGTCATTCTCACCAATTTTTTTAGGTCTTGTCGTTGAAAGTGGTGTTGAAATACTGGCTTTAAACATGTTGCTACCGAGCGTTCTTAGTAACGGCTCATATTAATTTCCGAGTAGCTTAAAATAAGATACCCCTTAGGTTGCCAAGTGGTTTCAAAAGCAGAAATACTGGGTCTCTTGGAGTGTAATGATTTTTGCAACTGGTATTGCTGTGAAAATTCACTTTTGCTTTGAGGACGTTTAAGTGTTATTCATCCTGAGTTCTCTGTATCCACCGAGCTAGTTGAAGCGCCAGACATTCGCATTTCGTACTCTCAATTTCGTAAACAACACCGCCACGAAAAGGTAATGAGCAATACTTCCCTGACAGTGACTTCATACGTGAGGCCACATGAGAGCATTTTGAGCGAGAGCGAACTCTCTCCACCCTCGGTCATCCCCTGGTTATAATCTCAGAATCGCTAACTGGATGGTTCTGATATACACAAGTAACTATTCTAGAGTCTCTTTGGTCAAATACTAGTTAAGTATCCACTATTTCCAAAATCCATGTCTCACATCCACAAAGTAGGACAAAGCGAACTGTTGTGCAGTATACTCATCTTTCAGTTGTCATACGGGTATCTTGCCTAAGCCATGGGTGACACAAGTTGTAAAACGTCTACCGAGATTTCTGAATTCGTGCCAAAATCTCGGCAGACGACAATCCACTAGGGTTGGTAAGGCCTCCAAGATAAGTGATAAGCACGATTGTCTCATATTCTATCGTCAATTCAGGCGTTGGGACATACCAGTCCTAAAGCAACATTTTGCATTTAAAGGGATTGGGAAGTACCCCAAACATGTCAGGACTGTTGTTTGAGGTTATCAAACGTATCTGTTCACTGAACAAAACTATATCTTGTGCACCAGCAAGAGAATCGTATGGTAAAAGATGGATTCCTGGTAGGTCAAACGATATGTATTATCTCTTAAAGGTTTTCAATGATGAACTTAAATAAAATTAGGAGAAGTGGGTAACTCTGACGAATACAACTTTAATTTATCAATTTCGATAGTTTATCTTAAGCTTTGACTCAACCAGTAGTTTTCGACTGGAGAACCCGTATTTATTATTTATTTATTTTAACACATAGGTATTGGTACAAGGAGGCACCAAATACATATGCGCCACACGAATCTCAATTGATTTGTGTGAGGGCTGCGATACTGTCCGGGTGCCCAAACCGAAGCAGATGGTTTTCTTAGGAGACCACACCCCGAGCCTTCGACCTGGACGTCTGACCCACAAGGCAGTGGAGCATCGTAAGGAGATGCAGTCCCATGGTAGCCGGTGACCAACGATTGGTTCATACTCCATTTGTTCCTTCAGGATACTGGAGCCCATGTGCACCATTGGTTTTGGATCCGGTTAAAGCGCCGGACATTCGCTTTTCGTCCTCTCATTTTCGTAAACAACACCCCCGCCACGTGAAGGCAGTGAGTAGGACTTCCCTGGCAGAGGCTATGTACGCGTGGCCATGTGAGAGCATTTCGAGAGGGAGGGCGGAGTCTTCCCACTCTCGGCCGTACTAGGGCCCTAATTAAGCGTTGGGTAATTATTGTGGCCTAAAGTCCGGAAACTAGATTAGTCAAACTGATTGCTCCGTGATTATTACAAGAAGATTTTCACTTTTGAATGAACTGGAATGATCGACGACTGAAACCAGTCATATGGGTTTACGTCCAGTCCTCAGACTAGCTGATGTTCTGGTCAATTTAATAACGAGAACCGAACCATCATTCTCACATATTCCTGAGATTAATCCATCAGGGCTTTCAGCTTCACCTCTCAATTAGCTGTGACTTTTCCAACGTCATCAAGAGTCGGAGGCTTTTGTTGACATTCTATTCAAGTGGTTGGTAACAGTGGGCTACTAAACAGTAAATAAAAGGCAGTCAAGCTGTTCTTCTAAGTGTTTTACTCATCGTTGCGATCTCCCGAACTTGGTGAATCATCGCTTCATCTCTTTCCTAAACGGTCTCACTAATTCCCGAAGTGTAAATACCTGTTTTTTGTAGAGAAGTCTACTTTTTCTATTGCTTTTATTCTCATTGCTCACGATCATTACATAGACTTCTTCAGTATGCGTTTGAGTTTATTTTGCTCCGTATCGTATTCTGAGTTTGATGGGATGATTTTTGAACTACTTATCAATTCTGTAGACACTAACAAAATGCAGTCTTCTGACCACCTTAAGCAACAATACAACCATGTTTGGGATACCGTTCCCTCCCTGCAGACATAAAATGTTACTTCAGGATTGCGTTGCGTCATCGCCCGAGTTAGTGATAGGGGGTGAACTAGTTGAACGCATTGACCGTTTCACTTATCTTGGTGGTCTCATCGCCACTGAGGGTCTGTTGTCTGACGAAATCTTGGCAAGGATTCAGAAGGCTCGATTGGCTTTTATCAACCTGTGGCTTCTCCGTCTCCCAACCAAAGAGCAAGTTTACTGTGCAGCAGTTCACTCCATTCTACTTTATGGATGTGAAACATGGCCGTTAAGAGTAGAAGACATTCGGAGGTTACTGGTATTCGACCATAGGTGTCTACAAAGCATCGCTCGTGTATTTTGGGACCACAGAGTAAGCAATTCCTGGGTCAGGAATAGAGTACTAGGTAAAGACAGGAAATTGATTTATGAGGTAGTAAATACTCATCAACTGAAGTGTTTGGGACTTGTGTTACGTATACCCAACCACCGCCTACCTTGACGGCAGTTTTCTGATGTAGCAGATTGGAAAAAAGACGGCATCAGTCCATAGAGACATTGACTATTGGATCGAGTCATGTTAATAGGTATAGAATACCTAGTTGGGGCTATCGTGATTATCATAACCAATCGTTGGAGACTTTGAATGACAGCTCAAAATCGTTTGCAATGCCGCAGGTGCATCCATTCTTTGTCTATCACCAAATTCTGATATTTTAAACTCATAATTTTCTTCAATGGTTAAGATCATGAGTCGGTTGAAGTTAGACCACCTTGGAAGACCTGGAAGCACTAGACGGCCGTTTCATCCTATTATGGGACTCCTCAGCAGTGCGCACCCACGACCTCGCCCCCTGTGAGACTCGAACCCGGGACCTACTGGTTTCGCGCGCGAGCACTTAACCACTAGACCACTGAGCCGGCATCCAACGGTGTTAATGTCTAACTTCAACTAATCCACGAAATTGAGCGACACATCCACCATTGTCTTCAGTGAGTTACTATCTGACAATAGACCTGGTTGAACTCCACTGGTCACTACTTCTCACTAGAACTCCAGGATATACCTCTTGAAGCCAGTCACTAGTGAGCATACGTTGATTATCATCAGAAGGGGTTTTGTGGAGATTGTAGTAATTTTAATGGTTAAGACCATAAGTCAGTTGAAGCTAGACCACCATGCAAAACCTGGAAGCACTGGACGGCCGTTTCGTCCTATTATATATAATAGGTGGTCTAGCTTCAACTGACTCATGATCTTAACCATTGAAATTACTACAATCTCCACAAAACCCCTCCTGATCATAATTTTCTGTCTTTATCTCACTAATTTATATTTTATATTCGAGACCTAATCTTTCTTGTCAACACATACTGTTACTATCTCTAGTATTGTTGGATTTGGCCCGACATCTACATGCTAGTAGGGTGTGGCAACTTGAACCAATGTACACACGTATATGTTCTACGTTGTGACTGACTGAAATTCAATGATTTTTCGTAACCTTTCATGTGAATTTTTATGGGTTGATTTCCTACCAGAAAATTATTCGATTTTGTTTTAGTTCCTCAACACTTCTGGTATCATTTTTTTATGATTTCTCCCTCTTTATGTTAATGTGGACTCTGACAAATTGGACTTTTGTCTTTCTATTTCATAATTCAACTTTGTTTTATATTCCTTATACAGAACTGTGTTATCGATTAGCCTATTTGAGAAAAATCACTTTCCAAAGGGTTGTTGTTGAATGATTTTGATTTCATCTTTTGATTATTCAATATTCATCTCGTAAACGACCTACATCGTCAAATTATAAAGCAGTGATGCTGAGAATTTGTGATCACGAATCAATCCACTTTATTATCCTAAAGGCGGATTGATAATTATTACATGTTTTCAATTTATCTTTCTAAACAAGTGATGTGTACTAAGGAATGGCTTGTACTACTTTCATTTTGCTTTTTTTTAAACTTTTTCCAGATAACTAAATTTTTAATGCACAAACAATGAATCAACTACCGATTTTTCATCATATCAGGTTTTGTTTACTCGGTCGCACAGGACAGTCAATCAGGTTTCGCTATGTTCCTGACCCGGGTACTCTTGAACAGCGTTTATTTCGAGAGGTCACAAAGCCCGTTATACCACCTATTAATGTGCATCCAGTCGAACAGCGTCTGCGCAGACAAGAAGAAAATCGACTACGTGTGAGCGATTACAATTTTTGTTATGAGACTAAACTTCGAAACTTTGAGTTATGTACTTTTTCAGTGGTGACTTTCGAAAAATATTACTAGTTCGTATGATGGATATACACTACGTCACCTTCAAGAAGCTTGGTTATCCTTTCTTTCCACTTTTCTTCTTTATCTCTATGCAATAGTAAATATTTTGGTTAGTCTTTAACAGTGTCTGTTGATAGTTGATACTTATTTATTTAGTCCGAGATATAGCACAAATTTGAAATCTAATTCTGAACAGCTAAGCTGTCTTTAATAGTCACGAATGATCCCCCGAAGTATTCTGGATTATTTGTACATCTAAGCAATCCTCATATAACGAAGGGCTGGGTTCAAATGTCCCTTCTGATCTGGTCTTGCCAGTTATATACCATCCATCATCAACATGATAAAAAGCTGATACTTCTCACAACACGGTTTTTAGGTTGCATGAACTGGCATTCCTCTCACCTTCTACGTGTGTGTTTGAGCAGAACTCTGGAATCCTGAGTGTTGTTCCTTGGATTCCTCTATTAGACTTGACCTTGTGCGGTGGTAATGCTGTCCAAATGTTTAAAAATAGATACAGGATTTATGTTGCCCAAGTAATCAGAAAAGTAGGTCATATCGACCATATTGTTACTCTCTATTATGCTCTATAATATGGCCATATTTGCAGGAGTGTCACAGGAGTCACATCCCATAGATCTGAAGATTTGCTGTGTTGGTTGAGACATCCAACAACGGTCCAGAATAGCCTATCGAGTCTCTGAGTCCTTGATTCTTCGTTCCGTTCCGAGTAAGACGAATCAGTAGTAGCAGTCAAGCGTAACGAACTTAACAATCGTCAGATTGTGGATTAGAATCCTGTCTTACGCACTTGTAATTAAACAACCTTGAGTTGCATCGTTACTCCCTCTACACATTCGACATACGATTTAAAGTTAAACACATGACCGTATGATTGATCAATAGGTGACATTAGTAAGATTGGTACTCTTGTATTCTCAATTTTAAGTACTTTTCTAATACTAATCTCAGTTTGTTATTATTATTAGTATTATTATTATTGAATGTACTTTTGTTTAGCAAGAAAATAATCCATACCGAAAATTTCTGATTGAGAGAGCTAAAGAAGATTTTCTGAAGCCGATGAATAATAATATGGTGTTAGTTTTTCAACAGTTGCATCATAAAGCTCGTGAAATGGTGCCTGTGAAAAATAAATTATTTTTAAAGGATATGCATTTCAAAGGATTCCCATTATCTATTTTAAGGTGAGTTCTGTTTTTATTTATGTCTATTCTCATTTTCCACTATTTATAATCGTCTATTGGTTTAACAAAAGAAATATAAAGAACTAGTCAGTGAAAATTCATAGGTGTAAATTTTTATGTATTTAGTTTGCTTAATATTTAACACTAATTATTTCATGTTCCTGTTATTGAACTTATGTGTCGTAATTGATGTTTTGCCTCTGTTTTCATTAATTTGCCACAACAGTTTAATAGTACAGTATATATTCTGGTCTTAGATGTTTACAAGAAATTGTAGTGAATACCGAATATTGCTTTCATGTTCGTCGATATTCTCAACGGCGGAGGACCTACACCCTTAGATTAATACTGTTTTTTTTTAAATGTAAACTGACATTGTTTACCACCGCTCAGTGTAGTTAAAAAGCTCAGGTTTGTGCATCAGTACTTCAGCCTCAGTAAATAGATGCATACTAGGGATATTAACCGGTTGTCAAATCTAAATTGATTGGAAATGTTTTCGAAGTTGTGACCTAATATTTGAACAGTAAAAAGTTTAAAATGCATTTATTTGCCTGCCTTACCTGACTATTTCAGTATTACTGACCCAAGATTATTTGTCAAGTTATTCTCGTGACCAACCAACCCGTCAATACAGTTTAAGCATTAAACTGAAAAACTCACCTGCAGCATGTATTGTATTTTCGTCTCTCATGTAAACATTAAATGTATTACCCTACAGAATCCATGTAGCTTCCAGTTTCTACATTTTCCTGACTGATACAATGCTTGTATGAACACATCTTTAATTGTTTCAGCTGATGAATAAAATCATGCCTCACGGTTTAAGGTATCGATTCCTATCTCAATATAAACCTTGTTATTGGTTATCATCTTGATACAATTCATGAGTCGATCAGTGCCATCGTACTTAATATACTTATCAGTAAGTTGTAACACATTGTAAGGCTTAATAAATTAAGATCATTAATCGTTTATTTCGTTTTTCTATCACTTACTCATTTTTTCCCGGCTTTTTTTATAGAGAAGCTTCTAAAGGCACTCGTTATGAAATGTTGACACGCTATATTCTTCATTCAAATATTCCTAATACGTATCTGTTTTCTGAACCTACTCCTGAAAAATGTCGTTACGCAATAAACATAACCAAAAAAGTTCACTTTCTTCTTTTGCTTGGTAGGTAAAAGGAAGTTTTGTCATTTAACTGATTAAATGTTATACTACAGTCAACTAGTATGGATACTTATCTGTTGAGAGCCTCCATTTTTCTGATAATTGAAACCATGACAATGCTAACTAGTGCCACTGTCGTGTTGAGTTTTACATTATCTCTATTCGTCTGTATTCTGGTGTCATATACCCTAAACTTTGCGTTAATACTCATCTTCTGACTGCGATTTTTAAAAAAAGATAATATCATTAGTCTTTTTATGAGAAATTACTAAGAAATTAAGTAATATAAGATAATAGTGATCAAGTATTTATGACAATACATTCGAGGGAGTTATCGTTGCTAACGCATTCAATTTTTTCCGTCTCAGGCGATTAGACAAAAATACTATAGAGCAATTCTCCACATCCAAAATTAATTTTTGTTTCTGAATTCTATGTTTCCCGAGCGATCATGATTATTTAAGCGTCCTATATTTCTTAGTACTACCCTATCCCTTTTTAAAGAAACCAAGGAATGTCATCTGTAGAAGTTGGTTGGGTTTTATATTTATAAGATGTTTTTAAATCGTTGTATATGAATTGCCAATTTTATAACTGCCACTACTGTTATAATGAACAAAGAATCGGGTGAGCAAAGCGATTTATTTTTATTATGCCAAATCACACACTTTCTAAAATATGAAAACAATACATTAAATACACGATTTAGCCATCTTCCCTCAGTTGTCCCTTACAAACTCCATCGTCCTTTTTTCCGTATTATTATTCTAATTGCTTTCTGTTTTCCTTTCTCTTCATTTTCCTTTTCTATCTGTAAGAGTTCTATTTTCAATTCCTGATACACACTACTTATACCTGTCCGTACAAGAAGTACACACCACATTGTGATTAGCTACACAAAAATTTAATTTGTACTTCTCTATATGGATTCTGTAGTATTTGTTCTATAAAAATAGTAATGATACTACCTTTTATATACTACAATTTGGATTGATCAGTATTTTGAAAATTAAGTTTATTTACTTCAATTTACCTTTTTTCCTGAAGTAGTTCGAAGGCTAATAAACTAACCATATTGTTTGTTTCATTTATAGTTACGTTGTTCACTTATTTATTTATTTTATTTATTTTAACACATAGGTATTGGTACAAGGAGGCACCAAATACATATGCGCCACACGAATCTCAATTGATTTGTGTGAGGGCTGTGATACTGTCCGGGTGCCCAAACCGAAGCAGATGGTTTTCTTAGGAGACCACACCCCGAGCCTTCGACCTGGACGTCTGACCCACAAGGCAGTGGAGCATCGTAAGGAGATGCAGTCCCATGGTAGCCGGTGACCAACGATTGGTTCATACTCCATTTGTTCCTTCAGGATACTGGAGCCCATGTGCACCATTGGTTTTGGATCCGGTTAAAGCGCCGGACATTCGCTTTTCGTCCTCTCATTTTCGTAAACAACACCCCCGCCACGTGAAGGCAGTGAGTAGGACTTCCCTGGCAGAGGCTATGTACGCGTGGCCATGTGAGAGCATTTCGAGAGGGAGGGCGGAGTCTTCCCACTCTCGGCCGTACGAGGGCATTTGGAGGCACGTTGTTCACTAGAACTAATATGAGTTGTCTGATAGTCAATCATTCAGCATACAAAATGTCCATAATACTAAAGAGATATTCATTTGGTTAATGTTTGTTTGGACACAATTTTTCTCAATAGTTCAAAGATGTAGTCGTCCAACTTACCACTTTGTGATGTGTTACTGTTGGGAAACACTGACGGTCATATTGTAACCATTTATGGTACTTGATAAGCTGTCAGAATTAATTTAAATGTGGTTAAGGTCAGCTTCTTACACATCTATTTATAACTGTACGTGGTCCATCTTTTAGTTTCCTTATTGTTGTAATATTTCAATTTTAAACAAAATTATAAAAATCTAAATCACTCCAACATCTTTATTTTTTGTATACATTTTTAGGTGGTATTGTTGATTATAGGATCATGACTGTACAACAACTGAATGAGTTTGCTGCATTGTCATCTCAAGGCTTAGATGGTGCACGTAGTCATTTGGTTATGTTATTAGAGCAAAATCGAGGCGGGCAAATCGTGCAAGACTTAAACTATCATCAGTCTTTGATTGTTAATGGATTAAAAAATTTGTCTGATGAAATGAAAAATAGTAACAAGTCGTCTTCATCTGATTCATGAGTTATAACCATTTCAAATTTTTAGTTACCTTTTTTGTAAATATTTCGAGTGGATATTGTTAATTATTGTAAATATAAACATTATTATATGCATCAGTCACTTTTCATATAATCTTATTTGCTTAAAACATTGTTTACTTTTCGTTATCTTAAATAATTTATTAAAGCTGTTATATTCGGCAATATCCTTGTGAACGGATAAGCTTAAAACTGTGGTTTATTCGTTCAATCACTCAAATTTCAATCAACAACTCACCACTTAATCACTACGACCTATAACGGTTTTGATAGGTCGATAGTATTGGTGACCCTAACACAAGACACCTGGCTCTTTATATAATACAATAACCTGTTATTGGGTGGCTTAGTGGTTTAAGTATTTAGTTTCCAACTATCCGATTTCATGTTCGAACTCT
Organism: Schistosoma spindalis; assembly: GCA_946903255.1. Taxonomy (NCBI): domain Eukaryota; kingdom Metazoa; phylum Platyhelminthes; class Trematoda; order Strigeidida; family Schistosomatidae; genus Schistosoma; species Schistosoma spindalis. Next base: position 21,749,422 of record OX336418.1, read on the forward strand.
GCTCTTATTACTCTTATTCGGCTAGTATTTGAAAATGTACTCAATTATGGCATTACATTAATTGATTACATAATTACACTTGTACTTTGGATTTCTAAGTGAATGGACGCCTAATGATAAGCTTGTATGCACAGTGTAGATGGGAATACACCCATTTTTAAAATCTTGTTTAAATTTCACTTTTTGTTATTGAGTAATACAGTTATAATTTATAACCTATTTTAGAGCTAATTTCATAATCATCACTATCTATTGATTGATAACTAGTAGTGGAATACTAAACTCAAATTTCATCCTGTATTAAGCACTAGTAGATCGTATGTACCTAGATTTCATTGGTGTATGTGGTTATTAGTGTAATACTCATAACTCCAAGTGACACAGTTTTGTTTTCAACCTTTCAAGTACAGTTAGACTTTAGTAATGTATCGATAGACTTAATTCAAATATTGCCAATATGACTCGTAACAGGAATAAACTACCCGATTCATTTCGATTTATTAATCAAATACGTCAAATTATTTCAATGCTAGATTTTATAATTACTTGGTTCTATTCACAACTTTCTGATTTAACTTTTTTTGCTATAAAAAAAAACACATCATAACGTAGGATTTAGCTACCAATTATGTTAATTATTTGTCACTCCAACTGCACAGTATAGTTTTCATACTTTAATTCAAGCATATCAAAACAAAATGAAAAGCTACATAGTTTTTGTCCACGAGGTCTACATCTATTTCTGTCCGACCAACTGAGTATTTGTCTTGGTATGTATGTAAAAGCTATAGCTCACTATTGAATGTTCAAATAACTAGAAGCGAAGGTTCCGTCCGAATTCTCGCTTCGGTTTGGGCACCCGGGCAATATATCAGCCCTCTCACAAATTAAATTAGATTTGTGTGGCTCATATGTACTTGGTACCTCCTTGTACCAATATCTATGTGTTCAAACAACAAACAAATCGCTTACCACTAAGGCTTGTCTGTAATTTTGAAGCAATTGGACTTTCACGTGGTATTCGAATCCGTATCGTTCACTACATAACAAAAGGTGATATTACCTTCGACTGATCATAAATTTCACAAAACCTCAATTGATTGTCTTGTCGATAAATAGATACCAGGTCACTTATACTAGTGGGTACATCGCAACATGAGAGATAGAATACAGTTAGCACTAGGGATCAGTTCATGCAAATATATGTTATATATTTTGTTTGTAAAAATAATAGCTATTCATATGTTTCCGTCAATTGCGTGTTGATTTTTTTCTAGTTGGATATTCATTTATATTTACCAGGTTAATATCTTCCAGTTACAATGAAAAGTGAAGTTTTATGATAACTTAAGAAAATTCTAACCAGCAGGATTTGTTACATTTTTGAATATTACGTTTTTTCTTTGGTGAAAAGACTTGTCTGTTCATTTTAACGATAGGTTTTTAAATAAAATAATGGTGTAATCGATTTAAATCTTCGTGTTGGGTTGTAAAAAGTTTTATCAAAATTATTCTTTATCTTTTGAAATTTGATATATATATATATATATATCCCTGATGTAGGAGATGTCTGGTTGTGGCATACCTTAACAAACAGATCATGACGGACTATATTTTCCGAGTTAGTGAAGGTTAACACAATTTCAACTTAAAAGTTTGTTCTAATCAATCATTTGTATACATGGATACTTGTTGATTATGGCAGTTCCTATTATGTATAATGCACAGTATTTTATGTTCCACATCAACTTTTCGTGTAGTATTCTACATTACAGTCGTTGGGTTTAACACTCATCATCCACTTTTACTGTAAACGCCAGGATTTTTGTATAAGTTTTAATTGCATTCATAAGTGATAAAAGAATTAGTGCTTTAATTTAGTGACTTAATCTTGTTATCTTATTGGAATAGATGCAATCCGTTTCCAGTCTTAAAAGTACTTTGTCAGTTTACTTTAAGGTCAGTTTTAGAAATTCCAATGATTTAAAGATTGATATATAGTGGAAAATCACACCCACTTAATGTCATACATTATTTTACTTATACTCTGTGTGTTTTCGCTAGCTCCCCGTATTTCACCTTCCGATTACTATTGATGAAAAGTAGACACTTAACTAGATTGTTTCAAAATAATATACTATTTTAAAAATGCATAACTTTTTGATGAACAGTCTTTTCATTTTACTATTTAAATGCCTATATTCAATTCTTTAAAAATTAACAAAAGATTAAATCTACATGTGTATTATATTTGATTATTCACTGTTTCTTATAATTGTTAGTACTTTAATTCCCTTACTCTAGTAAAGCAACCTTTAAAATATAGAAAAAAGAAATATCGAAAATAAATTATACTTTCATGAATCTACCAAAATGTATACCCCACTTAATTGTGTCGTATAAACAAAAATGTAACACTGTTTGTCATCTAATGACCACTTCCTTATTATTATTATCACCATCACCGTTATCAACGAAGTCTGATGAAATAAACAAACCAAATGGTTATAAAATACTGATGAAATCATCATCAGTTCGATTACGATTAGATAATCTACCAACACATGTGCAACAATATTTTAATCTTACTCCTTCTGATAAACCATCTGAATTTATTACTGTATTGTCAAGTGATGTACAAAAACTGATTAGGAAGACTCATTGTTCAGTCAACTTTGTAAGTTTTGGAATTTATTTGCTTTATATGTCTTATTAAGATTTTTTCTTGTCCTCTTTTTATAACGGGAATAATTAATATCATGCTATATGGACCTCAACTCCGCTTGTAGCGCTTCTAGGGCTGCTGCCGGTCCCAAGTCCGGGTAAAGAAGAAGCGTTGGGTGTGTAGTCGGCAACCCCATCCTGTCCAAAACAACCTTGCTAAAATACACTAAGCAGAACGAGCAATTTAAACCAATTAAACTCTACCCTCCAAATTCAAGGAAGAATTATGACACTTCATGATCATCATTGCTGAAAAATGATATCAAATGGTTCTGATCAACGGAATGCCAAAAAGAATTGCTAAAACTAAAACAGCTCCTATAATCAAACCTGCTTACACACTGTGATCCAGATCTTCCAATTGTAGTCACAGCAAATGTGTCAAACTAAGGAATCAGAGCAGTAATTTCATATACCTACCCTAACGGGTCTAAGAAGGCAATCGCCCACGCTGCACAGTCGCTGACTATTGCAGAAAGGAACTACGGTCAGATAGAGGAAGAAAACCTCTCCGTTATATTCGCTGTAAAAAGTCCCACAATATGCTGTTTTTTAGACAGTTCACCTTACTAACAGACCATAAACCGCTACTGACAGTTCTTGGATCCAAGACAGGTATCCTTGTTTATACAACAAACCGTTTATAGAGATGGGTAACTACACTTCTGGGCTATGATTTCAAGATAAACTATCAACCGACAATGGATTTTGGACAGGCAAGTGCCTTCTCAAGGTTAATTGGTTCCGATGCAAAACAAGAAGAAGGTGCTTGCAGCTGCCGTAGGTGTTGAAGCTGAGGTTCACACAGTACTGAACTACCGGTCACATTCGAAGCCATTAAAGAAGCCAGTGAGAAGGATAATGAGTTGAAGGTTGATCGCCACTGCATATTCAACGGTTGGCCTTCATCTAGACTACAATATTTTCGTCGACGAGATTCTGTGACAGTTGTCGATTCGTGCATCAGGTTTGGCCACCACATCGTTATCCTCAGGAATCTTTGACATCAAGTCCTTAAGCAGTTACATAGCGAGCACCCGGGGAAAAGTAAAATAAAGTTACTAGCTCGAACCTATGCATACTGGCCGTCAATGGACCATGATATAAAACAAAAATGTCGCAGTTGTTGGGCCTGTCCAGAGGCCGCGCAGAACCCGACTAAAGGTGAACCATTAAGATCTCTGGAACCCCAAAACAAGCGAACAATCCTGACAATCTTCTTATTGTGCTTTCTGATGTTGCTTTCGGCATGTCATATACTTCTGGCCATTTTGAGAAACCATCGACAAGAACCAAGTAATTTCTACCTTGTATTGTTCCGGCAAAATCAGCGTGTATTCTCTGCCACGGTCCGTCGGGTTTTGGCCATAACTTGAGATCACCATCAACTGGTGGTTGCCCAGATGAAACTAATGCTAAAGAAGAACTGGACAACTGAAGAAATAGCATTACAAATGTCTAATGCAACCTTCCTTCTAGATACTGTCAAACTCAACGAATTCAATACAGCTCTCAACAACAGGTTCCACGCCCCACAAGATCTACCCAGAGAAGAAGAGGCTACTATGGAGGAAAACTGGGGAGAAATCAAAAATGCACTAACTCCAACATGACAAGTTCTGAGCCTCAAGAAGTGTCATCTAAAGGAATGGATCTTTGTGGAAACCCTGGACAAGATTCAAGAAAGGAAGAACAAGAAGACAGCAACTCACAACAGTCGAACAAGAACAGAGACATCGAAGGTAGAAGCTGGATACACTGAAGCAAGCAAGTGAATGAAGAGGAGTATTAGAGCCGACAAGCAGAAATACGTGGAGGAGCTCGCAACAACCGGGGAAAAAGCTGTAAGGGAAGGAAATACGAAACAACTAAATGACAAGACGAACAAACTGACAGGGAAATATAGTAAGCTAGATAGATCGGTCATGGACAAAAAAAGCAAGACAATCACTGAGATTCAAGGACAGGGGAACAGATGCGTGGAACGCTTGAATAGGCCAGCTCCATTGAATCAAGTGGCACTAACTTGGATTATTATTATTTTATTATTTTAACACATAGGTATTGGTACAAGGAGGCACCAAATACATATGCGCCACACATATCTCATTTGATATATGTGAGGGCTGTGATACTGCCCGGGTGCACAAACCGAAGCAGATGGTTTTCTTAGGAGACCACACCCCGAGCCTTCGACCTGGACGTCTGACCCACAAGGCAGTGGAGCATCGTAAGGAGATGCAGTCCCATGGTAGCCGGTGACCAACGATTGGTTCATACGCCATTTGTTCCTTCAGGATACTGGAGCCCATGTGCACCATTGGTTTGGGGTCTAGTTAAAGCGCCGGACATTCGCTTTTCGTCCTCTCATTTATGTAAACAACACCCCCGCCACGTGAAGGCAGTGAGTAGGACTTCCCTGGCAGAGGCTATATACGCGTGGCCATGTGAGAGCATTTCGAGAGGGAGGGCGGAGTCTTCCCACTCTCGGCCGTACCAGGGCATTTGGGGGCAAGAAAACAATAGCTAAATCCCGTGCTACTTACGAACGACAGTTGGTATATGATAGCCGTACTTGTCCAAAACGATTGTTTTCGTATGTTAAACGGCAAATAAAACGTAGCGATAGTATTCCCCCATTATTGTTACACGATAATTCAGATTTACTAGCTGAATCCGATCGGGGCAAAGCTGAGACTTTTTAAACCATTTTAGCGAAGTCTACTCTACGTTTATTGTAACAAATACTTGTCCCAATCACGCCGAGATACCAGCCATTGAATCTGCACAGGTGACTGAAGAAACTGTCCTTCCGTTAATAATTAACCTCAAACCTTGTAAGATACCGGGTCCTGACGGGTTACATCCACGACTGCTGTCATCTCTTGCGGACATTATTTCAAAATCGCTCGCGACACACTTCAACATGTCCCTTTCACTCGCTCAACTACCTAGGGATTGGAAAGATGCTATTGTCAGTCCTATATTTAAGGATGGTCAGAGACAGATCGTATCTAACTACCGGCCTGTCAGTCTATCTAGCACTGTCGTTAAGTTACTTGAAAATATAATTCGGGTTAGGTTGCTAAGCCACATAGATTCACACAATCTGTTAGCTCCTGAGCAACATGGATTTCGTAACAAGCGTTCATGCTTGACTAACTTACTTATTGAGAGAGAGGATTGAACAGCAGTCTTAGATAAAGGTTTGTCTGTCGATGTTATATTCATAGATTTTAGCAAAGCATTTGACAAGGTTTTATACTTAAGTCTTATGAAGAAGCTCACAAGCTTCGGAATAATAGGTGCTGTACATGAGTGGATAGGAAACTTCTTATGTGACCGCAGACAGAGAGTTAGGGTCAATGGGACGCTATCCGATTGGAAGCCGGTCAAAAGTGGTGTACCACAAGGCACCATATTAGGCCCTCTGCTATTCCTTCTCTACGTTAATGAGTTACCGCTGTTGCTTAGGTCGTCGACATTATTATTTGCGGATGATGTCAAAATATGGAGAGCAATAAGAGGTGAGGTTGATCATCTGGATCTTCAAGCTGACTTAGACGATTTAGTTAGATGAGCTCAAGGTTGGGGCTTAGAAATCAATTCTAGGAAGAGTGTGCTAATGCACATCGTTCACAGCAATAGTTACCATTATACTATTGATGGTAAACCTCTTCCATGCATTCAAGAACATAAAGACTTAGGAGTAATAAGTCATGATTTAAAAACAACTACGCACTGCAACGCAGCCGCTGTCAAAGGTTTTCGTGCGTTGTGGTCACTTCGCCGAGCGTTCAAATCCTTTGACGAGGAAATGTTTCGACTGGAGAACCCGTATTTATTATTTATTTATTTTAACACATAGGTATTGGTACAAGGAGGCACCAAATACATATGCGCCACACGAATCTCAATTGATTTGTGTGAGGGCTGCGATACTGTCCGGGTGCACAAACCGAAGCAGATGGTTTTCTTAGGAGACCACACCCCGAGCCTTCGACCTGGACGTCTGACCCACAAGGCAGTGGAGCATCGTAAGGAGATGCAGTCCCATGGTAGCCGGTGACCAACGATTGGTTCATACTCCATTTGTTCCTTCAGGATACTGGAGCCCATGTGCACCATTGGTTTTGGATCCGGTTAAAGCGCCGGACATTCGCTTTTCGTCCTCTCATTTTCGTAAACAACACCCCCGCCACGTGAAGGCAGTGAGTAGGACTTCCCTGGCAGAGGCTATATACGCGTGGCCATGTGAGAGCATTTCGAGAGGGAGGGCGGAGTCTTCCCACTCTCGGCCGTACCAGGGCATTTGGGGGAATCCTAAAGGAAAACGATAAAGAGGAAGGCCAAAGAACACACGCGCCAAGAATTGGAAGCAGATATCAAAAGGACGAATAGCAGTTGTTAACAACTGGAAAGGATTGCCTAGGACAGGGTTGGATGGAGAGTGCTGTTGGGCGACTTATGATCCTCCACGTGGGTTAACAGGCGTAAGTAATGAGTATGTGAACCTCAGTTTGAACTGAATTTTACTCATTTAAAACAACCAAGCGACTAAATGTAGTATGGATAGTTAACTAAAACTAATGCAATGAACAACGCAATAAGAACAGGTTCATTTACTCGTCTATTGGTGCTATATCAAATCGAAAGTAATTAGAACCCCATGAGGAAATTCTCCATTTTCTTCATTTTTCTAACACAATCGACACAAAGTTCCTGATTTTACGGTTTTTACTAGAATTATGGAAAGGTCATTTGATATTTAAGCTTTCATTGAAAATCTGTCATCTCTGCGCACCATGTTATTGTACAACTATTACTTCATGAGCAGTGTGGGATAGAGTAAAGCGTGAATATCTTCGAAGTATTAAGCTTACAGTCCATAAACAAGAAATTAAAGGGATAAAGAGAAATACTTGATTCCAAACCAGTCCTGGTTTCAGAAACGATTCAATCCCACAGAGGACTGATCAGTTTTACACAATTGTGAGTTTATAGCCTTGAACACTTATTGACTCGGAGCTCCGTGTAGCTTTAGAAAACCTCAGTAAAGTTTACTTTAGTCCAGTATTATCACAAGAATAAACTATGGTCGAACCTCATTACGCTGAATGTTCTTCAGATAACGGTCGAACTTAACCCTAAGAAAATTCCAATAAACTTATATCAGATGTTTTTATTTGTGATAAATAAATTGAAACGCATACAACCATATTCAAGGTTTCATTAAATAATTTCATACATTTTTTACATATTTATAGATTAGTGATAATTTACAACCTCCGTTACTTCAACTGATTTCCAAAGATGATACATCAAATTTCAACAAATCATTACGTAAATATGGGATTAATTTGCAGGGGAAAAGTCGAGTAAAAGTGATTGAATTTAATTCTACTATAGACGATACTATGTTTAGAGTCCGAATGAAACAGGCAGAAGATTTTTTGCAAGCAGATCATTTTGTAGTTATAATTATTAATTTGAAACATCTAAAAAAATTATTGTCGAAAAAAAAAATACAGTCTACGACTACGAAAGCGGATGGTGGTGAACAGCAGTTGCGAAATGTGGGGAAGGTACGTGAGTGCAATAGAAGTTTATCTAATTTAATTTAGTTGTATCTAATATATTGGTTGTCGTATATCACATACCTACTTAATTGTCATGCAGTATTATTTAGGTCAAGAATTTTTATTCAGTACCGTGAAACATCACCCATTTTATCACTTGTTAAAATATTTATGTGCATATTCCAATAATAAAACAGTTACTGTTCCAATCGCTCACCCATTATTTCGGAGTCAATGTCACTGAACGGTGAAAAAGGAACATGGGTTTTCACTTAGTTTAATGTACGCTACATTGACGAAAATACTAGAGATCACAAAATCTGTGACAGGGATTCTTATCAACCGATTTCATGGTGAGAAACGTAATTATTAAATTAAATTTCCACTCAAATGATTAATATTCTGTGTACTTATTACACCATGAATTGACTCGATAATTTCAAATAATACATTCTATTTTATTTTATTTGAACACATAAATATTAGTACATGGGGGCACCAAATATATATGTGCCACACAAAACAATGAGAATGGGGAGAAAGAAAAAAGAAGGTAAGGAGCGTAAAAGAGAAAAAAAAGAACAATAACGACCAGATTAGTAATAATAATGGGGGAAACGGAAAGACACAACCAGAAAAAATCTTTCAGTTAAGGGAGATACAACCGCTTTTTATGAAGAAAATAAAAAAAGGTTACAGCAGGATCGCCACTGGCTTCTATTCTGAGCCGTATCTGATAACGTCTCTAGCCACTGTGTCGCACCATCTCTCGGACCCCAGCCAGGGAGTCGTGAAGGACCAACAGAACCCATCCCTTTGCAGCTTTCTTTAATACCCCGACACCATGTCATACTCTGACCACCACCAAAACGTTGAAGGCAGCCAGTTTGAATGGTGCACGTGGTTTCAGAAAAACTGCTTCAGTATTCATATTTGGTGGTAGCATACAATTTTCAACCAGGCAGTGACTCGAGAACGTTTAGATAGAACCGAGATTCCACCATAGGCGAGCTGCTGTATAAGTCGAAAAATAAGGATACATAAAGTGGGAATAAAAGAGAATAAATGACGTGGTAAATAATAATAATAATAATAATAATAATAATAATAATAATAATAATAATAATAATAATAATAATAATAATAATAATAATAATAATGTGAATTGTTTGATCGTAAATCGAAGTGAGAATAGAGTTTTCAGTGAATATCGTCCTTTTCATTATATTTGTGTGTGGGCTGTGATACTGCCTGGGTGCCCATGTAGTGAACAAGAACAACAACGGGGAACAATCGGATGTATTTAACAACAAATTACAGAACTGGTTACTAAAATACAACAACCATATATTAAATCGTTAATTTGCAAATTGTTCACCAATTGTCTCAAATGACTCAGAATCCCTTTGTTCTTGCATTTTCATACAAATTGCATTCTTTCTTCATTCTTTATTGTTCGATCTTCTCGTCTCTTTGCTGCCAGACATTCTGTTCAGTACTCACGTCATATACTACTTATGTCTACGTAAGTAGCACACACCACACCCAGACCGAAGCAGGTGGTTTGCTTAGGGGCCACACTCCGAGCCTTTGACCTAAAGGTCTGACCCACAAGGCAGTGGAGCATCTTGAGGAGATGCAGTCCCATGGTAGCCGGTGAGCAACGATTGGTTCATACGCCATTTGTTTCTTCAGGATACTGGAGGCCATATGCACCATTTAATACATTTTAATGCGCCTTAGTATGACATACCATACAACTAACTCGTAGGGGTACGATTTCAATTTCCACAGCTGACACTCAATCATTAGTTTAATGATTATTTCTAAACATTTATAAATAATTCACTGTCACGAACTGACACATCTGTTTGTCTCGGCCATAACAAATACAATCACCTGCAGTTAGTCGTTTACAACAATCAAATTGTTGACAAAAGAACTATTCCTCAACTTATACAATGATCATCTGCCCTTTCAAAGGCATCTGTTGCATAATCTCGATGCTACTGTTTATACTCATCGATAGTTCACAAGTTTAAACGTTTATTAATTTGAAGTGCTATCTGAAAAGCCTTTCTCAAGAAGCAACTCAAACTACGTTACAAAACGTCCGTGCTTCAGTTTTCCGCTCATCGGTTTATTGTATATATACTACCAGTTTATTATTATTAATATTCCCTATTTGCCTACTGTCACGTCAATAATATAATCAATGAGACTATAATTTATGGACGACCTTTGAGCGAAGCTAAAATGACCTTGAGAATGCTCACCTACTAAGACTAAATGAGGGTTATAAACCAGTGTGAGAAATTAGAATTATGGTTTGCAGTTGATGGTTAGGGTGAGGAATTAGATTTAGGGTTTTCATCAGCTAAAATGAGTGAATTTCACGCCGAAATCCAAGACCTGTTATCTTATGCCTGATTGGTTCGTCCATAAATTATAGTCTTGCCATATGATCTCATTTTCTGTGTGAAATACTAAGGCATGCAAATTCCCACGAAATCAAAACTTCAGTCATCTTTTTGATCATATTACCAAATCTTATTCTCCGTTTCACTGCTCTTACGTTTTGTCACAGGCTTCCTAATTTTGTTCACCTTTCGATGAATAACATTGATTTGCAAGCAGTTTCATAAACATCTGAAGCTACACAAAAAGTATTTCACACATTTATAAAAGGTAGAAGAAATTCACTATATGGGTTTTCAATACCATTTAAATTTTTGTCATTATGAGACCGCTTTCTGTTTGCAATTAAGTTCAAAAAATAGTTAATTGATGACAAGTTATTATTGATCTGGTTGTTCACATTTTCTAAAATTACTTGTTGAATAAGAAGGACATTGAACGTATTACTGAAAACATTTCGAATATTTTCGCTTATTTTTAGAATTAGTCAATCTATACGTTGATTTTTATACATGCTCACAAATATATATAATTATGCCCTGTATTATTGTGTTTATTGTTTGGGCGAAAATTAACTAGCATTACTAATATACAGCTAATGTTGTACTGCTTATAATAACTTTTAAGCATCCACATTCGCATAAGAAATATCATCTATTATCCAAATAAAGGTACTTCAATGAAGATCTGTTCGACGGTATCACTTACTAAAGCTGTATGATCGTATTTACAGTTATTTTATATGCAGTAGTTTTTAATCTATTGTCTTTATTTAACAATCTGTTTTATTCCAGTGCTTAATGCAGTATTGTTTTTTCTAACACTTATTTTGCTTTCTCATCTTTTTTAAAAAACCTCAGGTGGAATATGAGAAAAATGTTGCAAAGTACACTGAAATATTTGAAGGTATACCTTATTGTAAAGTACACAATATTAATCGACCGAATGTGTTAAATATTGTTATGACTTTAGAACGTATAAAAATAAACTAGAACAATAATTATTACCAGTTTGTTCCTTTTTTGACCAGAATCATGATATCTTCTGTTGAAAAATCCATCATTTTTTGGGATAATCAAAAACACTAGTGTGGTGTTTGTATGAACTAATGATTCTCTTGTATTTACGTCTGTCTGATTTTGAATTCCAAATACAATACGTTCATTTGTGCTTACCTAGTTATACCTGACTTAAATTGTGTTATTTCGGGGAGTTTATTATTTCACTCAAGAACTTGATATCATTAAATTCTAATGTAAATAAAGCAAGAACAAATATTGATGCAGAATAGTATGAATTCATAATATTTCGAGGTTTCTCATCAGCTGCTTACAACCAAATATGTGATAAAAATTTACATTAAGATAGTGTAAAACAATTGGCATAAATGAATGTGCATAACTGGAATAATAACTAAGTATATATATATATATATATGCTAGAAAAGGTCAGAGGTTAATTGGTGTTAGAACTAAGGTAACAATTAAAGGTGGGTGATGTAATAGTTGAATGGAGTTTATACATTATGTGATAATTATTTTAGAGGTAATAGAACAGTGATAAGGTAAGTTACGTAATAATTGGATAGAATTAGAAGGGTTGACATGATATAAGAGGATTAGTGGGCGGAAACGTGTGAATGGAAAGTTGGTTCAGAATTAGGTAATGGGGGGAATATAACGCGGAATGAATATTTAGAAAATACAGTAAGTGAATAAAATAACACCAAAAAAAAATTACCAGGGTAATGATAAGTTTATTAACGTCTCTTTTTGAATGCATAAATCCGGTTTAAGTTTTTTTATCGCAATCGCTTCCGCGAACCGGAGAGTAGTAGTACTTCGTTGTTTATTGATAATTTTGAAAGTGTGTGAGATATCAATGGTATGCCCAGTGTCCAGTAAATGCCGAGCTATCGCACTGTTAAGAACCTTCGTCCCCCGCAGCCTCAAGTTTTTTGGAACATGCTCAGAAATACGAACGTGTACTCTTCTCTCAGTTCTTCCAATGTATGTGCTTTGGCACGTACATGTGAATTGGTAAATGCAGTTGGAGCTACTAAGAAAAGAGGACTTGTCGATTTTAGTTTCTTTGAGTGAGCAGTTCGTTTTCCATACTGTCATTAATTTTGCAGCTGGGTAGGCAACTTTCAACGCTGAATTTAGTCTGTGATTAATTAAGCCAGCGATTTCATCTCCTTTAAAACGTAGATATAGGAAGCAAGATTTCTTTTCAACTCTATCATACTTTGTCTGAGGATAGGTTTTTGCATATTTATGGATAAATTTCAACGGGTATGAATTTTCACGTAGAGCATTAGTGATGAGAGTGATCTCATCATCCAGGCGTTCCTTTGAACAAATTTTTCGAGCGCGGTCAAAAAGGGTTCGTATCAAACCATTTTTGTAACTCATTGGACAGAAACTATAGTAATTAAGATATAGTCCACTCCAAGTATTTTTATGATGAATGTGTCTCTGTAATGTGCCATCAAGTGTTCGTCTGATACCGATATCCAGGAAATGGAATTTACCTTCAACTTCTTTTTCCATAGTAAATTCTATATTCTTATGTGCTTTATTAAACAGATTGAGTAGTCTAATAGCATGCTTCTGATTGTTACAGACAAGGAATGTGTCATCAATGTATCTACAGTATAGTGTAGTAGTATCGATTGCGTGCTTAAGCACTTTTTGTTCCAGGTATCCCATAAATATATCAGCAAGAATTGGGCCCAACGGGCTACCCATGGCAACTCCATCAATTTGACGGTAAAACACATTATTAAATTGAAATTGTATGTTTCTAGTACATAAAAAAAGGAGCTGTTTAAAATCATGAATTGGTAGAGGTAGAAGTTCGGGATATTTACATATGATATCAACCGTTTCTTCCAAGGGGATGTTAGTGAAGAGTGATGAGACGTCGAATGAAACCATAAATTTGTTAGAAACATTTAGGTTGTCGAGTTTTTGCACGAATTCAAAACTGTCTTTTAGACTGTAGGGCGCTACTTTCTTTCGGATTGGTTCTAGGCATTTTGTCAGCCAGCGAGCAAGTTTGTGGAAGGGCGAATTGGTCATGGATAATATTGGTCTTGTCGGGATGTCGGGCTTATGAGTTTTGGGTAGGCCATATAAGTATGGTAATTGTGATCCTTTGGGTTTAAGTTCGTTGTATGTATGATTATCAATTAGATTTTTCTTCAGGAGTTCTCTCAATTTTTTTACGAGGCGTTTCTCGGTTGTCTCCGTTAAGTCTTTCTGGGTATTATCGACGATAAATCTAGTGGAATCATTTAAAGTAGACATTAATTTGTTGATGTATTCATCTCTGTTAAGAACGACTACCCCGGAACCTTTATCAGGACGAAGAAGCAATATTGTTTCATCTTTCATAAGTTTTTTTTATTGCTAGTTGGTGATCTTTAGTTAACACCGATTGTGGGGTTGGTGTCGTTATGTACTGGTTTGTAATATCAACTAATTTCGATTTTAACCAACTATGTTTTTCATCATTCGTGGGTTTTCAGTCAGTGAAACAGAACCATCGATACGGAATTAAAAAAACTTGAAAAGGCTCAATGTGGAGTTTTTATTAGTATCTAAAGGAGATTTTGATGATGTACTTAAATATTTGATAGCTGTGTGTGCCAAGTGCAAGTTATTAGGGAATGATGGTAAATCAGTTGATGAAGTCGTGAATCTACATCGACTGAGATGGTTGGGTCACGTATTACATACGTCCAACCACCAATTATCACGGCACACAGTGGTCACTAGTGTTGGAGACAGATGGAGCAAAGTAAGGGGCAGCCAAACCAAAACATGCCATCAGTCCACAAACTCACTTCTGGTTTGAGCCACGTTGGTAGATGCATACTACTTGGTTGGGGTCCACGTGACTAGCGTAACCAATGGTTGGAGATTATATAATATGGCTTTGAATCTATCACAATGGCATAGGTGTATGCACTCGTTGTTAATTATGTTCATAACTAACCGATCAAATCGTTGTTTAAGTGACCACCACGTTGATCTGGTCTGACGTATCTGTAAACTCTCTGTTGCATGTGACCTACCAATTGAAAGACATTATTATCCTATTATATTAATGTGACCCATAATTCTACTCATTTCGATAAGATATGTAATGCTGATTGGTATGTTTCTGCCTTTCACTTAATAACTGTAATTCCCTTAATTATTGTACTAATTTAATTGTTTTTACGTTCAAAAACAAGTAAAGTTTAAGGCTAAATTGTTGTTGTTCCGACTATAGCTTTCACATAGACTCTGTGCTCGCCAGTATCGCGTTTACGGTTCTAGTAGTATATCTGTTGAACAAATTAAATCCTACACTCGTCTCCCCTTGAACCATGAGACTAAAATCACTCTATACCTTTCATTCTACGAAATAAACATTCCCCCCTGGACCATATCCTTATATGGAATCTCTTTATATATTACTACCACTGAAGTGACTGCTTCTAAGATTTTAATTTTCATCTTGTTCTAATGAGGTATGGCAACTTGGACCGATGTGTATATATGCTTGGTCCTACATTGTCACCGAGTAGGTGCAGTGGAGGTATGAAAATTCAGTCTATAAAACTTCAAGTACAGGGGGATCCAGTCTTTCCTAAAAGACGAATAATTCCTTGTGATCTTCGAGAAACAGTACATAAGACATTGAACGATTTGTGTACGGAAGGTATAATTGATCCGATTCAATCTTCAGATTGGAGTACCCCTGCTGCTACGCCATTGAAGTTGGATAGCAAAACTCCTAGAATTTGTGATAGTTTGACACTTAACTCCCCTTGTCGAAGCAAACGTGCACGACAGTGCAGGCTGAAGATATTCTAAGTAGACTTCATGGTTCTAAGGTTCTCGAAAGTTGACTTGAAAGATGCTAATCCTCAAATCACTTTAGATCAATCTCCATCTATTTTGACAAAAATTAATACTCATTTTGGCCTTTTAAAATACAAATTCCCACCATTTGATCCAAGTTTTTCTCCAATCATATTTCAGGAAGTAATGAATAAGGAAGTCAGTGGTCTTGGATGTGTTGAAGTTTATCAAGATGATCTCAATGTTCATGATTCTGATAAGGTACTTCATGACCAGAGACATTGCTTTATTGCGTCGTTTAATTGAGAAGAGTATTACGGTGAATCCGAATAGGTGTTCATTTTGTGTATCTACTTTCGAATGTCTTGGATACCTAGTTAATGGTAATGGTTTTAGACCAGATTTGAAACGACTAGCTGCACTAACAAATGCTCTTCACTACTATTCCTGTATTGTACCTAATTTATCTTGTCGTGCCAATTGTTTATTTGACATTTTGAAATCCAATTCATTTAAATTGGTTGAGGGACAAGAGTTATGCCTACGAAGTTTACTAAGTTTCTTCAAAGTGATTCTATTTTTAGAACTTATCCAGTGTATATTCTGTATTTAATACTGTTGCATCACCTGTGAGTATTAGTGCAGTTTTGGAACAGGAATAAAAATCAGTAATCTGTGTTTCAATCAAACCTACTGTTGCTGAGCAAGGTTATTCATAAACTCACCATGAAGCATTAGCTGAGTTTTAGGATGTTTACAAGACTTCGCAAATGTATATTCGGAAAGAAATTCACTACTGTTACTGATCGTGAAGTTTATTTATCATCCTAAAAAATCTTTAGCACGTTCCTCAGCCGCGATGGAGTATTGCTTTGAGTGCCTATGACTATACGGTTCAGCACAGGAGTGCCAAACAAATTCAACATGGCTATATATCTTTATAATCATTACAAGATAAACCTGTTAATACAACAGACTGTTTGTAAGTGCAATCTTTACCGGTGAGAAGTCCAGATCTCATTATATCAACTCGTAGATACTTTGAATTTATACTCAGTGAGACACAGAACGTTGTAATGCTAATCTGAAATGTAGATTTCCTGTCAATTTTTCAAATCGGGATTAGTTATCCACTACTCCTGATGATATTTTGTGTCTAAATGGTCGTGTTGCTATTCGTCCTTGATTGCGTAAATCTGTTCTTGAAGATCTTCATAGTGGACATTTAGGTGTTGAGAAAACGAAGTTCTCGGCAAGGCTCACATGTTGGTGATCAGAGATAAAGGTAGATATATGTCGTACAGCAAACAATTGTAAAAAATATCATAAGTTGAAAACTCAGCCCTCGAAGTGTACTTCATGGCCAGTATCGTCTGAGGCCTCGCAAAGGATTCATGCACAATATTGTCCACTCCTTGGCAAATATTGTGTACGCGTAGTCATTGATTCTTTTTCAGAATAGCCTAAAGTGTTTTCACAACTTCACCAAATTCTGATTTCACAATCTAAGCATTAAGAAGGGTGTTTGTTTTAAATTGAGCTATTTCGGAGATTTATAGTTCGAATAATAATCCGAATATTTCTAATTATCATACATTACTTAAAAGTCGTCAGTAGCTATGTAAGACTCCAGGTTCTTTTTGTTTTTGCATAGTATTCTTTATGACAAAAAGAATGGTTCAAAATATAAGAAACTATGGCGACGTGACAGGAACTGTCATTTATATTTATCATTAAATTCATGATAATGTTTGTTATAAGTTCTTTGTGCTTGCATTTTTTGCTTAACTTTATATTCAACTTGTAAACTTATTTTTCTGCATCAAATGGTGTTCTTCCTTTACCTGTAGTGGTGACTTATCAATAAACTTTTGAACAATTTTTGTTTTTGTTCTTATCGTAGTTTCATGGGAAGGTTTATCGATAATCTGAACATGTGGCTATTTGTGACAATTAGAAATAACTATGTCTTTGTTTATAAGTACCGGTTTCTTTGTGAGAACTTGTAAGTACTGAACCAGTTTAGAAGTTTCGCCAAGATGTTGCTTCGTATATATGAGCTTCACTGTAACAGTATATTCGGCTGAATAATAGCAAGAATTGTAGTGCAAAAGAATACGGACTTTCACCAAGCTTTTACGGGATCTGAGACGCTACAAACTCATTGTCTCATCGCTGCACGATACGTCTGGCCGTTCATGAATAAAGATGTCCGTATGTGGGTAAAGCAATGCTTACAGTGTCAACGATCAAAAGTGCACAGGCACGTAGCTGCCCCCATTGGCACGTTCGCTACGCCTGATGCTCGCTTTGATCACGTTCATATAGACATTGTAGGACCATTGCCACCATCGCATGGGTATGATCACATACTCACGTGCATTGACCGTTTTACAAGATGGCCCGAAGCTATTCCCATCACATCTATCACGGCGGAGACAGTTGCTCACTGCTTCGTAGAACGATGGATAGCACTGTCATGACTGACCGAGGACAACAATTCGAGTCCGCATTATTCTCCTCACTGACCAGGCTGCTTGGTACAGAACGCATACGCACTACCGCCTACCATCCAGCATCGAATGGTTTGGTCAAACGGTTTCATCGTCAACTTAAAAGTGCCCTTCGAGCACACGAAAACGACGATTGGTACGAAACCTTACCGCTCGTTCTCTTAGGTATCAGAACGAGTTTGAAGGCAGATATTCAATGTTCCGCCGCTGAACTTGTATACGGCACGACATTGCGTCTGCCTGGGGAATTCTTCACACCACGGAGCAGTAATGATTTCGGTAAATCAGACTACGTCCATCGACTGTCTGCATTTATGCGAACACTGTCTCCGGTGTCAACTCGAATACAACATCGACAGGTCGCTCTCCCTCGAGAGTTATCTACCTGTTCACATGTTTTCATACAAGTAGATTCGGTACGCAAACCTTTGTAACAGTCTTACGAAGGACCTTTTCACGTGATCTCTCGTCACGAAAAGGCCTTCAAGGTTGATCGACATGGCCGCGTCGAGATCGTCAGCATTGATCGTCTCAAACCAGCACACGTCGATGACAGTGCCCTACCCGATAACTCGAAACTCAATGCTAGACCTATCAGCCTACAAGCGGGATCTCTACATCTACCCCGGATCCCACGCTAGATACGTCAGATACCTCGTTCTCACGTCCCGGTCAACAGCACGCGTCATCTGCACCATCTATGGACGAGACGTCGTCTCACGTCCAGATCAGCCAACCACACCGCCCTTGACCTCGTATGAGATCGCAGGCTCACGGAGTACGAACGAGACTATCGCCTCACGTTCCGGTCGCCGAGTACGATTACCCGTACGCTTTCGCGACTAACCGCACAGTCAATAACAGATACGGTGTAGGATTATTCCTATACTACACGCATGCTACACTTTTCTTTTTTGACTTTTGTTTCGCATCCTGAGCTCACTCCTCCGATCATTGCAAGTTTGGTAAGGTCGACTTCAGTCAACCTTGGCGAAAGCTGGCCTGATCACCCACGCTCTTGTCAACACAATCAGTCGGTAATCTGGTTTCGAGTCCGCCCGGTACGCTTGGTTTCGCGCTTGTTCGTTATGGTCGCTTCCGGTTTATTGGCTCAACGTGGTTTCGTCCTACTTCTGCAGCGTTTTCTGGCCCGCATCACTACGAACGCAATCTTCAGATCCTGGATACAAACCACTCTGTTGTGGTATGCCAACTCGAGTAACAAATACAACACACTTCTCCTGGTGCCGTTCTACTCAAAAGACCTTCGTTGGCAACTCGAGGATCAACGATCGCTTCTTCTTTCGCCAATTTTTCCGTCCTACAACCGCACTTTTGCCGATAAGTCCCACGAATCAAATCGCTACCTATAGAAAGTGCAAACCCTTTCTAGCGAGGGGCTCCTTTAGTGACCTAGTTTTGTCAAAAGAACGCGATTGATTCGATGAAAACAATTATTATTATAACCAATTGTACCAGTGATTGTTTTACTGTGCCCGTTTGTTTAACTGTTCTAATGACAGCCATTTTGGCCTTCCATTGAACTCCATTGCTTCTGCGCGGTTTGTGACTCTACGCACGTACTTCCTCCTGCCGATCCCACTTGTACTCCTTTGGCACGATCTCGGTATTCTTCCGATACCACGAGATCACCAGCAAATATATCTCGACTACAGCCATCATCTGTCTTCTGATATTGGCCTACGGGAAGTTTATTGGTTTACTGGCACGTAGTTTTGTAGCGGTGTTTATGATAAAGCGCGATTCGACACCACGCTACAATTGGTGAGCCAAATCTGGGAACACGTCTCAACCTCGGTCAAATCTTCCGAATAAGCAATTCAGTGAGTCTATTATTTATCTATCCACGTCTGTCGTATATTTTCATATTAATTTTTAATATATAAAATACTCGACATGACGGATAACGATAAGAGTAGAATTAATATAATAGACTCCGATGTACGCGTACTGAATCCTCGGCACTTTTTATTCGCGTGACGATAAATTCCACGCTTTATTCGAGAAATTCCCCAGAATAACTAAACCAATCGAGGAGACTTCATCGGTGACCAATCGTGTGGTACACCACATAGTCACCCGCGGACCAGCAGTTACGGCAAGACCACGCCGACTGGCACCGGACAAATTAGCTTTCGCTAAACATGAGTTTGACAATTTACTATCTACTGGTATTATTCGTCCTTCTCACAGTCCCTGGGCCTCTCTTCTTCATATGGTGCGCAAAATGGTTGGAGTAAGTTGGAGACCATGTGGCGACTACCGAGCAATAAACGTAGTTACGCGCTTTGATAGCTACCCCATCCCCTACATACATGACATCACGGCATCGCTCAAGGGCACGACTATATTTTCTAAGATCGATCTGGTACGAGCATATCACCAGATACCAGTCGCTCTTGAAGATATCGAGAAAACTGCTATCACGACTCCTTTTGGTCTATTTGAGTTCATACGAATGCCATTTGGATTACGGAATGCTGCTCAAACTTTCCAAAGGTTTATCGATAGCATAGTACGAGACTTGGATTTTGTTCACGTCTATATTGATGACCTGCTGATCGCATCATCAAACGTAGATGAACATTATCAACGCCTTACGCTATTATTCCAACGTCTTTCGGATAATGGAATAGTAGTCAACCCAGAGAAATGTGAATTGAGTAGACCAGAAACAATATTTTTGGGTCACATCATCAGGCAAGAGGGTATTCTGCCTTGCGAGGACAAAGTTCATGTAATAAAGGAGTACAACGTGCCGTCCTCACTCAAGGAACTGAAGGCTTTTCTCGGTTTGGTTAACTCCTACCGACGTTTTATCCCACACACGTTCATATAGACATTGTAGGACCATTGCCACCATCGCATGGGTATGATCACATACTCACGTGCATTGACCGTTTTACAAGATGGCCCGAAGCTATTCCCATCACATCTATCACGGCGGAGACAGTTGCTCACTGCTTCGTAGAACGATGGATAGCACTGTCATGACTGACCGAGGACAACAATTCGAGTCCGCATTATTCTCCTCACTGACCAGGCTGCTTGGTACAGAACGTATACGCACTACCGGTTGACCATCTACCACCAACTAGCAAACGGGTTGGTAAAATGCTTTCACCGACAGCTTAAAGCCTCACTCACAGCTGCAAACGTTTCACAGTGAACCGACGCTTTTCCATTCGTCTTATTTGGTATTCGCAATGCAATGAAAGCTGACATTGCATACACTGCAGCTCAACTAGTTTATGAAACGACACTCCAACTTCCAGGGGGATTCGTGGATCTTTCATCTGCTCCAGTGAATGTGGATGTAAACTATTACACGAGCAGTCCTACAAACATAATGTGTTCAGTTAAACCTGTTTCCACTCGACCACAATCAACTGATGTTTTCGTTCAAATTGACCTATCATATAGTACGTACGTCTTTGTACATCGCGACTCACTTCGATGACCACTCGTCTTGGCATACAAAGAACCCTTCAAAGTTGTTCAGCGTAAATCTAAGCACAATATCATCGACAAGAACAAAACTAACGATATCATCAGCATCTATTGCCTCGAGGCCGTGTTTTTAGTAGGAAACCATATGAACGTCGGTGTTTTCAGTGCAAACGAAAGGCATGTGTCTCACAATTATGACACCTCGCCCGATAATCAACAACCACCATGACACTTCGGTGGTCTGACAACAGACTGGAATCTACACGTTCAGGAAGAACAGTAAGGTGTCGAGAACATCTGAGCGATTACTGCATGTAGGACACTGCATAACACTTTATTTCGTATCGAGTTTTTAACATTACTGTGTCAAAAAACAAACTATTTTGAATATGCTCACATATATTCAATGTTTTTCTTCAAAGAACAAGATAAAATCCTTTTGTCGTCAATTTGCTGGCATATATATATATATTTATTTCTTCAAAAAGAACCAAAAACTCATTCTGCGAAAACAGTTTCCACGCTATTGCACGTTTACGAAACGCATATGCTGAGTTTATTTTCTCCTGTCTTGTATCTCCAAACACGTATGTGTGTAATTCCACATGAACTTACACGGCCTTCCTCTTTGTTTTCCACAACGTTGGAAAAGATAAGAAAACGACGAAGCTTACGATGAATCGAACTTTTCATTGCACCTCTTTACATAACCATATTGTAAAACATGACTCCTTATGGTAAGGACAGATAACAAGACGTTGCTAAACATGGCAAGCTATCGGAAGTGTGTTTGTTAATGACAAACGCGTTGGGTTTAAACTCGTCTCTGGCCACGTCATTAGGTCATCACTACCCTACTGTGGTTGGAGGAGTGATCTGTAGCGGTTAATAAAACCCAAAATTCAATAGCTCAGTAAATCTTTAACACCTGGTACTGACCGAATTAGTTTCAATGGACCTACCTCGCTGAAGGTGCCCAGTCACACATCATCACCAGATCATAAGCAGGTACGCTGTGCTCAACTTCTTTAACTGCTAGCCAGTTTAGATCAGTCGCTTCTTGATATATCGATGTTCTATCAGATATATCTTTGAACCTCTTTGCTTCTGACCCCCTATTTCATTTGGTTGTCACATTTCGATGATTGAAGTTGCTACTGGTTAAAATGTTGTCAAACTCAGAATACTTGTGGCATGTGTAGATCAATACAATCTTGCCCCATTTAAGTTGAATAAAAGTTTACCCAGATAGTGAACAATAACAGTTTCAAACTACTTATGGACCGAGAGAAAGGCCATGTGATATGAAACGGTGAAAATTTCGTTCGCAGATGATAAATAAAGAAATCCGAAATACACGATAACATGTTACATGTGGGAAGGAACTCATGACTTGACTTATTCTTCATGCTTTCGTGGGCTACAAAGTTTTCAATTTCTGTGACATATTCTTATAGCTTTAGAAATCAATTGTTTGACCAGTGAAGTTTAACTACATATCAAGGTGATGTGGCGCACTAAACAATCTTTGAGTTTTCGGTGTGCTTAGAATGGTTGTGGCAATGGTATAAGTAATCCAGGTATTACTTTATGATTTGAGGATTATTGATTGTTCAAGTCATACATGTGGAGTGATCGATCTTTAAATGGTTTGTATCTGATCGGTGAATTTATTTCGATGACATTTTTAACAATCTGACCCAGTTGCACAATACATATCTAACAATTTAGGATAGTGAACTACTTTCTAGACAGTCCAGAAATTCTCGGGACATAAAGCATATACAATACTTCAGTTAAACTGAATAGTAGACCTTTCATTTTTATCATGGTAGACATTATTGTCCGGTGAAATAATCGCTTCATATCTCTCTTTCTAGGAAGTAATTCTTTCTTCCTGTACTATGTCCTTATATGCAATCTTTCTTCTATATATTACCACCACTGAACTAACTACTATGAATCCGGTGTTCATCTTGTACTAATGAGGTATGGCAACTTGTACCGATGCATATATATGCCTGGTCCTATTTTGCAGCTGACTGACTGAGGTGGAATATAAAATTCGAAACATTTCCTCGTCAAACAATTTGAACGCTCAGCGAAGTGACCATAACGCACGAAAACCTTTGAAAGGGCTGCGTTGCAATGCGTAGTTACAGAAACTTGGTTCACCGTAGATATAGAATGTTCTCCCATCATTGCAGGCTATATCTGTATTAGAAGTGACAGAGTTTTAAGCCGCAAGGGGGAGGCATAATGTTACACATTAGCGACCACTTTCGTATACAATCAATCATATCGGAGGCTAATGTTAGTGGTACATATGAGGTAGCATGTTGTAAGATTAAATCTAGAAATGGGTTAGTGACTATAGGCGGAATATACCGTAGTCCGTGTTGTCATGCTGACGACTTTATCCTAAGACACATCTGTTCTTGGAGTATGGCAGAATGTTGCCTCATCATTGGGGACTTCAACGCTCCGCACATAAACTGGATAGAGCTTACAGCTCCAGGTGGAGGTTTCGATAGCGAACTTTTATCAACAGTTATTCAGTGTGCACTTGTCCAATGTATCACTAAACCGACACATATTGATCCGAAACGTGATCCGTCACTGCTGGACCTCGCCCTCACCCACCACTGTGAGGATGTCTTTGATATTCAGCAGCTTCCCCCACTAGTGAACAGTGATCACGTTGTACTTCACTTTAAGTTTAGGACACATGGTATACGATTTGTATCTGCTCCACCCCGTCCCAATATCTGGCGGGCTAATATTCCAGCAATCAGAGACTGCGATCTCTACTGATTGGTCGGTTGACGCAGATGGATCGATCGAAGACGAATGGAATAAGTTTAAGGCTACATTCCAGTCCGCAACGTCGCCGTTTATCCCATGGTCAGCACGTAAACTATCGCATTGCCCTCCATGGATTAATAAGGAAACCCGGAAGCTGTTAAAGCGTAGGAAACACTTCTGGAACTTATTCTTGTTGACAGGTCATGCATCTTTTAAGCGTGAGTACCAAAAACTCCGGAATATTTGTAAGAAAACAATATTTTATTATTTATTTATTTTAACACATAAGTATAGTTACAGAAAGGCACCAAGTACATATGCGCCACACGGATCTCAATTGATTTGTGTGAGGGCTGTGATACTGCCCGGGTGCCCAAACCGAAGCAGATGGTTTTCTTAGGGGGCCACACCCCGAGCCTTCGACCTGGACGTCTGACCCACAAGGCAGTGCAGCATCGTAAGGAGATGCAGTCCCATGGTAGCCGGTGACCAACGATTGGTTCATACGCCATTTGTTCCTTCAGGATACTGGAGCCCATGTGCACCATTGGTTTGGGGTCTGGTTAAAGCGCCGGACATTCGCTTTTCGTCCTCTCATTTATGTAAACAACACCCCCCGCCACGTGAAGGCAGTGAGTAGGACTTCCCTGGCAGAGGCTATATACGCGTGGCCATGTGAGAGCATTTCGAGAGGGAGGGCGGACTCTCCCCACTCTCGGCCGTACCAGGGCATTTGGGGGCAAGAAAACAATAGCTAAATCCCGTGCTACTTACGAACGACAGTTGGTATATGATAGCCGTACTTGTCCAAAACGATTGTTTTCGTATGTTAAACGGCAAATAAAACGTAGTGATAGTATTCCCCCATTATTGTTACACGATAATTCAGATTTACTAGCTGAATCCGATCGGGGCAAAGCTGAGACTTTTTAAACCATTTTAGCGAAGTCTACTCTACGTTTATTGTAACAAATACTTGTCCCAATCACGCCGAGATACCAGCCATTGAATCTGCACAGGTGACTGAAGAAACTGTCCTTCCGTTAATAATTAACCTCAAACCTTGTAAGATACCGGGTCCTGACGGGTTACATCCACGACTGCTGTCATCTCTTGCGGACATTATTTCAAAACCGCTCGCGACACTCTTCAACATGTCCCTTTCACTCGCTCAACTACCTAGGGATTGGAAAGATGCTATTGTCAGTCCTATATTTAAGGATGGTCAGAGACAGATCGTATCTAACTACCGGCCTGTCAGTCTATCTAGCACTGTCGTTAAGTTACTTGAAAATATAATTCGGGTTAGGTTGCTAAGCCACATAGATTCACACAATCTGTTAGCTCCTGAGCAACATGGATTTCGTAACAAGCGTTCATGCTTGACTAACTTACTTATTGAGAGAGAGGATTGAACAGCAGTCTTAGATAAAGGTTTGTCTGTCGATGTTATATTCATAGATTTTAGCAAAGCATTTGACAAGGTTTTATACTTAAGTCTTATGAAGAAACTCACAAGCTTCGGAATAATAGGTGCTGTACATGAGTGGATAGGAAACTTCTTATGTGACCGCAGACAGAGAGTTAGGGTCAATGGGACGCTATCCGATTGGAAGCCGGTCAAAAGTGGTGTACCACAAGGCACCATATTAGGCCCTCTGCTATTCCTTCTCTACGTTAATGAGTTACCGCTGTTGCTTAGGTCGTCGACATTATTATTTGCGGCTGATGTCAAAATATGGAGAGCAATAAGAGGTGAGGTTGATCATCTGGATCTTCAAGCTGACTTAGACGATTTAGTTAGATGAGCTCAAGGTTGGGGCTTAGAAATCAATTCTAGGAAGAGTGTGCTAATGCACATCGTTCACAGCAATAGTTACCATTATACTATTGATGGTAAACCTCTTCCATGCGTTCAAGAACATAAAGACTTAGGAGTAATAAGTCATGATTTAAAAACAACTACGCACTGCAACGCAGCCGCTGTCAAAGGTTTTCGTGCGTTGTGGTCACTTCGCCGAGCGTTCAAATCCTTTGACGAGGAAATGTTTCGAATTCTATATCCCACCTATGTAAGACCACATTTAGAGTACTATATTCAAGCAGCTAGCCCATGTCTGATAAAGGATACTACCTCTCTTGAGCGTGTCCAGCGTGTGGGAACGAAATTAGTGAAGGGTCTTTCTAAACTCCCTTACGATGAGCGCTTAAAACGCCTTAACCTTTTCCCCTTATCGTATCGTAGGACTCGAGGTGACCTTATACTGGCATTTCGTATCTTTAATTATGATTTGGGTGTTAATATGTCTTATCTTTCTGCTATTGCCGTGAACGATGTGCATTAGCACACTCTTCCTAGAATTGATTTCTAAGCCCCAACCTTGAGCTCATCTAACTAAATCGGATAGCGTCCCATTAACCCTAACTCTCTGTCTGCGGTCACATAAGAAGTTTCCTATCCACTCATGTACAGCACCTATTATTCCGAAGCTTGTGAGTTTCTTCATAAGACTTAAGTATAAAACCTTGTCAAATGCTTTGCTAAAATCTATGAATATAACATCGACAGACAAACCTTTATCTAAGACTGCTGTTCAATCCTCTCTCTCAATAAGTAAGTTAGTCAAGCATGAACGCTTGTTACGAAATCCATGTTGCTCAGGAGCTAACAGATTGTGTGAATCTATGTGGCTTAGCAACCTAACCCGAATTATATTTTCAAGTAACTTAACGACAGTGCTAGATAGACTGACAGGCCGGTAGTTAGATACGATCTGTCTCTGACCATCCTTAAATATAGGACTGACAATAGCATCTTTCCAATCCCTAGGTAGTTGAGCGAGTGAAAGGGACATGTTGAAGAGTGTCGCGAGCGGTTTTGAAATAATGTCCGCAAGAGATGACAGCAGTCGTGGATGTAACCCGTCAGGACCCGGTATCTTACAAGGTTTGAGGTTAATTATTAACGGAAGGACAGTTTCTTCAGTCACCTGTGCAGATTCAATGGCTGGTATCTCGGCGTGATTGGGACAAGTATTTGTTACAATAAACGTAGAGTAGACTTCGCTAAAATGGTTTAAAAAGTCTCAGCTTTGCCCCGATCGGATTCAGCTAGTAAATCTGAATTATCGTGTAACAATAATGGGGGAATACTATCACTACGTTTTATTTGCCGTTTAACATACGAAAACAATCGTTTTGGACAAGTACGGCTATCATATACCAACTGTCGTTCGTAAGTAGCACGGGATTTAGCTATTGTTTTCTTGCCCCCAAATGCCCTGGTACGGCCGAGAGTGGGGAGAGTCCGCCCTCCCTCTCGAAATGCTCTCACATGGCCACGCGTATATAGCCTCTGCCAGGGAAGTCCTACTCACTGCCTTCACGTGGCGGGGGGTGTTGTTTACATAAATGAGAGGACGAAAAGCGAATGTCCGGCGCTTTAACCAGACCCCAAACCAATGGTGCACATGGGCTCCAGTATCCTGAAGGAACAAATGGCGTATGAACCAATCGTTGGTCACCGGCTACCATGGGACTGCATCTCCTTACGATGCTGCACTGCCTTGTGGGTCAGACGTCCAGGTCGAAGGCTCGGGGTGTGGCCCCCTAAGAAAACCATCTGCTTCGGTTTGGGCACCCGGGCAGTATCACAGCCCTCACACAAATCAATTGAGATCCGTGTGGCGCATATGTACTTGGTGCCTTTCTGTAACTATACTTATGTGTTAAAATAAATAAATAATAAAATATTGTTTTCTTACAAATATTCCGGAGTTTTTGGTACTTACGCTTAAAAGATGCATGACCTGTCAACAAGAATAAGTTCCAGAAGTGTTTCCTACGCTTTAACAGCTTCCGGGTTTCCTTATTAATCCATGGAGGGCAATGCGATAGTTTACGTGCTGACCATGGGATAAACGGCGACGTTGCGGACTGGAATGTAGCCTTAAACTTATTCCATTCGTCTTCGATCGATCCATCTGCGTCAACCGACCAATCAGTAGAGATCGCAGTCTCTGATTGCTGGAATATTAGCCCGCCAGATATTGGGACGGGGTGGAGCAGATACAAATCGTATACCATGTGTCCTAAACTTAAAGTGAAGTACAACGTGATCACTGTTCACTAGTGGGGGAAGCTGCTGAATATCAAAGACATCCTCACAGTGGTGGGTGAGGGCGAGGTCCAGCAGTGACGGATCACGTTTCGGATCAATATGTGTCGGTTTAGTGATACATTGGACAAGTGCACACTGAATAACTGTTGATAAAAGTTCGCTATCGAAACCTCCACCTGGAGCTGTAAGCTCTATCCAGTTTATGTGCGGAGCGTTGAAGTCCCCAATGATGAGGCAACATTCTGCCATACTCCAAGAACAGATGTGTCTTAGGATAAAGTCGTCAGCATGACAACACGGACTACGGTATATTCCGCCTATAGTCACTAACCCATTTCTAGATTTAATCTTACAACATGCTACCTCATATGTACCACTAACATTAGCCTCCGATATGATTGATTGTATACGAAAGTGGTCGCTAATGTGTAACATTATGCCTCCCCCTTGCGGCTTAAAACTCTGTCACTTCTAATACAGATATAGCCTGCAATGATGGGAGAACATTCTATATCTACGGTGAACCAAGTTACTGTAATAACAATTATATCGGGAATTAATTCATCCACCATCAGACTTAACTCGGTCGTTTTATTCCTAAGACTACGGGCGTTCGTGTAGCACACACTTAAGTTGTTTTGGTAATCATTCGTTCCACCCATACAGGCCTCGGAAACATTGGCTCCCAAGACTTGACTACCCGAAAACCCTTAATGGTAAGGTTATTTTCTCCATTTAACTTTCGAGCTCTCAACTCCGTAAGAGTATTCTTCTACTTGATTCGATCCTCAATCGACCAATCTGGTCGAATACGAATATTTGAATCACTAATTTTTTGTGCGTTTTTCAATAATATATCTCTTTCTTCGAAATTCCCGAGAACCGGCTTCAAGATCCTTCTTGGTTGGGTCTCGCCTCCAACCCATTTACCAAGTCGTATCACTTTCGTGATATGTACCCCTGAAACCTCTTCAGGTAGTACATTTCTTACCACGGATTCCACTAACTGCACATCATGTGCATGTCTCTAAGCAAGGTCATTGTCTATCGACTCCTCTAGATTCCAAATAATTAAACTATGGAGGGGTTTAGCTTCTTTTGGAATCGCGTTTACAGCTATCAATCGTAACCTTAGGTCCTGTATATTAACTACTTGTATCTTACGATTAGTTTTTATTGTAACAGTCATTGGAGTCGAGCGAGTGACTCACAACAATGTTTCACGAGGCTTTACTTTGGGACTTTGGCGGAGTGGTCTGAGAGTCCACCAAGGACTTATCAAGTAAACGGTCATTAGTTTTAGCTGTCTTTCCTACTCTTCTGCGTTCCCGCGTCATCCATATCCCATCAGTCGTAGCATCTACATTAGAACTACTCGGGACAGTAATTGTTTTATCTGGATCACCGGTTGCTGATGTAGCAACATGGCCACCAATATCTAATGAGGTGTCACTCATTGATTGTTTCGGGGTAGAAATTTTAATTTCAGGTTGCACAGTTTGATGCCTGACTTGCGCCGTGACAGCACTAACGCAATCTTCGCCATCAGTACCAATGTTGCCAGTACAGCTCTCATCAACCTTCTTGTTAGCCAACACCAGGAGGCTAATTGCTTCCTGGATGAGTGATGTTTTGCTCGAGCAACGAAACCTACAAAGCCAATGAGAGTTGGGCTTTAAGCACCTTTTATATGCAAGGGGGCTTAATCGGGTGCACATCTTGTGAAACCACGTATTATACTCATCACATTGCATCCCTTCCTCCACGGGGAATAAGCAATATGGTTGTCCACATTTATGAGCAAAGCTGGCCATCTTGAAAATCAACTACAATAGTGATACAAACAGGATATGTAAAAGAGTTCTTAAACCTTAACTAAATAAATCAAGTAAAAGTCGACCAAGTGTGCTTCGATGCAAGAAATACACCAAAGCAAAATCGAAACACTCAATACAATATCACTTTAATTGGAGTAGATTCAATTAAAGTGTAAACAGTAGTTTTGATGCGTAATTTACGATCAAAACAGTTAATTAACTCAACGAGAAACAATACCACTGTCTTTTTAGATAGCGCACCTTCAGTTACTAATTGTACTTACTTTAATAAATTAAAGAGCAGTTAGGTATCACTTTCTGTCAACTACTCTGTTAAAAAACTTCAACCAAGAGTTCATGTCGTTTTGCTTTATCGAACGGTTAACGGAGCACTGTTTCATTGTACATCATAAGCTGTGCAGTAAGATCCTGTGGCTTCGTGTTTGAGTTAATGAAAACTAGTGGCATCTCACTATAAACTTCATTCTCTACACAACCAATCCCTAAGAGTTCTTGTGATCGTGAGGACTGATATTCTCTGCCTATTTTCAATCAAGGTGTGCTTAATCCTCTAATAGTCCGTTTCTAGATGCAAAGAACTCTCACGTTTCGGTTTTATGAACCAAGTTACGACGTGATAAGCACAACGTGTAGCATGATCTTGTATCAAGCTGTAAGCTAAGTTTGTGTCATCGATATCAGTTGTTGCAGCAACAAAGTACACTAGTTTTGCTTGAACTTATGATCTCATCTCTCATGCCACTTGTGCACCCTAATGATCCACACACATTCAGGTACCTTATGAAATGTTCTGCCGCAATATTTTTGAAAAACATTCATCTAAGTCGCTAGTTTTGAGCTACTTATGGACATTAGATTTTTGGTAAATTTACTTTCTCTAGGTTTATTTTATTTCAAACAAAACTGATCTTTTTATGTTTTACCACTATTTCTAGGTCTGATATTGGTAGACATTCTTATATGTGTAACATTATTGTTTGGTAAATCACAAGATCCAACACAATTCATTTTTGGATTATTTTCTCCAATAACATGACTTGGTATGTTTAGTTATTTATCCAAAATTTTTCGATTGAAAACAAGTCCTCGTGTCTATATCTTTACAACTCGTAGTTTTTTCTGTTGTTCACACTATACTCAGTAGAATTTAGTGAACATGTAGTGAGGCCTTTGATTGTTATCGGTCATATCTTTCCTTTGAATTGTAATGGCGCTTGACATTTATTATGGTGTATTCTAAAAATCGTGAAATAGTCATTTGGATGAGCTTTGATTCAGCGATACGTAAACTAAACACAATAACGTCACATGAGGATGTTCCATACTATATGTATATACATTTATTACTTACTCTATCTATCAAATGTACATCATACATTTGTCGAATTAGATATTCTTGATTTAGTTGACAATTCTCCCGAGTTTTTTTAATCGTGCTAATTTATAGTTGTGACAGTATGTTCAAATATTAATCAAGTTCATCGCTTCTGAAATGAAACATATCATATTAGTTAGATAAGATTACCGCACAGCGACTACGAGACCGAGTAAATACTAAAATATCGGGTTTATGTGGTACCAGCAATGAATAAAACTACCTATTACTTTTACCTCTTGTGACAATCACAGAGAAATTAGTTTGACTAATATAGTGTCTAAAATATTAGCTTCAATATTACTTCGACGCCTAACCAAAGCTCGTGAAGAGTAGACTAGAGAAAACCAGACTGGTTTTCGACCTGGACGTGGTTGTATAGACCAGATATTCACACTACGTCAGGTCCTAAAATACAGACACACATTCAGACGCCCCACAGTGGTAGTATTTTTCAACCTTCAGGCGACATTTGACTCTCTTGATCGTGAGGTTCTATGGCAATGTTTGTCACTGAAAGGAGTACCAAAGATGTACATTAACCTTATAAAGGTTCTCTACTCGAACACAAGTGGTTGAGTGAGAGCTTACGGCAAACTGTCATCAGAACTGACTACTTCAACTGGTGTTCGTCAGGGCTGTCCACTCTCTCCATTCTTGTTTAACTTTGTTGTTGACGTCCTTTTAGAGATGACACTTTCCTCATCTAAATTTCTAGGAGTTGAACTTCTACCGGGAGATCCACTTGTTGACTTAGAATATGCCGATGACATAGTTCTATTTGGTGAAGGCGCTAACAAAATGCAGAGTCTGCTGATCACTCTAAGCAACAATGCAGGCATGTTCTGCATGCGATTTTGTCTCTCGAAATGCAAAATGTTGCTTCAGGATTGGGTTGCACCGCCACCCGAACTAGTGATAGGGAGTGAAGTAGTTGAGCGTGTCGACCACTTCACTTATCTTGGAAGTCTCATCAGCCCCTGTGGTCTGGTGTGTGACGAAATCTCAGCACGGATACAGAAGGCTCGACTAGCTTTTGCCAACTTTCGTCATTTATGGGGTAGGCGAGATATCCGTCTATCAAACAAAGGACGTGTTTACTGCGCAGCAGTTCGTACCTTGCTTTTTTATGGCAGTGAAACATGGCCAGTAAGAGTAGAGGATATTCGTGGGTTACTAGTATTTGACCATAGGTGTCTTCGAAACATCGCTCGTATATCCTGGGACCACCGAGTAAGTAATGCAGTTGTTAGAAAACGGGTACTAACTAGGTAAGGATGGCAAATGAATTGATGAAGTAGTGAAACTTAATCAGTTGAGATGGCTGGGACATGTGTTGCGCATGCCTGACCACCGACTGTTCCGACGTGCGATGTTTTCTGATGTAGGAGTAGGTTGGAAGAAAGCTAGGAGCGGCCAGACCAAAACATGGCACAAATTCATGAAGTCACTGACAAGTGGACTGATCCATGTTGGTAGGTGTAGACTACCTGGTTGAGGTCCGCGAGACGATAGCAACCGATGGTTAGAGATCTTGAGTGACATGGCTCAAAATCGTTTGCAATGGCGCAGGTGCATCCACTCATTGTGTTCTCCCAAACTCTAATCTTCTGAATTCTTCATGTCCTTTATTTTCTTTCCAAATTTATTCCACTGGATTATACTCCTTGAATAACATCATCAAACCCTAATGTTCCCTATCACTACTTATACTTTCACTACCTCAATCACTACGGGATTTGAATTGATAACTGAATCTCTGTGCTAATGTGGTATGGCAACTCGAACTGATGTACGTACGTACGAAGTTCCACGTTGTTACTGACTGACCTATTACTTTATATCGCTACCTGTTGAACCTCACTTTTGATGGTCTTCAATAACTCAGTGAGCGATACGTGCAAAAGGTATAATGTTCTGTTAAATTGTGGGTTAACGGAGAGTGTAAATAGTTTTCATTCATGGCTAGTGACTTTCATATTCACAAACAGCCGAGTCCAAATAGTTTTATTGAGTTCCAACGAAATCGGCGAGGTAATATGCGGCAATGTTTGTTATTGAAATGTATTTCGAATAAGTGCATAAACTTAGTGAAAGCGGTTAACTCGAACATTTGACCCATTTGGGGCTTTTTGCAAGCTGTTATGTTTGTTTACTTCAAGTGGTGTTCGTCAGAGTTGTACATTACCCATATGTTCATTTAACTTCATCGTAGACATACTTTGAGAGACAACAATTTCTTTGTCTGACTTTTTAGGGCTTATTCTCCCATTACATAATTCACCTTTAGGCTTAAAATACACAAAAAACATAGTTCTGTTTGGTAAGGTCGCGGACAATATGTGGTTTTCCTGAAATCTTGAGTAGGAACATAAGCGAATTTTTTGAATCTGCTTCTGTCTTATATGCAGAATGTTGCTTCGGGATTGGCCCGTGTCATCGCCTAGAGTGATCGTAAGTAATAAAATGGTTGAATTCATGGATCATTGCATCTATCTTAGAAGTTTCATCAGGTCTAGTGGGTTGGTGTGTCGTGAGATTTTTTTCGAAATTGTATGGATCATGGAGTGGGTGGTATGTTTATCTGCTAATCATGGTGCAACTAATACTGTATGGCAGCATGTTTTATTTTATATATGAGAAATGTGATTTATAAAAGTAAAAGGCATCCTCAGACTGTATGTTTCTAATTATAGACGTCTTCTGCATATTTCTTGCTTATGTTGGAACTACCGATTTAAAAATGTAAGTTTTAGTTGCATGGTACTGAGCAATCCTGCTGAATCGAATAAGGCTGTAAATCCTCATCGACTGATATAGTAGGGACATGTGCTAAGTAAGAACGAAGATTCAGTAATTGAGGCATTCAAGTTTCAAACACTACGTCGCAGATTAAAACCCCACTCATTCAGTTTAAACAATCAAATAGTATCGCTAGCCCTTTCACTTAAATTTTTAATTTATTCAAACATAAACATTGGTACAAGGAGGCACCAAATATATATGCGCCACATAAGTCATTCGATTTGTGTGAAGGCTGGGATAATGCCCAGATACCTAAACAGAAGCAGACGGTTTTCCTAGGAGGCCACACCCCGAGTTATTTACCTGAAGGTTTAATCCACAAGCACTGGAGCAACGTCAGGAGATGCGTTCCTGTGGTAGCCGATGATCAACAATAGGTTTGTATGCCTTTTGTTACCTCAGGATCCTGCAGCCCATATGCACCATTGGTTTTGAATCAGGGTTTTCGAATTCCCCTAGGTGGGTCCTCCATATCCACTGAGCCGGTTAAAGTGCCGGACATTCGCTTTTCGTCCTCTCGATTTCGTAAACAACACCCTCGCTACAAGAAGGCAGTGAGTAGGGCTTCCCTGACAGTGGTTTTTGCACGTGGCCATGTGAGAGCATTTCTAGAGGGAGAGCTGACTCTCCCCACTCTCGGCCGCACCAGGGCATTTTGGGGTAGATTATCGTCGACTAAAACGAGTTTGCGTATGTCCAACCACTTCGTGCCTTGACATGAAATCTCAGCTAGTATAAGAATAAGTTGATAGAGAATTATGGGCGGGATAATTAAGATGTGGCATCTGTTTATGCAGTTATCGACTACTGGATCAAGGTCTGTTGGTTCGTCCGGACTACCTGGTTAGGGCCCACTTGATTATCTTAACTATTAGTTGGAGACGTTTGGTGTCTTGACTCGAAATCCTTCACTGGCGTAAATGCAATCACACCGCATCTTCTTCTAGAGCTAGTCCCAGTATTTCTTCATACACGAACCTCTTCATTTTTTCTTTTTAAACCCTATCCTGTATTCAGTCTCTCACTATCATTGGTGCCATAATTATTTTGACCGGGTTTGTATTCGTTATATTAATTCCATATTGTCGTGCTCAGTGGTATGGCGACTTAGGTTAACGCGTAATTGTATTAGTCTCTCTGTCGATTATAACTGACTGGTTCCCAAAAATGTAATGTTTTAGAAGGAAAAATAGATTTTCATTTGATGATGTTCACTTATGGAAAATATATTACAACTTTGATAAAAACTACTCAAATATAGAAGGAAATTTCAAGACACCTAAGATTTAAACAAGTTAAAGAAAAACACATTTGTATGTTGTGTAGTCCAATGTAAAAACATAAATAGGTTAACTAAAACAACCATGTTCTGTCGTAGTCTTTTGAAACCCATAAAATACGTTCCGTGTTTAAATCACTTGAATCTACTTAGCAAATCAGAACAATTAGACGTGAAAGATGAATGGATGTCCGATCGATTTCTAATACAATTTATTGATTATATCTGTTTTGTCTCTCATCTATCACATGTTCAAATTTCTTCTGTTTTAGATATTAATGATTACATGGACCAGACAGATGAATTGGTATTGATCAGTCATGAAGCAAAAGAATTTTATGATGAAATTCGCGGACTAGTTGTTGTCTTTTTGCTATTCACCATCCTTTTCTTTATTGCTCATATCACACTGCAGTATTTTCTAACTAGAACGGAATGTGAGTTGAAGCCATATCGAGGTGAACGTTTAGCTTACCAACTAGTCTTGGGTATATGTACATTTACACTGACGATAGGCCTAACTTCATACAGCTTATTGCCGTTCACCATCATCACCAATGAGATTCTAATTATTTTTCCTAAATCTTATTATGTACAATGGTTAAATGGGGAGTTAATACAAGACTTGATATTGCTTATTAATATCGGGTGTAAAATATCTTATTTAACTATACCATTTTCTTATTTTCTATTAAATTCTCAAGGATTTCTATACAAATCACATTCCTTGACACCACGCTTGGTTTATTCTTTCACAATGGTTTTATTCTTTTACATTTTATGTTTTGGTACGTCATGGTCGCTAACCAGCTTTGTATCAGCATTGAATTATTATTTCTTATCAGATGTGTTACCTGCTAGTGATAACAACTCATTTCTTACATCCCAACATCAGGCTTATTTTTCTGTCAGTCCTACTCATCACCTTGACTATTATGAAAATCATCCAGTTTCACTTCTCCTGGATTACGTAAAATCTGTTGGCTGGATAAGATTTCTTCAGAACGTTTTCATTCAGGTGATATTTATGTCAGCTTTAGAATTAATTCAAATGACAGCCTCTTTATTAGGACTGTTATTATTATTTATTTGTACTCCAGTGGGTCTACTGTCTATCGTCTTAAACCTAATCACAATCAGTATACATTCTTTACCGAACTTAATTCCAAAGCAAACATTGCATAATCGTATTGAACAATTAAATTTTGAAGCGTTAACCGTCATGGATGACATTAATTGTGTCCAACTTCTGTATACTACTAGCAATATGATGAATGAGGAAGATAATTTTTTGGTTCATAAATCAATCTGTTTTCGGAATTATACCGATGTTAAGTCAAAAGAAGAGTTATTACTCAAGTATACAAATGACTTGGATTTGTTGAACTTAGAAATATTACAGATTAGACAACGTATAAACGCACGTACGTTTTTGCGATTTATGCGCGAATCTACACACTTGCTTTTTTATTTCTTCTGTTTAATCTTGCTTTTTGTTCTGTTTCGCTTATTGGAATCGTTTGTATTTTTCAATATCATTGATCTCTTATGGAGTATGGTTTTTGGCAATTATGGTAGTAAAGACAGCAGTAGTTATTTGGTGACAACAGAAAGCAAACATTATTCAACGCTTCTGGGTAATTCTGCAGATTACAATTTTACACTTGGCTTAAAACCTGTTTCGTCACTTGGACATATTGGGGCTGCTTTCCAGGTAATTTTTTTCATTTACATATGCCATTGTGTATGTAAACAAGTGAAATATGACTGGTTCCAAACATATTTAACGTGTCTGCTTGTCTGTAATCATATAGTATTTTAAATGGCAATTACGTAAACTCTACTCCCATTACACTTAATGCATAATAGTTGAGACGTCCTATTCTGCTAAGTTTACAAAGCTTTCCAATATATTGCTGTTTGGATGGTATTGACTAGGCATAATATACGCAAGCTTCTCACATACAACTAATCTTCATCAAATTGTGGTTGTAATATTAAAGAACTTTTACCTGTTCTGATATTTCGATTCCAGCGATAAATAGTTGTGCGTGCACATGTTTCATATTGATGTTCTAAAACCCTATTTTGGAGTATGAATTAGACCGGATTCTGAAGTCAAGGATTATAGATATTGGTAGTTATGAATTACCGTCTTCCAGTCATTTTTATTACTTGATTAGTAAGTCAGTTAAGATACTTGCTTCTACGGATATCTACACTGCATGTGATTTTATGTATTAACAATACAGTTCAAGCCGACCATTAATAATTATGCTCATTTTGCTCCATAAGCATTGGTGTTCACCGTTTGCTGTATAAGTATACAGTATACCACCGTGCTGATGAATTTGGTTTAAACTTGATAAACAAGTTTAATATATGAAAGCGTATTTAGGTTTTTACGCCATGTGGCTCAATCGTTCCAGCTGAAGTTTAAGCTCCTATGGGCTTTGTTCCACCTATTAGGTTTATGAAAACGAGTTTCCTAACTTGCTCTCCCTGTCAGATAAAGTATATGTAATCAAAGAGTAGTAATTTTTGTGTTTGCGCCCATCATTAATAAACGAAAAAGTTCTTAAGAACATTATTCAACAATTTTTTTGTTATTTTCCTTGAACATTCGCGTTTACAACGGACATCATAATGGATTGTCTTTTTTCACATTTAATACTTGTTTTACTATGGCGTTTTAAAATCTCTTTAATAAAAAGAAGTAGTAAACAAACAGGGGATTTTACTTTTTGACTAAAATATTTAGTAGTTTTAGGTATAATAGGTTTTTTCTTCAATGCTACTTTGCTAAAATTGTGTAATTACTATGAAATTTATGTTTTCAAACCTATCGTTAAATATAATAAATAATACTCAAGTTTGCAACATTTTGTTTATCACATTCCCAATTGATTGATTATTTCCTTTCTAGGTCTGTCTGGTGCTGTTTCTTCTTGTATTAAGTCTGTGGGGTTTTTACTCTCTACCATGTGCTCGTTCTCTTCGACCGAGATATCATGCAACGAGTTTAGATATTATGTTGGCGAACATTTTGTTATTCCTAATGTTAAGTGCCGCACTTCCTCTGCAAACCAATCTGCTAGGATTAACCACACTCACCTTACCTAGTCCCCTTAAAACAGAAGCTATCATGTTACCCACATATTCAGAATGCTCAAATCTTGTCTGCGAATCTTCACAAAACCGATTTATTTGTGGTGAAAATACGTCCAACTGTCCAAGCACAAAATCGAGCAAAAAATCTATTAATTGGTGGACAAAACTGATCAGTGGCACATACTTCGATTTATTCAACTGGTTTAATTTTATCCATATAATTAATCCATTTAGTTCTTCCTCTCCGAATGATGTAGATGAATTAACGGTACCGCGCCCGATCCAAGCTAAAAAACAATCGATTTTCCGTCAGTTTATTTCTCGTGCTTTTGGCTATTCATCTGTTTCGCCTAGTTATGGGCTAGGCCTAGTCATATTAACGTATAATATTTGCTTCTTGGTTTCTTCAATGTGGATTGCTGGCCGACGATTAAGAGATGCTACGTTGTCAATCAGTTTAGATGTGGTAACGACGATTCGGTGTTTGCATCAGTTGGACATCACCTCTAAACCTAATTCACACTTAGAACGTACGGAATGGCTAAATGAACTGCCTTGTACCAACGGTTCAGAAGAACTTGATCGACGTATTTACTAGTCATAGTCTATTCAATCCTGTTGACAATTCGATTTTTATTTGTGTTTACATAACTAATGGAAATATTTGTAGTATATTCGTAGATTTGTTTTACTGCATTTTCCTTTTTTTCTCTTATCAAAGAACTAGTCGATTTATATATATATATATATATATATATATATATATATATATATATATATATATATATATATATATATCTTTCAAGTCTACAAAATTTTGTTATTACTTTTTACTTCAAGTGATCTCTTTGTTCGACGAGTATATTTTAATTTATGTCTATTTTTCGTTCAATACTTTGACAGTTATTGGTTGCAATTTCATTCCTCTTTTGAATAGCCATTCGATTTTCTTTATTATTTTTCGGTTTTTGGTTTTTCTCAATTTCGGTAATCTGTTGTACAAACGATCATTAACTTAATTCTATGGTTAGAATTTTATTTTGTACATAAGTTAATTGTAAATGAAATAATCTTCCATTTGCGATAGTTATAATTATTATTACCTGGAAAGTGGGTTACTCTGATAAATGAAAGATATATGTGATTGTTTTTGGTTTTGCTTACGTGTAAAAAAAGTAAGCGGATGTTATATATATCCCAATGGTGACATCGATCATTAATGATATTTTGCTGGAGATATATGAAAAGTACTCTTGGTTAACTTCTCAACTGCTCTTCTACACATTTCGAAAGCTATTTAACTCTTCGTTAAGAAGACACGTCATAATATCATAAACAAGTCCACGTTCTTAACATTTTTGAAAATAGCTCCATGTATTTCGTGATCCTCAGTAATGATTCATCTATTGATGAGATCCCAACTCTGGTTAGATCTGATTCAGCTAGCTAGAGGAATATTATCACTATGCTTTCTTCGTTTAATGTACGGAAACAAATGTTTCGGACAAGTCCAACTACCATATACCAACTGCCTTTCGTCAGTCAGTCACCTACAAAGTAGGACCACACACATATATGCATCGGTTCAAATTGTCATAC
Source organism: Schistosoma spindalis (assembly GCA_946903255.1). Lineage (NCBI taxonomy): Eukaryota > Metazoa > Platyhelminthes > Trematoda > Strigeidida > Schistosomatidae > Schistosoma > Schistosoma spindalis. Next base: position 21,789,915 of record OX336418.1, read on the forward strand.
CTCATTAGCACAACAAGATGAACACCGAATTCTTAGAAGCAGTCACTTCAGTGGTAATAATATATAAAAAGAGATTCCATTTAAGGATATGGTTCAGGGAGAAATCATTATTTCGTAGAATGAAAGGTATGGAGTGATTTTAATCTCACGGTTTAAGGGGAGAGAACATGTGTATACACCTACGCCATCGTGATAGATTCTAAGCCGTATCACATAGAGTCTCCAACCACTGGTTACGTTAGTCACGTGGACCCCAACCAAGTAGTATGCATCTACCAACGTGGTTCAGACCAGAAGTTATTGACTTTGTGGACTGATGCCATGTTTTGGTTTGGCCACCCCTTACTTTGTTCCATCCGTCTCCAACACCAGTGACCACTGTGTGCCGTGATAATTGGTGGTTGGACGTGTGTAATATGAGGCCCAACTATATCAGTCGATGTAGATTCACGACCTCATCAACTGGTTTACCATCATTCCCTAATACACTGAGTCTTACCTCACTATTATATCTCCAAGGCAGCTAGTTTCCCCGAGTCTTTATGTGGTTTCAGATGTACTATATTGATATTCGTCAGCAAATGCAGAAAAAGGGATTTACACTTTCCGTCGATATTTTATACCCAAGTGATACCTTATTTATATCATTTGACTTGTGAGTTACATTACGTTCATTGGCTGGTAAAGTTACCTAACATGCCAATTAAACTAAACCTTGATTAGTTGCCTCGATTCACCAATAAAAGTTAAGACAACTCTTATAGATTACAGGTTGTGACTATTAACTTTTATAATTTGTAGCGATCAACATTCTAGGTCGTTAGCTAATACAGTATAAGGCTTAATATTTCCGATTAATATTCATACTACTACGGAATCTTAACAGTTCCTTCGAATAAAATGCTCACTAGTGACTGACTTCAAGAGGCATTTCCTGTGGTTCCAGTAAGAAGCCGTTACCAGTGGAGTTCAACCAGGTCTGTTGTTAGATATCAGCACACTGAAGACAATGGTGTACAGTGGCTCAATTTGGAGTTGGAGTTAGACATTAACACCGTTGTATGCCGGCTCCGTGGTCTAGTGGTTAAGCTATCGCAAGTGAGACTGATAGGTTCTGGGTTCACGTCCCGCGGGGGGGGGGAAGATCGTGGATGCGCGTTGCTAAAAAGTACCGCAATAGGTCGAAACGGCTTACAGGTTTTCGATGGTGGTCTAGCTTAAATCGACTCATGATTTGTAGTATTGAAATTTCTAAAATCTCCACAAAAACACTTCTGATCATTTTAGACTTTTTTAAAAAAGTAGCGACTCATTCTTGTTAAGTAATATTTCTTCACAGGTCAGGCGTTGTCTTCTATCATTTCCACTTCTCAATAAGACGGATCATGAGAATGAATTTAATTCTGTAGAAGAGAGTTGTAAACAAAAATACAAATCTAAAATGATTTCATTAAACCTACAGAAAAAGAAAACTCCCCCCCAACTAATCACAAAAATATTTATACATAAATGTCATAATATAACAGGCAAGTAATATTTTCTCAGCTTTTATCTTTCACGTGTTGTCATGTGATTGGATTACCACTGATTGAAATTAAAGTGAATTTTTAGTATTTAAGAATCATTACAGTATAATGTATTGGTGTATTTCATTTAAGAGATATTTTCACATAGGTTATAATTATAATGTAGAAATTTTAGAATACAAATATGTCTAGCTTCAATGGATTCATGATTTCAACCAGTGAAATTTCTAAAATCTCCACACAATCCCTTGTGATAATAATAATTAGTTATAAAATTATATATTATTATTATTTAAAAATCCTTTTGAGTAATATCTCTTCAAGTAATCATTCAAAGAATAGCTTTCATGTATATCATTTTTAAAACACTTAAGAATTTTTTTCTTAAAATGTAATATATATTCATTCCTAGTGCCTCATTTCAAATCAAAGGATAACGTATAAGTTAATGATCTATAATGAAGCTTTTTTCTACTTTTATAACTCAAAATTACTTTTGTATTTGTTTTATTAAACTTTCTTCTGAATATATACTTCATCAATTATGTCATATTGTTTTTTTTATTAAAATTCAATTAGTTCTCAAAATGTATATTGGGTTTTGTTATGTAACAATGATTTTCATTGTATTGACAATTCCATGTATATAAGATCCTCAATAGAATTTCCAGAATATTTCATATCTGTATTGGCTTGATTTCAAGAGAGAGAGGGAAATAAAAATTCAAAATTATGGTACAGTGTGCAATTTTCTTTATTGGATGACACCTATATGTATGTCCTTGTTGAGATCATGAGTCAATTGAAGCTAGACCACAATGGAAAACTTGAAAACACTGGACGGTCGTTTCTTGCTATTGTGGGACTCCACACTAGTGCTCATTTACGATCCCACCTTGTGAGATTCGAACTCAGGACCTGTCAGTCTCGCGCGCTAACGTTTAAACTCTAGACCACTGAGCCAGCCCTCCAGCGGTTCCAGGTTTTTCGTGGTGGTTTAGCTTCAATTATCTTATGATCTCAACTATTAAAATTACTATAATATCCACAAAACCCCTTCTGATATTAAATGAAAGTAATAATAATGAATAATTTTGAAAATGAAAAATTCCAGTAGAAAAAGTAAGATTTTCTGAATAAAATTGAAACTAGTGATTATTGTTGTGATTTCATAAGTTGATATTTATTGACAGCTTCACATTAATCTTTAATAATAAATAAGCCTATAACTTGAATATAAAACTTACTTATATTAATAAAAATTTATTCATTTTAAGTTGGTTAAATTTTTTTTCTCATCAGTCATCTTATGCAAACGATACAAATTTAGGATGTTTTATTTAATAAAGAAGAATTTTAAATCCTTTAAAGTTATTATTGTGGTAATGAAAATGGATAGAATCAAAGCGTTATGATGATGATATTTGAATGAACAAAACAAAACATGAACTTACATAATATTTGCCTAATAAATACATAAATATTTCAAGTGTTATTGTTTTTTATTCACTACCTTACGGGATTCTAGGTGTCTATTGCTTAGGAATCTCAAACAAGATCGAGGAAGTTATTCAGTGTTCCTTGAATTACAAATGTTGATAAAAACTATCTCAAAATTGAAATAATCACTTTCAACTTGGTTTCAGAAAACGTATCAAACTTTGCAGTTTATAAAATAAAATATAACTCTATAATATAGTATAATACTTTGTATTCTCGTGAAAATATCATGGTTGGTATCGTGTAAACTTTCCAATTCAAAATTTTCAAAAAAATAACTATTCATCTAAATCTATTTTTGACTCTAATTCTCATTCCCTAGTATACTTTTAAGACAATTGTTAGTGAAATGGATCTTACAAATACAGCCTGTAGTTATCATTTCATGAAATATAGATTCTGTGTTATTAATTATTATGACCTTTACAGATTAATCAGCTACACCCTTCCAAGAAACATCGTGTATATTTCTTCAGAGCCATATATCTTTAGTAAAATGAAAGAGCAATGGTGGTTCATATTAAGACCTATGTATCAAAACTGAATACTAATTTTGAATCACTTATATACCATTTAATCAATTATTGAATTAATCACGTGTATCAATCATCAGAAATATTACTATTCATACATACTTTCAAGATTTTCATCTTAAAGTATATGATATAAGAATAATTATACAAATAATTCCAAAAACTGGTCTGGTTAACACAAGATTTTCAATTATTAAATAGTTGTGTACGAGTAAGGATACAGAATATTATTTCAATGATAAGCCAAACAAAATTATTCTTTGATAAAATACATACTTCAAATTAATTTTTATCAAACTTTACATAATTCCAGAATTATTCCGATCACAGATATGGCAGCTACATACACACATGAACAAATTAATTATTTATAATGTTAATTCTATCAAATTAAGTCAATGTTGAAATTAAATTCTTAAAGTAGTTTATCAATTCGTGTGTGTGTGTGTGTTACTCTTCAAATCACCGTAAATATTTTATGTGTACATTGGTTTGTAAAGATATCGTACGACAATTCTTAATAAAAAACAAAGTAATTTCAAAAACTTACTTGCTGAATTCCTTAACTTTGTGTAAAACCTAGAGATCAGGAATAAATTTTGAACGAAAATCCCGATCTGAGTAGACCTACGAACTAAAATGACTTATCCGTATAGTTTGTATGATGGAAACTTCACGATCCTTAGACAAAAAGTTTTAAATGTTAAGATGTATAATGATGGCATACTTAACTTGCAAACCACTTACCATGAGTTGATTATCTTCTCATTTTAACCAGAAGTGGAATTTACTATGAGCAGTCTGTCATATTTGAGATGAGTCAACTAGATGTATGGGAAAGCATGTGTTTTCATGTCCACAATAAGATATGATCAATGAGCCCACTGCTTCGAAATCAGACGCATTATCCACTAGGTCAATGAATTATGACAACTAAAATACCTGTTCAATGGGCATATAATTTACCGAAATTTATTAGGTTTTATATTTTACGGTTGCTGGTATTAAGGAATACCATTCATTATAAAAACCGTGTTGTGACTTTTAGTCTGATTGAAATATCACGTGATTTACTCGCCAATCGGAATAAGACTTATACAATCTTAACACTGTGCCAAACCAATGACGTATTGACCGATATGAGCAACCTAGCGTCCTTAATGGTCCTTTTTCCTGCCTAGCCCTGCCTATTGAGTCCTGAACACCAATATCAGCTTCCACGATACGAATCATTCATTTCAAACATACCTGGTTTATATACAAGCCAACCAGAACACATCATAGCATAAAATAGAAAATAACATCTGTACAAGATCATGTCAAAAGTGGATGTGATTGTGGAGGACCGTAATTAATAAACTGAACATCACTTAATAATAATAAATTGAGTATTAATAGTTTAAAGGTCAAAATAAAGCTTATAAAAAGAGGAACAGGAATATAATCTAGTTACTCAAAAGTTATACAATAAAAACACATATATAAATTAGTCATTTAATAGTTCTCAGAAGTTACCCATAATTTGATCTTCGCTAGGATATAACTTACTTACGCCTGTTACTTTCAATGGAGCATAGGCCACTGACCCGCATTCTCGAACCCACTCTGTCCTGGGCCTTCTTTTCTAGTTCCATCCATTTCTTGTTCATTTTTCTCATGTCTACCTCCATTTTCCGGCGTAATGTGTTCTTTGGTCTCCCTCTCCTCATTCGACCATGAGGATTCCATGTGAGGGCTTGTCTTGTGACACAGTTCGGTGCTTTCCTCAATGTGTGTCCTATCCACTTCTAGCGCTTCTTCCTGATTTCTTCCTCCACTGGGATCTGATTTGTTCTCTCCCACAGTAGGTTGTTGCTAATAGTGTCCGGCTAACGGATCCGAAGTATTTTGCGTAGACAATTGTTAATAAACACTTGTATGTTCTGGATAATGGCTTTCGTGGTTTACTAGGTTTCGGCTCCATACAACAGAACTGTCTTAACATTTGTATTGAAAATTCTGACTTTGGTGTTGGCTGACAGGCAGTTGTGTTGAGTTCCAGATATTCTACAGTCGTAAACATGCTGCTCTTGTTTTGCCGATCCGTGTCTTCACATCTGCATCAGATCCACCCTGTTCATAGATGATGCTGCCCAAATATGTAAATGTTTGTACATCTTCCAAATCCTCTCCGTCAATTGTGATCGGATTGGTGCATGCTGTGTTGTATCGGAGAATCTTGCTTTTCACTTTGTGCATATTGAGACCTATTGCTGCTGAGGCTGCAGCTACACTGGTTGTCTTCTCCTGCATTTGTTGTTGCGTGTGCGATAGAAGATCCAGATCACCTGCGAAGTCTAGATCGTTCAGCTGCATCCTAGATGTCCACTGTATACCGTGTTTCCCTTCGGATGTTGACGTCTTCATGATCCAGTCGATTACCAGGAGAAAGAGAAAGGTTGACAGTGAGCAACCTTGCCTAACACCAGTCTTTACTTTGAAGGAGTTTGTCAACCGTCATTCATGAACGATTTTGCAGTTTAATCCATCATAGGAATTCTGTATGATATTGACTGTCTTCTCAAGCTACCAAAATGTTGTCTTGTCCACGCTGTCAAATGCTTTTTCGTAGTCAATAAAGTTGATATAGAGTGATGAATTCCATTCAATTGATTGTTATACAATGATCCGTAGAGTTGCGATTTGGTCTGTACACGGTCTATCTTTACGAAATCCAGCCTGTTGGTCTCGAAGTTGGGCGTCTACGGAGTCCTTCATCCTTTTTAACAATATTCTGTTGAAGACTTTTCTGGTATTGAGAGAAGAGTGATTCCCCTGTAGTTGTCACAGTTGCTGAGCTCGCCTTTCTTTGGTATTTTGACTAGAACTTCTTCTTTCCAGTATTTTGGTACCTGTTCCTCATCCCAGATCTTTCTGAAGAGAGTTTGGAGTATCCTTGCAGTTGCCGCTACGTCTGCTTTCAGTGCCTCTTCTGGAATGCTGTCTAGTCCTGCTGCTTTGCCACACTTGACTCCTTGCTTTTCACTGGTCGTTCTGGTTTACGGTGAGTTTCTTTGTTGTGTCATACAGTTGTCCCATGTTTCCTTCTCTGGCAGCCTTTTCCGCCGTCATTGCTAAATCTTCCACATATTTACATTTGTCGGTCCTGATGCTCCTCTTCACTTGCTTGTTTACTTCTGTGTATTCAGCTTGTGCCATGGCTTTTTCTGCTCTTGTTCGGCTGGTATTGATTTCTGTCTTCTTGTTCCTCCTTTCTTGAATCTTATCCAGCGTATCAACCGGGATCCAATCCTTGTGGTGGTGCTTCTTCTGCCCAGAACCTCATGACATGTTGAAGTGATTGCCTCTTTTATCTCTTTCCAGTTGCTCTCCATAGTAGTTCCTTCTCCATTGAGTAGATCATGAAAGGCCTGAAACTTATTGCTGAGGGTTATATTGAATTTGTTGAGTTTGTCAGTATCCCGAAGAAGGGCCGTATTAAACTTCTGTGATATTGTCCGCCCCGTTGTCCAGTGCTTCTTGAGTTTCGATTTCATCTTGGCAACCAGCAAGTGATGATCTGATGCTGTATCAGCTCCTCTCTTTGTTCTCACGTCCTCCATCGTCCTCTTGAACTTTTTGTTGATGCAGATATGGTCAATTTGGTTTTGCGTAGTGTGATCCGGTGAAGTCCATGTGGTTTTGTGGATGCGTTTATGTGGGAATATAGTGCCGCATATGACCAGTTTGTTGAAGCACATAGGTTTGCAAATCTCTCACCATTATCGTTCCTTTCTCACAGTCCATGTCGTCCCATGATCTCTTCATATCCGTTGTTGTCCATTCCGACCTTGGCATTTAAATCTCCTATCAGAATGGTCAGGTCCTATGTTGGGCACTTCTCGACGATTGACTGCAGCCTATCGTAGAATTGATCTTTAGCGTCTTCATTATAGTGGTTGGTAGGCGCGTAGCATTGGATGACGTTCATTGTAATGCCCTCTTTCTTTGTTTTGAAGGAGACTTTGATGATCCTTGGTCCATGAGATTCCCATATTATAAGTGCATTTTGTGCTTGTTTGGACAGCATCAATGCTACTCCTTGTGTATGTGGGGCATTTTCTTCTTCATGTCCGGAGTATAACAGAAGCTCCACTGAAGCTAGTCGTTGTTGTCTCAATTGCGTCCAATGTGTTTCACTGATCCCAAGCACCTCTAGGTTGTATCTCCTCATTTCTACAACAATTTGGAAAACTCTCCCAGTCTCCCACATTGTACGAGCATTCCATGTACCTAAATAAATCGTTGCTCTGGTTGTCAGAAGGGGCATCGGCCTCGTGACTTCCGAAGGAACTCGGCTTTCATCATGAGGCGTCACAACTCTTCTAAACGAAGACCTTCTGAATCCCAGAGCATAGTTTAGATGGTTTGAGTAATTTCTTCTGGTTAGCGTTTTTTAGCGAGTTAGTTTTCTACGGGATGTGGTCGCTAACCCCATGCCCAACCCATCTCCTTTATCCGGGCTTGGGACCGGCAGTAGCCCCCGGAGGGACTCCAGGCGGAGTTGCTAGGATATGACACTGGCCGATTAATAATGATATATAAATATGTTATCCTAATGGATAAGAATTTGAGTTTCTGACATTTCGTAGCATATTGTAAGAGATTTCTTCAGAGAGACTAAATTACTAACCAAAACGACAAGAATTCACATTTATACTCATCTAGGTATAACAAATATTTTAATAATGTACCATTAAATTTCTACCCTATGCTCAGTTAATTTGAAAACCATCAAGTAAACCTTAATGTTGATGATTATTATGACAGATCAATCACATCAATGTCCAAAATAGAAATAATAAACTTACTTTTGGCTTAATATCAGTATATACGGCTGAAACAAGGTAATGATAAGACTGGGAAAGTCGGATAAAAACATGGTGATTCAAGGACATATGATAACAAAGGTGCAAATTTATGTCAGGGTGTTATAATTATAGGAATTATTCATATAGTCAATGTCAGATAGTCGGTTATAAATATACATAAGTTGTAAACATTGTAATTTTCACTCAGGATGGGATTTTTTATATGAATAGCTACATGGTCTAAGGTTGAGATTGTGTATAAACTGAAAAATAAAAAAGTAACTAATCAAATAACATTTTAAAGAGGGAACTGATGAAAACGTCTAGCACACTTACAGAAGATGAATGACATTATCAAGCTAATAGTCCTACAAAAAACTTGGGCATTTAAATAAAGACAAATATTGCAGTAGATTAACGTGAATTCATTCCGTGAGTTCTCCTCAGCTACCTATAATCTGAAACCATGGTATTAAAATTATTAAAATAAAAAATATGTATATATTTCACATCAGAAACGTATTGAATAAATCGAGTTAATATGCGGAGATAGAATAATGTTGAGGGTCGAAATACGGAAAAATCAACAGTGTTCAAAAGCTCGCTTGTTTATAGGTTTAAATATGAATATTCTAGGTTATGTAGACAGAATTTTTTGAAACCAAAGGTAGATTAAGTAATATAAACTAATTGAGTAATGCTCCTAAGTAAGAATTAGGATACTAGAAATTTTAAGCAAAGTTTTTGTAAAGAAGTCTTACGTAATGACCTCACAAAAATAAGGTCACCAGGTCAAAATATGATTGACAAATGTTTCTTTTTGTATAAATAAATTAACAATTTTAAATTCCTTTGTTTATTGATTATCTTGGAAGATTTAGAAGCTCTAACCTC